>OX369258.1:10258703-11732453 GCA_947284805.1 Coleophora flavipennella | reverse complement strand
ATTAACCGCCCGGCCAGCCAACCAGGCAGCCAATTAACCGCCCGGCCAGCCAACCAGGCAGCCAATTAACCGCCCGGCCAGCCAACCAGGCAGCCAATTAACCGCCCGGCCAGCCAACCAGGCAGCCAATTAACCGCCCGGCCAGCCAACCAGCCAGCCAATTAACCGCCCGGCCAGCTAACCAGCCAGCCAATTAACCGCCCGGCCAGCCAACCAGCCAGCCAATTAACCGCCCGGCCAGCCAAACAGCCAGCCAATTAACCGCCCGGCCAGCCAACCAGGCAGCCAATTAACCGCCCGGCCAGCCAAACAGGCAGCCAATTGACCGCCTGGCCAGCCAACCAGGTAGCAAATTGACCGCCCGGCCAGCCAACCAGGCAGCCAATTAACCGCCCGGCCAGCCAACCAGGCAGCCAATTAACCGCCCAGCCAGCCAACCAGGCAGCCAATTGACCGCCTGGCCAGCCAAGCAGGCAGCCAATTGACCAGCCAACCAGGCAGCCAATTAACCGCCCGGCCAGCCAACCAGGCAGATAATTAACCGCCCGGCCAGCCAACCAGGCAGCCAATTAACCGCCCGGCCAGCCAACCAGGCAGCCAATTAACCGCCCGGTCAGCCAACCAGGCAGCCAATTAACCGCCTAGCCAGCCAACCAGGCAGCCAATTAACCGCCCGGCCAGCCAACCAGGCAGCCAATTAACCGCCCGGCCAGCCAACCAGGCAGCCAATTAACCGCCCGGCCAGCTAACCAGCCAGCCAATTAACCGCCCGGCCGGCCAACCAGGCAGCCAATTAACCGCCCGGCCAGCCAACCAGGCAGCCAATTAACCGCCCGGCCAGCCAACCAGGCAGCCAATTAACCGCCCGGCCAGCCAACCAGGCAGCCAATTAACCGCCCGTCCAGCCAACCAGGCAGCCAATTAACCGCCCGGCCAGCCAACCAGGCAGCCAATTAACCGCCCGGCCAGCCAACCAGCCAGCCAATTAACCGCCGGGCTAGCCAACCAGCCAGGAAATTAACCGCCCGGCCAGCCAACCAGCCAGCCAATTAACCGCCCGGCCAGCCAACCAGGCAGCCAATTAACCGCCCGGCCAGCCAACCAGGCAGCCAATTAACCGCCCGGCCAGCCAACCAGGCAGCCAATTAACCGCCCGGCCAGCCAACCAGGCAGCCAATTAACCGCCCGGCCAGCCAACCAGGCAGCCAATTAACCGCCCGGCCAGCCAACCAGCTAGCCAATTAACCGCCCGGCCAGCCAACCAGCCAGCCAATTAACCGCCCGGCCAGCCAACCAGCCAGCCAATTAACCGCCCGGCCAGCCAACCAGCCAGCCAATTAACCGCCCGGCCAGCCAACCAGCCAGCCAATTAACCGCCCGGCCAGCCAACCAGCCAGCCAATTAACCGCCCGGCCAGCCAACCAGCCAGCCAATTAAACGCCCGGCCAGCCAGCCAATTAACCGCCCGGCCAGCCAACCAGTCAGCCAATTAACCGCCCGGGCAGCCAACCAGCCAGCCAATTAACCGCCCGGCCAGCCAACCAGCCAGCCAATTAACCGCCTGGCCAGCCAACCAGCCAGCTAATTAACCGCCCGGCCAGCCAACCAGCCAGTCAATTAACCGCCCGGCCAGCCAACCAGCCAGCCAATTAACCGCCCGGCCAGCCAACCAGCCAGCCAATTAACCGCCCGGCCAGCCAACTAGCCAGCCAATTAACCGCCCGGCCAGCCAACCAGCCAGCCAATTAACTGCCCGGCCACCCAACCAGCCAGCCAATTAACCGCCCGGCCAGCCAACCAGCCAGCCAATTAACCGCCCGGCCAGCCAACCAGCCAGCCAATTAACCGCCCGGCCAGCCAACCAGCCAGCCAATTAACCGCCCGGCCAGCCAGCCAGGCAGCCAATTAACCGCCCGGCCAGCCAACCAGGCAGCAAATTAACCGCCCGGCCAGCCGACCAGGCAGCCAATTAACCGCCCGGCCAGCCGACCAGGCAGCCAATTAACCGCCCGGCCAGCCAACTAGGCAGCCAATTAACCGCCCGGCCAGCCAACCAGGCAGCCAATTAACCGCCCGGCCAGCCAACCAGGCAGCCAATTAACCGCCCGGCCAGCCAACCAGGCAGCCAATTAACCGCCCGGCCAGCCAACCAGGCAGCCAATTGACCGCCGGGCCAGCCAACCAGGCAGCCAATTGACCGCCCGGCCAGCCAACCAGGCAGCCAATTAACCGCCCGGCCAGCCAACCAGGCAGCCAATTAACCGCCCGGCCAGCCAACCAGGCAGCCAATTGACCGCCGGGCCAGCCAACCAGGCAGCCAATTAACCGCCCGGCCAGCCAATCAGGCAGCCAATTAACCGCCCGGCCAGCCAACCAGGCAGCCAATTAACCGCCCGGCCAGCCAACCAGGCAGCCAATTAACCGCCCGGCCAGCCAACCAGGCAGCCAATTAACCGCCCGGCCAGCCAACCAGGCAGCCAATTGACCGCCGGGCCAGCCAACCAGGCAGCCAATTGACCGCCCGGCCAGCCAACCAGGCAGCCAATTAACCGCCCGGCCAGCCAACCAGGCAGCCAATTAACCGCCCAGCCAGCCAACCAGGCAGCTCATTTACCGCCCGGCCAGCCAACGAGGCAGCCAATTAACCGCCCGGCCAGCCAATCAGGCAGCCAATTAACCGCCCGGCCAGCCAACCAGGCAGCCAATTAACCGCCCGGCCAGCCAACCACGCAGCCAATTAACCGCCCGTCCAGCCAACCAGGCAGCCAATTAACCGCCCGGCCAGCCAACCAGGCAGCCAATTAACCGCCCGGCCAGCCAACCAGGCAGCCAATTAACCGCCCGGCCAGCCAACCAGGCAGCCAATTAACCGCCCGGCCAGCCAACCAGCCAGCCAATTAACCGCCCGGCCAGCCAACCAGCCAGCCAATTAACCGCCCGGCCAGCCAACCAGCCAGCCAATTAACCGCCCGGCCAGCCAACTAGCCAGCCAATTAACCGCCCGGCCAGCCAAACAGCTAGCCAATTAACCGCCCGGCCAGCCAACCAGGCAGCCAATTAACCGCCCGGCCAGCCAACCAGACAGCTAATTAACCGCCCGGCCAGCCAACCAGGCAGCCAATTAACCGCCCAGCCAACCAACCAGGCAGCCAATTAACCGCCCGGCCAGCCAACCAGGCAGCCAATTAAACGCCCGGCCAGCCAACCAGGCAGCCAATTAACCGCCCGGCCAGCCAAACAGCCAGCCAATTAACCGCCCGGCCAGCCAACCAGGCAGCCAATTAACCGCCCGGCCAGCCAACCAGGCAGCCAATTAACCGCCCGGCCAGCCAACCAGGCAGCCAATTAACCGCCCGGCCAGCCAACCAGGCAGCCAATTAACCGCCCGGCCAGCCAACCAGGCAGCCAATTAACCGCCCGGCCAGCCAACCAGGCAGCCAATTAACCGCCCGTCCAGCCAACCAGGCAGCCAATGAACCGCCCGGCCAGCCAACCAGGCAGCCAATTAACCGCCCGGCCAGCCAACCAGGCAGCCAAATCACCGCCCGGCCAGCCAACCAGCCAGCCAATTAACCGCCCGGCCAGGCAACCAGCCAGCCAATTAACCGCCCGGCCAGCCAACCAGCCAGCCAATTAACCGCCCGGCCAGCCAACCAGCCAGCCAATTAACCGCCCGGCCAGCCAACTAGCCAGCCAATTAACCGCCCGGCCAGCCAAACAGCCAGCCAATTAACCGCCCGGCCAGCCAACCATGCAGCCAATTAACCGACCGGCCAGCCAACCAGGCAGCCAATTAACCGCCCGGCCAGCCAACCAGGCAGCCAATTAACCGCCCGGCCAGCCAACCAGGCAGCTAATTAACCGCCCGGCCAGCCAACCAGGCAGCCAATTAAACTCCCGGCCAGCCAACCAGGCAGCCAATTAACCGCCCGGCCAGCCAACCAGGCAGCCAATTGACCGCCCGGCCAGCCAACCAGGCAGCCAATTGACCGCCCGGCCAGCCAATCAGGCAGCCAATTAACCGCCCGGCCAACCGCCCGGCCAACCGCCCGGCCAGCCAGCCAGCCAGCCAGCCAGCCAGCCAGCCAGCCAGCCAACCGCCCGGCCAGCCAACCAGCCAGCCAACCAACCGCCCGGCCTGCCAACCAGCCAGCCAACCAACCGCCCGGCCAGCCTACCAGCCAGCCAACCAACCGCCCGGCCAGCCAACCAGCCAGCCAACCAACCGCCCGGCCAGCCAACCAGCCAGCCAACCAACCGCCCGGCCAGCCAACCAGCCAGCCAACCAACCGCCCGGCCAGCCAACCATTATTTAATCAATTCCTCGTTCTCAACTGGAACATTTCCTGAACTCTTGAAAATTTCAATAGTGAAGCCACTGTTTAAAAAAGGCAGTAAAGAAGAAGTCAAAAATTACGTTAATCCCAATTTTTTCAAAGATATATGAAACGTGCATACTTAAGAGACTTCTTGAATTTTGTATTAAATATAAGCTTATTAATGATGAACAATTTGGATTTCGGAAAGGAAAATCGACTACACTAGCTCTTTTCTCTCTACTTCAAATTATTCTGACTAATGTTAACAAAAATTTTATGACTACAGGGCTTTTCCTTGATCTTTCTAAGGCATTTGATAGAATTCAGCATGACATACTACTTTCCAAATTAGAAACGATTAGAGGTCCTACGCTTCAATGGATATCATAATACCTAGTTAACAGACAACAATGTGTAGTTATTAAAAAATCAGACAGCAAAAACAACATAGTATCGTACTCCTCTAAATATAAGACAAATAAATATGGCGTTCCTCAGGGAAGTGTGTTGGGACCAATCTTATTTATACTATACTTAAATAGTATTACTGACATAACTAATCATAAATGCATTTTATACGCTGATGATATTTCCATTATAGTAACTTCTGACAAAAAGAGTACTTCAATCGAGGAACATGAAAACGACATTAATAATACATTAGAAAAAATAATAGACTGGCTTGACATTAATAATTTGAAAATTAACTTGAATAAAACTAATTATATACAATTTAATAAGTCTTTTAATAATAAATATAATTACAATTTAGACATTCAGTATGAAAATTATACAATCAACGAGGTTAATAAACATACATTTCTAGGAATAACTATAGATCAGAATATAAACTGGAAACCACAAATAGATAATGTATGCTGTAAAATAAATAGATTTCTGTATGCTCTCAAACAGGTCAAAAATTGCACTAACATGAAAACGGCTTTATTAACATACCGTGCATACGTAGAGTCAGTTTTACGTTATGGTCTTATAGCTTGGGGAAATAGTACTGACATGAATCGAGCCTTTATTGCTCAAAAAAAATGTATTCGCGCTATGTATGGAATCCCACCCTTCGTATCTTGTAGATCACTCTTCAATAGACTTGGTGTTTTACCGCTACCCTTGCTCTACATTTATGAAATTTGTATATTTGTACGGACAAATAACGGACTATTTAAAAGAGCATGTGATAGAAGGATCAGATCCCGCAGGGACCCAGAAAAGCTAGTGTTTCAAGAAATTTCTGTCATTTGTATATGATAAAAGTTGCCTGACGATGTGTATTCGCATGTATAACAAAATACCACATGAAATTAAGGATCTAAACAATAAACAATTCAATATCAAATTACATGAGTGGCTGAATGACACAGACTGTTAGAGTATTAAAGACTTTTTAAATTTCTAGATTACTTTAGATGAAGATTGACTTTATTTTGTATGTTTGTGATTAAGATTAAAATATTTTGCATAGGTATATATACCGTATATATATAATAACCGATTTTGATGATTCTTTTTTTGTTGGAAAGAAGATATCCCAAGGGTGGTTACCATGATAAGAAAACCAGGATCTGTTGATGGAATCCCAGGGAAATTGAGGGTAACCCTCAATATATATATATATTAAGATATATGTCACAATGTTTGTCCTCAATGGACTCCTAAACCACTTAACCGATTACAATAAAATTCGCACACCATGTGCAGTTCGATCCAACTTGAGAGATAGGATAGGGTAGGGTAGGGTAGTGTAGGGTAGGGTAGGGTAGTGTAGTGTAGGGTAGTGTAGAGTAGTGTAGGGTAGGGTAGTGTAGTGTAGTGTATGTAGGGTAGGGTAGGGTAGGGTAGGGTAGGGTAGTGTAGGGTAGGGTAGTGTAGTGTAGTGTAGGGTAGTGTAGGGTAGGGTAGGGCAGGGCAGTGTAATGTAATGTAAGGCGGTACGAAGTTCGCCGGGACAGCTAGTCTTAATATATATAAATCTCGTGTCACAATGTTTGTCCTCAATGGACTCCTAAACCACTTAACCGATTACAATAAAATTCGCACACCATGTGCAGTTCGATCCAACTTGAGAGATAGGATAGGGTAGGGTAGGGTAGTGTAGGGTAGGGTAGTGTAGTGTAGGGTAGTGTAGAGTAGTGTAGGGTAGGGTAGTGTAGTGTAGTGTATGTAGGGTAGGGTAGGGTAGTGTAGGGTAGGGTAGTGTAGTGTAGTGTAGGGTAGGGTAGGGTAGGGCAGGGCAGTGTAATGTAATGTAAGGCGGTACGAAGTTCGCCGGGACAGCTAGTATATATATATATATATATATATATATATATATATATATATATATATATATATATATATATACGGTCGAATTGAGAAACTCTTTTTTTGAAGTCGTTTAAAAATCATCATCATTATATTAGCCGAAAAACGTCCACTGCCCGACAAAGGCCTCCCCAAGGATTTCCACGACGGCCGGACCTGCGCTGCCCGCATCCTGCGGTTTCCCGCGGCTTTCACCAGATCGTCAGTCCACCGCGTGAGAGGCCTGCCTACACCATCTTTTCCGGTGCGCGGTCGCCACTCAAGAATTGTACTACCCTAACGGCTATCTGTTCTACAAGCTATATGCCCTGCCCACTGCCACTTCAGTTTAGCATTCTGTGAGCTATGTCGGTTACTGTGGTTCTCCTGTGGATCTCCTCATTTCTGATTCGATCGCGTTGACCTTGAGCCTTCTTATGAGGCCCATTGTAAGCGACCATATCTCAGTTTCGTATGTCATCACTGGCAACACACAATGGTCAAAGACCTTTGTTTTGAGACACTGCGGTATTTGGTGCGTGAAGATATTGCGAAGCGTCCCGAACGCTGCCCAGCCGAGTTGGATTCGTCGATTGATCTCTTTCTTGAAGTTGGACCTACCTATATGGCTGGACTGTTTATCCCAGGAAAACATATTCGTCAACAACTTCCAGTGTAGAGTTTCTAACCTTTAGAAGGGACAGAAGCCATGAACAAACAAAAAATATGCCGGGTTGGGTATCAAATGACTGGGTTGGTATTTTATTTTGTACAATAAATAGTATATAAACAAACATAGAAACAAATAAAATGGCTTAATTAGCTCATTTAAAAAAAGCTGTTGTTAGTGGCTTTGCTTGCATGCACCCGATAAATGGGAATTATCCATTATTCAAGAAATAAAATAATAAACCATTATTTAAGAAGCCAAAGATCCTCCCCCTTCAATGTCTTTACATCTTTGAAATATCTAAATTTGCAAGAGATCATCCTGATCTCCTTATGACAGCTAAACATATTATGTTTCCGAGAAACACCAGAAATCAAAAAAGACTTGTACATGAATTTGCTCCAAAAACTTCACGCTATTTGAAAAATTGTTACTCAATGGCCATCACAGTTTGTAACAAACTACCAAAAGATTGAATAGTTATGGTACATTTCTTCTCGCTGCATACAGCTGGTATTATTATTAAGATTTAGTTGGCTATTATAGCGTAGGTATTTACGCTTTTGTATGGGAGTGATGTATCTGTTACGAAGTAACTATTTAGTAATCTGTGGTATAGTACGGAACCATAATATCGCGAGTTCAACTCGCACTTGGCCAGTTATCCTTTTTAAAAGCTTTTATTTAACTTGCAATGTATGTATATTTGTTCGGATGAAATCTTGCAAGCTAAATTTGACCCACTTCCCGATTTTCGATTTAGCTGAAATTTTGCGTGCATATGTATATCGCGTGACAATGCATTATTAAAAGCTTGTACCTCAAAGTTTTGAGGTTTTTCGAGAATCATTCCTTTGTATACACCTAATAAAGTACCAAAATGCCAAACAAGATTCTATGTCACCTGGAAGTAGTTTAAAAAAAATTGGTAAATGGTAAGGAACCCGAATCTATTCTTTGTACACGCTTAATACTTATCTTATCTCGATGCCAGATTTCAGGTTTATAAGTTACCTCGAAGTGGTCTACTTATATATTTTGATGAGTATTAGTTATACGGAAACCTTGGTGCGCGACTAAGACACACTTGGCGATTTTTGAAAATTTTACTACCTCGATACCAAATATAAAGTTTCTGAGTCCCTTGAAAATCTATATATATTCTATATAGTATGTGTATGTTGGATATACTTAAAACTGTTTTGAAAATTTTAGCAACTAGTATCTCATCTGTGATTTTAGCACATTTTGGTTTGAGCTGTGCGTTGATAGATCAGTCAGTCAGTAATTACGTCACGAATTCTTTTCAGAAACCGTTTCTTTTTAGAAACCGTGACATAATTACTGTTTAGTTAATTAGTTGCTTAAATTTTCAAAACAGTTTTAAGTTTATCCAACATACACCTACTTCCCGAGATAACTTACCACATGGTATTAGAAATAAAGTGTTTACCAAGAGAACTATGACTCAGTCAGTCATAAAGATATTCGGCCGTCCATATCTCAGAAAATGATAAAAAAAATATTTATGAAAATTGGAATTCTAGGTGTTGTTCATGAACATAATTAATTTTAGTGTTTCTTTTTCGTCAATAGGTCTTAGAAAAATAGTGGAAGGGTTATTACTTATCAAAGTGTCACAAGTAGGATTCGAATTTTGTTTATTAGTCTTTAAAAAATAATCATTAAAATATTACAAATGTCCTGAGGGTTAATATATGTCATGTTATTGTATTGAATAGAATTAATGTCAGAGCTATATATATTCCTATTTACAGTTGAAGTAATTACATCCCAAGTAGCTTTACATTTGTTCTTCTTTGATTTAATGTATTTGTTATTAAATATTTTTTGCGATTTTTGAATACATTTTACAAGAATGTTACTGTAACGTTTGAATTTATTTTTATGTATGTCTATGTAAGGTCTTATGTAAGGAGTAGAGTAAGTAGTGATTTCAATACTCATTGGTCCGAATTGTAAGACATAAAAAGCATATATTTGTACCTCGCGTTGATGTCTTTTGTTTGTTAAGTGAATAGGTAATCGACTATGTGGTTGTGTGTGTGTGTGTGTGTGGAGGTGTGGTAGTACGGAGCCCTCGGAGTTGTAGTTCGACTCGCACTTGGCTGGTTTTTTATGTTTTCGTTGTGTGATATTTTCGTAGTATAGTCAATGTATTTTCGCAATATTTTCTTTTCGGATTCAAGTTCAAGTGATTGATTAAATGAGCTTTGTTCGGATTTCAGTGTGTTTTATTTAAGTGAATTTCTGTTGAATGTGATATTTTCTCTTCTTCAGTTAATAAACGTTATTTTCTCTTCTTCATTTAATAAACGTAGGAGGTAACCTACCTGTTGAGGTTTTTCCTCATTCCTCCTCCGTTTTGCTACTGAGTAATTTTTGTGGTCGGCAATTTGAGATAGGACTCAATGAAAATGTGAGATAACATGTTGCTCGCAAGAAAGCTTTTTGTCAATTTACCGGAGGATGAAAAGTGGTGGTAAGTGTGTTTACATAAATAAATAACATTTTATAATAACGTCTTTTCTGTAATGGGTTGTTTTGCACATAACCCGCACAGTACAATAAAGAGTACTTACCGGGCTGCCATAGGGGGAGTTCGACTGTGTAATCAGTCAAACCTGACCAGACCTATTTTTGGATTTAATGGCAGCCCGGTTATGTGCACTCCAAGCCTGTAATGTCCACCTAAATCTGCCTATCCACTAGAGATGTGCAAGGATGCGTATCCAAGCTGTAAAATGGTGCGACTCTTTCTATCAACGCTGAACATGTAGCTGACTCTTTTGCAAGTATAAGCAGTGCGCTACGTACGAGTCAGCAGGCAAGTGGGGTGTACACCGCCATACTGCCTTACACACATCCCTTGTATGCCTCCCTGATACATAAACTTCACCCAGGGCGGAGGCTCTTCGACAGTGAAATCAATCAAACCTAAAAACCTAACATTGCTCACTTCGCTCGCTCACCAGCCAAAAAACATTACCCAGTCAGTGTTGGGTAGATCTTGTTGTGTATGGTTAAACCTCAAATATCAACTTGTATTAGGACTTTACGCAAACAACTTTAGCTGGCTAATCTTAAGTTTATGTTCACACCCCACCTTTAGCCGTGACATATACATACAAAAACCTCTCTCTTCTAAGGGCTTTTTCACTAAAGCTACACTGAGCTAGGCTAGGAAAAGAAACTTCTTTTACTATCCTATTGATTAATGTTCCTCGCACACTGCTTAGCTACCTCCACAGTTCTGGCACAGTCTAAGAATCCATACAGTCGTCCAACGCCTATAATAATCGCGTCATCGCCGATTTCACGAGTCACTGATCACAGTACCAAGGGTTGTCACAATACTTTACAATTAAATGAAAGAAAATGCCATTACGTAGAAAAATTACTTTAATAGTGTAAAATCGATATTTGAAGGTACCTTAGATGTCTGATATAACAGTAACTAAAAAGTTCAAAATGTCGGCCATTTTTTTCAATTCTGACAACGGATTCATGATAAGGGAGCTCAGGGACCCCCAGATATCGATTTTGGAAGCAATCGGCCCAGTAACTAAAAAGTTCAAAATGGCGGCTACTGTTTTGAATTCTGACAACGGATTCGTGATAAGGGACCTCAGGGACCCCCAGATATCGATTTTGGAAGCAATCGGTCCAGTAACTAAAAAGTTCAAAATAGCGGCCATTTTTTTCAATTCTGATAAGGACATTTATCGATTTTGGAAGCAATCGGTTAAGTGATTAAAAAGTTCAAAATAGCGGCAATTTTTATAAAATCTGACAATGGATACGTGATAAGGGACCTTGACAGATATTGATTTTGGAAGCAATCGGTCCACTAACTAAAAAGTTCAAAATGGCGGCCATTTTTTTCAACAACGGATTATAGTATGTATGTCATATTCGGAGAAAAACCACCCCAATAATACCTATAAAATGATCCATATCAGGATCTTCAAGGCGATAGTGACTAGGCATTATTTGAGTTTGCGTGTACCATCCTCGACTACATCGTCACTTACCATGATGAGGTGATGATGAGATGAGAATGAGATGTCGTCTAACTCACACAAAATTTTAATTTTAAAAAAGTATCGATAATTAATATATATTATATTTATATAATAAATTATTAAAACTCTTTGTTACAATATTTTTTTAATAATTTTAAATTTATTAAAAAATAGTTGTAGCAAAATTATTAATTTGAAATTTATTAAAAAATAATTCCAACGAAAGGTTTAAATATTTATATAAATCTAAATATATATAACTCAAAGGTGACTGACTGACTGACTGACATAGTGATCTATCAACGCACAGCCCAAACCACTGGACGGATCGGGCTGAAATTATAATAAGGGCTAGTTATACTATAACTAGTGGATGCCCGCAGCTTCGCCCGCGCAGATCCCGATTTTAGCGGTTCGTTTGGGAATTTCCCAAAATCCTTTCTTAGCGGATGCCTACGTCATAACATCTACCTGCATGCCAAATTTCAGCCCGATCCATCCAGTGGTTTGGGCTGTGCGTTGATAGATCACTGTCAGTCAGTCAGTCAGTCACCTTTGAGTTATATACATTTAGATTTTAATAATTTTCAAAAATTATGAACCGTAATAAATCAAAAGATAATAATTAGCCGTGCATGAATGATTGATAATAAAAATGCAACGAAACGACTCTCAATGAATGGGCCCACTACGGACTTCTGTATGGATTTTAGACTGTGGTAATACTATGCAAGTGTTATGGATACGCTCTACTCAGGAATCTGAACAACTTAACCAATCTGTAAAATAATTGTTCTTATCATGTCGATTAAAAATTAAATTTTATTGTATAACTTGGTGCAGGCCTCCCACTCAGTGGACCGACGACCTGATTAAGGTTGCGATAAGCCTCTTGATGCTGTATGAATATAAAGTTGACCAGCCTGATCGGTCAACTCTTTATGGAGTCGTTATTCTTTTTCTGCTGACAACGGTTGTTCAGTTTTATTAGAGTATTACCAACCCAGTCACACTGTTTGAACGTTAATATACGAACGCACAAAATTGAAAACGCCAAAAATGTTTAGAAACCACAAAATTGAGGAGTTAAACTGACGACGTTTTTTTCCAGTGATTGGTACCTACACACTTGAAATTCCATATCTTGCCATTTCACACCTATTCACTCTAGGTATCACTGACAGCCCACTATGCAGAGCGTGCATGGAGGCTGAGGAGACTGCTGCCCACATCCTATTGGATTGCAAGGAGCTAGCACAGTACAGGGTCGTGCACCTCGGTGAGCCGAGGTCGCTTCAGGAAGTCGTCAGCAACCTTCGGGGGCTACTGGGCTTCTTGGAGGAGCTGGACTTGCAGTGATGCCGGCCAAACACACAAAATGGGCGCAGTGGTCGCCTGGTTGCGGAAACCAGCCCGCCCCTAACAACTAATAACAACCATATCTTGAAAACTACTTAACTGATTTTAATAAAACTTGCACTGTTCCCTAAGTAAAAATATACTTAATCCTATAATTGAGGGTGCACGATGGGCGAGCTGCAAGCGGCTTGAAAGCGTGGAATTAAGTTTTACCCAGATCCTCTCATTTCTCTGGAATAAAAAGGAACCTATATTTTTCTCCACATTTCAATTTAAGCTCTGTGTAAAAATGTAATCTATAGATAAATAAGTATAATAGAGCTGTTGCTCTTAATAATTTCGTATTCAAAAACATTTGGATCGGGTATTTCGAAAACTCGAGAATTCCAGTGCAACAAAGTTTTGGTTTATTAAAAAAAACTGAACTGTTGTTTTATAAAAGTTTGTAATTTATGTTGTTTACAGCCTGGTCTCAAAATGTGAAAATAAACTGGCTAAGTGTACTTTCTTTTTTTATAAAAATTATGGATTTTTCATGTTATTAAGAAGAAATTAAAAATACATATTTTTATGCATAACATTTTATTTATTAAAATTAAATCGATCGTCTTCAGGGTCAGGTCTCATATGTGTCAATTTTACATGTTGATGAGCCATGAATTTTAGTGTATCTCAAAAACATTAATACTCCAAGGACTTTTTGACAACAATAATTGATTTAAATATTTTTATATGGGAGGACGTAGAATATTAGTGTTTCTGTTTGACTATCACATACGTCTATGAGCCACAGATTAAAAATCGTCAAAAATTTATAATTGAAAAAAGTGTGACTTTTGGGCTTCCTGAAATACCCAATTCTGAATCGGGCATTTTAAAAACCCCACAGTTCCAGTGCAAAAAAGTTTTGCGAAATAAAAAAAAAACAATCTGTGTAAATATAAAGCCTTGGTTAGTTATTTGTTTTAAAAAAATGTTGTTTACAGCCTGGGGTCTCACAATGTGAGAATGAACTGGCTAAGTGTACTTACTACATCTTTTTTTGACAATTATTGATTTTTGGTGTTACTGAAATACTATGTATTTGTGTAGGAAAAAAATGAAAAAATATACTCTTATGCATCTTTTATTTATTAAAAATACAATCAATCATCTTCAGGTCTATCATATGTTTCATAGTTACATGTTGGAAAGACAAAAGTTTCAGTGTATCGCAAAAACACCAATATGTACTTCAAGGAGTTTTTGCAACACAGGTACTTTTATTTTATATGGGAGTTGGTGGAATATTAGTTTCTGTTTGAGTAGCACGTATTATGTCTATGAGCCACATATTAAAAATCGACAAAAAGTGAAAATCCAAAAAGACTAAGGCTTTCTGAAATACTTACCCAATTCATTTACTTAAGAATATGGTTTTTAAGGTATCAAGTAACGTAACATTAGTAATTTATTGCGCTACGATACAAAATATGTTGACCAAAGTTACATAAAATAAAGCTTATATTGGCGCGCGCTGCAATGTGGCAGTTAAAAATAAACACAAAATAATATTTTCCATGTAAAAGACTCACCAATTTGAAAAATAAAACACTAATTAAAATAAACTGATTTGACCTTTATTCGACCTACCTGGACAGTAGGTAGTGGTACTCTTCCACGAGGCACTCGCCTTGCAGAGTACCAGGACAAGCGTCTTGGCGGCAAGACCTACCGTAACTGGTCCTTGTCTTCACCTTATGGTGTTGGCAGGAATAGCGACCCCCACTGTTATGCCCTAGGGTAGGTAAGTGGGGACGCTATATCATAAACCTGGAAGTCTAGCGATACGGTAGATATACGAGAGGGGATGACCTTTATTCTCTAAGCAATTCTGTTGTAAATGTCAAATTGAGGTAAAATCAAGGTAACTTTGGTAGTTTTGAAGCAAGGTAACTTTTTTAACTTAATCATAACATCAAGTATATTTTTGGGTGCTAAATATATTTTATGCCATAAATATTGTTTAATTTTATAAGAAATTGTTACAATTTAAATTATTTTCCAGCATTTTCCAAACCCAAGGCCCTTAGGCTATGCAATGAGTAGAATTAGTGAGTGCTTGAAAAAAATTGGCCAAGTGTGATTTGGATACGCGCACCAAGGGTTCCTTACCATTACACCTCTCCACACGAGTACCTACCTACAACAATGATAACTATACTTTTTAAACAAAAGACATCAATGTGAGCAACAAAAATGATCTTTTTTTTCAGTTCAAACTCCTTAGAGTGAGTAAGTATGACTTGTACGACTTACACTGACTGATGGACAGTTTTTAATATTTGTTTATTACTTTAGAATTAGTACTATCATACCAAATTTCACGCTTTGATGTATTACCGTTTTTAAAATACAGAAATTACAATTAAATTTTGGGTCCCCAGGAGGCTCGAGTTTCCACACAAATTAATATAGTTCTGCTTTAATACAAAAATACATGCCGGATTGAATCCAAACTTTGTAAAATGCAAATATATTGAATAAGACGACATATCAATGTTTATATATAATTAGTTTTCGATGTATATACTAAAAATGGAAAAAAATAAGAGCAGTTTCAAATTCATTACAAAACTAAATTAAGCCTTTGTTTAGTTATTTACTACAATGAAAACTTATTATACAAACAACGATATGTGCACTAAAATTCCCAATCGTTCAGTCAACGAACAGGTGGAAACAAATGTAATTTTCCGCTTTATTTTTTTTGTTATTTGCTATTAGATCCCCCCATAATAGCACATACTTATTCTGTAAAAACTTCAGCCGGCTACCTATTCTGGTAAAAAACAGCCCTTTAAAAGTTAAGGACAAACAGACAGCATTGTAGACTTAGTAACATCCCGTGATATGGCACGGAACCCTAAAAACACCCTGTTCAATAGGCAAAAATCGCAAATAAAGAAATACCCTAGTAAATACTGCATTTTATTTAAAAAAAACAGAATGGTAACGGAAGTCAAGCATTTCATGGTGATGTCACAAAATGACTGCTACTTATGGTAGAATGACTGGTAAGTAAGTATACGTAACTAAAAATGTAACCTCTTGGCTACTTATTGATTCTACTAATGAAATTGATCAACTTTCTAGGGACCCTATTTATACCTACCTGCTCAATTCCTATTTATGAGACTTGCTCATCTCATAGGTACTACATAGGAAATTAAGCAGCATAACTGTACCTATAAACAGTCCAAAGACTGTGAGTTTATAGTCATCCACCAATATCACATTTTATTTACTGCATCTGCATAGGTATTAAAGGAGTTTAAGGTACTTATTATTTTGTTTTTGTTGCTGTCATCCTATGGTACCCTAGTGGTACATACAAAGGACCTTCCAATTCAATTCAATTCAATTCCTTTATTGCAATAAATGTGGTACAAAAAAGATATTTTAAAAACCAAAGAGAACAGCACATTTAGTCACAAGTGACATACAATAACAATAAGTAAGTATTTAAAAGTCAGAAAATCAGAAATCTACGTTATTTAAAATATTACACACTTAAATTACATTATATTACACATGTCAACTTTACATAAAAATCAATAGAACATAACAATGAATTAACAAATAAAATAAAATAAAAGTAATAAGTAAATCATTTTCAAGAAATTGTCATATATTATTGTGATTTCGAATAAATAACTGTGTAACAGAATAATATTTTTTCAGTTTTAACCAGCGCTTTAGTTGTACTCGAAAGGATGTCAAAGGTAAATCTTTAATGTCATGGGGCAACGCATTATATATTTTAACACACATAACATAACAATTTATTAATTCGTGGATCGACGCCATCCCTCAATGTCCTCTACAACTCTCCAGCGGAACCCTGCTACCCGCAGTTCGGCCTCGATGGTTGCCACGTGTGGACCGGATGGCCTATGGCCATCGATGTCCGCCTACACCCGCTCATCTGCCATGTGAACGCAACGTAACCATAGCAGAGTTATCCTATTTTCTGGGCAGTGTGTCCCTATCCACTTTCACACTCGTTGTCGTTGAGCGATTTCTCGCTCTAAAGGGCTTTGGTGACATCGCTTCGAGTAATCTTCGTTGCTGATTGTGTTCGGCCAGAAGATGCTCAGTATGGAACTTATGCTTTGTTAACGAACACTTGCAGTTTTTTCGTCAATCCTTTCGTCACTTTCCATGTCTTACAGCAGAACAGACATTACGAACGATGGAATAGATCTTGATCCGCCACGCCTGGTGAGCTGGAGTCCCAGACAGGTTTTAGCTGGGCGCACGCGCCTTTCGCCTTCTTCCTACCTAGTATTAAAATACTTATGGTGAATTCTGTACCTAAATAATTAATAAACAAATTTTGCTAAAAATCTCAGAATAAACCAAAACAAGCATACGGCGATAAAAGTGAGGCCACTAATGTGCTTGCTTGTATGAAAGGAACTACCAAGACTACGTAACTACGTATTTTTATGGTACTCCTCACAGAATAGATAAAAGTTACTTTTTGTAAGTACCTAAATCGGTGTAGTTTTAACGTTTTGGCCCTTCTAAATCCTGCACACCTACCTAGTGGTTCTTTCTAACTTACTTATCTCAAAAAGTTTTAAATCCGACCTAAAATAGTAATATGACATCTAAGGCAATGGGCCAAAGAATAAAGACTAACGTACTAACTTACGGGACAAAAATCCTTAATTCATTACTTTTTATAATGAACGCATTCAAAGAATAACGGATTAGATGTGACGTTTACTTAACACTCAAAGGTCAATGTCCTGAGACACGAACTACACCCCCGTAATCTACAGTACACAATCTGTAGGGTTGGTTACATAAGCCTTGAAAGTGGCTGCTCGCTGCGTAGTTTGAGTACCGCGGAGCACAGCCTGTAGATGGCGTACCGCGGAATACGGGCTATAGTTGATGTTCGCGTAGACCATGGACTACGGGGTCAAATCTTTTACATGAACTACACCCCTGAACACTTCAGTACACGTAATACGGGCCGTGTTCCGCGGTCCGTCTACTATTGCCCGGGCTGATAGTTTGCAGCCTGTAGTGTACACCCCGTAGTTTATGGACTGATGTATTGGAACTATTTGTACACGATCTATAGCCTGCAAATTACGTAACTTCATCTATTAGCTCGTACAATACGGGTAAAGAACTACGGTGGCCCCTACGCTGCCGAGGCTCCTTTCAGTTTTCAGTTTGTCAATTTTTCTTGGCCATGGAAACGAGTCCTTTAGCCGATTACTAAATACTTTTCCTTTCTTCATTAATTGTTTTTTGGATTTGTAATGCTAGTGCCGGTGCATTACAAATCTTCTCTGAAGTTCTTGACACCATTTGCATTCTGAGGTAGAACACCCGGTTGCAGTAGGGCATATAAAACTGTACCCAGTGCAAATTGAGTTTTCACGCCCTCCTTGTAATATCACTAAGTCCTGGGATTAGGAATAAGTCCAAAATTTTGGAGTTTTTTTTACGACATTCATTGTTAACACAAGGTTATGTTTCTCTCAACAAATGAAAATACTTAGTTTGTACTATTACATGATATTTTTGATGTGTAACATCTTTGCTCTCGCTTTCCTGCAATTTGTGGGAGTGATTTCGTGAAATGGGACGGAAAAGTATCCCATGGGACGGAAATGTGTCCCAGGGAGTCGCGTTTTTTCAGGCTTTAAAAGCGCGGAAAAGGCAAAGGTATCTATGACCATACAGCCTAGTCTGCCGTATCTTTGCCGTCCCTTTTTCAGGCTTTAAAAGCGCGGAAAAGGCAACGGTATCTATGACCATACAGCCTAGTCTGCCGTATCTTTGCCGTCCTTTTATAAAGTATTTTGTCAAATGTTACACATCATATGCGAGTACTGTAGGTCTCGCTCGAATTTTTTTTATTTATGACGAGTAGAAGCCCCAGTTAACGGGTCCTACACCAATTATTTTACACCTGTTTAATACTTTGGTCAAAATTGAAACTCCTTTTTTGAAAATGTTTAAAAATACCTACATTTAGCGCTATCTAATGGTAATGGATTGTAACATAACCGGGAAACAAAGAAAATATTTTTTGTTTGATTTAAACCCGCCCCAAAGTATATAAAATATTCATAGTACTACCCGAGTACGGTGCGCACCCCGATTTGAAATACTTTACTCTACCGCCCTAGCTAATGCAGCTATTGAGCAGATGAAAATGTTGCCGAAATCACCAATCATATTGCACGGTCAAGTCAAGTTGCGTTTGATCAATTTATTTTTTTATGATTACATACCACTTATAAAATATTAAGTTTAAATTTTATGAAACAAAAAAAAATTGTTATCAATGACTTCTATATTATTGTTATGTTTTTGAAATAGAAAAAAAATATCCTGATTGCTTGTGCGCCAGCTAACGGAAATTCATTAAACTATGAAGACGAACATTTAGATCTGTGACGAACATACGAACATTGCTGTTGTGAATTTTTCTTGGCCACGGAATGTCCTTCAGCCGAATTCGTAAATCATTTTCTTCATTGGTTTTTGGATTTGTAATGCTAGTGCCGGTGCATTACAAATCTCTCTGAAGTTTTTGACAGCATTTGCAGCAGCCTAATTCTGAGGTAGATAGAACACCCGGTTGCAGTAGGGCGTCTATAAAACTGCACCCAGTTCCAATTGGGTTTTCAAGTCCTTTTTCATTTTATTTTCTTGTTGTTACCATTGCTCACGTGCACTAAATGATTTTCTTTAAAATGCACTACGTTTTGAAACAAAACTCTAGCAGAAAACAATGCAAATACAATAAAATAAAACTACGAATCCACAAATCCCGCCAAAAAACTCAAGACGAACAATCTCTAATCTATGTTGCCAAATTGGGATAATTTAACCTAGATTTAGAGTAAAAATTCTGATGAATTATTTTTAGGTTAATTCATTTACTTCGGGTATTTTTGTGGTAATTATCAAAGGAAGACATCATGTCTGCTGGTCGAATAAGTTAATTCAATCCACGTATTTCATTCATCCAACTTCTTTATTCAATTTCTTTAAGCTTTCTATCCAATGTTCAATCTCACTTCCACTCGTTTCCCGTCCCAAAGTCGATCTCTACCCTAATAACTAATAAGGCCTGTTGGAATACAAGACTAACATTACTTTACTATATTATCGTGAATAGGAATACATGTAGTGTATCCACCTATCCAACCATACAGACTAAAACAATGAGCAAAGAATTTTGCATTTATGAAGGATTTTGGATTTGTATTTTTATTAGATGCTAGAGAATAATTCTTTTTGGTTCAAAACTTGTACTGTACCTGTTTCTTATATTTCCTTCGTTTTGATTTCAAGAAAATACGCATTTATTTATGCTTTCCATTTAACTCGTTTGTAATAAAAATTACGAGTGAGTAAATTTAATATTTGTTGGTTTCGTGAAAAAATTTCGACGTTACCCTTCGCCAATGCAAGTGTGGAAAGAGCTTTCTCGATCAAGAACGTGGTCAAAATAAACTAATGAAACCGACTGCTTACCAAAACGGCTGACCACGTATTAAGGGTGAGTTATAGATTAGCAGCTCGCGGAGGATGTTCGAAGTTTGATGCCAAAATGTTAAATTTGTTCAAATCAGAAAACGTATACTCTGTGAGACGAAGGTGTCGGCTTGTTAATTTGGTTCGGGAGTTCGGGTACAAGTACTTACTGTATTAATTACACGTTAATTCCACAAAATCTGAAAAGCGTGTCATTTTGGTGTACAATAAATAAATAGAATAAGCCCATTTTCACTAATATAATCCTGTGTTCGATTTGAACGCCTGCTCTATGATCATTTTAACTGATCCATGATCATTTTAATTGATCCGGTCTAGTGGTCAGCATCTGCCTGCTTGGGCGAGGGTCGTGGGTTCGATCCCTACCTAGCACAGCCTTTACTACCTAGCTGTGGTGCTTGATAAGTTGTAAAATACTTCCTTGAGAATGTTACTAAGTATTTTGTGTGTGTTTGTTGCATTGTGTTTTGCCATGTACTTTATTTTTCATACTACCTTTACTAACTACTACTGTTAATCAGCCTCTAGAGTGCTTTAGACGTCCACTGCAGGATATAGGCCTTCCCCAAGTTTGGGGGGTTTTGCCGTAATCGCGACGCTTGGCATTGCGAGTTGGCGACCGCAGCAGTGGGTGGTACACTACGCGGAAAATACGGCTGCCCATCCTATGGTTTTTTCCCTTGCTCGACTCTTACGACACCCTTAGAAAAATATGGAATTTCAACCATAAACACGATATTGATTTTTTTTATCGTGCGATTTCTCAATCACTTACTTGCGGCGATTTTTTTATATAATATGGGTAAGTTTTATCATGCCTAGAATCCCAAAAATACAACTTCTGCTGGCGAGCAGGCAGGCTCTCCCTCTCACGTATTTATTGCAAGAAAGCGAGAGAAGCTGTAGTAAGTGATTTTAGTAAAAACATTGCAGTGATTTTACAACGTCTCACCTTAATGGCACCTCGCGCCGAACTGACGAGACAGAGTGATTACAGTGTTAGGGGGGATAAATGCGACAGAAGTTTTTGTTGCGTCTTTCAATTATTTGTTCTTGAGAATTGTTACTAGCCACATTTAGCTACTCTCCTCTACTTTTTTAACACAATATGTATAGGTACCTTTTCAGCGCTGGATAAGTACCTTTTCGGAACTCAGTTGATGCAACACTCTCTCTCTCTCTGAAAGTGTGGGAATTTTTTGGCGGGATTTGTGGTGAACACATTCGTAGTTTTATTTTATTGTTTTTGCATTGTTTTCTGCTAGAGTTTTGTTTCAAAACATAGTGCATTTTGAAGAAAATCATTTAGTGCACGTGAGCAATGTGGAGAACAAGAAAATAAAATTAAGAAGGACTTGAAGACCCGACTAGCACTGGGAGCAGTTTTGTAGACGCCCTACAGTGACCGGTGTTCCACCTCTTGTAATGCACCGGCACTAGCTTTTCAAATCAAAAAAGAAATGAAGACAAAATGGGGGACCCAATTCAAGATATCACTTGATCCAAAAAGTTACTTTTGACATATTGATGTTTTTATTTTTTAAATGTATGCTGAAATAACAATGACATGTGCTGTTTAAAAAATAATTAATGAACAACTTTCCCCAAGGGAACTATACTCAATTCTCAAAAAAAAATTTGACCCTCCATACTAAAATGCACAAAATTAGTCGATCAGCTGATCGATTTAAGTATATACGAAGAGTATTTTTTTTTGCGATTTCAGCAAAGTCGTAGAACAAAAGTAGTTCAGCATGATGAGTAGCAGCCCAGTTAACGGGACCTACCTAAATTTTTTTACACCTGTATATACAGATGTAACAAAATTGGTGTAGGTCCTGTATTATTTTTACTCTTCATACAAATCGATCAGCTGATCGACCGATTTTGTGCATTTTAGTATCGAGGGTCCAAATTTTTTTTTGAGAATTGACTATTGGTTCCTTGGAAAAAGTTTTTCAGTATGACGAGCAGAACCCCCAGTTAACAGGACCTAGGCCAATTTTATAACATTCTGTATATAAAATTCTCATGTCACAGTGTTAGTTGCCAAACTCCTGTGAAACAGCTGGACGGATTTCCATGAAATTTTCTGTGTATATTTGATAGGTCTGAGAAGAGTATAGAATTTTTTTCACTGGGATCTAAGCAGGCGAAGCTGCGGGAAACAGCTAGTCTATATAAGGTGTAACAAAATTAGCTTAAACTATTTTAACTGGTGCTTCTACCCATGAAACTGAACAACTTTCCCCGTGGAACCTATAGACGAATCGCAAAAAAAAATTGGCTCTCCCGAAATTTACAAATTCTTGGCAGACAACTGAGCATGTAAATTTTTTAATTATTTCTTTTTAAAAATTTGATTCGGCTGAAGGACTAGTTTCCATGGCCAAGAAAAATTCACAACAGCAATGTTCGTATGTTCGTCACAGATCTAAATGTTCGTTTTCATAGTTTGATGAATTTCCGTTAGCTAGCGCCACAAGCAATCAGGATAATTTTTTTTTATTTCAAGAACATAACAATAATATAGAAGTCACTGATAAAAATTTTTTTTGTTTCATAAAATTTAAACTTAATATTTTATAAGTGGTATGTAATCATCACTACATAGTATAAAACAAAGTCGCTTTCTCTGTCCCTATGTCCCTTTGTATGCTTAAATCTTTGGAACTACGCAACGGATTTTGATGCGGTTTTTTTAATAGATAGAGTGATTCAAGAGGAAGGTTTATATGTATAATAACATCCATTAAATAGTGGAGAAGTGCTGTTATTTTTGAGGTTTCTAATGTGATGTCGTAAATAATTACATTTTTTCCGCTTACATTGCAATCGCAGGCTGAACCCTACGAGTTTTATCAAAATAATGTACTAAGTATTGTACACATTGAAAAGGTCTACAGAAAAGTCCGTGATGGTATATGTCTATCTCTTATGGATAACCCACAATAACTTTTTTTGACTTTTTTTTTTGGATAATATTCGAAGCGATTTTAACCAATACAGCATTAATCCTTAACCAATTAAATACCTTGAATACATTGTTCATTTAATATAGATGTATATGGCCCTTTACACCGTATGATTTAAGTGAATATTTTCGAAGATATTACAGATTTAAAAATTGCGGGACGTAGCGTTTGCGGCGGTACCGGCCGGCCGCCCGGTGCGGCAAGAGCGTGCCTATAAATAGCGCGTCTGAGGCCGCGGTTTTCCCTATAGCACTTTGAATTTAGCTGTGAACGTTGTTTATAAAGACATTCTGTAATATGTTGTAAAAATAAAATAAATAGTTAAAAATGTAAAAAGTAAATAAGTAAAAAAGTAAAAAAGCGTCGGTGGCTCAACCGGTAACGACTCGGTCCATCTAACCAGAGGTACCGGGTTCAAATCTGGACGGCCAATGTACCAATGAGTTTTTCAAAAACTTACGTACATACTTACCGATTGCTTTAACGGTGAAGGAAAACATCGTGAGGAAACCTGCACACGCCTGCGAAGAAACTCGAAGGTTGTGTGTGAAGTCAACCAACCCGCACTGGGCCCGCGTGGTCGACTAAGGCCTAATCGCCCTGATTCAGGGTAGGCTCGAGCCCCTCGGTGGGGACGTATATGAGCTGTAATGATGATGAAATAAGTAAAAATGTAGTGTATGAATTTAGATATTCCAAAGATAGCAGGAAATCTTCATGGTATAGGGAAAGGGGGATTGTTTTACTCCAAATTTAACGCGTGCGGGCCACGGGCAGTAATGAATAAATCAAAACTACTGAATCGATTTTAATCACATATAGGCTATATATTTTATACCCGTGCGAAGCCGGAGCGGGCCGCTATGTTTTTATATACAACGTTCTCAGTTTTTCTGTAGTGTATTTAGTATCAGCATTGCACCCGTGCGAAGCCGGGGCGGGTCGCTAGTAAAAAAATAAATTGATCAAACGCAACTTGACTTGACCGTGCAATATGATTGGTGATTTCGGCAACATTTTCATCTGCTCAATAGCTGCATTAGCTAGGGCGGTAGAGTAAAGTATTTCAAATCAGGGTGCGCACCAGTAGTAGTACTATGAATATTTTATATACTTTGGGGCGGGTTTAAATCAAAGAAAAAATATTTTCCTTGTTTCCCGGTTATGGTCAATCCACATAATGGAGCAAAGTGTATTAGCTCCATGATCCACATCATGCCCGTGCCAGCTAAAAATCAGTGCTTTCGCTTTGCTAAAGTATTATGCTGAGACGGCACCCTTGCTGGCAGGGTATTTCAATCTGAAATATAAGCATATTATTGTACTCATAATTACTTTCTTGCCAAAATACATTTTCTTTCTCTCAATATTTCTCTTCTACTTAAAAGAAACCAGCTGTTTTCCACGGCTTCACCCACGTGGATGTCTCTATGACTTTTCAAGTATGCGTGGGAAAAAAGTAGGCTATGTGTTATTCCAGGTCCTAATCAGTCGACCTACCAAATTTCAGCCAGATCCGATCAGTAGTTTTTGCGTGAAAGAGTAACAAACATACATCCATACATTCTTACAAACTTTCACATTTATAATATTAGTAGGATTATAGAAGCAGTTTTTGAAAAATAAAGAATTATTGATACCCTAATATTATTATTATGGTGTAATAGGGGAGCAGCTTCTGATGTGCCTATATCAGTGTTATTTAAAAAAAAAAATAGCCCAAGTCTACACTGCACTAAATTGGATTGTCCTTGCACCGATTTGTCCCATCTGTTTTTAAAACTATTCACGGAGGAGGCATCGACCACATCCTGAGGAAGCTTGTTCCAGATGTTATCACTCTGTTATTTAGTGTGTAATATCCACAGGAAAGATCAAATGAAACAATAAATGCTAAGTATGTTAAGTAGCTTCTTCTTTTTTCCAAAGGTAAAATTTCTCATACATGTATCTCAAGTCTTCTAACCATAAAAAATCATTTTCCACAGAAGTTACTTTACAATCAAATGCTGAAACCATTCTCACGTCCCGTGAGTCCACAAAAATATCACCAGTCACACATACATAATCTCCTTCTTTGAAAGGCATTGCATCTTTTTTCTTTGATATTCTATCTAGCAATGTACCAATAATATTTACATTAATGTCTCCAAACTTGGAGGCCTGTGCGAAGTCTTTGTAAAGTTCTTTCAATGTTTTTTCAGATACCCGTTGGCAAACTTTCGTATCAAAGTATATTTGTACACAACCTGTTGGATCACTTAATTCTAGGTTTGTACTCGTACTAGTTTTGTTGTAAATAGACGTGACCACGCCATGGATGGTAATATTCTTGAATTCCAGCCCAAATATGCTGTAAATGAACTTGTTTTCTAAACTTTGCTTGGCGCGGAATACGTCTTGAATATATAGCTTCAATGGTTTTCTCTGTAATTTCTCCATAGCATTTTGAAAAGCTGAAAAGTCGTTTCCAGTCTTTTATTTGATATTCCCTAAAACTTTCGTCAAGATTTACAGAAGTTCAGAAGCTCAAAACAAAACCGCACACAGCCAGCACCGTAACCGTATATTTTTATTTGAAAATGAAATTTGATAACCAGCCAGCCAGTGAGCCAGCTGATTTTGACATTGACACTACATGATACTACACACTCACCGCTTTCATGGGTACGTTCCACTTAACGCCCGCAACGCCATCGACCGCGACCGCTGAAACTGCCGTTCCACTAACGGAAAAAGGCCGCGGGCGTTGTAGGCGAATGTTTTAGGTGGAACGCTGTGTGCTCGCAATATGGCGGCATGCTGAAAGTTTTCTGTTTTCTCGTATAAATAGTTCAATAAATAATCGATATTAAATCTGAATACTATAGATTTATTTTAACTGCGTATGAAAACTTACACTATTACACTTACTTTCTAGTTTTTCGAAAATTATCATATAATCTCTCTTAACACGTAAAAAACAGAACTTAATCGATAAAACTAATTATTTTTTATCAACTAATTTAGAAAGTAACGCGAGCATTTTTTCGTCCATTTCCAAGAGCTCTTTAGTCTTTATGTCGTTTGGCACGCGCTTCCTCCTATTCTGATTTTGCCGGAGTCTCTTCTTCAATAGGGAGGCCACATTCTCTTTGGTGCAAGCCCACTCTGACCCACCAATATTTTGTGGGCGAAGTGGGCGCGATGTGGTCGCGAACAGTGACGTCATCTATGACGTCGAGCGATCGCTCGCGACGACCACGGGCCTTAGGTGGAACGATACAGAGGGTGTTACAATCGTTGCGGGCGTTTAGTGGAACGTAGCCATTGTGTTTGATGTCTTAGATCTCATATAACCAAAGGCAAAGATGACCTATTATCTAAAGCAAAGATGACCTATTATTGTTATTGATCTGGACACACTTTAGTTACCTACTCTTGTTGACAAAGAACTATTAGTTAGGACAACTGCGTACTGTCCCGTGTGTGTGAAACACAAATTTATTTCCATTTCAGGATTTTTATTGAATTTTTTTCCAATGGTGGTTTATAAAAAAATATATTTTTCGTCGTTATACAGAAACAAATCAATGTAATGTATTTAGACAACGAAAGTCAAGAGTGACACAGTCAACTTAACAGTTATCAAAAAAAGTAAAAAGTATAGTTTCAAGTTATCAGCCTATGAAACCTCCTTCAACATTCTCCCTTTTTGATATCACTGTTACTCACGCAAACTTTTTTCTTATCTGTGCTGTTACTATAATCAGTGCTCATTAGGCCAATCTTCTTTAGAAGTACCAGAAGCCTTGGCCCACTTAGTGGTTTTGTCAGCATATCTGCATATTATTGATACTCAGTAGGAGTACACCTATACTTTACTTGGACTTCCTTGTCAGTCACAAATTCTCTGACGTAGAAGTGTCTAAGCGCTATGTGCTTAGTTCTCCTGTGCAGTTCAGGATTTTGGGATATCTTTATCGCTGTACATTGCAACTTTAAGTATGCCACAGAGGTTCGATGCCCTTTTGCTACGTCGCGTGATTTCAAATGACGATAACTCTGGACTCGTAAATGCTACGACTTTCGTTGAGCTATCAAACATAAGCTTTTGTTAAGTTGTATTGAAATGTGTAGGTATACAAAATATTACTGCACTAGTGAAGATATCACGGCGTTAAAGAAGAAAATTAAAGAAACAAGTTAGAGGTACCCTACTCGTCTAAAAGCCAAGTCGAGACACATGAGTCGCATATGGTTGGAATGGTCTCATGAATTACTAAAAAATATCAATCAAACACCATACGAATGTAAGTTCGTAATCGTATTTTTTTTTATATTCACAGTTTTCCGATTCGTTTCTACTTGTGCTGAAAGATCTTGATTCTTGCCAAATTTCATGATAATTGGTCAACGGGAAAGTACCGATTGATGTTGATTAACATGCAAATTTCAAAATATGTGACATAAATGGCCTGCGCATCAGAAAGCATTTTGGGCACCTAGCGCGCTGACACTTTTTACATATTATACCCAAATGGTTGTATATAATTTTTTTTTAATTTTTTTTTAATTTTTTTTTATTTAATAGAAACAAACAGTCATTTAAATAAATCTATAAAACGTCTTACTTCAATATAGACCTATAGTTTCCTTAATTATTAAAGTACTATATTAATTTACAAAAAGCCATCGCTGTGGACGATGCACGATAAACACTTAACAGAACAATTAATAAGAATTTAATAGAAGAAACCAACTAGTCAAAGAAGTTACAAGTAGAGAGATTTAAAAAGAGAAAAGGAGTTTAGTTTTTACTTGACGCTTAAAGTTGTACAAAGAAGAAGAAAACATATCCACATCCATAAGGTGATCATTATAAAACTTACAAGTTCGACGAATGAAACTATTATTAACAAAACACTTTTTACTAACATCTGAAAGAAATAGCATCTTCTTACGACAATTTCTTTCGCGTTGACGTGGTATTCTAAAAGAAATTTTTTGCAATAATGTGGGTGAATCCGTAATGTTGTTCAATAATTTATACAAGATTACCGAATCAAGATAATTGCGACGCTGCTCCAGGTTTTCGACCCTATGTCTCCTTGCCGAAGATTCATAATCGTTGTAAAAACCACCAGTACGATAATCCAAAGCCTTCACGAACTTCCTCTGTAATCTCTCAATTCTTTCTATGTGTATACTGTAAAAAGGACGCCATACACTACAAGCAAACTCCAGATTGCTTCTAACGTAGCTATTATATAGTAGCTTGTACGTACGAGCATGTTTAAAAGGTTTTAATATCCTTAAAATAAAGCCTAGCTGCCTGAATGCCTTATTTAAAACTTTGTCAAGATGTGGTACAAATGTTAACTTTGAATCTATGATGACTCCTAGGTCCCTTACTTGTGTTACTCTTGTCAAATTATTGTTACACAGAGTGTAATTATAGACTATTGGTTTAGTATTTTTGGAGAAAGTTATTACTTGACACTTGTCAATATTAAGATACAATTTATTGTTGTGGCAGTATGATTCAAAATTAGCAAGATCGCATTGAAGTTTTTCACAGTCCTCAACATTACGGATAATTCTGAATATCTTTGTGTCGTCTGCGTAAAGCAACATATTTGAATGTTTAGCAATATTGTCAATATCGTTAATATGAAGAATAAAAAGCAAAGGACCTAAATGCGAACCTTGTGGAATTCCGGAACTAATGTATTTGTAATCTGAGTTAAAACCTCCAAGTGCTACAGCTTGACTCCTATTTTCTACATAAGATTTCACCCAGCGAAGGAGATCGCCGTGTATGCCGAGAAGCCTTAGTTTTATAATTAACGTATTGTGACAAATTTTGTCAAATGCTTTTGCGAAGTCGGTATACACGGCGTCAACTTGGTAACCCTCGTTAAGTGCATTTAATAATATATCAGTGAAATTTATTAAATTAGTTTCAACGCTACGACCTTTAAAGAACCCATGCTGATTTGGACTTATATGTGGATAGACTGTATTAAATATCTGTACAGTGACTATTTTTTCCAAAATTTTGCCAAACTGACACAATTTGGAAATGGGACGGTAATTTCGAATATCCTGACTAAAGGTACCTTTGGGTATAGGGGTTACTAGAGCTTGTTTCCATATGTTCGGCACGATACCTTCGCTAATTGATTTTTTGTATATAATTGTAAGAGGCAAAGCCAGACTAGAAGCACAGTTACGAATGAGCAGAGGATGCACACCATCAGGGCCTGCTCCTTTATTGGTGTTCAATGATTGTAAATGTTTAAAAACGGTGGATTCCGATATTTCAATAGTATGTAAATCAAACACAGCTTGATCTAGCGAATTCAAATCGTTAAAATATGCAGGGCTACGTACCGACGAAGGCTCAAACACCGAATGAAAATGGACATTGAATAAATTACAAATCTCCGCACCGTCACTAGATGAATGATTATTGTAATGCATAGTTTGTGGTAAACCATTATTAGGAAATATTGACTTTACAAAGGACCAAATAAATTTAGGGTGAGTATTTATTTTCGATTCAGAATATTCTAAATATTTGTTGTAACACTTACGTTCCAATTTAAACGCTCTTTTACGCAGTATGGAAAAACTATTGTAATCCAGTGGATTACCATACTGTTTCCAAAGTCTGTGATATTTTTGTTTTTCATTTAGTAATTTTATTAATGACTTTGTATACCATACTGGTTTAGTAGTTGAATATCTTTGAGACCGTAATGGAACAAACTTTAAAATTAAATCATTAAGCAAATTATAGAATTTGGAGACAGAATCTTCTATACAAAGGGCATTAAAGAAAGGGTACCAATCAATTTTATTAAGTTCAAAGTTAATTTCGCCGTAATCAGCAGCATGATAGTTACGAATATGTTTCATACATGTCTTTAAGGGAGAAATGTATACCAATGGCAAATAAATATTAAGAGACGGGTGATGAGAGTCCTCACTGGTCAATGGAAATTCACTGCGTGTAACGGAACAATCATCCCCGTTAGTCATTATTAAGTCTAATATACGTAAGTTATGATTTTGAATAGAATTAAACTGTTTTAAGCTGGTAAAGGATAAAAATTCGCTCAGCAGTTGAGTAGGTAAATTAGAATTTTTTGCAAGAGTAATATGATTAAAACTATCTGGAACCCACGTTGCGTCTGAAATATTAAAATCCCCAGTCAATAGGAATGAGTCATGCGTATGGTCTAGTATTATTTGCCCGGCTTCATCGAAGAATGCATTCAAGGCATCAGTGTAGCAACTTCCATGTGGTATATACGCACATGCAATATGTAGATAGCTGCACGGGTTGGTAGAAGAGACGGCATGCGTGCGGGCTGGGTGGGCTACAGCGCCAAGCGGCAATGAGACCCATAGTGTCTCGGCGCCCGCGCGCGCGCCGCCCCACTCCCGGCGCAGGGGCTGATACTCAGAGCGCACTGCTATCGCCACACCGCCGCCTCGCCGCGCGCCACTCGCATCGAGCGAGCGGTCCGTCCGGAAAACTGTATATCGAGAGTCAAAGTATTCACGATCGTAAAAATCTGGTGTCAACCAGCTTTCGGTTATGCATATAAAATCATAATCTGCCGATAAAACCTGCGCTAAAAAATCATGAGACTTGGTTCGAAGGCCTCGAACATTTTGGTAATAACCTGTAATTTTTTTACTTAGGGCCATCCTAAATGAAAGTACTAAATAAACAAATATATAAATTAAATAAATCAAGTTTATGGGGCAGTGGTAGGTAAGCAGCGTCGCAAAACCAAGCTATATAATATATGAAGATTGACTGAGTAGGGACAGCGGTCGATCGCAACAAAAGATATAACACAATCTCGCATATCATACCGTAGTAAAAAACATTACGAGACACACCCACGCATACACAGAGTTAGTGTTAACTAAGTCATTAACTAATCGTAATTTAAATACTAAAAATGCTTAAATTAATACATAGAATAGGTACCAGCAAAAATCACACAATATAAGTCACTTTAACTTGGTAAGATCCATCTCCTTAGAGATATGAACAACCTTCGAGTTATCATTTTTACGCATAAGGATTTTGCAATCCCTTATCCACAGATAGGTATAATTCAGTTCGATTTTCAATTCGCGTGCGCGCCTTAATAACACCTTGTTAGATGGCGTGAGGTGGTCACCTACGTAAATATTGCTCGAGTTGCCTGGCAATCCGATGTCTGCGGAAGTGATTCCACGACGCAAGCGGACTGCCGATAAAAGCTGATCTTTGACGAGGCGCCGAGTAAATTTGACAACGATTGCGGGTATACGGGTAACTGGGCGCTGATGCTTACCCTCGGTTACAGGCGCAGGGTCGAAACGACGCACACGATGGATGCTATCTACGTCCTTGTAATCCAAATCGAATAATATTATGGACACTTCCTCTCGAAATCTTCACTTCTTCTGCTATAAAACGAAGAGCATTAAGACGATCCGCCGTTTTCAAGGTACAAGGTTCAGTCACTACCGGGTACTAATATATATATATATATATATACTTTGCTACCGGTGTACGGCTTCCCGTGCATGGGTCGTCGTTTGTGGAAGTTGTTCCTCAGCAAACCAACGCCCAACCGTAAAATATGTAGGAGCATGAACCCTTATTGTTGCTCCAAGTCTTGATTTACCTGCTTCGTAGTAAAATTTTTCAAGCAGAGATATTTTATTACCGAGGGAACTGCAATTTTATCCATTTTTATCACGCTTTTATTAGCTTCACCTGTATATTATATTATGTATGTATGTTTGTAACCGACTTCTTTGCACTCGATTTTGACCAAATGTAAACGGGCAGATTTAATTCAAACTTTGTACATTTATTAAGAATCAGCGACAATACAATACTTTCATAAGTTCTGTATCCTGAACTAAAAATTGAAAAATAAATGTAGTTTAAAAAAACTAAAAAACACGTTTAAAGCGCATCAAACTAAAAAGTGAAACATAATTCTTTTTATAAGCTGAAGCAATAATGGACGAAAAATACTAGTATTATCATTCCCCTTATATATAGCATATCTCTGCGTATTATTGTGAAAAAGCGTGGGGCACTTTGTATATCGTAGCGGTATATCGAGCAACCCACGCTTTTTCACAATAATACCTACTAGAATTTTTAGTTCATTATTGCTTCAGCTTATAAAAAGAATTATGTTTCACTTTTTAGTTTGATGTGCTTTAAGATGAAGTAGTAGGCTGCGCATCGCGTTTCTGAGGGGGTGAGGTATGACGCGGGACGGAAGCATGCGCGGGGCAACCACCTTCCGCCCGCGCTTTGTACGCGCACGCTCCGGTATAAAATGACGATTTTTGGCAATATTCAAGATTTTTGTATAGAGGCAAATTATTCTATCGTGTTTCGAAGAATATAAATGAAATGAAATGAAATGATAATTTATTTGCATCAAACATGGTAGTAGGATGTTTAATATAATTTTTAGTGCAATCATGTTTCGCCTGTGCAAGGCATGCAAATGTTTAACATAGATTATAATTATTTTGTCACGTAAACTTTAAAAATTCAAATGTCAATAAGTTTATTTTTGTCACAGAGGTATTCATTAACGCTGTATAATAATTTTTGTCAATAAGCCATTTCAACAATTTTGTCTTAAAGGTTTTCGATTCAAGCTTTCGTATATAACAATATTAGGCATATCTTCACCTGTTTGACGGTATGAATAACAATGTATGAATTTTAGCGGTTGATACCTAAAAACAGGTTCAAGGATACCCTATATCGCGATATTTTACGCTTCTCGTCCTTCCACTTCATCTTAAAATCGTGTTTATTAGTTTTTTTTTAACTATATTTTTAAGAACACGTTCCGACACGACGCAAACAAATAACTTCTATTTAAAAAAACAAAAGAGAATTTATTGTTTTTTATTATCGTCATATCAAATATCTGGGCTATGACTGCCAGTAGCGTTGCCAGGCGTCCGGATAAAGCCGGACAGTGTTAGGCTTTTTGGATGCGTGTCCGGCCAAATTAGGTGTCCGGCCTGTCCGGCTTTTTAGGTTTAATGATTTTTCCAGTCACCTGGACATTCGGGTGAGCGCTGTCGTATTTATGAGACTATGGCGGCGTTTCTTTGTCTGATTAGGACCTCGCTAAAGGCCAGTAAACATGACTGATTGATTTAGGGGTGTCTAAAGAGGGTTAAAGCCTAAAAATTTAGGGAGTCCGGCTTTTTTACCCAAAAGTCCGGCTAAACTGGCAGGTATGTCCGGATATTTAGTTTTAAGACCTGGCAACCCTAACTGCCAGTATTTTTTTTCCAAGGAGAATGAGAATGCACCCAATTAGCCTCATACCACTTTTATTTTTAAGTGCACATTCTGAGACTGTTTTGCTGGTTGGAACAAAAACCGGCCAATTGCGACTCGGGGTCACTCAAACAGGATTCCGCACCAAAACTTAAACTTCCAACAGAAAAAGACCTCTCAGTACATACTTTGTTCCAGGTAAATAGGGCTCAACTTATTTTGGACTTAAAATTTCATTTTTCCTATGGTAACGGAAGGATTAATTTAGATTTTCTAAGATTTTACTGTAATCTGTGCATTCAACCTCATATACTGTAATTTTTTCAAGATTTTAGGCCCAGTAGTTTTGGAGATAAGGGAGAGGGGGGGAATAGTAAATTTTCGCCTAAGTTCTTAAATAACTTCAAAACAATTCATCTTAGAATTATAAGTATAATATATTTAAAATTCGTGCAACATGCCCTTTTATTTGGTAGGTATGTCATGTAATATATAGGGTGTAACATAAAGGTGTGGTGATACTTTAAGGTGGGCTTGTACCCATCAAACTGAACAACTTTCTCCATGGAACCCATAGTCAAATCACAAAAAAAAATGTGGCTCTCCCATACTAACTCGATCAGCTGTGATGCCAACTTAGTATGGGAAGTTCAAATTTTTTTTTGCGATTTGACTATGGGTTCCATGGAGAAAGTTGTTCACCGACTTACTTATGTATACCAAATTGCAACTCAATCGGTCCAGTAGCTTCTAAGCAAATTGGCTGTGACAGACGGATGGATAGACAGATACACAAGTGATCCTATAATGGTTCCGTTTTTACTTTTTAAGGTACGGGACCCTAAAAAATAGAACAATACCTACTTTTTTTAACAAAGCCAATTCCATGAATGTAGTTCAACGATAAGTAACTATATATCCTATAGGTTTTGATTTACTTACGAGTGTCAATATATGCGGCTTAAATGGCCGTATTTTTGATTGCGTTAATAAGTAAATCGTTTTTTTTCTAGTCCAGGAGACGTAGACTTACTCGTAAGTAGGTATTTCATCGTATCAGCCCAAGACGTCCACTGCTGGACAAAGGCCTCTCCCAAATATTTACAACGACCGGTTCTGCGCTGCCCGTATCCAACCCAGTGTGTAACTGAGCGCGTTAAAATCGAAAAATTTGCTTTTTTAATCAGCCGTAAGTAAAAAAAAAATGGGGATGTTATACCTATGTATGTCGTGTCATCTAGGATAGTTAGTTGGCAGCAAGCCAGCCAGCCTCAGCGGAACACGACCATTGACATAGTGATGGGGTAGTATCGATAGCATTAGGCAGATTAGGTGTCGATATCAATGGTTTTAAGGGAGAATAACATGAAAAATATCAGTGTGGGATCTGAATTTGAAACAGAAAAGGCGTAATTTCTGCTTTCATCACAATCATTTTTAGTAGGGCTTTGTACAAGATAACAGAGCCCTACTACTAAGTCTATGATATCTGTCAGTCCGTCTGTCTGCCTGTCCGAATTTAAAGAGCTATACGTTTTGACGCGTAATAGGTAGCCGGGTGAATTTTTTATGGAATATTAGTTTATATTAGTTAGTTAGTTTAACTAACAAATTATAAAAATTACAGAGTATATTTTAAGGGGGATGCTATACAAGTAGATTTTTTAAGGTTTTTAGGATTTTGTGCCAGGTAATGGTAATCAAGCCTACGACGCCTGTCTGTCTGAGTTTCAAAAGGCTATATCTTGTGAACCCTAATAGGAAGTTGGCTGAAATTTTCACAGAATTTATTTTAATAAAGGGAATTTAATAATAAAATACGTTTGTCATACGTTTCTTAAGAAACGTGCGCAAGCTTTCCAGTTCAAAATTAAAAATATGTCTTCCAACACAGTGGCAGCAGTTTTGCAGATATGAGCTCTCTCAGTAAACGAACAAATCTTAATAACATGGGTCATCCATCACTGTCAATACACGGTGTTTATTTACAGACTTTCGTGTTTAGACACTAAGGAATATTTTTATTTATTGTACAATAAAGCATATTTTATTTAGGACAAGAAATTTTCTCGTAGTTTGTCAGATGGGCAGATCGGATATTGATTCTTAGGTTACCCTCTCTCGAAGTTTGACCTGAAGAAATGGTTATCTTGACCAAAACACGAGGAGCTCAGCGTGCTATGAAATTGTGCAATTTCTGCGCAGGACAATCATTTACAAATGACAACAACATATCTCGTTGTACAAGACTCTGACGCGTCTACCACGCCTCCTTCAGCAATCTATCGGAGCGGCAATTTTTTTTTCTTATCTGTTGTACTTGTCAACAGCTTTAAAGATGGCGTTTCCAACGTTCGTCTTGACATTGTTGTGAAGCACTACCAAGTGATTAACATACTGTATGTTAAGGCCCGCTCTGGTCTCTGCAATCATAAGTAAGTCGTCGATAGATATATTCACCATTAATGCTAATATTAACTCCTTTCCAGTTTAAAATTTAAAATATGTCTTCCAACGCAGTGGTAGCAGTTTTGCGGATATTTTTATATTACTTTTTATTTATTACTTCACAATTATTGAATACAGAAATAGGGACAAATATGTTCATGTTTTAAGTTCTGTTCGTAGAATCGGATTGACCTTGCCTTATAATACAAAAACTTCAATAGGTACTTCGATGTACCGATAATCAATGTGGCAACCCAGACACTGTCACACAACTAAAGTCTTCGTAGACAAAACGCTAGACAAAGTGCCTAATTTTATGTTTCGGTCTTCTGTATAATCAGTAGAGCATGTAAATGTTGTCGTATTAGAAGCTAATTCAAGCTTAAAATCGTTAGATTAATCAAATAATTCCTAGGTTTCATAAAAAACAAACTTCAGAAGACGTTCGGACAGTTGTTTAACAGGAGACAAGGGTAGAAATATTTAAATAGTTATGTAACACAGAGAGAGAGGGAACCGCGAAAGTACATGTGACCAAAGCATAAATTGTAACAATTTTTGTTAAAAATATTACCAAATATTTTTGTTTTACTTATAAGTCTTATAACGGAAGCACGGAACTTTACTGATCAACTTATAAGAATATTAAAAAGTTAGTTCTTTTTCACCTTATTTAGGCACTTAACTAAGAATTTGTTCTAGGTCTTGGTCTAAGACCTATCGGCGACATTATTTTGGTGTAATTTAGGTATGTATCTATGTATAGTTTTGTAACAGCCATATACTTAGATAGTAACGTAATTTACAATTTTTATCGATATCGATCCATCCCTAAAAGTCTCTTGCAATAATCGACACTCTATAGACCGCAGCGTCTTATCTCTGTACTATGCACTAGCTACTCGCTATTTTCCACCAAGACCTCATTATCTGGATAGAACCTAGCTTTTGATGGCTTAATGCATAATTGGGTTACCTGGGAAGTACTAGGTGCTTATCTGAGATAACTAAAGGGGAAGATTATTGGATACTAGCTGTTTCCCGCGGCTTCACCTGCGTGCACAACGTTTCTATGACTTTTAGAGAGTGCGCAGTGCGCGAGCTGCAAGCGGCTTGCGAGCGTGCAAGAAAAGGAGCCTATGTGTTAATCCAGGTCCTAATCTGTCTACCTAAGAAATTTCAGCCAGATCCGTTCAGTAGTTTTTGCGTGAAGAAGTAACAAACATACACACTCACAAACTTTCGCCTTTTATTAGTGTGATTGCAGTAACTGTTCTAACGGTTCTTTTGAAAGTTATTTTAATTTCCTCTTTTTTAACCCTTTCATAACAGTTATTTAGCTTTCGTGTTAGTTTTCTACATGCCTTACTTTTTTAATTCTGCACATTTAAGTTTTAACTCACTAAAGGTCGGGGATAAAGTTTCTTCGTATTTTGTAAGTATAAATTTGTAACCAAATCTATTTGGTAGTATTATATTTTTACCTGACCGGTTTTAATAAAATTAAAAAGATAACATTCGACAGTTTCATAAAAATAAAACATAAATACCTGCCATTTTTCTTCTCTCTAAGAAAATAAGTGCCATAGAAGTAATAAGAAATTAGCTTAGTATATTTTTAAATTGTATTAAAAAAAGGTATAAATGCAACACTGGCCGCGAATAAAATTGCAGCTGATGCAGCGCGCTCTGGTCTCACTGTTAACAAAATACTTCAACCAAATATAATGGACCGGCCCTATCAATACATAATTCCCTAGCCTACTAGCCTACAATTTTTACTTTTGAGCGACTAAAGAGCGAGCGTTAGTAAGCGTAAAGAAGTCATCGTCATGGCAAAAAATGTAACTTCAGATTTTGATGGGGATAGGTTATCTTACTAATAGAGTAAAAACACCAATAGAAAACAAAGAAAAAAAATGTGTGTGTGTGTACTGTCTGTTGCTCTATTTTCCAATTACTAGACGGATTTTGATAAGATTAGGGTTAGAGCAGTATTTACTTTTATCCAGTCGTTTTATAAAATTTATCCATCTTGATTTTTTAGGGTAAGGAATTTTCGGAGCCCAGCGAGCCCCTTTTCCTTTTTCTCCCCTCCTTTGGGTCCGGACAGAATATCAGCGCTGTGGTTTTAGATAATAAAACCACAGCACCATGCTGAGTCTTGGACCTATTCGGCATAAAATTTAATTTTAGTTTTTAGTTTTAATCTTTAAGTTTATTTCAATTAAGTACCTAATATTGTAATTATTTTTCTATTTATTTTTTGCCGAATAAACTTTATTTCTTCTTTCTTCTTTCTTCTTCTTCTTTTTACAATCTGCCATGGGAATTCTGGGCGGATCACTCTCTATCGGATTTTTCAATCTGCTGCTTGCATGGTTAAAAACCGGTCAAGTGCGAGTCGGACTCGCGAAAAGTAATCTTTAAAAAAAATGAATTAAGAAATTAATATTTGCAGTTAGTAATAGAACATTTTGTACGGATAATCTATTAACTTTTTTCGAATTCAACTGCACATATAAAGTTGGTCGACTATTACACCTTAACCGCTAGTACTCTTTATTGTACTATGCCTTAACCATACCTCGGTCACTGGCGATCAAATGTATGAAACAATCGCGTTCCTACGCACACAGTCTAAGCTCGTGTAGGTGAACGCGTACCATGCTTGTGTGAGTGAGATAAGACGTACTAGCCGATACCTGGGAGCTAACGAGCGGGGGTGGGCGGCACTTTCGACGGGAGGCAGGGAGTGACCATACTGTACGTAGTACTCTTTATTATACTGTGCCTTAACTAAGAAAGTCTACTTAGCCGTGATACTTTTCCTTTTAAATTAATTATATTCTACTATTTTCAATTTTTTCAGATGTCCTTAAATAGCGGATTAGCTGGTTTACACCTAACTCTTACAAAAAATAGCAATTAAAAGCTTAAGAGGAAACGCGGGCGCAAATTTTTCGATACAAACGTAGTCACCTGTTTCCTCCCTGGATAATGACAATAGAGCAAAAATGTTGCTATGTTTTGTTTATTGTTGTTTTGCTTATATTCTAATTATAATAGGAATTAGGATCCTTCAAAAACTGAGAAAAAAACCTAGAGGCACAAGTGAAGCGTTTTTACAATTATTTTTGAAAAAAATATTATTATTGGTTATTGATTCCAATAATTAATTGGTTATTGATTAAAAAAAGCGTCGGTGGCTCAACCGGTAACGACTCGGTCCATCTAACCAGAGGTACCGGGTTCAAATCTGGACGGCCAATGTACCAATGAGTTTTTCAAAAACTTACGTACATACTTACCGATTGCTTTAACGGTGGAGGAAAACATCGTGAGGAAACCTGCAAACGCCTGCGAAGAAACTTGAAGGTTGTGTGTGAAGTCGACCAACCCGCACTGGGCCCGCGTGGTCGACTAAGGCCTAGTCGCCCTGATTCAGGGTAGGCTTGAGCCCCTCGGTGGGGACGTATATGAGCTGCAATGATGATGATTGGTTATTGATTATTATTGATTAAGTTTTGGAGAAGGAAATAGGGGACTACGAAATGCTGTTTTGGTAAATTTTAGTTCCCATTTTATCGGTCTGCGCTGTAGTTATCCCTTTCTTGCTGTATACGGAGAGGTTTGCGGGAGGGAGATAGAAACATTTTATTCAAATACCTATTCTATAGACTGAATTTCCTCTCAATATTTCACAAAATGATCTCTGAATCGAAAAACGATTTTATCAAAGTAGTTTTTAAAGACCTATTCAACGATACCCCACACTATAGGGTACGTCATAGGGAGGTGCTCTAAAATTTGTTTTCCTGATTTTATTGTACCACATTGTCGGCGTGATTATTGTTTATTATATGTATACTCATACCAAGTTACAGCTTTCTAGTTCTGGTAGTCTCTGAGTTAAGCTGCGGACAGACAACGGACAGACAGACATGGTGAAACTATAAGGGCAAAAGGGTTCCTTGTTGACTTAGGAACCCTAAAAATGGTATAGATTTTCTAACTTGTGAAGATTGCTTAGTCATGTATTTTTTTTCCTTTCTGGGTGGGGCACCGAGGATTCTGGTGATTCTAGTTATGCCTATACTTAGTATAAGATGAGATAATCAGTTAGGTATTTTAAAACTGTTTTTCAATAGAATTTTATTATTTAACAATTTTGAACAAACACACACAAACAAACACTGAAATGGCAGTGGGCAGGGCACATAGCTCGTAGAACAGATGGCCGATGGGGCAATAAAGTTCTCGAGTGGCGACCGCGCACCGGAAAACGTAGCGTAGGAAGGCCTCCCACGCGGTGGACCTAAGACCTGGTGAAGATCGCGGGAAGCCGATGGATGCGGGCAGCGCAGGACCGGTCGTCGTGGAAATCCTTGGGGGAGGCCTTTGTCCAGCAGTGGCGTCGGCTGATATGATGATGATGATATAACATTTTTTTTACTAGGTGGTACACGAAAGTAGATTAGTAGTAGTTGAGACAATTATTTATCTCTTTACAAGCATTAAAACTACGCTAAAACAAATTGTGTAACTATGGAAGTGTATGTCTACGATCTTAGAAAATTTAGAACTCTACAATAAAACCCAGCATAACTTTACTATACTTCAAGTTAGACAAAGCTTACTTTGTCGTTAAATACAAATTTATGTAAGTTGATGTAAGACGAACATACTGTTAGAAGGATTAAAAAAGGTACCTAGCTGACATAATTGATTAAAATCACAAAACAAAAAAGTATGGGTTAAAAAAACTAAAAACCGACTTAAAAAAAAAGAAATTAACTCAAAAGTGTGATACAATGTTATTTATATATAAGGTGTAACAAAATTAGCTGAAACTATTTTAACTGGTGCTTCTACCCATGAAACTGAACAACTTTCCCCATGGAACCCATAGTCAAAACGCAAAAAAATTTGGCTCTCCTATACTAACTCGATCAGCTGATCAGGCAACTTAATATGGGATTTTTTAAACTTCTGTTTATTAGTGATAATGCTATCTATAGGTTCGTTTCCTGAATTAACTGCATTTCTGAAGGCTCACGTCAATCACTCCGTCAAAGGGTCCGCCCTGAGTGCAATCGCGCCACCCGCCGCGCCCCCGACATTGATTTACCTATGATCCCATCATCAGATTCTGACTTTGTGACAATGAGACCACCTCGGGAGTAAACATTAATTATCGGTCTATACGTATCTACGTAAAAAAATTAAAGAATTATCCTCCAACTCCTAACCGTTGAGGAGTTGGACCTTCGATCATCAGCTCATTAACATGAGATGATGACTACCAGACACAAATAATTGAATAGCTTTAGAAAACACATGTTACACGTAATACGTGCCTATAAAATTTGAGGGTTGCCCTCAATTTCCCTAGGATCCCATCATCAGATCCTGGCTTGGTGACAATGAGAACTTTTTGGAAGTGGACTCTTTCGAATCAAAAAAAAATTTTGAAAATCGGTCTACAATTGACGGAGCTATCGGTAAACATACATAAAAAAAACATACAGTGGAACATAGAACCTCCTCCTTTTTTGAAGCCAGTTAAAAAGTAACTTCAATGACTAGGAGTCTAATGTCATGTAAAATGTCTAATGTAATCAACAAAATCTACATCCATTGCATAGAACAGTAAAGAGTAACCGCCTCCGTGGCGTAATGGTTAAGTTCATTAGCTTCACATGACGAGGTTGCGGACTAGATTCCAGTCGGAGTCTTACTTTTAGTTTAGATGGTGAAAAGGCATTGTCTGAGCCCGCCTGGCTAGCTACCACCATCTTATCTAAGTCTTACCACTAAACATTTATTTTAACAACATGTTCCGGCTTGAAGTTAAGATATCGAGTTACACATTGCGTTGGTGAATCTTGGTAAGCTGGCTTCCTTCTTTGGCATCATCGTCACTTACCATCATGTGAGATAATGCCATGGGCTTATTGTGGAAAACGAACATTGTACCAGTAAATTTGAAAAATTAATATTTTCAATTTGTTTCGGTGTAAGAAAACATCTTATTAAGTACTTCATCATCATCATCATATCAGCCGAAGGACGTTACTAATATCTAATTGCTTGTTGATTTAAAGACTACATATTAAATTTTAAATTTTAATTGGTAAATAACAGTATACTCTAATGAACTATTAATAATTTAACTCACTTAAAATAAATTACATTACACATAAGTATTTACAATTTAAACTTTGACGAGATAAGAGAATTTACAAATGACTTCCAATTACAATACAATGGCTACCAGTCCAACAGAATATTCACTAATTAAAATTCAAATACTTATTAATTCTACTTATAAAACTAGGCGACAGTATAGGTTTGGCATCGTTTCTGTGTTTTAAGCCCTGTATTGTAGATTCTAGGTAATTTCTAGGTGTAACAAAATTGCTAGAAGTTGAGTAACTCACTGCTGCTGGAGTCACAGGTGATTGTAAATTTCTGTTGGCATAAATATTTGGTTTTGTCGTACCTATTACTACCACATGTTCTGTAGTTTCATCGAAACTATTAGGTACAGCTGTGGTTGATGGTACGTTTATTTCAACTGGTATTTTATTACCTGTCAATTGTTCATTGTATTGATTATTAGTTAGAAATAAGTCTTTTAACTCTTCGTATGAAGGTTTAACTGTAGATGCTATAGATTCTTTGTTATTTATTTGGTTTGGTACGACAATGATGCCTAAATCTTTGTTTGAATTTGTATTTTGAGGTGCGAAAATAGAAAATTTACTTTTATATGGTTCGTAGTTATCGTTCTGTCCATCGTATTCTAGAGAATAGTCATTTCCGTAATATTCTTTGGAGAGATCGGAATATTGATTAAAATCTTCCTTGACTTTATAATTTTCCTTTACAGAATTTACATTAGCATTAGCCTGTGAATTGAAATTGACTGTAGGTTTGTATTCTCTGTTTTGTACGTAATCATTTACATTGGTTTCTTTGTAATCTCTATGTGCATTGTAATCAATTGATGATGAATCATGATCAGGTGAGTGATAATTTTGTCCTAAAACATGGTCTTTAAAGTAATTATGAGCATGTTGTACACCTTTGTAGATAATGTTTTCTGGACCACTGTAGTGTTTATGTTCAGGAACTTTATGATGATCAACTTTATCATAAAAATGATCATGGTTATTGTGATCATGACCATGGTCTCTATAATGATTATGTCCATAATCAATACTATTTCCGGTAGATTTATCTTCATCATCATATCTAACATCAGCTTTGTATCCATTTTCGTCAGCTGTATATGAAACTATCTGCATGCGTCCATCTGGTAGTCGAACCCTATACTCTCCGTTAGTTGCTGATCCACTGCTCTGTTGTGAATGAGAAAAATCATCTCCAGTTTTTTTGTCCTTTACTTTATATGAGAATGCGTAATTGGACCCCTGAAAAGAAAATAAACAGTTTTGTAGAGAATTCGCATTTCTATAAGTTTGATCATACCTATTGCTAGGGTTTATCTTAACAGATAAACTTTGATGCAATGGTACGAGTACATTTGGTGTTAATTCCTAAACCTCGGCACAATGACCTACTCGATGATGTGTTGGTGTTACATCGTCACAGCTCATGTAAATCTAAGAGCCTTTTAGAATTCTTCGCTATGAAAAAGCCAAGTATACACAAGCGATGTCCGTGCATTGACCTGTATTGTGCGACTTTACTATCTTAATTTTAAGCCTAAATAATATTTTGTAAGTAAAACTTACTTGATCTTCATCATAATCTTTTCTGTGACTATGTTCATGCTCTGGTTCTTTTACCTGAAACACAAGTTCATTTTATTTGTCTTAAGCCTTTTATGATGCACTTCGAGGGACGAAGGAGTGAAGAAGGTATTGTGATGGAAAAAAATGAAGTTTTAATTTTGATGGGGATCGATCGTCTTATAGAGTCTAAAAACTATGAAATAAAAAAAATATGAATCTATGTGTTTGTGTCTGCGTCCGTCTGGTGCTCTAACGTCTAAGCTACTAGACGAATTTGGGTAAGGTAGAGCAATATTATTTTTATCTTATATCTCCAGATATTTTTTTAAATTTTTTCCTGATCTCTAGTGTTGCAACCACGGTAAACTTTTATATTTTTATCTCAAAAATAGTTCTAACGATTTCAATGAAACTCTGTACGTTACTTTGATTTTATATGTCAAACTAAATGCTGTGGTTCGTTATTTTAGGAAAAAATCGGAATAGGGTACCTACCTCTCATACAACTCGTACTTATTGTCAAATATACCAAATTAATAACGATTTTAATGATACTTATTATTAAACTTGGTATTAATAAGGCCTAATATACTTAAGAGCGTCGGTGGCGTAACGGTTACGGCTGCTACTTCCTGTCCGGGAGGCCGTGGTTGAATCCTGCCACGTACGCATGTGTTTTCGAATTTCGATTTCATATGTACGTTTATCCGACGCTCTTACGGCGAAGGAAAACATCGTGAGGAAACCTGCGAAGAAACTCGAAGGTTGAGTGTGAAGTCGACCAACCCGCACTGCGCCCACGTGGTCGACTAAGGCCCGATCGCCCTAATTCAGGGTAGGCTCGAGGCCCTCGGTGGGGACGTATATGAGCTGATAGGATGATGAATCTCTACCTAATGTTCATACCTGATGTTGATATTTACGCTCCTTCTGTTTTAGCTTATGCACTTTTTGTTGCGCGTGATCTGCTATGGCCTGGTAGATGGGAGGCAGTGGTGAGTGTTCCTGAAAGAAAGCACTTTTTTAAGTTTTGGCTGTCTATGGTTTACTATAAAAAAAAACCTCTATACGGCGTAATGACGGGTTGTGGAGTAACCAACTAAAATAAAGCGTCATTTTACGAAAAATGTCTGATTTAAATTAACGATGCAGAATGGTGCCTCAGTCCCTCCCTAGTATCACAGTATTGCGATGTGCTAGTATTATGCTAAAGTTTGACAGAGATCGCAACAGTTGGCGTTTACTGGGCGATTGAACAGTTAGCGTTGGAGGCAAGATCGCCTATAGGTGATTTGCCCGCTTGAGCGTTGGCCGTTATGCTAGCCGATAGGTTAGAGTCAAAAACAAAAACGAGTTGTTTATGACATACTAATCTCTAAGGTTGAAGGGATATAATATTAGTGTATTCATATGCATCAAAAACAGAAATGTCTCAAGGAAATTAATGATAAAACATCAAAGATGCTACAAAAACCACAATGCAAATGTCCAATAGTGTATGGAGTCTTTTAGAATCAAAAACCGCAATTTCCATTTTAAATTTAACGGTAGTGGTCAAAACAATAAAATGGACACTAAGGGTTTTTGATTTTAATAGACTCAATTTCATCGTCATAAATATACCCAGAGCCGCCGCACCGTCAGTTAAAAGATTATTACTCGCTAAATACATACTATAGCGTTTTTTTTTGTTTTTGTTCTATTATTATTTAAACCACAGATAAGAAAAAAAAATTGCATTTAAACGATGAATTTTAAGAATAGACAGTTTAGTAGAATAGTTTTTTTTAAAAAGGTTTTCAAAATACATTGTGTGACGTATCAAATGAAACAGCTTGTTGCGAGAATATTTTCAACATTTTTTAAAACAATTTTAAGAGAAATAGTTTTAAAGTTATTTAAGAAAATAGGCGAAAATTGACAAGCTAAGGGGGGAGGGGGCGCTCCCCCCTTAGCTCCGAAACTACTGGGCCTAAAATCTTGTTAAAATCACAGTATATGAGGTTAAACGCTTAGATTACAGAAAAATCTATAAGACTCGTAGGAAAAATGGTATTTCTTAGTCCATAACAAGTAGAGCCTATTTACCTAGAGCATAGTATGTACTGAGTCGTTGAAAAGTTGAGTCGGTCTTGTCCTGTTGATAGTTAAAGTTTTGGTGCGGAACCCTTTTTTTGTGACCCCGAGTCGCACTTGCCCGATTTTTGATGTGTAACATCTTTGCTCTCGCTTTCCTGCAATTTGTGGGAGTGATTTCGTGAAATGGGACGGAAAAGTGTCCCATGGGACGGCAATGTGTAACAGGGAGTCGCGTTTTTTCAGGCTTTAAAAGCGCGGAAAAGGCAAAGGTATATCTATGACCATACAGCCTAGTCTGCCGTATCTTTGCCGTCCTTTTATAAAGTATTTTGTCACATGTTACACATCAAATGCGAGTACTGTAGGTCTCGCTCGAATTTTTTTTTAATTAGCTAGGTCTTCCTGTTATTTACAAGCTTTTCAACTACTCTGTTACAAGTCATTGGCTAGTTATTTTAGTTATATACTACGTATCATCTGTCAAAACGAAAACTTGATCTATAAATGTTTGAAAAAGCATGGCGTGACGTCATAGTTTTAAATTATCCTTGACGTACTTAATTAATTAAAAAAATGATGGAAAAACACCAGCCAAGTGCGAGTTAGAATTGCACAAATAGGGTTGGCACTAAAAAAACAGGTTTTTTGTATGGAGCTTTTTTAAATTTTTAGTATTTGTTGTTATAGCGGCAACAGTAATACATCATCTGTGAAAATTTCAAATGTCTAGCTATCGCGGCTCATGAAATACAGTCTGGTGACAGACGGACAGACAGACGAACGGACAGCGGTGTCTTAGTAATAGGGTCCCGTTTTTACCCTTTGGGTACGGAACCCTAAAAACGGTTTTATATTTTATGCCACAGTAACAATATACAGGATGTAACAAAATTGGTGTAGGTCCCGTTAACTGAGGCTTCCACTCATCATACCTTTGTTCTACGACTTTGCTGAAAACGTAAAAAAAAATGGTTACTCTTTAAACAAATCGATCAGCTGATCGACCGATTTAGTGCATTTTAGTATGGAGGGTTCAATTTTTTTTTTGAGAATATGACTACGGGTTCCTTGGAGAAAGTTGTTCAGTATGATGAGTATGGACACTCCCTGCCCCTCTCTAAATTCGACCTCACCCCCCCCCGTCACTCAGATTGGGTGTAGATTGGGTACCAAACGTAAAGGACGAGCTACGCAAGCCAAGCATTGTAAATGGTAACTGCGACGTGGACGTATGAATTAATTTACATTTTCCATAAAATTTGGGGGTTTCAAATGGGTGGAGGGGGCTGGGCCCCCTGGACCCCATATCATGAATCTTGGTGATCAAATTGACTTCACCTTTTTTTGCAATAAGCTGTAGCGATTTTCGCCGTCAGAGAAGTGGAGGACCTTTTTTCGGCGTCATAGAAGTAGATGACCTTTTTTTAATAAGCGGTAGCGATTTGTGGTGTTTAAAGATGTACAAAATAATAGCAGGTTTCATTGTTAATTCGTACGTCCACATCGCAGTTATCATTTATAATGTTTTTTTAGTCTCATAATGTGTATGGTGTTTCGAACGGTGTTTGTTTACAACGAAAAGTATGAAAAAAAAAGAGTTTAGTATTCACACAGCATTCAGTAAATAACTAACAAACATTTCGTGACCAATACCGCCGGTGTGATTCAACCCTACCTGCATTCTTGCCTATAGATACGTCAGTTATAATTATGTATATCATTTCTCGCTCGTTTGTATGGAGTGTCCGGGGTGTGCCCCAGTTAACGGGACCTACACCAATTTTGTTACACCTGTATATTTGTATGTAGGAAGTAATCTTCGAAACTGCTTATTCGATTTAAAAAAAATATTTTACCAATAGTTAGAATGGAATTTCGGGATGGATGTAGGCTAAAAAACCCCGCTCATTCTCGATATCCACGGGGCGAAGCCGCGTCCATGCGGTGGAGCCACGGGCATAAGCTAGTATAAGTACTTATATCAAAATCAATTACCATGCGTTAGTCTTGCCAAAAATCCGAAAAGTATAGTCAATCGATGACGATGAAACTTTAGTTAATTGATGTGCGCACGCCCGGGAAGGTTTATAATAAAAAAAGCCCCGCGAGCCCCTAGCGTCTCGCGCACCTTCAATATCCACGCCAGCAAAGTCGCAGGCATGGCTAGTTAGTCATAAAAGAAATTGTACCAAAGCTTTGATCTTCAGTACAACAATAAACATTGTTTAGTCGGAAAATTCCTCCATCCATCATTAATTAGCTGCTTACTGGACTGGCCGAAACAGAACACCTGTTAGTTGCCATAGGCCACAATGGTCGGCCATAATCAATCATGCGCCGTAAGGCATGAATGGAGGAAAAATATATAATCGTGGATTCGTTGGGTTGAGATGTTGGGCTATAAAGTTACGAAATGAGAGATATTACCAGAAGGAAGTGAATTGAAAAAAAAAGAAATGTGTGCTGGGACACGTAGTAGAAGTAAAACATCAAAAGACAAAAAATATTAAAAAAATAATTAAAAAAAATATCTCTCCGCCACGGCGGTTTTGTTGATTTTTCCTTACTTACCTACTCACCTACTTGTTATAAGATAAACGTCTAACTAACTTATAAAAACTTACAGTCTTTTATAAACAGTATACCTAATAAATTTTAGATTTTTTAAAATTTGCTTTTTTAAAAAAACAATAACTATTTTATTTTCAATAAAAATTGGCATTGAACTTCAAAAACTGAATCGGCAATTTCATAGGTAAAGACTTATTAGTATACAGTTACTATGATTTCAAAGATAGATGTAATAATTTTGAACAAAGAAACCGACCTCAAACAAGAAACTAAGGTTCCCCTCGATTTTTCTAGGATGCCATCATCAGATCCTGGTTTCCTTATCATGGTACCACCATTGGGAAATCTCCTTTCCAATAAAAAAAAGAATCATCAAAATTGGTTCATAAACGACGAAGTTACCCGTGAACACACATAAAAAAAAATATAAATACAGTCGAATTGAGAAACCTCCTCCTTTTTTGAAGTCGTTTAAAAAATAAATTGCACGCCAAATTGATAAAAAAATATTTTTGAACAGAAAATACTGCAATAAAAATATTTGAAAGAAAAACAACATTAAATTAAGTCCCAAAAGTAATGAAAAATGCAATAATACCAAAAAGAAAATCGATTCATAAGGAGTAAACTCCAAAAAAGGCGAACACTGTATTTTCCACACTTTTATTGAAAGTAAAAAATGATCCTAGGACTTTGAGTAACTCGAAAGTTCATCATCAGATTAACTTAAAAATACCGAAAGGATCTATTGTCACCAGGAATACAGCCAAATTTCAAATCAATCGGATTTTTGGAAGTAGCTTTAAAATCGTTTGCAGGATTTGACCTATCTAAACGAACTTACATACAAACATTTAAAGTTACATAAGGAAACATAAAAAAATTACATTAAAGACACCCGACTTTTATGCAACAAATTTCAATTATAACATATGTTTTTTATTTTTATAAACTTGCTAAAAAATACTAAACCGATTTTAATTGATACATTTTACATGGGATAAGGCCAACCTAAAGTTAAAATCTTTATACATCTATAAAAAAATGTAATTTATAATTAGAACCGGTATCACACAACTCGCGGGAAAATCATGTAATATAAAAAAAAAACAGCCAAGTGCGAGTCGGATTAGCGTTAACTTCTTACTTCTATATCTGTGACTGACGCAGAGTACTTCTATGAGTATAACGGTCTTTCACTTACCTACCATAAGCGACGACGTTGTAGAAGATGAAAATAATTGACCGAGCGAGCGCGAAGCGTCAGCGAAGCGTCCCCGTTTCAGCTTGGGAGAATATGCTTTCGTATGTCTGTCCGGCGGATGTCCGGCTGTTCTCCTCTACAGGTCGCATTTCTCAACCGATTCTCGTAAAATTTTGTGAACAGATTCGATAGTTATGTGATTTTTTTTGTCGATTCAGTTTTTGGAAATTTTTCAAAATGGTGGAGCCATAAGGTATGCAAACTTAAATAAAATTGTATCGAAAAACTCGCGACAAAGCCACTAAGCAGTTTTTAATGCTATTCTATCAGAGTAGATATTCACGTCTAAATTTATAAGAAAATTCAATGAAACACTATACAATGATTTTAGTCACTGATAACCTACTGCTTCTAGGTCAAACCTGATTACGTGGTGAAGGTATTAAAATCGGTGGGAAGTCAGGGTTTTTATTAAAAGAATTACGTTTTCATGTACTGTGGCGACGCAATCCAAAACCTGCTAACTTCCTAGCTCCAGAACATAGGATTTATTTGATGACAAAACTTGTCTGAAATCTGACCATTTTTTTAAATAAATAATTTCCATTCAAAATAGATGATCCCTAACCTAGTCAAATCATATGCTAATTTTATGTCTATCAAACACCCACTAGCTTCTTAGCTTCTAGCTTCTTGGTACCCAAAATACGTGAACTGGTTGAGATAGATCAGTTGAGATAGATCAGTTGGTTGATGGTGACTGTACTTACAATCCGTGGATGACAGAACTTTGGGATTTTCCCTACTCTCAAAACAATATGTTTTTCTGTCAGATAACGACTGTAACACACACATTATATTAGTCATGGGAATTCCCGAACTAAAAATATGTAAACATAAAACTTTTTAGATAAGAGTGGTCAGCATAGGTACATCGCATTTATTAAGGAAAACCAGACTTCAATAACAAGAGATAAATAGCTTACGTGGACATTTGATAGTTGTTTGAAAAACGGTCTTAAAAATATGCAATTTAAAAGTAAAAAGCACCCTAGGTCAGTCGGGCCAATGGAGAAAGAAAAGATAAGAGAGACAGAGGACCTACTTGGAATCTGAAGATTGTCTGAAAATTTCATCGAAATCGGTCCAGCCGTTTTGGAGTCTATAAGGAACTTTTTTTTTTCCTTCACATAGCACAGAGATAGACTGGATTCAAGTGCTAATAACTACAGCCTCCCTGATATAATAAAAGGATTTGAATGTAAATCACATGTTAAACGCTCATAAGAATTAGAAATGATTTGAACGATTAAAAATTATTCAAAATGATTACAAATCAAATCATTTTTAATCCTTTTTAATGATTTTGTTTAATCAGGGCTGTGATTAAAATAACTAAAAAAGAGATTATAAGGTTTTCTTATTTGTTTACTTAGCTTAAGTAATAAAAATATGTATCGTTTATTTAAGTAAATAAACTTTAAACAAAAAAAAATGTTCTGAGGACAGGTTATAGCGGTGAATACTTATAACCTGTTTTGTCCGTTAAATTTGGAACCATATGAAAATAAATAAACTCATGTGAGTCCAACTATGTAACTTAATTAATTAATTCATTAACTTTAATTATCTTAACGTTAGTTAAAAAACACTATAATATTAAGAAATTATAAAGTCACAATTTTATGTCTATCAAACACCCACTAGCTTCTTAAATTAGATAACTTTTGAAGGAGTCGACTTAGCAAAAAATCATCTCAGAGCTTTTTTGTAGATCGTTAAATTCCCTACAAAAATAAGTATTTGTCGTCACTAGAGGATTATTTGTTTAAATGCATTAAAAATCCAAACAAAATAAAAATAACATTCCTGTGTTATTTAAATGGGAAATCAAAAATTATGAATCGTCACCTGTTAATATTAAAATTAAGAGCTCATACGTTACCAGAATTTTTTATTCGTCATTTCGGACGATATTTTCATGGTATCTAAGGAAAAAAAAAATTAAATTTTTTTTTTGGCGCACCCTACTAAATATGAAATCAAGTTGAATAATGTTCGTTGACGCCGAACGAAGGGACTGACGTGGGTTTTATGATTTTATATCGTAACTGCAGTGAAATACATGATAATAATACATGTGTTCGCGTGGTGACTATTCATTATCTCGACTGAAGGTTATTGGAGTTTGTTATGAGGTATCAGTTTTTACTGTATTGATGAAAAATTAAAGAAAGTGGTAGCCCTAGTTTTGATAAGCATTGCTATTTAAACGGAGACGGAGGGTCGAAATGATTCATATTGTTGCAACCATTCCGAGCAAATGGAGTCCCAAAAAAAAACATGTATCAATTGTGGCCGAGTGTACGATTTCAGCCCTTTTTGGAAGTGGTGCAGAGACTGTGGACTGAATAAGTTTGTAGAGGAGCAGAAACAAAAAAAAAAAATAAGTGTTAATCTTCCGTTCACACATCATGAATTTCTTGTCTAACATTTTTTTTGGTGTTTGTCTAAACGTACTATCCTCATAGATAGCAGTGAGAAGCCAGTACTGTCGTTAGCTGGTAAAGATATTGAGTAAGTTAGTATTCTCAAGAACCTGGAAGCTATTATCGATCCGACTCTGCAATGATCTGAGAACAACCGGACTATACGCTGTTATCGCCGATTCCGGGTACATCAATGTACAAGAGCTCTTTTCTTGTCCTTGGAGTTGCTTTCTGGAACTTTGTGCCACCTGCTGTTTCAACTGCTGCTTCCCTGGATGAATTCAAGACGATGCTACAACCACTTACTTGCTATTGAGCAAGCTAAGTCGCGAGTGCATAGTTTCTGGTGTGTGATGTGCTGGTAGGGCTGTCAAGTGTTATATGATACAATACTTTTTGTAAATCGTTTTGTTTCTGTTTTTTTAAATGCCATGAGTTTTATATTATTTTTGTCTTTATTTAAAAAAAAAGGTTGAGCTAAAGCTTTTGTATTTTGTAATGATAAAGCCTACTCGAGGGTAAGCAGGCTAAAATCTTAAAATATTAAAAATTTTAAATACAGAACATAATTATAAAAAGCGTCTGATTATGGAATCTATGTAAATGGAGAGGCATCAAGATTTAATTAATAAAAGGAAAGATACAGAAACCATAGATAAGATCTACCATGATTTAATTAAATTAAAATAATCTTTAAAAAGTACCGTTGTTACACTTTCTTGGTTAATTAGTTGGAAATTTAAATTTGCGTTTGTATTCATGTAATTTCAAAATTTGTAATTGTAAGTGTCTTTTAAACTTTATGATTATATTTATGTAGTTCAAAATTGACAACCCTGGTTATCTGGGTAGGTGATTTGAATGACTGACTGTATAATTTGTAATATTACCAACTGTACATAAGACCAGTGTTAGCACACGGTTTTGGCTGTCAGTTGACCAATAATAAGATTTATGAACGCATTGTTCATGTGACTTTATAATTTCTTAATATTATAGTGTTTTTTAACTAACGTTAAGATAATTAAAGTTAATGAATTAATTAATTAAGTTACATAGTTGGACTCACATGAGTTTATTTATTTTAATATGGTTCCAAATTTAACGGACAAAACAGGTTATAAGTATTCACCGCTATAACCTGTCCTCAGAACATTTTTTTTTGTTTAAAGTTTATTTACTTAAATAAACGATACATATTTTTATTACTTAAGCTAAGTAAACAAATAAGAAAACCTTATAATCTCTTTTTTAGTTATTTTAATCACAGCCCTGATTAAACAAAATCATTAAAAAGGATTAAAAATGATTTGATTTGTAATCATTTTGAATAATTTTTAATCGTTCAAATCATTTCTAATTCTTATGAGCGTTTAACATGTGATTTACATTCAAATCCTTTTATTATATCAGGGAGGCTGTAGTTATTAGCACTTGAATCCAGTCTATCTCTGTGCTATGTGAAGGAAAAAAAAATGTTCCTTATAGACTCCAAAACGGCTGGACCGATTTCGATGAAATTTTCAGACAATCTTTAGATTCCAAGTAGGTCCTCTCTCTCTCTTATCTTTTCTTTCTCCATTGGCCCGACTGACCTAGGGTGCTTTTTATATTAATAATATGTATGTTGCAGTCGTTATCTAACAGGACAAAGTATTATTTTGAGAGTAGGGAAATTCCGACGGAAGTACGGTACTGCTATTGGTTTCTGGCAATTGCATGACACCACCTCGTGGTCAAATAATATAAGTAAAATAGTCTTTTTCTTTCTAATTTAGAGGTAAGGGTTAATTTTAAGGGTCTTAGGAAATGAAAATGTAAAAAAAAATACATAAAAGTTATGCAAATTTAAAATATGCGACATTAATACCGTAGATAAGTTTATATAGTTCAGGATCGTGTATAAAGATATGCATAGAGCTACTGTTTCGTAATTAATGTTTTACTTAAGAAGAAATAGGTCATAGATATAATTATAGAGTAATTTAGGTTTCTTCTTTGTTTGCTAGTGAAAACTGCCAATGTTTTTATGTTATTATTTATTATCTCTAGTTGTAAAAGGATGTCTTTGTTTCTGAAACTTTATATGTGTAATTAGACATTATCTTCATTAAGTTTTTATAGAGTGTATAGACTTCCTTTGTGACATTTGATGTGTATTTTCGTTCATTCTCTAAAAAGCTACAAAATTTGCGAACTAGTCACAGATTTGTAAGCTCTCAGATACCATAAAATTCACTATTTATCAACCATTATGATTCAGCATAGAAAGATAGCCATCCAACACAATAAATGGTCATTCTTTAGCGCCTACATGTTTTAGAATATCAAAATCCACTGAATATATGTTATGAACCTGATGTGATGTCTTGTTTACGAAAATGCCATTACTCAGCCATAATAAATCATTTCGGATAACATCTGTGTTTCATTTAACGCTCCCTGTACAATTATAAACAGTGCGCATGGTTAAATTTTTTATAAGAATTTTCTAGTTGTTTTCTTCTAATCTTTTGATGCGCACTCACAGAAAATCTCGTCGAGTTTAGTTAAGTCCTTACTTTTGGATCCGAATAAATTCTGAGGAACAGTCTTAAATCGCAACATGGCTATTGCTTCTAGGTCAAACTTGATTGCGTGGTGAAGGTATTAAAATGGGTGGGAAATCAGGGTATTAATCAATAGGTACGTTTCATGCACTCTGGCGACGCTATCCAAAACTTGCTAATTTCCTAGCCCCAGAACAGTCTTAAATCGCAACATGGCGAGTCACTGCTCCGTAGAATGGCCACAAGCCTACAACACAAAGATGACCCAGATACTGCCCCGATCCCTGTTCCACTGTCATTCGCTTCCATTGTTGCTGGGAACAGTACTTTTTGCAGCCCTTTGAATTCTACATTTCCTGTTTACTGGTAGGCGTCTAGTAGGTAAAAATTAAAGTGCACGCAGATGACGTCACGTGCCAAAGTTAATTAATTAATAAGTAACTGGGCACACGAATAGGGATGACGACAGCATCAGAAATAAGTTATGAAATCTTGATCACTAAATTGCCATCCTACTCAAATTTCGGAAACTCTTACTCGCTTTGTTTTCCATGAAGTCTTAAATTTTTAATTCACTAAAAACACAAAATGAGTACATAAATGAAGCTGCTTAACAACGAAACGAACAAAATGTCGTTTTTGACAAATAATAAAAAGTAACTCAGATGACTAGCATCCGTCATCCCTATTGAGATGTTAACTGCATCGAAAATAATTTATGAACTTTTGATCACTGAATTTACCTTATACTGAAATTTCAAAACACCTTACCCGCTTTGCTTTCCATCAAGTCTTTAACTTTTAATATCTCATAATCACAAAACGAGTTTAAATAAAAAATAAAAGTAAAAAAAAACTGAAATCCCACTACGGAAATGTATGAAAACACGAATTTCCCGTCTGAAGTCATAGCCATTTTTTGCCCTTTATCTGGGGTAATAGCCGTGATCGCAAGCCATAATGATACCTATCATTATAGCTTGCGACCACGGCTATTACCCTAGATGTAGAAAAAATAATGGCTATGACTTCAGGCGGGAAACTAATGTTTTCATACTTTTCCGTAGTCGGTTTTTTACTTTTTTTAACTTTTACTTTATTTCCATATTTTTGGTGCTCAGAGCACAACGCCACCCCACCTCGCTATCCGCGGCCGCGTATCGTGTCGCCTGATTGTAGCGCGCGTACGAGTATATTGAGCCGTCTCATAATATCGCTTGTGAGACCATTTGCTAAGAAATTAAAAACATTTGTGTGCATAATGTATAGATATTTAGAATGTGATCATCAAGACTTACGCGAGGAAAGAGGCTGAACTCCGCGTAAGGCGAAGCCAATGCATCTCTGTAACTATCCATTGTATATCCCTCGTGTTCGGACTCACATGAATTGTTTCGACCAGATCTAGGCGTTTGGGGGGTTAAACGTCAAATATATAGTTTATCTGTAACTGTTCATCGTAGACCATATCGTTATTTCAGTTATTGTAATCTTTAACACTAAAAACTACTTGCTAGCATAGACGTTTCACGTTAAGGCTTATACGGCCGCCAACGACCAACTTTGTTACCACTTTTTACTTCAATTAAGGTTTTTTTTTTATAAAAAAAACATGTTTTGTAATTTACAGGATACGAGGAGTGATTTTGATTTCCTCGAATTCTATTTTAATATTCAGAACTAAAGAAAAAAAATATCCTAATGCACCCTTTTTTTTCTAGTTGTAACCATGGAACTGCTGCATTTTTAATCGAAACATTATGATTATTTATTAACTTCTTAACAAAACAATATAAAATGATTTTGTTTTCGTACTTTTTAGAAATTATTCTTATTTTATTTATAATGAATTAAAAACGTAACAGCCACGTTGCAGTACGAGCTGACAAGAAGTTTATTTCCAAACTATTTCGTTCGATGTTTGAAACATCGTAAATCGAGTTGCAAATTTTAGGGACGGACGGAGGAGCCTTAAACCAACGGTCTTGTGCGCCAAAAAAGCCTCACCCATTTTTTTATTACACGGGCAAGCAGCTTCCAACATTATTTTTTTTCGAAAGGACAAGCTTGTTGTTGGCCGTTGGGGCCTTTACAACTTCACTGGGCAGGCAGCATCCAACAAAAAAAAAACAACTGTACAGACATATAGCTACGCTACGACAAAGTGTACTAAATATTATTAGCAACGAATACTTTTGGAGCGTAACGTTCAATTTCCACAAATAACGATGTAAGCTGTCTAAACCTCGACTCTAACACACTAGCACATAATATACGGGGTGTCCTCCCTAATGTAGTCAGGCATACCGAAAGCTTCACTGGAACATACTAAGTATTTGATTTTATCATAATAACGCCCACTATTCTAATGGCATCTATGCTACCAGTTTCCACCAATGAATAAATAGTAAAACCATGGAAAAATAGCCAAAATAAGTGGTGCTCTGCTTCCTTTTTTAAACTATTCATAGCTCTTTTTTTTTCGAAAGGACAAGCTTGTTGTTGGCCGTGGCTTTACAACTTCACCGGGCAGGGGAGGCGAGTGCGGAAGGCACTCAACCTAGTGCAAAGCAAAAGATGCAACTGCCTAAGGGCGCCCAGGTGGGCACGGACCTCGGCTTAGGTCGTTGCTTGGAGGGGGGAGGATCGGAGCGAACTTTGCTTTTGAGTCCCCCCTCTCACTTCTTCTGCCCTGAAGTGACGACAATTAGCTACGCCCTCCTACCCCCTCTTGCACGTCACTTAATTTGTGACCATCTCTAAAGATCAAAATGTAATATGTGCCTAATTATATTAGCAGTGTGTAATGCTTTTTTAGGGTTTCTTACTAGGTAAAGGGACGCTATTACTAAGCCTTCACCGTCTGTCTGTCTGTCCGACCTTTTAAGGGCTGTATCTTTTGAACCGTAATAGCTAGCCAACTGAAATTTTTACTGAATACGAGTTATAATACTATAGGGGATTTACTAAGAAATAAGTAAAACAAATTAAAAAAAATAAGGGGATTTTTCGTTTTTCTTTTATCTTAAAAACGGTAATAAATACATACAACCGTGAAACTTTATGATAAATAGTACTAATCCTGAAGTAAAACAACAAATAATAAAAACCAAACAATTGTGTGTCGTATGTACTTGCGCTGTGGAGTCCAAATTGATAAAAAAAAATGTCGCTCTCGTTGAATTCTTGTGTATGAAACGAATAGGTACCATTGTTGTACTCTTGTGGAGCGGTGTGATGGTACGGAATCCTCGGTGCACAAGTCCGACACGCACTTGGCCGGTTAATTGCATCTTACCTCCTGTATAAATCATCCCCTTCGATATGGCTCATTACTTTTGGAACACCCTGTATATTTATGTACGTGTATATTATATATATAGGAAATAATGCCATCATTCCCTTAATGGCACCCGCTGAATAGGAAATTAGAATAATGATTTTATGTGGGAACCTAAGCTATGATTGCGCTCTCAACGCGTTTGAATTTGTAAACCGTGTATTTTAATAGGAAGTTAGGTGTGGAGCTTTAGCATCGTCATGGCTGCTTGCGTAGTTGCTTCGATCGTGGAAGTAAAGCGACATATTGCAGGGTTAGGATGCAGACGTATGGCCATAGTTAGTAGAACCTAGTATACTAGAGTTTGGTAGGTAGAGGTATTTTGGTGTCCTCCAGATGTCTGGAAGGACAGATATGGGACTGCGCTTCTCGTTCGGCCATCTGAATAGCTTTCTCCTGGACAAGACCTGTAGTGGCCGACAAGGAAGTCGCTAAATAGACTCCGGACCCAAGTCGGCCGATGTGAGGTTAATCTGTGCAGGTGCAAAACACAGATGACGAAAAAAAAACATCTGTGAACGTGGCGCATCCCTACAAACTAACTATGACACACTTACTTTCGTGCCCAGCGTTCCTACCCTGCACACGCGAGGGCGCTTGCAGCAATTTAAAGTGCTGTCGCGTCGCTGGTCTAACAAATTCTAAATTAAATTAACACGATTACCATCGACACGATAGAAAAAGGTGTGTAGAGCAACCCTAAACACCATTCAAAGGGCATCTCATATAGGACAGCTTGACTTTGTAAATAAAGATAGGGTTGTCTACTAAGATTGTGTTGTTGGTATTTTATTTACTAGACTTCCCTCCTGCTGTAATTTAAACTCGTTTTGTTTTCTATTATGTTTAGAATTTTTTTAATAATCAGAAGACGTTACGCTCAGGCCTTGCCACTTCGAACATTTTTAATACGCTTTTTACAAGCTTTTATTTACCTTGCAATGTTTGTGTGTAAGTTGTCCGTTTCAAAATTTACAAGTTAAATTTGACCCACTTTCCGGTTTCCAAATTTTGCATACTTGTTTAGTTTAAATGACAGTGCATGGTTAGCTAAGTGACGTCATTCTATAAATCCAATATGGTGAACTCATAAAGATAGTGGACCAGTAATTTTTATGATATATAATGAAAGGGTTTGCTTAGAATTGTGAATTACCAATTGTGAATTGAAAAAAAACGAAATAATTAAAAATTTATTCAAATAAAAGCTTGTATCTTAAAAGTTTTTAGGTTTTTCGAAATGAGTTTATTGTAAGGGAAGCTTTGAACGTGATTTTTCACCCACTTGAAGACGTCGGATTAAATCGAAAATTTGCACACGTATTATGAACCGGTGACAATTCAATAATTTTATGAGTTTGTTCCAATATCCTGACCAAGATCATCAGGATCAACGATTAAGGCTTTAAGATTCCTTAATCCGGGCAGGTTGATACGTGTTAAAATAATATCGAACGTAAGTCTATTCATTTTAAGTTCAAAGCAATGCGGGCTTCAACGCGACTGTTACGTTGAAACCGAACGCCCAATTTTCAATTTTTACATGTTTTTATTACTTTTCTATACTTTCAAATAAGTTTAAAAAAATGTGTTCAATTAAAATTAAATCACCGATTTTTGTGTGTTGGTTTCATTCAACATTAACTATTTGTTTTCGAGAAGTTTTACAATTAATGGCAAAAACATAGTCTATAGTATATTTTTTTACATTAACAGTTTTTAAAATTGTATTCAATTAAATCGATTTTTTAGTACTTAAAGTACATTTTAATTTTTTTCCATAGTGATAGCTTTACACACTCTTTTAATAATTTGAATTAAATATTGTCAATTGACCCATCTTAAGGCCTTAATTAAAAAAAAGCGTGAGGTGCTCTGTACAATCCTTTTTTCTAAATATACAGATATTTGAACAAAATTTCGTTTCGATAAACAACTTAAATAACTAGAAGTCAACTACTAATGGGTTTATCTGTTAACTCTACGAATCCTTGTAGCACAGCGACAATACATGAAAATGAACAAAGCGTCTCGTTACTGAGTTATTTTAAGAGATTATCTATTTAAATAAAAATGAACCCCTATTTCTTCTGGTCACATCACATCACGCGTGAACGGCTTGACCGATTTCGCTAATTCTTTTTCTGTTGATTTCGTTATTGTCAGGATAAAGTTCTTATGTAAGGTAGTGTAGGATAGGGTAGTGTAGGGTAGGGTAGTGTAAGGTAGGGTAGGGTATGTAGTGTAGTGTTAGGTGGTACGAAGTTCGCCGAGACAGCTACTTATATATAATCATCATATCAGCCGAAAGACGTCTACTGCTGTACAAAGGCCTCCCTCAAGGATTTTCACGACGACCGGTCCTGCGCTGCTCGCATCGCGGGATCTTTACCAGGTCGTCGGGCCACCGAGTGGAAGGCCTTCCTACGCTACGTCTCTCGGTGCACGGTCGTCACTCGATAACTTACTGCCCCAACGACCATTAGTTCTACGAGCTGTGTGCCCCGCCCACTGCCAATTAAGTTTAGCGATTCTGCGAGCTATGTTGGTAATCTTTGTTCTTCTACGAATCTCCTCATTTCTGATTCGATCGCGTATGGTAACTCAGAGCATAGCACGTTCCATCGCTCTTCGGGGGACCTTTAGCTTTCTTATGAGGCTTTAGAAGCGACCAACGACCATGTCTTATTTCCGTATGTCATCACAGGCAACACACCTTGGTCAAAGACCTTAGTCTTTAGACACTGTGGTATTTGGGACGTGAAGATATTGCAAAGCATCGTAAATTTAGTGTTTGGGAATGAGTGTTTTGGCAATCTTTAATTACCCACGACCAAACGGAGAAGAGCTATGCGGTTAGGGTGAGAGTTTGTTGGTTTTTAGGGTTCCGTACCCAAAGGGTGAAAACGGGACCCTATTACTAAGACTTCGCTGTTTGTCCGTCTGTCACCAGGCTGTATTTCATGAACCGTGATAACTAGACAGTTGAAATTTTCACAGATGGTGTATTTCTGTTGCCGCTATTACAAAAAATACTAAAAATTAGAAAAAGTGAGTCTCCATACAAAAAAAGTGTTTTTTTGAAACGTGAAGAAACTAGCGCCATCTAGTATGATGGTACGGAACCCTTTGTGCGCGTTTCTTACTCGCACTTTACCGGTTTTAACTTTTGTTTCGTTTGTATTTGCATCCCCCTATCAAAATATTATAGATTAATTTGTGTGCGAAAGATTTAGAAAAAAAACATTTGTACCTACCTGATTATATTAAATTGTCACTATGCCACGCTCCATACCAAAAATCAACCAAGTGCGAGTCGAGCACGAACATGAAGGGTTCCGTACCATCGCACAAGATTTAACACTAACAAAATCACGTTATGTGTATGGGCTGTTAGAGTCATTTGTGGTATAGGGGGGCCCCCTTTAATTTTTAATTTTATTTAATTTCTGTTATTTGTTGTAACGACGGCAAAATAACGTCTTCCTTTCTATCACGGTCCATAAAATACAGCACGCTGACAGACAGACAGACAGACGGACAGCGGAGGCTTAGTAATAGGGTCAAGTTGGCGCTCCTTGGGTACGGAAACCTAACGTTCTAACTCCATTAATAGTCGTTTTTATAAACATTGAAATAAATAATAAATAATAATCAAGTGTGTTCGTCTCTTGCAAGGATACAGCAGAATCACCAGCGTAGCTGAGGCTTTGTCTCTGCTACATATGCTGAGCTGGGACCTTTTGATGTCGTCGGGCTTGCTTATACCTAAACTAGTGGATGACCGCAGCTTCGCCCGCGCAGATCCCGATTTTTGCGGTTCCCGTGGGAATTTCCCAAAATCCTTTCTTAGCGGATGTCTACGTCATAACATCTACCTGCATGACAAATTTCATCCCGATCCGTCCAGTGGTTTGGGCTGTGCGTTGATAGATTATTATGTCAGTCAGTCAGTCACCTTTGAGTTATATATATATTTAGATTACCTGTTAAATGTTTTTACTTCTTCTCGTTTATTTAAAATTAACATGTTTGTCTAGGTAAGTAAAATGATTATATTTAACTTATCACTAATTATGTACCATTAACTGTATATTCTATTCTTATTCTAAATAAAAAATACATACTTACCATATAATCGCTGTACCTCTCAGTTCCAACCCCCTCAATCTTATTACCCCCATAATCATCAAAGCTCGCCACAGGATAAACAAATGGCTTATAATGCCTAACTGTATCCAGATAGTCAGGTCCAAAAACCGTGTACGGCTTGAAAGAATGGCTAATCTGTGATTGTTCGGCTAGAGAGTTGTTGACTATAGGGTTGAGTTCGCTTCTTGCTATGGATTCTGTGAGGGGTCGAGAGGTTACTATGAGGGGTGGTCGAGGGGGTGGCGGGGCGTCGTTTGGAAAGAGTACTGGGCCTTGTCTGGAACAAAAAATATCGGTTGACAGGTTGCACGACTTACAAAGACAATCAGGGCGATAAAAATATGTTATTTTTTTAAAAAAAAACAAGTGGTAATCCCTTAGCGTCGGTGGCTCAACCGGTAACGACTCGGTCCATCTAACCAGAGGTACCGGGTTCAAATCTGGACGGCCTATGTACCAATGAGTTTTTCCAAAACTTACGTACATATCATTACCGATTGCTTTAACGGTGAAGGAAAACATCGTGAGGAAACCTGCACAGGCCTGCGAAGAAACTTGAAGGTTGTGTGTGAAGTCGACCAACCCGCACTGGGCCCGCGTGGGCGACTAAGGCCTAATCGCCCTGATTCAGGGTATATGAGCTGATATAATAAATCCCTTGGCATCATATCACCTAATGGTACGAAAAAAATTAACCTATGGCTTCTATTTGTGTAACTGAACAACTTTCTTCCAGAAACCCATAATCAAATGGACAAAAAAACCTGCAAAGTGCGAGTTACACTCGTACACTATGGGTTCTGAACCATTATACAAGATTGAACATCATGTACTTTTTAAACATTATAAAAAAAAACATTTCTTGTATGAACCCCACAAAAAAATTTTAAACGCCCCTGTGGCGTAATGGTTAGTCCATTCTCTTCTCACCAGGAGGTCGCGGGTTCGATTCCCGGTGAGGTCAACCTGTAAGACTCGGTTTGGTTGTGGTAGGGCATTTTCTAAGCCGCCTGGCTAGCTACCACCATCTTATCTAAGCCTTGCCGACAAACATCAGTGTTAACAACATTCGTGTGCCGGCTTGAAGATTAGATAGCCAGTTCTCCATCTTGGTAATCTCGCTTCCATCTTCGGCATCATCGTCACTTACCATCAGGTGAGATGATGCCAAGGGCTTACCAACTGTGAATAATAAAAAAAAATGTTTCAATTTAATTATTACTTTCTAGACACCTTATTACGGTATGTACGTACTTGTAGGGTATAGGAAGTTGTTGAAGTGAATTAAAGACATTTTTTATTTTAAGTTCCATTAGAAGTTTGTAGATGGCGCTTTTTAAAATTAGAACGCGCTATCAAAGTTATTATTTAATTTCGTCATCGTTTAGCTCAAAAGTGTTTATTAATAAAGTTTTATTTATGTTAGTTCAATTTAGTGTTCATCGTGAGACCCATTGCCGGGTCAACCGAAGTATTGTTATCGCGAAAAAATATTTATTATAATTTTCGGGAAAATGTTTTCTATATCATTAACACATACCCAAAAACCGAATATCTCAATTACGTTCGTGCTTGCGTCCGTCCGTCACGCGTGGCTCTGGAGGCTACATATGTTTATTCCGATTGGGACCAAATTTGAAACTTAAGAGTTTTAAATTATTTCATATTATTGATAATCCAAACTTTTCTTCGTACCGTCAAACAGAAGAGAAGTTAACATACAACAAAAACTGAAAGTTTTTTGACTTCTCACAAAAACGGTTTTAACGATTTTGATGAAACTTTGCATATTGGAGTTGCTTATGTTGTATATTATAGTTAGTATAGTTATGTAAATTGGTCTGGAAAACATCGTGTTAGTATGGTTCTCCTACAAATGAAATTGAAACTTGCGATTAACTCACAAATGGTTGGAGCTATTTAATTGTCATGTATTACGAATAAGTACATATTTGGTCATGCAATGTACCTAAATTTATCAAAATTATATAAAAAAAAATTGTATAAAAAAAATGAAAAATAAAATGTTGAGAAAGTTTAGTGCAGACTGCTGTATAATTTATTATTATTTGTTGTTATAGCGGCAATAAACATACACATTGTGAATATTTGAACTGTCTAGCTATTACGGTTCATGAAATACAGGCCGCTGACAGACAGACGGATGGACAGCACAGGCTTAGTCCCTATAAGGTCCCGGTGGCACTCTTTGCCTACAGAACCCTTTAAAGGTCTTCCCATACAAATTTGGCTAATCAGCTGATTTACATAGCATTTTGTATGTTTTTATCTAGTTTAATATTTGTGTGTCCCTATTTCTGTGTACAATAAATTGTGAAATAAATAAATCATCTCATCTTTCTAAGTTTTACTTGTGTTTATTTTTTAATTTTTGGGTATAATAAAGAGTATTGTATCTTATCTCATCTGGTGGTAAGTGACGATGATGCAGTAGATGAAAGCGGGCTCAATGCTGTTAATATTGATGTTTTGCGGCAATACTTAGAAAAGATGGTGGTAGGTGGTGATAAAAATTGCCCTTCCACCAAACAAAATGAGTCTTACAAAGTAGGACTCCGCCGGGAATCGAACCAGCGACTCGGCGACTCCTGATGTGAAGCTACTGGAGTAAGAGTAACCATTACGCCAAGTATAATCGATTTGTGTGAGAAATTTAAAAACTTTTCTCTTCTAAGGGAGCCGGCAAGTGAAAGCTAAGCGCAGATGGCGCTAGTATAAATAGTTCCTATGACAACAATTTTCCTGACCTGTTTGTTATGTATATGTCGCAGGCAATTTGTATAATTCGTCATTTTACAAAATCCCTTGGGCAATTTGTATACTATGGAGTAAAAAACTTAAAAAAAAAACAAGCCTGACGGAGCGGGAGCTTGGTTAGGTTAAGTCAGGTTGCTGGTTTCACCGCATTATAAGCTCGTCGGAGCTCCGTCTGAATCGGTTTTTTTAAAAGTTTTATTCTCCATAGTTTACAAATTGCCTAAGAATTTTTTTAGAATGACGAATCATACAAATTATCTGCGACATATACATTTTCTATGCATAACAGACAGGTGAGCCAACATGACGTCATAGGCATATATTATTTGTTGAAACGCGGTCTCTAGCTACTTTTGCTTTGGGATCAAGCTACGCTAGCGCCATTTCAATAGCTCCTAATTACAGTCTCAGTGCCTAAAGCTATAACATTTACTAGGAATTAGGAAATTCAATCTTCCTGGAGGTTGTTTTCCTTTAACAAAGCTTCGACTTGAGTGGTTCCAGTAAGCAGTTATTGCAGACAGATTTCTACTGATTTATCAAAGAGTTTGTCTGAAGCAATGAGTTTTATAATATCTCTATAGGAAAAACGCACGTCACGAAATAGCCACTTATAGGTGTGAGAGTGAGACAGATATAGTATAATTTTCATAAGTCTTTACTCCTCCGTCGAGCCGAAAAAAGACATAGCGTCGATGTAGAGGTATTATAGATACTCTTTGGCTGGAAATCTATAAGAAAGTCTGTTGCATAAAGCACACATTTCTATATCTCTATTACGCAATGTTCTTTTTAGAGGTGGGTCGGTACAGTATTTTGATATACCGAAACTATGTATTAGTTCAGAAACAGATATCGGTTTTTGTAACTATATATTTCAATTATCTATATATTTTCGAATATCAATATCAAGTTGGTTCTCAAGCGTGTTAGGATAGCTTGGGTTTTTTGGGTATTGTAGGTTTTGCTGGTAGCATTTAGATTTCTATGGATCTATGGGTTCCTTGGGGAAAGTTGTTCAGTGTGATAAGTAGAACCCCCAGTTACCGGATCCTACACCAATTTTTTTACACCCTGTATAGAGTGAAACTAATGATCATAACCATGTCTGCCAGGCAGTTCCGGCCGATTGCGGCGTGGCAGACTTTTGTACTTGAGGCCTGGGATGTGACAGCTATAACATGGCATTTGTCCCATTCTGGTACTACATGACGTAAAAAATGAGGTTCAAAGACCACCTCCAAGGACGTATAATATATAAAATAACAAGAGTCAATATTCAAATCATCGATTCGAAAGGAAGAAGAAGGACGTCTCCGGAGCACTTTCGTCCAAATAGGAAGTGGAAGACCTTTTTTTTTACTCTATTGACCAGTTGTCAACTGCTTGTACCGGTCTTGTTCGGGTACTAAATGACGTAATTTTTACTAAAAAAATAAATCCCGGATGGCTATACCTATCAACCTGGCCAATGGAAGACATGCAGACTTTGTTTCTTTTTCGTAGCTTTTTGGGGTGGTAAAGAGTATATAACAGTCCCCATGTGGTATTCGATGACGTAGGTAAACTTGCAATCATATCCTGTACTATATGAGAGGCGTATGCTGAACGTGGGGCCATTTACGTGACATAAGAATAACCTAGATATTATTACCAACTCTTTGGTGTACGACAATAAGGTCTTGCTTACTGGTAATGAATAAGCAGAATAAAGAAAATTGAACTAATTCTCCAAAGTTGTTTCGAAAATACAGGCTATTTTTTTTATGAGCTGAAAAGCGGCAAATGGTGAATTTTTAACCAACATCAAAAAAGGAAGAGGTTCTATGTTCAACTATGTATATATATTATGTACGTCTGTGGCGGCAACTGCAGTAACCCGCCACTGAACATTAACACAAGCCACGAGAGAACAAAAGAAATACGACACCTAGAACGCGCTATTAGAATTTCTTCAGCGCTGAGTATATATACAGATACCGATCATCAACGATCGCTCCGAAGCCTCCGATATACTTTTAGCCTCCGATATACTTTTAGGGTGGCTCATGCTGCCAAAGTTCTTCAGGGGGTGTTAGTGGGTAGTGCGGTCCGAAAACTGTGAGTCCCACATAACCGGTGCAGTCTTACAGCTGCACGGGTGTCGCGAACACGATGGATTTAACATCTTGTCGCGAATGAACTTCATAAAGATGACCTAACTTAAATTGATTAGTCTATGACGAATCGGTAAACAGCAAAGAGTTTTTATCCTCTTAGTCATTTCACTCGTTTTATATAGGAGCGCCGGGCTCATAATTCATTTCATTTCGATTTCGCGTGTGCTTCGATCAACACCTCTTCGAGCCAACCACGAGGAAGGAAGGAGACACGAGCCAGCTGCTACTACTACTGCGCCAAAGGACCCAAGTTGAGTATCATAGTTGATTTCATATCTTGTCGAAATCTCTCTTTGCTTCTAACTTGCTCATGTAACTATATCCGATGTAATCTTGATATTTACACAATGCCTGGTGCCGGTATCAGCCTGAAGGTTCCACAATCACCAAACCCCATCGACCTTGCACCATATTTCCACGACACATCATACACGCTACCACAGCTCGCACATAACCTATAATCATCGTGTCCTTTGACACATTGTTTTCCTAACACAGCTAGGTGGAGAGATGACAATTTAACGACGTGGCGAACGCGCTGCAGATCCTGTTGAGTACACGGAACGGACAGGAACCCAATCACCTTGGATGAACCTGAGACTGTTTATGGATATACGGAAGACGACATACTCGAGTATGATCTGTAAGTTACGGGAAGCCGCAGATCTTTCCGGAGTGCCGACTGCCTAGATGTGGATCAATCGACGTGTGAGAGTAGCGTGGTACCCACTGATACTTCTGTGAACGTGGATAGCCAGATGTCGCCTGGCAATGGGGAAATTAAACCTCTCCCCCGACGAGGGACATGGGGAACGAGTTACTCCTCCAACGTGGGACATGGGGAACGAGTTACTCCTCCAACGTGGGACATGGGGAACGAGTTACTCCTCCAACGTGGGACATGGGGAACGAGTTACTCCTCCAACGTGGGACATGGGGAACGAGTTACTCCTCCAACGTGGGACATGGGGAACGAGTTACTCCTCCAACGTGGGACATGGGGAACGAGCTACTCCTCCAACGTGGGACATGGGGAACGAGTTACTCCTCCAACGTGGGACATGGGGAACGTTACTCCCCCAACAGTCCCCAACGACTCGCCAGCCCGGACGCGGGTGGGACGAGGGGACGAGGAGGTTGCTCCTCCAACGAGGGACATGGGGAATGAGTTGCTCCTCCAACGAGGGACATGAGGAATGAGTTTCTCCTTCAACGAGGGACATGGGGAATGAGTTGCTCCTCCAACGTGGGACATGACAATGGGATCCTCCTTCTTTACCTTCCTTTACCTTCCTAGCCACCGACCTATTAATTCAGCATTGTTGTTTGATGTGTGACTAACCATTGCTTTACTCATGCTACTGTGCTCATGTATTATGTGATATTCATTTGTATGCACACCTGACATGAAACACACACTCATAGAAAGGCGCCTCATGCAACACCGATTGCTTATTTCATGTGCATCCTCGTCCCGCAATTTAGCCATGGACGGCGTGTCCATCCCAGGGTAGAACCCCACTCCTCGCGACAGATTATGGGATCCGCTATCATACTCATGCCAGTTTAATTACAGGAGTTGGACGAACACCTGGCAGCACGGGTGGTCGGGTGTACCCTGCGATGGTGAAGGACATGAATTGTTGTGCAGTACAGCGAGTCACACGTGAGTTTAACCATAAGCGTGTACATGACATTCGCGGTGCAGATACCTATATATACATCGCTCCGCGACAACAGGTATGCGTAAATGCATTCACCTCCCCCCCCTACATAACATCTCACGGGGAAAAAAAATTATCAACGATTGGTCCACGGCCGGACCCCAGGCATACCACCTCGCCTGGCGGAGATATCTCCCTTTGCTCTCGTCGAGTAGGAACGCACCGTTCCTAAACGTCCACTAATTTCTCCGTCAGTAGTGGACCGATTTAAAAAAAACTTTTTTATACTCCTGAGGTGTTCCTGAGGTGAACTGGATAACTTATCAAGCCGGAAAACATTAATGTTGTTGTTGTAAAACTGATGTTTGGTGGCAAGACTTAGATAAGATGGTGGCAGCTAGCCAGGTGGGCTTAGGAAATGCCCTACCACCAACCAAATTGAGTCTTACATACAAAGTTTGACTTCACCGGGAATCGAACCCACGACCTGTAAAGTTTCAGATATTTGAAGAATTATTATCCTTACTTATCCCTACTAATATTATAAATGTGAAAATGTGTTTGGTTGTTTGTTACTGGTCTTTGTTTGTTTGGTTGTTATTGGTCAATCAGCTGGTGAAGGTCGCGGGAAGCCGCTGGATGCGGGCAGCGTAGAACCGGTCGTCGTGGAGATCCTTGGGGGAGGCCTATGTCCAGCAGTGGACTTCCTTCGGCTGATATGATGGTCAATCAGCTGATAGATATGAATGAAATCCATAATTTTTTCTCATTTTTTTGGGCTTTCAAAGAAAGTTGTTCTGTATGATGAGTAGAGCGCGTATAAAGCAAACGCGAAACATAGCGGGCGCTGCAAAAATGAAGTTTTTTTGAATAAGTCGAAAATTAAAAACTTAAAACGAAAAATAGTAGGAGTAGTCCTCGATCATCTTCAAAGGTATTTATTATTGTAGGACTTAATGTTGTTGTTATAATGTGAGTACACAAATATATATTAGTTTATTAATTATAGAGGTAATTCACGATTTATTTTTACATATCGTGCTTTTGGAAAGGGCCAACTCTTAGTCAGATAGTGTATTACATAAAGTTTTTTAACGAACTTATAAACTACTATGGATGACTAGCCATCCGCCCGCGGCTACGCACGCGTTGTTTTCATTTTTTCCTTGGAATAAGACGTTTTCCCGGGATAAAAAGCAGCCTATGTCCTATTCCAGGACCGAACCTTACGTGTGCCAAGTTTTAATCCCGATACGTCCAGTGGTTGTAGCGTGAAAAAGTAACAAATATCCATACATACAAACTTTCACATTTATAATATTAAGTAGGATTCAATTTAATAAGTGTAATTTTGATTTATGCTCCATCTTAACGGGTATTTTTTTATTTTTTTTATTCATAATTGGTAAGCCCTTGGCATCATCTCACCTGATGGTAAGTGACGTCTACACCAATTTTGTTACTATAGAAGGTCATTTTGTCAGTTAGATTTACGCAACGAAAGTGATTATTTCTTTACACAATTTCGTATTAATCTTTGAATGGCATTTACTCTTTTATAAGTGTAGATGAAAGGAACAAATATGTAACAAGATGAAACTAGCGAACATAAGAATTTAAATAAATAAGTTATGATAGAAAGACGGATCCAATCTTTGCTGGACTTCAATCAAATCAATATTTATCGCATTCTTGCCAACGAATTGTATTTGTATTGTATACATACAACTCATGCTCATATTGAATGCATTGGCGATTTCTCTGTTGAAATTTGAAATGCATTTTATAGTAGGTAATAGGTACCGAACTTGTTTTGATGTGTAACATCTTTGCTCTCGCTTTCCTGCAATTTGTGGGAGTGATTTCGTGAAATGGGACGGAAATGTGTAACAGGAAATGCGAACGTTTTTTAATTCTCGAAAACTAAGGTTGTCATAGCCATGCCACCTAGTGTGATGGCAAAGGCAAAGATGACATACTACTATTCGAAGGGTCGGCCCGTGAATGTACGACCCGATAATTAATTAATTTCATAAGTATTTTGTCACATGTTACACGTCATATGCGAGTACTGTAGGTCTCGTTTTTTTATATTAAAGTTTTAAAGTTATTCCACTTGTTTTGGTATTGTTGTAGGTGATTGTATATTTTGATAACATTAAAAGAAAGTAAGTATTTGGTTGAGGGTCGTTGGTGTAATGGAGAGGGTCGGTGGTGTAATGGCTAGGGCCGTTGCTTGCAGTCCGGGAGGTCGTGGTTCGAATTCTGCCACGTACCAATGTGTTTTCGAATTTCGATTTCATATTGTACGTTTATCCGACGCTCTTACGGTGAAGGAAAACATCGTGAGGAAACTCGAAGGTTGTGTGTAAAGTCGACCAACTCGCACTGGGCCCGCGTGGTCGACTAAGGCCCGATCGCCTTAATTAAGAGTAGGCTCGAGCCCCTCGGTGGGGACGTAAATGAACTAATATGAATGAAGTTTTAGGTTGATACTGTGCCGAAGTCAATCTTTGTTTTTTTTTTTAATTTCCAACCCGCTTTTATATCATCTTTTTGTTAATTTTTTGTCGCGTTGTTTCTTTTTTGAAATTGTCCATTTGAAAACAACCCCCCATATCTCGGCAACCCCTTAACCGATTTGCTTCATGTTCGAGTTATCGTCGAACATACATAAAAACGTAGGGATTGTTCCAGTAGTCTCTGAAAACTTGGTTCGCTTCTCTCGCTGGTTAAATAACGGCATTTATTTCCGGCTTTGGAACTGAGGCTGGTCTGGAAACCTCAGTTCCATGATAACAATTCTGAGTGCGCGTGCACGATGGATCCTAAATAGCTCCCCAAATAAAAAGAATAACAACAAAAATAAATAAAAGTATATTATGTAGATAGGAAGATTCCAATGGTTCTCTTGTTAGTTATAGGTTTCAGCTACGGCCCAGGTCCAGGTCAGATAAGTGAAATACTAACAACAAACATAACGAAAGAGACTTACATCTGTTTCCGGTAAAACCGCCAATTGAAAACAACCTCATTTCTTGGAACAAGTAATAAGGAAACCTCATTTCATTAGATAACCACTCAGAGAGGAAAATCGAAATCTTGTAATTTTTTTTTCGCCCTTTTTAGGGCAGGCTAAGGCTCATTCGCCATACCGCCTTGTCTTCAGTGTAATATTTTTTCGGTAGTATATATGTAGATTTACGTCTTTAGTAGTTTTTCAGTCTTCAAGATCACTGTTTCTTCACATCATATGTATAGTCTATAAACTATCCTGATGATGCCAAGGGTTTACCAATTGTGAATAAAAAAAAAATCCTAACCTAAACACTAGCAAAATGATACACCGGTCAAGTGCGAGTCAGAACTGCACACATAGGGTTTCGTACCAATATACTAGATGGCGCTAGTTTCTTCATGTTTCAGAAAAAAAACACGTTTTTTGTACGGATACCCCTTATTTATTTTATTTTAATTTTTAGTAATTGTTGTTATAGCGGCAACAGAAATACATCATCTGTGAAAATTTCAATTGTCTAGCTTTCACGGTTCATGAAATACAGCCTGATGAAAGACGGACAAACAGACCGACGGACAGCTAAATCTTAGTAATAGAGTCCCGTTTACCCTTTAGGTATAGAACCCCAAAAACCACAAAATGTAATTTTTCAGATAATTAAAGAAATATGACGAACTGAACGCTACAAATTCCCACCAAAAAGTCTCGAGATCGTGTCAGGTTAAACTAACAGCAGTGTTTTATTGCTTTATATAATCTGTGCTACTTTAAACCTCCCTTATGGTATTAATCTTCTACTCTCCTAAATTAAATATTGTCGTGCCCATACTGTATGAAAATAATTATATTACTTCATTAATTTGTCTAAATTAATTTGACAGTTTTATTTACACATGACAGCTTTTTGACGTACAGTTTATAGCGGCAGACTGATAGTAAGCTTTTACTTTTAAAATATTTGTGGAACACGATAATGGAATGTATAGACTTACCTATTCATGATGTTTATTAAGTCTTCTTCTTTTCGAGACGACGGCAAACTCAGATAGTCCCATCCCAAAACCGAGCCACGCAAATGTTTATGTGCAGAGGCCAGCACATCAAGCTAGACACTTTGGACTTTGTACCGTTCTTTTGCCGCACGCGTATGGTTTCGAATCGCACTCTGAGTTATTATATTGTAACAAAGATTTTAATAATTTATTATATAAATATAATATACGAGTATAATAATTATTGAAATTTTTTAAAATTAAAATTTTGTGTGAGTTAGTCGACATCTCATTCTCATCTCATCATGGTAAGTGACGATTTAGTCGAGGATGGTACATGCAAACTCAAATAATGCCTAGTCACTCTCGCCTTGAAGATCCTGATATGGATCATTTTATAGGTATAACTGGGGTGTTTTTTTTTTACGAATATGACATACATACTATAATCCGTTGTTGAAAAAAATGGCCGCCATTTTGAACGTTTTAGTTACTGGACCGATTGCTTCCAAAATCGATATCTGAAGGTCCCTGAGGTCCCTTATCACGAATTCGTTGCCCGAATTAAAAAAGTGGCCGCCATTTTGAACTTTTTTATTACTGGACCCGATTTTTTCCAAAATCGATATCTGTGAGTCCTTGAGGTCCCATATTCGTTGTCAGAATTGAAAAAAATGGCCGCCATTATAACTTTTTAATAACTGGACCGATTGCTTCCAAAATCGATATCTGGGGGTCCCTGAGGTCCCTTATCACGAATCCGTTACACGAATTGAAAAAAGTGGCCGCCATTTTGAACTTTTTAGTTACTGGACCGATTGCTTCTAAAATCGATATCTAAAGGTCCCTGAGGTCCCTTATGATGAATTCATTGCCCGAATTAAAAAAGTGGCCGCCATTTTGAACTTTTTAGTTACTGGACCGATTGCTTCCAAAATCGAGGTCCCTCATAATGAATACGTTACCAGAATTAATAAAGTGGCTGCCACTTTTTTTAATTTTCACAACGTTTTCTTGATAAGGGACTTCAGATATCGATTTTGGAAGCAATCGATCCATTAAATAAAAAGTTCATAATGGCGGCCCCTTTATTAATTCTGGTAACGCGTTCGTTATAAGGGACCTCAGGGACCCTCAGATATTGATTTTGGAAGCAATCGGTCCAGTAAATAAAAAGTTCAAAATGGCGGCCACTTTTTTAAATTCGGGCAACGGATCCGTGATAAGAGACACCAGGAACACCCAGATATCGATTTTGAAAGCAATCGGTCCAGTAACTAAAAAGTTGAAAATGGCGGCCACGTTTTTCAATTCGGTCAATGGATTCGTGATAAGGGGCCTCAGGGACCCCAGATATCGATTTTGGAAGCAATCGGTCCAGTAACTAAAAAGTTCAAAATAGCGGCCGCTTTTTTCAATTTGGGCAACGGAATCGTGATAAAGGGCCTCAGGGACCCCCAGATATAGATTTTGGAAGCAATTGGTCCAGTAACTAAAAAGTTCAAAATGGCGGCCACTTTTTTCAATTTGGGCAACGGAATCGTGATAAGGGGCCTCAGGGACCCCCAGATATCGATTTTGGAAGCAATTGGTCCAGTAACTAAAAAGTTCAAAATGGCGGCCACTTTTTTCAATTCTGAAAACGGATTCGATATTCGTCGACCGCAGGGACCCCCAGATATCGATTTTGGAAGCAATCGGTCCAGTAACTAAAAAGTTAATGGGGAAACGGATTCGTGATAAGGGACCTCAGGGACCGGGACCCCCAGATATCGATTTTGGAAGCAATCGATCCAGGAACTAAAAAGTTCAAAATGGCGGCAACTTTTTTCAGTTCTTATAACGGTTTCGTGATTAGGGAAATCAGGGACCCTCAATTTTGGAAGCAATTGTTTTAGTAACTAAAAAGTTCAAAATGCCTGCTACTTTTTTCAATCCTGACTACGGATTCGTGATTAGTGACCTCAGTAGACTTCAGATATCGATTTTGGAAGCAATCGGTTCAGTAACTAAAAAAATCAAAATGGCCGCCGGTTTTTAATTCTGACAACGGATTCTTGATCAGAGATCTAAGGTACCTTCAAATATCGATTTTACACTATTGAAGTAATTTTTCTACGTAATGGCATTTTCTTTCATTTGTCAAGTATCGTGACAACCCTTGGTACTGTGATTAGTGACTCGTGAAATCAGCGATGACGCGATTATTATAGGCGTTGGAAGACTGTATGGATTCTTAGACTGTGCTAATATGATGATGATAAAACAAATGAATAAAATGAATTGACCATTGAGTAGTGTAGCATTTCTTGCTACTTATTCGATCTTTTTACGCTTCGCTCTTCACAGTTAGGTCACATTCTGCTTGTATAAAATTGCTTTGGAATATATTGCTAGACAGATAGGTGTTTAGGTTTTTCCTCAGATTGTCATCGCATCAGTTATTTATTTAAATCATTAAAATAATTTTATGAATTAAGAGTTGTAAACTACTCCTTTTGGATGTGAACGTAGTGATTTCCTTTACGTTTTAGGGTTTCACCCACTCTTCGGATTTACAACACGGAAGTAAAACTTATTTCCCTAACGCCTTGAGCCGGGCGGGACTCTTTTTGTTCCGGAGTAATTTCTCCGAGCCGCCCTGGCGTAGACCAAGTAACACCACCGGTGACGCCGAGACCTGAACAGCAACCACCATCCTCAAGTGCTATCTTTTTATATTTATTCAGAATATCTCTACGCAAAAAAGCACATCTTTTAAATTTTAATATTTAGTTCTAGTACAATAATGGTAATAATATAAATTTAAATTTTAAGCATATTAGGGTTTTGCGGCGACGTACGTACGGGGTTGCTTCTTAATTTATAAATTTCGTTTTGAGTTAGAACTAATTTAAAAATTCCCGTCTGGCCACTCTTTTCCCAAGTGGGACCACTCCCACTTGGGCACCTTTTATATTTTTATATTGCGCGATGACAATATTATTTTTTTAAATAATGTGTATTTCAACTTTTTCTTATTCTATCACTTTATTATCTCTTTACTTTTCTCACCAACTTTTTCCTTTTCCCATCTTACGACTTTTAGGCTAATGATTCTAAATTACTACGTATCCGTGTGGCAAATAGGTTTCCATGTTCTTTTCTTTTTATCCCAAATTTTGCTACAGTAGGCACAAATAAGAAAAAACTTACTTGGTAGGCTCAGTCTGTATTTCTCTGAGGTATTGCTTCACTTCATAAGGGTGATAGTTGAAATTCCTCGGCTGAAGTATGCTGGCTGGTGTGGCCACCTCCTCACCACCAGACCACGGCAACAGGAGTAGTATACAGGGAAGGAGCAAATGCGTACTGGATATGCCAAAATGTGTGAGGAATATTGATGACATGATGAACGTAGGACCTGGAATGGAAGAATTGCAAAAATAAGTATTTTTTTATTGTTAACAAAAGTGATTAGTTATGTTAGTGATTCTATAAACTGTGTGTGACATGGTCGCTTATTGTGGACCTATTAAGAAGGCTCAAAGTCACCCAAATTGCGAAGAGCGAGCTATCCTCGGAGTTTCCCTACGCGATCGAATCAGAAACGAGGAGATCCGTAGAAGAACCAAGATAATCGAGATGATGCCAATTTTTGATAAGAAAGGAATTGATATTGAAATAATATTTTTTTACATTTTTAAACATAATAATAGGGATGACGAATGCTAGTCATCTGATTTACTTTTTTTCATGTGTCAAAAACGACATTTTGTTCTAAAAATGTTTGAAACACCTAGGCGCTACGTCATAGTTTTGCAGCGTCATTTATGTACTCATTTTGTGATTTTGATGAATTAAAAATCGAAGACTTGATGGAAAACAAAACGAGTATGGTTTTCCGAAGTTTAAGTAGGAGGGCAATTTAGTGATCAAGAGTTCATAATTTATTTCTGATGCTGTCATCATCCCTATTGTGTATGAATTTAGTTGTGACAGTTACATCATAGCTTACTTTATAGGGACGTATTTTTTAAAGGAAAGCACCAGTTTAGTACAATACTATCGGTAATCAATCTGGAACCTTGCGATTTATAAATTACTGAAATTAAAAACCCTTGACAAAATTACGGCCAAGTCGTTGTAAATTAAATTTTGTCGGCCATTTGGATTTCAGCTATTTTGATTTATTTATTACCTACACAACAACATTCCTCTATCACTTATCGTTTTGGCGGGCAGTTGGCCATCTCCATAAACGGCTGAATGGATTTCTATTAAACATGGCTAAAACCATATTAGTTAATTCAGCTTAAAAATATAAAAAAACTCATTGAAATGGGTCCATCCATTTAGGAGTTGCGACGACATGTAGATACAGATACAAGCACAGAAAGACAGACAGAGGCACAAACTTAAACAAACAAGCAAACTCAAACTTATAAAACCTCTCTTTTCGCGCCGGGGGTTCATCATATCAGCTCATACACATCCCCACCAAGGGGCTCGAGCCTACCCTAAATTTAAGGCGATTAGGCCTTAGTCGACTATGCGGGCCTAGTGCGGGTTGGTTGACTTCACAGACAACCTTCGAGTTTCTTCGCAGGCGTGTGCAGGTTTAACCGTAGATTCGGATAAACGTACATATAGAATTGAAATTCGAAAACACATTGGTACGTGGCAGGATTCGAACCACTACCTCCCGGACAGGAGGTAGTGAGCGGCCGTTACGCCAGCGGGGGCGGAGTTAAAAACAAGTAATACGGTTAGAGCACTGACAGGATTATTATTGCGTTCAAAATTTTAATTTAAGATTAAATCATACTTTCTTAGAATACCTTACCTACCAATGAAATGCCAAATTCGTGACTAAATAAATGCCTTTAAAAATAATGGCAAACTTATAGCAATCTTTGACGAGTACACATTTTTATTATTATTATAAGCTTTCATTATATTTTACAGCGACGTTTATTACACGACTGCCTAAAAAAACGCTAAACACGTTAAAAAACCGACTTCCATCGCACAACTTAGTACATCTTTGCATTATTATTTTTGGTTTTTGTTAATTTTAAATAAAATACTACATCGATTTTGATAAAATTTATATGGGACCACACGGGAAGCACTAGCTTACAAATAAAAAACGAATCATAAAAATCAGTTCACCCAGTCACAAGTTCTGAGTTCACACATAAAAAAAGAAACATACAGTCGAATTGAGAACCTCCTCCTTTTTGGAAGTCGGTTGAAAAAGGAAGGCAATCGTTTTCGGGTGTATGTATGGACGTATATATCTGTTTCTTTGGCTGAGCCTGTAGCATAAGGGCTTGATAGATTACGGAGTGCGAAGTGTCATTAGATTCTTCTTGATCCCGTGAGTGACAAAGGATATATTATTACGGGGCTCTCCAAAAACGAGGGGTAATGTTTCATGCAGTCTGGTTTTAAACATCATTTGTTGTGTATAAAGAGCGTCAGTGGCGTAATGGCAAGAGCCGCTACCTCCTGTCCGGGAGGTTGTGGTTCGAATTCAGCCACGTACCAATGTGTTTTAGAATTTCGGTTTCATATGAACGTTTATCTGACGCTCTTACGGTGAAGGAAAACGTCGTGAGGAAACCTGCACATGCCTGCGAAGAAACTGGAAGGTTGTGTGTGAAGTCGATCAACCCGCACTGGGCCCGCGTGGTCGACTAAGGCCCGATTGCCCTAATTAAGTGTTTAGGCTCGAGCCCCTCGATAGGGACGTATATGTGTGTGTGTGTGTGTGGGGGGGGGGATTATGTATGTATGTTTCGTTGGCTGAGCCTTTTGGAGTGCGAGGTGTCGTTAGACTCGTGTTATTTTTACCCAACTGCTAAAAAAGAGGAGTTATGTTTTTACGCAGTCTGATTCTTAATTTTAAATAAAATTGGTCAGGTTATTCGTTAAAAGTATTGCAAAAACTATGTAGGCTGAGGTCGATAAGGTTAGCCAGCTATGGGAAAATCATGAAATCCATTGTTTAACAAAGAATGGGCGGTAGAAATAGTTATTAGTCGAGAAAAGTTCAAACAGGTACTCATGTGTGTAATGTAATTACTAATTAGTGGTATTGTTCAGTGGTGTCTCGGATATTTCCGTGTTTAGGCATCTACTTTTAATAAATAACGAATTCAAGCTAATTTACCTGAGACTGTAATCTGAATCATGTCAATAAGCAATAGACAATAAGTTTTGTTTTGACTATGTATTTGAAAGTGTGTGTTAAACACCTTTTTAAAAAATAAAATATTTTGATTTGATTTGATTTGATTTGAGCTGTAAGAAAACCGGTCAACGAAGGGTTCCGTACCATCATACAATAAAAAAAAAACACTTTTTTTGTTCTCCGTTAATTGTTATTAGGTATTTGTTGTAATAGCGGCAATAGAATACACCATCTGTGAAAATTATAACTATGTACCTATTGTAGTTCACGAAATACAGCCCGTTCATGAAAAAACAGACGGATAGACGCACAGTGGAGGCTTAGTAACAGGGTTCCGTTGCACCCTTTGACTACGGAACCCGAAAAAACAAATCTTATAGATAAGTACGTACCTACCCAATCAAGTCTAATAGCTTTAAAGTTTGTCATTGCTGTTTGATGTGTAACATCTTTGCTCTCGCTTTCCTGCAATTTGTGGGAGTGATTTCGTGAAATGGGACGGAAATGTGTAACAGGAAATGCGAACGTTTTTTAATTCTCGAAAACTAAGGTTGTCATAGCCATGCAGCCTAGTGTGATGGCAAAGGCAAAGATGACATACTACTATTCGAAGGGTCGGCCCGTGAATGTATATACGACCCGATAATTAATTAATTTTATAAGTATTTTGTCACATGTTACACATCATATGCGAGTACTGTAGGTCTCGTTTTTTTTTGATAAAAAGTTAGTAGTATACTGTAAAAGATAAAATAACGATGTCAAAAACAAAAACAATGTCAGTGTGGGCTTAGCCGCGAGCAAGTTTATAATATTAGTGAGGAAGGAATGCTCCAGAAGGAGGGTTATGTTTTTCGTGTGTATTTGTGTGTGTTTGTATGTATGTATGCTTATTACTTTAGCACACTCTGTAGCCTAAACGGTTTGATAGATTTTAGAATGCTAGATGTCGATAGATTTGTCTTGATTCCTTGAGTGACGTCATCATTACAGCTCAAATACGTCCCCACCGAGGGGCTCGAGCCTACCCTGAATCAGGGCGATTAGGCCTTAGTCGACCACGCGGGCCCAGTGAGAGTTGGTCGACTTCACACACAACCTTCGAGTTTCTTCGCAGGCGTGTGCAGGTTTCCTCACGATGTTTTCCTTCACCGTTAAAGCAATCGGTAAGTATGTACGTAAGTTTTTGAAAAACTCATTGGTACATTGGCCGTCCAGATTTGAACCCGGTACCTCTGGTTAGATGGACCGAGTCGTTACCGGTTGAGCCACCGACGCTTTTCCTGATTCCTTGAGTGACATAGGTTACATATTTACCCGTGTAGCCATAAAAAAGAGGTGATTATTTATTTCTTTGGCACGCTCTGTAGCCTTAAAGGCTCGATTGATTTTGGAATGCGAGGTGCATTACTCATTAAACCCGACTTAATCCCGTGAGTGACATAAGATACACTTTTACGCGACTGGCCAAAAATAGGGGTTAAGTTTTTTGCTGTCGGGTTTTTAATTTTTTAATTTTAATTTTTAAAGTTATATTTATAGTGTTTACATATTATTTGGGCCTGTGATGTCATCACTTTTTAACATTTGAAAAATCTTGTTAACCGCTTTTACGGTACAGAAAAAACAAAAGAAGCCCTCCCTTCAAAACATTATTGTTGTATGGGAAACACCTTGAATTTTTAATTATTTGTTTAATTGATATACACTCAGTGAAAATTTGAACTGTCTACCTATTACGGTTTTACGGTATTACAGTTAATAAAATACAGCCCGCTGACAGACGGGCAGATGGACGGGTTGGTGGAGGTCGTAGGGCTAGTGGTCAACCCCACTGTCTGAAGTTTTTCAAGCCGCCTATAAGGCATGTCACAAGGCTTAACGACTACCATTTAAAGATAGCAACCAACTGGTTCTTTTACTCATTATAGGTACTGAAACACATAAGCCGAGGAAACCCATAGTCGATCTTGAAAAAAACCGGTAAAGTGCGAGTCAGCATCGCGCACAAAGGGTTCCGTAACATTATATTAGATGGCGCTTCTTTTTTCACGTTTAAAAAAAACACGCTTTTTGTATGGAGACTTTGAATTTATTGTTATATAGCGGCAACAGAAATACAATATCATTTTTGAAAATATCAACTAGCTAGCTATCACGGTTAAAGAAATACAGCCTGGTGACAGACGGACAGACAGACAGACGGACGGACAGCGGAGTTTTAGTAAAAGGGTCCCGTTTTTACCCTTTGGGTACTGAACCCTAAAAATGGACTCTTTTAAAATGCATATAATTAGATACGCTAAACACGTCAAAAAACAGCCTGTATAGCCACAATCCAAACCCAATCAATTAAATGACATTAGTTGATAAAAAAGATAAAAAGTAAAGCCGCGTGCACACTTACCATGATTGCATTGTTGCCCATGTGAACGCGGCCGGGGGCGTCACAGACACAAAACACAAAATACGTGACAGACAGCCATATTGCTGTGACGTGGAATGTGAATGAGGCTAAACAGCGGCAATAGCGCTTGAGTTTTCACGAAAGACGTTATAAGTACTAGCAGACTCTGGATACTACAACGGGCCAGAAATGACATTTCAAAAAAGGAATGACGGAACAAACAAAATGGCGGCAAATCCTATACGTTCGACAACCAAACTGTAACCAATCTGTACCAATCTGGGTGACGAGGGGGTGAGGTCGCAATCTAGAGAGCGGCAGGGACTGTTTGTTGGTACTAATATATATACTTTGGTACTAGTGAGTGCCTGCGGTTTCGCCCGCATGGATATCTATAGAGCGTGGTGGGCGAGCCGCCTTTTTAGGGTTTCGTACCCCAAAAGAAAAAAACTAAACCCTTGTAGGATCACTCGTGTGTCTGTCTGTCCGTCCGTTTGTCACAGGCGATTTGCTCAGGAACTACTGGACCAATCGGGTTGAAATTTGGTACACATAATTATTTATAAATTTATATATTAAATATTTAAATAATTACATATAATATAAATATTAATAAATAAATAATTGTTAAAAAAAAACTTTTGAAATATCAAATGAAAGGGCTTGTTGTAAGAATTTTAAAAACTTACTAAGTTATTTAAGAAAATAGGCAAAAAATGGTCATTATCTACAAAACTATTGGGCCTAAAATTTTGGAAAAATCACAAAATCTGACATCAAATGCAATGATAACAGGATAATCTATAAAAAAATCTAAAGTCCTTCCGTTCGTACAGGAAAAATGAAATTTCTAAAGTCCGATTGCTTTTCTAAGCAATTTCATTTTTTCAATTTTCGGATAGTTTCTACTAGCAACACCTAATGGGTTCTAGTTCATAGATCTTCTACATAGTTAATTTACGTAGTAATACGACAACAGCAAAAAGTTCCCTTTTACCTTTATCTATAGTTGGCGTTGTAGATTATAATTAGTTTTTAGGCACGGAACCCTTAGTGCGCGAGTTCACCTCGGACTTGGCCGGTTTTTTGTCTATAAGCTTTCCTGGCGTGTGCGCAACAACTGTACAAACTTTCAACGCAATCGGATACACGGAATGGCTGCACATAAAATACAAAAAAAAACATTGATTGACTTATTTAGGAAGTTTTATACATTGGGAGATTTTTTAAACTCCCGTATAAAAAAATTCGAAACAGAAATGAGGATATCGTAGGATAATCACTCAAGTAAAGTCGCTAAACTTAAGTGGCTGCTCTTAGAACTGATGGTTGTTGGGGTAGTAAAGTTCTCGAGTGGCGACCACACACACACACTCACACACACACACACACACACACACATCACACACAGATATACACGCACAAACACACACACACATACACACACTACACACCGGAAGACATAGTGTAGGAAGGCCTACTACTCGGTGGACCGACGCCGACGACTTGGTGAAGGTTTTTGAAGCAAAACTTTTTTACGCACGCTTGACTTGGGGAGTAAGGTAAATGCGTTACGCGAACGGTGATTAAGTTTTACTTTAGTCGTGTGGTCTTAAGCACACTCGTTTTCTTTTTATTTTTTTATTCATAATTGGTAAGCCCTTGGCATCCGCGCACCTGATGGTAAGTGACGATGATGCCTAAGATAGAAGCGGGCTTACCAAGATTCACCAACGCAATGGAGAACTGGCTATCTTATCTTCAAGCTGGAACACAATAATGTTGTTAACACTGATGTTTGGCGGCAAGACTTAGATAAGAATGTGGTAGCTAGCCAGGCGGGCTTAGAAAATGTCTTACCACCAACCAAACCAAGTCTCACAAGATGAACCCGCCAGAAATCGAACGCGCGACCTCCTGGTGTGAAGCGAGTGGAATAACCATTACGCCATGGAGGCGGTTAAAAAAATCGGAAAATCATTGGATGCGGGCAACGCAGTACCGGTTGCTATGGAAATCCTTGGTGCACGTCTTTTGGCTGATATGATGATGATGATGAGTTAAAATCACGAGTATACCCCAAATTAAAAGACGAATAGGTATTAATTGGAAGTGTACATCTCGTTTAAATAAATCTAGCAGCTGAAACCACTGGAAAATAGCTGCCTGTTCCGTTGTCATGGCAACGGCTTTGTTTCCCTCGCTCATGTGAAATACAAGATTTGCATACAATTTTCTCTCACGCCGCCGCTGGAGGCTTAATTGTTGGGTACTGGCAGGTAACAATAGGAATGATGCCTGCATTAACAATAAATTATGAAGTATTGACAACAAAATGTCGCTCCTACTGAAACAAAAAAAAAAACTATTCAATTTGTTTTCTATCAAGTATTTTTTTATTTTTTTCAAACCGCCTTTAAGACATCTGAAACGGCTTAACGACTGCCATCTAGTTATAGTAAGTGGCACCGATTGGTCAAGAAAAAATACACTAACTAGCTTCAGGTCAGTTAACCTGCATGATCAACTTAATCACACATGTAACACTGATTGTGAGCTACGAACGTTTCTTACAGTGGAGTTCACCATTAGCCCTACAATCTCCACCAACCCGGACTTGTCCGCGTGTGTGGAGTTAGGCCTAACCTAACCGATTTTGGGATGAAACACGTGGGGTTCATCAATAGCCCTACAACCTCTTCCAAGCCGGACTTGTTCGCATGCGTGGAGTTAGGCTTAACCTTCCTGATTTTGGGAAGAGACCCGTGGGGTTCCCCAATAGCTCAACAACCTCCACCAACCCAGACTTGTCTGCGTGTGTGGAGTAAGGCCAAACCTTCCCGTTTTTGGGAAGAGATCCGTGGGGTTCACCAATAGCCCACAACCTCCACCAACCCGGACTTGTCCATGTGTGTGGAGTTAGGCCTAACCTTCCCGATTTTGGGAAGAGATCCGTGGGGTTCACAACTAGCCCTGCAACCTCCACCTACTCGGACCTGTCCACGTGTGTGGTGTTAGGCCAAACCTTCTCGATTTTGGGAATAAAAACCCGTGGGGTTCACCAATAACCCTACAACCTCTACCTACTCGGCCCTGTCCACGTGTGTGGTGTTAGGCCTAACCTTCCCGATTTTGGGAAGAGATCCGTCGGGTTCCCTACAGCCGTACAACCTCCACCAACCCGGACTTATACGCGTGTGTACTGGAGTTAGGCCTAACCTTCCCGATCTTGGGAAGAAACCCGTGGAGTTCACAACTAGCCCTGCAACCTCCACCAACCCGGGCTTGTCCGCGTGTGTGGAGTTAGGCCTACTAACCCTTCCGTTTTTTGAAAGACACCCGTGGGGTGCACCACAAGCCCTACAACCTCCACCTACTCGGACCTGTCCACGTGTGTGGTGTTAGACCTAACCTTCTCGATTTTGGGAAGAAACCCGTGGGGTTCACCAATAACCCTACAACTTCTACCAACCCGGACTTGTCCGCGTGTGTGGAGTTAGGCCTTACCTTCCCGGTTTTGGGAAGAGATCCGTGGGGTTCACCAATAGCCCTACAACCTCCACTAACCCGGACTTGTTCGCGTATGTGGAGTTAGGCCTAACCTTCCCGGTCTTGGGAAGAAACCCGTGGGGTTCACCAATAACCCTAAAAAACCTCTACCAACCCTGACTTGTCCGCGTGTGTGGAGTTAGGCCAAACCTTCCCGATTTTGGGAAGAGATCCGTCGGGTTCACCTATAGCCCTACAACCTGCACCAACCCGGACTTTTACGCGTGTGTGCTGGAGTTTGGCCTAACCTTCCCGTTTTTGGGAAGAAACCCGTGGGGTTCACAACTAGCCCTGCAACCTCCACCAACCCGGGCTTGTCCACGTGTGTGGAGTTAGGCCTACTAACCCTTCCGTTTTTTGAAAGACACCCGTGGGGTTCACCACAAGCCCTACAACCTCCACTTACTCGGACCTGTCCACGTGTGTGGTGTTAGGCCTAACCTTCTCGATTTTGGGAAGAAACCCGTGGGGTTCACCAATAACCCTACAACCTCTACCAACCCGGACTTGTCCGCGTGTGTGGAGTTAGGCCTAACCTTGCCGGTTTTGAGAACAGATCCGTGGGGTTCACCAATAGCCCTACAACCTCCACTAACCCGGACTTGTTCGCGTGTGTGGAGTTAGGCCTAACCTTCCCGATCTTGGGAAGAAACCCGTGAGGTTCACCACTAACCCTCCTACAACTTCCACTAACCCGGTATTGTCCCCCGTGTGTGCAGTTAGGCCTAACCTTCCTGATTTTGGGAAGAAACCCGTGCTCCGGCAGTGAGGACGTTTGTGGGTTGTTAATGGTTCCACTTTGACGTGTAACGTCTTTAAATTACATACCAGGTCAGAAAACTATTTTTAAAATCCACAATTGGTAAGCTCGTGAGTAAGTTACTATGATAGCGAAAATGGAAAATTTTGCCGCTCGTGTGCCCCGACACCACCCCACCGATTTTTTAAATTCCTTTATTTATTGTAGTAGATGTGGTAGCGTTTGACTCCAATATCACCTTGTATTAATTTGCTAAGTAACATAAAATTAGAAACTGAACGCGCGTCGATAGAAATGTGGACTAAATTTACATAAAACAAAGCTTTTAATTGCGCGCGCTGCAATGTGTCTGTTACGACCTATGGAACGGACTCCATCTGAGAAGAAGATAAACATAAAATAATATTATATCCACGTAAAAGCGTCACCAATTTGAAAAATTCAAAACATCAAAACACTTATTAACATCTATTACGTATTTTTATATTTAAAATACCGATTTAAGCTTTTTTCTTCTAGCGACTCACTTCTAAATGCCAAATAGAGGGATATTCGAGGTATTTTTGGTATTTCTTTGAAGTTGACTATAACTCAATAAGACTATTATTAACTTAACCATAACATAGAAGTCGCTGGATGCTGGCAGCGCAGGACCGGTCGTCGTGGAAATCCTTGGGGGAGGCCTTTGTCCAGCAGTGGACCTCTTTCGGCTGATATGATGATGACGATGATGAACCAAAAAACAGGTTTATATTATTAACCCACTTTTTTTAAAAAAGGGGGCAAAATTTTGTATTTGTAACGTATATGCTACTTAAAATATAATGGCAATAAAAAATCTAATGAAAAATTTCTTTTGTTAGAGGGTTAAGTACAATATAGATTTTTATGGCGTAATAACTTGTTTCATCATCATCATATCAGCGGAAGGACGTCCACTGCTGGACATTGCCTTCCCCAAGGATTTCCAGCGGCTTCCCGCGACCGTCACCAGGTCATTGGTCCACCGAGTGGGAGGCCTGCCTAGGCTACGTTTTCCGGTGCGCGGTCGCCACTAGAGAACTTTACTACCCAAACGGCCATCTCATCTACGAACTATGTGCCCCGCCCACTGCCACTTAAGTTTATTAATTCTGAGAGCTATGTCGGTAATAACTTGTTTAATTTTATTAGATAAATAATATAATAACAAATTACTTGTCAGTGTTTTCCAAACTTAGCCCGCTATGACGTCATGCTTAGATATTTCAAATATTTCTAGAACGAAATTTCGTTTTTACCCGACTGCGCCAGAAAGAGGGTTGTATTTTTCGATTGTATGTATGTAGGTATGCAGAGATTTGTTACCATAGATGGGTTATGCACTAACAAACAACATTTGAAAATCAAATCCATTTACGCACACAATGTTATAGGTAGTTCCCTTCTATTGCACTGAATGTTACTAAGAAAAGAGATGCCAATTGGCATCTTTTTTTGCTTCACTTTTTAGACGCATGTCACCTATCTACCTCCCCTTATATATTGCATATCTCTGTATGTATGTATATTTCTTTGGCACGCCCTGTAGCCTAAACGGCTTGATGAATTTTAGAGTTCGAGGAGTAGATAGATTTTTCTTGGTCCCGTGAGTGACATGGGATATGGTTGATGGGACCGATGGCTGACTCTCGCGTTATACTCGTGACCGGGTGCTGTCCGTGTGAACTGGCCTACTCTTGTTAAATGCATTCAATGATTTTTATGTATAACTTTTTGTGTAATATTGTTTTCATGTTCTAATGACATAATCTGATTTATATAAAGTATTTAATTTTGACGTTATTAACTAATATTTGTTATTTTTTTGATTCTTCACAAATGACATTGTTATTATTATTTTATGACTATCTAAAAGAGTTTAATTTTCACCTATGTTGAATTAATATATTGAATTGAATTGAAATACATTTTTACCCGACTAACCAAAAAAGTGGTAATTTATTTCTTTGGCAACGCGCTCTGTAGCTTAAACGGCTTGATATAGATATTGGAATGGGAGGTGCCGTTAGATCCGTCTTAATCCTGTAAATGACATAGGATACATTTTTACCCGATTGGCCCAAAAATAGGGGTTAAGTTTATATGTAGTCGTGTTTTTAATAATTAATTAATTCCTAATTGAAAGATGATAAAAAGTAAACAGTCAACTACCTTATTATTTAATTTACTTAGTAAAAAAAAGGACAGTGGGACGTAAGAGTTCCATTCAAAATACTGTGTGAAGAAAAGTAGATACTTAAACAACAAATAAAATACTGATAGAAACAAAAATGTATGAAGATACAATATAATAATACTAGTGGCTCTGTGATCTGTAGACCTCGCGAGTTTTTCGAATCGAAACTTGTTCATCACCCTGTAGGCAGGAGCGCTGACCATTGGACTACCAAGCCAGTTCAAAAAAAAAACTTAAAGATTATCTTCTATTCATTCTATACTAAATACTATAATCAGAAAAAAATATTACACACTAGCTGTTTCCCGCGGCTTCACCTGCGTGGACAACGTTTCTATGACTTTTCGAGGGTGCGCAGTGCGCGAGCCGCAAGCGGTTTACGAGCATGGAAAAAAGTAGCCTATGTGTTAATCCAGGTCCTAATATGTCTATCTATATCAAATATTAGCCAGATCCGTTCAGTAGTTTTTGCGTGAAAGAGTAACAAACATACATGCATAAATTCTTACAAACTTTCGCGTTTATATTAATAGTAGAATTACCTAATAGCCCAGTCAGCAAATGGATTTTACTGAAATGTAAAAAAAATACAAAATACAACTTAGAGGAAGCTGTATACAATAAGTATTGAAATATTTACAAGTATTTCAATACATTGGATTGGGGAATCCTGGTAAGCCCGATACCATAGTCTATGCCGATACCATCTTCGACATCATGGTAGGTACTTACCACCAGGTGAGATAATGTCAAGGGCTTATCTATTGTGATTAAAAAAACTACCTACATTTAACTTCGCACAAATGATTGTTATAATCTGTAGGTATACTGACAGAAATATGTTTTTTATTCCAAGTTTTTTTCTTCAGATTATGTGCTTGTTGTTTTATACTATAATAAGTCTGCTAATTGAAACGTGGTTTACGTTCTTCTTTGACTGACTCGGTGGCTCAGTGGTTAGTGCCCCTGACTACTGATCCGAGAGTCGTGGGTTCGATCCCCACCCAGGGCAAGCATTTGTGTGATGAGCAGATTTGTTTGCTCTGTGTCTGGGTGTTAAATTATATCTATATATGTATGTATTTAAACGTATATCAGTCTCTGGTAACCCATAACACAGAGAATCCTACTTTGGGGCCAGATGACCATGTGTGATTTGTCCCAGAGTATTTATTTAATTTATTTATTTATTTATTCTTTTGTGACCTCCTTAAATTTGTAGATAAAAAAATCATACCTAGTTAATAAGTACTTACCAAAACAAAACAAAAAAGAAAACACGGAAAAACACAACAATGTTTTTGATCACATCACATTACACTTAGTACTTATTTGTTGTCAATTATTTATATTTTTAGATTAAGTATTAAATTAAAAGTCCTTCTTAATCCACTCAAGTGAAAATAAAAAGAAGACGTTATTAATATTAAAACAAAATATTAAAAATCACGTTGAACGCCAACAGTCAGTGTTCAAATGGCAGAACTCTGTAGTTGCACAGTTATTTATTACAAAAGACTCTTTTCATAGAAAGTACTTCCATATTGTAGTATCTAGAACCTTGTCGATGTAACATCTCACTGTTTCGCACAAAGCTCTGGACTTTTTCAAGTTGTGCTGTTATTTAGATAAAGTTCCATTATGTTAACACCTACAGTGCACTTTGTGGAGGATTCATTATTTATTTTTATGACGCTAAGCTTATTGCTGTTGTTAATCTAATGCACTTAGATACGAGTATATATGTAATATAATGTATTTACAAAAGCTTTTAAGTTAGTCACAGATACGTGTAGGTGGGTATCATCTGAGAAATTAATTAATTAATTAATTATTATAATCTGGAAGATTTGTAAGGGGCCACTGATATAGGCAATCGCGTAGCTACCTACTGGGCCAGTAAACTATTAATAATTATTAATATATATATGAAAGGAAGTAGAAAAAGTTTATGAACATAGGCACACCCTGGACACTTCATACAACGGGCCAGCAGAAATGACATTTCAAAAAAGGAATAATGGAGCAAACAAAATGGCCGCGAAATCCTACAACCAAACTGTAACCAATCTGTATCAATCTGGGTGACGAGGGGGTGAGGTCGGAATCTAGAAAGCGGCAGGAAGTGTCCTTACTGTATGTTAGTTCTAATTTATATACTTTGTCTTAGGTAAAATGGCACATATTTAATTTTTACTTCTACTCGTTAAATTAAACAACTTTTGTTCTACAATTTTACGGAAATCGCAAAAAACTATTTCTCATACAAATCGATCAACTGATATGCCAACTTTGTATGAGAAATTTCCAATGTTTTCCTTGTACCTAACTAGCGCCGCCATCATCATATCAGCCGAAAAACGTCCACTGCTGGACAAAGGCCTCCCCCAAGGATTTCCACGACGACCGGTCCCGCGCCGCCCTCATCCATCGGCTTCCCGCGATCTTCACCAGGTCATCGGTCCACCGCGTGGGAGGCCCGCCTAGGCTACGTTTTCCGGTGCGCAGACGGCACTCGAGAACTTCACTGCCCTAACCACAATTTGTTCTACGACCTAATCCTGAATAACTATCAATATCTATCACAGCTCAAACAACTGGACAAATCGTGCTGAAATTTGGCAAACAGATAGAAATTATGACTAGGCATCTACTAAGAAAGGAATTTGGGAGACACCCACGGGAACGGCAAAAAAAATGGATCTGCGCGGGTAACGCCGCTGGGCTTTCCTTGTATACGATTGTACAAAATACTACCTTAAACGAAGTTCGCTTATAATAAATTAATAAAAAAAATAATAATATTTCAGACAGAGTCCATATTTGGCTAGTAAACACAAAACTTAATATCTATTGTTAGTTAAGGTGGGTAAATGTATTTGAGCCACTGGGCAAGCAATCCACTCAGCGAGTGTTGTTAGCAACCGCTGCGTGCATCCCAAGCCAGCCCCCCACAATACCCCCCCCCCCCCATCCAGCCTGGTTTCCAAGACGGCCAGGATGCTGTTGGTGCTGCGACGCAGCCTGCCGAGCGCCTCAGCGCACCGTTTGCGGATCACGGCTTGGAAGCCGTCTACCTGTAATAACTGCAGGGGTAAATGTGCCATATAATTTGCTTACCTTGAAAGTTAAGTATATTTAGAGCTTTTATAAAAACGCTTTCTATGAATAATCCTTCACTATCCCTAAAAAATGTGGAGCAGTGTACCATTAATAATAAAAAAAATTTCATCACCCCATCTCGGAAACTGTATTTTTGCTCTTCGATATCTGAGAGTGCAAAAGCCGTTTTCCTTCGCTAGAGGAGAAAAGTAAATTGAATTAAGAACATCGTGAATTCAAAACATTATTATACCTATTTACTTCTTCCTGCATGGTGCCGAATTTATCATATAACCTTTTTTAATTTGTTAAAAACTCAGACTCGGAAACTTCTTCGGTTTTTTTTTTTCAATTTGCTTTGCGCGCGCCATTTTCTTTTCACGTCATATAGTTAAAACCTTGGGTTAAAAACAAGAAACTTGAAAACAAGTGAAAAACCTAAAATAAGTGATTATAGTGACAAAGAAGTTTATTTGACGCCAACAGGATTGACTGAAACTGTTTGTAATGCGCATTTGTTTTTTTTTCCATTCAGTAGTTTCCTCGCTGAGGTGGAATGAAAAGTTACGTGTTGCACTCGGGTGCAAAGATTTTTCACCTCGTGCTCTTTTGATTCCCTCGCTAACGTTCAGGATTCTAATTTTTGAATCACTCGCGAAAATTGAGCACTCGGTTAAAAAGCAACTTTGCACTCTTGTATAACAAATAACTATTTAACACCTGAAACTTGTAGCTTTTATTTGAAAAGAGTTTTTGTGCTCAAAAATCAAATGTTTAAATAAATACAAATAAATTGTTCCAATTGTTCTGCATCGGCACTTACCATCAGGTGAGGTGCAGCCAAACGCACTCGAATTTTTAATAAAAAAAAAATCAAATAATTTTCGACAAACCTAAAAGCTTGTGGCGGCAATTGCAGTAACCCGCCACTGAACATTAACACAAGCGACGAGAGAACAAAAAGAAATACGACACCTAGAACGCGCTATTAGAATTTCTTCAGCGCTGAGTATATATACAGATACCGATCATCAACGATTGGTCCACGGCCGGACCCCAGGCATACCACCTCGCCTGGCGGAGATATCTCCCTTTGCTCTCGTCGAGTAGGAACGCACCGTTCCTAAAAGCTTATAGGTACAAGCTTTTATTTGAAAAGAGTTTTTATATTCAGAAAGTCAAATATTATTCACTAAATTATAGAAAACATATAGGTAGTGAATCAAAATACAATTTCCAAAAGATAATTATTAGGGCAGAGGCTCAACAAACTCCCGACCTAGTCAAAAAGCCCTCCCCGCAGTGCCCCCTGCCCAAACGTGCCCATGACGTTCCCCCGCTGAATAGCTAGCGAGATGCGTTGGGTCAAAAAGGAGCCCGATCTCGGGTCCAGGCCCTTTTCCCTCAAACGACGCCCTAAATTGTCTACAAAAGACTTGGCCTCAGAGCACCATGGCCCTGATGTCTCGAGAGCAATCGGAACGAATTTATATTTAGGCACCAGACAGGCATATTTTGTGTGTTTATGGGCGGCTGCTGTCTCGGCCGCCGATCCGGGTGTCCGTTGTGTGCTTCTTAGGTGAGAGGGCGCGAATGTGCTCACGCAGGTGACGTCCCAAAGCAGGCATCGACCTTTTTGCCAAGGGATCAGTGTGAGCCCATCCGGCCGTTTCCCGTCCGTTCGGCATAAACCGGGAGGTTCTAGGACACAAGGTATTCCCGCGGAGACAGCAGCTCGCCGGATGATTTCATTTATTGCCTGATGCCTAGAAAAACGACCCGCGCTCTTCAAGCAAGCCAGTCCATGATGTCCGTCAGCTTTCACTGCTGATCCACAGACGCAGTGGTGGGGTTCGCATACCGGACAACCCAGCCTAAGGGCAACTGCTATCCTTAGAGTGTTATCGTCTAAAAGCGTCCCCATATGGGGTGATGGTAGGGCCTGTAACCAGGCACCAGATTCCAGTCTGGACACGGCAAAGATTCGGGCGCGGTCTGCCCCCGTAGCTAGTTCCGTTAAATCTGCGAGGAGCCGCTTGCAAACGATATCGTCCCATCCCCTTTGGTGGCCAAGGTTTTCATGGCGATCTCCAGTTGGACAAAAGATACCCCACGCCTGAAAAAATACACTGTTCCAAATTCAAAAAAGGTGAGCACAGTATATTGTATTTCCTACGATCCTATTGAAAAATAAAAAACGATTCTGGAACCTTGATTTCACCTCCAAATTTTATTCTCAGATCATATTAAAAATAAAAAAAGTATCTATTGTCACCGGAAATACCTCTTCATTTCCAATTTCAGCTTAATAGGACCCCTGAAAATTTTCGTTTCAGTCGCATTTTATCATGGATAGATCAAGTGAAAAGTCTCAGCCATACAAAAGACATCAACGGGTAAGGCATAGCTTTTAAATGATTAAAATATTTTTTGAGATATCTGCCATCGTGAACAACCCGAAAAATCGAAAAAAAAAGATAAAATCCGATCAGTACCACATATTTTGTTGCTGGTCCTATACAAGTACCTTATCAATATCCTGATCAGCAATAAATTCAGAGCACTCTCCATTCAATGAAAAATGATGTTCAAGATACCATGGACCCAAAAAAAAAATTCAAATTTTTCGGAATTTCTCACCTAAAACAACAATTTAGCAACAAAATCATTTTTCATGGTCAGGAAAAAAGCTACCTTTATATAAGATGTAACAAAATTAGCTGAAACTATTTTAACTGGTGCTTCTACCCATGAAACTGAACAACTTTCCCCATGAAACCCATAGTCAAATCTCAAAAAAAAATTTCGCTCTCCCATACTAACTCGATCAGTTGATCAGCCAACTTAGTATGGGAAGTTCAAATTTTTTTTGAGATTTGACTATGGGTTTTATGGGGAAAGTTGTTCAGTTTCACGGGTAGAAGCACCAGTTAAAATAGTTTCCGCAAATTTTGTTACACCTTATAAAAAGCATTAATAATTTGCGATTTCTTGCGATCGGCTTGAGCAATAAAATCGTCATTTTGGCAACTAATTAGCAACAAGTGAAGGTACTTTTTTAGTTTTGCTAAATTAGCTGGGGCTGGGTCTCTTCCAAAGCTTGGAAAGGTTAGGCCATACTACACACACGTAGGCCAGGTCCAGTTTGGTGGAGGTTAAGTGGACTCTAAGTGTATGTATGTCTGTTTCTTTGGCTGAGCCTGTAGTGAATTAGCTAGGCTTTGTTAGATCAGGTTGTAAGGCTAGTGCCGAACCCAATAGGGATGACGGCAGCATCAGAAATAATTTATGAACTCTTGATCACTAAATTGCCATCCTACTCAAACTTCGGAAAACCTTACTCGTTTTCTTTTCATCGAGTCTTCGATTTTTAACTCGCCAAAATCACAAAATGAGTACATAAATGACGCTGCAAAAGTATGACGTCAAGCCTAGGTATTTCAAACATTTTTAGAACTAAATGTCGTTTTCGACAGATAATAAAAAGAAAATCAGATGACTAGCATTCGTCATCCCTATTGTCAGAAGTTTTTAAAGCCACCTTTAAGGCATCTAACACGGCTTAACGACTGCAACCTAGTAATAGCAACCGCACCAGCGGCTTTACGTGCCTTGCAAAGCACGGAAATGGTCGGGACATGCCACTAACAGGCGTAACCCATCCAGTTTAAGACCGTACTTCAGGTCTGTTAATTTGCGTGATTGACCCAAATCCTCCCATACTTGCATGTTAGTGGGGGAATATTCTTTTAAGTGCACTACCTCATGTGGGGTATCGTTGAATAGGTCTTTTATATCTTTATACAATGATGTCTTTACATATTTTTATTCAATGTTGGTATATTGTTTTTAAGATATAATCGTATCGATATCGTAGGCCGCCAAAGTTGTTGACAAGTTGCCCCCCCCCCCCCAGAATTTTAAACGGTTTGACCAAGAGACATGAAATCAAACATGTGAGTGGATCTTGTGTAGTGAATAGACTTGTTACTGACCACCTGGTGTGAGCCTTGCCATGTTACTTTTGGTGGGATCACATACGTAATGTTACACATCATACATACTCGTGTTTTAGTTTAATCACATCCCCTCCACCCCTTTTGCACCTTCTTCTGTGGCTCCAGCAGACCTATATATTAACGTAAATGAAAATTATTTACGATATCATATTATTATAAACCTAGTAATAGCAACCGAATGGTAAGAGGTTATTAAAGCGTCGGTGGCCTCAACCGGTAACGACTCGGTCCATCTAACCAGAGGTACCGGGTTCAAATCTGGACGGCCAATGTACCAATGAGTTTTTCAAAAACTTACGTACATACTTACCGATTGCTTTAACGGTAAAGGAAAAACATCGTGAGGAAACCTGCACACGCCTGCGAAGAAACTCGAAGGTTGTGTGTGAAGTCGACCAACCCGCACTGGGCCCGCGTGGTCGACTAAGGCCTTATCGCCCTGATTCAGGGTAGGCTCGAGCCCCTCGGTGGGGACGTATATGAGCTGTAATGATGATTATTATAAACGATTTTCGAGTTATGAAGTAATGACTGCGGAAGCCTACATCAACATCATGCATGGCCGACATACACTTGGCCGGTTTTTTGAGGTCGCGTAGCATACAATGTAGTCCCACCAGGTGCAATGGCGCACATAACTATCTCGACTAAAATTTAACTTGTAACATCACTATAAATACGTACGCGACTTGCGCGTACACAAAGAAAAAGGATGTCGTAAAGAAAAATGTTTAATGGTTTTATCGTACTCGTAGTTTAATCGAGTTCAATTATAATATGAAATGTTAAGATTTGTTAATAAACGCCTTTGTAATCTATCAAGCTGTTATCACTTTGATAATACCTCGGTTTATAGATAGGTGCAGATTGCATAGAGCGGCGGATACATGAGGCTTACTCGGGATTGCGATAAGAGCCCTCTGGAGTTCATAAATCCCATACTAACGTAGTATTTGATTCATCGACATCGTTTTTATGACTGTCTTTAAAGGGGATTAGTAAATTATGTCGTTTCCCACCTACTCAACCATCTCTGTGCAAAAAATCACAACAATCGAGTATTTTTCAGTTCCCTCAGGAATTGCATCAGATTATGCTATTTTCCCGGATAAAAAGTAGCCTATGTCCTTCCTCGTGACACAGCCTACCAGCATGCAAAATTTCATAAAGATTGGTCAAGGCGTTGAAGCGTGAAAAGGTAACAAACAAACAAATTTATAATATTAGTAAGGATTTTTTCCATGGTAATACTCGTAGCTTTACACAGTATTACAATAATTTGAATTGAATATTGTCATTTGAACCATCTTAAGGCCTTAACCATGTAGATTCTTTGTAGAGCAAACAAATCCATTCATCGCAACAGTCAGGCAGGAGCGCTGACTAGATCAACGGGTCAGTCGAATAATGACTATGGTTGACTATTGCTAGTCTCTTTTCTCCTGCAATGAACTCGTATTTTCATTTCATACCATAAATTACAATTGTTAAAGATACCTGAGGAATAATAAGAAAATACAATTTAGATAATAGATAATAACACTATTGATCGACTAACCCAAAAATGATGAAACTGTGCCTTTAGATTGACAGGTCACGATGATACGTCACGAAGTTCTTTTGTCAAAATCGACTCAATACACCAATATTGTTTGATAACCAGTAACCGGTTTTCGTTTGGGTTCTCTTGAGAAAATGGTCTTTATCTTTATTCAGTAAATATTCATCATTATCATCATATCAGCCGAAGGAAGTCCTATACTCATATACTCTCCACTGCTGGACATAGGCCTCCCCAAGGATTTCCACTACGACCGGTTCTGCGCTACCCGCGACCTTCGCCGGATTGGGAGGTCTGCCTACGCTAAGTTTTCCGGTGCGCGGTTGCCACTCGAGAACTATTAAATATTAGATCGCGGCAAAGTTTCTTCGTATTTTGTATGCTAATTCAAACATGGCGACCAGAGCGAGCTGCATCTTGAACGTTAAAATTACCAGACTGGAAACGCTCGTGCCAAGTTTATGCTACTGACTGACAAGTTTCATTTGGTCCTTAAACAGCACATATTTTATTCGCGGCCTGTGTTGAATTTTTATCTTTTTTTTTTAAAAAAAAAAACAAATAAGTATCAAAATGTTAGGGAATTTCTTCGTTATTTTCACTCATTTTCGTAAACTGATAAAAACATATATACACTGGCGGGTTTTTTTTTAAATTTCTAACTTTTACCTTTTAATTTTAATTATTGTTAATTTTATCAGGTACAAATTATTACAATGTAAAAGGTACAATTATGCAAAGAGATTTGATTACAAAATACTTACAATACGCGAAGGAACCTTTTCCCCGACCTATGTTAAATACCCTTAGGAGAAACATCCAGAAAGTAAGATTATCTTACTTGTAAATTTAATAATATAAAATAAATGATATGTCTTTACCTAATAATTGCTGATTCAGTTTTTTGAAGTTCAATGCCAATTTTTATTGAAAATAAAAAAGGTATTGTTTTTTATTATTGACCTTATGGTGACACTACTTATGGTATTTTATTAGTAACTAGTGGTATCTCTTTCATGTTCCATGAGCTATGTACCATTGAATGAAACAAAGGCGTGTTCTTAGTGGTCAGATGGGGCAATTATTTAAAATCGTTATTTTTCTTGAGTTTCCCTGAAAGTGACATATTATGCGGGGTATTCCCAAATATGACATTAGTAACGCAGAAACTGCTGTGATAACTCTAAAGCTTTAAAATTAAAAATGTGTATTTTTTGCTTCAATAAAGACGGTTTTTTCAGGTGAAAAAACCCGACTTCATGGGGTTAAAGCCACCGTGCTCTCAAAATATCTAAACAATAGGCATATATTTACAACCATTTAATTTCTTATAGTCTAATGCTATTTAAAGAATAAATTTTGTTATAATAACAATTGCGTTTAATATTAATTTTCAACTTTATACTTTTTTACACAATCGGTAATTTCATATGTACCTGTGAGATGGAGGGAACGTAAAGTAATATCATCCATCACTTTAATTTTAAATAGGTACCAAGGTCACATTCCGCTTGAGACCAAATAATTTGTATTTTTGTTATCATAGTTCACTCTCTGGTTCCCATTGTACAGGGAATGCTAGATTGGCGCGCTAAGAAAGGCCGTATTCACGTGCGTCTCGCCGCCCGCGCCGCCACACTTGCATAAACAAAAGTAAAAATTCCTTACAATAAAATAGTTCACTGGCTTTACACAGGAGGTCGCGGGTTCGATTCCCGGCGAGTTCAATTGTAAGACTCGGTTTGGTTGGTGGTAGGGCATTTTCTAAGCCCGCCTGGCTAGCTACCACCATCTTATCTAAGTCTTGCCGCCAAATATCAATGTTTATATCATTGGTGTGTTCCGGCATAAAGATAAGATAGCCAGTTCCCCATTGCGTTGGGGAATCTTGGTGAGCCCGCTTCCATCTTCGGCAACATCGTCACTTACCATCTTCAGGTGAGATGTTGTCAAGGGTTTACCAATTGTGAATTAAAAAAAAAATAGATCGAGAAGATATTCCTTACAATAATTTGTATTATGTTATCATAGTCCACTCTCTGGTTCCCATTGTACAGGGAATCCGAGATTGGCGCGCTAAGAAAGGCCGTATTCACATGCGTCTCGACGCCCGCGCCGCCACACTTGCATAAAATAGACCGAGAAGATATTCCTTACAATAATTGTTGAAATTATTGCTTGCTCGCAACGGAAATGAATCGAAATTCTAAAGAAAATTAGTTTGTTAGTAAAGTTACTTTTTTGTTTTCCCTTGGCATCAGAAGCGGGCTTACCAAGATATTTTATTGTAATATGTCATTGATAATATGGAATAAATAAATCTAATCTAATCTAATTGTTTTACTTGAACAACTCTTGAACGGTCAGCTTCAAGCATGAATAAAACACTTCGCGAATAATGGTCTCCCCAGTCAAAAAGGAATGTCTTTTTGTCAAAATAACTGTCACCTTATGACCATCTTAAGTGGAGTGTGGCTATGGTATAATATGAAATATTGTACTTAGTGTTTTTTTATGATTACTGATGATAATCATTCAGTATCTATCTAAGTACTTATTACGAGTATACATGTAAATCAGAAAGTGTATCTGTCTGTTTGTTAATTATTCACGCGAAAAGTATCGACCCAATTTCACTGAAATTTGGCATAGATATAAAATAAAGAGTGGAGAATACTGTTCATCTGCCTTATGCTTCGAGCTTCGGCCCCGATATCTCTTTCCTCTTTCAAGTGTTGCAGTCATCATGAGTTTTTCAAGATTGTCTTCATTCTTCCTGCTTCAAGCTGACAACTCGCAATGTACTCGTTTAAAAAATATATAGTTACGCCCACTAACGCGTGCGCGATGCAGGATCCGTTTAGCGTTAGTAGCGTTTAGAGAAACCATGTTTTCAACGTTTGCAACCCCCTATATCTCAGCAACCTCTTGACCGATTTGGCTCAAGTTTGAACTTTAAAAAGAATTATCTCAATAATTCGCCAACCAAATTTCACGACCGACGCGACGTTCCGATCAACGATACTTGAGTTATCGTCAAACAAACATTTATGCGTACATACATACAAACGCCGGATTGTAACAATAGACTCGAAAAACTATAGAGAATACTCGAGGAGTCGTTAGAAGCAGATGATGGATATCCTGTCTAGTCGAGATCTTGAGTTTACGTACTATCGATATGTCGTTGGTATGTCATGTCAAAAAGCGTCGGTGGCTCAACCGGTAACGACTCGGTCCATCTAACCAGAGGTACCGGGTTCAAATCTGGACGGCCAATGTACCAATGAGTTTTTCAAAAACTTACGTACATACTTACCGATTGCTTTAACGGTGAAGGAAAACATCGTGAGGAAACCTGCACACGCCTGCGAAGAAACTCGCAGATTGTGTGTGAAGACGACCAACCCGCACTGGGCCCGCGTGGTCGACTGAGGCCTAATCGCCCTGATTCAGGGTAGGCTCGAGCCCCTCGGTGGGGACATATATGAGCTGTAATGATGATGTCATGTGTACCACATATCGAAAGCGTCTATACGTTCGCGTGTCACTTGTGGCTCGAGCACCTCACAACCTCAAATACAACCGCCTCCGTGGCGTAATGGTTAGTCCATTTGCTTTATACCAGGAGGTCGCGGGTTCTATTCCCGGCAGTTTCAACTTTGTAAGACTCGGTTTGGTTGGTAGTAGAGCATTTTCATACCCTGCCTGGCTAGCTACCACCATCTTATCTAAGTTTTGCTGCCTAACATCAGTGTTAACAACATAGATGTGTTCCGGCTTGAAGACACGATAGCCAGTTCTCTATTGCATTGGGGAATCTTGGTAAGCCCGCTTCCATTTTCGGCATCATCGTCACTTACCATCAGGTGACATGATGCCAAGGGCTAACCAATTGTGAATAAAAAATATAAAAATACAGTCATAGAAACGATATATACTTAAGTGAAGCCGTAGGTAAAACAATCCCGGGAAAACGGATAGTTACCGAGGGATCTGATAGAAAAAACGCTCTCCGTACGCTCGTAACAGAAACGACATACACGAGAGCAAAGTCGCGGGAAAAAATCATGTCAAAATTCTACTAAAATAAAAAAATATATACAATATGTGAACATATATAGTGTAGGTACTCCTTCTCCGTCGGCGGTTAATCCACTAAACTAATTTAAGCTGAACCCTCAACCTTAAATCCCGTTCAAACTTGGCCGTGTTTATCAAAGGCTCGTAATGCCGTTCTGCGCCAATCATGATCACAAACAGAAACTGTGATCAACAAGGACCTAATTGCTTTGTAAGGACCAGCCTATCGGTATTGAAATTGAGCCTACTTTAGTGTAGCCTAAGTGGAGCCCATCATAGTTTTCAGTTAGGCGCTGTTAATCTAGGGTAGGTACGTTCAGGCGTACTTTTGATCAACAAGGTACTTTTAACGTTTACGTGATGTAGTCGAAGGCACTAAAATTTTTAATAATAATAAAAACACTTCCGGTGGCGTAATGGTTAGTCCGTTAGCTTCACATTAGGAGGTCGTGGGTTTGCTTCCCTTCTTTATTTAATTTTGTAATAGTCGATTTGGTTGGTGATAGGGCGTTTTCTAAGCCCACTTGGCTAACCACTACCATCTTATCTAAGGTTTGCCGCCAAACATCAATATCAACAGCGTTGATGTGTTTCGACTTGAACATAAGATAACCAGTTCCCCTTTGCGTTGGTAAATTTTGGTAAACTCTCTTCCATCTTCGGTATCATCGTCACTTACGATCAGGTCAGTTGATAATGCCAAGGGCTTACCAATTGTTAATAAAAAACACGATTAGTTCCGTTGTCTACAAAAAAGAGATAGTGATGCAGTGTTATAAGGAATAAACGTTTTTTTAAAAGTTTGACGGAATTTCCCTATTTTGAGCGGTCTTGGTCATGACTTTAAAAAACTTTCAATTTCGTCTGATCCTAATATCATAAAACAAATCATAAATAATTTTCGATAAACCTAAAAACTTTGAGGTACAAAACTTTAATTTTGAAAATAATTTAAAAAAGGTATTTATTATTTTTCTTAGCAAATGTGCCCATATCATGGAGGGGGATAAAAAATAACTCGTCCGCCATCTTTGGGAGTCCGCCATAATATTATGTCACTTAGCTAACCATACATTGTACTAGCCTCCAAGATTTATCCCAAACTAAGTAACACGGCAAGTTAATAGAAAGCCTGTAAAACTTCACACTAGATCTGTCAAACGATACTCGTATGTTTCGCTATTCCTCTCGTACAAAATCCAGAGTTCTATCACTCCGTAAATAAAGAAAAATAAGAAAAATAAAAAAAAATTGAAGAAGCAAAGAAAAAAAGATAAAGAAAAATGTAAAGAAGCAGAAAAGAAAAAGAAATCAGAGTGAACATCCATCCAACAGAAAGTAAAATACAATAAATAAATAATATACTGCCTCCGTGAAATGTTTGGTTACCTTTGGTTTCACTCGGGTGGTTCTAGGAGTACGTTCCTCAAGTAAAAACCTTATCGAACGTACTCCTAAAAATCGTGACTGTCATACGAACCATAGTTTAATAGATAATCAGTTTTATGAGAATTACAGTCGGAAAATAGGTCGGAAAGATAGGTCGGAAAGATAGGTCTAGAAATAGACGTCAATGGTGACCAATAAGTTCGTCGCCGTGTCTAAACTCAAAAGCTTCCACTTCCGAAACCGGAAATTGTGAGATGTTTTAACTGTTGTTTATGTTATTAGTTTATTCCCGTTTCTACCATCAGAAATGATGAGTTTTTTAAATGTTTTTTTATTCCCAATCGTTGAGCTTTTGATACCATCTCTCCTGATAATAAGTGAGGATGATGCCGAAGATGGAAGCGAGCTAATCAAGATTTCCCAAAGCAATGGGGACTGGCTATCTTATCTTTAAGCCGAAATACATAAATGCTGTTAAAATTGATGCTTGGCGGCAAGAATTTGATAAGATGGTGGTAATAGGTGGGCTTAGAAAATGCCTTTCTAACACCAAACCGTGTCTAAGAAAGTTAAACCCCGACGGGAATCCTGATGTGATATCCTCCTTTGAAGTGAATGGACTTACTAATTCACACGGTAGCGGATCATAAAAATAATGGAAAAGGGGAGATTTAAAGGTGAGGAGTGGTTCTAAATAGAAACATTTTTCCAGTTCGAATTAAACTTGATGTATTTTTTGTTTATTTTCGTTCGTTTTAAAGTGTAAAACCGCTTGTAAATCATGGTCGAGAAAGAGCCCAAGTAGAGCGGCTCGAGGTTAAAAAACTATTTTAGAAGTTCGCACCTTATATGATACTAGATCGATAAATTTGAGCCCATTGAATCTTACAGTTTTATTAAATACTATTAATACTTTTTCTCTTTTATGACTTTGATCTAGGTATTTTAAAAGCTTTTATTTCGGTTCACCTGTCCCACTGTCTGTATGAAATCTTGCAAGTTAAATTTGACCCATTTCCCAGTTTCCGATTGAGCTGAAATTTTGCATGCATAATATGTATATCGCGTGATAATTCTGCCTAGTAATCTTTAAGTCAGGCCCTCGCAGGACAGACTTGGCCTATGAGGTTTCGCGTTAAAATAAATTATTTATTTATTTATCGTATGAAATTCATATTTACACACTGGTTATAATAAAAAAAAAACGAAAAGCATTTAATTTATGAAATTAAAAAAAACTTAAAGGATGCATTTCCGCAGATATGAACTCGCATGAAAACTATGAACTACAACTATGTACAAACTATGGAGAGTTATGTAAAAATAAAATATGTATCCAGAATTATCTTTTTAATTTCCTTCCGATTACCGTGGTGGGTAGGTAATGGGAATACACCGTTCCCGTGATTTGTGCCAGATTGTGAAACTTGCGGCTGTTATAAATTGCTGAGGGGCGAAGCTTTAATTATCCTTGTTAATGTCAGAAAATGTTGTCTTTTGTACGGAGCCCACGGAGCCTACGGAGCCTCCGGCGTTTTCTTTTGTTGTACCAAGGAACCAGCTCCCTTTGTAGTCGGTTCATTTGATTTGTTTTAGTCATTTCTTTTAAAAATTGTGTTGCCAAAAATAAATGAACATAGGTCTAATTCTATGTGGAATAAATTGTAGACTATTATTTTGGTCGCAAATGTTATGCTACACTGCGCCTTATCTTATTACTTTAAGAGGGCAATTTTATGTAATTGTATTGTATTTTATATAATGTTATATAAATAAATATATACCAAAAAATTATAGATATAAAAAATTAAATTAATTTCTCTGAAATGGCTCTAATAATTTGGATGAAATTTGTAAATAAATATTGTTTTACATTTCACGTCTATTTAGATAGGTATCATTTCTAAGAGGCATTTTTGGTATGTAAAAAATATTTTTTTTAGTTTACATGCCTCGGAGACTCCGAGCAACACTAGGTCGCCCAAGCTATTTTTAATTCGAACCTGAATAATAGGATCGTGCGTTCAAAATACAAACAATTTTGTACCTTATTATACACTTATTGTATTTCACTGAAATCTAGAAAAAAACTTACTATTATTATTTAAATAGCTGTTTCCCGCGGCTTCACCCGCGTGGAAAGGGTGCGCAGTACGCGAGCCACAGCCTATGTCTTAATACAGGTCCTAATCTGTCTACCTACCAAATTTCAGCCAGATCATTCATTCAGATTCATTTTACAATCCGGCGTTGTTCGGCGCGCTGTTTTGGATACCTGCAGATTCTATAATACGGCTTTCACATTAACACAGTAACAGTAAATAATTCTGAGAAGATACTGCATAACAAACATACAAAAAAAATAAACAGTGGAACTGAGAACCTCCTTTTTGGAAGTTGGTTAAAAATAATGTATACTATGAAAAAAGAAGTCATAGTAATTGTAAAGAAAAGAAAAATGGTTTATGTGGGACATTTACATATAAAAAATAATAACGTTTCAATTAGGAAAATGTTTGATTGTAAAGCTAAGGCAAAGTACATATATTAGTACTAGCATACAGACCTCACCTCCTCGTCACCCAGATTGATACAGATTGGTTAAAGTTTGGTTCTCGAATGCAAGGGATTTCACCGTGATTTTGTTTGCTCTTTCATAATTGATTTTAGAAAATGTCATTTCACGACCATTTGTATTTGTATGTAGTGGTTGAGGGAAGAAAAGGGAAAGGAAGACCGCGCACATCCTGGTATAAAAACACAAAGATCCATGACGCAGTTACACTTTGCAGGACGGCTAAGCAGAGAGGGGATTTCCGCAAGTTGATTGCTGACATCCGTCAGCATATGGCACCCGAAGAAGAAGTTCAGTTTTATGAGTAGAGCCTATACCCTTAACGTAGTTAACGTCTAAGCAGAGAGGGGAGTTCCGCAAGTTGATTGCTGACATCCGTCAGCATATGGCACCCGAAGCAGAAGTTCAGTTTTACGAGCAGAGCCTACCCTTAACGTAGTGAACGTCTTGCTTACTATTAGAAACATCGTGTGTTATAATATAAGGAAAGGGCAGGATAGATTTACAAAATTAATTAACGTAATGATTCTGCAATTATAAGGAAACGCTTATTAGTAAAACTAAATATTATAATACAGTCCTAGTGAATTAAACTGTTTGTGCGGTGTAGTTCAAACGATGACACATTTAACATCGTACCCTGCGTGCCCCTTCATCTGCACGCAGGAAGATCTCATGACAGCGGCTGATAATGCTGTTAACTTGGCCAAATTCTGAGCTGCTACAGTGTAGTGTCTGCCATCGACACGCTAAGAAGAAGAATACAGTCCATATCCTTACTTCCCGGCATATTTAAATGCCCTCATTGCGCGAGGAGTTTCGCTGCGAAGATTGGATACATAAACCATCTTCGAGCGCACGCGCGGCCAACCGACTAGGCGTCGAAGTGGTCGCCATGACCGAAATCGGTCGGATACATCATCATCATCACTCTCCGTTGTAGAGAGGGTGTAACAAAATTGGTGTACGTCCCGTTAACTGGGGCTACTACTAATAAAATAGAATTAACTCTTTATACAAAGCAACCAATGATCATAGCTGATCGACCAATTTTGTGCATTTTCGTAAGCAGGGTCGACATTCTTTTTTGGGAACTGACTATTTGGGGTAAGTTGTTTAGTATGATGATTAGAATGCCCGTTAACTGGTCCTACACCACTTTGTTATGTTAGGTACCTGTATATTTTTTCAATATCACCACGATAAAAATGTAAACATGACTGTTAAGAAGACAGATGTAGCGTAGGCAGGCCTCCATACGGTGGACCGACGACCCGGTGAAGGTCGCGGAAGCCGCTGGATCCGGGCAGCGCAGGACCGGTCGTCTTTGGGTTAGGCCTTTGTCCAGCATTGGACGTCTTTCGGCTGATATTATGATGATGATGATTAAATAGAACTGTACATTTAGGGGAAAGTTTCACCTGTTCTTTATGTATTTTTCGTTATTTTATTAGTTACTAGCTCTTGCATACGGCTTCGCCTCCTTGGATATTAATGAAACTCGTAAATATTCCTTATTCGGAAAAAGTAGCGAAATCGGTCCAACCGTTTTCAAGTTATGCGCGAACCTACGAACAGCATTACATTTCAAGTTAACATTCTTAGAAAGGAGTGAAAAGCCTCGAGGGACTGAGAGAGATAATACGTTTAATGTACGTAATAGTCACGGCAAAATGTTACAAAATACCTTTCTACGATCTAGAATAGGTAGGACCATATCTGTTGTATCCAAGCATCAGAGATAGGTGCAGATTCATAAGTTGTTAGCTTTAATTCAGAATGAAAAGAACAGAGCTACGCACGGACTATCTTATTGGGGTTCCGGAGTAAAAATGTGTCTCTTACAATTTCGTTATGTCCGTCTGTCAGTATGTCACAAAATGTTACAAAATACCTTTCTACGATCTAGAATAGGTATGACCATATCTGTTGTATCCAAGCATCAGAGATAGGCGCAGATTCATAAGTTGTTAGCTTTAATTCAGAATGAAAAGAATAGAGATACGTAAGGACTATCTTTTTAAACGACTTCAAAAATAGGAGGAGGTTTCTCAATTCGACCGTATAATATATTTTTTATTTTTTTAAGTGTGTTCGCGGATAACTTCGACGTTTATGAACCGATTTTGATGATTCTTTTTTTCGTTGGAAAGGAGATATCCCAAGGGTGGTACCATGATAAGAAAATCAGGATCTAATTATGGCATCCCAGAGAAATCGAGAGGAACCTTGAAAAATCGTAGTGGTGACTAGTGCGTTTGAAGTCTTTTTTTTGTTTAAAATTATTAGGGTTCAGATTGAAAACTGGGACTCTTACAATTTTGTTATGGCCGTCTGTAAGTATGTCACGTCATTTTCTCTGGCACTTGTTAAATTATGACCCAAAATGGAAAATGAAGTCAATATGTCAAAAACGTTTTTTAAGTTAGCCTACATATAAGAGGGGGATGAAAAATGTTTTTTGAATCTTTCCCCTCGAGTATGATATCGTTAAATTAGTCTTATAAAATTAATAAAAGGTTTCTTTGAACACTTTTAAGTCAACAAGGGATCCTAACAGTATCGCCATATTTGTCTGTCAGTCTATCCGCGGCTTAGTTAAGAAAATATTTTTAATAGAAAGCTGTAATTTGACATGCGTATTCATAATAATCACGCCGAGAAAGTGGTAAAAAAATCATAGATTTTTTTTAGGGTACCACCCCTGCGTATAAAGAGGTGATTTAAAATAATAATAATATGTAAGACAGAGAGGGGGATTGATGAACAGGGTACATCTTTCAAATATTATTTGAATTTATTATTACTGACTTAAAGTTCGTCTCTCCTTACCATCCATTATCATATCAGCTCATATACATCCCCACCGAGGGGAATTAGGGCAATCGGGCCCTAGTCGTCCACGCGGGCCCAGTGCCAGTTTGTCGACTTCACACACAACCTTCGAGTTTCTCCGCAGTCAATCAATTGTCAAAGGTTTACCAATTGTGAATAATAAAAAAAAATCAATTAAAACAATTTATTTCAAATAGGTGTTTACACACACTTTTAAATAGTCAAAAAATATTGTATATTACAAATAATGTCATGATTCAGATTACAGTCTCAGGTAATGGTATTTGTTATAGAACATATATATCTTTGTCATTTAGATAATCTACGTTAGGTAACTAGTAAAGTTTTGAGATACGAAAAAAGTTTTGGCTAGGAAGTATTTTTTTTTATTCAGTTTTTCAAAATACTCTCCATTAGTCTCTATACAACGATTCAATTGTCTAAACCAAGATATATAGCACTGGCGGTACCCTTAGAGAGGTCATCAACCGCTGCTATGAAAGCATTCCGAGCATCCTCAGGGCTATGAAAATGAACACCACGGAGTCCAAGCTTCATTTTCGGGGAGGGTAAGAAGTCGCACGGAGCTAGATCGGGGCTGTAAGGCGGGTGGCTCATTTGTTGAATATCTGAGGTCTTCAAAAACTCTTGGGTAATTTTGGCTTTGTGCGGTGATGCATTGTCATGTTGCAAAAAAAGCCCTCGCAATCCTATTTTTGGACGCTTTTGCCGTAACGCGTCAAACACAATGGGTAAACACACTTCGCAGTACCATTGAGCATTAACAGTTTTTTGATTTTCTGAAGAAATTGTTGCTACATTACCACTCGCACTAGAAAATGTTGCCACCATTTTCTTCCTCACGCTGCGTCCTCGTTTGACTTTCCGCGGAGGATCTTCGTCCGGAAAGACCCAAACCATCGACTGCCGCTTAGTGAGCGGGTCATATTGGTAGATCCAACTCTCGTCTCCAGTAATAATATTAAATATATTACGTCTCTCTCCTTTTGACTTATGGCATTCGATTTTCAAATAAATGAGGATTTTAAAAAGGTGTCATTTATGTAGGTTCTATTTTTAAAATCGCCGTATCTCAAAACTTTCCTAGTCACCCACGTATTATTTTATAATATCCTCTAGAGCACAAACATTTTTTGACATGAGTCTTGAATTTATTGTCTGAAAAACTAGTTACATTTTCTGGAATTTTATTGTAGAATCGTATACACTGCCCCACTCATGACTTTTAACTTTACTCAGTCTCGAAAAGGGTATATCTATTTTATTTACATTTCTTAAATTCAAGTTATGGCTGTCACTGTTTTTAGGAAATAAATGCAAATTCTTACGAACGTACATAATGTTTTCATATGTAAATTGACTAGCAACAGTTAAAATATTGATTTCCTTGAACTTATTATTCTGTAACGACTCACGTGATCGGATCTGATAGATTGCGCGGATAGCTCTTTTCTGCAGGATGAAAATAGTTTCTTTATCAGCCGCATGCCCCACAGTAATATGCCATAAGACATTATACTATGGAAGTAACTAAAATACACTAGTCTCGCAGTACCCACATCCGTTAACTGTCTTATTTTCTTAACGGCATAAGCAGCTGAACTAAGCCTTCCCGCTAAAGTTTCAATGTGTGGTCCCCACTGAAGTGAAACATCCAAAGTTATACCAAGGAACACCGTAGCATTTACAAATTCCAATTTATTACTGTCTAATATTACACTATTATTGACCTTTTTTACATTTGACAAACAAAATTTTATACATTTTGTTTTCTTAGCATTTAATAATAAGTTGTTCACAGTGAACCAGTTCAGTATCTTTGAAAGAGTGTTGTTTATTTCGTCAATTTCGTTTTCTTTCCTATTCAATTCAGTTGTGTGCAGGTTACCTCATGATGTTTTTCCTTCACCGTTAGAATTACCTTATCATCCATACGTTGTTTATATTTTATATGTTGTGCATTGATTATACTCCGTTTCTTAGTTTACCAATCAAAACTATACACGGTCGTGATATGTCAGTGTGTCCGTTCAAACTGGCCCTATAATAGGCGCGAAATTATCGTCTGTTTCAGTCATTACGCCACTCCCTCTCGCGATGATGTAAGGTAGCTGCCCGGTAGACTGACATTTTTACCTTTGATGTTATGTTGGCCAGGGCAATTAATTTATGGATTCACAAGCTTTTTCCCGCGACTTCGTTCCCTGTTCGTTCGTTCTTCATGCTTTAAGGGAATAAAGAATAGGGATATCCCGTGGGAATCCAAGAAATTTACTTACTTATTTTATATCTTAATTCATTTCAGCTGAGTTGCAGTCAAACGCACTCAAATTTTTAATAAAAATAAAATAAAAAAAACTGTGTAATCTTATTAGCTATTTGTTTATTTTACATAATAACATAAACAGGAACAACTCATCTTTACGCTTCTAGCAGCAAAAACATAAGACTTTCATATAAACTTACGAAAGCTTTTAGATCCTCTTAATTCGGCACTGATGTAAAATCCGTTCTCATCTGGCGTCTACCTACCAAATTTCAGCATCATATGTCAAGTAGTATTCGATATATCGTGGGAGTGAGTTACTTTTTGCTTTTGCGGTGTGCTAATGAATTTTTGTTGAATTAAGCCTATAACTTATATAGGTACAGTCGATTCCCTAAAATAAGCATCAAAATAGATCAAGATTTGTTAATAGATAAAGTTTAATTAGGAAGATATCCGGTAAACCTACAAATTTTCAAATATATATTTTAATGTGCTTAGAACTTATTTTGAAAGTTGGTTACCTTTCCTAGGGAATCAATTGTATGCATATTGCATGTAAATAAATGGTACTTTAACTTCCTTTATACGGGCTGTAACAAAACTTTTGTAGAAATGAACTCGGGCTTCTACTCATCGTATTGAACGAACAATTTTCCCAAAAGAACCCATTTCAATTCTTTAAAAACATGTATTTTACATAATTACATAAACAAGAATAACTCATCTTTACACCTCTAGTAGCAAAAACATACGACTTTTATATAAACTTACGATATCTTTTAGACTCCCTTAATTCGGCACTGATGTAAAATCCGTGTTTAGCTGACGTCTGACCTACCTGCCAAATTGCAGTTTCATAGGTCAAGTAGTATTCAAAATTTTGTGGAAGTGAGTGAACTTTCGCTTTTGCGTGTGTGCTGATGGATTTTTGTTGCACAGTCGATTCCCTAAGAAGTACCTATCCAGAGAGATCAACATTTGTTAATAGATCAAGTTTATTTAGGAAGATATCCGGTAAACAAAATATATTTTAATCTGGCTAGAACTTTTTGAGATAAGTTTGACCTTATTTTGTAAAGTTAGATACCATTCTTAGGGAATCGACTATATACAATTTAACTTCCTTTATACAGGGTGTAATAAAACTTTTGTAGAAATGAACTCGCGAACTCATTATACTGAAAGAACAACTTTCCCAAGAGAACCCATTTTAATTATTCAAAAGCATTTCCATGCATCGATCAGCTGACTTACCATAGTCAACAAAAACAATAAAGATATCTTAATATATATAAATCTCGTGTCACAATGTTTGTCCTCAATGGACTCCTAAACCACTTAACCGATTATAATAAAATTCGCACACCATGTGCAGTTCGATCCAACTTGAGAGATAGGATAGGGTAGGGTAGGGTAGTGTAGGGTAGGGTAGTGTAGGGTAGGGTAGTGTAGTGTAGTGTAGTGTAGGGTAGGGTAGTGTAGTGTAGTGTAAGGCGGTACGAAGTTCGCCGGGACAGCTAGTATAGTATAAATTAATAAAAGACTAACAATTTATTTTGGAAAGTTGACTATGGACTCCTTAGGGAAAGTTGTTTATTCTGGTGAGTGCCTTTGTTAACGTGTCCTACACCAATTTTGTTACACCTGTATATTTCATCCACGCGTCTTAATTAATCATACTTTTAGTACAAGATTCAAAATTTCGATCAATCTCTAAATTTATTTGTGTAATATATTTAGAAATAGGTGAGTACATTTGTTGAAATCATACAAACGACCTGTCCAGCAGTAAAATCAAATACAGAAGCAAATGGGTCCTAGTTCACACACGATTACGTGACACAATAAACCATAAAAGCTCTGGACAGCGGAGATCCTAAATCCGCTCAACAGCCAGTATCTGGTTTCCGGACGAACACATGTTCCTCGCATAAAGCGACACAAAAATATACAAGCAGCGTGGAAGATGCTGTTTAGAGGGTGAACGTGAGGATGCATAACAACGGGACGTGCACATAAAACTACTGGAAAAGACCCATTGATCGCCTTATTTTTAAAAATCACTGAGTGTATTATTCTGAAAATGCATAATTGGACTTTACACATATGCAGAACTATCTCAACATTTTCAGTAGAATTTACTTAGTATTTTTTTAATCCGGAGTTATTCTACAACTTTTTTTTAAGTTCTGGACTTATTATAAGACCTTAAAGAAATGTATTTGGTTGCTGTAAATGTTTAAAGTAAAGTAGGACCTTTACCAAAAGGTAGTAATTTGTAGAATTAAATTAAAAAAAAAGTACATAGTATCATAAATAGTTTAGCAGATTTAAATAAATATATTTGTAGTAATGATGAGTGAGCTTTGAAGAATGTAAAGTCTTACATAATTGTTGAGCAAGTGCATATTAATCATATATTAATGTTTTAGATACTATTAAAAGACAGGTACTGTAAAAGCTACTATTAAGGTATTATCATGGCAAAATCCAACTTAAATTATAAATTTGAAAGTTTGTATGTATGGATGGATGTTTGTTCCACTGGACGGATCGGGATGAAACTTGGCACACATAGTTTAGGTCCTGGACTAACATATAGGCTACTTTTTATCCCGATTTCTTAAGTGGTTCCCGTGGGATAGCTATTAACTCTCTCTTCTTTGTTAATTTATGTCACGTCGCAATGAAGCGAAGGATTGACGTGATAATTAATACTGATTATCTAATTGACTACTAATTAGCATAGCCCGACATAGTTCCCAAGGGATCTAGAGTTGACACAGTTTCCACGCTCGACAACACGACAGACATAAAAACTATGTTCACGCGAAAACTAACAAACTACTGAACATGTCTAGCTGAAATTTGGTAGGTAGACAGCTTAGGACCTGGATTAACATATAGGCTACTTTTTTCGACACTCGCGAGCCGCTTGCGGCTCGCATACTGCGCACCCTCGAAGACAGTCATAGAAACTATGTTCAAGCGAGCGAAGCCGCTGGCAAAATCTAGTAAATATATAAAAGTGTAAACAAAATTGTTTAATAGGTACTAAGAAGTACCAAAATCGGTTTTAAAACTAAAACGAGCACTTAAAACGTTATTTTGTACGTTTTAAAAGTATTCAATTATGGAACTACAATGCACTATAATCTTATAGAATGAAAACACTCCATCAAATACTTTTATAGTTAAAGTAGTAATAATGTTTATGGTTACAGGTCTACTATAATAACACTGGTGAAATAACACATTTGTTATACAAAGTCTTTGGTACTTGAGCTTTGTTACCTATTTTAACCAAGACGTTAATAAAGGATTGACAGATGACATATAAAAAAAATACGCTCAAAGAACAGTGAACAGAACTGGGTTGTTTTAATTTTTAACTCTCATTTGAATAAATTCTTAGGCTTGATGATAAGTACCTCCTGACCGATGAATAAAGTAGTATTGGCGATTTTTTAAATTCTTTTTGGTTTATTAGATGATTTATTTATAATTTACTTATCATCCGGCCCTCGTAACTGCTAATACCGCATTTTAAGGGTAGCTAATCAGAAGAAGAAGATAATTGGTTAGATAACCATAGGTATCGGTTATTTTACAACTGTAGTCCTAGCGTATGGCGCATGATGCCTCAATCCGAGCAGATTAATACGTGTTAAAATAATATCGAACGTAAGTCTATTCATTTAATTTTAAATCAATGCGGGCTTCAACGCGGCTGTTACGTTGAAACCGAGAACGCCCAATTCTCGATTTTTACGTGTTTTTATTACTTTTCTTCACTTTCATATAATGAAAAAAAAATGTGTTCAGTAAAAATGAAAGGTCTTAAACTCGCCGATTTTTGTGTGTTGGTTTCATTCAACATTAACTATTTGTTTTCTAGAAATTTTGCAATAAATGCCAAAAACAGGGTCTACAATATATTTTTTTACATCAACAGTGATAATGTTTTTAAAATTCGATTTTTTAATACTTTACATTGCGTTTGGGAATCTTGTTAAGCCCGCTTCCATCTTCGGCAACATCGTCACTTACCACCAGGTGAGATGTTGTCAAGGGTTTACCAATTGAGCATTAAAAAAAAAAATATTTTTTCATAGTGATAGCTTAACACAGTATTTCAATAGTTTCAATGGAATATGATCGTTTTACCAAGTTATCTATGGTCATTTAGGCTACAGTGCTTACAAATTCTTCTCATGTCATTTCCAGTGTTTATTACTCCACACAATACAGTATCGAATAAACAATAATTTAAATATTATCAGTGTTTACACGAGCTTAAGCGTATATAGGGTGTTGGAATTACAGGCCTTAAAACATTCCATCGTTACGTGATTATGGAAAATTAAAACCTTTCAGGATTAGGGGTCGTTAATGAGTTTAATGACCTTATAATCGTCTGGGATTCGTTTTAAACATTACTTACACAGTCAACAAGACCACGTAATATTAAATTATTTCAAATATAAGGAGTCATTAATGCACAACACTAATCCACACATGCACTAGAAGGTCCGCGGTGCGAGAGCCGCAAGGGGCTCGCCGGGATTTATACACCTAAACTTTTCTTTTGGACAGATGGATAGGTAAACTGTTTTGTTTAGGTAGCGGCCCTTGCCATTACGCCATTGACGCTGTACGTAACCCTAACAAAGTAAAAACAAAACAAAAAGTTAAAACATAAAGAAAATCGCTATCGGTTGGTGCAAACCTATGAAAATCCGTTCCATAGTTTTTCAGTTTATCGCTTTCAAAGAGACAGACAGACGCGCGCGGCGGGGGCACTTTGTTTCATAATATATGGAGTACCTGGGCGACCGAGCTTTTCGCAGAGATGAGACCTATCTAGATCGATTTTTCGCCTCCAAAAACCCCCGTATACCAATTTTCAAGCAAATCGTTGGAGCCGTTTCCGAGATTCAGATTATACAGAGTGTAACAAAAGTGGTGTTGATCCCGTAAACTGGGGCTTCTGCTCATCATACTGAACAACTTTTGTTCTACGAGTTTGACGAAGTCGCAAAAAATATATATTTTACTCTTCATACAAAACGATCAGCTGATTGACCAATTTCGTGCATTTTAGTATGGAGGGTCCAAATTTTTTTTGAGAATAGACCATGGATTACTCGGGGTAAGTTGTTCAGTATGATGAATAGAACCCCCAGTAAACGGGTCCTACACCAATTTTGGTACACCCTGCATTATACTAGAATTGCTCGTTTAAAAATATGATGATGATGATGATAACTAGTAATTAATATTAATAGTAAAGCTTGAATCTAAGCATACTTAAGTATCTTTACCGTTTAAAAATGTGTGATTAGTTATTTGTGTTCAACCAACTTTGTTTTTATGTTACATGGGAAGTGAACGGTTTCCTCTATCACAGGGAATGTAGGGGAATAAAAGTTCTGTAGTTTTGTTATATTTAGTTCCAAAAATCAACTATTAAATATTTTTTTTATTTAAATCTTGTATTTTTGTACTGTGGTTGCGGCGCGGCCCTAGAATAGCACCTTCCCATCTCTTCCTGAAGGTATAGTAGGAGGCGACACTGCAATCGCCACGCCAACCCACCTACCTGGCAAGCGAGGCAGTTATGGTAATCCCTCCAACTTGGAGGAGGCCTATGTCCAGCAGTGGACGTCTTTCGGCTAATCATCACATCAACCAAGCAGGTGATTAGCGTTTATAAATAAGTGACTAAGTACCTGTTTTCACACAGGGAGGTTCCCTGTAGTAGCAGTAGTTCGGTTGTTAGTCCGGTTGACCGAACTAGTGCAACTTCTCAGGTTCAAGGGTTCGATTCCCAACAAGGTCCTATTTGTTGATATCCGTGACGTCTAAAAAGATAATTTGATACGTTAAACACATTAAAAAAACCGACTTCCATCGCAACAACATAGTATACAATTTTGGAATATCATTTTTGTTTATTGTTCATTTTCTAAAAAAAGTACTAAACAGATTTTGATATATGTTATATATATGGGACCAACTTGGCAGCATACCTAGTCGAAAAAAAAAGAATCATGAAAATCGGTTATCAATCTGCGATGATATCGCGTAACAAACATATTAAAAACCAAACTTACCGTCGAATTGAGAACCTCTCCTTTTTTGAAAGTGGGTTTAAAAAACCAGTAAAGTGCGAGTCAGAACTGCGCACAAAGGGTTCCGTACCATCACACTAGATGGCGTTAGATTCATCACGTTTCAAAAAAACTCGTTTTTTGTATGGATACTATCACTTTGTACCATCACACTAGATGGCGTTAGATTCATCACGTTTCAAAAAAACTCGTTTTTTGTATGGATACTCTCACTTTTTTTTACTTATTACACAGACAGACGGACAAACAGACAGACGGACTTACAGCGGAGTCTTAGTAAAAGAGTCCCGTTTTTACCCTTTAGGTAGGCAACCCTAAAGAGAAAATTTCCACCTCATAGGCAGTTTATTTTACAGTAGGCTTTTACCGCTTGGATATAGTGTTTATGACGGTCGTTGAGGGTGTGTAGTGCGCGAGCCGCGCGGCTCGCGAGCTTGGAACTGTGTTTTCTCCAGATCCCTAGGGAATTATTTCGGTGTATGCTGAATAGTAGTCTATTTAAACTTCCTCCCCCTCAACTATTTCTGTACAAAATATTACGTCAATCTATAGTTTAGTTGCGTACAAAATGCGCGAGCGCTGAGCCCTCGGGAACTAAATCAGGCTATGCTTATCAGTAGTCTGTGTCACTTTCCACCCCTTCAAATATCTCTGTGCAAAATATCACATCAATCTGTGGTTCAGTTGCGTACAAAATGCGCGAGTGTGCAAATGCATTTTCTCCTGAGCCCTCGGGAACTAAGTCAGACTATGCTAATTATTAGTCTGTGTCACTTTCCACCCCCTCAACTATCTCTGTGCAAAACGTTACGTCAATCCTTCGCTTCTTTGCGACGTAAAAGAAATTACAAAAACGAAAGAGTTAACAGCAGCTATCTCACGGGAATCAATTATTAAATCACGATTAAAAATAGCCACAGGCTGCGTGCATAACAAACGCCAAGATTGGTTGAGGCGTTGTAGCGTGAAAAGGTAATAAACAAACACATTTACAATACTAGTAAGGATCACCGTAACGTATGGCTAGTCCAATGGCTAGTTACCATCATTATACGGGTCATCATATCAGCTCACACACGTACCCACCACGGGCTCGAGTCTACTATGAATTAGGGCGATCGGGCCTATGTCGACTACGCTGGCCCAGTGCGGGTTGTTCGACTTTACACACAACCTTCGAGATTCTTCGCAGGCGTGTGCAGGTTTCCTCGCGATGTTTTCCTTTCACCATAAGAGCATCGGATAAAAGTACATATGAAATCGAAATTCGAAAACACATTGGTACGCGGCAGGATTCGAACGACGATCTCCCGGAAACAAGGTAGCGGCCATAGTTGTTACTCCACCGACACCTTATTATTATACAGGCTGTTTAGTAAGTAGTTAATATTAATAGTAAAGCTTGAATCTAAGCATACGTAAGTATCTTTACCGTTTAAAAATGTGTGATTAGTTATTTGTGTTCAACCAACTTTGTTTTTATGTTACATGGGAAGAGACCGGTTTCCTCTATCACAGGGAATGTAGGGGAATAAGAGTTCCAAAATTCAACTACTATTTTTTTATTTTATTTATAACTTGTATTTTTGTACTGTGGTTGCGGCGCGGCCCTAGAATAGCACCTCCCCATCTCTTCCTGAAGGTATAGTAGGAGGCGACACTGCAATCGCCACGCCAAACCTACCTGGCAAGCGAGGCAGTTATGGTAATCCCTCCAACTTGGAGGAGGCCTATGTGCAGCAGTGGACGTTTTTCGGCTAATCATCACGTCAACTAAAGCAGGCGATTAGCATTTATAAATAAGTGACTAAGTACCTGTCTTCACACAGGGAGGTTCCCTGTAGTAGCAGTAATTCGGTTGTTAGTCCGGTTGACCGAACTAGTGCAACTTCTCAGGTTCAAGGGTTCGATTCCCAACAAGGTCCTATTTGTTGATATCCGTGACGTCTAAAAAGATAATTTAATACGTTAAAGACATTAAAAAAACCGACTTCCATCGCAACAACATAGTATACAATTTTGGAATATCATTTTTGTTTATTGTTCATTTTCTAAAAAAAGTACTAAACAGATTTTGATATATATTATATGTATGGGACCAACTTGGCAGCATACCTAGTCGAAAAAAAAAGAATCATGAAATCGGTTAACAATCTGCGATGATATCGCGTAACAAACATATTAAAAACAAAACTTACTGTCGAATTGAGAACCTCTCCTTTTTTGAAAATGGGTTAAAAAACCCAGTAAAGTGCGAGTCAGAACTGCGCACAAAGGGTTCCGTATCATCACACTAGATGGCGTTAGATTCATCACGTTTCAAAAAAACTCGTTTTTTGTATGGATACTCTAACGTTTTCTAATTTTTAGTTTATGTGTTGTTATAGCGGCAACAGAAATACATCACCTGTGAAAATTTTTAAACTGTCTAGCTATTACGGTTCATGAAATACAGCCTGGTGACAGACGGACAAACAGACAGACGGACTTACAGCGGAGTCTTAGTAAAAGAGTCCCGTTTTTACCCTTTAGGTAGGCAACCCTAAAGAGAAAATTTCATCTATCTACCTCATAGGCAGTTTATTTTACAGTAGGCCTTTACCGCTTGGATATAGTGTTTATGACGGTCGTTGAGGGTGTGTAGTGCGCGAGCCGCGCGGCTCGCGAGCTTGGAACTGTATTTTCTCCAGATCCCTAGGGAATTATTTCGGTGTATGCTGAATAGTAGTCTATTTAAACTTCCTCCCCCTCAACTATTTATGTACAAAATATCACGTCAATCTATAGTTCAGTTGCGTACAAAATGCGCGAGTGTGCAAATACATTTTCTCCTGAGCCCTCGGGAACTAAATCAGGCTATGCTTATCAGTAGTCTGTGTCACTTTCCACCCCTTCAACTATCTCTGTGCAAAATATCACGTCAATCTATAGTTCAGTTGCATACAAAATGCGCGAGTGTGCAAGTGAATTTTCTCCTGAGCCCTCGGGAACTAAGTCAGACTATGCTAATTATTAGTCTGTGTCACTTTCCACCCCCTCAACTATCTCTGTGCAAAACGTTATGTCAATCCTTCGCTTCTTTGCAACGTAAAAGAAATTACAAAAAAGAAAGAGTTAACAGCAGCTATCTCGCGGGAACCAATTATTAAATCTTGATTAAAAATACCCATAGGCTGCGTGCATACCAAACGCCAAGACTGGTTGAGGCGTTGTAGCGTGAAAAGGTAACAAACAAACACATATACACATTTACAATACTAGTAAGGATCACAGTAACGTATGGCTAGTTTAATGGCTAGTCACCATCGTTATACGGGTCATCATATCAGCTCATACACGTACCCACCACGGGCTCGAGTCTACTATGAATTAGGGCGATCGGGCCTATGTCGACTACGCTGGCCCAGTGCGGGTTGTTCGACTTTACACACAACCTTCGAGATTCTTCGCAGGCGTGTGCAGGTTTCCTCGCGATGTTTTCCTTTCACCATAAGAGCATCGGATAAAAGTACATATGAAATCGAAATTCGAAAACACATTGGTACGCGGAAGGATTCGAACGACGATTTCCCGGAAACAAGGTAGCAGCCATAGTTGTTACTCCACCGACACACTATTATTATACAGGCTGTTTAGTAAAAATATACCATATTTTTTGAACAGAGCTTCTACGTACAAAACTGTATAAACTTATGCTCAACTAGCTCTGGCCCGCGGTTTCGTTTTTATAGCTGTTTTTATGGTTGAGTGGTGTAAGAGACGCAAGTGACTCGCGAGCGTTGATATACCTTATACCACTCACGAATAATGTTGCTTTTTACTCGTAAAAGAATTTTCAAAATCGGTTCAGTAGTTCCAGATATAACTTCCTACAAACAAACTTACAAACTTTATCCCTTTATAACATTAGTGTAGATTACGTGTAATTTACTGAGATTGTAAAAAAGTAAGACATTTTTAATCACAACTCATCAATAAAATCGATTAGCTTATTAAACGAAGTATCCTACCAGCAACAAAGTTACACTACGCTGGGAACTGAATCCGCGAACTCCTCCCTGTGTGACATGAATAAACTAACCATTACGCCACGAAGGCAAAAATACACTATTTTAACTTAACAACCATGTTAGTGTCTTTTATTTCGAGTTCGTGTAAGATTTTCATACTAGAATTAAATACCAGGTAATTCATGGAGCTAAATATTCAAAAACTTTATGATATTGTATGAAAACGTGAACTATGGTAAACAAAAAGTGATAAAACAAGGCTGGATATAGCGTAAAGCCGGAGCTCGACTCTTAAGGCCGGCCATAACTTGGGGCCTCACAAAATCCACCGCTAGGAGTTATTCTGATTTCTCCTCGTAAGGAAAAAAATGAAAAGAAAACATACATTACTTTAAGCCTGCCGGAAACTAAAGGTGTTATTTTATATTAAATTACAGATAATGGTAGATTGTAAAATGAATAGGTAAAATGTAAAATGATTGGGTAAAACTGTCAAATGAATAGGTAAAATTGTCAAATGAATAGGTAAAATTGTAAAATGAATAGGTAAAATTGTCAAATGAATAGGTAAAATCGGTAAAGGATCTTATCTACGGGGGTCCACTCATATAAACAACCTATTCACGCTACAACGCCTCAACCAAATTTATTTTACATATAATAAAACTATATCGGGACCGTGTCTGTACATGGAATATTTTTGGAAAATAATAACTGTGGTGGACATTACTAACAATATAGAGGCCAAAACAATAACTTCTGATATTTTTGTTTGTCTGTCTGTATGTTCGCGCATGACGCAAAAACTCATGCCGATTTTGATGAAATTTTGTATGATGGTTCCTTATAGCTCGGGTTAACATAAATAATACTTTTTATCCCGTAAAATTCAAATGTTTTATATGGGAAAATTCAAAACCTCCACGCGGACGAAGTCGCGAGCAAAGCTCGTTTATAATATTAGTAAGGATAAAACTGAAGTACAATTTAAGTGGACAAAGGCCTTTGTCCAGCAGTGGACGATTTGTGGCTGATATGATGATGACAATTTAAGTGAAGTAAAAGCGTCGACCACAGGGCGCTGAAAGACAATCTCGCTCTACCCTGATCAAGGGTTATGGTAGAGTGCTGTTTCCTTGTTTTATTTTTCAAAAAATCTTGGAAATGAGTTTAAAGTACTGCTTGTGATAAACCTCTGAGCAAAAGGTTATCGTAAGACATATGCGGTTCTTTGGTTTACAGTTAAACGTATAATTATAGTGACTAACCCCTTGGCCCAGAGGCAGCGGTCCTGTTAGCTGGTCCGAAGGTCGTCGGTTCGATCCCCACCTACGACAATCATTCCTGTGGTGAACATACGCACATTTCTGTGTCTGGGTGTAAAATATCTTTATAATGTTATGTATATTTATTTTTTCAGTCTCTGGTTCCCATAGTACAAATCATCCTAGTTTCACCGTGTGTGATTTGTCACTGAATCCTATAAACGCGAAAGTTTGTAGTAATGTATCGATGTATGTTTGTTACTCATTCACGCAGAAACTACTGAACGGATCTGGCTGAAATTTGGTAGGTAGACAGATTATGACCTGGATTAACACATAGGCTACTTTTTCACGCTCGAGAGCCGCTTACGGCTTGCGCACTGCGCACCCTTGAAAAGTCATAGAAACGTTGTCCACGCGGGTGAAGCCGCGGGAAACAATTAGTATACTATAATAGTCCCTTTGTCTTTTTTACCATGTAATGACCATCTCAAGTGGAATGTGGCCTTGGCATTTGAAATGGTCTTTATCTGCAGAAAAGACGAGTCAATACGTGCGGAGCCAGGTCGGTCGTTTGCATTATTGCGCTTACTAGCTTTTGCTCGCGGCTTCACCCGCGTGGAAATAGTTTTTATGACTGTCTTTGAAGGTGAGTGGTGTGCGAGCCGCAAGCGGCTCTCGAGCGTGGACATGAGTTTTCTCTGGATCCCTCGGGAACTACGTCATAATATGCTAATTAGTAAATTATGTCATTTCCCACCCCCTCAACCATACCTGTGCATAAAATCATAACGATCCATTGTTCTGTTCCGTTTTTTTGGTTAATTTTTTTAACATCACATGTTAAAGAAATTAACCAAAAAAAGAGTACCTATTTTTTTAGTTCCCCCAGGAAGTGCCTCAGACTATGCTATTTTCACGGGATATAAAGTAGCCTATGTCCTTCCCCGTGACACACAGGCTACCTGCATGCCAATTTTCGTAAGGATTGGTCAAGGTGTTGAAGCGTGAAAAGGTAACAAACAAACACATTTTCGCATTTATAATATTAGTAAGGATTGCTCCTACTCGAGACTCCATGCCGGTTTCGTTCTCGGAGTTTTATTTCGCCTAAGACGGGTTGTTAACCAAAGCTAACGAGTCCTATCTCCAATAATAGGGGTAGGTTTGACCTGCGTGTTTTTTAATTAAGGCTAACATATAACACCGTGGACCGGCTGCGGTACAGAAATAAATTCTAAATAGTTTATTTGTTATTTCCCATTTGAATATCCATTATCATTTACATATTCGTATTATTGTACTCAAAAAGTTATTCCATTTGAAACGAACCAATCTAAAGTCTCCGGGCTGACCAGAATATAGCTTCAGCTTCTGCACTCAAAAACAAGTTCCGCATACAAACTCGGCGTAGTTTAATATGCACTTTATGCGAAGTGCCAGCTAGGCAAGGCTTGGCATGCATAAATCTGTATGTGTTTATTACTACATGTTATGTTTATAGTTATGTTTGTATGTTGGGTAGGAAATCGGGACATTTCAAGAAATTTGAATCTTTATATCGTTATAGGCCATTTTCGTGACTTGTAGACGGTATCACTACCTACTGTCTTAGAATCCACAAAGTACTCCAACTCCTATGTTAATAGGGATGACGACAGCATCAGAAATAAATTATGAACTCTTGATCACCAAATTGCCCTCCTACTCCAACTTCGGAAAACCTTACTCATTTTGTTTTCCATCAAGTCTTTGATTTTGGATTCATCAAAATCACAAAATGAGTACATAAATGACGCTGCAAAACTATGACGTCACGCCTAGGTATTTTAAACATTTTTAGAACAAAATTTCGTTTTAGACAGATGATAAAAAGTAACTCAGATGCGACAGGGAGTGTTCATACTGTATATTAGTACTAATATACAGAGTGACTTTTAATTAGTTATTGATAACAAAAGATATGTAATTAATTTACTCGTGATTACAAATAAATTTCCCAAAGAAACTATACTCGTAGGTCAAATCAGAAAAAAAATGTTTGGTCCTCGATACAATAATGTTATCAAATCGGCATAAAAAATGTATCGGGGACCAAATTTTTTTTTTCATATTTGACACATAGTTTCTTTGGGAAAGTTGTTTGTAGACACGAGTACATTCATATCCTTTGCTATCAAGAACTAATTAAAAGTCATCCTACTATATATACTTTGACTGTATGGATTCTTAGACTGTGGTATTACTATACCTATTTACAGAAATATTTTCCTAGGTGGGGATCGAACCCACGTCCTTTCAGACCAGCTAACAGGACTGCTGCCACTGGACCAAGGGGTCAGTCACTATAATTATAAGTTTAACTGTAAAGCAAATAACCACATATGTCTAACATTTACCTTTTGCTCAGAGGATTTTCACAGGCAGTACTTTAAACTCATTTCCGAGATTTTAAAATAAAGCATTATGGATAAATAGTTACTTATACAGCACTCTAGCCCTAACCTTTGATCAGCGTAGAGAGAGATTGTCTTTTAGTGCCCTATGGTCGACGCTTTCACTTTACCTAAATTACTAATATTATAAACTAGCTGTGCCCGTGACTTCGTCCGCGTGAAGGTTTTGAATTTTCCCATGGGAACTTTTGAATTTTCCGGGATGAAAAGTATCCTTTATGTTAACCCAGGCTATAAGGAACCACCATAAAAAATTTCAACAAAATCGACCTTATAGTTTTTGCGTGATGCGCGAACATACAGACAGACAGACAGACAAAAATTCCAAAAGGTGTTGTTTTGGCATCTATTTTGTTAGTAATGTCCACCACAATATTATTTTCCAAAAATATTTCATGTACAGACATTACAGTTTTATTATATGTAATACTAGCTTTTGCCCGCGGCTTCGCCCGCGTGGACATAGCTTTTATTACTCTTTTTGAGGGTGAGTGGTGCGCGAGCCGCAATCAGCTCGCAAGCGTGGACATGAGTTTTCTCCAGGTACCTCAGGAACTGTATCGGGCTATTCGGATTAGCAGTCTTTGTCACTTCCCACCCCCTCAACAAATTCTATACAAAAAATAACTTTAATCCGTTGCTCCGTTGTGACGCCACCGACGTGCGCGAGAGTAGAAAACAGTTGTCCCCAGATCCCGCGGGAACTATGTCAGGAATATACTTATTAGTAAATTATATTTTCCACCTCATCTCTGTGCTAAAAATCACACCAACTCATTTTTTCGTTACGATTTTAAATAACTTAACGAACAAAGAGTATTGTTTTAGTTTCCTCAGGAACTGCATCGGGCTATGATAATTTCTACAGATATAAAATTGAATATTTCATTCCCAGTGATACAGGCTACCTGCATGCCAAATTTCATCAAGATTGGTAGAGGTGTTGAAGTGTGAATAGGTAACAAACAAACAAACACATTTTCACATTTATAATAATATAAGTAAGGATTTCTAAATCTTAAATAACATATAGAGCGTCGGTGGCAGAACGGTTAGGGCCACTAATCTCCTGTCCGGAAGGCCGTGGTTCGAATGCTGCCACTTAACAATATCTATACGAATATCGATTTCATACTGCTATGTACGTTTATCCGACGCTCTTACGGTGACAAAAACATCGTGAGGAAACCTGCACACGCCTGCGAAGAAACTCGAAGCTTATCATCATTATCATCATATCAGCCGAAGGAAGTCCACTGCTGGACATAGGCCTCCCCCAAGGATCTCCACGACGACCGGTTCTGCGCTGCCCGCATCCAGCGGCTTCCCGCGACCTTCACCAGGTCATCGGTCCACCGAGTGGGAGGCCTGCCTACACTACGCTTTCCGGTGCGTGGTCGCCACTCGAGAACTTTACTGCCCCAACGGCCATCTGTTCTACGAGCAATGTGCCCCGCCCACTGCCACTTAAGTTTAGCAATTCTGAGAGCTATGTCGGTCACTTTGGTTCTCTTACGGATTTCCTCGTTTCTGATTCGATCACGCAGAGAAACTCCGAGCATAGCACGCTCCATTGCCCTTTGGGTGACCTTGAGCCTTCTTATGAGGCCCATAGTAAGCGACCATGTCTCAGTTCCGTACGTCATCACTGGCAACACACATTGGTCGAAGACCTTGTTCTTAAGACACTGCGGTATCTGGGACGTAAAGATATTGCGAAGCTTCCCGAACGCTGCCCAGCCGAGTTGGATTCGACGATTGATCTCTTTCTCGAAGTTGGACCTACCTAACTGGACTGTTTGTCCCAGGTATACATATTCGGTAACAACTTCGAGTGTAGAGCCTCCAACCTTCAGAGGAGTAGGTATGACACGGACGTTTGACATAATTTTCGTCTTGTCCATGTTCATTCTAAGACCCACTTGTTGAGAGGCTCTACTGAGGCCATCGAGCATTGTGCCTAAGTCGTCCATAGTCTCAGCCATGACCACGATATCGTCAGCGAATCGAAGGTGGGATATGTACTCGCCGTTGATATTGATGCCGAGTCCACCCCAGTCCAAAAGCTTGAAAACATCTTCCAGGGCGGCGGTGAACAGTTTCGGAGATATAACGTCTCCCTGCCTCACCCCTCGCTGCAGCTGGATAGGTTCCGAGTTTTGATCCTGGAGGCGAACCGACATGGTGGCGTTTTCGTACAAATACTTCAGCACTTCGATATATCGATAGTCAATTTGGCACCTCTGGAGAGACTGTAATACAGCCCAGGTTTCGACCGAATCGAAGGCTTTCTCATAGTCCACGAACGCCAAGCATAGTGGCTGATTGTACTCTTCGGTCTTCTGTATAATCTGCCGCAGCGTATGTATGTGGTCTATGGTACTAAATCCTTTTCGGAAACCGGCTTGTTCGGGAGGCTGGAAGTCGTCAAACCTGCGTGCGAGACGATTCGTAATGACCCTCGAAAACAGTTTGTAGACATGGCTCAGAAGTGAAATGGGTCTGTAGTTCTTCAGCAGGGTATTGTCGCCCTTTTTGAAGAAACGACCTCACTTCTGTGCCATGCCTTAGGCGTTTGTCCCTCAAGTATAACGGAATTAAATAATTTCTGAAGAGCTTTAAGTACCGGTGTTCCACCTGCTTTCAGAAGTTCAGCCGTAATTCCATCATCACCCGGTGCCTTATTGTTTTTAAGCTGTTTAAGAGCCATTCTAATCTCGTACAGGCTGACGTCCGGGATATCTTCGGTATAGTGTCGGGTAAGTCTAGCTCTTGGGTCTTTAGCCAGATCGCTGACAGGCAGACGTGTGGTCGTGTACAATTGTCCGTAGAACTTCTCAACTTCTTCCAGCAACTCAGTCTTAGACGATTTATGTGCTACGAAGCTTATGTGTGAAGTCAATCAACCCGCAATGGGCCCGCGTGATCGTCTAAGGCCTGATCGCCCTAACTCAGGGCAGGTCGAGCCCCTTGGTCGTATTGGCCCTTGGACGTATATAAACTGATATGATGAAATAACACATATACCTATATTATCGAAAAACTAATTCAAATCATTGTATCAATCTAGTAATAAAACTTCCTAAAAATATTATTATGGGTCAAATCCTCGAGTCGTATCAGTTTCAAAGTAGCCCATGACGCACTTCTCGTTGTCGCGCTGGATGGCAATAGACAACCTTAGCACCTCACGTCACATTTCCTCTCTCGAAGGCGACGGCCAATCTCCTTTGTAAAGGCGAAGGCCTCTGAGGGTTCAGCAGCCGGTTGTCTCACAGACCAGCGGCACAAATCAGTAATTTGCCTTCAAGACCGAGTACTTATTATGCTTCTTTCTCGCCGCAAATTGAGCAGCAGTACCGTACGGGTGAGAAGTGAGGCACAAAAAGTAGAGTCCCAAAGCAGGCACGTGCCTCTCTTCCATAGCACCTGTTTAAACCCTCCGGCCTTTTGCCATCACATCGACTAAAGCCCAGTGGCTGCATCAAAGATGGAATATTCCATCTGGCCGATACCAGTGCCCTCCGAGTGAGGTCATTAAGGAATTGGTGACGTGGGAATCTTCACAAACAACGACCACAACTCAGTGAGTGATGGCCAATTGCCTCCACCGTGGACCCGCAAATACATTGATGAGGTTCACAGATATTGATATTGCAGGCGGAGAGCAACTGCCACACGCAAATAGTCGCCGTCAGAAGAGTTCCCATATCTGTGCCTCCTGTTAAAAGAAGCTAAACTCGATTTATGTGTTTTTAATTTTTTTACACGATTGCAATCTATAAAAAAATACCTATCTGTTCGTCTATGAAACACATCGCTACGTGCCATAGTTCCAGAGAGTTGTGTAAAAAGCGTATGCTGAAAAATACATAAAAGAAATCCACTCAAAAGTATGAAATAATATTTAATGTTTTAAAACAACTTAAACTCGTTTTATTATTCCTGCAGTGCCATCTATTGACATTTTGCTGCTATGATTATAATGTGTGGTATGTGTAGCTTATATGTTGAAAAAGTACTCTATATTTATTATTGTTAGTATCGATAGATAATTAACCCACGGGACCTCTTTAGTTTTCCGGGATAAAGAATACCCGACTATACAATGATGTTCAAAACACCCCATCCCAATGTAATGGTTTCATATTGTTACGTTGAGCCATTCTGAAGATACAATTTTTTGCATTCCTGCAGGAACTCTTATTTTTTTGGGATTCACAATGTCCCAGTTTTAGTTTGCGATAAGGGTATCAACGTGTAAAATTTGATTGTAATAGGTCAAGCCACATTTGCGTGGTGAGCCATTCCATAAATGAATACTTTTGTTTTACCCACGGGAACTCTTGAATTTTCCGGGATAAAAAGTATCCTATATGTTAACCCGGGCTATAAGGAACCACCATACAAAATTTCATCAAAATCGGATTGGTAGTTTTTCCGTGATGCGCGAACATACAGGCGGACAGACATACAGAACAAAATTCGAAAAGTTGTTGTTTTGGCCTCTGTATCGTTAATAATGTCCACCACAGTTATTATTTTCCAAAAATATTTCATGTACAGACACGGCCCCATTACAGTTTTATTATATTATAGATATAATAAATATAGATAGAAGATGTGAAAATGTGTTTGTTTATTTGTCTTTACCTTTTCACGCTTCAACACCTCTACCAATCTTGATAAAATTTGGCATAAAGGTAGCCTGTGTCACTGGAAACTTTTTATTCCATGAAAATATCATATCTAGTCCGTTGCAGTTTCTGAGGGTTTCTGAAAAAATACTCTTTTTTTGGTAATTTCTTTGACATCGCAACGTAACAATGGATTGTTGCGATTTTTTTACATAGATGGTGGAGGGGTTGGAATATTGCATAATTTACTAATTAGCGTGTTGTGATGGTTCCTGCGTGACACCATACGGAACCCTAATAATAATAACTTTTGAAAATAGAACTACTGCGTAACACCACATGGAATCCTAATAACAATATTGAGTTGCTAAACTATTTTTTTTGAAGGTTCGGTCTGACGCCGAATTCCTTAACTCAAGTATGTAAAATGTTAGCACTTGGGACCAATGAAATACGATTTAACGTTCGCAAGATAGGGTAGGAAAGGGCGAAAGAGTAAAAGAATTGGATTTGTGTTGTGTGTGAAGGAGATAGAAAGCCAGGGCTGTTTCTTGAAAATGCGCGTGGGCAGGGGGACAGAAGATGGAATGGCGAGACGAGTTGGTCGTGTCTCGAGGCTGAAATATTGTTTGTTTTTTTCTGTGTGAATTTTGGTGTGAAAAGTAATAGTTTTGTGAGGTGCGACGTGTGTCTGGGTACGTATTTCTTTAGGTCTCAAGGCCTAACTTTAATCACCTTCTAAATGTCCAAAGTTTTGTTAAACCCAAATAGGGAAGCACTCGAAAGGTTCTTTAAAATTTAGGGTTCTCTGTGAGTTACAGAAATGTACAGTGGTTGTAGTTTGGTTGCTTGACGTAAATGTATAGTCTAAAATATCTAAATTATCTTTTCATTACTGTCATTAGTCTAATTAATTCTGATTAGTTCTTTATTTTATGTAGATAAATTAAATGCTAATTCATATACGCCCGTAAGTTTAGTACGTGACATTTTACAGGGCGAGCTGTATAATTCAATATAATATCAAATTTGTACCGTTAAATACTAGAATAAATGCAAAATCTTCTTGGGCCAATAATTAACATATAGAGATAAAATTAATGTATGGCCGTACTTTTAATACAAATTAAATGATGTAACGTGGAGTTTTACGCCTACAAAAAGTAAGGTTTCTCCACAATTTGAGTCAAATAAACTTCAATTTCCATTAAGACTCAACCAGGATATTTTATTTTATTCTTTCCTTTTACCTTCGCATACAACCTTGAGAATTACGGGGAGTCTACGAATTTCCTTTATTTAGAACTAGAACAGAAGATAAAGGTAACTCGCATTTTGGTAATTTCTGAATAGTCTATTTTCAACTTCTAAAATAATTTCTGAATTGAGCCCCTCAGTGGGGACGTGTATGAGCTGATATGATACTAGACGATTAGGTACGATACATTGTGTCTCGTGTGTGTTCCGCTTCCAGCAGCTTCAGCAGGCTAAGGCACATAATGCCAGTCTTAAGGGGAGTAGGGACCACCACATCTGGTACGCGTGACCACGGATCAAAGCGTTGCGTTAACTAAAAGAAACGCACCTTTGGAAACCTGAATTAAAAATAAATAAATAAATAAATAAATAAATAAGTAAAACACAACGTAATTAGCGGGTCCATTGAAAAATAATAATAATAATAAAATTATACATATCATAAGTACATAATGTTTCATTACAGTTCATAGTATGAGAAAAGAGAAAAACCATTTTTTCTAAATAGTTTAATCGAAATCGGTTCAGCCGTTCATGCGTGAAGCGATAACCAAGGAAAAAGAAATTCATTCTTCTATAGATATGAATTAATATTTAAATATATTTATTCAAATTAAAATTCAAATAACTTTTTATTGTACATCAAAACCAAATACATAACATGCAAAGTTTAAATTAAAACTAAGAAACGTACAATTAAGGGGGTCTTATCGCTGAGAGCGATTTCTTCCAAACAATCCAGTGCTCGGAGAAAAAGCACGGAGACAGGTAGTACGCGAGCAACAATAACAGAAAATTTAATGACTAATTATGAAGGGCGAGGGCATTTACTTCGATCAATTTAATAATGTATTTTAAATTATCCATGAGGTCGAGACGATTTCAACGACCCCTCACATTCTCAAATCGGTTAGTTAGTTTAGGCTATATGATTAATCAGCGGAAATACGTACATACAAATGGTTGGAGAAAAAAAAAGTTACATTCTCTTCAAAGCGTACGAGGCGGGTCTTACAACGGTTGTACAGAAAAAAAAAATATGCTTTCAATAAATTGTGCAGTGCTATTGTTTTACAACGAACAATAAGACGGGTCGACCCAAATGCTGATCAGGTACATACTTGAACAACCCCATCAAAACCATAGATGTGACAAATGTTAGCCAAGTTCAATTCAAAAAAAAAATATATATATCTTGGTTGTACGCTACGGCGACAAAAGGACTGAGATCTAAATGGATGCCAAGTTCTGTTAATATATCCCGAGATCTACTCATGAGAATAAAATACTTCATAAACGAATATGATGGTAATTATTAGAACATTCAGACGAAAAATATTTAGATTTAAATAAAACTAATGTAGCTAACTTTTGTCTAACTTTATGTATTTTTTTCCCTCGCGGAAGGAAAAAGGAAATGTTTAATACATTAAACAATAATAATTAAACACTAAGATATAATAGTAACAATGTCGCTTTTAAAAAGCTTGTATTTAAGGGGTTAAGCTTTTGACAACTATCTTAATTCCCGGGTTTTTCGCTTCAAAAGGTCGATACGCTATTAAAAGTAGGTACTCGTAGATTCCTTCGTTCATAAATAATTCGTTAATAAATACGCCGGAGAAGTTTGCATAGACTCAGGACACGTTAAGTGGTTGGGTTGTGTAGGCAAATGTGTTGTGAAAAGACAGTTTTTGTCGGTGTGGTTTTTTATTTTAAATTCCAGGGCTGCTTGGCGAGACTGGAGATGAGTCAAGGAGCTCACACGTGCGTGCTGAGATGGCGTCAGTTGCTGAGAGGTGCAAGCGAGCCGAGGAATTTAACGCGCACATGCAGGCTACGTTGCGTTGGCGTCTACTGAGGACAAAAAACGGGGTCTTCTACCTGTGACGCTGTGCGAGTGTACGCGCCGGCGCGGCCATTTTTACGAAACATGGAATATTTTTGTGAAAGTTAAGTTTTGCACACTTTAGAAGTTATAAGATATCACCGTGCCCAATCTTCGTAGACCAACAGTTAATATTTAATAAATAATATTTAGTAAAAGGAGTAATTTTTAATAAAAGGATCAATGAAATTAAGAGCATAATAAATCAAGTATGCTTCAGGAACAACATATAAATAATTTATTCGCAAATACCTAACTACTTGATAACTGAATAATATGTTCGCAAATCGATTTAAGATGGGTGGAATCTTAACGAACTAATCAATGTAACATGTATGTTATGTCATCTAGCTGTTTCCCGTGGCTTCGCCCGCTTGAACAGCGTATCTATGACAGATAGAAGGTGCACAGTGTGCGAGCCGCAAGCGGCTCGCGAGTGTGAGAAAAAAAAAAAAAGGAAAAAAAGGAGAAAGGCCTTGTATTAGTCTAGATCCTAATCTGTCTACCTACCAAATTTCAGCCAGATTAGTTCAGTAGTTTTGCGTATAGAGATAAAAAAAAAAAACATACATATTTATAGCGAGCACTTGTCGTGATCGATGGATGTAATTAAGCCAAAGCAGTTCAATATGGAGGATGGTCAACATAGCGCAATTCTAGAGGGTTGCGTTCAAGCCAGGATAGCGGGTTCGATTCTCGCACAGAAAATTAATCAAGGAATGATGACTTATATTAAAGGAATACTTATTTGGTACAAAGTTGTGATGAAGAACATACATGAGAAAAGCTGACTAACATTAGACGGAGAAAAATTTTATATTTTGAAAATAAAAAGATAAATTGTTCTGTATGGATTTAAACGCACTTGAAAATGCATAATTCCAGGGTAATCCTGCTCAATTTTGTCGTGACTAAAGCTGGTTAGCCGGGGCGGATTCGAGCCGACAACATTGGAAGCGGACGCTGACGAATGCCGACGAGGGAGACATTATCAGGACAGCATGGACAGAGAGAGAATAGAAGAGATTTCTCATGCCAGAGAAGTATCACCTAGTTTCCTTTATTTTATTTCAGACATAAGCGTACCTATTGTTTACGCTAAACTGGAAATTTGCGGTAAAATGACATAGTTTACCGTCATCATGGACTGAATGTCAATTCCACATGTTCACCTTATCCCTTAGCCTGAGGGAGCTGAGGCAGGCAACGACATCGAAGGTGTATTATTTACACATTAATGTTAATATGTAGTTACCATATAGAAAAAATATATATATATCTGCGCATGAGATTTCCACGTGCAATTTGGCGCAAAGGTTGCATCCGAAGTGGCTTCGCTGGTGTCTGTACGTAGGACGACAGACCTAGCGTACGACGCTATTTTAGTAGCGGTCGTCACTCCACAACTTCGAAAGAAAATATAGTGAGGTACAACATATAGCCACGTGTTTCAGCTGCCAGTATCTAGCGGCTTTAGAACAGTAATTGTTGAAAGACTACACAAAACTATTTAAAGTAACTGTAGTCTATGCCGTACATTACGCACTTTTCCACACTTTTACGGTTTCCGGAGTGGAGAGAGATGAAGACACAAAGAATCCCTAAATAATTGTTGATAGTACATATGCAATCAATTTAACTATTCAAGTAAAAAAAAAAAAAAAAAAAAAAAAAACCCATAAACTTAAACGGAATACTTAATATGTTTCTTTGATATTATAAAAGAAAATAATTTAATTATATAAAAAAAAAAGAACGTCGGTGGCTCAACCGGTAACGACTCAGTCCATCTAACCAGAGGTACCGGGTTCGAATCTGGACGGCCAATGTACCAATGAGTTTTTTTCAAAAACATACGTACATATACTTACCGATTGTTTTAACGGTGAGGAAAAACATCGTGAGGAAGCCTGCACACGCATGCGAAGAGACTCGAAGGTTGTGTGTGAAGTCGACCAACCCGCACTGAGCCCGCGTGGTCGACTAAGGCCTAATCACCCTGATTCAGGGTAGGCTCGAGCCCCTCGGTGGGGACGTATATGAGCTGATATAATAAAAAAAAAATGAACGATAAAGCCTTACACAGACTGTAGAATCGAAGGGACTGTTAATTAAAGAAAAAAAAATATAAATATATATATGATGTTATCTCACTGTTTACTATCGATATGATTGATAGACTTTAATTGGGTTTTTTTTTTGTTGTTCCACCATAGATCAGAAAAGAAAACAAAAATACTGTACTTTGTCGAACAATGCCTTGCATAAGGTTTACGAAAACTCATTAATGGAAAAAGGGATACAAAGATTCATACGAAAGGAAATGTTTAGTATTTATAGAACCCAATCAAATACCTTTCTATATCATGGATTAGGTACACCTTTTGATCATTAGTTAAATTAATTACGTTAATTTAAAATAATTATTCCTTTGAACAAAGTATTATATGGTAACACTTGGTGATATTAACAATTACTAATGTAATAAATAGACATCAAGGTTATGATAGAGCAGTTTTGCAAAATCTACTTTATTCGCTTAGAGAAACAGCTCTTGCGAATAATAGAATAACATCCTTAATTTATGACCTTAAGGTTCTAGTCAGTGTCTCTGCTATAGCTTGAACAGATTGACTAGGCATCTGAAAAATTAGATAAATGGAAAATGAAAGGTCTCAGATCTAAAATTCTTATACCTATCTACCTTTTGTGTGGTATGGAATCTAGTTTGCAATACCATTTGGTATGATATAGTATAATTCGGGACTTCGTGTGTAGTTCTTATCGATTGATGTATTATTATTATTAATTTTGCTTTGAGAAATGTTGTTAGGCTAAAGTGAGTTTAAATAGGAAACCTAGCCAGGTGAAACCTAGCCACCAACCCAAATACCAAATAATAGGCCTATCTAGCTGTCTATAGATGCATCTACACAAACATAAATATCGGGTTCAAATAAACACAAATTTAAATATACCCGATAGAAATACAAAATTTTGCGTGAGGACGCTCACCTATATAACAAAACAAAGCAACAACATATACACATTATATAACAAAACGCAACAATTATTAAAGACAGCTTGAAACAAATGGATATAATCCATTCAAACTATAATAAACTAGATCTAGAAGAAATACCTAACCTAGGTATTTCATATGGGCTTGGAAAGGCGAAGTGGCAACTTTCTGGCACCGTACATACACTGAGTTAAGGTTTTGGCTTGTTCGATGGGTAACAAGCCTCTCATTAATCGGTGTCCGGGAATTCGAACAAGAATATAAGGAGGACATACCACACCTATGATCTAAAATGATCAATTATATTACAAATTTCAGCTTTTTTGGTCTAGGGACGAGATCTCGCAGCATCTGAGCCCCGAAATCCGCTCTATTTCTAGAAAAGCTTAGTACCTCTTTTGTAAACTGAGATCTTTTTGATTCCTATAAACAAACGAAAAAATTGAAAAAAAAAAAACACTTACCTACTATTACACATATTATTATGTTTGTACACCATTAGTAGTGACACAGCAATGAATAAATGAAATGAAATGAAATGAACTCTAACCCCAGAGTCATTGACACCTACTGCTCCATGTGAGAGCATATTTCAGTTTTAAACAAATAAAAAAAATAAATAAAAAAATAAATAAAAGGTCACAAGTATATGCTCAGCACATCCGAGGCCTTAGGCTGGACTAGACTAGACAAGACTAGCAGTCTAACAGGAGGCTGAAGCCATGACACGTATTCATAGCAGATGCGCAGGCCGACGGCTTGTGTCGCGAGTTAACAAAAAAGAAAATGGTGAGATAGCAGCATATGAAATTAAATTATTTCAAACGTCTTGTAACACGTTTTTTTTAATCAGGGTAATCCCATTTAACGCAAGAAGCGAAATAGAGATTTGAAACTTCGAATTCAGACACCTTCAATTCTACAAACCAGAATAAAACCAATTGGAAGGTCCGACAATGTGAAGGATTCCGATATGACTGTATTGTATTTAACATTTTGTATCTGTTTGCAGTGTGGAAATGCGCCCGCTTGCCTGTGGTTTCGCTGTCTCATTCCCAAGGGGGGGTGTGTGATGGTTCCTGCGTGACACCATACGGAACCCTAATAATAATAACTTTTGAAAATAGAACTACTGCGTAACACCACATGGAATCCTAATAACAATATTGAGTTGCTAAACTATTTTTTTTGAAGGTTCGGTCTGACGCCGAATTCCTTAACTCAAGTATGTAAAATGTTAGCACTTGGGACCAATGAAATACGATTTAACGTTCGCAAGATAGGGTAGGAAAGGGCGAAAGAGTAAAAGAATTGGATTTGTGTTGTGTGTGAAGGAGATAGAAAGCCAGGGCTGTTTCTTGAAAATGCGCGTGGGCAGGGGGACAGAAGATGGAATGGCGAGACGAGTTGGTCGTGTCTCGAGGCTGAAATATTGTTTGTTTTTTTCTGTGTGAATTTTGGTGTGAAAAGTAATAGTTTTGTGAGGTGCGACGTGTGTCTGGGTACGTATTTCTTTAGGTCTCAAGGCCTAACTTTAATCACCTTCTAAATGTCCAAAGTTTTGTTAAACCCAAATAGGGAAGCACTCGAAAGGTTCTTTAAAATTTAGGGTTCTCTGTGAGTTACAGAAATGTACAGTGGTTGTAGTTTGGTTGCTTGACGTAAATGTATAGTCTAAAATACCTAAATTATCTTTTCATTACTGTCATTAGTCTAATTAATTCTGATTAGTTCTTTATTTTATGTAGATAAATTAAATGCTAATTCATATACGCCCGTAAGTTTAGTACGTGACATTTTACAGGGCGAGCTGTATAATTCAATATAATATCAAATTTGTACCGTTAAATACTAGAATAAATGCAAAATCTTCTTGGGCCAATAATTAACATATAGAGATAAAATTAATGTATGGCCGTACTTTTAATACAAATTAAATGATGTAACGTGGAGTTTTACGCCTACAAAAAGTAAGGTTTCTCCACAATTTGAGTCAAATAAACTTTCAATTTCCATTAAGACTCAACCAGGATATTTTATTTTATTCTTTCCTTTTACCTTCGCATACAACCTTGAGAATTACGGGGAGTCTACGAATTTCCTTTATTTAGAACTAGAACAGAAGATAAAGGTAACTCGCATTTTGGTAATTTCTGAATAGTCTATTTTCAACTTCTAAAATAATTTCTGAATTGAGCCCCTCAGTGGGGACGTGTATGAGCTGATATGATACTAGACGATTAGGTACGATACATTGTGTCTCGTGTGTGTTCCGCTTCCAGCAGCTTCAGCAGGCTAAGGCACATAATGCCAGTCTTAAGGGGAGTAGGGACCACCACAGTGTCCTGACGTAATTCCTGAGGGATCTGGGGTAAACCCATTTCCACGCTCGCGCACGTCGGCGTCGCAACGGAGCAATGGATCGAAGTGTTTTTTTTGTATAGAATTGGTTGAGGGTGTGGGAAATGACATAGAGTCTGCTAATCAGAATAGCCCGATATAGTTCCTGAGGGATCTGGACAAAGCTGATTTCCACGCACGCGTGCCGCTTCACCCTCAAAGACAGTCATAATACAAAAGGGGGCGAAGTTGCGGGCAAAAGCTAATGTTAAATAAATACGAATTCCCTAATTGTTAAAAAAAAACAACTGTTACTGCAAACATCAACACTTATTGAATTTAAATTGAACTAATTATCTCTAATTATTATCCTCTTGTTTCATTAATTAACATTGAAGTACAGAGATCTACGGTTTTTATTTTGCGCAGGAAATAAATTTTCGCTTTTGACTTTTTGGCGTCCCTTGCTACCTGGCGTCTAGAGCGACCGCTCCTCTCGCTCTATCCCAGGGCCGGCACTGTAAGAAAGTTTAGATGTACCAGTTCGACTTGTACTTTTTAGTTTTACTCGACTGCTCAACCAGGAAAGTAATGTTTTTCGAATGTATGTAAGCATGTCTGTTTCTCAGGATGAGGCTGTAGCTTGACTCGTTTTAGAGTGCGAGTTGTCGATGTCTTAGATTTATCTTGATCCCTTGACTATCTTAAAGTCTTAAGATAAATTTTAAACAGTCGCGGGTTCGATTCCTGGCGCGGTCTTACTTTGTAAGACTCGGTTTTGTTGGTCGTAGAGCATTTCTGAGCCCGCGTGACTAGCTACCACCATATTACTATCTTAACTAATTCTTACCACAAAATATTAATGCTACATCAGCATTGATGTGTTATTTGATTTATTATCATAATATCAGCCAATCATTAAAAAGACGTCCACTGCTGAACAATATTGCCTCCCTTAATAATTTCCATACCGACTGGACCTACGGAAGTACGACCATATATCGGAGAGTCGTAGTAAGCTAGGTTGGCCACATATGCGCCAGCGAAGAAATCACCATATTCTGTACCTCCTATACAATGAACTTTTCACCGCTGCTGGTCCGCAATACCTCCGTGAAAGGTTGCACTTCTGTACGGCTATGGAGAACCGTTTGCGCTCCAGCAAAAACCTCACTCTCACCCACGGTACCGATACTGTTCAAGGCGCACACAGCCGCCTCTGGACAGGAACAGTCTGCCAGCTGACATTAAGGTGTCTTCTACCCTTACCGCCTACAAGGCCTGTCTCAAGGACAATATATATTAGATCTTCCCATTTGTCTTGAGCCCTCTCAACTATCACGGTGCAAAAAATCACACAATCCATTGTTCCGTTGCGATGTTAATTAACCAAAAAAGAGTATATTTTCAGTTCCCCCGGGAATTGCGTCGGGCTTTGCTATTTTCATGGGATAAAAAGTAGCCTATGTCTTTCCTTGTGAGTCTTGTGACACAGGCTACCTGCATGCCAAATTTCATTAAGATTGGTCAAGGCGTTGAAGCGTGTAAAGGTAACAAACAAACAAACACATTTTCACATTTATAATATTAGTAAGGACTAGCTTTTGCCCGCAGCTTCGCCCGCTTCGCATCGTTTTTATGACTATCTTTGAAGGTGACTGGAATACGTGTGCGAAATTTTAAGTTTATAGCCCTAAGGGTTTGGCCTGTGCGTTTATTTAAAACTTTCATCCCCTATTTTACCATCTTAGGGGTTGAATTTTAGAAAACGCTGAAACACGTAACTCATTGCATTTGCCGTACTAAATTCACAAGAAATTTTATGCAAATATGTCCAAGGAATAAAAATATTTATACAAACTTTTATCTCCTATTTCACCCCTAGGGGGTAAATTTTAAAAAAAATCCTTTCTTATTTGGATGCCTACGTCATAACAGGAATGCATGTGCGAAATTTTAAATTCATATCCCAAAGGGTTTGGCCTGTGCGTTTCATCCCCTATGTTACCTTCTTTGGGGTTGAATTTAAGAAAACGCTGAAATACGTAAGTCATAATTTTTGCCGTACTCAATTCATACGAAATTTCATTCAAATATGTCCAAGGTATAAAAAAAAGTTTCATACAAACTTTTATCCCCTATGTCACCCCCTTGGAGGTTGAATTTAAAAAAGTCTTCCTTATTGGATGCCTCCGTCAATTGAGGAATACGTGTACGAAATTTCAATTTTATAGCCTTAAAGGTTTGGCCTGTGCGTTTCATCCCCTATTCTTCCCTCTTAGGTGTTAAATTTAAAAAAAACGCTAAAATACGTTACTCATTATTTTTGTCGTAATCAATTCACACGAAATTTCATGCAAATATGTCCAAGGAATAAAAAGTATCATACAAACTTTTATCTCCTATATCACCCCTTGGAAGATAAATAAAAAAATATTAAGAAGAATACGTGTGCGAAATTTTAATTTTCTATCCCTAAAGGTTTGGCCTGTGCGTGTCATCCCTATTTTACCCTCTTAGGGGTTGAAATTTAGAAAAGGCTGAAATACGTGACTCATTGTTTTTGCCATACTTAATTTTCACGAAATTTTATGCAAATATGTCCAAGCAATAAAAGTTTTATGCAAACTTTATCTTCTATATCACTCTTAGGGGGTTAAATTTTGAAAAATCCTTCCTTAGGGATGCACACATCATATAAGGAATACGTGTGCGAAATTTCAATTTTGTAGCCCTAAGGATATATGCCTATGCGTTTCATTCCCTGTGTTACCCTCGTAGTGGTTGAATTTTAGAAAATGCTGGCATACATTAGTCATTATTTTTGCCGTACTCAATTCACACGACATTTCATGCAAAATGTCCAAGGAATAAAAAGTTTCATACAAACTTCTATCTACTATTTCATCCCTTGGGGGTTGAAATTTGAAAACTCCTTCCTTTGTAGACGCCTTTGTATATGAGAAATACGTGTACGAATTTTTAAGTTTCTAGCCCTAAGGGTTTGGCCTGTGCGTTTCAACCCCTATTTTACCCTCTTGGGGGTTAAATTTTAGAAAACACTGAAATACGTAACTCATTATTTTTGCCGTACTCAATTCTAACGAAATTTCGTGCAAATATGTCCAAGAAACAAAAAGTTTTATGCAAACGTGTATCCCCTATTTCACACCAATGGGAGATGAATTTTTAAAAATCCGTTCTTAGTGGATGCCTTCGTCATATGAGAAATACGTGTGCGATATTTTAAGTTTCTTGGCCTAAGGGTTTGGCCTGTGCGTTTCAGATAAAAAACCAGGAAACTAGCAAAGAAATTAAACAAAAATTTATTCAGGTAACTTTTTATTTCCAAGCCTTAATTTAAAGAGAATATACACTTTTTTCTTTTTATTACTGTTACCATATTTAAAAAATACTTGTTGCTATTTCCAACAATTTAGTTCCTACTTTACATTTATCGGGGTTGATTTTAAAAAACGCTTAAATACCTAACTCATTATTTTTGTCCTACTCAATTCATAAAAAAATTTATGCAAATATGTCCAAGGAATAAAAAGTTTCATACAAACTTTTATCCCCTATTTCACCCGCTCGGGGGTTGAATTTAAAAAAATCTTCCTTAGTGGATGCTTTCGTCATATGAGGAATACGTGTTACAAATATTTATCTATTTATTTCTATGTTAGACTTATTAAATTAAGATTTTTTAAAATTTATTAAAAATTAGATATTTTTTTTATTTTTTTTTATGCACAATTGGTAAACCTTTGACAACATCTCACCTGGTGGTAAGTGACGATGTTGCCGAAGATGGAAGCGGGCTTACCAAGATTCCCCAACGCAATGGGGAACTGGCTATCTTATCTTCATGCCGGAACACACCAATGATATCAGCATTGATATTTGGCGGCAAGACTTAGATAAGATGGTGGTTAGCTAGCCAGGTGGGCTTAGAAAATGTCCTACCACCAACCAAACCAAGTCTTACAATTGACCCCGCCGGGAATCGAACCCGCGACCTCCTGTGTAAAGCCAGTGAACTTTGCCTCTGAGCTACGGAGGCGGTTTATAATTATGTATTAAGGTTGTACCCTTCCGTTGCTCGACGTAATTACATTCGTTGCGCTACTGTAAGCCGCTATATTCTATTACTGTGCCCATAGTAAGCAAACATGTTACATACGTCATTGGTACTGGCAACACTTAGTAAATACCTGTAACTTACCGATTATTATTTTGAGTTCTGTGAAAATTAAGTGGAAAAATAATTAGCCAAAAAGTTATGCTACAATTGGTACATAATGAATGATACAGTTAAGTACTTAGTTACTCTGCTTGCTTACATATTTACTGTGCCCGGTAGTTCACTTTTAAGATCGGCTATGCATATTAGCCACAAAGTGCGAATATTATATGTAAAAACTCAGGAGTCGACAGTAGTCGCCGTGGCTGAAATTGGCTGAATGGGCGCTATTCTTATTACCCGGCTAGGCCAGAAAGAGGGTTATATTTTTTGATTGATATGTACATACATATTATGTACATTATAAACAACCGCCGTCTATCCCTTAACGGTTAATTGTGCCACACGATAAGAGAGTGAGAGATGTACATTATATGTATATTTCTTTGGCACGCTTATAGATTTTGGAGTGAGAGGTGTTGTTAGATTTGTCTTGATCCCGTGAGGAACATGGGATGCATTTTTAACCCGACTAGCCGAAAAGAGCGGTTACGTTTTTATGCAGTCGGGTTTTTTAATATTTAACTAATTCGTATCATTATTAGATATTTATGTTAGTCTAGTCTCAAATGTTAGTCTCAAAGTGCGGTCTCGGCACTGAACTAGCCAACTAATCGGTTTATAAATAAGCCTTTACTAATAACGTACTTATCACATTATAATAACAACCCTTAAAATTATAATAACAAGCCGTAACAGTCCGTCTTATGTTGTCATGGCGATTCAGCCGCAAATTTGTCGGTTGCCATGGCAATGGGCCTTTTAAGTGCCGCTAATGAAAGACCCAACAAGTTCCAACTTACAGATTATCTCTTACAAGTAATTAAGGGAATTCCTTTTACATAGTGATTCGTTCAAAAATTGGTACTGAAAGAAACTCGGCCTAAGGAGATGGAACGATATAAAACTTCTTTACGTAACTCTTCTTTGGGGAGTAAGCTGGTGAATGCGTTACGCGAACAATTTCTAGTGTTACGAAATGTGTGATAGGGCGAGGCGAACGGCACGCTTGATTTGGAGAGTAAGCTGGTGAATGTTTTACGCGAACGGTGATTAAGTTTTACTTCAGTCGTATGGTCTAAAGCACACTCGTTTTTTTTTGTCTCAGATTGTTTACAGCAGCAACAATACACCTAAGACCGCAAGGAAAAGTAAATAGGTCCTTTTTTTTTCAGAAAACCCATTTGAGTCCTGTAATAATAAAATAATGGTCGCTCTAAAGGTGCATATTCTTCTTGTGGTAAACGTGTTTAAAAATAATAACTGTCAAAAAATTACAATAGAAAAGGGTCTCTCTCTTATCGTGTGGCACAATTAACCGTGCTATCCAAGGTTTTTTTTAGCATCACCCGCTGTCACGTGTAGGGCATTTAAGATTTACACCTACGGACGTGTGCAACGCGACCTTCATACACTTCTGGAATCAGATGCGCATGTTTCCTTACGATTTTTTCCTTCACCGTTAAAGCAATCGGTAAGTGTATGTACGTAAATTTCGAACCACTCATGGTACATTGGTCGTCCGAATTTGAACCCGGCACCTCTGGTAAGGAGGACCGAGTCGTTACGGGTTGAGCCACAGACAAGGGTCGAAAATTCTATACTATCAGGATTTTAAGGAAAATAAGAAAGAGGAATACGTCACAGTAAGTATTTGCGTACTGGAAGAGGTCGTAGTACAGTCATCATCATCATTATCATATCAGCCGAAAAACGTCCTCTGCTGGACAAAGGCCTCCCCCAAGGATTTTCACGACGACCGGTCCTGCGCTGCCCCCATCCATCCATCCGGTCCAGCGCGTGGGAGACCTGTTTACGCTACGTTTTCCGTTGCGCGGTCGCCACTCGAGAACTTTACTGCCCCAACGGCCATTTGTTCTACGAGCTATGTGCTCTGCCCACTGCCACTTCAGTTTAGCGATTCTGTGAGCTATGTCGGTTACTATAGATAGTTACTAGAGAGTATTATTGAATTTCTTTCAGTAACTTGTCCTACAGAGCAGGCTTTTCTGTGGGACGAATGACTGAACGAGTCACCATACCGAACTTAAGTTAGGATTAACTTGGATTTTAATTAAGTTTAGGGTAGAAGTTCAAAGTGGCAAGATTTCCCAGATAAACAAACGAACACACAAAGTTTGCAATCGAGACAAGTTTGGGTGGCGTTCGCTTTCGTTGTTTGTGTTCAGTGGACCGAAAATTTGAGTGGGACATATTTCAGAGGATTTGTAGAGGGTATTACCTAAACAAAATATGAAAATGCACAAAAATTGTGATGCAAGTACCTATGGTAGGTGTTGGGTGAAAAACAGAAAGTGAGACATATTACTTTATACTAACTTTTGCCCGCGGCTTCGCCCGCGTGGTTATAGTTTCTATGACTGTCTTCAAGCGTGTGTGGTGCGCGAGCCGTTGCGGCAAAAATGGTACCACTCATACAAAAAATACATTTAGAATAAAAAAAAAGAAATTGTATGTGTGTCCACGTCTCGTATTTGCGGCGGATCTGCTGGACCAATTACCTTTGTTACCTACCAACTTTTACAGGCTGAGACAAGATTACTAAGCTAAGCTTACAGGTTGCGTGGAAGAAATCGCTAAAAGTGATAAGGCCGCCTTAAATTAAGTTTCTGTAATGTTTTTTGGTGTAAAATAACATTTACTCACTATACTTACTTACCAATTTGGATGAAATTTTGAAAAGATGGTAAAAAATATTTTCTAGGGGTACTCTTCTTATATTTTTTTTTAGTTTCATAGTTTTTTAAGGAAATCTCGCACACAAAAAAAAATATCGAAAATGGCTGTGTTTTCAAATTTTTGTCATCGATAACACTTACATATAGGCAAGCAAGCATATGAATAAGAAAATCTAAGTATGGCTTGGCTTTATGAGATTAGTGTTCTTTGCGACTGTGATCGATCGATTTGTATGAAAAGTCTAAGGAATTTTCTGCAAATTGTAGTGTGTTATAAGATTGTTGCAATTAAAAAATACTACTCTCTATTAATGAAAATACATGACTACTTCCCTGCTCCTTAACCTGGCATGAATGAGGTCGGGTATCTCATACCCACCAATTTATAAAACTTTCTGAACTGCGCGATTCCTGGAATTCGGCTGGCTCTGTAGTTGGAGGGGGTGCCGCGAAGAGTGATTTTAAGTGATTTAAAATAATAATAATTGTGAACTACATAATATCCGACCTCATAAAAGAAGATATTAGAATATTTCATGTTGATTTTACGTTATATTGAAGCTAAATTATATAAGACCGATATATTTTTTTTTATTTAGTGGGCACAATTGTCAAAATATCTAATTTTTTTAGATATTTAGTCATAGTTCCTAAATATTTTTGATTTTTGTGTAAAAAGAAATACTACTTTGTTTTTTTTTATAGAAATATAAATATAACTTTTATAACTAGAACTGGGTAATTTTATCATTTTACCTCATGTCCCTAATGTTAATGTATTACAGTAAAAAATTGTCATTTCAGTTCTCAAAATCGACAATTTCTATATTTGGGTATGTCATACCCACATCGCAGTTGGTGTAACTATTTTTTTCACGCCGGGTTAAGACCTTTTTTATCTGTATATTTACTAAAAACTCGCCTCAAAACGTGTTGAGACAACGTACAAAAATCTCAAAATAAGTAATGCAACAAACAGATGTCGGCCTAATTAATCGTCAACCATTTTTTGCCCGACATCTGTTTAATCTCCCTCTTTTTGAGCGTCACTTAATCTGTACTTAATTTTTCCCTATCATTTAATCTGCGCAATAGAATAAATAAGGCAATTAGGGTTGTTACCGAGCTTTACATCTTTACGATTATCCGTAAGTCACTCTTTTTTTGGAGTTTACTACTTAGGAATCTATTTTCATATATAGCACGCGGTGGTAAGGAAAATAGATGGGGAGTAACATAGAGTGTTAACAAAAAGTGTCACGTTTTATGTAAGTCATGTTTTCCCCAAGGCTAAAGCTCCACGGCCATACAGCCTAAAGGCTAAAGTTCCATAGTTATACCACCTAATAGCTAAGGCTATATGGCCATACCGCCTCAATTTAAGCGCGAAGCACGGAGCGTCATTTCTGTTAGGTCAGGGACGTTATTTTTTTTTCAATTTACAATTGGTAATCCCATCTTACCTGATGCCGAAGATGGAAGCGGGCTTACCAAGATTCCCCAACGTAATGGAGAACTGGCTTTCTTATTCTCAAGCCGGAACACATCAATGTTGCATATTACTTTATATGAAAAAACGCTCAAGAAGACTTAATAAGTGAACTCCAGTCGCGCGCCGGAGCTAATATACACACTTTTTTTATTGCGAGGCCGGTGGCTAGTTTAGTTTATTTGCCAATGTTTTCATGTATTAAATTAAGTATAGGATTTCGCCGTGATTTTGTTTGCTCCGTCATTTGTTTTTAGAAATGTCATTTTACGACCGTTGTATTGCAGTGTCCGGGGTGTGACTATACGTTGACAAAAGTGAAGAAGAGTTGGAGATATTCGCGTATTGATTTTCATGTTTTGTATGAAAATATTTTTGATAGATTTGACGGTAAATTTATCTATACCGCGAAACATTAATGTTAACTGATTTGATGTGTTCCGGCACGAAGATAAAGATAGTCAGTTCTCCATTGAGTTAGGAAGTCTTGGTAAGCCCGCCTCCATGTTCAGCACTATCGTCACGTACAGTTGAGGGCTTATCAATTGCGTACAAAAAAAAATATTTTCTCTTATTTTTAAATATTCCAACAAAGTATAAAAGTTGAATTAACCAAACCCATCTGCATAAAACATAGAATACCCCTATTTTTTTGGACAGTTGGATAAAATTTATCCCAGGTCACTTTCGGGATAAAGGCGAATCTAACGCCACCTCGTCCTCCAAAATATGTTAAGCCGTTTAGGCTACAGGCTCAGCAAAAAAACAAACATATACAGGTGTAACAAAATTTGTGAAGATTCCGTTAACTGGGGCTTCTAATTATCCTACTCACTACTTTTGTTGTATGAGTTTGCTGAAATCATTTTTTTTTACCTCTTTTTACAATTCGATCAGCTGATCTACCAATTTTTTTTTTGAGAATTGACTATGGGTTCCTTAGAGAAAGTTGCACAGTATGATGAGTGGAAGCTCCAGTTAACTGGTTATACACTAACTTTGTTACACTCTGTATACACTTAAAAACATTACTCTTTTTTAGGCAATCTGGTAAAAAATATTTTTTTTATTATTCTCAATTGTAAGCGACGATGATGCTGGTATCATGGTAATCATATTAATCTAAATTGAAATGATCCAAAACTTCACTCCTTACAGCCCTACAGCCCTAAAATAAGGGCTTGACTACAAATCGTCGACGATTAACGCTAAGTCCACATCCAATGGACAGCCTCTTCCTTTTACTTTGCAGGACAGATTTATGGAGCACCCTTTATAAGGGACATAATTTGCAAGGAGCCAAATGGTTGCACTCTCCATATTAAAAGATTTTATTTAACTTGCAATGTATGTATGTATGTATGTTTATAACTATATGTATTAGCTTTACGAAATTGTTTTGGTGTACTATAAGTGTAAATAAATAAATAAATATGTTTATTATGAAAATAAGTTTTTTCAAAGTATATACGAGTCAACAAGAAACACTTATAATTTTGCCATGTCCGTCTGTTCGTCCGTTCGTCATTCTGTCCGCGGTTTCACTCAGACACACTTAGTATTAGAAAGCTGTAATTTGGCATGGGAAAACACATTAATAACGCCGACAAGGTGGAAAAAAAATCTTATTTTTTTTATATGATTAAAAAAATCTTGAACATAATAGTGGGGGTGTTTTTTTTTTCTCGCCTATGGTGTGGGGTGTCGTTGGATAAATCGTTCAAAAATATTGCGAATGTGTCACAACTATTTTTCGATTCTTTAAATAACACTTATTTTTATTTGGTAACCAATAATTATATAATTTGGGAATTAATTAGTATATAGATATTTGATCGTGCAACATGAATTCATTAAAATCATTTAATATTTTTTAAATGAAAAAAAATATACAAAAATTGACGAGAAAGTTTAGTGCGGGCTGCCGTACAGTTTATTTTAAAATGAGTACATCTCGCGAGTTCACAGTTAGAGGCAAACCACTAGTTATAAAAACATTGAAGTGAGAAATTACACTGGTATTTGCTGTCTAGGCTTGGACACTATTAAAGAACTAGTCATCACGACGTTGCTATGTATCCATAGATAGGTACCTAATTCTTTAACAGAGAGTGTCCTACCTACACCATAGTATATAATTATAATATTAAATAAAGTATACGCTTGTCTAAAGATTAAACATTAAAGTTTAGCGGCTTCAAGCTTGATTTGATTTCAGTTGAGTGTAAATTCATCTTGCATGACCGTGTGAACTGAAGGGGTTGCCAAACTATGCCTTGATAGCAAGTAAAGGGTTAGGGCATGTTGGGACTTAACCCTGAAGCGTTATTAGGTTTACTACAAGTCAAATTCCTAACCGACGCCTGGCCTCGAAATGCGAGCTCACCCAGTCTCTTCACATTCGGGATAGGGATAGGATGTGTTCGATTGTATTTTATCGATAAATTTGTTGTAGGAACTCGATCACGTGAACGATGACACCAGCGCTAGACGGACCTAATAAAAACCACAGCGCAATGTCCCGAAGAAACGCTACGAACAGAGTCAGGTGGAGATACATCGTAAAAGGACGGCGATAGTCACCCCTTAGCATCATCATGACCACGCCCACTCTAACAGAAGTGACGACCGAGGGCAACGACGTATTATAGGAAGGTATTGTGTCTTCTTTAATAGAGTAAAACTTTAAAGACGTCAGGAAAAACGCAGAAATTACTTTAAAATCCAGCTGATAATAATAAGATGACTCACTAGTTTACAGTTCCGTTACCAACAAAATTAATTAAATCTATCGATGTCGTTGAACTCTTTTTACTATCACCTCAGAGAAACTACTCATCATAATTACCATTGGTGCAGTAAAGTACTATAAAGTGCATTCAATTGACGTTTTGTGTGTGATCAGTCAGAAACTAGTCAGCATTGTAATTATTAAAATGTTTAGAGTACAAGAAAAATATATCGACATACATTTTTGGTAACATTTGAGACCTTCTATATAAAAAAAACTAATGCAGCTCAATTACATAATTTTGATGTGCTTTTTAATATGACACAATAATAACTATAAAAATTTAACGTATTAAATTAAGGCCGTTCCGTGAACCAGATCCAGCAGGTAGATACGTGATAAAATAATATCGAACGTATCATTCATTTTAGGTTCTAATTAATGCGGGCCTTCGACGCGGTGGTTACGTTGAGACCGAATGCCCAATTCTTAATTTTTACATGTTTTTATGGCTTTTCTTCACTTTTGCAATATATATCGAAATTCTATAGCTATGAAATTAATATCAAAGTTATAATTGATTTTCCAACCTAATTTCATGATGTTCTATTCTAATTTTTAGGGATCCGTACAAAACACGGAACCCTTATAGGATCACTCATGCGTCCGTCTGTCACAGTCAATTTGCTCTGAATCTACAAGACCAAAGTAGGTGAAATTTGGTAGGATAATGTAATCCTATGACCCAAACACAGAGGTGCAAGGTAAATATTTTTTTTTAAATAATGGTCATTTCGGGGGGAAAATTAAGAAATTTAAAAAAAAGTTTTGCAAACCTTACAGTTATCAAATGTAAGGGCTCGTTATGAGGATCTCAAATATATTTTTGTAATTATTTTAAAATAAATAGTTTTGATTTTATTCATGAAAGAAGACAAAAAATGTCCATCCCCCCCCCCCTGTTCTCAAAAACTACTGAGCCTAAAATTTTGAAAAAAATACTTAATATAGTTCATTGCATGTAGATTACAGAAAAACCTAAAATAATAATATAAATTGAAAATAAAGTGGTAAACTCAATATAATACGTTCACTTACGGAAAATAGTTCACTAAAACACCAATAGATAGCGTAAGTAGTGTTTTTCTGTTGCTCGCGTTTGTGTCTTTTGTTTTTCATGTGAATAGGTATCATTTTCATAGTTGTGTGGAGAGGTCTGGTGGTACGGAACCCTCATACCGCGAGTCCAACTCGCACTTGGCCGGTTTTTTATTGAATTTCTTCACTTTAGAATAATATATCGAAACTCTATACCTATGAAATTAATATCATACTTATAATTGATTTTTCAACCTAATTTCATAAAGTTTCATTTAGTATGATATTATAGAGTCTGTTTAAAATGGGTATATATAGGTATACGAATTAAATTAGGGGCTTTAATTTTTTTTGGAGGTCGGTTTCAGCAAACCATCGAATCTAAAACATTTAATACGTAAGTAACTGTGTGCTAGGACCGACCTGAAAAAAAATTAAAGCCCCTAATTTAATTCGTACCCACCTTTGATTTCGTTATTGTTGGTTAATGTTGTGTATTTAAGTATAATTATAATATACTTAGTTTTATTGCACACTTTTTAGTGAATTTGATTTTGAAGTAGGTATTTAGTTTTTTTTAACTTTTATTTACAAAGATGAATTCGATATTGATGTCATATTATCCCATCCCTAGAGCGTTTGCTCTGTAAACCGCATTTTGTGGAAGTCGCTCCGCGCGTTTCCGAAATTAGATTTGCTCTGTGAGCTGTAATTCTGATTAAACCCATTTTCTGGCGAGACGGCTTCGATATACACGGGAACCGAGCCCGGAGTACTACATTGTAAGGCCGGTAATTACCAAAATTAATACTTACAGACTTTGTTACTTTGCAGGGTGTAGTCAAATTGGTGTAACACAAGACACGTGTAATTGGGCGTCTTGTTGAATTAATTTTCCAAAAGTAATTTTCTTGTTTGTATTAGACTTTCAGTTTTTTGATTTAATCATCGCTTGCTCGAGTCCCCAACTTGGGCCTGCAACAGTTAGTTCGATAACTGCCGTGGGCTCGACTTTTACCATTTTTAACCGACTTCAAAAAAGGAGGAGATTTCTCAATTCGACCGTATATATTACTAACTAACCTAAAGTATTTTGACATCATATGCGAGTACTGTTGTAGGTCTCGCAAAAATTTTTTTTAGGTACAAGCTTTTATTTGAAAATAATTTTAATTATTTCGGAAAACCCTTTCATCTGATAAGTGGGTCAAATTTGACTTGCCAATTTTTGAAGCGAACAACTTACATACCTACAAGTACATACAAAGATTGCAAGTTAAATAAAAACTTGTAAAAATGTAATAAAATTATGCATATATACACAAATCTTGAAATGCTCAAGGCGAGGCATTGATTGGCCCAGTTGTCTCTGTCTTTTTCTTTACGTGTAGAGAGTAAAGAAAATAACCACACTTTTTCAATGGTTTTTCGTTTCAATCAAAAACTACAATGAAAGTATATAAAAAAAAACTTTTTATTATCATAACAAATATTGTTGTATATTTTTTAAAATTTATACTTCATAATTTTAGTCATATCTAGAGTTCAACTCTAGTAACTTTGTAGACCTACTATCTTTGGGATTTTTTTCTACTTTTTGACTTTAATTATTTTAAAATAAATAGTTTTGATTTTATTCATGAAAGAAGACAAAAAATGTCCATTCCCCCCCCCTGTTCTCAAAAACTACTGAGCCTAAAATTTTGAAAAAAATACTTAATATAGTTCATTGCATGTAGATTACAGAAAAACCTAAAATAATAATATAAATTGAAAATAAAGTGGTAAACTCAATATAATACGTTCACTTACGGAAAAGGGTTTTTTTTTCAACCTTGGGTTTTCTACCGTTTAGAAGTAATTGACGTCAAAAATAACGATAATCTGTAATATTACCGCTTTAAGCTTAATTTTGATAGCGCAGATATCAACAGTATTTTTTAAATAATATTTCATTGTTTTTAAAGGGTATATTTAGATAGAGAGATAAACCTGTTATTAACCGACTAAGCTCAAAAAAAAATGTAGGTTACAACCATATAACTAATTTGTAACTCTTTATTAATTTATTACAAAGGAAATACAATGAAATATTCAGCAATAGGGGATTGGACTGCTAGTCATTTGAGTTACTTTTTATAATCTGTCAAAAATGAAATTTTGTTCTAAAAATGTTTGAAATACTCACAAGTGACATCATAGAATTTTAGCGACATTGCCGAACTTATTTTATGAATTTTATCAATAAAAAAAATTCGAGCGAGACCTACAGTACTCGCAGATGTGTAACATGTGACAAAATACTTTAGGTTAGTTAGATTTGATGACGATATTGTACCTGGGTGGCGGATCTGACAGTAACGAAAAAAACCGACCAAGTGCGAGTCGGACTCTCGTAAAGTAGAATTCCGCGCTTTTGCGACTTCCTGTTACACATGTCCGTCCCATGTTACACATTTCCGTCCCATTTCACGAAATCACTCCCACAAATTGCAGGAAAGCGAGAGCAAAGATGTTACACATCAAAAATTGAGGACGTGATGGAAAAACATAACAAATAAGAATTTTTGAAACTTCAAGAGGAGAGCAATTTAGGAAATCATATTTCAGAATTTATTTCTGATGCAGTCCGATCCCCTATTGTCAGGCCAGTGAAAAGGTCCTCAGCATATTATGTTAAGGTGAACACATACAACGCTTTTAGAAGTTAATTTCTTTTCTGTTGTAGCTTGTACTTCTCCTGTTCCATTTATATCCGTTTTTAACCGACTACGGAAGCCGGTCAAGATCGTAGCTCGAAGTGGTCGTAGCTCAGTCAAAGTATATATATCAGTACTAACATACCGTATGGACACCCCCTGCCGCCCTCTAGATTGCGACCTCACCCCCTTGTCACCCAGATTGATATAGATTGGTTACAGTTTGGTTTTTGTACGTATAGGATTTCGCCGCCATTTTGTTTGTTCCGTCATTCGTTTTTTGAAATGTCATTTCTGTCCCGTTGTATGAAGTGTCCAGGGTGTGACTCAGTGCAACTCGATCACGCCAGTTAACTGACCTGAGCACGGTAGCAAGGCACGTTAAGCCGTTGGTGCTAGTTGCTATCACTAGATGGCAGTCGTTAAGCCGCGTCAGATGCCTTATAAGCGGTTTGAAAAAACTTCTGACCGTTGGGATTGCCACCCTACAACCTAGATGATGCCAAGGGCGTACCAATTGTGATTAAATAAAACCTCCACCAATCCAGATTTGGCCCCCGTGTGTGAAATATAGCTTATATTCCCCAGTTTCGAAAAGATCCTTGCCCCAGCAGTGGGGACGTTCACGGACTGTTAACGGTAAAGCCAAAAGCAAGTTATGATTTTAGCAGTCTATGTATGTATGTGTGTATTTTAACGTATGTTGCTCAGAAGTAGCACTCGAACTACTGAGTAGATATTGATAAATGAGGTATCAATGGATTTTTTCGACAGGGATTTGAATTAAATTACAACGTTTTTAATGTGAAAATGCCAGAAGACTTCAATAGAACTAAATAAACAAGAATATCTAACATATCAAAAGACTTATCTAACATACAGACGACGATACCAATCAGCACCTAACATGACTTGTTTCCTAATACTTTTTTTAGTTTATTTCATTAATCCTTAGTCGAGTTAAAGGTTATGGAACTTTTTTCGTTTAAATTTAGGTTATTTTTCACAACCTGATTAATTAAAAAACTTCGCCAAATTCACCATCGCTCATAGCAAAAGTAAGCTAAAGAAATTCAAATTAAACCAAGAACAGCAGAATATGGGATTAAGAGTTACACTTTCTCCCACCAAATCTCCAATACGGTATTTTACTACTAGTTATTTGAGTAACTTTTTATCAACTGTCAGAAAGGAAAATTTGTTCTGTAATAGGGTATATGCATGAATTTTTTTTATCGCATTTATTAACAAAATATGAAAATTCCATAAAAACGATGTCAAAAAGTGAAATGAAAATTTAATCGGCCAAGAAATACGGAAGATTTACAACTACTAATTAAACGCATTTTCAACTACTAATTAAACGGAAAGATTCGATATGTAAATGTGACGACATAAAACACACGGTCTATATAAACTGCTAAGTTCTCTTTTGCTAGAAAGAGATAAATCTTTAATGGCTTATATGTTTCTTATATGAATGAGCTTTTATTAAAGCAAAAAAAATGATGCATATTCCCCATTATTCGCTTCACTAACATAGTGACGTTATAAGTGCCTTAGTCTTAACGAACTGATTAACTGTTTTAAATATAAAATTGTTTGATATTCCAAATGAGCCAGTATTAAGATAGCCAGTTCCCCATTGCGTTAGGGGAATCTTGGTGAGCCCGCTTCCATCTTCGGCAACATCGTCACCTACCACCAGGTGAGATGTTGTCAAGGGTTTACCAATTGTGAATAAAAAAAAAATTTTGCTATTCTAGAAGAAATGCTATTTATTGATCAGTATTTTTTAATTTATTGTTATAAGGTAAAGTAGTCTATTAATCTCGCTAACATTATCAAAAACCAAAAACATGAAATACTCGTATAGTAATAAAAAAAAGTGCAGATACATTTCTGTAGTAGAGTAAATACGTATCCGCTATCATACAATGGAAACACAATAGAATTATTCATAATATTAGCTGCCATTGTTTTCTGTATGGAACCCCTAACCCGCATTTTTACTACCTATTATTTATCCTGTTATTTACTTTAAACAACCTGTTATTATTACGCTTTTAAAATTTTATTTTAAAGAAAAAATTGTGACTTCCACAAGAATTTTCGCCTTTCCTTTTTCAAAATGGCATCAAGCTTATACTCGCAGTTCGCAGACATCTCTGCCTCTACACTACAATAGTGTCCTGCGAGCAGGGTTACCAACTCATTTTTATGTTTTAGATGATTTGATAATATGAAAGAAAGGACATGAGATGAAGATAAAGGACATCATATTGTTTTCAAAAAAATGTTATATTATTATGAGACGTAAAATTTATCAATAAAAAGAGTAATTTTAATACGCAATTTAAGTACCTACTTACTTACTTACCTTACTTCTTTATGCAAATAAAATATTTTTGGCTGATTTAAGAGCTCTTTCGTTTTCTCTAATAAAATGATGACATCGCCTGAAATTGCGCTGACGCGACTCAACGTATTTGCCATACGCATGTGTTCATATTTTCTAAAAATTATCGTCTTCTATTCTAGATTTTAAATCAAAAGACGAGACCCATTTTCAGGTCCGAAATAGAGCATATCCTTTAAAATAAAGGCCACCTGGCAACCCTACTAGCGAGTACTCTTACAATAACAGCTCTTCCCTTTGAGTTGTGTTTGATGCCCTTGCTCAGCTTGCCTTACAGTTTGCCTTTGAAAAACAAACCTGAGTTGGGTAAGTTACCCTATTCTTGTCCCTCTTTCTTTTATATCACTCCCTCTAAAGCTGTGAATTAAAATATTATCAAATACTTACTAGATTTGCCAGCAGCGTCGTCCGCGAGGAAATCATTTTTGGCCGCGACTTCGTTCCCACTTTATAGAGAATTTTCAAAAATTCCGTCATATTACTTTTCGAAATCCGAAAGGGAACCTCTGCAAAATTTCAGCTTCCTAGGTTCATGGGTTTGGGCTGGGTATTGATGAGTCAGTGAGTGAAAGAATGAGTCAGGACCATAGAATTAAGTATAAATAAATTATTTACATTTTACTATGTATGTTAATAATTTATGAAATGCCTATTCACGCTCGCCTTGAAGATCCTTAAAATTGTAAGAGTTGGGAAACACAGATCCATCGCTGTCCGACTGTCCGTAAGCCTTTTATATGAGGAAGCGTAACGCTTCTTGCGTATAGGCTGAAAATCAACAACAAAGGTGAGGAACCTTTTTTTTTATTCACAATTGATAACTGATAAGCCCTTGGCATCATCTCACCTGATGGTCATCTCACTTCTTCCTGGGTCTCAACTGCTGAAAGTGGAATAGAGCTACACTCATCATCATCATATCAGCCGAAGGACGTCCACTGCTGGACATAGGCCTCCCCCAAGGATTTCCATGACGACCGGTTCTACGCTACCGGCTTCTAGCCGCTATCCGCGGTCTTCACCAGGTCATCGGTCCAAGTGGGGGTCTGCCCTACGCTACGTTTTCCGATGCGCGGTCGCCACTCAAGAACTTTACTGTCCAACGGTAATCTGTTATATGAGCTATGTGCCTCGCCCACCCACTGCCACTTAAGTTTAGCAATTCTGAGAGCTACTCGTATATCGCTTACTTTGGTTCTCCTACGGATCTCCTCGTTTCTGATTCGATCCCGCACAGAGACTCCGAGCATAGTACGCTCCATTGCCCTTTGGGTGACCTTGAGCCTTCTTATGAGGCCCATAGTAAGCGACCATGTCTCAGTTCCGTATGTCAACTGTCAACACACACTTGCACACACTCTCCGAAATGAATTCGATAGAATACCGAAAACCAGGCAACTTTGCGGTGATGCTCAAGGTTTCCGAGCTTATTTTTAACTTATTTTTAACAAATTCATCATCGCCAATGAGTTATCGGGCACGTCGCTATACAAAAATCCGACTAATATTATAAACGCGAAAGTTTGTAAGAATGTATGGATGTATGTTTGTTACTCTTTCACGAAAAACTACTGAACGGATCTGGCTTAAATTTGGTAGGTAGAAAGATTAGGACCTGCATTAACACATAGGCTACTTTTTTTCACGCTTGCGAGCCATAGAAAAGTCATAGAAACGTTGTCCACGCGGGTGAAGCCGCGGGAAACAGCTATGGAGATATAAAATGATAGAAAACACAAACTAGGGTTAATCACCCTATTCATAATACACCCATTTTTATGTTATTCCCCTTTCTCATTAATTACTTATAAGATACACTTTTTATTTTTCTTTAATTACCTATTCCTATTGTATTTTTTTTCCATTGCTGTTGAACATTTTCAAAAAGTCTTTCTCTAGAAAAGCAAAAGTCCTGACTATTAGAATCCTTACTAATATTATAAATGTGAAAATGTGTTTGATTGTTTTGTTTGTCACCTTTCACGCTTCAACACCTTGACCAATCATGATGAAATTTGGCATGCAGGTAGCCTGTTACACTGGGAAGGACATGGGCCACTTTTTATCCCGTGAAAATAGCATAGTTCGATGCAGTTTCCGAGGGAACTGAAAAAATAATCTCTTTTTGGTTAATTTCTTTAACATCGCAACGGAACAATTGATTGTTATGATTTTTTACACGGAGATGGCTGAAGATGTAGAAAATGACATTAGTTACTTATAAGCTTATCCTGACATTGCCCGAGGGATCTGGGAAAAACTTATTTCCGCACTTCTGCGTCGCAACAGAGCAACGGATTGAAGTGATTTTTTTTTGTATTAAATTGATTGAGGAGGTAGAAGTGACATAAACTGCTAATTAGAATAGCCCGATGTAGTTCCCGAGGGATATGGGGAAAACTTATTTCCGCGCTCTCGCACGTCTGCGTCGCAGCGGAGCAACGGATTGAAGTGTTTTTTTTGTATTAAATTAGTTGAAGATGTGGGAATCTGCTAATTAGAATAGCCCGATGTAGGTCCTTAGGGATCTGGTGAAAACTTATGTCCGCACTCGCTTGCAGTTGCGGCTCGCGCACCACTCACCCTCAAAGGCAGTCATAAAAACGAAGTCCACGTGGGCGAAGCCGCGGGCAGAAGGTAGTTCTAAATCCTTACTATAATATTATAAGTGTGAACATGTGTTTGTTTGTTAACTTTTCACGCTTCAACGCCTTAACCATTTTTAATGAAATTTGGCATGCAGGTAGCCTGTGTCACGAGGAAGGACATAGGCTACTTTTTATCCCGTGAAAATAGCATAGCCCGATGCAGTTCCTGAGGGAACTAAAAATATACTCTTTTTTTGGTTAATTTCTTTAACATCGCAACGTAACAATGGATTGTGTGATTTTTTTCACAGAGATGGTTGAGGGGGTGGGAAATGACATAATTTTCTAATAAGCATATGCTGACATAGTTCCCGATAGATCTGAAGAAAATGTAATTGCCACGCTTGCGAGCTGCTTGCGGCTCGCGCTCCGCGTACCCTCTAAGACGGTCATGAAAACGATGTCCACGCGGGCGAAGCCGCGGGCAAAAGCTAGTAAATTAAAAACTCATTAAGTCTTCTTGGGCTTTTTCATGTAAAGTTTTGACGTCTTTGACCTTACAGAAGGGACGGTCCGGGCTTTGCACTGCGCACACATCTTATAACAGCCTCCGTTGTTTAGTAGTTCGTAGATTCGCTTCACTCTAGGCTAGGACGTCGCGGGTTCGAATCCTGGCGGGGTCTTACTATGTAAGACTCGGCTTAGTTGGTGGTAGGGCATTCTTTAAGCCCGTTTGGCTAGATACCACCTTCTAAGTCTTACCGCCAAACATCAGTGTTAACAGCATTGATGTGATCCGATATGAAGCGAGAGATTGGTGTTTTCTCATGGACCCACTTAATTGTCCCACTGGTGGAACCACGGAGGGAACCTTTTTCTCGTAGACCTACTGATTGATTTACATTGATTTTTAACCGCCTCCATGGCGTAATGGTTAGTCCATTCGCTTCACACCAGGAGGTCGCGGGTTCGATTCCCGGTGGGGTCAACTTTGTAAGACTCGGTTTGGTTGGTGGTAGGGCATTTTCATAGCCCGCCTAGCTAGAGCTACTACCATCTTATCTAAGTCTGGCCGCCAAACATCAGTGTTAACAGCACTGATGTGTTTCGGCCTGAAGATGAGATAGCCAGATCCCCATTTCGTTGGGGAAACTTGGTAAGCCCTCTTCCTTCTTCGGCATTATCGTCACTTACCACCGGGTGAGTGCCGGCAGAAGTGAAAACTTGAATATTAACGTTGTGCATTTATATTACATTAAAAAGTTTCCCTTCGGCCGTCTACAGAACCGGAGTTTCGGAATCTCAGAATGAATCAACAAAAAATCAACTCCATCCGTCTTACGAATTTTCGATCAGGTCACGTGTCCTGATGAGAGTTTAACATTTTTTACCCATTACAAAACAAGTGCACAACGCCGCTAAAGAAGTTTTCACTACTCCATCCGTCTTACGAATTTTCGATCAGGTCACGTGTCCTGACGCGAGTTTAACATTTTTTACCCATTACAAAACAAGTGCACAACGCCGCTAAAGAAGTTTTCACTACTCCATCCGTCTTACGAATTTTCGATCAGGTCACGTGTCCTGACGCGAGTTTAACATTTTTTACCCATTACAAAACAAGTGCACAACGCCGCTAAAGAAGTTTTCACTACTCCATCCGTCTTACGAATTTTCGATCAGGTCACGTGTCCCGACGCGAGTTTAACATTTTTTACCCATTACAAAACAAGTGCACAACGCCGCTAAAGAAGTTTTCACTACTCCATCCGTCTTACGAATTTTCGATCAGGTCACGTGTCCTGACGCGAGTTTAACATTTTTTACCCATTACAAAACAAGTGCACAACGCCGCTAAAGAAGTTTTCACTTCAAAAAAAGAGCCACATTGAACTTTATATGACAGAGCATAAGTTTGAATAAGTTTCTGTTGTTTTCATTAGCCAGTTCCTCGTTGCGTTGGGGAATATTGGTAAGCCTGCATCCATTTTCGGCATCATTGTCACTTACTTACAATGGCTTATCAATTGTGGATAAAAAAATCTATTTAATCATATTTTTTTCTTTTGCAAAAAGCTATCTTTAAAATGTTGGCTATTTTTCGGGTTCCAAAGTTTTTTTTTAAATTAAAAATTTGAGTGCGTTTGGCTGCATCTCACCTGATGGTAAGCGCCGATACACCCAAGGATGTAACACGCAAGCTCAAATAGTGCCTAATCACTCTCGACTTGAGGATTCCTAAATTATACGAATCGGGGAATACAGACGCCGGCAGGGAATTCCACTCCTCAAATCCAGCTCAAAAGTCAAACTATAGGTATTTTCATTCACCATGTCCGTCTGTCGGTCCGTCGGTATGTCACAGTCGTTTTAATTAAAAACTATTACTGCTCTATAGCTAAAATTTTGCACAATCGGTATAGGTGCCTATGTAAAAATGTGTAATGCCTAGTTGTAATGTCTGAAAAATTTTCAACTGTGGCTTCTACCCATTAAACATTACACCTCCTTTTGGCAGTAGGGTAAAAATTTTAAGAAAATAAGTGGGTACAACTTAAAGTTCTTCAAATCAAATATGCTTTATTGTACAATCCCTACTTCCCTACCCCTACTTCCCTACTTTAATATTATAAATGCGAAAGTAACTCTGTCTGTCTGTTACGCTTTCCCGCAAAAACTACTGAACGGATTTGGCTGAAATTTGGTAGGTAGACAGACTTATAGGACCTGGGTTAAGACATAGGCTACTTTTTACCACGCTCGCGAGCCGCTTGCGGCTCGCACACTGCGCACCCTCGAAAAGTCATAGAAATGTGGTCCACGCGGGTGAAGCCGCGGGAATCAGCTAGTAATATTATAAATGCGAAAGTAACTCTGTCTGTCTGTTACGCTTTCCCGCAAAAACTACTGAACGGATTTGGCTGAAATTTGGTGGGTAGACAGATTAGGACCTGGATTAAAACATAGGGTACTTTTTACCACGCTCGCGAGCCGCTTGCGGCTCGCGCACTGCGCACCCTCGAAAAGTCATAGAAACGTGGTCCACGCGGGTGAAGCCGCAGGAAACAGCTAGTAACAAATATATAAATAGATAATAAAGCGTCGGTGGCTCAACCGGTAACGACTCGGTCGTCCTAACCAGAGGGGCCAGGTTCAAATCCGGACGGCCAATGTTCCAATGAGTTTTTCGTAACTTACGTACCGTATACCGGGGTTACTTTGAACAACGGGATTACTTTGATCGGAACTTCCGTTACACATACAAATGCGAATTGCGTAAAACGGAACGACTTTTGGTAGTTTTTTTTTTTTGGATGACAACACCGATGAACTGTCAATTCCTTTTCTGTAGGTGCGCTGGAGATTCGGCAGTGGATTATTTAAAAAAAGGTAATTCTTCTCTTCATATAATTTTTTGGTTAAAAAAATGTGTTGCAAAACTTCACGTGCAGCTCAGTACGTGTTTGTATCGTGATATTTTGTTATGAATTCCATGTAGTAGTCTACATTCGGGAATCCCAAGTAAATGTTATTGTTGTTCTAACCTCAAAGCTTACGTAATGGCGTCGGATAATTTAATGCGGGGTGTCATTGATCGGGCACATGGTGTGAGATTGATCAACTGATCAAAGTTACCCCAGCTATTAGCCGAAAAAATTGCTTCATGAAAATGAAGAAAAATGTTATTAGAAGTAAGTTTTTGTTTCTGAATAATTTTGTTGTGATTATAACTTACGTTACATAGGTATATGTTCCTTGATTAAAGTGAAGACTGATTCATTATTGGGAGTTTTATTAGATCAAAGTTACCCCAAGGTTCAAAAACAGTTATAACTTTTTTTCCTGTTGACCGATTTTTTTATTTTATTTTTATTTAATTAGTGATTGGGGCGACTTTGCAGTTTCGTAATAAAAAAGGGTGGTATCAAAGTAACCCCAAATCAAGTTTAACTTTGATCATGCAATTTTTATTTTTTTAATCAAAATCTACAAGAAAAAACATATATTTTTTTACTTTTTTCCAAAGATCTAAAAAAACCGATTATAACGGTTTTTTTTGGTATTCTTTTAATCACTGGATCATAACTTACGGATGATTAAAGTTTAAAATTGATCAAAGTAACCCCGGTTTACGGTACATATACTTTCCGATTGCTTCAACGGTGAAGGAAAACATCGTGAGGAAACCTGCACACACCTGCGAAGAAACTCGAAGGTTGTGTGTGAAGTCGACCAACCCGCAGTGCCAGGTTCAAATCCGGACGGCCAATGTTCCAATGAGTTTTTCGTAACTTACGTACATATACTTTCCGATTGCTTCAACGGTGAAGGAAAACATCGTGAGGAAACCTGCACACACCTGCGAAGAAACTCGAAGGTTGTGTGTGAAGTCGACCAACCCGCACTGGGCGCGTGTTCGACTAAGGCCCGATCGCCCTAATTCAGGGTAGGCTCGAGCCCCTCAGTGGGGACGTATATGAGCTGAAATGATGATATAGATAATAAGTACGTTGTACAGAATATACAGCAAAATTTTAAATTGTACAATCTAGGCGGCCTTATTGCTTAAAGCAATTTCTTCCAGGCAACCTAGAGAATGGATACAATTAAATAAAGTAAGGGCTGTGCAAAGCAATCATTGAAAATAGAAAAAAATACTATAACTACATGATGATGATGATGATGATGATGGTCCTAGCCGTTTTCGGCTACAGCGACCGCAAGGTTGTCCGGCTCAGCTGCAAGCGTCCCGCTTTAATAAGCTATAACTACATATCTAAAATCTAAATCAGTTCTTCGTGACTATTCCTTTGTATCCTAGGTTCAGTCATGTTCAGTTCTCTCCCATATCCTAACAGCTAAGTCCTAGGATCATAGACTGTTCACAATCCGCAATTCGCGCCATTCTTGGTAAGTGCATTCTACACTCTTTGTGGAGCTAGATGGGTTGGCAGCGTCAGCAAAAAAAGTGCTGTGGTAAAGCAGTCTGTGAATTTTTACCAGTATTGTGAGATGGGATGGTAGAGTCGTGGAATTTCTAGTAGGTATCTTTAATTTAGACAGGATGAAAGTATATACAGGGTGTAACAAAATTGGTGTAGGACCTGAAAATTTGGACTAAAATGCATTAAATTGGTCGATCAGCTGATCGATTTGTATGAAGAAACAATATTTTTTTTGCGATTTCAGCAAAGTCGTAGAACAAAAGTTGTTCAGTATGATGAGTAGAAGCCCCAATTAACGGGACCTACACTAGTTTTGTTACACCCTGTATATTAGTACTAACTTACAGTATTGACAATCCCTGCCGCTCTCTAGATTCCGACTTCACCCCCTTGTCACCCAGATTGATACAGATTGGTTACATTTTGGTTCTCGAACGTATAGGATTTCGCCGTGATTTTGGTTGCTCCGTCATTTGTTTTTAGAAATGTCACCTCACGACCGTTGTATGTAGTGTCCGGGGTGTGACAGGAGTATGTTTCAAAATCAGAAAAAATAATCAAGCAAGTAGCTTACATTTTTTTTACCATCTCCGAGGCGTAATATTAGTCAATTTGCACACTAGGTGGGCTAATTTTGAGGTACTCGCTTTAGTTGGTGGAAGGGCATTTTTAAGCTCGCCTAACAAGCTACTATCATTTTATCATAGTTAAAACATAAATGTAAACAGCATAAATGTGTTCTGTCCAGCTTCAGTATAAGATAGTCAGTTCCCAATTTCATTGGAGAAATTCGGTGATTCCGCTTCCTTCTTCGGCATAATCATCACTGGCCATCCAAGGAGATGATGCCAAGAGCGTATCAATAGGGATGACGAATGCTAGTCATCTGATTTACTTTTTATCATCTGTCAAAAACGACATTTTGTTCTAAACATGTTTGAAATACCTAGGCGTGACGTAATAGTTTTGCAGCGTCATTAATGTACTCAATTTGTGATTTTGGTGAATTAAAAATCGAAGACTTGATTAAAAACAAAACGAGTAAGGTTTTCCGAAGTTTGAGTAGGAGGGCAATTTAGTGATCAGGAGTTCATCATTTATTTCTGATGCTGTCGTCATCCCTATTGTGTATAAAAAATAAAGGTTGCATTTTTGCTTCGATGAAATATCTTGTCTTCACGCATGTAAGTTGTATGCAGTTCGTTCACCACTCACATTCTTGTATAAACATACTAGGTGTATAAATATTTTTTTTTAATTTTTCAGGATTTCCGCTACACAAAATTGCGTTAATGCCATTTATAAATTATATTGAAATTTTTAAAAATGATAACAATGTACTTATAAAATAAAGCCGCGTACTTGCACCATTTAAAACTCAGGAACGCCTGGACGGATTTTCATAATATTTGGTTTGTTGGATTCGTCTCGGGCCCTAATAGAGGAATAACTATTAAAAAATCGTAAATCCGATGGCGTTGTATACAGATTTTAAATGTTTGGGTAAATTTTAATTTGAAATGAGTTTTCTTCATTTCGAAATTATGAATAGGGTGATGAACCCTAGTTTGTATGTATTGACATTTCAATACACTACACTTCAATTCACTACACCGTTATTTTCTTTATTTTGAGTAACCATTAAAACATTAAAAAAATTCCTGTGAAAAATATTATTTTATATGCCTGTCAAGTGTACGCAAAATTGATTTTACCGCGCACGTGCTTTTAATTTACCACTTTTTTTTATTTCTAGCTCGGAGGAACAAGACATTTCTAGCAAATAAAAAATTTAATAACCAAAGATACAAACTCTTATTTAAGACTTTTGAAAGGATAATTTTAAAAGGGATAGGTTGCAACTAGGTGAGTTTAGTACGTAAATAACGCTAGCTGATTGAATTCTCTTTGGGTTATATCTTTGTGAAGAAATGAGAATAAATATGAATGAAGCGCATAGGTTACACCAAGGAATAGGTCGTCTTTTCCAAGAAAGTTTTAATGTTTACATTTATATAATTCCAAGCCATATTGTAATCTATCTATGGTAATAATAAAAAAACTTACGCATGCGTACGGGTTCCCCGCTAAATTAAATATTGCGCGATCTTCGTAAACTGAATTGTGTTGTTTTGAATACAAACAAAATTATGGATATACGTGTTATAAAAATATACTTATGTGTATGTATAAAAAAACCAATGTGAAATTACTCTCCAGTAGGGCATGGATACCGGTATACCGGTATACCGAAATACCGGTATACCGATATTATTTTTCGGTATTTTGATACCGGTATTTGAGGATAAAATACCGTTATTTCGGTATTTCAAAAAGTGATCTATTTTTGCAAGGGTGTTTAAAGATTATGCAGAACGCTCGATTTCTATGGTTCATATTGTTGTTCATACTGCAGATGAGTTATCATATGATATGACACAAAACACGAATAATCACGATTATAGAAAAAATCACCACAAAATCAACTATACAAAACATAACGCTACATGTATATAGCTAGTATCTAGGTGGTATTTAATTATATTGCTTTCAGTTGTTTAGCTTATGTTTTACTTCTACAAATAAAATACCTTCGAACAAATATCTCCCGATTTTTAAGTTCCACGGCGTCTGCTTAGGAACTGTAAAGAAATAATGTGTTTAAAGATGAGGCCGAAGATATAGAAGCGTTTCATCAAATCTGTCTAGCATATGGGATACATCTTGGAGTGTCAAACGTATTGTATTGATAGAAGCCGCCACTACCACAAAACACAATGAAAATGAAACATCAGATGAGTCAGATGACGATGAAAGTGAAGATGAAGACGGTGACAATGAAATATTCACATTAATTTAGGTTTCGGCACCATGTTTAAACTTAGAATATGGTAGTGTGATCAAGAAAACGCGCTCTGTGATAAAAATGTTTTTGAGATTTATAACAAAAAACGACGCATATTTAACCGACCAAATTGAAATTGAAAAAACTCTGATAGACTTCAACTTCGCTATAAATTTTTCCCAAGAGGAGTTTGAATTGCTGCATTATATTCAAATGAGCTTGAAAATAGTCAAGATCACAGTGGAAACTCAGAAGAATATTTCAAAGAAAGTGCAGAGAAACGCAGAGTCAACCATCCAGAGTTTCCTAGAATGAGCTGTGATGAAATGATTACTTCAATTACTGAACTTGTTTAACGTTTGCAAGAGCACTCTCTACAAAATATAACTGCGATGAGCTCACCTGCTGCCGCTAATGTTTCTACTGAAAAGGGAATAAGTGGTGATGACACAGGTAGCAGTATTTCATCTGTGAAGGAAAAAGAACTTAACAAAGCAATAGAAAAATCTATGACCTAAAAGCAAAAAAGATCCCAAATCGGAGAGGAAAAAGAAAGTAATATTCAAACACTAATTTGTATTGAAATGACATTGTATGAAAATGGAAATACTAGAGGCAGAGTTTTGAACGCAGCTTACAAGCCCCTCTTAAGTACGTCTCCCAAGAGCGTTTCATCCGCAAGAGCCTTTTCAGCTGCAAGTTACATATGTAACAAAATAAGATCATCACTCAACAACGCAAGTTTTGACGCGTTGTGTTTTCTTCGTTCTATTTTTCAACAAACGCGATCTGCCTGATGGATGAACTTGAGTTAAATTGCACCTGCGCCTATATTTTTTTAAATTACTACTTTCTACACCTTCATTTGCAATTTGATATTGTTTTAACAATACTTTCGTATTCATAGTATAAACTGTAACTAAGATAGATATTCAAAATTTTTTCGTTACATGTTTTCTTATCATTAGAGAGTAAGACTGATTTTAATACCTATTTGATTGTGATATTTATGCTAATGAAACAATATAAATAATAATTTTATCAAATAACGTATTTTCTTTAGTATTCTTATTTACCTATATACTTTAATAACTCATTTTGTGATTTCTAGGAATTTGATAAATAGTTGAAGTTTTTCTGGCATACAGTGTAGAAAACTGATTTATACACTCTCCGCAAACAAGACTTACTAATCGTTCTAGGAATCATTTAAACATAAATAGCAGTATTTAAAAAATACCGAAATTTCGGTATACCGGTAATTGAAAATTCAATACCGGTATCAATACCGGTATGAAAATCATTCCGGTATTCCATGCCCTACTCTCCAGTCATTCAAAATGAGCCAAAAGTCGCGTAAAATTAAATTTGGTTGCCGAAACCTTAATCCAAACAAAGATTATTCTGTATAAGAGCCTGGTGCATAGTGCTTGAGTACGCCTGTGTTGCATGGAATCCTTTGTATGCTGTTAAATCACAACAACTTGAATCTTTGAATAGGGCTTACACCAGGCATCTCGCTTTTGTGTCACAGGGAATTTCTTACAGGAGTCCTTAGAGCCTAACTTTCAAACACTTCAAGCTTGATAATTTATCTGAGCATTGTAAGCGTCTCGGCCTTGTCTTTCAAACACTTCAAGCTTGATAATTTATCTGAGCATTTTAAGCGTCTCGGCCTTGTCTTTCAAACACTTCAAGCTTGAAAATTTATCTGAGCGTTGTAAGCGTCTCGGCCTTGTCTTTCAAACACTTCAAGCTTGATAATTTATCTGAGCGTCGTAAACGTCTCGGCCTTGTCTTTCAAACACTTCAAGCTTGTTAATTTATCTGAGCGTCGTAAACGTCTCGGCCTTGTCTTTCAAACACTTCAAGCTTGATAATTTATCTGAGCGTCGTAAGCGTCTCGGCCTTGTCTTTCTTTATAAATGCATTAGGGGCATGATTAAGTGTGAGAATGTATTTGACTATTATAGCCTTGTCTGTTCCGAGCAATTATTATTATCCGAGATATCCCATGTCAAGAGTCTTTCACATTCCCTTCTTCATAACCAATATAGGTAAGAATTCTCCTTTCTGTAGAATATGTATGGATAACAACACCATTAACCCTAAACTATACAAAATTGATATATTTTCTAACTTCTTGTCAAAATTTAAAAGTAATATTTCATTAATTTCTTAGTTAGTATTTTTCCATGTTGTTTTAATAATAATTTTATGCCAATGTTGTGTTCACCTATAAGAAGCATTTACCTAGGCTGTTTGATAAGTACCCGTTTACTAAATATATTAATATCACTGGCCGAAAATAAGTATACCACCTTTTTAAGCCATTTTTCAGAGGCGGGAAAACGAAAAAAAAATTGCATTCTTTTGTTTTTTTTCTCAGTTGACAGCGATTTAGTGAAAGCGTGAACTTAAAATTGTTAAAATGGAGAAAGAACAGTATCGGTCTGTAATTAGATTCTTGTTTTTGGAAGGAAAAACATGTGATGAAATAAAAGTAAGAATGCAAGCGGTTTACCATGAATGTGCTCCTTAAGACAACCGTCAGATATTGGTATAACGAGTTTAAGCGGGGGAGAACAACCGTCTTTGATGAGGATCGCCCAGGCCGGTTTCCTTATACAAATAAAAAAATAATTAAATAAAACTAAATTTTATAATTACTTGCCGTGTTAGTTATTTGGGGAAAAATCTTAAAAGGTAAAAAAAAAACAACTTCCCGGTTTCCGATTGAGCTGAAATTTTGCATGCACATTAAGTTTGGACAACAATGTATGGTGAGATAAGTGACGTCATTCTAAATCCAATATGGCTGACTCCCAAATATAGCGGACTTGTTATTGTTTTATGCATCCCATAGTGTGGGCACCCTTACACTGTGGTATGGGTATCAAATGGAAAAGTTTACTGAGAAGAACACGAAATAATTAAAATTATCATTTTCACCTAAAATTGTATTGTTTTTTTTTAAAAGTTATTTGCTGACACTACTAAATGGCAGTGATGGCGATACAGTGTCGGTGTCATACAAATATTTGTTCGTTAGCGTAGTCTGCAGTTGAAAACGCTGAGCCAATACGTAAGTTTGCACTATGACAGTTAAGCAAGTGTTCACACCGGGAGCAATCAGCCGTCGAGTATTGTCGGCGCTACGGATCTGCGGCTGAAACGTGGTCTAAAGAAAAGGTAATTGAATTAAATGTTGCTGTCTCCCTCCCCCAAATCTCTCCGTGTACAGCAAGAAAGGGAGAACTACAGCGCAGACTGACAATAGGCACTAAAATTGACCAAAACAGCATTTCGTAGTCCCCTATTTTCTCCTCTAAAACTTGAGCAATAATGTTTTTTTCATTAGTAATTAAAAAAAAAAAACTTTCTACCTATGCCTCTACGTTTTCATTTTATTGTTAATATATGTATTATTTTTTTGGTGGGTGTCTAAAAATGACGTTTCAATTGGGCAATTTTCTCAGTTTTTGAAGGCTCCTACTTCCCATTATAATTAGAATATGGAAAAAAACAAAACATAGGGCGGGGCATGGCCATAGTAGACATAGGTTTAATGGAAAAAAAATATTTTTGCTCTATTATCATTGTCGACGGAGAAAACAGGGGACTACGTTTGTAAGGGACAAAATGGCGCCCGCGTTTTCTCTTAAGCTCAATAACCGAATTCGCTTACCTGTTGAGCGAAATCAAAAACGCTAAATTGCATTTTTTTTTTCTTCTGCTCGCGGGTTAATTTCGCCGGATTAGCGGGGGTCGGCCGGTTATTGCACGAGGCAAACTAACCTACCCCAACAATTGAACTTAGTATTTTTAAATATTTTTTTTAGAACAATCGTAGAATCCAACTCAGCTGGGCAGCGTTCGAGAAACTTCGCAATATCTTCACGTACCAAGTACCGCAGTGTCTTAAGATTAAGGTCTTCGACCAGTGTGTGTTGTAATGACATACGGAACTGAGACATGGTCGCTTACTATGGGCCCCATAAGAAGGCTCAAGGTCACCCAAAGAGCAATGGAGCGTGCTATGCTCGGAGTTTCTCTGCGTGATCGAATCAGAAACGAGGAGATCCATAGAAGAACCAAAGTAACCGATATCTATATATCGGTTACTTTAGCAATTCTGAGAGCTATCTCTCAGAATTGCTAAACTTGGCACATAGCTTATTGCTTAAAGCGGGCGGAGCACATAGCTCGTAGAACAGATGGCCGTTGGGGCAGTAAAGTTCTCGAATGGCGTACAGGAAAACGTAGCGTAGTGGACCGATGACCTGGTGAAGGTCGCGGATAGCCGCTGAATGCGGGTAGCGTAGATCCGGTCGTCGTGGAAATCCTTGGCTATGGTATGCCTATGACCAGCAGTGGGCGTCCTCAGGCTGATATGATGATGATGATTTTCAATTTTTAGGGTTCCGAACCTCAAAAAGAAAAAAGAACCTTCACAGGATCACTCCGTTGTCCGTCTGTCTGTCTGTCAGTCAAGACCCTTTATCGAAAGTTGTCCTACATAACGAGATGCAACGAATAGTTTGAAGTTATTGTTTTAATGCACACCCTAAAGTAAAAAAAAACAGAAATAATCCTGTATGATTATTTTTCCCAAACGAAGCCGAGCTTTGTGATAGTAATTATTTATTTTACAGATCCATACAATAACGAGTAACTAATGTGAACCTATAAACCATTAATGTGATAAAGATAAATGAATGTTGTGGTAAACCTTGGTAGGTTGAAATAAAACCGTCAAAATTAATTTTCTAAGTTGATTTTCACTTGTTTTAACTTAATTTTTTGAGTCCTCAATCACGCTTCAACTTGGCTGCCCTCCAACACAGCATAATTAAAATTTGCAGTGTTGTTATTAGAGAATTAAGAGCATCCCCCCGCACAACCAGCTCCCCCATTAGTAAAAAATAATTATTCGCTTATTTTTAAACGATGAATTTTATGAATAGGTACTGTAGTTTATTAAGAAACTATAGAATTTGTAAAATATAATTTTACAGATAGCATAAGTGCTAAAAGTGGTCACTTTTGATACTTATGCTACCTGTAACTACAGCGAACTATATTTTACAGAGTCAATTATCGTCTCTTATTGACTTATTAAGTTATTATAGTTTCTAAATAAACTACAGTACCATTTTTTTATATTTTTTAATTTCACAATTGATAAGCCCTTGACATCGTCTCACCTGATGGTGAGTAACGATGATGCCGAAGATGGAGGCGGGCTTATCAACATTCCCCAACGCAATGGGGAACTGGCTATCTTATCTTCATGCCGGAGCACAAGAATGCTGTCAACATTGATGTTTGACGGCAAGAGTTAGATAAGATGGTGGTCGCTCGCCAGGCGAGCTTATAAAATGCCCTATCTCCAACTAAACCTAGTCTTACAAGTATGTAGCGAATGGAGGCGGTTAAAACCTACCTATTTCTTCATTATCTTATTATTCTGGAACTCTTAAGTGCCAATAAACTATTTTTCATTTCCATTTTCAAACTATTATTTATTTCGTTGTCATTTAATTTCATTTTATTTTCATGCAAAAATGGCCACTTTTGACACTTATGCTGTTACTACAGCGAACTATATTTTATCCTACTTATATTATAAATGTTAAAGTTTGTATGTATGGATGTTTGTTACTCTTTCACGCTTTAACCAATGGACGGATAGGGATGAAACTTGGCACACATATAGTTTATGTCCTGGAATAAAACTAGGCTAATTTTTACCCCGGGAAAACATCTTATTCCCACGGGAAAATCGAAACCAACGCAGGCGTAGCTGCGGGCGGACCGCTAGTAGTAAATAAATAAACTGTATTACCTACTTTGTTACGCCACCGACGCTCTTTAGAGCTTTACTTAAAGCCTTAAGATGGATCAAATTACAATATTCAATTCAAATTGTTGAAAGACTGTGTTAATCTATCACCATGAGAAAAATATATAATATACCCCTTCCCGCGACAAACGGCCATCTTGGGATGTTTAACGAACATCGCTTGTACGACCAACAACCCATTTGGGTTGTTTTTATATGTACTTTAAGGCGCTTTGAATATGGTTGAAATTAGTATATAAAACTGCGTCTATCGTTAGGTCTTATTTGGCAAAATTGTTGTGAACGTGTGGTTACACCTAATTGAAATACTTTACATCCCATTTGATAGAAGAATATTTTTTAAAACGAATATTTGTTTCCCGTTTTCTGTGGTTGTCAGCCATTACGTCAAATACGTGTGAAGATGTTGTGTTGTGGTTTTGTGTGTTGGATCATGGAAAGGTAAGTAAATTGAATTTATTTCGATTGTTAGATGTTATTGCTTTACAGTGTAGTGTTTTTATCACCGTATCTTTCACGATAAAACTCTTAGAAACGCATTGAGTTGGTAGCGGAAAATTGAACAAACTTATTTTTTTTGTCTCGAGTATGTTCCTAAACGGTTCCTAAATTCACCAAAACGGCTTGTTTTTGATATATATACATCTTCTAAACTGATCATCATCATTTCTAAGTGTTTGCATGTAATTTAGATCACCTAGGGCTTTTCCAAAGCAACCTGTAGCAATTCAACACAATGGTATTTTTTTGTGTAAAATTATGTAATTTAACCCTTCCATCCTACCGAAATACGAACAAATGTTGATTTATCATCATCATCTGACACCATCATCATAGTTTCTAAGAATTTAAATGAATTTTAGACCAATTTAAATTTTCACCGAGGTAGCCTCGGGTAAATCAAACGATGGACTTTATTTGTACTATACCTACCCCCAGCTGGTTTTTAATTTACCATCATTATCACACCGTCATCATCACACAATCATCACCACATAATCACTATAGTTTCTAAGAATTTACATGAATTTTTAGAACTATTCAAATTTTCTCTGAAGCAGCCTGCGGCAATTCAAATCATGGACTTTATTTGTGTTTATTTTGTACTATACCTACTTGTTTTTGATTTACAATCATCATCACACCATCATCATCACACTAATCATCAGTGTCTAAGAATTTAAATGAATTTTAGACCAATTCAAATTTTCACCGAGGTAGCCTCGGGTAAATCAAACGATGGACTTTATTTGTACTATACCTACCCCCAGCTGGTTTTTAATTTACCATCATCATCACACCGTCATCATCACACAATCATCACCACATAATCACTATAGTTTCTAAGAATTTACATGAATTTTTAGAACTATTCAAATTTTCTCTGAAGCAGCCTGCGGCAATTCAAATGATGGACTTTATTTGTGTTTATTTTGTACTATACCTACTTGTTTTTGATTTACAATCATCATCACACCATCATCATCACACTAATCATCAGTGTCTAAGAATTTAAATGAATTTTAGACCCATTCAAATTTTCTCTGAAAGCAGCCTGCGGCAATTAAAATGATGGACTTGTTTTTATATTTTGAATTAGTTCTACTGCTCCGAATGTTTTAATTTTTTTTTTGTGATAAGCCGAAAGGCCATTCTACTCAGAAAAATAAAAATTCAAACATCTGGACTTCAATCGGGGTCTCAAAAAAAAAAACAAATTACTAGTTCTGTGTTCAAGTTTTGTAAATTTTTGGTTGTTTTTGAAACTAATTTTAAAAATTGTTTTTGCATTAGACAATTTTTTTTTGTATTGTACCGTGAAGATATTTAACTAAACCATTAGAAAAAAAATATTTCATATGTATATCTAGAGTGCTTAGATAGAAATAGATAAGGAAAGAAAATTGGAACAGAAAATAAAACACAATTTTAAATTTCAAAGTACTGTATTTAATTTATCTCTAATCTAACACATGTAAAATAAAAACCATTAAAAAGGAAATTTAATCATCTTACTAGATCAGTAATTAGTTGTTATAGGTATCATGCAAAAATAATGAGAAAACTTCGGAAATCCGCAGCGCGGCCGACCCCCGTTGAACGGCCCGCGCGGCACAAAATTTAATCATTTTTGTAATATTTTTTTTAATTTGTTTTTGCACTAGACAATCGTTTTTTTGTTTTGTATCATGTAGATACATTACCTAGCCATTAGAAAAAGATCATTTTAACTGTATATATGTAGAATATAAATAGAAATAGTAAAAAGAACGAAAAAGGAACCAAAAAAAACAAAAGTTTCAAATTAATCGTGTTCCATTTTATTTTTTTGTGATAGAAGAAATCTAAAAAAAATATAATCAAAAAGGAAATTTAATCAGCTTACTAGATCAGTAATTAGTTTTTATAAGTTTCATACAAAAATACTGAGAAAACCTCGGAAAGCCGCAGCGCGGCCGACCCCCGCAAAACCAGACCGGAAGTACCGGTCGCGGGGACGGAGTCGGGGCGTTTGATATGCTCACGGGAAGGGATACTTAAAGATTACAAGAATAAAAGAATCGATTAAATTCAATACAATTTTAAAAATATAACCATTTTTGATGTAAAAAAATATATTATAGACCCTGTTTTTGGCATTAATTACAAAATTTCTCGAAAACAATTAGTTAATGTTGAACGAAACCAACACACAAAAATTGGTGGCTTTAAGACCTTTCATTTTAATTGAACACATTTTTTTGAAACTTATTTGAAAGCGATGAAAAGTAATAAAAACATGTGCCGTAAAATCGAGAATTGGGCGTTCAGTTTCAACGTAACAGCCGCGTTGTAGCCCGCATTGATTTTAACTTAAAATGAATAGACTTACGTTCGATATTATTAAAACACGTACCAACCTGATCGGATTGAGTGTACTTAGCGCCTTAAAGAGCATCGGTGGCGTAACGGCTAGGGCCGCCGCTTCCTGTCCGGAAGGTCGTGGTTCGAATCTTGCCTAGTACCAATGTGATTTCGAATTTAGATTTCATATGTACGTTTACCGACGCTCTTGCGGTAAAGGACAACATCGCGAGGAAACCTGCACATGTCTGCAAAGAAACTCGCAGTGAAGTCGACCAACCCGCACTGGGCCCTTGTGGTCGACTAAGGCCCGATCGCCCTAATTCAGGGTAGGCTCGTCCCCATACAGGGTATTTTTTTAACACCGAGCAAGCCGTTAAGGGTGGGCTTACTCATTAAACTGAATAACTTTCCCCAAGAAACATGGGTACAAATCACGAAAAAAAATGACTCACGATACAAGGTTGACTAATCGGAATCATCGATTTCTATGAAAAGTTCAAAAAAATAATTGCGAATTCAGTATACCTTCTTTGGGGAAAGTTGTTCAGTTTCATGAGTAGAGCCCACCCTTAACGGCTTGCTCGGTGTTAAAAAAACACCCTGTATATGAGTTGAAAAATAAAGCATACGAAGGTATTAATGCTTTATTTTTCAAGCGACTTCCAAAAAGGAGGAGGTTCTCAATTCGACTGTATGTTTTTTTTTATGTGTGTTACCTCAGAACTTTTGACTGGGTGAACCGATTTTATGATTCTTTTTTTTATTTGAAATCTAGTGCTTCCCGTGTGGTCCCATATAAATTTTATCAAAATCGGTGTAGTAATTTATTAGAAAATTAAGAAAAACTAAAAATAAAGAATAATAATGCAAAAATGTACTAAGTTGTTGCTATGGAAGTCGGTTTTTTAACGTGTTTAGCGTTTTCAATTATATCGTTTAAAATTGTCGTCGGAGTATGTACTCGTAGGTACTCAGCGAGTAATTATTTTTTAACTAATGGCAGTGCGAGTTAGCTGGAGGATGCCTTAAGCGTTTCATAATATTGCTTCGTGTCTCTACTTAATTCAATTAAATTGAAATTCATTGCTGAAGGTCATTGTCTGGGACAAGAGCCTATAATTTTCTTATTAGAAAATTAAAAAGCGCTAAATTATATTATTAAGTATCCAACCTATAATAAAGTTGTCTTTTTGTCCGTCTAAATTAAATTTATAACAGCACTAATAAAATTCTTAAATTAATGTAGGCAATTTTATATTCGTAGAAATCAGAATTAAAAGAGATTAATAAATTCTCAACTTCTCTTAAGCACAAACTCCTTCATCAGCCACCGTGACGTAATGGAAAATCCATTCGCTTCACACCAGGAGATCGCTGGTTCGATTTCCGGCGGAGTCTAGCTTTGTAAGGCTCGGTTTGGTTGGTGGTAAGGCATTTTATAATATAAGCCCGGCTTTTTAGCTACCACCATCCTATCCTACTGGTCGTACTAATATTATAAACGCGAAAGTTTGTAAGAATGTATGTATGTATGTTTGTTACTATTTCACGCAAAAACTACTGAACGGATCTCGCAGAAATTTGGTAGGTAGACAGATTAGGACCTGGATTAACACATCTAGTCTACCGACTTCCATCGCAACCACTTAGTACAATTTTGTATTATTATTTTTGGTTTTTGTTAATTTTGTAATAAAGCACGGCACCGATTTTGATAAAATTTATATGGGACCACACGGAAAGCACTAAAGCTTTCAAATAAAAAAAGAGTCATCAAAATCGGTTCACCCAGTCAAAAGTTCTGAGGTATCGAACATAAAAAACGTCGAATTGAGAAACTCGATCTCTCCTTTTTGGAAGTCAGTTGAAAAGGAGGAGGTTCTCAATTCAACTGTATGTTTTTTTTGTATGTTTTTTACGCGATATCTTCGCAGATTGTGAACCAATTTTCATGATTCTTTTTTTATTCGATAGGGTATGTTGCCAGGCTGGTCCCATATACATTTTATTAAAATATCTGCAGTACTTGTTTATAAAATTACAGAAACCAAAAAAGTAAATCAAAAATTGTACTAAGTGGTTGCGATGAAAGTAGGTTTTTTTTAACATGTTTATTGGTTACCTAGATGCTCATCTCCAGAAATTATAAAACTTATTTTTTTCTACTTGAAAAATGTAATAAATTATTTTTCACTCTAAATATATATTTATTAGCATTGTGGTACAATCATGGTAGGCAGCTAAATAACTTTAAAAATAAATCGAGCCGTATTCTAGATTTATGTATTACCAATGTATCCGACTGTAAAACATTACCAACAACGTTGCCGTTAGTACCTGTTGATGATTACCATCCACCATTTTACGTCCTGATGCCTTTTGACTGTAATGACAACCCTATGCCGCGTAATACGAGATCACAGTATTGTTTTAGAAATTGTGACTACTCAATAATTAATGAAGAATTGTCAAATGTTGATTGGGATGATTTGTTTTTATATAAATCTGCGTCGGAAGCCGTAGACAGCTTTTATGAGCTGATTTATGGTTTTATCAAAAAATTTATACCGATTAAAATAATCAAACCGTCTCGATTTCCTGTCTGGTTTAATTCCTCCTTGATTTGTATTTTCAAACAAAAAAGTCGTGCGTGGATTAAATGGAAAAAATACAACAATAAATACGACTATAGCAATTTCTCTAGGTGCAGGGCACTTTTCAAGAAAGAATCATCACGTAGGTACAATGAATATATAGAATTAGTTGAGTTTAATATAAAAAAATATATAAAATACTTCTGGACTTACATCTCGAACCGTAAAACTTCTAACAGTATACCCGATTGTGTTTTTTATAAAAATATTACTGCGGAGAACCCGATTGATGTGTGTAATCTCTTTTCGTCATTTTTTCAATCTGTCTTTGAGCCCTCCATGGTCACAGATAATTTTGATCTATCCAATCTTTCCAATGGTTCTCAAGTTGATATATCTGATATAGTAATAACTACTGATGAGCTACTTAAGGCTTTGAACTCATTGGATGTATCCAAGGGCTCTGGAACAGATAATATTCCCCCTATATTTATTAAGAGCACAAGTGGTTATATTTGTAAACCGTTATGTTATTTATTCAATATATGCTTGCGAGAAGGAATTTGTCCTAACATTTGGAAGGCTGCTAGAATAGTACCTGTTCATAAGGGAGGGTCAAGAAAGGACGTGGAAAACTACCGCCCTATTTCAATTTTGCCAACTCTGTCGAAGCTCTTCGAAAGATTAGTACATAACGCTATCTACCCTTCTCTTCACAATAATATCTTACCTCAACAGCATGGGTTTGTTCGGCATCGTTCAACTGTTACTAACTTATTTATATACTTCACAGACTTATTTGAAAACTTAGATGGTAATAAACAAACAGATTGTATTTACACTGACTTTCGAAAAGCTTTTGATAGAGTGGATCATCGCATACTGCTTGAAAAGATTGCATATAATGGTATTTGAGGCAACTTGTGGCGTTGGTTTAAACCTTATATATCCAATCGTAAACAGAAAGTTGTTATTAATGGTTTCGAATCAAGCCCTGTTCCAATTAGTTCTGGTGTGCCACAAGGCTCCATTCTAGGGCCACTCTTATTTATACTATTTATAAATAATATACACGAATGTTTCCGCCATTGCGACTTTTTATTGTATGCTGACGATTTAAAAATGTATACGACTATTGAAACTTATAGTGACCATATAAGATTTCAGGAAGATCTAGATAGATTTACGGAATACTGTTATAGGAATAAATTGAGTTTAAGTGTAAATAAGTGTAAAATAATTACTGTAACTAAGAAAAGGAAAGTTTCCAATTATTCTTATTCATTGTGCAATACTATACTTGCACACGTTCATAATACGCGCGATCTTGGTATCGATATTGATTGTAAACTAACTCTGGATACACATGTTGAAAATATTTGCAATAAGGCATACAAAATGTTTGGATTTGTTATGAGAGCATGCAAAGAGTTTAAAAATCCGCTTACTTATATTTACCTTTATAAAACATTGATACGCTCACAATTAGAATATGCAGTCTCAATATGGAATCCTTACTATGAAGTCTATATAAATAATATCGAAAGAACACAGAAAAAGTTTATGAAATCAATGCAATATAGATGTTTTCGTAAATTCGTACCTTATGAACAACTACTTTCAAAGTACAAAACACTAAGTCTTAAGAATAGACGTCATCAGCTGGAAGTACTTCTATTATATGACCTTTGTCACGACAAATATGACTGTATTCCTATAATAAACAAGCTTCGATATCGTGTGCCGGCTAGATCTTATAACAGAACCTCACGCTCTTGTACTACCTTTGTTCCTCCTAGATGTCGCACTAACGCTGGAAAACGCTCGCCACTATATCATCTTACGAATACTTATAATACCATGTTCAACGATATAGATATATTTAGCAATCATGTGAATGCCTTTAGATCAAATATTCTTGGCAGTCTGAATGCTCAAATATGAATTCATAATAAGTCATTAAATTACTAGATTCTAAATTAATGTTGCATAGTTAAGTTAAGTATCGACCTATTCTCTTATTTATTTGATCACAATTATCGAATCTTACCTTAAATAACTATCCTTTAAACTAATTAACCTTAACATGCTGTAAGTGCTTATTGTCCTTTTTTTTTACAAATCTGTGTTATACATTTAATTATTTTGTTTTTAAAATGCATCTAGTTGTTATGCACTTTTTATTGTTTCTCAACGATAACTTAAATGTAACTGTGGCTAATGTTGTGGGTTTCACAATTAGTAATAAGATAACTATTTAAATTGTATTATAATATGGATTGTGTAACTGTTTATTAGTCCTTAAATAAAAAATAAAAAAAAAACATTGGCCCTATAATTTGGTATAATCATTGTCACTCTTATTGGAGCGGCAATTTTTTTTTCTTACCTGTGCTCCTCTCAGAACTCGAATACGTAGCTTATCTATGTAACCTTTGTCTAAAACACTTTATACCTAATAACCTCATTACGAAAACCTATTTTTTTTTGTGGAAAAGAATTTTAATTATTTCGTATTTTTCTCATCGAGCCGTTTAATTTCATAACCAGATCATGGAGGTGAATGAAAAATGACAGGTTTTAGAATGACGTGACAAACTACACGTTTATGTTAAATTTTAGCTCAAGGGAACACTGGGAAGTGAGTAAAATTTTAGCTCAAGGGAACACTGGAAAGTGAGTAAAAGTTTACTCAACGGAACACTGGAAAGTAAGTAAAATTTTAGCTCAACGGAACACTGGGAAGTGAGTAAAATTTTAGCTCAACGGAACACTGGGAAGTGAGTCAAATTTTAGCTCAACGGAACACTGGGAAGTGAGTCAAATTTTACTTGCAAATTTAGAAGCGGAAAACTTACTTACTATACATAAAAACATTGCAACTTAAATAAAAGCTTGTAAAACTTACTTATGGGAATAAACATAACCCTCCTTTTTCGCAGTCGGGTAATGAGACATAAATCAGCATCACCTTTTTATCAAGAATCGGTAAGCCCTTAACATCATCTCATCGGTTGGTAAGTGATGAATATTATGCCGAAGATAGAAGCGGACCAACCAGGATTCCCCAACGCGATGGGGAGCTCGCTATCTTATATTAAAACCGGAACACATCAATGATGTTAACACTGACGTTTGGTGGCAAGACTTAGATAAGGTGGTGGTAGCTAGTCCTAGCCCTTCCACCAAGCAAAGTGAGTCTTACAAAGTTAGACAACGCCGGGAATCGAAACCGTGACCTCTTGATGTGAAGCTGACATATTAGCTTCACATTGACATAAGCTATTAACATAAGCTATTATATTAGCTTAACATTAGTATACTTACTTATATGGCGCAATGCCACGAAGGCGGTTAAAAACCTATCTCCTCAGGATGGGAGTCAAATAATCCACTAGGTCAGCCATGCTCTATGTGTGTTCCGCGGAACCCTAGGATTCCACGATACCACTGTAGGGTTTTCGCAAGAATTTATAAAAAAAAACACCTCTCTCCACCACCACCCACCACAGTACAATTTTACTATGCCGCTGACGTCGATATCTACTTGTGAGCGCGCGAAACATATAAAACGAAACGAAAAATAAAAAACAGTTTCATACCTCCCATTAGTTAGTTTTTTTTCTTTTTAATATCTTCTATTTCTATTATTATACTTGTTATGTAAGTAAGTAATAAGTATCTGTTGCATTGTACTTTTACTATGCTTATTAATAAAGAATACACTTTTAAAAACTATTTTTTTATAGTAGGGTTCTGTCAAGTATTTCGCTTTCCAAAAGAGTTCCATCACCAAAAAAGTTTGAGAACCGCTTCACTAGGTATTTAAAAAAATAGCACGAGGGTAAGATTTTTTGTTAGTGGTTGAACACAGAAATCTCGACAAACAAGAATTAACACCAAATATACGGCGCTGCACTTCGCAGCTAAATAATTCATGTCTACTTGACTGTGAACAGTTGGTTGCAAAAAAAAACCTTTAAAAAAGAAATTAAAACCTCTGCCAAAAACATCTTAAAAGTAGATAATTATATGCTTTGGCCCTTTAAGTTTAATATAAGTAGTTAAATTTTGATCTAAGAGTCGTCGCGTAGGGCGACCGCTATTAAACTCAAAGGGCCAAAACATATCATTTTCTACTTTTTAGAGGTTTTGCCGGATTAAAAAAAAAGTTTAATTTCATGCTTTTTAAACTTTACGTAACCCAAACACGATACCTTTGCTGGAAGTGGGTAAGGAGTTGGGTATCTGCAGATACCAGGAGAAGCTGCGGCATCAGGTCAAGGTTACCATGTTCAATCTAAAACCAATTCATTGAGATGATTCCAATGAGCTCAAATATGATTCATCTGCTGTAAGTAGGTGAGGAGTTGGGTATCCTGCAGATTCTAGAAGATGCTGCTGCATCAGGTCAAAGTTACCATGTTCTATCTCACACCTATTTATTGAGACTATTCCAATGAGCCCAAACACGATACCGTATGTTGGCGAGAAGTTGGGTATCCTGCAGATTCCAGGAGATGGTACAGCATCAGGTCAAGGTTATCGTGTTCTAATACTTATTCATTGAGAATATTCCAATTAGCCTACATACGGTGCCTCTACTGGTAAGTTGGCGAGGAGTTGGGTTTCCTGCAGATTCCAGGAAATGCTGCAGCATCAGGTCAAGGTTACGAAGATTTTTCAATATGATTGCAGTAACAGAACACCAAATTTCGAATCGATCAGACCGGTATAAGATGCCAACATCACCTAGATAAGAGCTGATGATCCTCAAATGGCTGAACAGATCATCATAAATTATAGCTAAAAACCACCTCGATCACGTCAGCTTTCAAACGAACACACAGCCACAGACAGACACACAGATACAAACGTTAAACTTATAACACTTCTCTTTTTGCTGGGGGTTTGGGGGGGGGGGAGATATTTCAAGCGTCTATCAATATGTTGCCGTTATCAATATCGAGCAAAAACGAGCAAAAAAATCACGTTTGTTGTATGGGAGCCCCTTAAATATATTTATTTTACACTTTTTTTAGTATTTATTGTTATACTGGGAACAGAAATACATGATCTGTGAAAATTTCAAATGTCTAGCTATCACGGTTCATGAAATACAGCCTGGTGACAGACGGAGACGTACGGACTGATAGACTGATAGACTGATATTATTGTGTGGAAGCCCTCCTTAAATACTAATTTATTTTTATTTATTTATTTTTAAAGTAAATAATACAACTCAATATTCTGTAAATATTTCAAGCGTCTACCTGTTGCCGTTATCAAAATCGAGCAAAAAATCACGTTTGTTGTATGGGAAACCCCCCTTAGATATTTGTTTTATTATATTTTAGTTATTTATTTTTAGATGAATATATAACTCAATATTCTATGAACATTTCAAGCGTCTGACTGTTGCAGCGAGCAAAAAAATTTTTGTTGTATGGGAGCCCCCCCCCTAAATATTTGTAACATTTTAAATTAAATATTAATGTTTTAATAAATATATAATTTAATATTCTGTGAATATTTCAAGCGTCTATCTGTTGCCGTTATCAATATCTAGCAAAAACGAGCAAAAAATTACGTTAGTAGTACCGGAACCCCCCTTAATTTATTACTTTTTTCAAATTTTTAGTATTTTTGTTATAGCGGCAACAGAAATACATCCTCTGTAAAAATTTCAACTGTCTAGCTATCACGGTTCATGAAATACAGCCTGGTGACAGACAGACAGACGGACAGCGAAGTCCCAGTAATAGGGTATCGTTTTTAACTAAAAAACATCAACGCGAGGGACAAAATGAGTGTTTTTGTCCCTCTGTTAATTCAGATTCTTTAGCGCAAACACGACGCACACTTAGTCAGCTTTAGTAATTGTTGATTTAATTCAGGATAAGTACTCGGATAACTACACCAACTTTCTTTCACTCTTGTACGTATTACCGCTTTTACGATAGAGCAAAAACGTAAACCTATAAAAATGCCATTCTTGTATGGGTAGTCCTTGATTTTTTTTTAGTTTTAATTATTTATTAGTAAATCCTAATAATAAAAATATTCTGTGAAAATTATATACGGTTCTAAAGATACATCAAGATACTTTCAAAGGTCGGACAGACAGATGTACGAACGGACAGACGGACAGCGTAGGCTAAAATTAAAGGGTCCCGTTTTTGGTACGGAACCCTTAGAAGCTAAAGTATTTTTACATTTTTAAATATAAATTTTTAAGTGAATTAAGTCTGCATTGGTAAACGTCGTAGGGATTGTAGTTAAATTGAATCCTTAACATCATCATCAGCATTTCAGCTGGAAGACGTCTACAATTACAATACAACACAACACAACACAATACATTACAATACAATAAAATTCAATACAATACGAGTTATAGCCTGCTCTTATATCATTATCTATCAAAACTTATTCGACTTTTGAATAATCTACGACCGAGCTTTGCTCGGTGTCCAATCATGTAGCGCCATCTGTTGTTGAGTAGCTAATAGAAAACGAAAAATATTTTTTTTTTAGGAAGTAGTGGCTCCCAGCTCCCTTTGTTGCGGCCGCGGCTTTACTGCCGCCGTCCTGTGCGATATAGATATTTTTTTATGCTAAGCTAAGTCTATCGTGCAATCTTTGTGTTTGACTATATTTGTGTGAATTTATAGTTATTTAACTCACTAAACAACGAACTCTTCACATTTTTTTTGTCTCTCTGAGTTTTTTTGTGTGTAAACGGATTTTCATAGGAGTGACACTAAAGAGACTTGAAACTAAACACAAATATTTTATCCAAATCATTAGCCGTTTTCGAGAAATACAAGAATTGCTGTCTTAAAATATAGGAATAAAGCCTTAAGATGACTCAATCTGAGCAGTTCGATCAGTGATAAAATAATATCGCTCGTAACTCCATTCATTTTATCAATGCGGGCTTCCACGCGGCGGTTACGTTGAGACCGAACGCTCGATTCTCGAATTTTATATCTTTTTATTACTCTTCTTCAGTTTTAATGTAGTTTAAAAAATATGTTTAATCAAAAAAAGGAAGATGAGTCGCCGATTTTTTTGTGTTGGTTTCATTCAACATGAACTGTTGATAACAAGAAATGTTGCAATTATGGCAAAATTATGGTAAGCCCGCTTCCATCTTCGGCATCATCGTCACTTACCATCAGGTGAGATGATGCCAAGGGCTTACCAATTGTGAATAAAAAAAAAAACAGTTTCCACAGGTTTTTTTTTACATCGAAAGTTACTAGAATTTGAATTGAATATCGTCATGGAAATCCTTGGGGGAGGCCTATATCCAGCAGTGGACGTGCTCCGGCTGATATGATGATGAATTGAATATTGTGTGTTGACCCATGTTAGGGCCTTGAAGACATACCTCTTAAGATCATCATCATCATCATGTCAACTCATATACGTCCCCACCGAGGGGCTCGAGCCTACCCTGAATTAGGGCGATCGGCTCTTAAGATCATATAAAAAAGAAAATATGCCTTTTCCATGAAGCTTATTGATTTCTAGGAGAGACAAGCAGGAAATAACACAAGGTGTCAAATATTTTTGCCATCAACTGTATGAGAAGCAATAATACCGTAGTTTCCTCAGTTCTGCATTCAATTGTCCCTCCCCCCTTCTCTTTCTCACATTGAGTGGTTACTCATGTACGAGAGAAGCGTTGAAAATTTTATATGAGGTTTAGAAGTCCAAGATGCAGCTTTGTACTGCTTGAACATTATTACATCGAGATGTAAATGATAATTCCTAATCTCTTCTGCATTAATCTCGAGTTGTTTTGTTAACTTAAATTATTTTTAAGATTGGATTAAATTTAATATGATAATTCGAAGTTGTCGCCATGACTGAAATCGGTCCGATATATCATCATCATGATCATCATTATCAAATTTAATAGAAAGAAAATCAGCGTAAGAAAAATAATTTGCTTCAACAATAAATAAGGAAACAGTGACTGACTGACTGATATAATATCGATGCACAGTTCAAACCACTGGACGGATCGGGCTGAAATTTGGCACACAGATAGAAATCATGACATAGGCGTTTGCTAGGAAAGGATGTTGGGAAATTCTCATGGGAACGGCAAAACGGGATAGACAGCTAGTATTTGTTGAAATATTTTACACAAAAATAAGCTACCATTTAAATATACCTAAACTAATATAAACTAACCAATTTGATAAAAATAATGAAATCCGACTTCATAAAATAATTACCCCTCGTTTTTGCCCAGTCGGGTTAAAATGTATTCTATGTCACTTTTGGGATCAAGAAAAATCTAACGACACCTCGTACGAGAACTTCAATATCAATCAAGCCGCTTTTAAACTACAGGCTTAGCCAAAGAAAAAGACATATATACATACATACAAAAATCATTACCCTCCTTTTTGTCTCTGTTTTAAAAAGAGTCTTCAATTTTTACTCAACTGCTCAAGTAAGAGGGTAATGTTTTTCGTGTGTATGTATGTTTGTACGTCTGTTGCTTCGGCTAAGCCTGTAGCCTAAATGGCTTGATGGCTTTTGAAGTGCGAAGTGTCATTAGATTCCTCTTGATCCCTTGAGGAATGCCAGATAGTTTTTGAGGTTGTAAATATGCAGTAAAGATATTAATTATTTTTTTAGCTTAATAATTAATCCGAATAAAAAGTTAGTAAATCAATGACGCTGATAAACTAGAACGTCACACCTTGCTCTTTCATATTTAAAAGATGATAAAAAGTAACTTAAACGACTAGATACCCTACTCGATTCATCAAAACAACAATGCTTTGTACAGGTAAAAACCTAGTACAACAAATACTCGTAACTTATTTACTTAGAACTACCCCGACGTGGCTTTTTTCGCAGGAAATCTCCTCTTTCGATGTCTTACTGAAACAGACTTGCGAAAAAATCCTGAACGTGGCTCTTGACGACCTTCAGTGGACCCAGGCATCGCTTCCAGTAAGACATGGGGGTCTGGGCGTGAGGTGTGTTCGGGATGTGAGCCTGCCAGCTTTCTTGGCTTCAGCTCATGGAGTGACAGATCTAGTCACTGACATTCTATCGTTGAATGGCCTATCCAATCCATATGCTACAGAGGCTTTGAACGCTTGGGGGGCTCTCAACTCGAATGCAGTGTTTCCGGTCGACGATCCGCAAAGTCAGAGAGCGTGGAACGAATTCAGCTGCAAGCGCCACATAGAACATCTTCTAAATGGTGCAGCTGGGCCAGACTTGGCTAGGCTCAAGGTCAGAATCAGGAGCGTGACATGCTTTTCCTTCTCCCCACCGCGGCACTCTCCTGGACGACAACTCGCTGCGTGTGACTGTGGCATATCGATTGGGCTGCGATGTGTGTGTACCTCATCTATACATCTGCGGCTCAACAGTAGAAGCCAATGGCCACCATGTGCTGAGTTGTCTCAGGTGCGGCCATCGTCCCGTGCGTGCCTTCTCGAACCGCCGGGCTTGAGCCGAACCGACGGCAAAAGGCCCGGCGGCTTGACGCTAGTACCGTGGCAGAGGGGTAGGTGTTTGCTGTGGGATGCTACTTGTGTAGACACTTTAGCACCTTCCCATCTGCCCGGGACTGTGAGAACCGTCGGTTCTGCCGCGAAAGCAGCAGCATGCCACAAACACGCGAAGTACGCCACGCTTGAGCTGTCATACGATTTCGTTCCCTTCGCTGTTGAAACGGCTGGCCCGTGGGGCATGGAGGCAAAGGCCTTTATGAGGGAAATTGGGCGCCGACTAAGGAATAATGGGTTTGACTCCCGCTCCAGATAATTCCTGGTGCAAAGGATATTGTAGAGATATAGCAATACAGCGTGGCAATGCTGCGAGCCTCATGGGAATTTTTGCACCTGGAACGATTATGGGTAGATTATTTTAATTATTTATTATTAGTTCCCTTGGTTATTATATTACAATGTATTATTGAGAACTAGTTTTCCGCCTCTTCGTCGTTTCGCCTGCGGTTTTTAAAGTGAAAACTTCTTTAGAAGCTTATGGCATTTTTTGAGATGGGAAAAACCATTGAAGAACAACAATTGATTCATCAACACAACAATGCTTGGTACAGGTAAAAACCTAGTACCACAAACATTCGATCGTAGTTGTAGTTGCTCACATGACGTCACACCTTACTCTTTCATATTTGACAGATGATAAAAAGTAACTTAAATGACTAGAAGATACCCTACTCGATTCATCAACCCATCAATGCTTTGTACAAGTAAAAATCTAGTACAACAAACATTTGATCGTAGTTGCTATTATGACGTCATAACTTAAACGACTAGATACCCTACTCGATTCATCAAAACAACAATGCTTTGTACAGGTAAAAACCTAGTACAACAAACATTTGATCGTAGTTGCTCACATGACGTTACACCTTACTCTTTCATATTTGACAGATGATAAAAAGTAACTTAAATGACTAGATACCCTACTCGATTCATTAACACAGCAATGCTTTGTACAGGTAAAAACCTAGTGCAACAAACAATTTATCGTAGTTGCTTACATGACGTCACACCTTACTTACTTACTTCGCTGGCTCAGCAACCCGAAGTGGATCTTGGCCTCAGATATTCAAGTGCGCTACTCTATCCTATTTTGTGCCAAGTTTGACCATTCGGGCACTCCCAGCTCTTTGAAGTCTTTGGCGACTTCATCTTTCCAGCGATACCTTGGTCGACCCACCGGGCGACGCCCTGGGGGTTTTATAAGATATGCTCTTTTGGCAGCTCGATCCTCTCCCATTCTTTATTTCCCCTATGGTTTTCGGTTCGGACACTAGGTTTTCCAACTCCTGATTAAATCGTCACACCTTGCTCTTTCATATTTGACGGATGATAAAAATTAACTTAAATAACTAGATACCCTATTCGATTCACCAACACAACAATGCTTTGTACAGGTAAAAACCTAGTAATGTAAAGGTGCTATCAGTTTTTTAATCCATACAAACAACAAATAATTGATCGTGTGTGTGTTTGTTTGTATTTCATCCGACACGACGTGTAAAGTACGATAAAGCCGATGATTGAATACATTGATTGATTTTTGTGTCGTTTTTGTTTTGTTGAGTGTAGCAAAACGATTTTATGAGGTTTTTATTAAGTAATTGATTCGAATTTTTGAACATTATTTAAGCTGTTTTATGTATAGAGCGTTTGATTTAGATATGTATAAGTCGCAGTCGTCGTTGGCGTAACGGCTAAGGTCCCTACTGATTCCTGTCCGGGAGGTCGTGGTTCGAATCCTGCCACGTAATAATGTGATTTCGAATTTAGATTTCATATATGTACGTTTTTCCGACGCTGTTACGGTGAAGGAAAACATCGTGAGGAAACCTGCGCATACCTGCGAAGAAACTCGAAGTTTGTGTGTGAAGTCGACCAACCCGCACTGGACTCGACCCGCGTGGTCGACTAAGGCCCGATCGCCTTAATTCAGGGTAGGTTCTAGCCCCTCGGTGGGGACGCATATGAGCTGATATGTTGAACTGATTCGAATTTTTGTACATTGTTTAAGCTGTATTATGTATAGCGTATGATTTAGAAAGGTATAAGTCGCAGCCAATTTTTAGAATTTTACAAAACGGCGCACCGCTTTGTAAAACTACTAAGTAAAATAATTTTGAACAAAAAAAAAACCGAATTCAAACAGGAAACTAAGGTTCTCCTCGATTTCTCTGGGATGCCATCATCAGATCCTGGTGTCCTCATACTACCCTTGGGACATCTCCTTTCCAACAAAAAAAATATCAACAAAATCGGTTCATAATCGCCGAAGTTATCCGTGAACACACATAAAAAAATAATATATGTACGGTCGAATTGATAAACCTCCTCCTTTTTTTGAAGTTCTCCATTACGTTGGGGAATCTTGGTAAATCCGTTTCCATCTCTGGCATCATCGTCACTTACCATCAGGTGAGATGATGCCAAGGGCTTACCAATTGTGAATAAAAAAAAAGTCGGTTAGAAACAGCGAAAAAAACCGAGTCGACCGGAGGCTCCTTTTCACGATAGAAAATGACATGGTAACCTAACCTAACCGTCTGGCCATCCGTCCACTCGACTCGGTTTTATTTGGAGTTTAGTAGTTAATAAAGCGGCGCGCTGTATTATAAAAGGACTAATCTTCTATAATCTATAATATAATAAAACTGTAACAGGGCCGTGTCTGTACATGAAATATTTTTGGAAAATAATAACTGTGGTGGACATTACTAACGATACAGAGGCCAAAACAACAACTTTTGGAATTTTTGTCTGTCTGTCTGTCTGTCTGTCTGTCTGTCTGTATGTTCGCGCATCACGCAAAAACTACCAGGCCGATTTTGATGAAATTTTGTATGGTGGTTCCTTATAGCCCGGGTTAACATATAGGATACTTTTTATCCCAGAAAATTCAAGAGTTCCCGTGGGAAAGTCAAAAGTATTCATTTATAGAGTGGCTCACCACGCAAATGTGGCTTGACCTATTACAAACAAATTTTACACGTTGATACCCTTATCGCGAACTAAAACTGGGACATTGTGAATCCCAAAAAAATTTGAGTTCCTACAGGAATGCAAAAAAATGTATCTTTAGAATGACTCAACGTAACAATATTATGAAACCTTTACATTGGGATGAGGTGTTTTGACCATCATTGTATAGTCGGGTATTCTTTATCCCGGAAAACTAAAGAGGTCCCGTGGGAAATTATCTATCGATAATAACAATAGAGTACTTTTTTCTATATATTAGCTACACATACCAAACATTATAATAAGGCCGCCTACATTGTACAATTTAAAATTTTTCTATTTATTCTGTACTTGTATTTTGTATATTTTGTAATTGTACAATAAAGCATTTTTGATTGATTGATTGATTATAACCATAGTAGCAGAATGTCAATACTGCAGGTATAATAAAACGCGCTTAAGTTGTATTAAAACATTGAAATATTATTTCATACTTTTGAGTGGTTTTCTTTTATGTATTTTTCAGCATACGCTACTTTAAACTCTGGAACTATGGTACGTAGCGATGTGTTTCATAGACGAACAGAGAGGTATTTTTTTACAGATTCCAATCGTGTAAAAAAATAAAAACACATAAATCGAGTTTAACATCTTTTAACAGGAGGCACAGATATGGGAACTCTTCTGACGGCGACTGTTTGCGTGTGGCAGTTGCTCTCCGCCTGCAATATCAATATATGTGAACCTCATCAATGTATTTGCGGGTCCTCGGTGGTGGCAATTGGCCATCACTCACTGAGTTGCAGTCGTGTTTGTGAAGATTACCATGTCACCAATTCCTTAATGACCTCACTCGGAGGGCACTGGTCTCGGCCAGATGGAATATTCCATCTTTGATGCAGCCGCCGGCCGGGCTTTAGTCGATCTGATGGCAAAAGGCCGGAGGGTTTAAACAGGTGCTATGGCAGAGAGGAACGTGTCTGCTTTGGGAAGCCACTTTTTCTGCCTCACTCCTCACCCGTACGGTACTGCTGCTCAATTTGCGGTGAGAAAGAAGCATAATAAGTACTCGGTCTTGGAGGCAAATTACTGCTTTTTGCCGCTGGTCTGTGAGACAACCGGCTGCTGAACCCTCAGAGGCCTTTGCCTTCACAAAGAAGATTGGCCTTCGCCTTCGAGAGAGGAGATGTGACGTGAGGTCCTACCTGCTGCTAAGGTTGTCTATTGCCATCCAGCGCGGCAACGAGAAGTGCGTCTTGGGCTCCTTAGGAGCTGATACGACTCGAGGATTTGACCCATATTAATATTGTTAGGAAATTTTATTACAAGATTGATACCTATAATGATTTGAATTAATTTTTTGATAATATTTCATCATATCAGTTTATATACGTTCCTACCAAGGGGCTCGACCTGCCCTGAGTTAGGGTGATCTGGCCTTAGACGATCACGCGGGCCCATTGCGGGTTGATTCACTTCACATATAAGCTTCGAATTTCTTCGCAGGCGTGTGCAGGTTTCCTCACGATGTTTTTCTCACCGTAAGAGCGTCGGATAAACGTACGTACCAGTATGAAATCGATATTAGTATAGATATTGTTAAGTGGCAGCAATCAAACCATGGCCTTCCGGACAGGAGATAGTGGCCCTAACCGTTCTGCCACCGACGCTCCATATGTTATTTAAGATTTAGAAATCAGAAATTAAAAATGTGTTTGTTTGTTTGTTACCTATTCACACTTCAACACCTATACCAATCTTGATGAAATTTGGCATGCAGGTAGCCTGTATCACTGGGAATGAAATAGTCAACCTTTTATCTGTGGAAATTATCATAGTCCGATGCAGTTCCTGAGGAAACTAAAACTATACTCTATGTTCGTTTTATTTAAAATCGTAATGAAAAAATGGATTGGTGTAATTTTTAGCACAGAGATAAGGTGGAAAATGATATAATTTACTAATGAGTATATCCTGACATAGTTCCCGAGGGATCTGGGGACAATTGTTTTCTACGCTCGCGCACGTCGGTGGCGTCGCAACGGAGCAACGGATTAAAGTGATTTTTTTTTATAGAATTTGTTGAGGGGGTGGGAAGTGACAAAGACTGCTAATCCGAATAGCCCGATACTGTTCCTGAGGTACCTGGTGAAAACTCATGTCCACGCTTGCGAGCTGATTGCGGCTCGCGCACCACTCACCCTCAAAAAGAGTCATAAAAGCTATGTCCACGTGGGCGAAGCCGCGGGCAAAAGCTAGTTCTACAATATGGCTGCGACAAATACATTTATATTATAATGATGGAACTCTAAAAATAATGAGTCACCTAATTAAACGTCATAAATGACAAATTCACCAAAATTTTCACAAAATCATTAATTTAATGTTTATCTGAAAAGTTTCAGCCAGAGGCTAGCTTCGCAGAGGACCACCCGCGCAGCAGTTCAAAGGAGACCGCCGCGGGGATCTCCTTACGCAGTAGGAGCCCCCGTGTAACTCGCGTAACAATAGCAGTTTACAGGTTATAACGTTCCACGTTACATTTTAGGGTTCCAAAGAGTGCCTAAGGGACCCTAGTAATAAGCCTCCGCTGTCCATCTATCATAGGTAAGCAGGACTGTTGAATTTTTTGCAGATTGTGTATTTCTATTGTAACAAAAAATAATAAGTGTTAAATTAAAAGAACAAGAAACGTATTTATTTTTCTTCCACGATGGTACGGAACCCTTCTTGTGCGAGTCAGACTCGCACTTGGTCGGTTTTTTTTTTAGTTAAAAATTTGAGTGCGTTTGACTGCAACTCACCTGATGGTAAGTGATGATGCAGTCGAGGATGGTACACGCAAACTCAAATAATGCCTATTCACTCTTGCCTTGAAGATCCCCAAATCTTTTTGTTATTGAAATTAAGGAATTTATATGCTGAACTGTATACAGAATAAAAATATATTTAACAAAAGTTTAGGCAGATATGGCATGCGTGGGCAGGTCACATAGCTCGCAAGAACAGATGGCCATTGGGGCAGTAATGTTCTCGATTGGTGACCGCGCACCGGGAGACGAAGCTTAGGCAGGCCTTCCACTCGGTGGACCGATGACCTAGTGAAGGCCGCAGGAAGTCCTTGGATGTGGGCAGCGCAGGACCGGTCGTCGTGGAAATCCTGGGGAGGCTTTTTCTAGCAGGAATTAATATAACGATTTTTTTCCACAATTCTTAAGCTGTTAGCATGTTCACACTTGAAGGTAAGTAAGTGAAGAAAATGCTAAAGATGGAAGCGGGCTTACCAAGATTCCCTAATGCAATGGAAAACTAGATGTTTTATCTTTATGCTGGAACACATCAATGCTGTTAATATCGATGTTTGGTGGCAAAGGTTAGCTATAGTATAGCAGCTATAACCACGTGGGCCGAAACCTAAACAGAGTCGTACAAAGTAAAAAATTGCTGGAAATTGAACCCGTAAACCTATGGTGTGAAGTGAGTGGACTAATCACTACACCTTCGTGGTGGTTTCCTTTTTTGAGTTAAAATAATGTTACTTTCTTTTTATTGATAGACTTATCTACATCAGAAAGAAATCTATATACTTACATTACCTTTCAAGTTTCCTTTATTGCCTTTGCTGATTCAAAACTGATGTAGATAAAGTTAGGAGCGACAATTACATCCTTAATCCTTAATCCTCACGCAAAAACTACTGAACGGATTTAGCTGAAATTTGGTAGGTCGACAGATTAGGACCTGGATTAAGACATAGGATACTTATTACCACGCTCGCGAGCCGCTTGCGGCTCGCGCACTGCGCACCCTCGAAAAGTCATAGAAACGTGGTCCACGCGGGTGAAGCCGCGGGAAACAGCTAGTACTTACATAACTTTGACTTCACACATACGGGTATCATAAGTCCTCTAAAATGCGTTCAAAATCCGTAGACAATGACCAGCATTATGACAACCAATTTTACTATGAGAACTTTCTTGTCTGTGGTAGTAGATAAAATTTGTACTTTAATGTTATTACAGTAGCTAACGTTATGAGTTTAAATTTGGAACAGCTGTCAAAACTCTATTCTAGTATACGCATTATGATTTTATTGTATTATTTTAGTACCTATGGTCTATAGAAACACGTAGCACTAATAGCAATGCAGGTCATTTCTCTACGGCTTCTGAACTCATCTAAGAGTACTTATAATATCATCATCATCATCATCATATCAGCCGAAAATCGTCCACTGCTGGACAAAGACGTCCCTTAAGGATTTCCACGACGACCGATCCTGCGCTGCCCGCATCCAGCGGCTTCCCGCGATCTTCACCAGGTCGTCGGTATAATTATAATATGTATGTAGATAAAATAATGTATGCAACTGTTGCAATCAGGTCCTAAAACACTCGTGTGATTCTATTACGAAATTCGGCTTCGCCTTATTTCGTTAAAACACACTCATGTTTTAAGACCTGTCATTCATTACATACCATTTGAAACTACTATTAAATTAAATGGCATGATTACCATCGACACGACAGAAGAAAAAAAAATACACTTTCATTTTAGTCTTTAAATTTTTCAAAATCTATGTACACTTAACACAATTTTAACAGAATATGTTTATGTGCGTTTTTACAGACTAATCTCCTTAATAGTTGTAGCAAAATGAATGTGGTTTTCAGAGATGTATTGAAATCATCATTATCATCAACTGTTGGACATAGGCCTAGAAATAAGACATGATGACATCAGCTCATATACGTCCTCACCGAGGGGCTCGAGCCTATCCTGAATTAGGGCGATCGGGCCTTAGTCGACCACGCGGGCCCAGTGCGTGTTGGTCGACTTCACACACAACCTGCGAGTTTCTCCGCAGGCGTGTGCAGGTTTCCTCACGATGTTTTCCTTCACCGTAAGAGCGTTGGATAAACGTACATATGAAATCTAAATTCGAAATCACATTGGTACGTGGCAGGATTCGAACCGAACAACTTTAACAGAATATGTTTATGTGCTATTTTGCTTACTAATCTCCATAATGGCTGAACCAAATTAAATGTGGTTATCAGTGATATATTGAAATCATAATATCAGCCGAAGGACGTCTACTGTTGGACATAGGCCTAGAAATAAGACATACTCGTACATTCAGTGTTTGTTTTAATTGAATTAGTTTGTAAATAAAAAATATATTTCAAGTTTTCGCTATAGATGCATTATAAATCCCACGTAGATGAAGTTGCAGGCGATTGCTAGTTTATAATATTTTTAGTGCACAATTTACTGTGGGTATGCTTTAAAACAGGAGTATCACCAGAAGGAACCCGTTTAGTAGGGAGAAAGGATAAATCCCCCTAACAATAAAGGTACCTACTATAATCCCGCTCGTTTTCAACCGGGGGAATCAAGAAAAAACATTTTCAGATACAAATCACCTGCGCTTTGTAAGGTTTAGTGATGTGCGAGTATCAAGATCGATGTCGATGTTCTGTATATCTCCGAATTAATTTCTCTCATATTAGAGAAATCAATAAGTTTTTACCTGACTGCCCAAAAAGGAAGATAATATTCTACGGGTGTATGTATGTATGTGTGTATGTCTGTTTCCTTGCCTAAACGACAAGATATATTTTGATTTAGATTTTTCTTGATCCCGTGAGTGACAAAAGATACGTTTTTACTCGACTGCCCGAAAAAGGACGGGTAATGTTTTTATGCAGTCGGGTTTTAAATTTTAATAAAATTAGATACCAACCCGCACTAGGCCCGCGTGGTCGACTAAGGCCCGATCGCCCTCATTCAGGGTAGGCTCGAGCCCCTCGGTGGGGACTTATATGAGCTGATAAGAAGAAGAAGAAAATTAGATAGGTTATTAATAATGTACAAGCCTTAAAGGGTAGGCTCTACTCATAAAGAAATAATATCAAACTTTAAAATATTATTCAGAGGAAACAATGTGTTTCGTCAACAATTTGTATTCCAGATAACAAAAAAATATTTAAAAGTCTCGGTTAAGTAGGTAAATAAGAACTAAAATTATTTATAACTAATTCTGTGTCACTTTACAAACATTATATCTCAATTTCAAAGAAGAAACAGTTAAACACCAAGTAAAACAGTTTCACCTTTCAAAAAGGGTCCAACCAAATAATGGCGCACTCCGCTATTTTGAGTGAACTCGTTCTGAAAAATTTAAAAGTTCTTTGCTTACTTTAACTTTAAATTCTAACACATAAAACGTTCAGTTTGTCATTGATTTGTATGATACCCATCTTATCTTATCTCATCTCTGCTGCAGTCTCAGCATCACTTCAACGTAGTGGGATCTTTTGTGTCTGATGATGATGATCTTTTGTCTACAACCCTTGCACTCTAGCCTACTTGTAGATGTGCTGCATCAATGCAGCATTTCCACTGAGTCCTTGAGCTTGTAGTCCTACAGTTTTGGGTAGCCATCACTAAGGTGACACATGCGCTTATATCGCATTGACACAGTAATTGATCCATTGATTTTGTATCTTCACCGCAGGCCCTCCAGGTCGAGTCATTTGTCAGCTCGATTTTTTTCAGTTGTTACATCTGTGTGGAGCTTGCTAGTGTTTGAGCCCATCCGTAAATAGCCACTTCAGTCTATATGTTCCTTCGACCTATTCCTTTAACGCCCTAATTATAGCTATAGGGAGCCCTATCCCCTAGTTCTGGACCACACATTATTAACTGTGTGTGATCCCATTCTAGCCAGTTTATCCGCTTCTTTGTTGCCTTATACTCCTACGTGTCCAGAGATACTCGTCATCTAACTATAACCATATTATAAACATATCAATGCTCAATATTGAATTTTAAGTACCTACCTTCTCATTAACAGTTCTCTTCCTATTGTTTTGAGTGTTTACTGTCCTAAACCTTACACCAACAACTTTACTTGTGACATTTATTTAATAAGTACATTACAAGGTAGAAATATTTTATCGACAATTTGATCGACAGTCTCCACTTCCTAACAGGGAACCAGGTAAACGCGAGCTGACGCTACTCCCAAATTGCCATCTATTTATTACAAGCAGTCACTCAAGAGCCTACATATGTAGGTACATACTGTACTACTAATGTTATGTAATGTAGGTTTACAACTTTACTGCTTCCAAGATACAACGTATTTTTCGAGAAATCGATATAATTTGCCATGGTAACATTGGAAATCTACTAATATGTTCTTTTGTTTGGTATACGTGAGAAATCCTTAACGCCCCTACTGCCAGAGCAAAGGCCTTTAATTCGGAAATGTTAGGCTACACACGAGGGCCAAGTTCCGTTGAGTTGAGGTTTTAGGCCCAAACTCCGAAACCCAAGAGAGGAAGGCTCATGGGCAATGCAGCGAGGTATACTCGGATTTATCTCGGATCGCTGAACTTAAGTAGCACTGACAGTAGATTTGTATGCCACGCTATAACTCGTTAATCAGATGGCTGTTGGATCAGTAAACTTCATGCGAGGCGACCGCGCACCGCAGGAAGTAGCGTAGTCTCCTGGATGCGCTGGATGCGAGCGGCGTAGGACCGGTCGTCGTGGAAATCCTTGGAGGAGGCCTTTGTCCAGCAGTGGACATCTTTCACGTGCAATGATGTTGAAGAAGCCTATACAGTGACATCTAGTGACAGCAACTGGCACCAACGATTTAGCGTGTCTTTAGAGGCACGGAAAAGATCGAGATAAACTCCACTAACAATCAAACCCCATTAAGGTAATGAACGTGCTTGCGGTCAGATAACCAGAGTGATCAACGCTACCACGTAAGAGGCACTGAGTTTGACATACAAAACTCAGTGCCACTCACTTGGTCGCGTTGACTGAAAACATATTTTTGTATTGCACATTTTGTACGTTAGAAGCTTCGATTACATAAATAACTAAACCATTTTCCACAGCTCCATTTCACTTTCAGTCAGCGAAACGTAGGAAAGGTTTTCGCTTCTTTATTGTTGGTGTTCCGCCAGTCCGCACGAAGCGTTACGCTTCCTTCTTTATAATGGGCACAGCAAAGGAGTGGAGCCCGAAATGGTTCGTGTAGTAAGACCACGGCCGGTGTCGTCCTTTTCTTGTGCAACTTGGCTGACACACTGCCGTTTGTCTAGATTGTCCAGACGATTTTGGAAGTTAGACTTGAATGAAACTGGGGCGGGGGGGTGAGCGGGGGGGGGGGGGGGGGATCGAATGCTAGAGACTATGCATGCATTGTACACAAAATACCAACTTAAACGGAAACCAGGAAGTGATTCTAATTTAGGTTCCAAGATTTGTCCCAAACTAACTAATAAGTTTAAACTCACTAACATGGCAAGCTAATATAAAGCTTGTAAAACCTACAAAAGTATGTATTTATAAAAAGCACGTGTGCGTTAAAATCGATTTTGCGCACAGTAAACTAGCATATCATCATCATATCAGCGCATGGACGTCCGCTGCTGGACATAGGCCTCCCCCAAGGATTTCCACGACGACCAGTTCTGCGCTGCCCGCATCCAGCGGTTTCCCGCGACCTTCACCAGGTCATCGGTCTACCGAGTGGGAGGCCGTCCTACGCTACGTTTTCCGGTGCGCGGTCACCACTCGAGAACTTTACTACCCCAACGGCCATCCGTTTTATGCGGTACTTCTACTCGTGAAACTGGAAAACTTAGACCTTATAAAAACCATTATTATATCAACCGAAAAAAATCCACTGCTGGACAACGGTCTCCCCAAGGATTTCCACGACGAGCAGTCCTACACCATCTGTTCTATGAGCTATGTGCCCCACCCACTGCCACTTAAGTTTAGCGATTCTGTGAGCTAGGTCGGTCACCTTGGTTCTCCTTGGATCTCCTCATTTTCTGATTCGATCGCGCACGAAAATCTCCGAACATAGCTCGCTCCATCGCCCTTTTGGTAACCTTGAGGCTTCTTACAAGGCCTATAGTAAGCAACCATGTCTCAGTTTCGTATGTCATAACTGGCAATACACGATGTGTAGATCTATGTACTAAATTTAATTGTAGGTCTAATAATAGCAGAGATAATTGATTGTGACATACGAACGGACGGACATGACAAAATTATAAGGGTTCCGTTTTTTCCATTTTTGCTCCGGAAACCTAAAAAAGAAGCATACAAAGCAATATTGTTTTCAGGATGCGCACACCGCTGCCTTATCATGTCAGCGAAAAAACAATTTTAATCTTCTTAATGCTGAGGTAAAGTTGTTTACAAAGTACGATAAGTCGTGAAAGACTCGTAAAACAAAATTGGAATTTATTTTTGATAGATTAATTTTTCGCAATTTATAAATATCGATTCTTTGGGTCCAACGATGAGGTTTCCATCTAATTATTATGTAAATCGTAGGTCATTTTCAACCGACTTCAAAAAGGAGGAGGTTCTCAATTCGACTGTATGTTTTTTTTGTATGTTTGTTACCCGATATCTCCGCCGATTGTGAACCGATGTTCAAAATTCTTTTTTTATTCGAAAGAGTATACTCCCGAAGGGGTCCCATTGTCACCAAGTCAGGATCTGATGATGGGATCCTAGGGAAATCGAGGGCAACCCTCAAATTTTATAGGGAAATTTTACGTGTTTCATGTATTTTCATAAATAATTAAAGTGTTTGCGTCTGGTAGTCATAATCTCATGTTGATGAGCTGATGAAGGAAGGTACATCTCTTTAACGGTTAGGAGTTGGAGGATAATTCTTAAAAAAAATTACGTAGATACGAAGGTACGTATAGACCAATAGTTGTAAACTTTTAGGTTATTCAGATGAGCTGTTGATGGAAGATTTAACTCCTTAACTTTCATGTTTAGTGTGTAAATGACTCACCTCACCCTACGTGACATATTGGTTAAGCTGTAGTATATAAGATTTTTTTTTAAATTCACAATTGGTAAACCCTTGACAACATCTCACCTGGTGGTAAGTGACGATGTTGCCGAAGATGGAAGCGGGCTTACTAAGATTCCCCAACGCAATGGGGAGCTGGCTATCTTATCTTCATGCCGGAACATACCAATGATATCAACATTGATATTTGGCGGCAAGACTTAGTTAAGATGGTGGTAGCTAGCCAGGCGGGCATAGAAAATGCCCTACCACCAACCAAACCGAGTCTTACAATTGACCCCGCCGGGAATCGAACCCGCGACCTCCTGTGTTAAGCCAGTGAACTTTGCCTCTAAGCTACGGAGGCGGTTAACTATTACATTTAATTGCCATTATACGAGCTACCACGGAGACGTTATACTTTATTAACTACAACCCGAAGTCCCATCATCGCATGGCGACCCTGCCAGTGCTGCCTAGCATATCTGGGGCAGCGCTGTGCAAGACAAAAAAAAACAAGTGTGTTTTACGCAAGAGACTTCTGGTGAAATTGACTATAACAATAGTGTTTAGTCAAGAACAACAATAAGAGTACCCACTGCACTAATGGAGCCGAATGAAGGGCGGTTGAGGGTTGCGCATGCCCTGGTGTCACATGCCGGAGTTGCTGCTGGGCGCTGTTGGTGTCGTGTGTCGTGTGACGGTCGACGAGGCGGCTGGTATTATTGGGTGCTGGGAGTGGTTCCTGGCCTTTTCCTGCCCTACTTCAAGATGGTTGCCGCCAGAGGGACAGTAAAGTAAAGGAAGATGCGAGGAAGTAAGTTTAGTGGAATTTAATACGGACAAATTTTCTTATTTTAAATGTGACCATAGCGTAATTTACTTTCATTATTATTTTAAAGTTTAAGAATTTAATTTGTTAATCACTTTTGAGTTAGATTAATTAAAGTTTAAGGGTTTAATGTGACTATTTATTTTTGGCTTAAGTATGGTCATTTTTGTTGTGTTTGGTGCTTTTGGACTTTTATCACATTTTATATTATGCTCTTTGCAACGTTTGATCTGAGCGTTAGATGAGATAATATCATTTTTAATTTGGTAAAAAAAAGTTTTTATAAATTAACAATCAAGTGAAGAAATTTAAATAATTTGTAAATCAATATTGAATTTTACATATCAAATAAGTATGATGAGTAAAACTAAAGTTAAAGTACCCATTTATGTTTAATGTAGGTAAAAAAATATAAAACATAAATTTTATTTGTATTTTGTTACAAATGATAAAAGAGTTAAATGTATATGACAGCAATAAATTATTGAGTATTGAGTTAAACAAAAATATAGTCAGTACCCTTAAACGATTTAAATCGAAAATTTATAAAATGTTTTGAAATGAATATCAGTATGTGTTTGTTATAATATGTTTGGGTTTATTAAAATTCGCGCTAGAAGCTATTTAAGATATTTTCCTCAAAGGAACTAACATCGCATTACGTAGTTCAAAATTATATATTTTTTTTAAATGTAGTTTGGAAAAATATGCATATCTAATAATTAGACTAGTACGTGATTAAACGTGTAAACGTGATAAAACGTGTGACTTCCTGATGTTAGAAACGAACGTGATACGTTAAACGTTTTTGTGATGCGTGAGATACGCATAGAATGTGTGCAAATCAGTGCACTAAGAAGCACGTTTTAGAAAATGCATCGGAATCTGTATAAACATAAAATAGACTAGAGCACATTTTTTTTTCTTGAATTCATTAGAATGTTAAATAATAAAATGAGAAAGTAATTTTATCTGACTGATTGTACATTTAATTTGAGCATTTTTTTTATGAATTCTTGTCAGCTGAAAGGTTTTGTAGTGCATTTATCTTATTTGTGTATAGACGGACATACGATATTGGAGATTGTTAAAATTTTTAGATAAGTAAATATTTTGTGAACATCAAAGACTAGTAAAGTTATCAAACATGTCAAGTATTGAGGGCAATTATAATGATTTTAAGAATAATTGATCTAAAAATGGATAAAATGTCATTAATTGTATATACGGTTATCTAAAGTTAAAATAAAATAGTAAATTTTTGGAAAACTTTTCTTAGTAGAGTTTCGGGTAAAGTTGTAAAAATCTTTTGTTACCATCGAGTACAGTTAGGGACTTTTACTCGTGTTAGGAATGTCTATGAGGAGTTGTGTAATTTAGATGGAATTGCATGTGTTATTAAAATATGGTTATTGTTTTGGTAATGAAAAGTATGTTAAAGTAGTTTGGGAATGTTGGTTTATAAGATTTTGTTGAGCGATTGGACTGATCACCCAAAAGCTAAGCAATATTTTAGAAGTCAAAATTTCATTTGGAATGTGCTTATATGATTGGAAATATGATTGTATGAATTAGTATGTTTATTATGAGTTTAAGGATACGGTACACAGGAAATAAAGGCAAGGCACATTGAGGGTTGGATCCTTCTTCTTGAACATAGAGCGAACGAGTTTTCCTGTATGAGAGAGAGTTGGAGTCTTTTAGTACCAAGTAGTACGGAAAATCCCATAAATATAGGTTGTGCGCACAGCCCCATGTTTAGACACTAAGTTTGTCAACATGATTATTTTATTTTTATATAAATTGTTATAGAGTCGACTCATATGATAAAATGCCTGTTGTTTATATTGTTGTTGTATGTGGTAAGGACCAGCGGTCCGGCGAGCTCGACGTTGAATCCCCCATATTTGTTGTAATGTGTACCGTTCCGTTCTGAAAACAGATTATGCTGTGGAAGAGGAATACTAGGAAGAAAGAATGTCATTGTAAAGGGATGTAGGATTGTATAACCGTAAATTGTTTTAAAAAAATGTATTATGTTGTACCGATTGATTAAAATATTGAATGAGTACGTAACTGAAAATAATTACTATGTTTAGGTAGAGTTGTAAAAAAAGATTTGTTTTGTAATGTATTTTAATTGATGATATAAACATAAAAATTTTAACTTTATCTAATTTAGTAAGAAATTGATCTATAATAGTTTAAAATAAGTATTTTGGTTTTTAAAAAAAAATATTTATATCATATGGTAAATATTTTTTTTTTCGTCAACGGGGGAGGTGTAGTGTATAAATGACTCACCTCACCCTACGTGACATATTGGTTAAGCTGTAGTATATAAGATCATAATTATTACATTTAATTGCCATTATACGAGCTACCACGGAGACGTTATACTTTATTAACTACGACCCGAAGTCCCATCATCGCACATGCCACAGGAATCTGTATCTGTTAATGAAACACATGCATTATAATTTTAGGGTTACTGTTGCCGATTGGGTTTAACGTTGTTAGTTAGATAGCAATATCACTAAAAATAAAGAAAATAAAAATAAAAGGTTAAAAACCCTAAAAACCGACTTCAAAATGATATTCACTCAAAAGTATGAAATAATATTATTACACTTAGATACACGACATTAACCAACAGTAACGAAATCAAAGGTGGGTACGAATTAAATTAAGGCCCTAAAATATTTTTTTGAGGTCGGTGTCAGCAATGCCAAAAGTGAAATGTGAATAGCTGTGTGCTGGTACTGTTGGTTAATGTCGTGTATCTAAGTGTAATAATATTATTTCATACTTTTGAGTGAATTTCATTTTGAAGTCGGTTTTTAGTTTTTTTAAACTTTTATTTTTTGATGTTAAAATACTGTGGTGAGAACTTTCCAAACATTATCATCCAAAAAAGACCTCTACTGCTGGACACAGGCCTCCCCCAAGGATTTTCACGACTGCGGCCCTACGTTGCCCTCATCCAGTGGCTTCCCTCGACCTTCACCAGCGGTCGTCGGTCCACCGAGGTGGAGGCCTCCCTTCGATGCGCAGTAGCCACTTGAGAACTTTACTGGCCAAAAGTCCATCTACAAACTATGTGGCCCGCCTCCTGCTACTTAATTTTAGCGATTCTGAGACCTGTATCGGTTACTTTGGTTCTCCCACGGAACTCCTTGTAGAAACGAAGATGAAGACGATTAGGCAGCAAAACTTCGAACAAAACTTATCAATATGAGTTAAACGATACTGACATCTGGAAAATTTACCAAACAAATAGTAATTCATAACATATTTTTTTATATGTATTTAATTAGGTAGTAAGAATCATCATTTATAAGAGTGCTTAAATATATATAAAAAATATGATTAGATTTGTTTTGTAACATTAAATAGTCTGTGGTCTTATAACAGCCTCTATAGTACAGTTCATATTTAAACAAAAGTGATCTAGAAATCGATTTTCATTTGCATTTCTTGGATATAACTACGACATATAGATATGGATTAAAATCAAACTTCTTTTGAAGAATGATTTACCTGTCTATACCTACCAATGCTAATAAAAAATAAATAAATACAGAGATCGCAGGGGCAGCAGCATCCATAGCTAACGCGCCTGTTTGCGACTGCGCTGCCCGGTTTGCGTGAATAGGTATATTTCTGTAATTTGAGGGTCCAGCGTAATAATACTTACGTTTCTGAATAGGTGTATTTCTAATCTACAAATTATATACTAACTTCTATATTCAAAAAACCACTAGTTTCTGAACAATTCGTCGAAAAGTTTTTTAATATTTACTAAAAGCCTTTGTTTCATGAGATAACTCGTCAACTTTAATAAATACATACGAGTATCATATGTGTTTTTATCGAAACACACACGGAGCAGATTGTTGTGTTTTATAAATCGTTAAAATTTTAAAATCGGTGCATTATATATCGAGTTATGGGGTGAAAAAGAAAATGCCTTTCCACCATCTTTGATTGCCGCCCCCCTCCCCCCTGCACCATTTTGGCACTCTAGTTCCGTGTTTTGGACATCACAAGATCAACCCGGAATTTTAAAACAAAAGTGAGGTTATAAAAAAATCGTAAGAATTATACCCAGAACCTCTCTACATATCAAAAGTACAATAATTATCTGGAAGATTAACACTTACCTGATTGAAAAGAGATAACAATTGACTAATACAGACGAAAACTTGCGATAAACGACGTTTTTACTTTTTGGTCACAAAATAAACAAAACGCACAGGCGTTTCACTCGTTCGTCCAGCCGCCACTAGCGATCTCGTGGTGATTACCCCTCCCGCGACTCATTCTTTCCTCCATAAGATGCTTATGCGTACGGTGAATAGTTTGCGAGATATTTCGATTGCCTAACTTGCCCCTATGCTCAACTAGCCCCGCCCTACCCTATATCCAAGAAGTGCAAATGAAAAGTTCTAGCTAAACCGTACTACTAGAACTCATACAATTTTTACATATTTTTTTAAATTTACATTCTGGTATTTCACATACCTACATGTTTAGGTATTATTTACTAAAGCTTGTCACTATTTACTAAGCATTATCACTTTCTAAGCCTTGAAAAAGTAATTTCGAGGTTACCTTTACTTCTCAGGTTACGGTGGTGCTTGTCACTGTTTTTTGAAAACAAATCTATATGTGACTCACGGGATCGCAGTTGATAAATTATATTATATAGTTTTTGGGTTCAGTTGAGCTAGAGCAGGGGCTGGCGCAGTCGGCCCTGGTGAGTAACACACTCTATCGGTATCTAAACTTGGGCCGTCCGCCCCACACGTACTAGTAGTCATATGGAGGAGGGGTAGGGGAGTTGACTGCCTGAAGAAACAAATCCCGTCACAGCCTTGTTTGCTTGTTAATGATTCCAAGCGTGATTCATTAGCTGATATAATATATTACTGCTGTATTTGTTTCTCAGCCAGGTTTACTTACTTTTAATTTGACATTCTGATAAAAAAATACAAATCTCAACATCTTATTGACCTGTGTGTAAGTCATACTATGTTTTGCACTGATCAAAATTTGCGTTGATTAATAATTTCAAAAGTTCTAACAGATCTTGTTTATACTTGTCAGAAATTTTGCTACTTTATTACAATGTGTTTTTATCTTAAATATTGTTTTCTTAATTAATTTTGCGATTTTACCTAATTTTTTACACATATTCTAATTGCCATCTAAAATATAAAAAAATTAAAATGAAACGCTGTCATTGGGTTCCATATATTTTTTTAGTATATTATGGAAAACAGTTCCAACTTTTCAAAATTTCCTAATGATCGAAGTTTCTAAAATATTTTAGAATCTATCAAACACCTAAGATGCGGTTGTGATTCTGCGCTAAAGGAACTCTAAAGTGTAATAAAGGTTGATCCAAAAGTATATTGATTGATTGATTGATTTAAAACACTTTATTGCACATATTTTAAATATGGCTGCTTCTCATAACTTCGCAACTTACTTCAAGAAACAGATAGTCAATTCACAAAAAATTTTTTTAAATTCCCTTTATTAAGGTAATCTAAAAAAAATTTTAAATAAGAAATCTCAGTATATTTTACAAATTGAGTTTTGGTTGAAGAATTTTATTTCTATGTGTAGCAGCCACAGTTAAAGTTTTGCCAGACACTTTTCTTATCAAACTGTATAAAATTGACGAGTACTAATCGTATCGTATCGCCGTGTGTAAAGTGCCTGCCATTTCTCATTCACGACTGTGTTACAAAGTATTACGTAAAGTATAGGCAGATGGAATACGTCTCATACATCACAGTTCATTCTGATCAAATTGCTACGTGTTTCACATATTTTTATCTTCTCTTTTTATATAAATAGGACATGAGAAACAGCAAAATAAATACAAGTAAGTACCTATATACAGGGTGTAACATAAAGGTGTGGTGATACTTTAAGGTGGGCTTGTACCCATCAAACTGAACAACTTTCTCCATGGAACCCATAGTCAAATCGCAAAAAAAAATTGGCTCTCCCATACTAACTCGATCAGCTAATCAGCCAACTTAGTATGGGAAGTTCAAATTTTTTTTTGCGATTTGACTATGGGTTCCATGGAGAAAGTTGTTCAATTTGACGGGTACAAGCCCACCTTAAAGTATCACCACACCTTTATGTTACACCCTGTATATAATATAAAGTTATTTGATAAAGCTGATGCAGTCTCAGTTTTAGTTATAACGGTAATGTGCGTGTTAGAACCGCACACAAAGGGTTCCGTACCATCATACTAGATGGCGCTAGTTTCTTCACGTTTGAAAAAAAACAAGTTTTTTGTATGGAGACTTTCACTTTTTCTAGTTTTTAGTATTTGTGGTTATAGTACTGCAATACATCATCAGTGAAAATTTCAACTATTAGGGTTCATGAAATACATCCTGGTGACAGACGGACAGACATACAGACGGACAGACAGCGCGGTCTTACTAATAGGTTCCCCTTTTTACCCTTAGGGTACGGAACCCTAAAAACCGGCCAAGGGCGAGTTGGTTTCATGCACTGAAAGTTCCGTACCAAAACATCTTTATAAATACACAGGTTGTAAAAAAATTGGTCACTGGGGGTTCCACTTATCATAAGTACTAAACAACTTTCCCCGAGGAACCCATTTTCAATTCTCAAAACAAAAGATAACCCTCCATACAAAAACGCACCAAATTGGTCGATCAGCTGATCAATTTGTATGAAAAGTTATTTTTTACATTTTTTTTTATTATAACGAGAAGAAGCCCCAGACAAAGCATATACCAGGCCACTCAGAAAGTTTTGCTAAAAAAAAGTTTTTATCTGTAAGGCACTGGCCACTTGTAATTATTTTGAAAAGTTTGGTTATTTAAAAGTAAAAATTCCATTGTTCAAATTTCGAATTGCCCTCTACGTTTTTTTGAGAGCCCAATTTAATTATTGTGTCTCATTTTCGTGCGATGATTTTCTACGATTTTAAATGTGGCCTAAAATCTGATGAGTAATTTGATCGACTTCAAATGGCTTTAATGGATGACGGACCTTCAAAAGCAACTATCTACCGTTGTCATAGCGAGTTCAAGCGCGGTCGCCTCACTTTGGGGGATGAACAAAGGAGTGGTCGTCCTACGACGGCTGTCACGGAAGGAAGTGTGCTGGCAGTAAAAACATTAATTCCAGAAAACAGGTGAATTACATACGAGGAGATTTAGCATACACTGCAGATTGGATCTGGAAGCGTTCACAAGATTCTACACGAGCACCTTCGCGTGAGGAGGGTAGTTTCGCGCTGGGTGCCGCACAACCTCACCGAAGCTCAGAAGCAGGCCCGTGTGGAGTGGTGCCATGATATGATTAAAAAAATTGAAGCAAGCTCGTCTCGGTGCGTTTAATACATTGTGACAGGTGACGAATTCTGGATTTATCAATACGATCCAGAAACAAAGCGTCAGTCGACAGTTTGGCTGTTTCAAAACGAACCAACGCCTACGAAAGTAAAGCGATCGAAAGCGCAGGGAAAATTTTGATCGCTAATTTCTTCACTTTGACGGGATATCTGATTTCAATTCCATTACGAGACCAAAGCAGCATCAACGCCGAATGGTATACCACAAAATGTCTGCCAGAAGTTTTGTCTGCAATGAGCAACAAGCGACTGAACGCCGGGCTCCGCGGGGTACTGCTTCACCACGACAACGCGCCCGCGCACTCAGCGCTCAAAACGAGGGACTTCCTGGACACCACACCGGTCAGAGTCTTGGGTCACCCTCCTTACAGTCCTGATCTGGCACCGTGTGACTTTTTTTTATTTCCTAAAATAAAAAATCAGCTGAAAGGGATACAGTTTTCATCGCCGGAAGACGCGCTAGCAGCGTTCGAGAAGGCCGTGAAAGAGGTTTATGCGGCGGACTGGAAAAAATGTTTCGAAAATTGGTTCAGACGCATGAAACTATATATAGAGGCTGGTGGAGAGTTCTTCGAAAAGATTTAATTAACATATTTTATCCATAGAAGTCAGTTTATTAGTTTCTCAAAACTTTCTGAGTGTCCCACGTATATTAATCCCAAGTTAACATGACCTGCCTAAACTAATTTTGTACATCCTGTATATTTAAGATAATACTAGATCCTACTAAATAAATGTGCTAGTTTTTTCACGTTTCAAAATGTCATTTTAAATTTTTTTTTGGGAGAATTGGCAGTTATTTTTCGGTAAAGGCAATATTTTGGTAAGACGAAGATGTAACACGCAAACTCAAATATTGCCTATTTACTCTCGTCTTAAAGATTCCTAAGTTATACGAATCGGGGAACGCAGGTGCCGGCAGGGAATTCCACTCCCTGACCGTTCGCATGATGAACGATGAAGCAAAACGATTCGTGGAAAATTAACGACAAAAGAGTGAAACCGCCCCTGCACCTGGTCGTCCTATAATGGAATGGAGAAGGGGGTATGAGGCCGTGAAGCTCAAGGGCACACTCTCCTACATGAATCCTTTAGACTACCGACAGGAAGGCGTCTTTTCGGTGATGCTCGAGGCTTTGGAGCTTGTTTGATACAAGTTCCTCGTCGCCAATGAATCTCCTAGCGTGTCGGTCAATAGAAACCAAGGCATCTAGCTAGTAATGAGCTGATCCGTCCCATAAGTGAGAGCAGTACTCCATAAATGACCAAACTTGAGCTTGTTATAACATTAACAGCTGTTCTGTATAAAGAAAAGAAATAGTTCGTGAAATACAACCCGCTGACAGACAGACGGACAGCGGAGGCTTAGTAATAGGGTCCCGTTAGTCATCTTTTGGATGTGCGGAACCCTAAAAAGTTAATGGTTGAGGATTAGTTAGTCCTTAAGACAGAAAGAGTCGGTGGCTAAACTGTATTGACTGGGTCCTCCTAAACTGAGGTCCCAGGTACGAATCTAGAGACGGCCAATGTACTAATGAATGTCATGTAGTTCCACGAATCCAATGTTGGTTTATTATTCGACTCATATTACATACTGATCTTTTTGAATGAAAAAAAGCCGGCCAAGTGCTAGTCGGGTTTGCGCAGTCAGTCCGTACTAAAACAAATTTGGGTAGGTAAGAAACACTAAAAACACTAAAGAGTACAACAATCGGATTAAATGACATTGTAGTTAAAAATGTTCTTCCATACATCGATATACGTGGCGGTCAATTAACCACTTGCAAAAGTAAGTATGTATACACAAAATAGCTATTTATGCAACTGTTGCATAATGAGGGGTATTTAACACGAGTGTGGTTTATGAAACGAGCGCAGCGAGTTTCATAAAAGTATACACGAGTGTTAAATACTAATTATGTACAGTTGCATACAATAGTTTATCTACACTCATACAACAAATTTAAATTAAAGACAAAATAAAGTAATCATTGTTTATATACAAACTGCATAAGGAAAAATACAAACGTTAATGGCGCGAAAATAAATTTGCAGTAATATCGCACCGCGCATGCGCGCCGCCAAGGTTGCGTTCCGAAACACGCTAGTGTGCTCAAATAGCAAGCATCTGCGTAAAAATTAAAAAAAAAACTTCATTTTGTTACAACTTTGCGATAACGAAATGAAATTTGTATGGATCCTTAGTCACGGCCCCATCGAAAGGTATATCATTTGCTTAGCGTTTCTGATAAGTAAATGAAGGATTTACGACATGAGTTAGATAAATATACTTTTACGTAATATAACTACAATTAATTTAGTTTTCATTTTTTGCCTTTTCCTACTTGTGCTGTGAGACCTTGTATTTCGCCAAATTTCATGATTCTAGGTCAACGGGAAATACCCTATAAGTTTTCATTTACTTGCAAATATCAAAATATGTACTCGTATCTATTTATAAATCATAACCACTTCCGTGACGTTATGGTTAAGTTCATTAAGTTCACATCAGGAGGTCGCGGGTTCAATTCCCGGCGGAGAATAAGATCTTACTTAAGATCTTACTTTGTAAGATTCGGGTTGGTTGTTGAAAGGGCATTTTCTAAGCCTTGCGTCGGATAAACCCGACGCTCTTACGGTGAAGGAAAACATCGTGAGGAGACTTGCACACGCCTGCAAAAAAACTCGCAGGTTGTGTGTGAAGTCGACCAACCCGCACTGGGCCTGCGTGGTCGACAAAGGCCCGATCGCTTTAATTCAGGGCAGGCTCGAGCCCCTCGGTGGGGACACGAGCTGATATGATGGTCAAATACCGGCGATTTGACTGCTGGTTACGGTAATCTAAATCTTGTCGCCAAACATCAATGCTAACAACATTGATGTGTTCTGGCTTGAAGATAAGATAACCAGTGGTCCATTGCGTTGGGGAATCTTGGTAAGCCCACTTCCATTAAGTAAGATGATGCCAATTGTGAATTTAAAAAATGCTCGTATCTTTCATTGCTTTGTCTTAGAACCTTTATTTTTTCGGTAGACTCATTCAACTTGATGCCTCCACGCGTTCCTGGTAAAAAGGGTGGTAACGCCATCTCTCATCAGGATAGCAAACTACATTAAGTAAAAGCTTATTAGAATTCACCTATCCTCTTTCCTTATCCCGCAAGCGCATTATTGTGTCGCTGCATTGCACTCGCCGGTCGAGTGCAAAAATGAGAAGAAAGAGAAGCCATATTGTTTTCTGAGCCACATCGAATCACCAACCCGGCTGGTCAAAATCTTCAAAAATTAAAGCAAACACTGTGTCATTTTGTGTAAAAATCTAATTTAAAAACTATAACGCGTGTGCACTAAAATTAATATCTGGATATTTTAAAAAAAAGAACTGGAATTCCTTTCGCGCGCGAGCTGAACTCGCTCCGCTTCCATGTGCTAAAGACCCTGGAGGACGTCGCCTTCATCAGACGAAAACCAGCAGCAAAAGGGTGAGTGAGTGCGCTTGCAGTTCTCCTTCCCAAATCTTCATTTCCACGAGATATACAGTCCATTAAATTTCTGGCAGTACCGTTGTCTCGTCACGGACAGGCTTTGCCATAATAAAAAAAACCGCGTCACCAAAGGGTTCTAACAGACAGAAAGACAGACAGACAGGTATTCAGACAGACGGACTTACTTCTGTTTTACTTTTGAGGTACGGAACCCTAAAAAAATATAAGTACCTACTACGATTTTGTGGTTCCTTGGGGAAAGTTGTTTAATTTAAGAGTAGAGCCTCCTTTTTAAGTTTCGGGAGCGGTTTTTTCACATCCTGTACACAGGCTTTAAAAAAAATTGTGTAACTCCCGTTAACAAAAGTTGTTCAGTTTGATGAGTAGAGGACTCATCAAACTGAACAATTTTTGTTCTGTGACTTTACTGAAATTGCGTTTTTTTTAAAGTGAATTCGTCTGTGTGTTGCATGTCGCGTGACGGTCGCTGTCGTCTGACGGTATGATCGTTTCGTCCTCTGTACCGTAGCGAGAGCAGCCATGATCGTTTTGTCCTCTGTAAAGTTTCACTTTTACCGTGGTTTCATAAAACCACACACTTACTTTTTAACTCTTCATACAAATCGATCAGCTGATGACTAATTTTGTGCATTTTTGTATGGAGGGTCTACAATTTATTTTTTATTTGACTATGGGTTCCTTTGGGAAAGTTGTTCAGTATGATGAGTAGAACCCCCAGTCAACGGGTCCTACATTAATTTTTTTTACACCCTGTATGTATAATCTATGGAAGAAACTCTATTACTAAGGTCCTGCTCCAAAGGCGCGCTATTCAAGGGAATTAGAAACAAGAGGCCAACTTATATCCTTTGACTTATCGAGTTTAGTGAGGATAGGACATTGATTAGTGATAGGCGGGAGCTTAAGAAGTGAAAAAGAAAGAGGACAGTTGCTTGGTGGAACCAGTGGCTCGAATATACTAGCATAACTAAACGAATTAAATAAAAAACCCAACTGCACAAAAACTGAACCCCTCTTTTTTTTTGGCCAGTCGAGTAAAAATATCCTATGTCACGTCACGGGATCAAGACGAATCTAACGATAACTCGCACTCCAAAATCCATGAAGCCGTTTAGGTTACAGAGCGTGTCAAAGAAATAAACATACATATATTACATACACCAGGAATCGCTAAACACGATAAAAAACCGACTTCTATCGCAAGAACCTAGTACATTTTAATTTACTATAGAAAATGATTGAATAAGTAGGATGGTGCTTAGGTTATGGACGGCCCTGTGGATCACGTCCTTGTCTATTTAATCTGCTAGTTAATTACTAGCTTGATCATATGTTTAAGAACATGAAAAAATAAAAAGCACGTGTTTTGGTATAATGATTCTAACTCATATTTATCTAACATACACGCCCTTTAAAATTGTATTTTCCTCATCATTGAATTTTAAAGATTTAGAGGGCGTTTATTATAGGTAAATAGGTTAGGCCAAACCAAAACTCAGATAAGAGAAATATGAAATTTTAGAGGATATTTATTTAAGGTAATTTTTATGAGTTAGAACCGTTATAAAAAAAACACGTGCTTATTATTTGTTCATGTTCTTAAAGATATGATCAAGCCAATAATTATTTAACAATTTGCACAAATCTAGTTACAGAAGTTAGAGGATTGAGTCACTTAGTACTTTGGATGCCATTTTTTATCAATATGTTGAATTAGGGCAGCTAAAAAAATATGTGTCTGTTTTTTTGGAATATTCTACTTATACAACTATTCTCTAACATAATATATCAAAATTAATCAAATCGGAGACGGACATTTGGGTACCTGTCCTTGTGAGCCTAACTTCTAAGTATAATTGCTTGGCGACGCATTGAAAACTTTGGTCGCAGGGATCTAGATTTTTCTCAGCAATTACAAAACTTATGAAAGTAATATTTTGTGACCGGACTCTTAATTTCAATTACTATATTTTTTCAAAAATTTTTTTTTTCTTAAAAAAGTATATCAAAGGAACCTTATTGAAAACACAGATTTGCATTCTACAGGCTGACTACGCCGATTTAAACCTCTAAATTTTCTTAGTCGAATATGCCAGTTAGATTTTTCAAAATTTATTGTAGTTTTAAATTGAAATGAAAAACCATTGAAAACGTGCAAAAGTGTGGTTACCCTTCACACGTAAAGAAAAAAACAAACACAACTGTTCCAATCAATAATCAAGAAGTGAAGGTTGGTTCTCGTAATAAACTCTACTGATACCCGCTTTACACGCTCCTCTTATCACTATATCACCTTGTTACCATAGCAACCAATACTTTTCCACTAGCCAGGGATAACTCGCTGGCGATTTGCGAACAAAATGATTGAGTTATTGTTGTTACATCGACGCTCCGACCAGTCCTAAGTCACGGGGTAATTGCGAATGCCGGAACATTGATATAATCCTGGATGATAGCAATCAAACTTTGTTGTGGCGTGAACTTTTGTCTGGAATTGCTAAGGAATATAGTCAGTTTCATCAGTTCTTAGACGATTCGGTCTTCTGTTGTATCAATATTCATCACTTGAAGGCTTTGTAACAATTCAAGTCGCAGGGTAATTGCGAATGCCAGAAAATTGACATAATAATGGACATAAGCAATCAAACTTTGCTGTGACGTGAAGTTAGCCTGCTAGCCAGTTGGGAGCGTCGTCGGTGGCGTAACGGTTAGGGCCACTACCTCCTGTCCGGGAGGTCGTGGTTCGAATCCTGCATAGTATTAAAGTAGTTTAGAATTTCTAATTCATATATTATACATTTATTTAAAGCTCGTAAAGAAAACATTTAACCGCCTCCGTGGCGTAATGGTTAGTCCATTCGCTTCACGCCAGCAGGTCGCGGGTTCGATTCCCGGTGGGGTTAACTTGTAAGACTCGGTTTGGTTGGTGACAGGGCAATTTCTAAGCCCGCCTGACTAGCTACCACCATCTTATTTAAGTCTTGCCGCCAAACATCAGTGTTAAAAACAATGATGTGTTTTGGCTTGAAGATAATTCGGCTTCCATCTTCGGAATAATTGTCACTTACCATCAAGTAAGACGATGTCAAGGGCTTACCAATTGTGAATAAAAAAAAAAACATCGTGAGCAAACCTGCACACGCGAAAACTCGAAGGTTGTGTGTGTGAAGTCGATCGACCCGCACGGGCCCGCGTGGTCGAGTAATGCCTGATCGCCCTAATTTAGAGAAAGCTAGAACCCCTCGGTGGGGACAAATATGAGCTGATATGATGATGAAATATTAAAAAAAACCAACGACATATATTATTTCCTACTCCATCATTAAACCCTGGTCACCATCTATCTGACTAAAACGATTCCAACGAGCCCAAAAACCATACCTTTGGTGTAAGCATATATGTGGTGTTGGTGAAGAGCTGAGTATCCTGTAGATTTCAAGTAATGCTGCAGCATCAGTTCAAGGTTTCCATGTTTTTGAAATATCATTAAAGTAACAGGAAACTAAATTTCGAATCGATCTGTCCTGTGAAAGTTGCTGAAATCCTTTCATCAGCTAGAAAAAACTTATAATATGCAAATGGCTGACGATATTCTTGAATTCAAGCTAAAACACTCTCAATCAAATCACCTTTCAAATAAAAAAAACTTAATCAAAATCGGTTCATTCGTTTGGGTGCTACGATGCCATAGACAGTCACTATTGCAGGCAGTGGCTCCACAAGGAGTACTCGAAGATTCGATTTTCTAGTCATAGAGACGCTTTATTAGAAGAGCTTAAAATAACTAAAGATTGTTCCAATTAAGATAAAACTAATTTCGAAAAAAAAAACTCAAAACTTTTACGTAAAAACTTTTCATTCATCATTTCAGCTCATATACGTCCCCACCGAGGGGCTCGAGCCTACTTTTTTTCAATTAAAAATTTGAGTGCATTTGACTATATCTGACCCTACTACCCTACCCTGAATTAGGGCGACGGGCCTTAGTCGACCACACGGGCCCAGTGCGGGTTGGTCCACAAACTTTTATTTGAAAATAATTTATTTTTTCTTATTTTTCTTAGCACACACTTTCACATGATACCCATATAATGGGGCTGCATAAAAAATAGCTGGTCTGCCATCTTTGGGATTCCGCCATGTTGGATTTAGAATTACGTCACTTAGTTAACCCTGCATTGTAGATGAACGTGTATGCAAAGTCAAAATTCAATCAAAAACCGGTAAGTTGGTCAAATTTACTTTTTTGATTTTGAAGCGAAAAACTTACTTACATACATACGAACATCGCAAAGCTTCTTAACAAAAGTTTGTAATAACCTAACACATTTAATTACATAAAAACAAAAGCCAGCCTGCTTAAAATGTAGGTCAGACAAATTAACGACGACACTTCGATTTTCAAAATATTATCTAACACGGTGTGCAGGTTTTCTCATGATGTTTTCCTTCACCGTATGAGCACAGTACAATAAAGAGTACTAGCGGTATGAGCGTCGGATAAACGTATACATATGAAATCTAAATTCGAAATCATATTGGTACGTGACAGGATTCGAACCACGACCTCCCGAACAGCACACGGACCTGCACACACCTGAGGAGAAACTCGCAGGTTGTGTGCGTAAAGTCGAACAACCCACACTGGGCTGGCGTGGTCGACTAAGGCCCGATTGCCCTAATTCAAGGTAGGCTCGAGCCCCTCGGTGGGCACATATATGAGCTGATATGAAGATGATGAAGTACACACATTGTTAAATACGCGCAAATAATATTACTCTTCCTTCCAGTACCTAGGGTGAAAATCAGCTGGGGCTGTGTCAGGGCACACTGCCATTGCTTTAACGTGAAACAACTTACATTTTTCCTTCGTGAATGGATAACAAATGAGGTTTGCTTGTTCCAAGAAATGAGCTTGTTATACAATTGGCTGTTTTTACGGGAATCAGATCTAAGCCTCTTTCGTTATATCCGTTGCATTTCAGTTTCTCTACTTGGTACCGTATATATGAATTTTATAGTATACTAGCTGTCCCGGCGAACTTCGTTCCACCTTACACTACACTACACTACCCTACATTATCCTACCCTACACTACTACCCTACCCTACCCTTCACTACCCTACCCTACCCCACATACACTACACTACCCTACCCTACACTACCCTACCCTATCCTACCCTACACTACCCTACCCTAACCACACTACACCTACACCACACTACTCTACCCTACTGTAAAATCAATTATTATTTGACAGATTTTTTTTTATGAATATCAATATTTTAATACTTATTATCCTATTCTCGACGAAGACAAATGCAAAAACACAAAAATCATAAGAATTGGTCTAGCCGTTCTCGAGTTATAAATAGTGTAACTAACACTAATTTCTTTTATATATAACTAGCTGTCCCGGCGAACTTCGTTCCACCCTACACTACACTACAGTGCCCTAACCTACACTACATTACCCTACCCTACTCTACACTACCCTTTCGTACACTACCCTACCCTACACTACCCTACACTACACTACCCATCTCTACACTACCCTACCCTACACTACACTACCCTACCCTACACTACCCTACCCTACACTACCCTACCCAACACTACAATACCCTACACTACACTACCCTACCCTACACTACCCTACCCAACACTACACTACCCTAACCTACCCTACATACACTACTCTACACTACCCTACCGTACACTACCCTACACTACACTACACTACCCTACCCTAAAACCAATTATTTTTTGACTGATTTTTATTTTCCGATTTTTTCTATTTAATTCAGAGCATTTTCATATTTATTTACCTTTTGAACCTTCTCTGGACTTCCACAAATAATTCAATACCAAAATTAGCCAAATCGGTCCAGCCGTTCTCGAGTTTTAGCGAGACAAACGAACAGCAAAAAAATATACTTAAGTGTATGTATAAAAACTCGAAGGTTGTGTGTGAAGTCAACCAATATTAATTTTTTTTAAATGTAATTCCGAGCGTTTTCATATTTATTCACCTTTTAAACCTTCTCTGGACTTCCACAAATAATTCAATACCAAAATTAGCCAAATCGGTCCAGCCGTTCTCGAGTTTTAGCGATACTAACGAACAGCAATTCATTTTTTTATATATATAATATAGATATAGATAGATATAAGATTTTGTATCGAGGGACTAAAAGAAGCCATAATATACCAGAGGTGGTTTGACTCCTGAGCGTGCGAGGGAGTCAATGAAACCGAGGGTATATTATGTTGGCTTTTAATCTCGAGGTGCAAACTGTACTTTTTACTTTGAGTGCGAGAAAAATAGTCAATTTAGTACAAAAACATTCAATAAATCACAATAGATTTTAAAACACATGGCGCCACCTTCTTTGCGGAAAAACCATGAAACTAAAACTCTCAACATTTTTGCAATGAAGATGGTCCACACTCTCTTATCTGTGATAATATTATATTTACTGGCTATTTGAGTTTGCCTAATCACATGAAGGAATTTAAAAAAAGCAATTACTTTTCACTCCCTAGATAAAGTATTTTTTTTTTCTATTACGATACAAGTTAATCCAAAAAGTTATACATCACCAACGAAGTTTCATATCTTTTTTTTTATTGTAACGCACATGCGGTTCGCGCCATTTTTACAGCATTACAAGAAGTTTTCATTTCAATTTTTACTTGTCTGTGACAGCGCCCGCTTTAACGCATGCGCGGTGATGTGCTAGGCTTTGGCGCCATTCATTGAATACGTTTTGTTGTAGTTACTGAATTTCGTGGATAATTTTCATTCTTGCTCAAAAATGTCTGAGATCAGTGAATGCATTGTTTGTACCTGTCTGTGACAGCGTCCGCTTCAGCGCAAGCGCAGTGATGTGTTGGGAATTGGGGCTATGACACGTTTTGTTGTAGGTACTGAATTTCGTGGGAATTTTTATTTCTTATTCTTTTAACTTTGATCTTTGTTGTTTAGTTGATTTAATCCCAATGTATGAGATTAGATAAAATAATGTATGAAACTGCACATAACTTGGTATTAAAACACTCGTATAACACTATTAAAAACCTCGCCAAGGCTCGGTTTTTAAACTCATACTCGTGTTTCAATACCCCTCATTATGCTACAGTTTCATAAACTACTATTATGTATAAAACATATAGAATTTTTGCAATAACTCGATGTTATACGATTGTCCCGTAACATAACTAAGTATAACAAGGTGTATTGTGTTAAGAGTTAGCTCTAACTAGAGTTGTTCTTAGGTCCTAGGTACATCGATTACTTACCTATTTACTTTGCCGCCTTATTTATTAGTACTAGATACATATCGATATACAGGAGCGTCGTTGGCGTAACGGCTAGGGCCGCTGCCTCCTGTCCGGGAGGTCGTGGTTCGAATCCTGCCACGTACCAAATTGATTTCGAATTTAGATTTCATATGTACGTTTATCGGACGCTCTTACGGTGAAGGAAAAAAATCTCAGGTTGTGTGTGAAGTCAACCAACCCGCACTGGGCCCACGTGGTTGACTAAGGCCCGATCGCCCTAATTCAGGGTAGGCTCGAGCCCCTTGGTGGGGACGTATATGAGCTGATATGAAGAGATACATTTACAGGGTGTTATTTAACACGGAGCAAGCCGTTACGGGTGGGCTCTACTCATGAAAATGAACAACATTTTCCAAGAAACCCATACTCAAATCGCAAAAAGAAAAATTTGCTCTTCATACAAAGTTGGCTAATCGGAATGATAGATTTCAATGAAAAGTCCAAAAAAATAATTGCGCATTCGGCATGGGGTTTCTTGGGTAAAGTTGTTCAATTTCATAAGTAGAGACCGCCCTTACCGGCTTGCTCAGTGTTAAAAAAACATCCTGTATAAATACCTACTCGTACAGTTAGGCGGTACGATGTTTTTCCTCTGTGTCTTGAATAATTTTAAACAAAAAAAACCGACTTCAAACAGGAAACTAACGTTACCCTCGATTTTTCTGGAATGCTATCATCAGATCCTGGTTTCCTTATCATAGTACCACCGTTGGGATATCTCCTTTCCAACAAAAATCATCAAATTCGGTTCATAAACGACGAAGTTATCCGCGAACACACATTAAAAAATAAATAAATTTATACAGGGTGTTGTTTTGGTCGACAACGGGCTTTTAAGGGGTGGTAGGACAAAAAGTTCTTGTTCTAATAGCACATTTTCTTTTTTTTTATAATTTGAAATTATGTGCATACGTGTGCGGCAGTGGGCGGGGCACATTGCTCGTAGAACAGATGGCCGTTGGGGCCGACGAAGTTATCCGCGAACACACATTAAAAAATAAATAAATTTATACAGGGTGTTGTTTTGGTCGACAACGGGCTTTTAAGGGGTGGTAGGACAAAAAGTTCTTGTTCTAATAGCACATTTTCTTTTTTTTATAATTTGAAATTATGTGCATACGTGTGTGGCAGTGGGCGGGGCACATTGCTCGTAGAACAGATGGCCGTTGGGGCAGTAAAGTTCTCGAGTGGCGACCACGCACCGGAAAGCGTAGTGTAGGCAGGCCTCCCACTCGGTGGACCGATGACCTGGTGAAGGTCGCGGGAAGCCGCTGGATGCGGGCAGCGCAGAACCGGTCGTCGTGGAGATCCTTGGGGGAGGCCTATGTCCAGCAGTGGACTTCCTTCGGCTGATATGATGTGTGCGGCAGACTGGCGACGCAAGCAAGCGCCGGCCGTCGATGGCTCGCGCCCCCGCCCCCGTCCCCACCGATCCTCTCGCCGCGCTTCGCAGCTCGTATGAAAACGCCGGCGGCCGGCCGGCGCGCTTTGCTTAATACATAACCTGAAATCATATCACAAAATTATTCATTACTACAAGTCGTTTTACAACGACCTTTTAAATACAGTTACTCGAAGAGTAGTACTTTATATGCTAGTTTACTGTGCGCAAAATCGATTTTTTCGATATTTTTTGCCACTTTTTTATTTGTAGTTCTGCGAAACAAGATACGATGTTTCTTGTGCGTTGCCTCAGGGTGGACCGCAGCCAGCCAGATGGGAGGGGTATTATAGGTTCCGGTCCACATCTTACTAGTTTGTCTGTCAAATAGTCGTACCTACGCGTCCAAAGTTGCTGAAAATTGTCACCTGAATTATAAACGTGTGTACCAACTTAAAAAAACGGGCTCTTAGAATAACGCAATAAGATTCGAAATTCAGTTATTCCGGGTACTTTTTGATCAGCCTACGTATATATTATTGCGTTTATGTGCATGTGTGATGTGTGTGTGTGTGTGTGACTGAGTGCGTGGACTAATATAACATTGTGCATATTTAAATTTTACCATAGCAATAAAACTGAGCGTAAACTTACTGATTTGCATAACAAAACATCCTGTATGATTCTGGGTTTTATGGTTGGTAGTGCTATAGTGAAATTTAGAGCTTTATATGTAGATTTATGTTGTTTATTATTTGTTTGTCAAATGTATAAGGTTATTATCTGTTTCCCGCGGCTTCGCCCGTTCAGATCCCGGGCAAAAACAAATCTATACCTATTCTCAGACCTACCGAATATACACAGAAAATTTCATGGAAATCCGTCCAGCTGTTGAGGAGGAGTATGGAAACTAACACTGTGACACGAGAATATTAAATATATAGATAGATATTGTGATCGTCGGTAAAACAGACATCGATATTTTGACGAAAATTTAGTATAAATCGTGTATAGACACTTGTGATGGACACCAAAAATATTTGTATGCGAGATTGAAGTTTATTATTTTTTCGTAATTTTTATTCATTGATGTATATTCACGTCATATATACCTCAGTGCCTTTGATCAGTGTTGTTTCACGTCATATATACCTCAGTTTATTTGATCAGTGTTGTTTCACGTCATATATACCTCAGTGGCTTTGATCAGTGTTATTTCACGTCATATATACCTCAGTGGCTTTGATCAGTGTTGTTTCACGTCATATATACCTTAGTTTCTTTGATCAGTGATGTTTCGTGTCATATATACCTCAATTTATTTGATCAGTGTTGTTTTACGTAATACATACCTCAGTGTATTTGATCAGTGTTGCCAATAATGTTACACGGAACTGGGACGTTACAATGAGCCTGTTACGAAGGCTGAAGGTCATCCGAAGTCCGAAGCGCGATGGAACGGTGCTCAGAGTTTTGCCTACGTGATCGATTCAGAGATGAGGAAATCCGAAGGAAAACTAAACTAACCGATATAGCTCACAGAATCACTAAACTCAAGAAGTAGTAGGCACAGAGCACATAGCTCGTAGAATGGAAGATAGTTGGGCATTAAATTTTTTGAGTGGCGACCGTACACCGGAACACATAGCGTAAACAGGCCTCCTAAACGATAGACAGACGACCTAAGATCGCAGGTAGATGCTGGATGTGGTCAGGGCAGGATTAATCTTTGTTTAAGTCCTCGAGGAATGTCAAAGTATATATATATTAGTACTAACATACAGTATGGACACTCCCTGCTGTTCTCTAGATTGCAACCTCACTCCCTCGTAACCCAGATTGATACAGATTGGTTACAGTTTGGTTGTCGAACGTATAGGATTTCGCCGCCGTTTTGTTTGTTCCGTCTTTCATATTTGAATGTCATTTCTGGCCCGTTGTATGAAGTGTCCAGGTTGTGCTTATGTTTAGAAGTTGAGGTTTTCTCCAATTGTCTGGAAGAAATCGCTTTGAGCGATAAGACCGCCCAAATTGTACCGCTATAGTTCCCTTTTTTTATATTGTGTTTGTATTTTTATATTTTTTTAAGTTAAGATTTTTAAGTTTTTATAATTGTATTAACTAGTGTGTACATTAAAGAGTATTTTTATCTTACACTAGCTGTTTCCCGCGGCTTCACCCGCGTAGAACACGTTTCTATGACTTTTCGAGGGCGCGCAGTGGTAAAAAGTAGCCTATGTCTTAATACAGGTCCTAATCTGTCTACCTACCAAATTTCAGCCAAATCCGTTTTGTAGTTTTTGCGGGAAAGCGTAACAGACAGACAGAGTTACTTTCGCATTTATAATATTAGTAGGGATTATGATTCCTTTGGCATCTTCAGAATATCATATTACCTGATGGTAAATGATCATGATCCTTTCAGCATCACGCAAGGTAAAGTAGCTCTATTTCTAAAAGAAAATAAATCCTAATTTGTGAAACAAAGAAAATCCACACTTTCTAAAAGCAATTTTTGGTTGGGCCTCTGAGTGGCGCGGTCTTATTGGGTCTAATCTGGTAAATCTAGAGATCTAGCTCGATTGGATTGGATTCCGTATTAGAGGCAGAGATGCGTTATTTTTCTTCATTTCTTTTTGAGTAATAGAGACATAATCTCATTGTATGCCCTTAGTACAAATAATATTAAATAAACTAGCTGCGCCCGCATAGATCCTGTGTTTTGCCGTTCCCGTGGGAGTTTCTCAAAATCCTTTCTTAGCGGATGCCTTTCGGCATATTTGCTATCTGTATGTCAAATTTCAACCGGATACGTCCAGTGTTTTGAGGTGTGCGTTGATAGATCAGTCAGTTAGTCAATCTGTCACAGTTTTCTTCTATATGTACAGATAAACAGCGAAAAACTCAATGAATTTATATAGAGCAAGTAGAAATAGTTTCAGTTAAAAAGTGCTTAGTCAAATACTTTGTCGGAACTCGGAAAGTTTTTTTACAAATTGTAACTTCAAATGTCAATATAAGGTAGACAGTTTCTGTTACTGATTTCATATGAGACCCTTAACCTATTCGGTGAGAACCATTTTAATTTATCTATGGAAAACTCAAAAAACTTACCGACCTACAAGCTTTTATGTTATTAAGTTTGGGTCCTCGACGCGCCTTCCAACCGCTTCTAAGCTCAAATGATAAAAAAAATAACAAAATGGAGGGCAGGGACACGGTTCAATTCAGTAAATAATACCACTTAAAACTGATTTCATATTAAATGAGAAAAGGAAGAACATTGTCTCTGGAATGACTTATTGTACATATTAAGATGAAACTTTCTCCGTTGGTGGCGTAATGGCAAGGGCTGCTACCTCCTGTTCAGGAGGTCGTGGTTCGAATCCTGCCACATACCAATGTGTTTTCGAATTTCGATTTCATAATATGTACGTTTATCCTACGCTCTTATGATGAAGGAAAACATCGTGAGGAAACCTGCACACGCCTGCGAAGAAACTCGAAGGTTGTGTGTGAAGTCGACCAACCCGCACTGGGCCCGCGTGGTCGACTAAGGCTCGATCGCCCTAATTCAGGGTAGGCTCGATCCCTTCGGTGGGGACGTATATGAGCTGATATGATGAATTTACTGCTCGATTAGCTGTATTCAATATGTTAACACCTGATTATAGTTACAAAGATATACTTTTGATCCCGGGAAATCGGGGGGTTCCCGAAAAAATTGAAATAACCCATAGTTTTTCCTTGTATAGGCGTGTCGAATATCGTAGGCATTTTGGGAAGTTGATGCATATTCGGCACGATAAAACATGCTAAAACTATGATAATTTTTTTCAAAACAATTTATGTATGCCCCACATACACTTACTTCCCGAGGTAACTTTCCACACGGTATTAGAAATAAAGTGTTAACCAAAAGAACCATCACTCAAAGTCGCTAGCACCAGCTATACAATCATAAAAACCGGCCAAGTGCAAGTCGGACTCGCGCAACGTAGGGTTTCGTAGTCTTTTCAAAAAAAATGTAAAAAAAAAATTGTTGATAGAACATTTTGTAGGAAAAATCGATTAACTTTTTACAAATCCAACTGGACTTCTATTGCTCCTCAACTAAGAAAACCTACCTAGACGTGATAGTTTTCCTTCAAAATTGATTATACAGGGTGTAAAAAGACCACTGCCGGAAACTTAAACTGGGGATTTAACTTATCATACTTAAAAACTTTCTCCAAGGAACCCATATTAAATTCTTTCATACAAATCACCCAGCTAATCGACCAATTTTGAATGGAAAGTCCAAAAATTTTTTAGAGAATTCAGTATGGGTTCCCTGGAGTAAGTTGTTTAGTATGATAAGTAGAAACCCCAGTTTAAGTTTCCGGGAGTGGTCTTTTTACATCCTGTATATCATACTATTTACAATATTTTTTAGTCTTGTAATAGCGGTTTAGCTGGCATGGAGGGGGACACTACAAAAATTATCACTTTAAAGCTTAATATTCCGCAAAGGGATCCCTAAACCTAAAAATGGTTTGAGTAAACCCTCAGTAGTTTTGGAAGACCTATTCAACGATACCCCACAGGATAGGGTACGTCAATGAAAAAAAAAATTGGCTCCCTCTATACAAGTAAGCATGGTACCCTACAAATTTTTTTTTTCTAGATTTTATTACAACACTTTGTTGGCATGATGACCCATGACAAAATACAGCTTTCTAGTACTAATAGTTTCTGAGCTACGCTATGTACAGACGGACAGACGGACATACAGACAGACGGACATGGTGAAACTATAAGGGTTCCGTGTTCACTTCGGAACCCTAAAAACTAAACCAATAAAAGTAACAAAGTAGTTGGAACCGGGAAATGGCAAAAGTCGGAATCGGAAAAGGTAAAATTTTTGAATAACATAAAATAAAAACAAACCAAAAAGAAGATAATATCAAACCAGATCGAAGATAAACTTAAAAGGTTGACTTCGTTACTCGTTTGCAAATAAATTTGAATTTAAAGTAAAATTAAATGCTGGATACCAAAGACAATGTATTGGATGCTATTACAGCGTAAATATTTTACTCGGCAACGAATGGGTTAACACTCTCAAAAACAAAAAAAATACGAGTGTGCTTAAGACCACACGACTGAAGTAAAACTTCTTTAGCTCCATCTGTATTTAAGACAGTAAATACTTAGTCTTCAGAAAATAATAAAATCTTTCTTTTCATATGGAGGTATAGACAGTTAATGAAGAGTTTTATTATCCTCTGAAAATGATCACATCTTTTTTATCATAATAATATGTTTGTTTTGATTGTTTTGACAACCGATACTGTTGCCTTGGCAACCGATTTTGTTGGTAAACAAAAATAAATAGTATCTCTCTTTTTTTATCTTCACTAATTTATATATCCCTCTCAACTTCAGTTCGCCTCGCCCGAACAAACTTCCGTAACGCTCTCGTCACGCATCCACTAGCTTACTCCCCAAGTCAAGCGTGCGTAAAGAAGTTTTACTTCAAAAACAAAGGTTTGTGTGTTTGTTTGTAAACCATTTGTTCTCATATTTCTCATTCTACCTAGCGTAACGATGCGTGTACTAGGATTGGCTATTTAGTTACTTTTAAGGAATCCGAACACAAAAAGTGCCAACAGGATCCTTTTACTAAGCCCACAACGTCTGTCCGTCCTATTTGACCTCAAATGGGATTTACATTTACACCCGCCTGCTTAAGAATAAGGGTAATGGTTTTTTGGTTAATGTTATTGTATTTATGTACGTAGGTATGTATGTATGTCTGGTTTTTGGCTGAGTTGTAGCCTAAACGGCTTGATGAATTTTTGAAGTGGGATGTGTCGTTAGATTCGTTTTGATTCCCAGAGTGACAATAGACACATTTTAAGCAGTCGGGTTTTTATTTTTTATTAAATTTGTTAGATTACTTACTACTTACTATTAACTACTTACTACGTTTAACTTACTACTTATTTTTTTATTAAGTATTACTTATTGCTTATCGCTTATCGCTTGTTTCTTATCGCCTATCGTCTATCGCCTATCGCTTATCACTTAATGATTATCGCTTAGTGCTTATCGCTTATCATCACTTATCACTTATCGCTTATCACTTATTACTTATGACTTACTACTTATTACTTATTACACAGTCTAACGACTAGTTTGGAAATTCGGGCTTGATTGAATGTGTTTATAACTTATACGTGCCAAAATAAACATTTTCATTTCATTTCACTGTACCAAAACTTGTATCGGAATAACACATATATAAGCGGACTTATCCTTAACATATCTCTTCTAGCTAACCTCTGTCACTTCTCGTTAGCATGTCAAATCTAGTGATAAAGGTAAAATATTGAGTTATAGTTACTTGATACTCTTGATTTTTACAAGCTTTTAAGTAACTTGCAGTTAGTATATAAGTTGTCCGTTTCAAAATTGGCAAGTTAAAATTGACCCACTTCCCTGTTTCAGATTAAGATGAAATGTCGCATATACGTTTAGTTTGGATGACATTGCATTGTTAGCTAAGTCAAGTCATTTTAAATCCAACATTGCGGACTCATAAAGATAGCGGACCTGTTATTTTTTATGCACCGCCATGATATGGGTATTAAATAGGATTTTCCAAAAAGGGTACGAAATAATATTAATTCTTTTCAAATAAAAGCTTGTTAGTACCGAAAAGGTTTTTTTTAGGTTTTTCGTAATGAGCTTATTCATACCATAGGCAAAGTATATAATTAGTACTAACATGCAGTATGGACACTCCCTGCCGCTCTCTAGACCTCACCCCCTCGTCATTCATATTGATACTGATTGGTTCAGTTTGGTTCTCGAACGTACGGGATTTCGGCGTGATATTGTTTGCTCCGTTATTTGTTTTTAGAAATGTCATTTCACGACCATTTGTATGCAGTGTCCGGGGTGAGCCATAAGCTTAATATCTTTTGTGGTTATTACCTCCACAGTTCAAGAGTGAAATTGATGCAAACGAAAACCGATTTTTTAACCGACTTCGTAAAGGAGGGTATCCATTAGCGGGTCTATACGGTGATATGCGGTATGGGAAGTCAATAATTTTTGCTTCGATTGTATAATATATATATATATATATATATATATATGACATGTTGTGTTATTTGGGTATAGTTATTCAATTTCATTGAAAGCATCTGGTCTTTGACACTATTCAGCAAATAAAAAAGACACCCTGTAGGAATACATATACCTCTATATAAAATATTTCTTCTACCTATAATAAATTGATATAACATCCTGTTTAGAACGAAAGATCTCGTAATCTGCATAGTTCACGCTCTGTCTGGCATTCCTATTAGGCTTAACTTAAACGTGGCAAAGATTAAATTATTATATTGTAGACTGGACATGCCCTATTCTATATAAAATTAGCAGTTAGACCCACGTCAGTACAAATTTAGAACAAAACCACACCCTGAAACTTCATACAACGGGCCAGAAATGTCATTTCAAAAAAGGACGGAACAAACAAAATGGCAGCGAAATCCTATACGTACGACTACCAAACTGTAACCAATCTGTATCAATCTGGGTGACGAGGGGGTGAGGTCGCAATCTAGAGAGCAGCAGGGAGTGTCCAAACTTTATGTAAGTACTAATGTATGTACTTCGACAAAACTATGTTAAATGAAATCGCGCGATAATCGTTACGCTAGAATTACATGAAGTTTCACAGTTTATAAACATAATTTAACACATTATTTATAATCGAAATAATATCTTATGATGGTGTGTAAAATGTAATCTTCTTCTTTTCGAGTCGACGGCAAACTCAGATAGTCCCATCCCAAAACCGAGCCACGCAAGTTGCCTTGTCTGTATTCCCCGATTCGTACAATTTAGGAATCTTCAAGACGAGAGTGAATAGGCACTATTTGAACTTGCGTGTCACATCCTAGGCTGCATCGGCACTTACCATCAGGTGAAGTGCAGCCAAACGCACTCAAATTTATAATAAAAAAAAATAAAAAAAATGTATTTAAATTGAGAGTAAACTCTTCTATAAAAATCGTTGGTTTTCATTCTTTCATACTGTCATCTCTGCAAAGCTTAAAATATCTGTAGATCAGATTATCGATATGTCGCAGGTAAATAGTTAAGTATGCCATTTAATTACCGAGTTAGCCCTTTGATTAAATAACTACTGTGTATATATTTTGATAAAGACAAGATAAGATAAGATATACATGTTTTCACTAAGCTTCGGAGTGACAATTAAGGTGATCCGATTTCGCTTTCGCGAAGGTAATTTAAAAAAAACCGTTTGATCAGATGTGATCTCCCTAAATTTGTTTGACAAATCCACCTCAAATTGGAGAAAAACATGTGCAAACGTTTGACAAATAGCCATATTTTAGTGCAGGAGCTAGCCACAAAAAGAGGGTTGAATAAACTGCCTTTTTTCCATCAATACCCCAACAACACACAGTTTATCAAAGTCAGATATCCCGACCCGCGCAAATGAGGGGCTCAAATGTACAGGACCATTCGTATTAGGGTACTGCGGTAGAATTTATAGTGTGACCCGATTGCGCGTCAACAAGGATAGGGGTACGTTTATGGTGCTTTTGTAAAAGTTAAAGATTTTAGTGCGTTTCAGTCAAACGCACTACAATCTTTAAATGAAGATCTGTAAGTGACGATGCAATCGAGGATGGTACACGTAAACTTAGATAATGTATACAGGGTGACTTTTGATTAGTTTTTGATAGCAAAGGATATGAATGTACTCGTGATTACAAACAACTTTCCCAAAGAAAATATATGTCAAATCAGTAAAAAAAAAATGATCCTCGATACATAATAAGTTAGATCAAAATATTTTTTTTCATAATTGACATATAGTTTCTTTAGGAAAGTTATTTGTAATCACAAGTACATTCATATCCTGCTATCAAAAACTAATTAAAAATCACCCCATACAAATGTTGTAGCGATATCATAAAAATTACAATTTCATTGAATGGTTGACCATTTAATGAAATGGTTGTATTTCATGAAATTGACCATATCGTTTAAACGTCAACGTTTGAGGATATTTCAATCCATGTTGGCCAGATCATGAAATGCACGACCATTTCATGAAATGGTTGACCGGATTATGAAAAGGCAGAGCATTTGTTATGTTATCACTGAGGTCAATAAAGCTAATTATAATCTTGATCTTTTCTGCTCCAGCACCGCATCCATTGCAAACAGCTTCTTTTCTAACTAGTTTATTTTAAGCTCCAAATGGTTATTAATTATTAATGTGGCTCTCTTTCTTGTTGATATATATAGTTACATACTAAATACCTTAGTAATTTAGAACTTTATTTATAAATATTAAGTCGACTTGTTGTTAGCATAGCTATGCATATTTAGTAACAAATTGTAAAATTTTGCTGTAAGACTCCCAAATACAATAAAATAATATATAAAACGAATCTAACCTCAAAATTTGCATTTTCAGATTTTTAAATTACTTTCCGCCACCCTAGGGGGAGCTTCGTTAAGCGGAGTTTTTCGACAGTATCGTCATCAAACCAAACGAACTTATTAATCGCTTGCTTCGCACGCTCAACTCAGACTTTCATGATCACATCATGATCTCGCCAAACGTGAATTGACATATCATCAAACTCTTATTCATTCATTGATCTGGCCAGACTGTATCATGATGTAGGCAGCGGATATTGACTTTTACATTAAATACAACAATTACATGATTTATTAGTCAACCATTTCATGAAATGGTCCATTATATGACATCTATATGCCCAAGTCTTTGTATCTAAGATGGATTCATCAGTCGGAAGACGTCCAATATAAAAAGACCTCCCCATTGTGACAACACTGTGACTTCGGCTTCCGATCGCAATTCCAGACCTTTGTATCCTAAAATGTTGGTTTATAGATTTTTTATTAAAATCTCAGAGTAATTAGTATACTACGTAGAAACGTGTAATAAGAGTAATGAGTACTATACTACGTAATATACTACAGTAATTAGTACTATGTAATAAGAATAATTAGTACTACGTACGTTAAAATAAAAAAATACAAAATATAGCAATCAAAGTCAATTTTAAGTTTATGTTTTATTCTTTGACAGAGTCTGATAATAGTACATTTATTTTACACTAGCTTTTGCCCGCGGCTTCGCCCACGTGGACATAGCTTTTACGACTCTTTTTGAGGGTGAGTGGTGCGCGAGCCACAATCGGCTCGCAAGTGTGGACATAAGTTTCCTCCAGGTACCTCAGGAATTATATCGGGCTATTCTGATTAGCCAGTCTTTGTCACTTCCCACCCCTTCAACAAATTCTAATATACTAAAAATCACTTTAATCCGTTGCTCTGTTGCGACGCCCCCGACGTGTGCGAGCATAGAAAACAGTTTTCCCCAGATCACTCGGGAACTATGCTAGGATATACTTATAAGAAGCGAAGGAGAAGCCGCGGGCAAAAGCTAGTGACATATAGAGCGTCGGTGGCGTTACGGTTAGGGCCGCTACCTCCTGTCCGGGAGGTCGTGGTACGAATCCTGTCACTTACCATATGGATTTCATCGATTTCATATGTACGTTTATCCGACGCTCTTACGGTGAGGGAAAACATCGTAAGGAAACCTGCACACGCCTGCGAAGAAACTCGCAGGTTATGTGTGAAGTCGACCAACCCGCAATGGGCCCGCGTGATCGTCTAAGGCCCGATCGCCCTAATTCAGGGTAGATCGAGCCCCTCGGTGGGGACGTATATGAACTGATAGTGGTATTCTGACCATTTTGTTTCATTATATGATGAAACAAAATGGTCAGAATACCACATCTCAATGTAAAGGTTTCATATTGTTACGTTGAGTCATTCTAAAGATACATTTTTTTTGCAATCCTGCAGGAACCTTAATTTTTTTTGGGATTTACAATGTCCTAGTTTTAGTTCGCGATATAAGGTATCAACGTGTTAAATTTAATTGCAATAGGTCAAGCAACATTTGCCTGGTGAGCCATTCTGAAATCATACTTTTGATTTTCCCATGGGAACTCTTGAATTTTCTTGGATAAAAAGTATCCTATATGTTAACCCGGGCTATAAGGAACCACCATACAAAATTTCATCAAAATCGGCCTGGTTGTTTTTGCGTGATGCGCGATAAAACTGTAACGGGGCCGTATCTGTACATGAAATATTTTTGGAAAATAATAACTGTGGTGGACATTACTAACGATATAGAGGCCTAAACAACAACTTTTGGATTTTTTTTCTGTCTGTCTGTATGTTCGCCGCTTGCGGCTCGCGCACCACTCACCCTCAAACACTGTCATAAAAACTATGTCCACGCGGGCGAAGCCGCGGGCAAAAGCTAGTCCAATATAATTTCGAAAATCTGCAAGGAATTTCACAATACATCATCGAAACGCAAAACAAATCATATTCATCAATTTTGCTTCATGAACTCTGTCAAGGGACACACATCGCAATATATCTTAATATAACAGTACGTAGGTATATCTGTCTTGTTATCCCCTGTCAGTCGCTAATGAAAGGCTTTATTTACATACGGGACTCGGTCTACATATTAATATGCTTTGTGTTTCATTATTTATACCAAAAGGTGCATAAAGCCTTTTTTCTTGATCTTCGTACAGGGATCTCTTTGGTTCGTATCCTTATTAATATTATAAATGTGAAAATGTGTTTGTTTGCTTGTTACCTTTTCACGCTTCAACACCTTAACCAATCTTGATGAAATTCGGCATACGGATAGTCTGTGTCACGTGAAAGGACATAGGCTACTTTTATCCCGTGAATAGCATAGTCCAATGAAGTTCCTGAGGGAACTGAAAAAAATTCTCTTGTTTTGGCTAATTTCTTTAAAATCGCAACGGAAAAATGGATTTTCGTGATTTTTTGCACAGATGGTTGAGAAGTGTCATAGATTGCTAATCATAATAGCCTGATCTGGAATAGTGATCTGAAGAAAACACATTTCCACGCTACCGACATAGCTCACAGAATCGCTAAACTTAAGTGACGGTGGGCGGGGCACATAGCTCGTGGAACAGATGGCCCTTGAGTCAGTATAGTGTGGTATAGTTTTCGAGTGGCGACCGCGCACTGGAAAACGTTACGCAGGCAGGCTTCCCACTTGGTGAACCGACGACCTGGTGAATGACGCGGGAAGCCGCTGGATGCGGGCAGCGCAGGACTGGTCATCATGCCAATTCTTTGGGAGCCTTTGTTCAGCAGAGGACGTCTTTCGGCTGATATGATGATGATCGATTATTCTACTCATGAAATGAAAAATCAAAAAAATACTACTGCGCTGTGGCACCATTTAGTGTCATTTTAACCATTTAACTATAAATTGTCAACTAAACTAAGCGTTTCCGCAAAATTTCAAATCAAACGGAAACCGGAAAGTGCGTCAAAATTAGCTTAAATACGAACGTAGACAACTTATCTACATACGAACATTGCAAGTTAATTGAAAGCTTGCAAAAACTCCAAGTATTTTAATGTGAAAGCAGTGTCAATACAAGAGGTATACATATACATCAAATTGATCCCAAAAAGATGGTGAACTGAATGAAATTTTCGGCTGAATGCAAACAATCCCGTGTCCTCTGTGCGACGAGCAAATAAAAAAAAACTGAAAGATCCAATGCGATTCGTAGCAGGTTTTAGTTGGATCCAATTAATAAAGGTAGGCATGGAACCATATTAGTTAACTAGTTGAAGTGTATGCAAAATTTTCGCGTTACTAATATCAAATTAGTAATACCAACTAAGAATAATAAATAATAAAAAAGAAACCAATGGTGGAGTGCAAATAAATAAAAAAAGTCATACATGTTTCCTATAAAAATTAAATTAAAAATTTAAAAAACCCCCGACAAAAACCTCTAAAAAGTAAACAATAATATGTATTGACCCTTTGAGTTTAATTTAAGTAGTAATATTTTGATCCAAGAGTCGTCGCGTAGGGGGACCGCTAAGTTGTGAAGTTATTACTAATTAGTTGTAGTAAAGTAAATCAGTTGTATTCTGTTTTTATTTTATTTAATTAGCGGTCCCCCTACGCGACGACTCTTGGATCAAAATATTACTACTTAAATTAAACTCAAAGGGTCAATACATATTATTGTTTACTTTTTAGAGGTTTTTGTCGGGGGTTTTTTAAATTTTTAATTTAATTTTTATTTCGTGCTTTTTAAACTTTACATACAATCGAAACTCTACCCCCACATTCATACAAATAGTTTCCGGGACGAAACACGATACTGCGACACAAAATCTAGCCTATTTTGAATCGATCAAGCCTGTGGAAGTTGCTCACCTCCCTTGTTTGAAGCTGCAATTAAATGTGTTATAACTCTAAACTTCAAATCCATGGACCCATGGAAGTTTTTTACTTTTTTAACCGCTGCTTCAGCAGATTCCAGGAAATGCTGCAGCATCAGGTCAAGGTTACCATATTATATCTAACACCTATTCATTGAGACTATTCTAATAATTTCTATTTTAATTCTATTTAAAAGTGTGTGTAACACCTATTTGAAATAAATTGTTTTGAATATTTTTTTTGAGCCCAAACACGATACTTCTACTGAAAGTTTTTGAGGAGTTGGGTATTCTGTATTCCTATAAAAATTAAATTAAAAATTTAAAAAACCCCCGACAAAAACCTCTAAAAAGTAAACAATAATATGTATTGACCCTTTGAGTTTAATTTAAGTAGTAATATTTTGATCCAAGAGTCGTCGCGTAGGGGGACCGCTAAGTTGTGAAGTTATTACTAATTAGTTGTAGTAAAGTAAATCAGTTGTATTCTGTTTTTATTTTATTTAATTAGCGGTCCCCCTACGCGACGACTCTTGGATCAAAATATTACTACTTAAATTAAACTCAAAGGGTCAATACATATTATTGTTTACTTTTTAGAGGTTTTTGTCGGGGGTTTTTTAAATTTTTAATTTAATTTTTATTTCGTGCTTTTTAAACTTTACATACAATCGAAACTCTACCCCCACATTCATACAAATAGTTTCCGGGACGAAACACGATACTGCGACACAAAATCTAGCCTATTTTGAATCGATCAAGCCTGTGGAAGTTGCTCACCTCCCTTGTTTGAAGCTGCAATTAAATGTGTTATAACTCTAAACTTCAAATCCATGGACCCATGGAAGTTTTTTACTTTTTTAACCGCTGCTTCAGCAGATTCCAGGAGATGCTGCAGCATCAGGTCAAGGTTACCATATTATATCTAACACCTATTCATTGAGACTATTCTAATAATTTCTATTCTAATTATATTTAAAAGTGTGTGTAACACCTATTTGAAATAAATTGTTTTGAATATTTTTTTTGAGCCCAAACACGATACTTCTACTGAAAGTTTTTGAGGAGTTGGGTATTCTGTAGATTCTAGGAGATGCTGCATCAACAGTTCAAGGTTATCATGGTTTTGCAATATTTTTACATTAACAGGGCACCAAATTTTGAATCGATCAGACCTGTATAAGTTGCCCAGATCCCTTAGTCACCTAGATAAGAACTGATAACCCTCAAACGGCTGAACAGATCTTTATCGATTATAGCTAAGAACCACCGCAAGGAAACTTGTTTCACGTAAAAAAACCGCATCAAAATCGGTCCATCCGTTCGAGAGTTGCGATGCCACAGACAAACAGACACAAACACACAGAAATTGGCGTCAAACTTATAACACCCCTCTTTTTGCGTCGGGGGTTTATATAAGAAATCAAAGCGAAGGTTTATCTCAATAATATTTAGTTCACAGTTAGTCATAGTTTCAGGTACGTAGGTATGTCAAAAATTTAACGGATTTTAACAACATCAGCTCACCGTGTTGCCACCATTGCATTGTATGCAGAATCAAATACTGATCAAAACGAGTCCAAACACGACATATCTGCTATTATTTTTTTAAGAGTGTACTAGTGTGCTGGATATCCTGGCCGCAGCATCAGCTCACCGTGTTGCCACCATTGCATTGTATGCAGAATCAAATACTGATCAAAACGAGTCCAAACACGACATATCTGCTATTATTTTTTTAAGAGTGTGCTAGTGTTCTGGATATCCTGGCTGCAGCATCAGACCAAGAGTTCCATAATCCTGCATAGTTATTAAGCATACATGAGTGTTTCAAGTTTTTGGTCACATGTATGTTTGAAAGTAAAGTAAATACACATTAAGAGTCTAAGAACCCTACCGCAGCTAACAAAAGAGCTGATGACCTTGAAACGGCTGAACCGTTTTTGATAAAACGTATCTAAGAACCATCGCCAAAAAACCTGCTTGTAAATAAAAAAAACCGCATCCAAATCGGTTAACCCGTTTGAGAGCTACGGTGCCACAGACAGACACACAGACAGACACACAGACAGACACACAGACAGACACACAGATACACACACACACACATAGCGGTCAAACTTATAACACCCCTCTTTTTTGCGTCGGGGGTTAAAAAAATCAAATTTGTTGTATGGAAGCCTTCTTGAATATTAATTTTATTTTAATTAAATTATTTATTTTAAATTGAATATATAACTAAATATTCTGTTAATATTTCAAAAGTCTACCTGCTGCCGTTATCAATATCAAGCAAACACAAGCAAAAAAATCACGTTTGTTGTATGGGAGCCCCCTTAAATATTAATTTTATTCTCTTTTTTTAAACTCAAAGTCTAGCTATTGCGGTTCATGAAATACAGCCTGGTGACAGACGGACGGAAAGACAGACAGACCGACGAACAGCGAAGTCTCAGGAATAGGGTCCCGTTTTTAACCCTAAAAATGACCGGACCGGGAATCGAACCTATGATCTACACGGAGGAAGTCCAACGCTTTGACAAAATGTCGGAAAAAAAATATTTAAAAAAATATCCTACCGGGGATCGAACTCATTATCCATGTGAAGAGGAATCAAACGCTTTGACCACTGGCCTATTGATTTGCGAAAAACTCGGAAAAACTGTTTTCCCCAGAGATAAGACTGATATAGATCGATTTTCGCAGAAAATTTCGCGAAATCGTTATGGCTATATCACACTAGCGAGTTGCGAGCGAGTGAAAAGCGTGGCGAATGCGCAGCGAGCTCGTAACGTGTGCGTGGCGAACACGCCGCGGGTGTGCAACGAGCTCCGCCGCGGGTGTGCAGCGAGTTCGCGGCGTGCAATCCGCGTTGTGTACATTCGGTGCCAGAATGGATTCTGACGAGGAAACACTGCTTTTAGCTTTGTTACACCGAAGACGGAAACGAAAACAAAAGCAGATAAAACGACGAATATGCGAGGATCCATTATCAAGTAATCGACTGAGAGAGAGCGACTACTACTATGTGCTGTTTAGCAAACGAATAAAAAATAATACTAAAAAATTTCGTTTCTACCTGCGAATGACAAGACCTACATTAGATATGAGGACACGATGACTTAAGACATGAGGACACCCACCTAAGATTATTAGTGTCTCCTGAAGAAAGGCTTGTTATTATTATAAGATCAGAGGTGTATTTAAGAATCCGGCGCCCGGGCACAAAAAAAATCCGCCCCTCTAAGTGACATAAAACCGGTCAAGTGCGAGTCGGAGTTGCGCGCTAAGGGTTCCGTACTGCCACACGATAATTTTCAACTTATTATAACCTTCTGTTTGCATGTTCGTAGTGGTTCGTTACCCTTATTACCACTTGTCCGACTCGCACTTGGCTAGCTTTATTATTTTTTGGTGAACCAAACGGATCCCTAAAAAAAGAAAACAAAAATGATTCGTATGATTAAAACTTTTATTTGTAACCAAAAATAAATTTACGAGAGTGTACAAAATGGCGTCGACAGCGCTGTTCGCCGCGAGCTCGCTGCGCACTCGCCCCGCTTTCCACTCGCTCGCAAATCGCTAGTGGAATATGCCCCTTAGAGTTTCAAGAACGCGGTTACAAAATATATTGCTCGTTTAATAGTATATGATAAAAACTTATAGGTAGGTATAGCTAGGAACATTAAGAGAAGATATTATGTGCATTACACCAGTCCGCGCAAACCCATATATATCAGTGGAAGAATACCTAATTTCAAGCCTTGAAGTCGCTGGAGCAGTAACAAATGGGAATTTAATATTTTTTCCTTGTGCGATAGTAAGTGGGGTCAATCGTGTGGAGAGGGCATTTTTGGTTCGATTTTAGGGTTCTGTACACCCAAAGGGCTTAGAAAAAATAGAGCCAATTAATAAGCCTCCGCAGTCGGTTCATACGTCTTTTTGTCTGTCAGCGGGCTGTATTTCATGAACCGTAATGGGTAGATAGTTTAGAATTTTACAGAATATGTATTTTTGTTGCTGCTATAACAACAAATAATAAATATTTGTAAAATAAAAAATAAGGGGTAACCTTATACAAAAATCTTATTTAAAGGTATTTTTGATTTAGCTTAGTACTAATTCTGATTTATTTACGTGGTTCGCTGTTATGCGTTCTTCTTTCATTCGACCTTTTTTCATTCCATCTATTTGTTTTTTTACGCATGCACTGTCATCTGTGTGACGTGTTGAGACACTCCATTAATTTTTATCTTTCAATAAATTCAGTAAATTATTTAATACCTTGTTCTAAAAAACCCATTTTGGGGTAAGATTAATTTATATTTTTTGTGATTTTCATTTTAAGTTTAAGTGTATAATGTTTTTCTAATTCTTTTGTTCTCTTAGGTCTTTTTCTTTTACTTCAACTTTTTTTTTTTTATTCACAATTGGTAAACCCTTAAAAACTTATTTTATTTTTATTTACTATTGGTAAGCCCTTGGCATCATCACACATCACATTAAATTAAATTCTATAAGCACGTACGGCGTTTTTAAGCCCTACTTACCTACCTACAAGTCAAGTGTAAGTCGTTCTCGCGCTAAGGAGTCCAAACTGAAAGAAAAAAAATATGTTGCTTGGATTGATGTCTTTAGTTTGTAATGTGAATAGGTATCATTGTCATAGTTGTGTGTAGAGGTGTAGTGGTACGGAGCCCTTGGAATACGAGTCCGACTCGCACTTGGCCGGTTTTCAGTTTTAAATTTGTATTAAACCTAGTAGAAGATGGGAACCACAAAACCAAATATTTTGTAGCTTATCATGAAGTTGAATATAAACAGTGTGGTCATCATCATCATCATCATATCAGCCGAAAATCGTCCACTGCTGGACAAAGGCCTCCCCCAAGTATTTCCACGACGACCGGTCCTTGCCACTTCATTTAAGAGATTCTGTAAGCTATGTCGGTTATAAAAATAAAATAAGAATTTATGGTTTGATAAATTGAAAATAATATGCGTCAAATATAAAATAAGAACTGTATACTAATTTGCACTCCAGCTGAAATTTCAAAACAAGCCTTTTTTTCCAATACGTTAACTATCCTATCCATTAAAAAATAACATGCGTGAGAGTTTTTAACGATTGTGATGTGCTGAATGCGGGCAGCGCAGGACCGGTCGTCGTGGAAATCCTTGGTGAGGCCTTTGGCAGTGGACGTCTTTCGGCTGATATGATGATGATGATGATGAGGTGATGGGGTTTGCAAAATCTGGAGCCTATTCCATATAATCAAGACCAGCGGTTACAAAGATTTCCTTGTCGCGACACTTACGAGCTCCGTAGTAGGTACATTATTAAAATGTCACGCGGACTTAATGCAGGTTTGATTGGAAGAAACGACCGACAAAATGGATAGCCCTTAATATCGTTGTAATAGAGTTGACAGTTGACATACGAGCGCAGATATGAGGGAAATTTATTTTGGACGGGTTTATGTGGGGCATTTGAATTTTGTTTCTGATATCTTTATTTTATTGCTTGTTGGTTTTGGCAACTAAAACTTTTAAAGGACGATGCGTGTGGCACGGCTGGTAGGTAGGTACAATAAGGGCCTGGGTTAAAGAAGATGCGTACTCACGGATATATATATATATATATATATATATATATATAAGGTGTAACAAAATTAGCGGAAACTATTTTAACTGGTGCTTCTACCCATGAAACTGAACAACTTTCCCCATGGAACCCATAGTCAAATCGCAAAAAAAAATTTGGCTCTCCCATACTAACTCGATTAGCTGATCAGCCAACTTAGTATGGGAACTTTAAATTTTTTTTTGAGATGTCTATGGGTTTCATGGGGAAAGTTGTTCAGTTTCATGGGTAGAAGCACCAGTAAAAATTGTTTCAGTTAATTTTGTTAGACCTTATATATAGTGGACATAAAAGACCTAAAAAGTAAATACACAAGGATTCGAAAAGCATATTACACACAATAAACATTATATCAACAAAAACATAATTATTTCTTACCCGAGATGGGTCTAAGAGTAAAGAAAAGAAACAGTTCCAAAAAAGTAGTATTTCAGTTTATTACTGTTTCAAATGCAAGTGAAAAATATTGAAGGATGGGATTTTGATTTTTGAATCATATTGTCACATAGTCAATAGATGGAATGAAGATAATTGAAAACGCTAAACACGTTAAAAACCGAATTCCATCGAAACAACTTAGTACATTTTTGCATCATTATTTTTGGTTTTTGTTAATTTTCTAAAAAAGTACTACACCGATTTTGATAAAATTTAAATGAGACCACACGGGAAGCACTAGCTTTCTAATAAAAAAGGAATCATAAAAATCGGTTCACCCAGCCCAAAGTTATGAGGTAACAAAAAAAAATACAGACGAATTGAGAACCTCCTCCTTTTTGGAAGTCGCTTGAAAAGGTCGAATGAAAGAAGAACGAATAACAAGCGTACCGCGTTACATGCGTTCACTTGTATTAATTCCGTCTAAACCATTTTCTAGGCCTTTTCTATGTATTCCTATAAAAAGGCAAATTGAGCTGCAACACTGCATACAACGATCGTGAAATGACATTTCTAAAAACAAATGACGGAGCAAACAAAATCACGGCGAAATCCTATACGTTAGAGAACCAAACTTTAACCAATCTGTATCAATCTGAGTGACGGCGAAGGGGTGAGGTCGGAATCTAGAGAGTGGCAGGGAGTGTCCATCCATACTGTATGTTTGTACTGATATGGTAGTACTTCGACCAGTGTGTGTTGCCAGTGATGACATATGGAAGTGAGACATGGTCGCTTACTATGGGCCTCATAAGAAGGCTCAAGGTCACCCAAAGGGCAATGGAGCGTGCTATGCTCAGAGTTTCTCTGCGTGATCGAATCAGAAACGAGGAGATCCGTAGGAGAACCAAAGTAACCGACATAGCTTTCAGAATTGCTAAACTTAAGTGGCAGTGGGCGGGGCACATTGCTCGTAGAACAGATGGCCGTTGGGGCAGTAAATTTCTCGAGTGGCGACCACGCACCGGAAAGCGTAGTGTAGGCAGGCCTCCCACTCGGTGGACCGATGACCTGGTGAAGGTCGCGGGAAGCCGCTGGATGCGGGCAGCGCAGAACCGGTCGTCGTGGAGATCCTTGGGGGAGGCCTATGTCCAGCAGTGGACTTCCTTCGACTGATATGATGAAGTGTGACATATTGTAGTAATAATTAATAATTTCTTAGGCATCATCGTCACTTACCATCAGGTGAGATGATGCCAAGGGCTTACCAATTGTGAATAAAAACAATGCTGAAAATTATCAATTTAATTAAAAATTCAAAACTCGACTGTATACAAACATTACCCTACATTACTTTTTAGGGAGTCGGGTAAAAATATATCTGATGTAGCTCAGGATCAAGACTAATCTAATTACACCTCGGACTCCAAAATCCATCAAGCCGTTTCAGCCACAGACGAGTTTAAACTACATATATACATATAGATCGCGGCATCTAAGTTGAAACGGCGCAGGTCTTATTTATAGGTCTCAACCAAAGTGCGGGACGCGGGGGTCGCGCGCACCAGGGGACGCCAGCTCCCCGCGCGTAACCCGCGCTACACCCGCGCTACACCCGCGCGCTCCCTACCTGCGCGAAGGACCGCCATTTGTGTTCAACTTATACGCCGCGAATTGGTATACATACATACATACATACAACTGAAAAACATAACCCTCCTTATTGGGTAGTCGGGTAAAAATAACCAACTTCAATCGCAACAACTCTATTGTTGCTACATTTTTATGATTTTGTTACTCTTAATTTGCTTAAAAATTCCAAGCCGATTTTGATACAATTTGACCACCCTAGAGACTAAATCTATGAATAATAAATTTATGGATTTATTAAAAATCCTACTGTGTAAAAACTTAACCCCACTTTTTGGCCAGTCGGGTCCACTAGAAATAACCTCCTTGCAAAGCTGACCTCGACAAAGTGGGGAGCTTCACCGGGAACTTTACGGACTACAGGGTTGGCGCTCTGCTTCTCCACCGGTGAATATGCTTGTCCGGTATGGAACCGCTCTGCCCATACGAAACTAGTGGATACAGCTCTAAATCAAACTTGCCGGACAATAACGGGCTGTTTAAAACCGACTCCGATAAGCAAGCTGTATCCACTGGCAGGGATCGCCCCTCCTGGCGTTCGGAGAGAGGTAGCGTGCTCAGTCGAGAAAGAGCCAAACAAGAACTAGACCCCAGACACCCCATGTTCGGATGCAGCCCAGCCCGCCCCAGGCTAAAAAGCCGCAAGAGCTTCCTAGCCACTGTAGCAAAGCCACAAGATGACCCGCTAATGGCTAAATCCAGTTTATGGAAAAAGACCTTCCCTGTCACGGAAAGCTTTATCCCACAACGAGAAGCCCTCCCCCCAGGCAGCGACCTGCCATGGTCTATTTGGAAATCTCTGAATAGACTGCGGACTCAGGTTGGCCGATGTAGGGAGAAAATGTGTCGTTGGGGTTTCTGTGACGGAGAAGAGTGCCCATGTGGAGTCACCCCACAAACTATGACGCACTTATTGGCCTGCCCCGAGTGCCCGGACACCTGCACAATGGTAGACCTCTGGGGGGCCACTGATAATGGCATACGCGTGGCTATCTATTGGGCCAATAAGATATAAAATAACAACAGTCAATATTCAAACCATCGATTCGAAAAGAAGAAGAAGGCCAGTCGGGTAAAAAATTACACTATTTAACTTACTGGATCAAGACCAATCTAACGATACGTCATGCGTTAACATCCTTCAAGCCGGTTAGGTTGTAGCAGGGAACATAGAAATCTACATACATACATACACTCGAAAAACAGAACCCTACTTCTGAGGCAGTCGGGTAAAAAAAACGGTCAACTGCGAGTCAGACTCGAGCAAAGTAGGGTTCCGTAGTCTACTCAAAAAATTTGTTTATTTTAAATTTTATGATTTTGTCAAGGGTTTACCAATTATGCTTAAAAAAAATAAAAAAATACTAGTATATAGAACATTATGTATGAAAAATCTATGAACTTTTTACAAGTCCAACTGCACACTTTAAGTTGGCCCACTGTTACTCCTAAACTAAGAAAGTCTACTTAGCCTTAATAGTTTACCTTTTAAATTGATTATAATATGTGTCCTAATATTTTTGATGTGTATTGCTCTCGCTTTTCTGCAATTTGTGGGAGTGATTTCGTGAAATGGGACGGAAATGTGTAACATGGGACGGAAATGTGTAACAGGAAGTCGCGAAAGCGCGGAATTCTACTTTACGAGAGTCCGACTCGCACTTGGTCGGTTTTTTTCGTTACTGTCAGATCCGCCACCCAGGTACAATATCGTCATCAAATCTAACTAACCTAAAGTATTTTGTCACATGTTACACATCATATGCGAGTACTGTAGGTCTCGTTTTTTTTTTTTTTAATGTTTTTGAATAGTAGTTTAGCTGGTTAGAACATTTGACTGTAACAAAAATTGGCACTTTAAAGCTTAATATTTCACAGACTGATAACTAAATCAAAAAATGTTTTTAGCAAACCCTATTTCGATTTTAGTAATTTTGAAAGAAGTATTCAACGATACCCCACAGAATAGGGTACGTTAACAAAAAAAAATGCACCCCTATTTACAAGTAGGGAAGCAACCTTTTAAAAAAGTTTTAAATGTTTTATTGTACCACTTTTTCGGTGTGATTAAATTACAGCTTTCTAGTTCTAATAGTCTCTGAGCTAAGCCACTGACAGACGGACGGACAAACAAGCATGGCGAAGCTGTAAGGGTTCCTCGTTAAATTCGGAACCCTAATAAAAAAAGGTTTACATTTAGTGAAAAAATTGCGTAGGTAACAATCACAAGAAAAAAACATACTGTCAAATTGAGAACTTCCTCCTTTTTGTGCCGTCGGTTAAAAAGATATATTTTTTATTATTATGTCACCTCATATACGTCCCCACAGAGGGGCTCGAGCCTACCCTGAATCAGGGCTAAAAAGATATAGCAACACGAAAATTATTATTTACCGTTCGCCAATAGGCTTACTTTCAAATAAATTGCTTTATTTTTGTGTCTTTATTACAAATATATAACAATCAATTTGAAATAAGAGCTTACAGTTTTGGGATACAACCATAATTACATTTTTTTATAAATTATAATTGGGAAAAAATAATTAATTGTTATAGTCATTCTACCTACAAAACCAGCCAAGTGCTAGTTAAATATGAGCTCCGAAGGTTCCGTACCATCACATCACTATGACAATGATACCTATACACATAAAAATCAAAACACATTAATGCGAGCGACGCAAAAATCTTTTTTTTAGTTAGAACTCTTTGGCCCGAGTAGGACTTAGATTAGATATGGCGTTTAGAATTATTAGTACTATCATCACATAAAGTTTTAAACTTGTTCGTTTTTACGATAGAGCTATATCAAAAATACCTCTAAAAAACGATTTTTGTTCAGCGATAGAAAAAAAATCGGATGAGTCTCTGTCGTGGCACACTACCGTTAGATTAACGTGAAACCATTTAAATTTTCCTGATGTTTGTTTTTTCTAAGAAACGAGGTTATACAATTGGCCGGTTCTACCGGAGACAGATCTAAGTCTGTTTAGTTATATTCGTCGCATTTCAGTTTTCTGATATGGTAGCATAGGTGATTTTAATCATTGAATACCTGTGATTTCATCATAATAGCACAGGTAATAGCGCCCCCCGCCCGCGGCGCCTTTTTTTTGTAACAGTAAAAATGTTACCAATAAACTAAATGTACGCACGCATAGGCATTTTTAACCGACTTCAAAAAAGGAGGAGGTTTCTCAATTCGACCGTATAGATATATATATCTTAATATATATATATATATATATATCTTAATATATATAAATCTCGTGTCACAATGTTTGTCCCCAATGGACTCCTAAACCACTTAACCGATTATTATAAAATTCGCACACCATGTGCAGTTCGATCCAACTTGAGAGATAGGATAGTTTAAATCTCAAATTATAGTCGCAATTTTAATTTATTGCTAATTATTTGTCTGTTATTATTTGACAGTCACAATTATCTGTTAACTCCAAATGATTCTAACAGATGTCGATACCTTTCGACTGGGTTGAGTAAGTAATCAATAGATGGCGCTGCTATGGTATGTAGGGTAGGGTAGGGTAGTGTAGGGTAGGGTAGTGTAGGGTAGGGTAGTGTAGGGTAGGGTAGTGTAGGGTAGGGTAGGGTAGTGTAGTGTAGGGTAGTGTAGAGTAGTGTAGGGTCACACCCCGGACACTCCATACAAACGAGCGAGAAATGATATACATAATTATAACTGACGTATCTATAGGCAAGAATGCAGGTAGGGTTGAATCACACCGGCGGTATTGGTCACAAAATGTTTGTTAGTTATTTACTGAATGCTGCGTGAATACTAAACTCTTTTTTGAACACCGTTCGAAAAAAAAACACCACTTTCCGAATGACGTACGAATTAACACTGAAACCTGCTATTATTTTGTACATCTTTAAACACTTTTTCCTTGACCGACAAATCGCTACCGCTTATTAAAAAAAGGTCATCTACTTCTATGACGCCGAAAATCGCTGCCGCTTATTAAAAAAAGGTCCTCCAGTTCTCTGACGGGCGAAAATCGCTAACGCTTATTCCAAAAAAAGGTGAAGTCAATTTGATCACCAAGATTCATGATATGGGGTCCAGGGGGCCCAGCCCCCTCCACCTATTTACAACCCCCAAATTTTATTGTTAGACCGTATAAAATAATAGCAGTTTTCAGTGTTAATTCATACGTCCACGTCGCAGTTACCATTTACCATGTTTTATAGTCTCATAATGTGTATGGTGTATTCGGAAAGTGGTGTTTTTTGTTCGAGCGGTGTTTGTTTACAACGTAAGACAAGTATGAAAAAAAAAGAGTTCAGTTGGGCCTTTACGTTCGGTAACTGGTTGGTTTTTATTCCTGTGAACGAAATCACAGCGGCGCGCAAAGTGAATATAGTGAATAAAAGTGCTTGCGTAGCTCGTCCTTTACGTTTGGTACCCAATCTACACCCAATCTGAGTGACGGGGGGGTGAGGTCGAATTTAGAGAGGGGCAGGGAGTGTCCATACTGTACGTTAGTACTAATATATATACTGTGGTAGGGTAGTGTGGGGTAGGGTAGTGTAGTGTAGTGTATGTAGGGTAGGGTAGGGTAGTGTAGGGTAGGGTAGTGTAGTGTAGTGTAGGGTAGGTTAGGGTAGGGCAGTGTAATGTAATGTAAGGCGGTACGAAGTTCGCCGGGACAGCTAGTATATATATATATACCAGGATCTGATGATGGCATTCAAGAGAAATCGAAGGGAACCTTCGAAAATCTTAGTGGCACTTCAAGTCGGTTTTTTTTTTTGTTTAAAATTATTAAGAACCTACGTCCTACCGTACTTACCTATCGTGCTACAACCTTTTATTCATAATCGCTTCGTCGTCACGGCTCGTCAGAAATACAATCACAATAAACACAAAAACACTACAGCAATTCATCTATAGCTATAAATCACTTAGAAAATGGGCTCCTTGAAAACACTCGACTCTTTACCTTAGGCGCAAAAACATTGATTTATTGGTAAACGCCCATCGATATTTCAAGGATACTTTACCGAATAACGGAGATTATATAAACAAGTAACAATCAATAAGATTCTAAAACAATTGTATACTATCAAGTCAAGTCCCAAGCACTGTTGCGCTCAAGTCACGCGTGGGTACTCTTTCGTGAGCAAAATGTCTAAATTTTAGATATAAATATATGCAGCCATACATATAAATTATATTAAAATACGACTGATTACTTAACAAATCAAAAACAAAAACTTTACACAGGATTTTGTACTGTATTTATTAACTGAAAGAGCTTAAAGTGGCATACGTTTTATCGACCCGCTCAGGTTCTTTAATATAAGCGGCCGAAATCGGTACTTCAAAAAACACTCTGTGAAAATTTTCAATGTCTACCTGTTACGGATTTTGAAATACAGCCCGCTGACAGACAGATGGACGGACTGAGGAAGCTTAGTATAGAGTCCCGTTGGTAACACTTTGGGTGTTCAGAACCCTAAAAATGTCAACATATTGGACCTCGGCAACGAACCCGTTGATTTTAGTTGTGAATTTTTCTTGGCCATGGAAACGAGTCCTTCAGCCGAATTCATATATCATTTTCACTTTCTCCATTTGTTTTTGGATTTGTAATGCACTACCATTACAACTCTCTCTGAAATTCTTGACAGCATTTGCAACAGCCTAATTCTGAAGTAGAACACCCGGTTGCAGTAGGGCGTCTATAAAACTGCACCCAGTGCAATTTGGGTTTCCACGTACTTTTCATTTTATTTTTCTTGTTCCTCACATTGCTCACGTGCACCAGACGATTTTCTCCAAAACGCACCACTGTTTGAAGTAAATTCTAGCAGAAAACAATGCAAATACAATAAAATAAAACTACGAATGCGTCCACCACAAATCCCGCCCCGAACCCGTTGAGCAATTAATGTTTTGCCTGAGATGCCCTATGTAAGGTTTAAGAATACAAAATATTATTAGTAATGTGTAGCGTTCGCTGCGTGCACTGCACTGCAGCTGCGAACAGCTGGTGCCGCCGCCCACTCGCGCGCACGTATTTTTGTGGCACAAAAATACTAATATTTCCCAACATTTCAGAATTATGACATGTAAGAGTTATGCTGCCATATTAATCTTACGGTGAAGGAAAACATCGTGAGGAAACCTGCACAGGCCTGCGAAGAAACTCGAAGGTTGTGTGTGAAGTCGACCAACCCGCACTGGGACCGCGTGGTCGACTAAGGCCCGATCGCTCTAATTCAGGGTAGGCTTGAGCCCCTCGGTGGGGACGTATAAGAACATATGATGATGATGAATACAACAACAAATCAAAACACCTTGTATCCCTGTATGTGTGCAAGATAGGTACTCAATGATTTCGAATAAAAAGATTAGGCGTTAATCAGCACCCGTTGTTTAATGTAAAGTTTTCGAGACTAATTTTGAACGAAAATATGTCATAATAGGTAGTTCTTTATAATATAACTAGTGGGTGCTCGCGGCTTCGCTCGCGCAGTTCCCGTTTTTTGGTGTTCCCGTGGGAATTTCCCGAAATCCTTTCTTAGCGGATGCCTGCGTCATAACATCTACCTGCATGCCAAATTTCAGCCCAATCCGTCCAGTGGTTTGGGCTGTGCGTTGATAGATCACTATGTCAGTCAGTCAGTCAGTCACCTTTGAGTTATATATATTTAGATTTAAATATCATCATATCAGCTCGTATACGTCCCCACCGAGGGTCTCGAGCCTACCCTGAATTAGGGCGATCGGGCCTTAGTCGACCACGCGGTCCCAGTGCGGGTTGGTCGACTTCACACACAACCTTCGAGTTTCTTCGCAGGCGTGTGCAGGTTTCCTCACGATGTTTTCCTGAAGGAAGAGCGTCGGATAAACTTACATATGAAATCGAAATTCGAAAACACATTGATATGTGGCAGGATTTGAACCACGACCTCCCTGACAGGAGATAACGGCCCTTGCCAGTACCCTTGGAAGTAAGATTCAACTCATTCTATGCTCTTGATAAGGAAAGAAAAGCAAACTGGAAATGTACTCATTGCCTAAGCAATCTGAGGAAAAATCTTCATAATTCATCTCCAACCCAAACTGACTCTCCAAACAAGACTGAAAATCCTCAAGACAACATAACACATCGTAAAAAATAGTTATTAACGTTTCCACAGAAAACTCCTTTGAATCTTTAAATACTGAGGATGACGAGGATGGAGAGAACAATACCGCAAATAACTGTAACCTGAATAAAAGTTGTCCAAATGTAGAGAAAAATTACCCTGAAGAGATACGAGTCATGAAAAAGCTAATTAAAGACCTTCAGGCTAATCTATTAAGCGCTGAAAATGAAATAGTTAATTTGTTACAAGAAAATAGATCTCTCACAAAAAAATGGAGGATACAATCAGAAGATAACTCATCTCACTCAGATTTGTAAATCTTCTTCTAAGTCGGGTATCTCAACTTGCAAGAAACGAAAGGGCAAAAAAAAGACAAGGATTAGCTTCACTCAGCCGGGACCAGAACGGGAGCAAAATGAAAGTTTTTCTGAACTTAATGTCTAAACATCTGTTGCTAATTCTACAATTCAAGACATATGTCATTAAAGTAATGATTTCGGTCGATCAAACCAAAACCGCAATCCTGAAACAGCCACATCGTGTAATTCAACTATACACATCTGCGGAGATCAGCAAGTACGTGGACTTTCAACTAACATTATGTCTGCAAGATCCGGCAAGTGGAACGATACCTATAAAGTCATAGGAATGGTGAAACCATATGCGAACAGCGACGAGGTTTTGAAGTCTCTCGACGGCATGACAAATACAGTAAACAACGATGACATCATTGTATTATCAGTTGGATCAAATGTCAAAAATCCATATCAACTTTTTACTAATGTATGTAACACTCTTTCTAAATTTAAATGTAAAAAAATATTTTTACTAAGTGTACGACACAACAAATATTTAAATGTAAAATTACTTAACACAGAACTTAAAATGATAGCTAAAAACTATTCAAACTGCAAATTTATAGAAGTTGATCCCGAAACATACCGTGAACATTACTGTAGAAAATCATTTTTGAACTGTATTACCTTTAAATTAAACATTGAAATTGATTACTTGAAATATGAACAAGATTGTCTGATGAATGGGATTAAATCAAAAGTTCTAAGTGATGATGTCAATAGAAAACATTTTAATCAAAAATCTTTTAAAGCGGAGACTTTTTTTCGTCCCTCAATTAAAAACAAATAAAATAAATTCAGATGATACTAAGTTAGGTTCTGTTAACACTAACAGTGCCTCAAAGTATAACTTTAGTGTATTTCATCAAAATGGGGGAAGTTTGTTAAATAAGTTAGATTTATTGGCAATCACTTTAAAGGAATTTGATGATAATAAGGATAATATTGACGTATTGTGCTTTAGTGAAACATTTGTAAAGCAGGGTGCTGAAAATAACATGAAGCTGGAAAACTACAAATTAGTCTCTTCATTCTGTAGAGATAACAGCAGAGGTGGTACTTTAATAATGGTAAGGAAGCCGATAGAGGTAAAGCTTCTTAAACTGATGTCAGGGCTTGCCACTGTTTATTACTTTGAATGCTGCGGCATTGAGATAGTTGGTATCGATCTGATAATAATAGTTATTTACAGGATTCCAAAGCAAACTAATACACACATAGACATATTTGTCCAAAAACTTGACAAAATGTATATACCCTAACTGAAAAGTATAAAAACAAGAAAATAGTTATTTATGGCGACTGGAATATAGATATCCTAAAGATCAGCGCGTCTTCGAAAATGATGTTGAGTACATTACGGAATCATAACTTTAAGGCTCATATAAAAACGCCGACTAGGCTGAATGCATGTATAGACCAAATTGCTAGCAACATTAGGCAGGTAGAGTCAGATGTCGTTACCCTGGGTTTGTCAGACCATGAAACGGCACAAATTCTTAAAATAAAAACTAAACAGCAAAAATCTATTATCAGCTGGTTTGAAAAAAGGAGAGACTATTGTAGCGACAACATTCGGAAATTTCAGGAATGCATTGGAGCTCTCTCCTTTGCAGAAGTATTAAATAGTAATTGTTTGAATGAGGCTTTTAAATGTTTTTATGACATAATTTGCCTATTTTATAATTTGTGCTTTCCCTTTATAAAAATTAAGGTTAGCAATAGAAGGAAAAATATGAATTGGCTTACAACAGGCATAAAGAAATCGTGTCACGTGAAGCGTGGATTGTACATGAAATATCGATTATGTAATGTTAATAAGGACATAAATAAAAAACATTTTAAAAGCTATCATTCAATCCTTAAGGCATGTATTAGGAGGGCACAAAAAATAAGCAATAGTAGGTACATTAACATGAATAAAAATAAATGCAAAGCAACCTGGGACATAATATCATCGACTTTGACTAATAATATTAATTTTAACATTAATTTAATTAATTTTAATAACATGATATATGACGATCCACAGGATATTTGTAATACTTTAAATGACTATTTTATAAATTTGACTTCTACAGCGAATTGCAATAATTTATCTTACAATAACCTAATTATTAACAATCCCTTCAGTATCTTTCTTAGACCTATAGATTATAATGAAACTTTGAAAATAATTATGTCCCTAGGTAATAGTAAGACTAGTGGCTTTGACGATATAACGACTGAAATTTTGAAGGCCAGTGCTGGTTTTATATGTCATCCTCTAGCACACATAATTAACTTGTCATTTAGTCAGGGCATTTTTCCTGAGCAACTGAAACTGTCGGTGGTTAAACCACTCTTTAAGAAAGGTGATAGGACTGATCCTAACAACTACAGGCCTATTACTATAGTTCCCATATTTTCTAAAATTATCGAAAAAGCCATGGCCATAAGATTGAATAATTTTATATTGAAGCATAATATATTAAATTCTGATCAATATGGCTTTCGTACAGGCCGTTCAACGGAACTCGCTTGTTTTCATTTAGTTAAAAAAGTCACAGAGTCCATTAACGACAAAAACACGGTTATGTCGTTTTTTTTAGACATGAGCAAGGCTTTTGATTTTGTAAAGCATTCAATACTACTCTGCAAACTAGAATCTTATGGCATCAGGGGTACAGCATTAGACTGGTTCAAAAGCTATTTGGGGAACAGGAAACAATGTACGGAAATTTCGAAGCTCAATCAATCGAGTAAAGTCTTTATGAAAACAATTTGCAGATCTCAGTTCAGAATCAACAGTTCAGGAGTTCCCCAGGGCAGTAATTTGGGACCATTATTGTTTCTCCTATATATAAATGACCTTCCAAAAGCCACTAATCACAAATATATACTATTTGCAGATGACACTACTTTAATTATTGAAGGTGACAAAGACAAAATTACATTTGAATCAAAAATAAATACCGCTGTAATGGAAATAATGACATGGATGAAAAATAATAACCTAAGTGTTAACATAAATAAGACTAAATTTATACAATTTCACTCCTATGCAACTAAACCAATGTTCTTTAATTGTAAATTATAATAATAATAAGCTTGAAGAAGCTAGCGGATATACATTTTTGGGTATTAATATTGACAAACATCTTAATTGGAAAGATCATGTTGAATTTGTGTGTAATAGATTGGAACGTTTTGTATTTGCACTAAGACGATTAAGACAAACTGTATCAAAGGAAGCTGCTTTAACAGCGTATCATGGACATGTGTCGTCAATACTTAGTTATGGTTTGATCCTATGGGGAAACTCTGTCGACTCAGACAGAAGTTTCAAGCTACAAAAAAGGTGTATACGTGTAATTTGTAATTCCTGGTTTAGAGATAGCTGCAGACCATTGTTTAAGAAATTAAAAATTTTGCCATTGCCCTGCTTGTACATAAGGAAAGTTTGTCTATTTGTCAAGAATCATCCAGAATACTTTAGGAACCTGAGAGATGTTACCATAAGACAAAAAAGGGCTCAGTATATACATCTATTGCATCAACCTCCTTGTCACTCAGATATATATAAAAGAAATATTTCTAATATGAGTGTCGCACTGTTTAATAAGCTTCCAGTTCAAATTAAAACGTCAGAAGGTAACCTATTTAGAAATAAGTTGACAGAATGGCTCTTAAATCACAGTTTTTATAGTGTTAAAGAATTTTTTGAATTTAAAATTTAATTGTAAGTTCCTGCTGAAATATTTGCATGCTTTCTTGACGGCTGAATACAGTACTACCTATTAATTATGTGAAGACCTAATTGTAAAGTATTCTTGCAAATAAACAATCTTATCTTACGCCACTATACTGAAAACTAAAAGACGAGTTTTTTTAAAATTATGTTTCTTGGTAAGCAAGCATTATAATTATCTACGTTCACCGCAAGATGAAATGTTTCCAAGCATCTCCATTATGATAAACTTATATAAAAATATCTACTTTTTAGGATTCAGTACCCAAAGGGTATTTATACAGCCTATTACTAAGCCAGCGCTGTCCGTCTGTCTGTCAGCGTATATCATGTATATCATGAACCGTAATGGGTAGACCGTTGAAATTTTCACAGAGTGTGTATTTCTAATGCCGCTATAATAACATATAATAACAAAAACAAGCCAAGTGTAAGTTGAACTCGCGAGGAGAGGGTCCCGTACAATGCCAAAGTCAAATACAAAATATCACAACTGAAATCCGTAGTAGGACGCGAGTTAACTACTACTAGTGCTATCTAGAGGTGTTTTAGTGAACTATTTTCCGTAAGTGATCGTATTATATTGATTTTCAATTCATAGAATTCTTATAGGTTTTCCTGTAATCAACAAGCCATGAACTATATAACTAATTTTAGGCGGAGATCAGGGAAGAATGGTAAATTTTCGTCTTCTTTCATGAATTAAATCTAAACTATTTATTTTACAATAATAACGTAAATATATTTGAGATCATCATAACGAGTCCTTTCATTTGATATATGACACAGGAAGCATTGCAATACTTTTTTTTTAAAAAAATGTCCCATATTAAAAAAAAATATATATTTACTTTGCATATCTGTGTTTGGGTCATAGGATTACACCATCTTACCATATTTCATCTGATTTGGTCCAATAGATTCGGAGCAAATTGGCTGTGACAGACGGACGGACAGACAGACAGACGCATGAGTGATCCTGTAAGGGTTCCTTTTTTTGTACGGAACCCTAAAAATTAGAAAAAGCCACACATTAAGGAAGTTCCCACATACAAAAATGTGTTTTATAGGTATTTTAGAGGCATGACAACAAATAATAAAAATAAAGTACCTAAAAAAAGTGTGTGGTTTTATGAAACCACGGTAACAGTGAAACTTTACAGAGGACGGAACGATCATGTCTGCTCTCGCTACGGTACTGAGGACGAAACGATCATATCGTCAGGCGAAAGCGACCGTCACGCGACATGCAACACACAGACCAAAAAATATGAGACGATTTAATAAAAGTTTTACTTTGAAAATAAAGGGAACATACAAGAAGCTTTATAATTTTCTTTCCGACAGTGCGACTCGCACTTGACTGGTTTTTGTTACACCTTAAAGTTAAAATTATAAAACTGATATTACTGACATTGGGCTAAGAGATACGATAAACAGCGGAGAATAACATAGTAAGTAAATTCATATGTAGAAATAATCATTTCCAAAGATGGTGAGGTTCAGTGATGTAATACTTCAGCGAGAGTACGCGGACGCAACGAAAGAAACTCGTATCCCTCACAGCTCTTTCTACATCATCATCATCATCATCATATCAGACGAAAAGCATCTACTACTGGACAAAGGCCTCCACCAACGATTTCCACGACGACCGCTCTGCGCTGCCCGCATCCAGCGGCTTCCCGCAACCTTCACCAGGTCGTCGGTCCACTAAGTGGGAGGTTTGCCCACGTTACGTCTTCCGGTGCGCGGTTGTTACTCGAGAACTTTTCTGTAAAAAATAATGTTCCAAAATAACAAATTATGTTCTTCGAAAATTTCGGCCAGATAAAATTAAACATAAAGGAACTACTGCTACTTTTTTATTATTTTTTTTAAAGGTCAGGCAGAGGGATAGCGTAGGTTTAGTAATAGGGTCCCATTACCTGGGTATGGAACCTTAAAAACCATAACTATCAACGTCGGCGAAGAAGCGGGCCAAACCTAGTGAAAATATGAAATACTTATATCATTCAAAGGTTACACCTGAATTTCTCATGGTACGTTTTAACGATATTAACATCGCAATTTCTCAGAGAGTAATTCTACCCCATTTTGATTACAACGGATTACATGCAGAGTTCGGTATGTTTCCTGTAATTTTCAGTAATTTCGCTAAGTCTTTGTTGGTCATAGTCCGATTAAGTCTTAATACCTGTAATAACAATTTTGATGTTGGATATTTGCATAGCACCATCATCATATCGGCTCATATACGTCCCCACCGAGGGGCTCTACCCTGGAGTCTACCCTGAAATAGGGCGACCGGGCCTTAGTCGACCATGCACGGTCAGTGCGGGTTGGTCGACTTCACACACAGCCTTCAAGTTTCTTCGTAGGCGTGTGCAGGTTTTTTCACGATGTTTTCCTTTACCGTTAGAGCGTCGGATAAATGTATACATATGAAACTGAAATTCGGAAACACATCAGTACGTGGCAGAATTCGAACTACGACCTCCCGGACAGGAGGTAAAAGCCCTAATCGTTACGCCAACGACAAAATTTTCTTCCTGATCCCTTAAAAAATCATTTACGGCGGCGACTACTGCGTCATCACCGTAAAATTTGTGGCCTACGAGATGTTCCTTTAACCGCGGAAATAGGTAGAAATCACTAGGAGCAAGATCCGGTGAATATGGAGGATGTTCCATCAATTCAAATCCAGTTTCTTGAATGGCAGTTATCGCAGCCCTGCACTTGTACGCGGGGGCGTTATCTCGGTGAAACAAAACAACTTTAGCGAGTTTGCCACATCGTTTCTTGCGTACTTCCTCACACAACTGTGTTACCTGTCCTGCGTACAAAGTCCCCGTAATAGTGGCTCCATAATTAAGGTATTCGAACATTACCACCCCTTGGCTGTTGCATAAAAGCGAGGCCATGATTGAATGAATTGCCTTAAATTTCTTCGGAGTTGAAGATAACGGTCTCTTCACAGTCAGGGACTGTTTTTTGATTTTTGGGTCATAGTGGCGGAGCTATGTTTCGTCTATACTTACGAATTAAGCCACAAATCGGTCATCTTGTTGTAACAAATCCTAACAGCTTTGTGAAATTCTTAGACTCGTTTGTTTCTGCGCGTCAGAAAGAATTCTGGGCACCCAGAGCGCTTACACCTTTTTTATACCCAAATGGTCGTGTTTAATATTATGGACACTACCTGTAGAAATTTTCATTTGTTCTTCTATAGAACGAACAGTAACAAGACGATACGCCAAGATAATATTTTCAACTTTTTTAACTATTAGTTCGGTCACTCCGATGTAGGGCGCCCCATGCGTAAGTCGCCGTTCAATTTTATCCATTTTTACCGACTTCAAAAAGGAGGAGGTACTAAGTTCGACTGTATATATTTTTTTTATGTATGTTCACCGATTTTTCCGTCAATTGTGGACCGATTTTCAAAATTCTTTTTTCATTCGAAAGAGTATACTCCCGAGGGGGTCCCATTGTCACCAAGTCAGGATCTGATGATGGAATCCCACGGAAATCGAGGGCAACCCTTCAAAAATTATGAAAAATTTGAATTTTAAAGGCATTAATTACGTTTTTTAAAGCTATTAATATACTTGCGTCTGTTAGTCATATTCTCATGTTGATAAGCTGATATAGGAAGGTACAACTCCTTAACGGTTAGGAGTTGCAGGAAAATTATTTTGAATGTTATACATAGATATATGCGTAGGTATTAATGCATAGACCGATAGTTGTATTCCTTCAGATGAGCTGATAATGGACGATTTAACTCCTTAACTTTCATGCTGCTGAGATGATAATGGAAGCCACAGGACTCTGTATCTGTTAATGAAACACATGTATTATGATTTGATAATTCCTATTGGTGAGTATAGTTGATTGGATTTAACGTTGCTAGATAGATAGCATTACCACTAAAAATAAAGAAAATAAAAAAAAAAGTTAAAAAAAACTTAAAACCGACTTCAAAATGAAATTCACTCAAAAATATGAAATAATAATTATTATACTTAAATACACAACATTAACCAACAATAACGAAATCAAAGGTGGGTACGAATTAAATAAGAGGCTTAAAAAATTTTTTGAGGTCGGTGTCAGCAAACCATTGAATCTAAACCATTTAATACGTAAGTAACTGTGTGCTGGTACCAACCTCCAAAAAAAATTTAAGCCTCTAATTTAATTCGTACCCACCTTTGATTTTGTTATTGTTGGTTATTTAAGTATAATAATATTATTTCACACTTTTGATTTAATTTCATTTTGAAGTCGTTTTTACGTTTTTTTAAACTTTTTTTTAAGAACAAGTTCCGACACGACGCAAACAAATGACTTGATTGTTTTTTTTTTATTACCATCATATCTAATATTTGGGCTATGCCTGCCAGTACTTTTTTTCTTTGCAAGGAGAATGTATCGCATTATTATTGTTTATTGAACACCCTGTTTTTAATTAAATTCAATACAGGAATTAATAAAAAACCAAAAACCCCACTGCTTAAAATGTCCCTCCGTCACTCAGGGCATCAATAGAATTCTAACAACGCCTGGCACTCCAAAATCCATCAAATCGCTTAAGTGTCAGTGTTTCTCGATTCCTATAATTTGGGGATCTTCAAGGCAAGAGTGAATAGGCATTATTTGAGTTTGCGTGTACCATCCTCGACTGCATCATCACTTACCATCAGGTGAGTTGCAGTCAAACGCACTCAAATTTTTAATAAAAAAAAAAGTAACAGACTCAGGCAAAAATCTGAGTCAGGAAAAAAATGTTTTCCACATTTACGTAATGATCTTAATCAAGTAAAAGATACACGATGCCACGAATTTTTGGGTCATAGAAATAACCCAACCCTATGCGTAGTTTTTCACTTGGCCGTTTTCAACTGGGGTATGGCTTTTCAGTTGTAATATGATGTGAACTAAAATACACCGTGACTAAAATACTCCATGACCAAAATATCCTAACTCATTTTCAGAAATTTCGTACATGCCTGCGTTTATAACTCGACTCCGTTTTGAGTTGTTTTATTACGCGCACCAATTTGTGAGTTCGTTATATTTTCTATCTTAATTATTCGTACTAATTATTTTATTTTTATTAAGTTATTGGGCGTTGTTCATTTTGTTTTTAAAAGCTTTTATTTAACTTGAAATGTATGTATGTTTGTTCAGGTGAAATCTTGCAAGTTAGTTTTGACCTACTTCCCAGTTTACGATTGAGCTGAAATTTTGCATGATAAAAATCAAGTTCGAATTTTTGGATGATCTTGTGAATCAAAGTTAGTCGATGATGGTAGAGGGTCATATATTTCTGTTAATGCGAAAAACATCATAAATCTTGGAATTTAAAAAAGTAAGCTGGTAAGTAGTGCAAATCCTTATAAGGGGATAAACTACATCTAATTTAGAACAAAAAAAGTCATATTAACTGAGGGTCGGAAATCAACGGTTTTCTAGTTAAAGCCCATTTAATTTTTCAATTTTGTATGTAAAACGCATTTGTTTAAATGTTTTGTGATTTTACAAAAAAAAACTTACATAAAGTTGACTTGCAAAATACGATAAAAACTTCCTTATTTTATCAGATTTGCATTAAATAAAATAAGTAAAAAAAATACAAATAAAATGTAACAAAAAACAATGATTCATCTCAAATCCCATACAAATGTTCAAGAATTATTTTTTTTTAAATTCCAAGATTTATGATGTTTTTCGCATTAACAGAAATCTACGACCCTCTACCATCATCGACTAACTTTGATTCATAAGATAATCCAAAAATTTGAACTTGATTTTTTTTATACAAAATTGTTGGATAAATTAGTATGGGGTGTCCCTTTTGACAACAATCATTGTTTCTTGTTGCAATTCATTTGAATTTTTTAAACTTTTTTTATTTTAATAGAAATATGATAAAATAAGGAAGTTTTTATCGTATTTTGCAAGTAAACTATATTTTAGTTTTTTTTTGAAAATCACAAAACATTTAAACAAATGCGTTTTACATACAAAATTGAAAAACTAAATGGGCTTTAACTCGAAAACCGTTGATTTCCGACCCCCAGTTAATATGACTTTTTTTGTTCTAAATTAGATGTAGTTTATGCCCTTAAAAAATGATTTGCACTACTTACCCGTCAACCTGTATACATATATATATAGCGTGGCAATGCAATATTAAAAGCTTGTACCTAGAAGTTTTTAGGTTTTTCGAAAATTATTTATTTCCATAAGCAAATTTATAATTTGGGTAATATCTCAGATCAATAAAATGATGTACTTACTTTAATTTAATTCCAATTAGTTCATATTACTGAATTTTTCAACCATAATTTTATACAATAAATACTTAAGGGCAGCAGAGCGTTTTTGGACGATCAAAAACCCATAATAAAATGGCCAAGTGCGAGTTGGACACGCACACAAAGGACTCCGTACCATCATACTTACAGGCTTTAACACTTTGTACTTTTGTTTAAATACTTTCACGATTTAAAAAAAATACGTTTCTTGTACGGGGCCCCTTAACTTTTTTTTATATTCACAATTGGTAAGCCCTTGACATCATCTCACCTGATGGTAAGTGACGATGACGCTGAAGATGGAAGTGGGCTTACCAATATTCCCCCACGCAAAGGAGACCTGGCTATTTTATCTTCAAGCCGGAACACATCAATGTAGTTAACACTGATGTTTGGCGGCAAACTAACTAGATAAGATGGTGGTAGCTAGCTAGGTGGGCTTAGAAAATGCCCTACCACCAACCAAACCGAGTCTTACAAGTTAACCCTGCCGGAAATCAAACCCACGACCTCCTGGTGTGAAGCGAAAGGACTAACCATTACGCCACGGAGGCGGTTAAAATATACTGTTGAAATATATTATGATGTTGAAATATACTCTGTAAAAAATTCAACTCGAGATACAGCCTACTGATAGACAGGCGGATAGCGGACGGACAAAGGCTTAGTAATAGGGTCCCGTTGTCACCCTTTGGGTACGAAACCCTAAAAAACGACTGGTTGTAAACAACACATTCTATTTAAGGCAAGGTCACGTAATCATGATACATGGTGTTCACAAAAACAGATCAAAAACGAAGGGGCGCGGGGCAATAATGTTTTTTGCGACCCCTCTTTTGACAGGGGTCAGCAAATTCGCAGCGGCCCCAATTACTGTAAAAACGAGGTAAATTACGTCAATTTGTCAAAAATTGGGACGCTGCCGCCATGTTTTGCTAAACAATAATGTTAGATGACACTTTTAATGGTCAGTTCAAATGGTTCCATGGTGGTTTGGTGGATAACTCAGCTTTTTATACAGTTGGTGTTGAGTTAGATTCCTGGCCAATTTATTTTTATTTTTTATTTACAATTTGTAAACCCTTGACAACATCTCACCTGGTGGTAAGTGACGATGTTGTCGAAGATGGGAGCGGGCTTACCAAGATTCCCCAACACAATGGGGAACTGGCTATCTTATCTTCATGCCGGAACACAATTTTTCAATAGTAATCTCGTCTTATTCAAATCCAAATTAAACTTAAATTTTGCATACTGATTTTAATATTGAATTGTTCCCCTTTACTCAGTGTCAGGTCAGGTTGTATTGTATATGAAGTCGACCAACCCGCACTGGGCCCGTGTGGTCGACTAAGGCCCGATCTTCCTAGTTCAGGGTAGGCTCGAGCACCTCGATAGGGACGTATATGAGCTGATATGAATGAATGATTTAAATATTAGCTTTACAGAAGAAACTAACTAAAATATCATCACCTATATATTAAACTAGCTGTTTTCCGCGGCTTCACCCACGTGGACAACGTTTCTATGACTTTTCGAGGGTGCGCAGTGCGCGAGCGTGAAAAAAAGTAGCTTATGTGTTAATCCAGGTCCTAATCTGTCTACCTACCAAATTTCAGCCCGATCCGTTCCGTATTTTTTGCGTGAAGAATTAACAAACCTACACACTCACAAACTCTCGCCTTTATAATATTAGTGTGATATGTACCTGTGTAATGCAAATAAATCTTATCTAATCTTAATTTTTTCTTATCTTAACCCATAACGTCCAACTGCTGGGGCTCGAGTCTATTTCCAAACACGGAAGGCTTAAGCATACCCCACACATGGGGGCAAAGTCCGGATTGGTGGAGGATTTAGTGTTAGTGGCGAACCCCACTGTTAGAAGGTTTCAAGCCTAAGGTAATGTACTAACATACAGTACGGACACTCCCTGCCGCTCTCTTGATTGATACAAATTGGTTACAGTTTGGTTGTCGAACGTATAGGATTTCGCCGCCATTTTATTTGTTCCGTCATTCGTTTTTTGAAATGTCATTTCTGGCCCGTTGTATGAAGTGTCCAGGGTGTGCCTAAGGCCTCTAACACGGCTTAAGTCAAACCCATCCTCGTAAAGACCGTGTTTAAGTAGTTAAGACCATCAGTTAACCTGCTGAATTACAATAATTTCTAGCCTATTAATTATCTTATTTATTCTAGCGTTGAAAAAAATATTTTTATGTAATCTTAGACATAACAAGGCATATAGTCCACTGAACACCCACTTCAGGGGTTTTTAATGCCTGACAAAAATAGAGACGTGTTCGCTGACCTACACCGAGACATAGACATACCGACTACCCAACAGTTCATTAAAGGCCTCTCCGAGAACTTCTTCAAGTCCTCGGAGATGCATCCCAATCCGTTAATTCGAGAGGCAGCGGACTACGCCCCGCCACTCGAACTATCTAGTAATATGGTCCGTAGACCAAGACACGTACTGTCTGATCCTTCTGATCAAATTTCAGCCGACCTGAACTGCCTCCTGGCAGCCCAGGGAGGAACCGATTGTGTCAATTCGTAAATGACACAATCCCCCTCACTAGCACATTACAAATGTAAATCAAAAAGTGGTAGCTCCCATCAGGAGCTCCTTGCGCAGTCCCTGAGCACTTCTTTTTGCACTTCCCCACTCCCTAGGGGGGAGTGGCTCAGATGAAGGATTCATAAGTCTTAGCAGACTTGAAATCCAGGGAGGTTTTTTAGTGGGTATGCACTAGGTGAGTCCTACATAACCAGACCGTAGATCGATTGTCTGGTATGCGTCATGCATTTTTTAATCCTCCCACCCTCCGAAAAGGGGAACAAAAAAAGGGACGTGTTATAAATTAAACATGTGTATCTGTCTGTGGCATCGAAGCTCCCAAACGAATGAACTGATTTTGATTTAGTTCTTTTCTTGAAAATTTGAAGAGTGCACTAACTGATTGCATTAACGATAAAAGAAAAAATAGTGAGAAACCTGCACATCTGATAACACGATGTGTATGAAGTTAACGGCTTACCAATTGTAGATAAAAAGGGTCGCGTTGCACACATACATAGGTGTGAATCTATATGCACTACACGTGACCGCGGTTGAAGCTAAATGCAACACTAAGCAACCGCTGTTCTACCTCTTGGATAGCGCGGTTAATTGTACCACACAATAAGAGAATAAGAAATCCAGAGATCCTGGGCCTTTTGAAAATTGATAAAAATAAAAGTTTAAAAAACTAAAAACTATCAGACGCAAATACTTTAATAATTTAAGTAAATACTTGTAACATTGTCCAGCAGTGGACGATTTTTGGCTGATATGATGATAATGATGATGAAACACGTAAAACTTGCCTACAAAATTTGAGGGTTGCCCTCGATTTCCCTAGGATCCCATCATCAGATCCTGAATTGGTGACAATGGCCTCCTCGGGAGTATACTCTTTCGAATAAAAAAAGATTTTTGAAAATCGGTTCACAATCGGCGGAGATATCACGTAACAAACATACAAAAAAAACATGTTGAATTGAGAACCTCCTCCTTTTTGAAGTCGGTTGAAAATGTAATTTTATTTGCCTAAGACATGGTTTTAAAGCTGTTACATTATTTAGGTAGTCCTCATATTTCACCAGATTTGACATGCAAATATTAATCTTATTATAATTATTACCCTAAAATTTTTTTTCAATATTTTATTTGACCACTTTTCGGCGTGCTTAATATGTATACTTATACTAAATTACAGCTTTATAGTAATAATAGTGTCTGAGCTAAGCTGCAAACAGACGTACAGATAGACGGACAGATATGTTGACTACAGAACCCCAAAAATATAGGTGAGAAAAAGAAACAGTATGAAAATTATTAATATTTATATTAAAAAAGCTTGTAAAATATCTAATCATTTTACATAAAACAAAATTGTATACTAGAACAATGAACCTAAAACTAAATACCTTAAAAAATATAATATGATAACAAAAATTACATTATATTTGTCTCACTTTCACTACAGCAACATATGAGCAACATATTGACGAAGGGCGATTTACGTGACAAGAACCTCGCTCTAGGGATATATGGAAACGATATCGTGTTACCTGTTGCATGATATCCTAAAGAATAGCTAGCATGGAGGCTGCCTGGTAACCTGTACTAGCGTCACGTGCTCTAGGCACCACACCACCACGGTGGTTATTGGGCCAGCAAACTTAAATACGTACTAAATTTTATATTCTTTCGTCCAGTAGTCTCGGAGAAAATAGGTTATTAGTCATCTAATAAGGGGTTCCTGTTTTTATTGGATGTAAGGAACTCAAAAACAGATTTATTTACACCGCAGAAGGCAATAAAGTTGCATTTTAACGTACTATTTTTCGTTCCAAAATAGAAAACATTTTTTTTTTATGAAACTTTGATGCTTGTCCTGGATGCCATTTCCGATTGGTACGCCCATGGGATGAAATGAAAATTGATCTATCCGATCGATTTTCGGTCATGGCGACCACTTCGACTCCAGTCGGTTTGTGGCACGTGCGCTCGAAAATGGTTTATGTAGCCAATCTTCGCAGCGAAACTCCTCGCGCAGTGAGGACATTTAAGTATGCTCATAGGATATTGTATACTTAAACCTAATTTAGATCGACGGACGTGTGCAACGTGACCTTCATACAATTACTTCAAAATTGCGTATAATTTCCACCGTTCAAACAAACGGTACGTAAATGTAACCTACGTTATAAGTTTCACAAACTCTTTGGTATAGGTCCCGGCAAATAACTTGAACATTTTGCACGAGATAAAACGCTATTGGTGGACACAAGGAGCAACGTTGGGGGTCATCAATGCGACCTCGTTACAACCTTCATACAATTACTTCTAATTTGCGTGTAGTTTCCACCGTTCAAACAAACGGTACGTAAATGTAACCTATTGGTATGGGTCCCGGTAAATAACTTGAACATTTAGCATAAGACAAAATACTTATTGGTGGACACAAGGAGCAACGATGGGGGTCACCAATGCGACCTCGTTATAACCTTCATACAATTACTGCTAATTTGCGTATAGTTTCCACCGTTCAAACAAACGGTACGTAAATGTAACCTACGTTATAAGTTTCACAAACTCTTTGGTGTAGGTCCCGGCAAATAACTTGAACATTTTGCATGAGATAAAACGCTATTGGTGGACACAGGGAGCAACGTTGGGGGTCGTCATTGCAACCTCGTTACATGGCTGCCCAACCTTAAGGTCACAATGATGACCATAACCGTTGCTCCCTGTTTTGTCTCATGGTAAATGTATATGTTGTAGTGGTCGTAGCTCAGTGCAACTTGCATGGTTGGCTTGATCATGCAAGTTAACCTACCTGAAACACGGTCATTGCCTTAATGGATTTGACTGTTTTTCAACCGACTTCCAAAAAGGAGGAGGTTCTCAATTCGACTGTATATTTTTTTTAAATGTTTGTTACCTCAGAACTTTTGACTGGCTCAACCAATTTTGATGATTCTTTTTTTATTTGAAAACTATTGCTTTCCGTGTGGTTTGATATAAATTTTATCAAAGTTAGTTAAGTACTTTATTAGAAAATTAACAAAAACCAAAAATAATAACGCAAAGTTGTACTAAGTTGTTGCGATGGAAGTCGGTTTTTTAACGTATTTGGCGTTTTCCATTTTTCTCGACCGTTTCCGTGCTTCGCAAGGCACGTAAAGCCGTTGGTGCCGGTTGCTATCACTGAATGGCAGTTGTTAAGTCGTGTCAGATGGGAACAGTGGGGTTCGCCACTAGCCCCACAACCTCCACGAACCCGGACTTGACCTCCTCGTGTGGACTTTGACCTAACCTTCCGAGGTTACAAGAGACCTGCGCTCCAGCAGTGGGGACGTTTATGGGTTGGTGGCGTAATGGTTAGTCCATTCGCTTAACACCAGGAGGTTGCGGGTTCGATTCCCGGCGGGGTCAACTTATTAGACTCGGTTTGGTTGGCGGTAGGGCATGTTCTAAGCCCACTAATGTCTTGCCGCCATGCATCAGTGTTAACAACATTGATGTGTTCAGGTGAGATGATGCCAAGGGCTTACCAATTGTGAATTTAAAAAAAAATGTATGATAGTTATTTGGCGGCTAGTTTACCTACCTTAATTGGTCCGTGATATGGTACGGTTCGGTACCTCCGTTAGGAGCTAACTAACAGAGTACTAATTAATTTACGATAACATTCCTATCGAGTTATCGAACAGACACCCTGTATAAACAATCAAATAATATCAGCACAAGTAATGACCGCCGACCAATGACTGATGTATTATTCAACAGCCATAGACTTATAAAAAAACAAACCAGCGCCCTTACATGATTCACAAGTGCTGAAAATCCATATGTTACATCGGGTCGGCGAAATAGATAGATAGATAGCACGGTTATTTATGACTAGTAATAATAGAATAGATTCGACTGTTTTGCCAATATAAGGTCTTAATTAATTATTTATCACTAGCTTTTGCCCGCAGCTTCTTTGCACGCCCGCACGACGGTCTTTGAAGGTGAGTTCCACGTCCTCAACCATCTCTGTTCAAAAAATCACAACAATCCATTGTTCCGTTGCGATGTTAAAGAAATTAACCAAAATAGAGTATTTTTTCAGTTCCCTCAGGAACTGCATCGGGCTGTGCCATTTTTACGGAATAAAAAGTAGCTTATGTCTCTTCCAGTAATACAGGCTACCTGCATGCCAAATTCCATCAAGATTGGTCAATGTGTTGAAGCGTGAAAAGGTAACAAACAAACAAATAAACACATTTTCACATTTATAATATTAGTGAGGATTTAACCGCCTCTGTGGTGTAATGGGTAATCCATTCTCTTCACACCAGGAGGTCGCGGGTTCCATTACCGGTGGGGTCAACTTTCAAGTTTCGGTTTGGTTGGCGGTAGGGCATTTTATAAGCCCGCCTGGCTAGCTACCACGATCTTATCTAAGTCTTGCCGCCAAACATCAGTGTCAAGAATATTGATGTGTTCCGGCTTGAAGATAAGATAGCCAGTTATTCATTACGTTGGGGAATCTTGGTAAACCCGCTTCCATCTTCGGAATCATCGTCACTTACCATTAAGTGCAATAATATCAAGGGTTTACCAATTGTGAATTACAAAAATATATCAATATTTTAGGCCCTCCGCTAAAAAATGGGCGGACGGCCGTCACGTGCGCCCTTGGTGGTCAGCACATAAAATTCCATCTGTCAAACTGAAATCAATGTCGGACATCAATGCTGTTGACATGGATACTTGGCAGCAAGACTTACATAAGATGTTGGTAGCTAGCCAGGTGGGCTATGAAAAAGCCCTGCCAACAACAAACCGAGTCTTACAAAGTTGACCCCACCGGGAATCGAACCCTCGACCTCCTGGTGTGAAGCGAATGGACTAACCATTACGCCACGGAGGCGGTTCAAATGCTATGTGTGAGACTATAGAGTTGTTTTTTTTAAATTTCTAGCACGATGAAGATTTATAGCGAATGTTTGAATAGCCGCATCCTTATTTTGAGTATATCAATGACAACATACCGTATAATGACTATGTAACGTGAATTGATAATTGGTTGATTTGCCAGTAGCGTTCGAATGGAGACGTGTGTCAATTTTAGCCGAATTGACTAAATTTTGGTTTTGTGGGTGGGAGATCCACTTCACACATACAAGGTAAGTACCTAAATGAACTATGAAGTTTTTATTGAGTGACCGTTGGTCCAGGGACGATCTCACGGTAAAGGAAAACATCGTGAGGAAACCTGCACACGCCTGCGAAGAAACTCGCAGGTGGTGTGTGAAGTCTACCTACCCGCACTGGGCCCGCGTGGTCGACTAAGGCCTGATCGCCCTAATTCAGGATAAGCTCGAGCCCTTCGGTGGGGACGTATATGAGCTGATATGATGATGGTCCAGTGGCAGCGCTCCTGCCTGCTGGTCTAAAGCTCACGCACCGCGCACCCTCTGTTTCGATTTGGTCTAAAAACACTGGCTGGAACTATTTGAGCTAATTGGTTGAGTTGGAAGGAAGCTAGATGTGAACATTCAATGTGCGCTCATTCTCGCACACCGCAAAACATCGATGGCGAGCCGCTTCCGGTCCGCCAATTCGTACATGTAGTCCATACGGCGGAGCCGCGGGCACTAGCTAGTATATGAAAAGAAGTCCTTCCGCCGCATCTCTGTGTCTGATAAACTCAAAAATACTGAATAGATTTTTACACGGCTATGACCAATGAACGGAGTGATAAATAGGAAATGTCTAGGTTGTTATTCCTCGCGAGCCGCTTGCGGCTCGTGTACCGCACGCCTGCTAGTCTATATTTTATAATAAAAAAAAAGTGAGCTGCTTGCCCGGGTAAATCGACAATATTAAAATTGATATTTAAATTCGAACGTCAATATTATTATAAAATTTGTTTTAAAAAACTGTTACATTAAGTTAAAATAACACAATCAAAACATTCAGCTTGTTGCTTCGCCAATTATATAAAATCTTTCAGAAAAAAAGACGTGTGGCACTCGCAGACTGCCGCGGTAAAGCTATTGCATAGCATTTTTTATCAACTTATGCAATTATAATTATTTATTTATTTTTTATTTAAGTATTTACCAGTACCATATAGTCCTTGGGGCGCGGGATGTTTATGTAATAAATTAACACTAAGAAAGTTCATCATCATCATCATCATCATCCGCCATCATCAATCGCCATCATCAAATGCCATCATCAATCGCGTTCATCAATCGCCTTTATCAACCGCAATCATCAATAGCCATCATCAATAGCCATCATCAATCGCCATCATCAATTGCCATCATCAATCGCCATCATCAATCGCCATCATCAATCGCCATCATCAATCGCCATCATCAATCGCCATCACTAAGCGCCATCATCAATCGCCATCATCAATCGCCATCGCCATCGCCATCATCATCATCATCATCATCATGATGGACAGATAGATGGCACTGTAAGTTTTTTAGAACTCAATATATATATTTTTTTTTTGGGGTGTCAGGTTTAATTTTCGTTACGAAATTTCTTGATTCGGTCCCCTCAAAGCCCGCGTTAAAAGCTATACAATAGCTTAAAAATGAAATTTATATACGATTTTACTAGACTTTGGCCGCGACTTCACCCACGTGATTTTTTTTAGAATGAGCGGTGCGCGAACTAAAAGCGGCTAGTGATCACAAAAAAACATATTCTTTTCCAGATCCCTTCGAAACTATGTCAAACTATGACATGTTTACGGGATTAATGGTAGCCTTTAATGTTATGTTACATTCCAGACCATCAATTATGTATGTGCAAAAATACTATGTGAATGGTATGAAAAATTAACAGAAATAAGGTTTTATAGTTAAGTTGCCTCGAAATTAATTTTACGGGATAAAATAGTCTATGTCACTCCTTATCTAGTCAATTATGTCTTTTAAAAAAATCACGTAAATTTGACTTAAAAAAAGGACAAACATACAAAAACGCTTTCACATTTAAATTATTATTAAGGATATTACTTTTTATTTTTTATTTTCTGGCATACGCGCCAAATTTTTATTCTTATCTATGCATACGTAATAGGGTATCGGACTGCTAGTCATTTGAGCTACTTTCAATCTGTCAAAAACGAAATTTTGTTCTGAAAATGTTTGAAATATCCACAAGTGACATCATAGGTTTTAAGCGTCATTGACGAACCTAATTTTTGAATTTGATCAATTAAAAATCCGTGATGGAAAAATAAAACAAGTAAGGTTTATTGAAATTTCAAGAGGAGAGCAATTTAGGAAATCATATTTCAGAATTTATTTTTGATGCAGTTTGATCCCCTATTGCTATCTGCTACGACCTACGTCGTAGCCATTTAGCTTACGGCGTAGTATTATCATACTACGCTACTCAAGGTTAGACAGCTTAACGGGGGCAAAGTATATACATAATATTTTACTAACATACAGTAAGGATACTCCCTGCCGCTATCTAGAATGCGTACTCACCCCCTCGTCACCCAGATTGATACAGATTGGTTACAGTTTGGTTGTCTAACGCATAAGACTCCGCCGCCATTTTGTTTGTTCCGTCATTCCTTTTTCGAAATGTCATTTCTGGCCCGTTGTATCAAGTGTACAGGGTGTGGTACGGTACCAAGACAAGCATGTCCACGTTGGAATTCGGAATACCAGCGATATATTTTCGTCTGGCTAGGTGCTTTACTCTTGTATCCTACTAAAATTATGAACGCGAAAGTTTGTAAGAATGTATGTTTGTTACATTTTCACGCAAAACCTACTGAACGGATCTAGCTGAAATTTGGTTGGTAGACAGATTAAGACCTGGATTAACACAAAGGCTACTTTTTTCCACGCTCGCGAGCCGCTTACCCTCAAATGTTGTCCACGCAGGTGAAGTCGCGGGAAACAGCTAGTATAGAAATAAGCTCAGCGAGACATTGTTCTTGGGATAATCCTCGTCGAAAATTGAGAAAAATTATGACGCGGAAATTTTCTCTTGTAAGCTCCATTTTTTATCGACCTATCAACTTCCAACTTATACATGTTGTTTTCTTTTTAAAAACGTTTTTAGGGTTTCGTAGCCAAATGGCAAAAAACGAAACCCTTATGGATTCTTCATGTCTGTCTGTCTGTCCGTCCGTATGTCACAGCCACTTTTTTCCGAAACTATGAGAACTATACTGTTGAAACTTGGTAAGTAGATGTATTCTGTGGACCGCATTAAGATTTTCACATAAAAATAGAAAAAAACAATAAATTTAGGGGCTTCCCCATACTGAGAACTGAAACTTATTTTTTTTATCAAACCCATACGTGTGGGTTATCTATGGATAGGTCTTTAAAAATGATATTGAGGTTTCTAATATCTTTTTTTCTAAACTAAATAGTTTGGGCGAGAGACACTTCCAAATTGGTAAAATGTGTCCCCCCCCTAATAATTCTAAAATAAGAGAATGATAAAACTAAAAAAAATATATGATGTACATTACCATGCAAACTTCCACAGGAAATTGGTTTGAACGAGATCTAGTAAGTAGTTTTTTTTAATACGTCATTTATTATAGATAACGGTGCGGAACCCTTCGTGCGCGAGTCCGACTCGCACTTGGCCAGTTTTTTTTTCTTCTATAAAAGGTATTTGACTTTCAAATAATCAGTGTTTAAGCATCGAAAAGAGTTTATAACCTAATCAAATCAAAAGCACTCGATTACCGATATTTTCGGTATGCCCTAGTATAAAACCAAAACTAAAGTTCTATAAAACTTATATAGCCCCATTTAAAACTCAAAATGTACTCATAAAACTAAAAACAAACGTGTGGCGTAGCATTTTTTATAGTCCTTGGGGCGCGGGATTTTTATGTAATAAATTAACACTAAGAAAGTTACACCAGTAAAATTGACTAATTCCTTTTAGTACCGCAAATCGCTAATAGATGGCACTGTAAGTTTTTAGAACGCGGTAACGTTACGTTACGCTCGGCCGAGCTACATGGTAGGCGGAGTGGGGGTGTTAGGTTGTATTTTCGTTACGGAATTTCTTGATTCGGTCGCCGCGCTCAAAGCCCGCGATAAAAGCTATGCAATAGCTTGAAAATCCCCAAGGAACTTAAAAAATCGCAGCAAAAAATATGTTTAAGTTCCCTGGGGAACGTTTTTCTGTTTTAACCTTTTACTTAAATTAACTGAAGTTAATAACCTATTAGCTAACAAATCAAATTATAAATTAAAAATCGCATAGAAACATTACCTTTTGGGAAGTCGAGTAAAAATATTTTTTGCAAAAATAAAAAATAAAATGTACGTCCTAAGAAATAATTTTAATGCGAAAGCATTTTTGAATGTTTGTCTTTCTTATGTCAAATCTACGTAATTTTTTTAAAAGACATAGTTGCCTGGATAAGGAGTGACATAGATTATTTTATCCCGTAAAATTAATTTCGAGGCATCTTAACTATAAAATCTTATTTCTGTTAATTTTTAAATAGTTTTTTTTCATGTAACGGCTAACGACTAACATGTTAAGGCTACGAGCTATGTGCCCTGCCCACTGCCGCTCCAGTTTAGCGATTTTGTGAGCTATGTTGGTTACTTTGGTTCTCCTGCGGATCTCCTCGTTTCTGATTCGATCACGCAATGAAACTCGGAGCATAGCACGCTCCATTGCCCTTTGGGTGACGTTGAGCATGCTTATGAGGCCCATAATAAGCGACCATGTCTCAGTTCCGTAAGTCATCACTGGCAACACACACTAGTCAAAGACCTTAGTCTTGTGACACTGCGGTATTTGGAATAGATGGCCTATGGGGTAGTAAAGTTCTCGAGTGGCGACCGCGCACCGGAAAACGTAGCATAGGCAGACCTCTCACGCGGCTGACCGACGACCTGGTGAAGATCGCGGGAAGCCGATGGATGCGGGTAGCGCAGGACCGGTCGTCGTGGAAATTCTTGGGGGAGGCCTTTGCCCAACAGTGGACGTTTTTCGGCTGATATGATGATGATGATGTAAACTTTACATTCTAAATGCTACTTTCATCCTGTAAACATGGCATAGTTTGACATAGTTCTGAAGTTATCTGGAAAATAATATATTTTTTATGATAACTCAAATGTGTGCTGGAACACATAGTAGAAGTGAAACTTTACGGACAAGTGGAATTAAAAAATATATTAAAAAATATTTCAAAAGAAAATATTTGAAAAATATATATTATTTTAAATACATTTAAAATATTTAAAAAGAAATTCCCTCCGCCACTGCCGCCTCTCACCACGCGATATATCGTCTACCCCCTCCACGCGGCCGTAACTCTTTTTCACAAAAAATTCACGTGGGTGAAGTCGTGGCCAAAGACTAGTAAAATTGTTAAATTTCATTTTTTCTGAAATAGATTATGTTATTGCCGAAGCTACAAGCTTAATTTTTTGATTATATAATTGTAAAGTTTTTTTATTATAAAATTCATTATAATAACTTGCTATTTTCCGCGGCTTCACCCGCATGTATATCGTTGTCGTTCGAATTTAAAAATCAATTTCAGTATTGTCAATTTTCCTGGGCAAGCAGTTTGCGTTGTTTTATTACAAACCTTCACGAACGTGCGCGCTACAACTCGCCAAAGTTTCATCGTAATTGGTTGAGTCTTTTCGAAGGTGCGATTTGGACTTATGGTCCGAGGATCTCGTGGCTCCACACCTTTCCACATAACTATGATAATGATACCTATTCATATCACAAACACAAAAGATTAACGCAAACGACATAAAAATATTTTTTTACATATTTCGGACTCATTTGGCACATTAAACAGTTTTTATTATTTATTATTTGTTGTTTTATTTCAGAATTGTACTTGATCGTACCAAGTTTCACGATTGTATGTATTACTGTTTTTACGATAGAGTAAATCCTTACTAATATTATAAATGTGAAAATCTGTTTGTTTGTTTGTTACCTTTTCACGCTTCAACGCCTTGACCAATCTTTATGAAATTTGGCATGCATGTAGCCTGCGTCACGAGAAAGGACGTAGGCCACTTTTTATCACGTGAAAACTGAAAATAAACTTTTTTTTGGTTAATATCTTTAACATGGCAACGGAACAATGGATGTGGATTTTTTGCACAGAGATGGTCGAGAGGATGGGAAATGACAAGATTTACTTCCCGAGGGATCTGGAGAAAATAAATGTCCATGCGCACCCTCTAAGACATTCAAAAAACAAAATCCACGCGGGCAAAGCCGCGGGCAAAAGCTAGTCAAAAATAACTTTAAAATAAACACTTTTTTGTGTGAGGACCCCTAATTTTTCCCTTTTTTAAATTTTTATTATTTGTTGTTATGGCGGCAATAAAAAACACCTTTTGGGAAAATTTCAACTGTCTGCTTATTACAATATATGAAAGACAGCCATAATACAGCCCTCTTTCAGACATACAGACAGCGGAGGCTTAGTAATTGGGTCCCATTCCGTCCGTCCATCCCTTTGGGTGTAAAGAAACCTAAAGAATGAAATACTCAAATCAGTTTTCTCTAACCACACTAATATTATAAACTAGCCGTCCACCTGTCCACGTCCACGTCCTTTTCCCGTGGGAATAAGACGTTTTCCCAGGGTAAAAAGTAGCTTATATGCTATTGCAGTACCTAACCTATGTGTGTGTCAAGTTTCATCCCGATCCGTCCAGTTGTTGAAGCGTGAAAGAGTAACATCGGTACATACATCCATACATACAAACTTTCACATTTATAATATTATAGTAGGATGTGAAAGTTTAGATGGATGGACGTTTGTTATTCAATCACGCCACAATAGCTTAACAGATCTGGATGTAACTTCGCAGGTAGATAGATTAAGACCTGGATAAACATATAAAGGCTACTTTTTTCTACGCTCACGAGCAGCTTGCGGCTTGCACACTGCATACCCTCGAAGACAGCCATAGAAACTATGTTCACGCGAGCGAAGCCTCTGGCAAAAGCAAGTGGTCTATATTAAGTAAGTCAGTAAGTAAATCCCTACTATATATAATATTATACATGTGAAAGTAACTCTGTCTGTCTGTTACGCTTTCCCGCAAAAACTACTAAACGGATTTGGCTGAAATTTGGTAGGTAGACAGATTAGGACCTGGGTTAAGACATAGGCTACTTTTTACCACGCTCGCGAGCCGCTTGCGGCTCGCGCACTGCGCACCCTCGAAAAGTCATAGAAATGTGGTCCACGCGGGTGAAGCCGCGGGAATCAGCTAGTATTATATATTATCATCACCTCCGTGGCGTAATGGTTAGTCCATTGGTTTATACCAGGAGGTCGCGGGTTCGTTTCCCAGCGGGGTCATCTTTGTAAGACTCGGTTTGGTTGGTGGCAGGTCATTTTCATAGTCTGGCTAGCTACCACCATATTATCTAAGTCTTGCCGTCAAGACTTACATAAGATGGTGGTAGCTAGGCTTGAAGATAAGATAGCCAGATCCCCAATGCGTTGGGGAATCTTGGGAAGCCCACTTCCATCTTCGGCATCATCGTCACTTACCATCAGGTAAGATCATCAATTGTAAATTAAAAAAATATAAAAAAAATCACAAAAATGTTATTTTGTAACAATGCGATCCAGGAGCTGTGTCATCTTCTTGGCCTTATTGCCTGAACGCTGCATTTTCAGGTTGAACCCTGGCATTGTGTTGATATTTTTGCCAACCTCTCTGGGTCTTCATAAAACCCCTGTTTAAGCTTTGGCACATAATTTTAATAATAATACTAATAACAACCGAGCGAACTAAGCGAGCGAAGATTTCAGAGCTAGGTTAGTGCATTTTCGCATCTGTTTGTCTATTTCTATGTTCGAGGATAACTTTTGAGCACCTTATCCGATATTTATAAAATTTTTAGTTTTTTTTTATATTTACAATTGGTAAGCCCTTTGGCATCATCTCATTTGATGGTAGGTGACGATCATGCCGAAGATAGAAGCGGGCTTACCAAGATTCTCCAATGCAATGAGGTTCTCGCTATCTTATCTTCAAGTCGGAATACATTCATGCTGGTAACACTGATGTTTGGCGGCAAGACTGAAATAAGAAGATGGTAGCTACCTAGGCGGGCTATGAACCAAATGAAACCGAGTCTCACAAAGTTGACCCCGCCGGGAATCGACCCCGCGACCTCCTGGTGTGAAGCGAGTGGACTAACCATTACGCCACGGAGGCGGTCAAATATTAATAAACTATTTTTTGTTATTTTTTAAATGCTAAAAATATCAAAAATTTCTTTGACAGTTCTTAAATATATTTTTTTTGCACACGAGGTCCAGTTTAGGGTAAACTTCTGGTATTCGCTATCAATAAAAGCCGAAAGCTAATATATATACTGTGCCGAAAGTAAAGTAGGAGGTATAAATGGAAACAATTCTAAATTTAACGCGCAAAGCAACATCACTTACCCCCCAGTAAAAGCCCGTTAGTGATTGATGCGCTAAAAAGGCATTAAAATTTTACATCCAATCACTGCACGTGTGGGTTTTTGTGTGGTCCAAATGTTAAATATTGAGCGGAAGTTAAAACAATCTTGAGCAACGCATGGCGTCCCCATTACAAGGGCACGAGTCTCTTGCCATATTAAGATCGGAAAGATAAGACCACTACCACTACATCAACTGTTTTAATTTTATGTTGCTCTAGAAAGACAAATGCATGCATGCATCGTTTTTACCCACGTCATTATCTCGTAATACATGCGAAAATATTGTCGTCTTCGAGTAGTTTGATGTAGCCAAGTTTTGTCCATTTCAAACAGAAGTGGTCGACGTTTATCAAGAAGCTCACACAAGGTTTTAACGCAGGTGAGATCAACGACTCGACCGACTAAGCCGGTATTCGTAGAAGAGCAATTTTGCTTAGTGCATAACGAACTACCGGATATATAATTTCTAGAGATGCGCCGAGTAACACTTTTGCCGAGTAACGAGTACCGAGTTTTACTCGGTTCAATTCTTTTTCAACCGAGTACTCGGCCGAGTAACTCGGTTCAATCAAATTCCCATTTAGCGCGCGTAAACAAGTAGGTACAAATAGGTTGATACACCTCTCACCCCGCCCGCGCCTCTCAACTGCCAGTCGCTTGATAGTTTGCAAACAAATACTTCACGTTGCGCGTCATAGTAGATAAATAATTGAAAAAGATTGTTAATTAATTAACGATTGACTGTGTGGTGTGTAGTAACTGATCAGTGATTCTTGACATAATGACTTCACGGAAAAGATTCCGAATTTGGGGGTTTTACGACGAGATTGTAGAAGATAAAGCAAAAGTGAAATGTACTTTATGCAATTCTCTAATTTCACGTAGTGGTGTTGGACGAAAAGCTTCTACGACGGCAATGTTAAACCATGTTAAATAAAACACACAGAAGAGTTTAAAGATTTGGGAAATGAAACTTTGCGGGAAATATCTCAAAGTCGTGAGCCAGTAGCATCAACTTCGCCGTCGCAATCGAATGCAATGAAAATACAGCAAACCCTTATCGAGTCATTTACTACAAAATGAGACACAACTGATTCGCGTGCTAAAGAAATTCACAAAGCTGTAGCGAAGATGATTGCGGTAGATAACCAACCGATATCTATGTTGGAAAATAATGGGTTCCAAAGATTAATGTATACCTTAAAACCCTAATACCAAATTCCTAGTAGAAAGTAAATGAGCAAGGTTGTCATACCAGAAGTTTACACCAAAGTAAAAAACGTAATAAGAGCGGAAATTGCAAAAGCTAAAGCTATATCAATAACTACTGATATTTGGACCTGCACGAATAACTTACTCGGATTCTTAAGCTACACCACTCACTGGCTAGACGAGGAGTTTGAGCTTCAGCACAGAGTCTTGCAGATGCCACATTTTAGAGGACCCCACACGGCGGACAATATTCGATCAGTGCTTTCAGATTTATCCGTGAACTGGGATATTGATACTCGCATTCATCTTGTTTTGAGAGACAATGGTCCCAATGTGGTGAAAGCCATAAATGATAGTCAATATGTTGGCAAAGGATGCTATGTACATACGCTGCAATTAGCCATAAAAGCTTCGTTGAAGGAATAAAATGTAATCGACGTTATTACTTCAGCTAGAAAATTTGTAGGTCACTTTAACCATTCTGCAGCGGCACAAGAAAAACTGACTCTGATACAAAAAGAAATAAAACTGCCAGATCTCAAACTCGTGCAAGATGTTACCACAAGATGGAACAGTACTTTTTGACATGATAAACAGATTGTAAGAGCAAAAAAGGGCAATATTCTCTATATAACGGACAACCCAAGTACAGCCAATCTACAACATTTAACTGAACATCAATGGGAGATCCTACGAGAGTGCATTACATTACTCAATCCATTCGAAGAAATTACTAAAATTACCAGCTCCACATTAGCATCAATTTCTGAAGTAATACCCCACACCAATGCCCTATTAAAATATTTATCAAAACCTGAAGTCTCCCAAACTTGCCCAAATATAGCAAATACGAAACAAAAGCTTGAAGGTGAAATTCAGGGCCGCTTTCCAGGGTTAGAAAAAGACAAATATTATAGTTTGGCAACTTTGATAGACCCCAGATTCAGAATGCGATTTTTTCATCCAGAGAACTATGAACTAATAAAGAATACGCTATTTTTAGAATCATTAAAAATAAGTGACATTTCAGACAGTGCTAGCAGCAGTGAATAAAACGAATCTAAACGATTACCACAGTCACAAGATCCTCATGCATCTTTCTGGAATTGCTTCAAAGAATTATCTTCCACCCAGTCACTAGAGCGCGATAATCCTAAAAGCCCCATTGCTTTAGAATTAGATTGCTATTTAAAAGAAAAGTTGTTGGCAAAAAACAAGAGTCTTTTCGAGTGGTGGGCAGGGCACCAAACAAGCTATCCAGAGCTGGCACGTTTAGCAAGAGTGTTTCTATGTGCACCTGCAAGCACCGTGTATAGCGAGCGATTGTTTTCGGAGGCTGGTAACGTCTACGAAGAAAAGAGGAAAATGCTGTTACCAGAACGTGCAGAGAGCCTTATGTTCCTGCATCATAACTTACCTTTATTTAATTTTAAATATTGATTATTATTTTTAATAAAAATAATAAACAGAACAGTATTAAAAAGTTTTTATTACTGTTCTCTTTACTATTTAATTTTGTCTCATTACTACTCATTTATTAGCATAATTTTGATTTTGATTTTATTAATTGAGATTGTCAAAGATTTCCTAAATTAGTAATAAATACTTGTAGTAAATTAGTAATAAAGACCGATGACCTGGTGAAGATCGCGGGAAGCCGATGGATGCGGGTAGCGCAGGACCGGTCGTCGTGGAAATCCTTGGGGGAGGCCTTTGTCCAGCAGTGGACGATTTGTTGCTGATATGATGATTATGACTTTTTGATTAACACTGTTTTTTTTATTTATATCTACCTAAATATATTGCTTTTCTTAAACCGAGTATACTCGGCATTCAAACCGAGTTATTGGGCCGAGTACGAGTATAAAAAAAACCCGCCGAGTACGCCGAGTACCGAGTATCAACCGAGTACTCGGCCCATCTCTATTAAAAATTAACAAAACGATACTTGCAATTTAATACAAATGCAATATTAACAATAAAACTGTAAAAATACAGTAAAATGCGACTTTGGGTCGATGGGGTTTTACTATGAAAGTATTAGACAAAGAGTATTGGTTCGACAAACACAAATGCTAGCTACTAATTTTACTACGAAAGTATAGTACAAGTCCAAAGTTTGATGGGATATACCTCGATAAGTATTTTGGTTGACAGTATGGTTTTGACACCAGCAAAAGCTAAAAAAAAATCGAACGAGACCTACAGTACTCGCATATGATGTGTAACATGTGACAAAATACTTTAGGTTAGTTAGATTTGATGACGATATTGTACCTGGGTGGCGGATCTGACAGTAACGAAAAAAACCGACCAAGTGCGAGTCGGACTCTCGTAAAGTAGAATTCCGCGCTTTCGCGACTTCCTGTTACACATTTCCGTCCCATTTCAAGAAATCACTCCCACAAATTGCAGGAAAGCGAGAGCAAAGATGTTACACATCAAAAACTTATAACTTAAACCACACCCGTTATTACGTGAACCAGAAACCGGATGTAACCAGTTTATTGATTTAACGGTCGTGTTTAAATTGACTTGTTACTTGTTCTAGACTGGAGGCGGAGGTTCTATATTATAAGCGGCTTTACTCTTCGCCCGATGAACCCTGAAAATGGTTATTAAATCAATTTTGATTACGGAATAGAACGATTTTATTAAATAAATACGAGTACTAAGTATCAGGTAAAACACAACTTATGTTATCATAATTTATCTATAATATACATGCATATTATAAAAAAAATTGTATAAAAACTTGTCTGTCTGTTCGAAGCGATGAACTCAAAAACTACCGAACGGATTTTCATACTGTTTTCACCAATGGTTGTTACTTCATACAACGGGATATCAAAAAAGGAATGACGGAACAAACAAAATGGCGGCGAAATCCTATACGTTCGACAACCAAACTGTAACCAATCTGTATCAATCTGGGTGACGAGGGGGTGAGGTCGCAATCTAGAGAGCGGCAGGGAGTATCCATACTGTATGTTAGTACTAATATAATATACTTTGGTTCAAGTGTATAATGCGCACCCTCTAGTTCACTAAAAAATGATAGTTTGTAGATTTTTCATCCACACTTCAGAATTATAAAACTTTATTAGATTATCTAGTTTACAAAAGTGTAAAAATATCAGTCAAATATGATTGTCAAAATAAAGTAATGAAATAAAAATAATAAAATGTAATACAAGAAAGAAAATAGATATTTTTTTTGTATGTCATTTTATTATTTATTTGCCGAATGAGCGCTAAGGGCGAGCGAAGCGTCTTCGTTTCAGCTTGGGTTAAAATACTTTAGTAGGTCTATCCGGCATATGTCCGGCTGTTCTCCTCTGCAGGTCGCATTTCTCAACCGATTCTCGTGAAATTTTGTGAGCAGGTTTGTTAATTATATGCATTTTTGTCGATTTAAATTTTGGATTGTTTTTCAAAATGGCGGAGTTGAAAACATAGGGGTAGAAAACGTAAAAATATCATATTTTAGACATATCGAAAGACTCGCGCGGTCTACAACTCACAAAGGACGTCCACTGCTAGACATAGGCCTCGCCCAAGGATTTCCATGATGACCGGTTCTGCGCTGCCTGCATCCAGCGGCTTCCAGCGACCTTCACCAGGTCATCCGTCCACCTAATGGGATGCCTGACTACGCTAAGTTTTCCGGTGCGCGGTCGCCACTCGAGAATTTTACTGCCCCAACGGCCATACGTTCTAAGAGCTATGTGCCCCGCTACGTATAATCATTTACTCGATGTTAAACAGTTCGGAGTAAACTTTTCATCAATGTTTTCATCTTTGATGACTGTGCGTAGTCGTTCGTACAACGATAGACCGATCACGCGCAGGTTTTTTTGTTGTGAGAGTGGTTCGCCGTAGAACTGCTATATAGGAGCCGGCCTGTGTTCCGTAAGTTCCTACCTCCTGTGGAGAGTCCATCAAAGGTAACGTACATTAATAGCTCGTTTAGGTACAAAGAGTATCGTATCAGCTCATATACGTCCCCACCTAGGGGCTCGAGCCTACCCTGAATTAAGGCGATCGGGCCTAAGTCGACCACGCGGGCCCAGTGCGGGTTAGTCAACTTCACACACAACCTTCGAGTTTCTTCGCAGGCATGTGCAGGTTTCCCCACGATGTTTTCCTTCACCGTATAAAAGGGTAGAATAAACGTATATTATGTAATTAAAATTCGAAAATTGGTACGTGGCAGGATCGAACCACGGCCTCCGGACAGGAGGTAACGGCCCTTGATATTACGCCACCGACGCAAAGGTACAAGGACGTAGTCTTTGAACTTCTCCCGGCATGCGTCTTCAAAGTGTGTACTCAATAATGTCATAACTGCTCTCTCCTGCACGACAAACACACGATCCGCGTCCGTTGAGTCACCCGATAAGATTACCATAGGACATGGAAGTGAGCAAAGTATGACCACCTAAGGAGTTCTCCAAAGATCCTTAGGTGGTCATACTTTGCTCACTTCCAAGCCAAAGTAGTTATATATATTAGTACTAACATACAGTATGGACACTCGCTGCCGCTCTCTAGATTGCGACCTCACCCCCTCGTCACTTATATTGATACAGATTGGTTACAGTTTGGTTCTTAAACGTATGGGATTTCACCGTGATTTTGTTTGCTCTGTCATTTGTTTTTAGAAATGTCATTTAGCGACCATTTGTATGTTCATTTAGCGACCATTTGTATGTTTGTGTGTCGCAGTTTTCTCTAAGCATACGCTGCTACACTGAGTCAGCCGCAAATTTTAATTTCATAATAATTAGAAACATAGAAATTTAACATAAAAAAACAATTTAAATTTAATGAACATACCTACACTACATTCATAGTACATACGTACGTCCAACATACTGTCTAAAAGTAGAATTAGGTAACTCTGAATTTTGTTTTTCTGCTAATTTCGTAATATATCGATATAATATTATTTTGTAACACGCTACGAAAATGGCATTACCAGACGTTTCATGGTGTTTTTGAATTTCGAAACTTCTTGCATAATATTTTGTATTCATACTTTTATGACCAAATGACATGAAATGAAGACTGTAGGTACTTAGTGGTATTAAAAAACCAACAAAAAAATTAAAAAAAAAACAATATATCTAAATCGTTTATAACGCTAACTGGCAACAAAGTATAAAGAATATTTTGTATTTATACCTTTACAACCAAATGACATAAAATGAAGATTGTACTTAGTTGTATAAAAAACCAACAAACAAATAATAAAACAATATATCTAAATTGTTTATAACGCTAACTGGCAACAAAGTATAAAGACAACAACTGAAACAATAACTATGAAATAAACTTTGATATTAAAATAAACCTTTTAATTTAATTTCAACTTTATGTAAAAAAAACAACTTTCTAACTTTTAACAATAATAATGATATTGAATTTTTGATTATTTACCTATGTACTTTGTACTATGTACTTTGTACTTTGTTTACTATGTACTTTTTAGCTACACTTATTTTTGTGTCGCAATTGTAGTATAAACGCAGCCTAATTTTATAACAGTGATGTTTAATAAGTTTTTTTTTTTCAAATACATGCTTCCATATTATAGTTTGATTCCAAAGGCCGGCCGCTTACTACAAAATCAAAGCTTTCCAGTTACCCCCTTTCCGCTCTAGCGCGATGCAAGATCTTTTGAAATTAGAACGCGAGAATTTCATCGCAGCGTATTTCACGTTGAGTTCTAGGGGTAGTGTTGTTTGACTGTCGATAAATGCAATTTAGTTGCAGTAGGTATTTTTTATCGGTTAGATATGTCACAAAAACTTATGCAGGTAGTTAATTTCTATATCTGACAAGCAAGAAGGTATCTAAATTTTATGATGATTTTTTTTATAACCGTGTTTACAAAAAAAAAAAGACAAGCATCAATCAAAGTAGATGACACCTGTCTAAAGAGATTCGTGTTATATTTACACTTGTTAACATTACATTGATATCTGCCAAAAAATACCTTTATCTTGTCGATGCTGTATGAAAGTGCTGGAGGTGTATTTTGTTTTTTTTTTGTAAGTACTTCTGTTAATGATTTTTTGTTTCGCTTTTTTTGGTGGCATAACTAATATTTTTGTTTTTGTTATCTTTGATGTCAACTTTTCTTCCTAGTATTTACTTAGATGTTATTCCAATTAAACGCTGTTTTTATTAAATATATATAACTCAAACTTGAAATTTGGCATGCAGGTAGATGTTATGACGTAGGTATCCGTTAAGAAAGGTCTTTGGGAAATTTCCACGGGAACCGCAAAAATCGGGATCTGCGCGGGCGAAGCTGCGGGCATCCACTAGTTCTCAAATAAATTAACAAGGTCTCAGCATAATTCTTTAACAAAAAAGCTTTCAAGTATTTAAAGTATTTTTTATTTTAAGCTTTTTTATTTTTGTATCGTTATCGATAAAAATTATGATCGATCGATCGTCTTGACTCCATCCCTAGCTCTCCGTGGCGCTGAAAGTACTCGAGCGCAGAGCCCGTAATTTATTTTTAATTGGTCAGTAAAGCTATTCGCTTTTTGAATTTCAGAATTTTAAAAATGGAACGTGTAGTGATGAAAGCATGGCTGATTTCTTGTTTGCTGAGTTACTTTTTTCGGTATGTAGATATTGCATAAACATCTAAAATGGCAAATTCTGGCAAGTCAGCTGATTGATTTGAATGAAGAATTAACCATTCCATTAACCACCTCCGTGGCGTAATGTTTAAGTTCATTATAGCTTCATATCACGAGGTTGCGGGTTCGATTCCCAACAGAGTCTAACCTTGTGAGAATCGGTTTGGTTACTGGAAGGGCATTTTCTAAGCCCGTCTGGCTAGCTACCACCATCTTATCTAAGTCTTACCGCCAAACATCAAGGTTACCAATATTGAATTGTTCCGGCTTGAAGATAAGATAGCCAGTTTCCCATTTCATTTGGGAATCTTGGTAAGCCTACTTCCATCTTCGGCATCATCGTCATAGTCATCGAGATGATGTCAAGGGCTTACCAATTGAGAATATTAATAAAGGTATATGTCGATGCGCCAGTAAAGGCGATGCCTATATCACCTCACTCACCAGAAGGTAGCAATGCTGATTGGCAGCAAGAAGTATGGAGTCATTAGGTCTATTGAGTCAAGTTTGTTAAGCTCGTCTTTTAGTACCAAACTATTACCATAAAACACACCTAAGAATATACAACACAGAGTTTCTATAATATCTCTCTAGGGACGCAATATCTTTCCATGAAAAATCATTTCCCTATAGAGATATTATAGAAGCTCAGTGTTTTAAATTATTTAGTGTGTTTTATAGTAACGGTTTGGTACTAAAAGACCAAAATAAACTTAACAAACTCGACTCAATAGACCCTACCCGATCCACACTTGCCTTCCGCCAAGCAGCAATATGATAATTGACTTGACTTCTTGAGCTTTTCTCCTATCTCTATAGGGATGCAATGATTTTTCACGAAAAGATATTAAGTCCCTATAGAGATATTATAGTCTTTTCAATCAGTCTTGTCAATGTCTTTTCGTGAAGCTCGACGGAGAAGTAGAGTAAAGTAACAGATACAAAGACGTAGCTGAGAAAAATCAAATAATATTAAATTACAATAAGGCTACCCACACACCTACAATAATATTGCGCAATGTTGATGATTGCACAATATGATTGATGAGCTCCCGGTACAATTAAATCTTCAATACTACCCCTATATGTTCAATAATATTGTGCAATCATCAACATTGCGCAATATTATTGTAGGTGTGTGGGTAGCCTAATTCTGGCCTTACGGCATACTATACTCGAACGTGGAGCCATTCTGAAAAAATTTCTAAAGTGTTTCCCGATTCTTACAATTTGGATGAATTAATGTCGAGATATTTTAAGTTTGCACGAAATATCCTCGACTGCATCATCACTCCCTCTAAAATGAGTTGCAGCTGAACGTACTAAAATTTTCAATAATAATAATTTTAAACAAAAACAAACCCGACTTCAAACGCACTAGTCGCCACTACGATTTTCGAAGGTTCCCGTCGATTTCTCTGGGATGCCATCATCAGATCCTGGTTTCCATATCATGGTACCACCCTAGGGATATCTCTTTTCCAACAAAAAATAATGATCCAAATCGTTTAATAAACGACAAAGATATCCGCGAACACACATAAAAAAAAATTCGAGCGAGACCTACAGTACTCGCATATGATGTGTAACATGTGACAAAATACTTTATAAAAGGACGGCAAAGATACGGCAGACTAGGCTGTATGGTCATAGATACCTTTGCCTTTTCCGCGCTTTTAAAGCCTGAAAAAAGGACGGCAAAGAAACGGCAGACTAGGCTGTATGGTCATAGATACCTTTGCCTTTTCCGCGCTTTTAAAGCCTGAAAAAAGGACGGCAAAGAAACGGCAGACTAGGCTGTATGGTCATAGATACCTTTGCCTTTTCCACGCTTTTAAAGCCTGAAAAAACGCGACTTCCTGTTACACATGGGACACATTTTCGTCCCATTTCACGAAATCACTCCCACAAATTGCAGGAAAGCGAGAGCAAAGATGTTGCACATCAATAAAAAATATAAGGTCGAATTGAGAAACCTTCTCCTTTTTTTGAAGTCGGTTAAAAGAGGAAACCACCCAATCACTATTGAAATATTTAAAGTAAACTCCGTTTCCAGTTCCACAGTAAATACCTAAACACAACACTCATAGAGTAACAAAGTCCCTTTGTTTCAGTTGTTACCTCGGTGAGACAATATCCGGCCGGAAGTTCAATCAGCCTCCTGCCTAGCACTACATCCGGTCGCCCTTGTTACAGGATCCTGGCGTTCGATTTTCGATTTTTTATTTAATGTTTCCAAGAAGTATCTGACGGTAATACCACAGTCTAAGAATCCATACAGTCGTCCAACGCCTATAATAATCGCGTCATCGCCGATTTCACGAGTCACTGATCAGTGATCACAGTACCAAGGGTTGTCACAATACTTGAAAATTAAATGAAAGAAAATGCCATTACGTAGAAAAATTACTTCAATAGTGTAAAATCGATATTTGAAGTAACCTTAGATCTCTGATCAAGAATCCGTTGTCAGAATAAAAATCACTTTTTAATTACTGAACCGATTGCTTCCAAAATCGATATTTCAGATATCGATTTTGGAAGCAATCGGTTCCTGAGGTCATTAATCACGAATCCGTTGTCAGAATTGAAATAAGTAGCTGCCATTTTGAACTTTTTAGTTACTAAAACAATTGCTTCCAAAATTGAGGGTCCCTGAGTTCCCTAATCATTTTGAACTTTTTAGTTACTGGACCGATTGCTTCCAAAATCGATATCTGAGGGTCCGTGAGGTCCCTTATCACGAATCCGTTGCCCGACTTGAAAAAGCGGCCGCCATTTTGAACTTTTTAGTTACTGGACCGATTGCTTCCAAAATCTATATCTGGGTGTCCCTTAGACCCCTTATCACGAATCCGTTGCCCGAATTGAAAAAAGTGGCCGCTATTTTAAACTCTTTAGTTACTGGACCGATTGCTTCCAAAATCGATATCTGAGGGTCCCTGAGGCCCCTTATCACGAATCCGTTGCCCGAATTAAAAAAAGTGGCCGCCATTTTGAACTTTTTAGTTACTGGACCGATTGCTTCCAAAATCTATATCTGGGTGTCCCTTAGACCCCTTATCACGAATCCGTTGCCCGAATTGAAAAAAGTGGCCGCTATTTTAAACTTTTTAGTTACTGGACCGATTGCTTCCAAAATAGATATCTGGGTGTCCTTGAGGTCCCTTATCACGAATCCGTTGCCCGAATTGAAAAAAGCGGCTGCCATTTTGAACTTTTTAGTTACTGGACCGATTGCTTCCAAAATCGATATCTGGGCGTCCCTGAGGCCCCTTAACACGAATCCGTTGCCCAAATTGAAAAAAGCAGCCGCCATTTTGAACTTTTTAGTTACTGGAAAGATTGCTTTCAAAATCGATATCTGGGTGTTCCTGGTGTCCCTTATCACAGATCCATTGCCAGAATTTAAAAAAGTGGTCGCGATTTTGAACTTTTCAGTTACTGGACCAATTGCTTCCAAAATGGATATCTGGGTGTTCCTGCGTTCCCTTATTACGAATCCGTTGCCAGAATTTAAAAAAACGGCCGCAATTTTGAACTTTTTAGTTACTGGACCGATTGCTTCCAAAATGGATATCTGGGTGTTCGTTCCTGCGGTCCCTTATCACGAATCCGTTACCCGAATTTTGAACTTTTTAGTTACTAGACCGTATGCTTCCAAAATCAATATCTGAGGGTCCCTAAGGTACGTTATAACGAACACGTTACCAGAATTTAGAAAGTGGCCGCCATTTTGAACTTTTTATTTAATGGACCGATTGCTTCCAAAATCAATATCTGGGGGTTCCTGAGTCCCCTTATCACGAATCCGTTGCCCGAATTGAAAAAAGTGGCCGCCATTTTGAAATTATTAGTTACTGGACCGATTGCTTCCAAAATCTATATCTGGGTGTCCCTTAGACCCCTTATCACGAATCCGTTGCCCGAATTGAAAAAAGTGGCCGCTATTTTAAACTCTTTAGTTACTGGACCGATTGCTTCCAAAATCGATATCTGAGGGTCCCTGAGGCCCCTTATCACGAATCCGTTGCCCGAATTAAAAAAAGTGGCCGCCATTTTGAACTTTTTAGTTACTGGACCGATTGCTTCCAAAATCTATATCTGGGTGTCCCTTAGACCCCTTATCACGAATCCGTTGCCCGAATTGAAAAAAGTGGCCGCTATTTTAAACTTTTTAGTTACTGGACCGATTGCTTCCAAAATAGATATCTGGGTGTCCTTGAGGTCCCTTATCACGAATCCGTTGCCCGAATTGAAAAAAGCGGCTGCCATTTTGAACTTTTTAGTTACTGGACCGATTGCTTCCAAAATCGATATCTGGGCGTCCCTGAGGCCCCTTAACACGAATCCGTTGCCCAAATTGAAAAAAGCAGCCGCCATTTTGAACTTTTTAGTTACTGGAAAGATTGCTTTCAAAATCGATATCTGGGTGTTCCTGGTGTCCCTTATCACAGATCCATTGCCAGAATTTAAAAAAGTGGTCGCGATTTTGAACTTTTCAGTTACTGGACCAATTGCTTCCAAAATGGATATCTGGGTGTTCCTGCGTTCCCTTATTACGAATCCGTTGCCAGAATTTAAAAAAAACGGCCGCAATTTTGAACTTTTTAGTTACTGGACCGATTGCTTCCAAAATGGATATCTGGGTGTTCGTTCCTGCGGTCCCTTATCACGAATCCGTTACCCGAATTTTGAACTTTTTAGTTACTAGACCGTATGCTTCCAAAATCAATATCTGAGGGTCCCTAAGGTACGTTATAACGAACACGTTACCAGAATTTAGAAAGTGGCCGCCATTTTGAACTTTTTATTTAATGGACCGATTGCTTCCAAAATCAATATCTGGGGGTTCCTGAGTCCCCTTATCACGAATCCGTTGCCCGAATTGAAAAAAGTGGCCGCCATTTTGAAATTATTAGTTACTGGACCGATTGCTTCAAAAATAGATATCTGAGGGTCCCTGAGGTCCCTTATCACGAAACCATTGTCAGAGTTTAAAAAAGTGGCCACTATTTTGAAATTTTTAGTTACTGGACCAATTGCTTCCAAAATCGATATCTGGGGGTCCCAGAAGTCCCTTATCACGAATCCGTTGTCAGAAATGAAAAAAATGTCCGCCGCATTGAACTTTTTAGTTACTGGACCGATTGCTTCCAAAATCGATATATGGGGGTCCCTGAAGTCCCTTATCACGAATCCGTTATCAAAATTGAAAAAAATGGCTGCCATTTTGAACTTTTTAGTTACTGGACCGATTGCTTCCAAAATCGATATCTGAAGGTCCCTGAGGTCCCTTATCACGAATTCGTTGCCCCAATTAAAAAAAGTGGCCACCATTTTTAACCTTTTTTCATTTTTTTCAATTCTGACAACGGATACTTGATAAGGGACCTCATTGACCTTCAGATATCGATTTTGGAAGCAATCGGTCCAGTAACTAAAAAGTTCAAAATAGCGGCCATTTTTTTCAACAACGGATTGCAGTATGTATGTCATATTCGTAAAAAAAACACCCCAAAAATACCTATAAAATTATCCATATGACTAGGCATTATTTGAGTTTGCGTGTACAATCCTCGACTACATCGTCACTTACATTGTGAGATGACGATGAGATGAGAATGAGATGTCGTCTAACTCACACAAAATTTTAATTTTAAAAAGTATCAATAATTATTATATATTATATTTATATAATAAATTATTAAAACTCTTTGTTACAATTATTTTTTTAGTATTTTTAAATTAAAAAAAAATAGTTTTAGCAAAATAATAATTTTGAAATTTATTAAAAAATAATTATAACAAAATGTTTTAATATTTATTTAAATGATATTAAATAATTTTTGATAATTTCAAAAAAATATGAACTGAAATAAATCAAAAAATAAAAGTTAGCCGTGCATGAATGATTGATAATAAAAATGCAACGGAACTACGCTCAATGAATGGGCCCACCGCACCATACAAACAACAGACAATGGTCTAGTGGGCCCTACCCGCCCCGCAGCCCCCGCACGATTGCGCTGTCTGACGCCCTCCGTCGGACGACTGTATGGATTTTTAGACTGTGGTAATACTGTCCAACTGCGAGTCCGATTAGCGTACTTTAATTTAAATAAAAAAAATTAAAACTACAAAAAAGGGGCCAAGAGTATGTCAGACAAAGGTAATTATTTGCTTTAAAAAAAACAAAGTTATTTTGCAGTTGGTATAGAACATTTGGTATAGAATAAAACTGCACAATATCTTAAATTGGTCGACTAATTACTCCTTAACTCAGAAAGCATTTTAACATAATAATTTTCCTTTTAAATTAACTATATGCTTCACTATTTTCAAAACTTTTACGATTTTCAAAGGAAGTAGCAGTTTAGCGGCTGGGAGTAGTGGGGGGGGCATGTAACTTTATCGAAATATAAACGAATCATTTATCGGTAAAACGATCTTAGCAAACTCCAGTTTTGAAATACCTATTCAATAAAATCCCACATGATGGGGTAAGTGAACATAAAAAAAAATCGGCCTAGTGTGAGTCAGAACAGCACACAAAGGGTTCCACTCCGGATGGCGCTAGTCACAGTCGCTAGTTTCTTCGCGAATAAAAAAAAAACACGTTTTTTTGTATGCAGACCAGAGGTACCAGGCCATATTTCATGAACCGTGATAGCTATACAAATGAAATTTTCACAGATGATGTATGTCTGTTGCCACTATAACAGCAAATAAGAGTATTTTCTATTTTTTTCTATTTTTTTAAGTATTTGATGTTATAACCCGCACTGGGCCCGCGTGGTCGACTAAGGCCCGATCGCCCTAATTCAGGGTAGGCTCGAGCCCCTCGGTGGGGACGTATATGAGCTGATATGATGAGGTTATAGAGGAAACAGAAATACATCATCCGTCTCTCATCAGGCCGTATTTCATGAACCGTGATAGCTATGCAGTTGAATTTTTTAACAGATGATGTATTTCTGTTGCTGCTATGACAGCAAATACTTAAAAAAAAAAAAGAGTATTTTTTAATTTTTTCAATTTTTTTAATTATTTGCTGTTAAAGCGGCAACAGAAATACATCATCTGTTAAAATTTCAACTGTATAGCTATCACGGTTCATGAAATACGGCCTGGTGACAGACGGACGGACAACGGAGTCTTAGTAATAGGGTCCCGGTTTACACTTTAGGTTCGGAACCCTCAAAATCACCCTCGCTTTATATGAAGAATTGGTATTCTAATTTTTTCATAGATTTTAATCCATAACTTTACGAAGGTCACATAATTGTAAAACCGTACCGAATTTCAGCTTTAAGAAAAACCGCAGTTACTTACCGACGGGCAAACAGACAGACAGACGGACATGACGAAACTACATTAGGGTTCCTAGTTTGACTATGGAACCCTTATAATAATTTTGAACAATAAAAAATCCGACTTCAAACAGGAAACTAAGGTTCTCCTCGATTTCTCTGGGATTCCATCATCAGATCCTGGTTTTCTTATCATGGTACCACGGATATTTACTTTCCAAAAAAAATATGAAATATCAAAATCGGTTTATAAACGACGAAGTTATATACAGTCGAATTGAGAAACCTCCTCTTTTTTGAAGTCGGTTAAAAATGGCTAGTGTCTCTCGGTCACCTTCGAAGGTTTTTAGTTTTTTAGTACGAGTGGTTATTACTTAGTCTCTCTTCTCTCTTTCTCTTTTATCGTGTGGCACAATTAACCGTGCTATCCAAGGTATAGACGGTAGTTGCCTGGCATTACACTTAGCATCATCTGCGGTCACGCGTGGGCTATTTATATGTATACCTGTGCCGTGTGCAACGCGACCTTCATACACATCTGGAATCAGATGTGCAGGTTTCCTAACGATGTTTTCCTTCACCGTTATAGCAATCGGTAAGTATATGTATGTAAGTTTCGAAAAACGTTTCGAACATTGGCCATCCGGATTTGAACCCGGGACCTCTGTTTAGAAGGACCGAATCGTTACGGTTAAACCACCGACACTTTTTATATGAGTTATATAAGTACACTATTGACATTAGTTTAGTTTTGGAGGTAACTTCGTGATTTTTTAGGGTTCCGTACCCAAAGGGTAAGAACGGTGTCCTATTACTGAGACTCCGCTGTCCGTCCGTCTGTTTGTCTGTCTGTCTGTCCGTCTGTCACCAGGCTGCATTTCATGATCCGTGACAGCTATACAGTTGAAATTTTCACAGATGATGTATTTCCTTAGCCGGTATAACAACAAATACAAAAAATTAGAAAAAGTGAAAGTCTCCATACAAAAAAGGTGTTTTTTTTTAAAACGTGAAGATACTAGCGCCATCTAGTATAATGGTACGGAGCCCTTTGTGCGCGGGCGGTTCTGAATCGCACTTTACCAGTTTTTATTTTTATATTCATGAAATTTTGAGCAATCGCGTTTTTAGCCCTGAGTCACACAGTCTTTTTTTTTTATTATTAAGAATTTGAGTACGTTTGGCTGCACCTCACCTGATGGTAAGTGCCGATGCAGCCGAGGATGTGACACGCAAACTCAAATAGTGCCTATTCACTCTCGTCTTGAAGATTCCTAAATTGTACGAATCGGGGAATACAGACGCCGGAAGTCAATTATCTTAACGTTTTTTTAGAATTTATAAACTAAGCACAGTTCAGATAAATCATTTCTAAAATGTTAACTTTGATCTTACACCCCCTCTTAAGATCAAATCGCTAAAAGAATAATCAGCTGATCTTTTAGAATGAGAAGTATATTTTTACCAATCGGTTCTTTAGGGAAAGTTTTACTGTTTCATGAGCGGAGGTCTAATTAAAATAATTGGAAATTCTAAACACGTTAAAAAAACGGCGTTCCATTGCAACGACTTAGTAAATTTTTGCGTTATTATTATTTTCTTTAAAAATCACTACACCGATTTTGATAAAATTTACTTAAGACCAACTTGGCAGTTTACTCTATCCAATAATATATAAAAAAAATCTTTAAAAAAAAGTTATCGCATAACAGACATACAAAAACAACAACACACAGTCGAATTAGAACCTCTTCCTTTTTGAAAGTCGATTGAAAATTGGCAATAATTTAATTAATGTAAGGCCCTCACTTATTTTTTTTTCAAATTTTTATTATTTGTTATTATAGCAGCAACAGAAAACACACTTTGTGAAAATTTCAACTGTCTATCTATTCATCATTATCGTCATCACCGTATCAAATGTAAAAACGTCCACTGCTGACAAAGGCCTACCTGTTACCACAGATGAAATACCACAAAGTCATTGTGAAATACTAGTTACTTCGTAACTATTACGGTTCATAAAATGCGACTCACTGACCATAGGACGACAACTTCTCTTGTATCAAAATTCTGACTGTGTAAGTGTTCGGTTTTTCACCGAACTGTTCGGTATTTTAGCCCTTGTTCCATGTTCGGTATGAAGAAAATACCTAAGTATGAGTGGTTCGTTTTTTTATTAACAATTGGTAAGCCCTTGGCATCATCTTTGCGGAAGTCATGTAAATGTTCCCTAAGTGTTTGATTGTGTTCACCCTCGTCAGGTTATTTTCAGTAATTTCTTTAGTTTGATCTGACCAAAATCACCCTTTGATTTTTTTTCGATTTTTTTTAGTCCTCAATTGGTAAGACTTAGCATCATTTCACCTGATGGTAAGTGTTTACTGAGATTTCCCAACGCAATGAGGAACGAGATTTTATATTTTCAAGCTAAACCATTAAAAAAAATCATAGGGGGGGTTGCTAGAAAATGATAGTTTTTACTCATCTGGACCACCTGACAACCCTGGCTGTGTGTCTTTTTTTGGCTTTTTTGGGCTGTTTTTATGTCCTTTTCGCAGTCTCTAGTCCCAGTCTTTTTTTTCGATTTTTTTTTAGTCCTCAATTGGTATGACCTTGGCATTATTTCACCTGATGGTAAGTGACAAATGACGATGCTGCCGAAGACGGAAGCGGGTTTACTGAGATTTCCCGACGCATTGAGGAACGAGATTTTCTATTTTCAAACTAAACCACTTAAAAAATCATAGGGGGGGTTGCTAGAAAACGATAGTTTTTTTATCATCTGCACCACCTGACTACCCTGCCTGTGTGTCACTCTCACGATCTTTTTTTGGCTTTTTTTTTTGTCCTTTTCGCAGTCGCTAGAAGCACTATCGGGAATAAAATACCCGTAATACATATGTCAGATATAACCCTAGGTAATTTTTAAAGGCTTAAAATAAACATTTAAAAAATCAGTTACATTCTAATTTATCAAATTAAAAAATCCATCTTCGATTTTATTGTCTCAATCCATTACTATTACTTCACAGATTTTACTTCCTTTTTCTAAGACTTCAAGATTTTCAAGTAATAAAACCGAAGCCTTCTTCAGTTCCAGCTAAATAAATTCCAGATCAAGGCAACCGACATCGAATTAAGGAAGCCATAAAATTAGGGGCAGCTTGAGATAGTAGCTAAAGGAAAAAGAAAAAAAACTGAATTTTCTGCTGAGCCTCGCTAAATGTAGGTAAAGACCAGTTGGTTTCGAATCCAGCAAATGAGACTTTCATGACGTATCCGACGAAGAGCTATAGCCATAAGGAGTGGGCTTTTTCTCAATTTATAACAAGCTTTTATTTAACTTGCAATGTATGTATGTATGTATGTATGTTTGTTTAGGTGAAATCTTGCAATCATTTTTAGAGCAACTTCCAGGACTCCGATTAGAAATTAAATTTGGTATGAATGAGATGTTGTCAAGGGTTTACCAATTGTTAATAAAAAAAAGAAAAAAAAAAAAAGAATCCGTATTTCCGGTGGCCATAGATTATTTTGTTTGGTATTTTAAAGTCGATCTGACGATGAAATTTAAAAGTGGAATCCCGGTTCCAGGATCATCTTTTGTTTTCCATAGAATTATAGGAAATACTACTGCGCTCGTCTTTTTAGGGTTCCGTACTGAAAGAGTAAAAACGGGACCCTATTACTAAGACTTCGCTGTCCGTCTATCTGTCCGTTTGTCACCAGGCTGTATTTCATGAACCGTGATAGCTAGACAGTTGAAATTTTTGACAGATGATGTATTTCTGTTGCCACTATACAAAAAAATACAAAAAATTTGAAAACAATTAAAACATAAGGGGTTTCCCCATAAAAAACCGTGTTTTTTTAAAAAACATGAAGAAACTGGCGCCATCCAGTATGATGGTATGGAACCCTATGTGTGCGGTTCTGACTCGCTCTTGGCCGGTTTTTTCGAATTTTGAAACATTTTGACAGACCGAGCAATTTGGCACTTTTGATCATAAAAATTATATTCAAATAAAACCTCGTACCGTAAAGTTTTTTAAATTTTTGAAAATAATTTAAATATATTTCACAGACAGCAAGGTGCAAATATGTTAGTTACAATGTAGCTAATCCTGTAGGAACGGTGTATTACTACACGACGAGTGTAAAGGAAGGTATGTTTGCCAGGCGAGGTGGTATGTATGGGGTCCGGACAGAAAAACTTTAGACAAAAGAGTTAGAGTATAATTACAAAGCTACCATTAAGATGTAACTTAAATAATTACCTCACCATGTTTAATTTATATTCTGTATCTAACCATTAATATTCAAATAAACTTACTCGCTCACTTACTTTCTTACTCTCGGATATTTTAACGTTTCTTATCCATTGATGATTTGATAAGGAATCCTAAAAACAATTTCTTATGAAGAACGGAACCCTTGGTGCACGAGTCCGACTCGCACTTGGCTGGTATTTTATGTTAATTTTAGAATCACAATCAAGTTACATCTTAAACTATCGTTCTTTCTCTTGCATATTTAGTGCACTAAAGGCTAAAATCAGTGTTAACAGCATTAATGTGTTCGACGTGAAGAAAAGATAGTCAGTAACAGCATTAATGTGTTCGACATAAAGAAAAGATAGTCAGTAACAGCATTAATGTGTTCGAAATGAAGAAAAGATAGTCAGTAACAGCATTAATGTGTTCGACATGAAGAAAAGATAGTCAGTTCCTCATTGTGTGGGATATATTGGTAAGCCCGCTTCCATCTTCGGCGTCATTTTCACTTTCCATCGGGTCAGATGGAGCCAAGGGCTTATCAATGGTGGATAAAAAAAAATACTTAAGAATTTCTTCTCCACACTTTCTAACCCTACATTTTCGCTGTGACCACAAAAAGACATTATTAAAACATTATACGAGGGACAAAAATGTATTTTTGACTGTCCCGAATCTTAGACTTGTTTACTTTGAGGACTAAAGGCGCGTCCGTGTTGGAAGCGCTGAATAAAAAAATAAAAAAAATAAAAATTTATTGTTTTGTAAAAGTACGAGAATGTTCACTTATTATTTGTGTTTGAACATCCATTAAAAAAAGTACTGTAAGATGCCCAGTTTTTACAAAACAATACAACATAATATTCTTTATTGCATCATAACATTAAAAAGTTTAAAACAACGTAGAAGAAATATTGTACAATAGGAGGCCTTATTGCTAGGGATCAATTTCTGCCAGGCAACCTTTGGGTAAGAAAACAGCGATAGAATATAATGGGCGGTGTAATAATGAAAATCATAAAAAATAGCAAATTAGCAGAAAATCCTAAAAACTTTTAGGTATAAGCTTTAATTTGCAAATATTTTTTATGTTTCAACCGACTTCCAAAAAGGAGGAGGTTCTCAATTAAACTGTATGATTTTTTTGTATGTTTATTAATTGATATCTTCGCAGGCTGTAAACCGATTTTCATGATTATTTTTTCTTCAATAGAGTATGCTCTTGAGTTGGTCACATATAAATTTCATCAAAATCGGTGTATAACTTTATTAGAAAATTAACAAAAACCATAAATAATAATGCAAAATTGTACTAAGTTGTATCGATGGAAGTTGGTTGTATACTGTGTTCAGCGTTTTTAACCGACTTCAAAAAGGAGGAGGTTCTCAATTCGACTGTATGTTTTTTTTGGTATGTTTGTTACGCGATATTACCGCCGATTGTGAACTGATTTTCAAGATTCTTTTTTTATTCGAAAGAGTATAACTCCCGAGGGGGTCCCATTTTCACCAAGTCATGATTTGATGATGGGATCCTAGGGAAATCAAGGGCAACCCTCAAATTTTATAGGCACATTTTACATGTTTCATGTTTTTTCTTAAATTATTAAAGTATTTGCGTCTAGTAGTCATCATCTCATGTTGATGAGCTTATGAAGCTCCTTAGCGGTTAGGAGTTGGAGGATAATTCTTCAAATATATTACGTAGACACGAAGGTACGAATAGACCAATAGTTGTATTCTTTCAGGTCATTCAGATGAGTTGTTGATGGAAGATTTAACTCTTAACTTTCATGCTATTGAGATGATGATGAAAGCCACAGGAATATATATCACTAAAAATAAAGAAAATAAAAATAAAAGTTTAAAAAAGTAAAAACCGACTTCTAATTGAAATTCACTCAAAAGTATGAAATAATATTATTACACTTGATACACGACATTAACCAACAGTAACGAAATCAAAGATGGGTACGAATTAATTTAGGGGCCTAACATTTTTTTTGAGGCCGGTGTCAGCAAAGCTATAAGTAAAATGTGAGTAGCTGTGTGCTGGTACCGACCTTAATAATAAATTTAGGACCCTAATTTAATTCGTACCCTGACCCACCTTTGATTTCGTTAGTGTTGGTTAATATCATGTATCAAGTGTAATAATATTATTTCATACTTTTGAGTGAATTTCATTTTGAAGTCGGTTTGTAGTTTTTTTAAAGTTTTATTTTTATCAATTATTCGTATTCTTCTCAACAAAACCGTTCGTTTGATACCGTTGTTTTGTATTCTGAGTCATATCATTAGTCCTCCATATTGGATTTAGAATGACGTCACTTAGCTAACCATGTATTGTGCTCTAAACTTATCGTGTATGCATGCAAAAATTTATCTCAATCGGAAACCGGAGTAGCTTCAAAGATTTCTAACAAACTAACTAGCATGGCAAGCTAATATTATAAAGTTTGTAAATACTTAATATTATTAATAAAATAATTCTGATCATAAAGTAATCTAGTATTTATCGTTTCCTATTTCATGTGTCAATATAGACTTAGATTTTAATTAGGTATACAAAATTTATTATTGAAACTTTATAATGATTGTAACAGATGGCCGTTAGGGTAGGAAATTTCTCGAGTGGCGACCGCGCACCGGAAAACGTAGCGTAGGTAGGCCTCCCACGCGGTGGACCAACGACCTGGTAAAGATCGCGGGAAGCCAATGGATGCGGGCAGCGCAGGACCCGTCGTCGTGGAAATCCTTGGGGGAGGCCTTTGTCCAGCAGTGGACGTTTTTCGGCTGATATGATGATGAATGTATATTACTTTTTCTTGCCCGTAGCTTCGCCCGCGTGGACATCGGTTTTGCCCGTGACTTCGTTCCCGCTTTATTCCTTTAGTGAAAACTTTGAAGATTATGTTACTTATTTTGACTAACTTAATCCATCCCTGTGGAATAAATCTTATTACCACATTTATTTACTTTACATTTAAAACATTTTACTGTTAAATACATAAAGATGAATAAAATAAGTTATTCATCTTTATGTATTTAACAGTAATAAAAAATTCGAGCGAGACCTACAGTACTCGCATATGATGTGTAACATGTGACAAAATACTTTATAAAAGGACGGCAAAGATATGGCAGACTAGGCTGTATGGTCATAGATACCTTTGATTTTCCACGCTTTTAAAGCCTGAAAAAAGGACGGCAAAGATACGGCAGACTAGGCTGTATGGTCATAGATACCTTTGCCTTTTCCGCGCTTTTAAAGCCTGAAAAAACGCGACTCCCTGGAACACATTTCCGTCCCATGGGACACTTTTCCGTCCCATTTCACGAAATCACTCCCACAAATTGCAGGAAAGCGAGAGCAAAGATGTTACACATCAAAAACATGACTTTCATATAAACTTACGATAGGCTTAAGATACCCTTAATTGGGCCCTTTCGCAAAATCAGTTCTTAACTGACGTCTCCTATTTATATACTACCTATCTGTCAAATTTCAGCTTCAGGTCAATTATTATTAGAGACTTCATGAGGGACCTTTCGTTTTCATATAAGATATATTTGTTACTAGCCCTTCTTGGCTATGGATCTCTTAAGTATGTATATATCACCGTAAAATTGTAAAAACCGTTAGAAATCTAACGGGATCTATCTCGCGAGATTGTGAACTGTCGAAAGATTGTAACCCTAAAATACCGATTACAATTTCACTGGTGTCATAATCTCACTAGTGACATTACAATAACACTAAGCAAAGTGAATAACATTAAAGAAATGAGCGAGTGAAGTGAGCGATATTAGATTCGGTCAGGTTTGATTGATTCGCAGAAAAAGAAATCATCGATTTTTTCTGATGGGCCGTGAAATTTTAAGCCGATTTAAAAAAAAACCGTTACATTATAATCTAACTGAATTTAGTGTAGTTAGATTGTAATAACACGGTTTTGACAATATCCCGGCGACATATATGTGCTTGTTTTCTCGTACAATACTCATTCATTGTGAATGAATTTCAATGACGTTATGATGTTAGATTCATCTCGATCGAAAATTTAATACTACTATTTATATTCTAGAGAGGTAAACAATATTTATTTGTATTCAAGGGCTAATATCTGGAACTACTGGACCACTAAAAAAAACCTATAAAAGTAAACATCACTGAGATATATCAGGGCTAAATTGTTTTATAAAATTTAATGAAGATAAAAAAATATTTTTAAAGGCACGTTTTAATGTATATTTTGATTGTTTTCCTACTCATTTTACCCTTTCCGGAAGGTTTATTTGATACTCATGTCGATGGGGGGAGTTCTAAAAAAACAGAAAGTCCGCTTTTTTTGGAGATGGCCATTTTGCATGTACCGTGTGCAAAATTTCAGCATGATCGCATAGCAGGGAGACATACAGACAGACAAAGAAGAAAGAGACTTAATTAAAACGTAAAATTGTTTTTAATCTAGTTTTTTTTCACGCTCGCGCGTCTTTTTCAGATTGCGCACCACGGTCACTCAAGTACAGTATCAAAAGTATCCACGCAGAACATGCCGTGAGGAAAAGCTAGTGAATTGTAATAACTTCGAATGAAATGTGACAAAGCATTGAGTATTAGTTTTAGAATGGTCTAATTTTATGGTCTTTTTCGTATTTGAAGTTAAATTAAGATGGAACATATGGTGAACACGTACGAAGAGAATTTTAAGTCATGACTGTAAATATGATAGCTGTCGAGTAAATTAACTGTTTACGGACATATAGACGTCGATGGCGTAACGGGTGCGGTCGCTAATACCTGTCCAGGAAGTCGTGGTTTGAATCCCGTCACATACCAATATGTTTTCGAATTTTGATTTCATTACGTACGTTTATCCGACGCTCTTACGGTGAAGGAAAACATCGTGAGGAAACCTGCACACGTCTGCGAAGAAACTCGCGAAGATTGTGTGTAAAGTCGACCAACCTGCACTGGGCTCGCATGGTCCACTAAGGCCCATTCGTCCTAATTCAGGGTAGACTCGACTCCTTCGGTGGGGACGTATATGAGCTGATAAGGTTTAACTTTTTGTAATTTTGCTCTGGTACCGTAAAAACAATAAGCATTTTCATTGCGATTTTTATTTCTTACTAAAATGCTAACGATATGGGCTCACCCTAAGAGCGTTGTCTGTCTTGGATGATTTATTATGAGAGCAGTTTTTATAGCGGCAGTTTTACCAGAGTTAGGTTTTGTGTTTGAACTATGAACTTGTGACTTAGGTTTGTCGCCCATGTGTAGGTATGTGAGTTCATGTGGTACAGAGAAACTACTTATTTAACTGATAAATTCAAAATGAAGGGCTATTAATTTTTCAGGTTTATTGGTGTATGATCGGTCTTCGTGGAAATCCTTGGGGGAGGCCTTTGTCCAAAAGTGGACGTTTTTCGGCTGATATGATAATGGTGATGATGATTGGTGTATGATACAAACAATGAAAGCGGGTAGAGTATAAAAAAGCCAAGTGGCCAAGTGTGTGTCGGACCGCACGCGAAGCAGTGTGAGAGAGACTTCTGTTCAATACTGCACGAGGCAAACTAAACTAGCCTAACCTAACATGACAACTGAACCATAGTACAAGCATGGCTATAAGGTTATTTTCATACACCGGTACCCCATACGGTTTTACATAGCTCGTAGAACAGATGACCGTGGGGGATGTAAAGTTCTCAAGTGGCGACCGCGCACCGGAAAACGTAGCGTAGGTAGCCCTCCCACGCGGTGGACCGACGACCTGGTGAAGATCGCGGGAAGCCGTTGGATGCGGGCAGCTCAGGACTTGGGGGAGGCCTTTTTCCAGCAGTGGACATTTTTTGGCTGATATAATGATGATGATGATGAACGGTACCTCGCTCGGTTTTTAGTGTGCGCGCCAGTTTCCACGTACACTACGCACGCTAACTACGAGAATCTGCGAACGCTACGCCTGTAGGGCCGCCACGCCGCGCCTAGGTACCTATAACCGCGTGCGGTCATTCACGAGCACCGCAACTGCAAAACTGAACCTTATTCGAGGTCAATACAGATTAATATTGACACAGCATCCCAGGCAAACATATTGCCAATGCTTGTGCTTGCCATTTTTATAGTTGTGTGTTACATATAAATATAAACTAAATAAAACGGCCAAGTGTGAGTTGAACTCGCGTGGAGAGGGTTCCGTACAATGCCAAAGTCAAATGTTTTTATTCAATTGTGGTATGTTTCACAAGATTTAATTAACGGTTTTTTTTTATGTGTGCGCCAGTGGGAACGCACAGTACGCACGCTAACTACGAGAATCTGCGAACGCTGCGCCAGTAGCTCCGCCACGCCGCGCCTAGGTACCCATATTTCGCGCTGCGCGTGCGGTTGCGATATTCATTCACGAGCAACGCAACTGGAAAACTGAACCTCATTAGAGGTCAATACATATTAATATTGACACAGCATCCCAGGCAAACATATTGCCAACGCTTGTGTTCGCCATTTTTATAGTTGTGTATTACATATAAATTTAAACTAAAAAAAAAACAGCCTAGTGCGAGTTGAACTCGCGTGGAGAGGGTTCCGTACAATGCCAAAGTCAAATGTTTTTATTCAATTGTGGTATGTTTTACAAGATTTAATTAACGGTTTTTTATGTGTGCGCCAGTGGGAACGCACAGTACGCACGCTAACTACGAGAGTCTGCGAACGCTGCTTAGGTACCTATAATTCGAGCTGCGAGTGCGGTTGATATATTCATTCACGAGCAACGCAACTGAAAAACTGCACCTTATTTGAGGTCAATACAGATTAATATTGACATAGCAACCCTGGCAAACATTTATTTTATTTTATTCAATTCGGAAAACATACAGCTTTAACTATATAAGTATTTAAGAGAATTGTAGGTATGTAAGAAGCCATTATGAAGCCTATATATTGCCAATGCTCGTGAAAGGTTAAGATACGTGTAGCCGTTTTTATAGTTCTGTAGGTATTACATTACATATAAACTACAAAAAATAGTTTATTACGCAAAATAACATATTATTGTTATGTCTTTGGATGCCTCAATAACAATTCTTAAAATCCAGAGCAAAACCTCAAAGAATAAAAACGGCCAAGTACGAGTCGGACTCTCGCAAAGTAAGGTCCCGAAGTCTTTAAAAAAAAATTAATGTTTATTTTAAAAAACTAAATTATATTTACAGTTGGTAAAAGATCATTTTGTATGGGAAAATCTATGACTTTTAGACAAATCCAACTGCACAACATCTTAAGTTAGTATTTAGTTAGAGTAATAGTCTCCTTAACTAAGAAAGCCTACTTAGCTGTGATAGATTTTCTTTTAAATTGAATATATGTCCTACTATTTTAATTTTATTTCAGATGTCCTAAAATAGCGGTTTATTCTGCAGGGGGGAAGACACTTGACTCGAACAAAAATTATCACTTAAAAGCATAATATTTCGCAAACCAATCCCTGAATAAAAAAATGGTGCTAGCAAATCCTCATTTGTTTTAAAAGACCTATTCCACGATACCCCACAGGATAGGGTACGAAAGCAAAAAATCCCCTACCCCTACTTGTAGGGGAGGTACCATAATTATTTTTTTCAAGATTTGTTCAAACAACTTTACTGGCGTGATTAATATGAATAACCATGCCAAATAACAGCTTTCTAGTAATAATACTATCTGAGCTAAGGCGCGGACGGACAGACAGACAGACATGGCGAAAATATAAGGCTTCCTTGTTGACCTCAGAACCCTAAAAATTGCCAAAATTAGTAGGGAGGTGAATAAGGGACAGGTGGCACCTCAGGCCGGTTGCAAAATACAAGTGTAAATTGGTTTAAAGCATTGGGCCGGTCGCGCGGCGCCAAAAACCGGTATCCCACTCCGTGTGCACTCACAAAAACCGGTATCCCACTCCGTGTGCACTCACAAAAATGAAAAGTTGAGCATAAGCAAAGTATATATATTAGTACGTTCTGTGGTTAAAAGATGTATAAAATAATAGTAGTTTTCAGTGTTAATTCATACGTCCACGTCGCAGTTACCATTTACAATGTTTTTTAGTCTCATAATGTGTATGGTGTATTCGGAAAGTGGTGTTTTTTGTTCGAGCGGTGTTTGTTTACAACATAAGACCTTCCTTAAGAAACTGATAATCAATAAAAAAAATGTTTCCTCAAAAATGGTCATTCAGCTCATCAATTTGTATGACGAGTACATTTTTTTGCGATTTTAGCAAAGTTATAGAACAAAGTTTTGCAGAATGATGAGCAGAAGCCCCAGTTAACGGGACCTACACCAATTTTGTTACACCCTGTACATGAGTGATACATATAACACGTATTAATAGTCTTTTTAGGGTTCTGTACCCAAAGGGTAAAAACGGGACCCTACTATTGAGACTTCGCTGTCCGTCCGTCTGTCACCAGGCTGTATTTCATAAACCGTGATAGCTACAGTTGAAATTTCACAGATGATGTATTTCTGTTGCCGCTATAACAGAATAAAATAAATATTTAAGGAGGCTACCATACAACAAACGTAATTTTTTTTGCTGAATATTGATAATGGCAACAGGTAGACGCTTGAAATATTCAAAGAATATTAAGTTATATATTCACTTTTAAAATAAATACCTAAATTAAAGTAAAACTTATATTCAAGGGGAGATTCCATACAACAAACGTGATTTATATAGATAACTAGCTTTTTCCCGCGGCTCCGCCCGCGTGGACATCGTTTTTATGACTATCTTTAAGGGTAATTAGTAAATTATGTCGTTTCCCACCTACTCTCTCTGATCAAAAATATCACAACAATCGAGTATTTTTTTAGCTCTCTCAGGAACTGCATCAGATTATGCTATTTTCCGGGATAAAAAGTAGCCTATGTCCTTCCCCGTGACACAGGCCACCTGCATGCCAATGTTCATAAAGATTGGTCAAGGCGTTGAAGCGTGAAAAGGTAACAAACAAAAAAACAAACAAACACCATTTTCACATTTATAATATTAGTAAGGCTGATACGGAACCCTTCGAGCGCAACTCCGTCTCGCACTTCTTGACATAACTGCATTTATCTCAACTGGTGGTTCCACTAATGAAACTTTTGTTTTGTAACTTTTCTAAAATCGCAAAAAATTAAACTTTTCATTGAAATCGAACAATTGATAAGTTGTTTATGAATAACTAGCAACCCGCCCCGCGGCTCCACCCGCGTTTTTTTCTCAAGATTACCCGCTGAGCTATAATGACTGAGTATGAAGATTCCCTTCATCAAAATCGCTTCATCCGGTTTGTAGTCTATAGGGAAAATAAATATTTTTCTTTTTTTTTATTCACAATTGGTAAGCCCTTGGCATCATCTCACCTGATGGTAAGTGACGATGATGCCGAAGATGGAAGCGGGCCTACCAAGATTCCCCAACGCAAGGAAGAACTGGCTATAATTATCTTCAAGCCGGAACACATGAATATTGTAACACTAATGTTTGGCGGCTAGGCGTAGATAAGATGGTGGTAGCTACCCAGGCGGGCTTAGAAAATGCCCTACCACCAAATAAACCGAGTCTTACAAGTTGACCCCACCGCGTATCAAACCCGCGAACTCGTGGTGTGAAGCGAATGGACTAACCATTACGCCACGGAGGCGGTTAAAAATTTACTTATATACATTAGATCGGAAAAAATGTTTGTTCGTTTTTCGTATGCAAATTCAAACTATGTAACAAATCTTTTGTGAAAATTAAAGCCAACTACTTATGACAGTTCAAAAAATAGAGCCTATTCAACAGACAGACGGACGGACATACGTAGAGCGCAGACTCAGTAATATGGTCCCCTTATCTGGTACGCAACCCTAAAAACAGCAACGAATTGTTACCTAGATTTGCAATTCACATTATGCAATATTTAAAGCATTCGCAATTTGCGCCCAATATTTCAGCGCTCGATTTAAGGGCCAATAAAGTTTAACTGCTCGAAAAACGAGGGTTCAGCCGTTGGTTAATCGTTTGGAATATCACTTAGTGCAACCGGCCCCTATTCGGAAACTGAATATAACAGTGAGATCCCTTAGTTTTTTCTTATAAACGATGAATAATATTAATTATAATGAAAGGTGCTTTATTCCAGAAATGGGAAATTACCTGTATGTGTGGTGTTCTGACAAAAAATACAGAGTTCCTATACAATCGCCCGGACCAAGGATAAATAGTGGCCAAGTACGTGTCGGATCACGAGTAAAGTAGTGTTCCGTAGTCTTTTCCAAAAAATAGATTTACATTTTTAGGAAGCCGCTGGATGAGGCTAGCGCAGAACCGGTCGTTGCGGAAATCCTTGGGGGAGGCCTATTTCCCGCAGTGGACGTCCTTCGGCTGATATGATGATGATGAGATTTACATTTAAAATTATTTTTGCCGTCAGTAAGATAACGTTAATTTAACTTTCTGTATGAAAATTCTATGAACTTTTTACAAATCGAACTGCACATCTCAAGTTGGCCGACTATTGCTCCTAAACTATACGTTAGTACTAATATATACACTTTGCCTAAACAAGGAAAGCTTACTTAGCAGTGATAGTTTTCCTTTTAAATTTTCTGTATGCGCTACTGCTGGCAGGGGCTAATCCATAGGGCTGGTGGGGAAATACTTTGGTTCTCCTACGGATCTCCTCGTTTCTGATTCGATCACGCTGAAAAACTCCGAGCATAGCACGCTCCATTGCCGTTTGGGTGACCTTGAGCCCATAGTAAGCGACCATGTCTCAGTTCCGTATGTCATCACTGGCAACATACACTGGTCGAAGACCTTGGTCTTAAGACACTGCGGTATCTGGGACGTAAAGATATTGCGAAGCTTCCCGAACGCTGCCCAGCCGAGTTGGATTCGACGATTAACCTCTTTCTCGAAGTTGGATTTACCTAACTGGACTATTTGTCCCAGGTAGTTATATTCGGTAACAACTTCGAGTGTAGAGCCTCCAACCTTCAGATGAATAAGTATGACACGGACGTTTGAGATATTTTTCGTCTTGTCCATGTTCATTTTAAGACCTACTTGTTGAGAGGCGCTACTGAGACCATCAAGCATTGTGCCTAAGTCGTACATAGTCTCAGCTATTACCACGATATCGTCAGCAAATCGGAGGTGGGTTATGTAATCGCCGTTGATATTGATGCCGAGTCCACCCCAGTACAGAAGCTTGAAAACATCTTTCTGGGTGGCGGTTAACAGTTTTGGAGATATAAAGTCTCCCTGTCTCAGCCCTCGCTGCAGCTGGATAGGTTCCGAGTTTTGATCATGGAGGCGAACCGACATGGTGGCGTTTTCATACAAGCACTTCAGTACCTCGATATATCGATAGGATGCGGGCAGTGCAGGACTGGTAATCATGGAAATCCTTGGGGCAGGCCTTTAGCACTGGACGATTTTCGGCTGATATGATGATGATAATGGACCACGTAGAATACTGATCGGTCGGTTTTGCAGGATTCCGTCTGAAACAAATAAAAAACACTTTTGTAAGCATCCGATATTCAAAAATGAATTGATCCCTCATAATTAAACGTGAGTTTTTTCCTCATGGTACGGAGTCTTATCTTCAAAACCTAGGGTTAAAGTTTACGATTAAATATTGTTTATGCAAATTCTTTATCATGTGCACTGCGCTACTATACTGTCACGCTTGATAAAGAAGTTCTTCGAATTGATCGTAGGTAACTGAGAAATGAAAACATTAAGGATGATAACTTCCGAAATATTCTCTAAAAACAATTTTTTTCTTTGATTGTATAGGTTCCTAGAGGAATGTTGTTCACTATCTTAGACTTTGTGTTTTACCTTGGCTTAGTGGAGGAGAAATGGGAAGCCTAATTTATTATAGGCACTTTTTAATATAAATAATTATTCTCAGGTCTCTGTGAAATGATTTAGGAATCTTCAATACGGGTTCCATTATTTTCCTTATTAAAACGTGTGTAGAAACTACTTGACGAGAACATGGGGAGATATTTCCGCCAGGCGAGGTGGTATGCCTGGGGACCGGCCTTTGTTGGTCCAATCCTAGAAGGTTGGCAGCTATCAGCAAGGAAATGACGATAGCGCGTTTTAGATGTTTGTACTCTCGGTGCTTGCGTTAAAGTTCACTTTAGTACAAGACAGTCTTCCTCCGGCGACAGTTTCATCTGTCGAGGTATTGATGAAACTCCATATAGTTTGACCGATGGTTCAGTCTTGAGCTGTGGGCTGTGTAGATGTTAGTGGCGGGTTACTGCAGATACCGTCACATCACTCCCCTTCCTAGACCGGAGGTTCATCCAATTCAAGCTGGCAGTATATAAGTCGTGAATCATCGTCATTATCATATTAGCTCATATACGTCCCCACCGAGGGACTCGAGTCTACCCTGAATTAGGGCGATCGGGGGTGGTCAAATTCACACACAACCTTCGAGTTTATTCCCAGGTGTGCGCAGGTTCCCTCACGATTTTTTCCTTCAACGTTAAAACAATCGGTGAGTATATGTACGTGATTTTCGAAAAACTCATTGAATGTACCAAGGATTTGAACCCGGTACCTCTGGTTAGGAGGACCGAGTCGTTACCGGTTGAACCACCGACGCTTCCAAAGTCGCGAATATTTTTTTTATCGAGTTCATCGCGACTTTACAGTACACATATATAGATTGTAGACACAAGCTGAACGCTATCGGTAGAAATAACCCAAACATTAAAACTTGTAAGTTTTTAAACAAAAATAAACTTGTTTTTTTTCCTTATTATTCTCACTAGATAACGTTGAAAATACAAATTGAAATAAGCCAAACAATTGTAAGTTAATACATAAATAAAAATAAAGAGTTTCCAAGTGTCAGTCCAACTATGCGCAAAGTAGGGTCCCGTAGTCTTTTCAATAAATAAATTAAAAACAAGTTACTTTGAAGTTGGTATCCTCCTCAGTAGCAAAAAAAACTCGTATTCATTTAAAAGTTAAGTTTTATTGTATATAGGGTCTGTATCTGCCCAAAAGAAATACAAAAAAAAAATTTGCTTTTTAAATATACAATTTACTTATGTCATATATATGTGACACTGGAATTTAATTCTAAATAAAAATCAAGAATTTATTAAAGTAATACATTTTTTTTTAATATTACCTTTAGTTTTATCAGTCTTTATAATATTTTTCTTATATAACAAGTAATTAACATTAATTTGCGTTATGGTATATAAAATAACTACTTCTGAAAAAATGCTTTTCACTAACATAACAAAACGTAAAGAAAAAGAACTGAGAGGCTTACCAACTTTGGTCACAAAAAATAATTATTTTTCAAAATTAAATACTTAGTCTTCTCATGTTCAATTTAAAAACATAAAAAAAAACTTGTCAAAAAAAAACTCTTATATTTTTGAAGATGGCAGTTTCCTTTTGGTGTGCTACATAAAAATATTTTGCATTTAGTACAAAATGCCGTGGTAGTGTTGGAGAATTTTGGATAGCGGCATCTTTTTTAATTGTTACTGTAATCAACCAGATATTCCTATAAATATATGACATAAACAATAAGTCATTTATCATGCTGAAAACTATTGTAATACCAGTATGACATTGATTAGTTTCCGATATCAATGTCCAGAATAAATGACTATGTAAAGAAATATTCTGTTTATTAGTAACATGGGTATGTCATTAGTAAAAAAAAGCATCTTTACTGTGAAAAAGTGATTCTATCATAATTTTCGGATAACTTACCGGATGCCTCTGAGCTCGTTGGAGAAAGACTTTTTTGATGTATTTGTCAAACTCAAACTGGCGTTTAGTGTAGTGTTGCTAGTTTGCAAAGGTTACACAACTAACATAAAACGATTAGTTAAAAAAAATTGTCCCAGATGGCTCTAAAAACGAACTTTTAGTTGTTTATGTAATATATGTATGACGTCAGCATCTAGGAGGGTATCATTTTGTACAGAAAACTTTTAAAAATATAACTGTTCATCTTAAGTTGGTCGACTATAAATCCAGTTTGGGCATGATCATTTTAATTTTAAATTGATTATTATTTCCTTTCACAACACTTTCTGATTTCCTGAAATAGTGGTTTAGCTAGGTAGGTAGGGACATGCAACTCTCACAAAAATCACCACTTTAAAACTTTGTACTAATAAACCCTCAGTAGTTTGAATGATGTCCAACATGATACGGCAAAAAAAAGTTCACCTACACTTTATACAGGATGTACCAAAACTGGTGTAGGTCCGGTTAACAGGAGCTTCTACTCATCATACTGAACAACTTTCCACAAGGAACCCATAGTCAATTCGCAAAAAAAAATGTTCGACGCTCCTTACAACTATGCACAAAATTGGTCGACCAGCTGATCGTTTTGTATGAAGATTTAATTTTTTTTTGCGACTTCAGCAAACTTGTAGAACAAAAGCTGTTCAGTATATTTAGTAGAAGCCTCAGTTAACAGGACCTACACCAAATTTATTACACCCTGAATACATATGATGTATGGAAGGTATTAATTTTTTAACAGATTTTATTCAATAACTTTACAGGGGCTACAAATATGTATTACCATACCAAATTTCAGCTTTATAACTGTAATAGGCAATTAAAAAAATGGTTGTGATATTTCGAAACTAAAAAGGTTCCTAATTTGACAACGGAACTCTAAAAAGAGGAAAAACAATTTCGATGTTATTGTTTTTTTTACTTTATCCGTTGAACGGTAAAACTAACGATGTAAACAATAAGCAGATAAGCTTATATAGTTCGTAATTTAAACAAAACCATCATATCAGCTCATACACGTCCCCACCGAGGGGCTCGAGCCTACCCTGAACTAGGGCGATCGGGCCTTAGTCAACCATGCGGGCCCAGTGCGGGTTGGTCGACTTGACACCCAACCTGCATACTAAAATGCATTAAATTAATAAATAAATTGGTCCCTCCATACTAAAATGCATTAAAACGCTCAATCAGCTGATCAATTTGTATGAAGAGTAAAAATTTTATTTTTGCGATTTCAGCAAACTCGTAGAACAAAAGTTGTTTAGTATGATGAGCAGAAGCCCCAGTTAACAGGACCTACACCACTTTTGTAACATCCTGTATAATTTATCCCCTAAATGTTGCCCCATGTTTGAAATTAATTAATTTTATTTATTTATTTGTTCATCTTCGGGACCACGAGTTATGGTCTAACAAAATTTGCAGAAACTATTTTAACTGGTGCTTCTACCTATGAAACTGAACAACTTTCCTCATGAAACCCATAGTCAAATCGCAAAAAAAAGTCTTCCCCATAGTAACTCGATATAATGTGTAACAAATTTCAACTCAATCGGTAGTTTCAGAGCAAATTCGCTATGACAGACGGATGGGCAGACAGACAGACACGCGAGTGATCCTATAATGGGTCCTTTTTTAACTTTGGAGGTAGGGAACCCTAAGAACAATAACCTACGTATCTATACTTACGACGCGACCGTTTTAAACATAAAAAGGTAAGTATATGGTATTCCCTAATGACGGGGCTAGAAGTGCCGGGGGTAAGATGTTCCGACGGGAACTTGGAGACTGTAAGAGATGACAAGTTTATAGAGAGTGTTGGTCTCATATTTTTACCCGACAGCCCCAAAAAAAATGATTAAATTTGATGTTTTTTAGAAGTCACTTGCGTGGTCTATGACGACGTGCTCGGCGGAAGATAGGACAGGTTCAAAAGTTTATTTTTGTACTAAGCTCTTCGAAGAAAGAAGACAGCGATTTGGTAAGTATAGCGCGTTGAAAAACACACAAAGAATTTAAATTAGAGCAATGATAGTAATGATATATTTTTTTAGGTGTAATGGATCGACTTGGATTAACGTGGATTTAAACGATTCATATAATAAACTTAAACTTGTTGAAAATAGTTGAAAACCTCAAAGCGAGAAGTTTCGAAGCAATGATAGTAACGATATATTTTTTTAGGTGTAATGGATCGACTTGGATTAACGTGGATTTATACGATTCATATAATAAACTTAAACTTGTTGAAAATAGTTGAAAACCTCAAAGCGAGAAGTTTCGAAGTATTAGCTGCAAATACATACTAAACTGCTCTCATACTATAAGCAAGTAGAAACGATACACATTCAGTGATTATGTACAGTTTGGCTTCCTCTTCCAAACTTCTTAGAGCTCGTACTCATCATCAAGCTTATCATATGAGCCAAAAAACGTCCACTGCTGGACAAAGGCCTCCCCCAAGGATATCCACGATGACCGGCTCTGCGCTGCCCGCATCCATCGGCTTCCCGCGATCTTCACCAGATCGTCGGTCCACCGCGTGGGAGGCCTGCCTACGCTACGTTTTCCGGTGCGCAGTCTCGCACTCGAAAACTTTACTCAATCCCTCGGCCATCTGTTCTACGAGCTATGTGCCCTGCCCACTGCCACTGTTTTGCGATTCTGCGACCATCAAGCTCGCCCCCAGTAAAATGCATTCCGAGTTCTTCACAGCCTTTTTCAAGGGCCACCAGGTCCATCCTAGCTTCGAAGAACTCTCTCTCCTCAATTCTTTCTCCCACTCTACGAAACGTGCGTACGTCAGGTCGAACTTGGAGACTGTAGGAGATGACAAGTTTATAGAGAGTGTTGGTCTCATATTTTTACCCGACAGCCCAAAAAAATGATTAAATTTGATGTTTTTTTAGAAGTCACTTACGTGGTCTATGACGACGTGCTCGGCGGAAGATGGACAGGTTCAAGAGTTTATTTTTGTACTACTATTATATGGGTCTTATAGGACGTATAAATTATTATTTTTCTATCTGCTATTTTAGCCATACGAAGCTCTCGAAAGTTCCTGTTTTTATATCGCATTTTTTCTGGAATAACCCCCAAACCAAACGTAAGAATTTCATCGAATTCAACGTTAAAAAATATTTATTTTTATATAGGTTTCAAGGACAATAGAGCGAGCGATGCTCGAAGTTTCCCTAGGGACACTCCTAAAAATCTAGGTGATTGGATCAGAAATGAAAAGATCATTAGAACTAATATAAACGTCATAGATTACAGAATCGATGAACTTAAGAGGCGGTGGAAGGGGCACATAGCTCGTAGATCAAATGGCCGTTGGGGTAGTAAAGTTCTCGAGGTACGTGCACGGGTAGTTGTTGAGTAACTATGTATCATTAACTATATATTATGTGCCTGGTGTCTCAATAAACTTATTCGATTCCTCTAACTCGGTATTTTTATGACCTGGTGAAGGTAAAGGGGAACCGCTGGATGCAGACAATAAAAAAAAGACGTGTGGCACTAGGGGACTGCCACGGTAAAGCTATTGCATAGCATTTTTTATCAACTTGTGCAATTATAATTATTTATTTATTTTTTATTTATGCAGTATTTACCAGTACCATATAGTCCTTGGGGCGCGGGATGTTTATGTAATAAATTAACACTAAGAAAGTTCAGAAAGTTAAATCATCATCGTCATCGTCATCGACCACCATCGCGACCACAATCACGACACCATCGCGACCACCATCACGACCACCATAGCGACCACCATCGCGACCGCCATCGCTACCACCATCGCGACCACCGTCGCGACCACCATCACGGCCACTATCACCACCACCATCACCATCATCATGATGGATAGATAGATTGACACATAAATAACCCTATAGAAATTATTGTTACAACTATATTTAAACATGACATGATGTGAATTAATTTAAAATATTGACATGTTTTCGTATTCTATATGTGGAGTGATATTAATTGTTTGTTTGTTTGTTAATCTATTCTTTTCTTGATTTTTTTTTATGTTTCTAGTTATAAATTTGCATGCTATAACATAATATGGCTAAACAAGAGAGTCTACGGTCTTTAAACTAACATCAATTTTGTACCTTGTTTAATGGCAAATAAAGAATATTTGTATTGTATTGTATTGTATTTGTATAGGTGGCACTGTAAGTTTTTTAGAACTCAATAAATTTTTTTTGGGGTGTCAGGTTATTTTCATTGCGAAATTTCTTGATTCGGTCCCCTCAAAGCCCGCGATAAAAGCTATACAATAGCTTAAAAGAATCAGAAAGTATAGACCTAACAATTGTAAAATTTAGTGCCTCTCATGTAAAAAAAAATGTTTATCTACAAAAACACAGATTGGCGATGACTCTTTAATTTGGTAGTGTTATAACGGCTAGTAACGTTTTGCCGCTAACTTCTCACTTGTGTGCATATCGGCCTCATAGTTTCGTCATATAAGTGCAACACCAGGCAACTGTCGTCTACCCCTTGGATAGCAAGGTTAATTGTGCCACACGATAAGAGAGTTATAAAAGCACCGTCCATGTTTGCCGGACTGTTATTCTGTATTTTCTTGTTTGAAACTTCACAACAGATCCTTACTCACGTCTTCAGAATAAAAGCGCGCTTGGCAGATACAGGCCGATACGTATGAAGAACTTAATCAAAAAAAAAAGTTTAGATCTAAATTCAAGGAAAAGTGTATTTACTTCGAAAATTTCGGCAACAGTGGTAAGTAACTTTATTTTTTTTATTTTTTTTTATTCACAATTGGTAAACCCTTGACAACATCTCACCTGGTGGTAAGAGACGATGTTGCCGAAGATGGAAGCAGGCTTACCAAGATTCCCCAAAGCAATGGGGAGCTGGCTATCTTAGAACTAGAATATCTTGGAACTAGTATATATTAATCTGAAATTAAATTGTGTTATGTCTGGTTTTGCTTTCCAGTTTCAAGGGCCGATGTGAAATCGATTTGTTCGTATGTCCGTCCCACTCTGTCAAAGTCTTTGGCAATCAAAATCGTTAAGAGGACTGTGAACCCACAGCGAAAATTGGACTTTTCATACAAACGGCGTTAACGATTTTCACCTCCTAAATTTTAACCGACTTGGACCAATTTTTGATAGGTTTTTAGTCAGAACAAAGGCTAGGCTTATACGTTTCGTTTTGTAAATTACTGATTGTAAATAAATAAAAAATGGTCGAAAACAGTTTTGTATGAAAACACGTGAACGACAATAAAATTAAACTTATTAACTTTATCGGAAAAACAAAAACGTATAAGCTTATTTTTTGTTGTGACTGACAAAAAAGTCGCAGCTTCACAATCGTCTTAACAACATATGTCACTGGCAATTCTAAACAGAACTTTTATATTATTAACTCATGTAACTGCACCTAAAAATTTCAGGGCTTGCTACGGACTTATCATGTGGGAAAATTCTGTAAACCGCCTCCGTGGCGTAATGGTTAGTTCATTCGCTTCACACCATGATGTTGCGGAATCGATTACCGGTAGAGTCAACTTCTAAGACTCGGTTTGGTTGGTGGTAGGGCATTTTCTAAGCCCACCTGGCTAGCTACCACCATCTTATCTAAGTATTCCCGCCAAACATCAGTGTTAACAACATTGATGTTTTCCGCCTTGAAGATAAGATAGCCAGTTCTCCATTGCGTTGGGGAACCTCGGTAAGTCCGCTTCCATCTTCGGCATCATCGTCACTTACCATCGGGTGAGATAATGCCAAGGGCTTACGAATTGTAAAAAATAGAGTCTTGAAAGTACAGAAAAAGCTTGGTTTCTAGTCAGCTGCAAGACCTTGTTTAAAATATATAAAACTAGCTTTTTCCCGCCGCTCCACCCGCGTGGACATCGTTTTTATGACTGTCTTTAAGGGTGATTAGTAAATTATGTCGTTTCCCTCCTACTCAACCATCTCTGTGCAAAAAATCACAACAATCGAGTATTTTTATTATACCGCCATTACCCTGCATGTACTTGTATATCAAGGATGTCGGTATTTTTGTTCAAAAGCATTTAACACTTTTTCAAAAGAGTGGTGAAGTGACACAGCGACAGACCACGGTATTAAATATCGAATCTAGAGAGCGGCAGGGAGTGTCCATACTGTCGATAGTACTAATATATATAATATATACTTTGGCTTAGCTCACAGACTTTGTAAATTGGTTAATATTATTTATAATTTAAATATAATGGTATTTTTAGTTTTTACTGAATTTTTACTTTTTGGGGTTCGTTCCATAGTCAACAAGGAACCCATGTAATTTAGTCGTGCCTGTCCACGGCTCATCTTATTATATGGGTTCCGTACCCAAAGGGTAAAAACGGGACCCTATTACTAACAAGGAAGGGTACCCAACTGTCGACTAAAAAAAATTATATAAAAATGATTTTGTATATAAAAAAAATTATATAAAAAATGAGTTTGTGGAGAAATGACAAAACACGTCCCCATTCTTTATTCATGTTCTCCAACATAAAACGAAACCTGTAATTAATTATCAATTTTTTTGAACAAATCTCTTCTCAGAAATTAGAAGTTTTGGTCAATTTTCAGTACTTTGAAGGCCATTTTCTCATAACAGGTTAAAAAAAAATACGTGTCCGTTATTTTAGACTACTTTATAACATATATCATCATTACAGCTCATACACGTCCCCACCGAGGGGCTCGAGCCTACCCTGAATCAGGGCGATAACATATATCATGTATATCATCTATAACATATATCAAAATAAATCAAATCGGAGTCGGACAGTTGGGTACCCTTCCTTGTAAGACTTCGCTGTCCGTCCGTCACCAGGCTGTATTTCATGAACCATGATAGCCAGACAGTTGAAGTTTTCAAAGATGATGTATTTCTGTTGCCACTATAACATCAAATACTGAAGATTAAAAAAAGTGAAAAAATAAGGGGGTCTCCAAACAAATAACGTGTTTTTTTTGAAACATGAAGAAACTATCGCCTTCTAGTATGATGGTACGGAACCCTTTGTGTGCAGTTCTGACTCGCACGGTTTTTTATATTTAACACCTGCCTGCAGGTTGCCTTAATATTCAATCATTTTCTATCGTAAATTAAGAAGGTTTATTTTAATATTTATATTAAGTTTATTTAAAATACCATTTTAATGTTAATAGTATTTTAAATTAACTAATAATGATTCTTGTTTTTGTACTTTTCCGTAAAGATTTTCCATGGTCGGGTTTTAGTTTTTATGACTTTTATTTTCTTTTATTTAAAAAAAGCGTCGGTGGCTCAACCGGTAACGACTCGGTCCATCTAACCAGAGGTACCGGGTTCAAATCTGGACGGCCAATGTACCAATGAGTTTTTCAAAAACTTACGTACATACTTACCGATTGCTTTAACGGTGAAGGAAAACATCGTGAGGAAACCTGCACACGCCTGCGAAGAAACTCGAAGGTTGTGTGTGAAGTCGACCAACCCGCACTGGGCCCGCGTGGTCGACTAAGGCCTAATCGCCCTGATTCAGGGTAGGCTCGAGCCCCTCGGTGGGGACGTATATGAGCTGTAATGATGATTTTCTTTTATTAGCTAACAATTATCAAAAGTGAAGGTAATTTTGAGTAGTAACAAAAATAACATTTTCTACAAATTTCGTTATTTACTCACTGGCATTTAATTCGAACATTCCCGTGTTTTGCAAACCACGTCAAGCTATTAGTGTCGGTTGCATTCATTAAGTCATGTCACAGGCCTTAAGATGTGGCTTGAAAATTTTCGAAAGTGGGTTTTGTCAATCCAAACTTGGCGCTGTGTGCAGAGTATGGCCTACCGTTTAGAGTTTGTGAAGAGACCCTTGGTTTGTTTGTTACCTTACATTACATAATGTGTCCAGTTCACAAGACAGCGTAGTCAGATGTCAATTTTTTAAAAGTTAAAAAATATAGTGCCTCACCTGATGGACGATCTAGCCAAGGATGGTACACATGTTACATATCCAGACCAAGTTCGGCCCTGTCTTCTGTCTGACTACATCCCTGTTCAACATTCCAAGTGCGGCCCTGTCTTTTACCTGACAATGACCCTGTTCAAAACTCGTTGAAGAGACTAATATTGTTTGCTTTTATTTACGTACTTTTCTCAGACTCAAACATACATACCAAACCTTATCCTTTCTACACACTTCCTTTTAAACCACCAACCAAGAAACTTGTAATATTACTCAAATGTTATCTTCATAATCCGATAAAACAACGAGTTATTCCTGAACTACGTAACACACTCGAACTCAAATAATGCCCATTCACTCTCGCCTTGAGATCCCTAAATTGTAAGAGACGGGAGACTCCATCGCAATCCGTATGTTACACGAGGAAGCGTAATGCTTTTTCGGATAGGCAGAATATCAACAACAAAGGGTTGGAACCTCTCCCTGCGTTTTGTTAACCGAAAGTGGAATAGAGCTGGGGGAATGAAGTCGTGCAGTACTTGCGAGCACTCTCCAAAATGAATTCGACAGACAACCGAAGGACAGGCAACTTTGCGGCGATGCTCAAGGCTTTGGAGCTTGTTTTTGACAAGCTCATCGTCACCAATGAGTCTCGAGTCGATGGCGTTAAAAGGTGTCCAGCTGATAGCGGGCCGATCCATCATAATGTATAAAAACAATATCCCGATAATCATGGAGGATCCTTGTGTTATTATCCCCATCATAAGATTATTAGGTATTGTTGTTTTAAGATATTATTGTTTCAATTAAGTGTAGAGAAGCCATATCGTATTTTTTTACTCACAATTGGTAAGCCCTTGGCATCATCTCACCTGGTGGTTATTTATTGGTTTTTATTTTTCCACGTTAGTCTTGCTGATGGCATTAAGGAAAGAGATTATTTTTAAAACAATAATTTATGTATGTTTTGTCTTTTACAGATAACTAAAAATGATTTTCAAAGTTCTGCTGCTCATCGTGCCACTTTCGTCTTACGGGATGAAAATTCACATTGACGTGCTACACAAAACAGTGGATGTATCTGGATCCGACGATTCGATAATCAGCGATAGAGACCGCGGCATCTTCAAAATAAATGATGATCAGCTCAGAGAATACATCTTTAAAACAGAAGAAAAGCAATCTCTAAGTTTTCAACTATTTATGTTAACTAGTGGTGAATTTCCTTTTATAGACGGGAAGTATTATAATTATCCTCATCAAATAATCAAAGATAATATTCAACGGCATATAAAACTGACTTCAGCCAAAATAACTAGATCCTCTATAGTACCTGAAATAGTCAGTGTAAAGGAGCTTATGAACGATAGTCCGTATAATTCAACTTTTAGCACAGATATCAAGGAAGAAAAACAAAATACGATATCACACACTTGGCGAAAAGGCGGAGATTTTAAAAGTGAACTTTCAGTGGAAGTCGGTGTAGAATTTGCCAAAACATCAGCGACAATCTCTTATTCTGAGAACTGGGGGGAAGACCACACTAAGAGCTTTACTTCTGTAGTTGGATCCTCATCTAAAGTTGACGTAAAGTTAATGCCTGGGCAGGCTGCGAAAGCCACTTTAACAAGTGAGAGAGTCAACATGGAGATCGCAGTTGATTACACTACTTATTTAACTGGTACATTAGGGTGGAGCTATCATTATCCATATAAAAATCACTATTACCATTACGGAAATATCAAAGATTTATTGGAAAAGGTGAATTTGCCACATACAATAACATCACAGGAAATTATTAAGCTTGATATCTTTACCTATGGCCGCGTTAAGATCGAAAAAATGTAAATTGCTAAACAAGACGAAGGCCACTAACTCAACGGTATCTTCGACTTACTTTACAGCTATATTCTGAAATAAATGCGATTATAGTTACAACTCGTTTGTTATTTATTCTTTTACCACCCATGTATCATACGACATTTTTCAATACTGTTGTGAGAAAACAGGTAAAATAAAAAACGGCCTTTCCTATTTATACACATAAGTATATTTTTAGTACACGCATATTAACGATTCATAGTTTTATTTGTATTCACAACTATAACAACTCAATTCAGTTTTACGAAAATTACGCTATATTTAATTTATCATGGCATAAGTTTTTTTTTAAAAAGCGTCGGTGGCTCAACCGGTAACGACTCGGTCCATCTAACCAGAGGTACCGGGTTCAAATCTGGAAGGCCAATGTACCAATGAGTTTTTCAAAAAACTTACGTACATATACTTACCGATTGCTTTAACGGTGAAGGAAAACATCGTGAGGAAACCTGCATACGCCTGCGAAGAAACTCGAAGGTTGTGTGTGAAATCGACCAACCCGCACTGGGCCCGCGTGGGCGACTAAGGCCTAATCGCCCTGATTCAGGATAGGCTCGAGCCCCTCGGTGGGGACGTATATGAGCTGTTATAATAAGTTTTTTTTCATATTACCTTAAGAAAACACTAAGGCTTAGGATAATAACAACACTATATCGTCTTACTACACTTGTTCAATTTCAACATCAAAATCTACTTATCAAAATCAAACGTTTCTTCAAAACCATCTACTATATACTGGTCTGCAAATTCTTAAATCCGCTTTACCTTAGAACTATTGAATCATTTTTGGGCTTAATTTATGTTTTTGTATTCGTATTTAGCAGTTCATTTATTAAATAGCATTTGTTTATTCACATAACATAATTTAATAGTAAGTTCACAATAAATTAGGCAAAGACTCAAAGATACTGCCATAGACTACTAGTTTCAGAAGAGAAAAGATTTTAAAGAATGAATGCTGTCAAACTTTAAACCGCTATATCTAGACTTTTTTAAACTAGTTTTTAGGGTTCCGGACCCAAAGGATAAAAACGGGACCCTATTACTAAGACTTTCGCTGTCTGTCTGTCTGTCCGTCTGTCAACAGGCTGTATTTCATGAAACGTGATAGCTAGACAGTTGAAATTTTCACAGGTGATGTATTTCTATTGCCCATTTATCAACAATTAATACTAAAAATTAGAAAACGTGAAAAAAAAAATGGTGGTCTCAATACAAACATACGTGTTGTTTTAAACGCGAAGAAACTAGCGTCATCTAGTATGATGGTACGGAACCCTATGTGTGCGGTTCTGACTCGCACTTGTCCGGTTTTTTTAAAGATCAATTATAGATTCAAGATTTATTTTAAAGATAACAGCTGTCACACTTCAAACCGACACAAATCCAAAACTCAATAGTTGGACTTGGACTTCTATTTTTATATGAAAAATGAAAAAAATCTCAAGTGAAAAATCTCTTCGAGATCTTTATTTCGGATGGCGGCTGTCAACTTTACTTTGCATAAGAATAATAGTCATACTTATGAAACATAAAGATTATGTAAGTAAAATCATACAAAATATTAAATAAAATCTATATGATCACAAATATATTCAGGGCAGATATAATTCTCGTATTGAGACACATAGGTTTGCTCGTTGTACAGCAGAGGTAGAAATTACCATTTTTGTATTAAAAATTGAAGTACGTTTGGCTGCACCCAACCTGATGGTAAGTGCCGATGCCGCCGAGGATGTAACACGCAAGCTCAAATAGTTAAATTTTCACTCTCGTCTTGAAGATACCTAAATTATACGAATCGGGGAATACAGATGCCGGCAGGGAATTCTACTCCTTGGCCGTTCGCATGAAAAACGAAGAAGCAAAACGCTTCGTGCGTAAAGGTGGAACATTAACGACAAAGGGGTGGAACCGCTCTCTGTGCCTTCAGATGATGAAATATAGAAGGGGAAATGAGGTCGTGAAACTCCACTCTAAGCTTATTGTCAAAACTTCTACCCAAAAAGCCTACAATGCCATGAAAATTTAATATGATAATATTTACAGAGCTTTGTTCGGACTTCCATACTATTGCTGTGCATCCGGCATGCTCCAGAATACATAAAAAAACAGAACCGGCGTGAAGTGAGAATAGTACGGCGCGCGCGCAAGCCAAAAACTCCGCGCCTACCTTCTTTCCCTTAGCTGTAATTTTGCTATTTTAGGTCGGATTTCATAAATTTTTGACTTTGGTAAGTAAGGAAGAATCACTGCTTGTTACTTATAAAAATACACCACCTGCATGCAGGATTTAGAAGGGCCAAAATGTCAAAACTACTCTAAATTATAGTAGTTTCATACAAGTGCAATCTGCTTCACTTTTATCACTGTACGCGGGTTCAGTTCTAGGGTAAAGATCCTTAGCGCATTGTTAAAATATTTTCAGGGTTTTTATGCATAGTAATACAAAGAATAACGCTTTAATCTATATAAGGCATTGTTAAAATACACTTTAAATATTAATAGATTTAACAAAACCGGCCAGGTGCGAGTGTAACTCGCGTGGAGAGGATTCCGTATCATGCCAAAGTCTAATACAAAATATCACATTTGAAATACTCACAGTACGACGCCAGTTAACTCGCTCAATTTAGCCATAGGATTTTATCAAGAACGCTGCTTTGTTACTTAGATGACATAGCAGTTTACGCTTCCATTCTCCAAGAACACGAAGATAACCTAAAAGAAGTCTTCTCATGACTTCAACAATGCAACTTGAAGGTACAATTTGACAACGTACGATTTATCCTTTTTTTACCTGATGTGAAACCATAAAGGTAACAGCTAAACTATTGAAGATAGTGAAATGACGCCATGCGCCATAGTAAAAGATGTTCACTGTGATAGAATTTTTTTGCAAAACTAAAAAAAACTTCCAACTAGGTAACTAGATAATATACTTTTTTTTCTTCTTAACAAAAGTTTGTAATTTCTTATGCTCACTACAAATTACCTAATTAATAATTATAATTTAGGGGTTTAGGCGAAAGTAACTTAGACTAGTTTTTGAGGTTATGCCGGGCGTAGGCTTGTCCTGCGCTGGCGCCTCTGGAGGTGGTGGTCTCGGCAGTGGCCTAAGTTACTTCGGTATCTCTCCGAGGTTCTCCGATGAGGTATCAATAAAGCTTCAGCAGATGGCGGCGAAGCTTCGATAATGCCCTCTGCTAGTTCGGGATCACCTTGAATGTTAGATTACATATTATGAAAGAACAGATTCTTTTATATTTGATCTAACTCTTAAATCAACAAGGACAGTGATGGTGTAGATGATACAGGCTCTAAATGTAAGTTACAGTTAATTACGAAACGGTGGAAAGATTACTTCATGATAGAAATCACTATCATATTTGGCCAAAGAGAATTCTTAGCATCATCAATGGCAATAGCTGGCATCACCTCATTTTCCTCCCCCTTGTATTTATAAATCGGATGTTTATAAAGTTTGATAACATTTTTTTCATTATGTCTAGTCCATCACTTTTGTAAAATATGCGATTTTCCATATTCTTAATACTACTCCTTTTTCCATAATGCTATTGTTACTATAATTAACTTTTACTAATACCGTGTGGCCTAGGAAAAAATCTATATTACTTTTTCCACAAAAATGTTTATACGGGTGTTGTTAGGACTGATTTCTTTTCAATTTATTGGTTAACTGGGTATGTTATTTTTTTATGAAACATGAAAGTTTAAAAAGCATTTGAAAATATTTTCATATTTCACTATATTTTTCTATTTTCCTCTCGAAAACTAAAACATTATGTCAAGACGCAAAAAAAAATTCCATGACCTTCATTTTCTCTGTGAGACTGATAAATCATAAAACAAACGCACTGTAAGACAGACGTTTTTCGAAAAAAAAAAAATTAACAGGAGACCCCGGTGTAACCATAAAAGAACACGAATATTTGCTTGTCATTTTAAGCTAAGATATTTTGTGTATAAATGAGAATTTTCGAACATTGGAAATAGCACCATTTTTGTTGTTTACACACGTAACACTAATTAAGTCACTAGCTTTTGCCCGCGTTTTCGCCCGCGTGTACATCGTTTTTATGACTGTCTTAGAGGGTGCGCGGCGCGTGGACATGGGTTTTCTCCAGATCTCCGGAACTATGTCAGGATATGCTTATTAGTAAGTCATGTCATTTGCCACCCCCTCAACCATCTCTGTGCAAAAATCACACAATCCATTGTTTCGTTGCGATGTTAAAGAAATTAACTAAAAAAGAGTATATTTTCAGTACCCTCAGGAACTTCATCGGGCTATGCTATTTTCTCGGGATAAAAAGTAGCCTATGTCCTTCCTCGTGAAACAGGCTACCTGTATGCCAAATTTCATTAAGATTGGTCAAGGCGTTGAAGCGTGAAAAGGTAACAAACACATTTTCACATTTATAATATTAATAAGGATACATCAAGCAATTTCAATACTTGGTCGCATTAGGGGCTTGTTTGCTATCTACCTATTATCTCACTATCTATAGAAAAGCATGTTTAATTTTTAAAATTAAAATATTGTAAAATGAACAAGATGATGTACATTCCAGGACTTATATCAAAACTAAGAGAAATTATTTCACTGAAATGTTTGGGATGATTGTATGCAATACGAACAGATAACTATATTGGCGTTCCAATTTTAAATTGAAAATAGCTGGGATATTGACTATCTTAAGGTGATGAATTTAATAAACTTGTTTGTAATAAGCTTGTTAAGTACATTAATAAGCTTTGCGGGTTTCAAAACTGGAGTTCGGCAAGCTTGTTTATAATAAGTTTTTTTTTTTATAATCATTACAAGTGTTTGACTCTATTTAGACTACAGAGTACAATATTTTTTGAGCATAAAATACTTTTCAATACAGTTCATAGTGCTCCGAGCTCTATGGGAAATGGGACAAAATTCGAAATTTAGTTTTTTTGAGGATTTTATGTTTTTATATGGGTATAATGATTACAACTTGGAAACGAATTATAATCAGAAGAATCAAGTTTTGTTCTTTTTCATAAATTTTTCACGTGTCCGCGAACAATCTTGCCATTTATTTTTAATTTTCAGGAAAATAAATGGCTCGCTTTTCTAATACTTTCGCGCGATATTTCGTCAGTGTCAGTCAGGAACATTCAAACGTGTACATATTTTGTTGTATACAGAACGTTCGCGCTCACTTTTATCACTGTTTAGGTCTATATTTTTTTATAATATACCGCCTATTTGAAAAAAAAACAAATAAAGTGGCAGTCAGAGGCAGAAAAACTTTATTAAATCTGAAAGTCTACTGATATAGTAACATAAAAATGAAAATACTACAAGAGCATTTTTGGTAATTTTTTCAAAAGCTTATTCAAAGTTTGCAATTGCCTTATTGACAGATTATTTTACTGTGTTGTGTTTAAGACCCAATAAATAAAGAAGTACTGCAATTATAAACAATATTGATGGAACGATATATAGAACATATTACCTTCGCCTGTAGAATCCACGGTGAATGATTGAAAACTATTTGTTTATTTAACCAGTATAACACTCTTATATGAACGTAAAAATGAGACTTAAACTAGATTACTCAATCGCGTTTCGTAATGTCTTAATTCAAGTGCAGAGCGTTAGCTAATCAGAGCAGTCCTCGGTGTGGGGGTGCGTTCCTGTAGGGCTTGACTTGTCCACTTCACAATGGCAGCGTTAAGTACGTGTAATTAATAGTTCATTTTTCGTTTTATGTCTAAGGCACGGAGCACTGTGCAGTTGCTCGAAAAGAGCTACTTTATTATGCCAGTTTACTGTGCACAAAATAGATTTTACTGCACTAGCGCTTTTTACTTTGCCACTATTTTAATTTTTAGCTCGAAGGAACATAGCAAATAAAAAAATATAATAACCAAAGATAGAAAATCTTCTTTGAGACTTGAAAGGAGAATTTTAAAATAGATAGGTTGTTCCTCCGAGAGGTTACATAACGCCAGTTGGTAGGATACTCTTTGAGTTATATCTTTGTGAAGAAAGGAGAATATATGGATTTATTTCAATAATAATTATTATCCTTTATTGCATACCAGAAAAAGCATTACAAAAAATTATTTTAAATATGTACAGTGCAAAGGCGCCTTATCGCTTTTAATCCTTATTTTTCAGCTCTAAAACCTATAAAAAATTAAACAATTAATATTTTTATCTACTACTCTTAGGTATTAAATGTTACTTACAAGCACATTATGTTGCATTTCACACTGTGCCTTCAGGATCGAAAACAAAACCATAAAAAGTTAAATAATGTAGCTAGCTGTTTCCCGCGGCTTCATCCGCGTGGACAACGTTTCTATGACTTTTCTAGAGTGCGCAGTGCGCGAGCCGCAAGCGGTTCAAGAGCATGGGAAAATAGTTGCATGTGTGTTAATTCAGGTCCTAATATGTCTACCTACCAAATTTCAGCCAGATCCGTTCAGTAGTTTTTGCGTGAAAGAGTAACAAACAAACATCCATACATCCATACATTCTTACAAACTTTCGCGTTCATAATATTAGTAGGATTATGGAAACAAACTGCACATATTTAGGTTTTTTCTTGCACTATTCCACAATTTATTAATGTAAATAAAACCGGTTTCGTGATCATCTTCAGGCAGTAGACTACTTTATTTTGGAGAAAAATACCATATCTTGGTGACATATCCCAGAAACTAAAAAGAACCCTTGACACACATAAAAAAAATTGCCTTTTAATCGAGCAAGTCACTTAAAAACCGTATCTGCAATAATAAAGACACAATCCCAATAAATGAACACAGCGGCATCTATAAACTCACATGCGGAACCTGCCAAGGAGTTTACGTCGGGCAGACAGGCAGAAAGTTCAAATTGAGGATAAAGGAACATATCAACAGTTGGCAAAAGAAGTCAACAACATCAACCTTTGCAGAACACCTCAATGAACATGCTCACACTTTTGACCCTACAAGAGATACAAGAATCCTACACGTTTGTAAGAAAGGAAGCAAACTAAATGCCCTTGAAGCCCTAGAAGTAAACAAACTGAGACTCACAACCAAATTTCCATTGCTTAACGATCAGACACATCTCTCGACATCGCCTGTTTTAGGTTATTTTAATTTAAATTCAAAAACCTAAGCTGACATTTGTAATTTTAGTAATTTTAAATTTGACATTTTAAATTTGACATTCAGATACAATTGTTATCTGATTTAATTATTTAGGTACTAGTATGACACAAAAACTACCGTTTTGGTAGATTTTTTCAGAAACTGTTATCCCTATTTTTAGTAAGTATCACACTACCCTCACTTTGAAATAAAGTAGTCTACTGCCTGAAAATGATCACGAAACCGGTTGCAGTATAAACAAATTTTGTTTTATTTACATTAATTGTGGAATAGTGCAAGAAAAAACCTAAATATGTTCAGTTCAGTGTTCCAACAAGAACCTACTATATCAAGCATACAATACGAAACAAACTGCGTTACGTAAAACCTAATTAGTTGCACTACTATCGCCGCGCGCGGGGTCAGAGAGTTCATTTGATCGGAGACTTCGCGCAACTAGTCGCGCGGGAGCAAAGTAACTACTTAGTAATCTGTGGCGGGAGTGAGGTAGCGCTAAATGCCTACTATGCTCGAATATCCTGGCCTCAAGCTGTTTAAGGTTCCGGAACAATTAGGTAACGGGATTACGGGACCCCATTACTAAGCCTACGCTGTACATCCAACTGTAAGTAAGTAAGTAAATATACTTTATTGCAAGCCAAAAAAACAATACAGGACTTATAACCGTCTGTCCGTCTGTCCAGCCTTTAAAAGCCTGTACATTTGAACAGCTGAATGGACGGCTTAAATTTTCACAGAATAGTGATATTGCGGCGAATTCACTAACATGTAATAAAAATTAAAAAGTAAAAGTACAAAAGGCGAGCTTTTTAAAGGTTTTTATTTTGCTCTATTGTAAAAATTGTAATACCTACGTACAAGCATCAGACTTGGTGTGATTCACTTATTAACGGACTAATCATTAACTTAAACAAAAAGAAAAAAAAAGAAAAAAATACATGACTTACGTAACAAATATTTTTATGTATGGTTTTAGATTGGTTTTAAATACGATAAGTATCCGACAATCTGGTTAAAGTCGGTCCCGGGAAGCCACTGAAAGTAGACAGCGTAGGACCGGTCGTTGTGGAAATCCTTGAGAAGCCTTAGTCCAGCTATTGACATGTTTCGGGTGATATGATGATAATGAATAGGCACTACTATTTTATTTACTCGTATAGATAGGTGTGGTAGTACGGAATCCCCAGTAATAATCATTTCGCACTTGGCCCGTTAATATTTAAAACGTATATCTTTATTTTAAAATGTTACATTTTGTTTTCAAAACTTCTTAGTACAGGTATTACACCGTCCTTAATAAAATTCATCTTGTTCCCGAGAAAATGTCATTAACGATAGAGGCGGTGCGGAAAAGAGGCTTTACTTTCGAGCAGTGCATATCGGACTAAAGACCAAGCTACCTGAGTCACAGACCACACATTTTATAGACCTCTTACTTACAAAAATATTGCTGTCTACTCCAAACACGGTCACGACGAAAACATGATTTCTTTAAAGAGTGCAACATACTTGAGCACTAAAGAGAAGAGTTGACGTGCAAGGAGCAAGAATGTATTTGCAAAGACTTAGGTAGATCTTTGTAGGTACTATTTTTGTCTAAAATTATTCTTTTGCATATTGGAAATGTACCTACTAAGCAAACAACATCATCAATATTTATATATACATATATATGTATATATTGAACACCTTCTGTGCGTTTTCAAAACAAAATACAAATAAATTTGACACTTATTAGTCAAAACGGTACTGTGATATTACTTTAAGGGGGTACTGGAGGGACGAAATCCCATACAAACGTACTTTCGTTTTAATTTCGAAACCATAAAACTCATCGTATTCAAATTTTTTACAAGCATTAAGATGATAAATATCTAGATCTGTAATTAGTTTTGGTTCGAAAATAATAAACAAAAAAAAAGTTATAGCAACTTAAAAAGTTTGCCCTTTTTATCGACGAAATCGAGTAATATAAGTAACTTTTTTTTTGTTTATTATTTTCGAACCAAAACTAATTACAGATCTAGATATTTATCATCTTAATGCTTGTAAAAAATTTGAATACGATGAGTTTTATGGTTTCGAAATTAAAACGAAAGTACGTTTGTATGGGATTTCGTCCCTCCAGTTAACCCTTAAGTTCCTTGTTGACACCCCCTCAACCATCTCTGTGCGAAAAATAACAACTACCCATTGTTCAGTTGCAATGTTAAAGAAATTAACCAACAAAATAGTATTTTTTCAGTCGCCTCTTGCTATTTTCACGGGATAAAAAGTAGCTTATCTCCTTCCCCATAATATGGGCTACCTGCATGACAAACTTCATCAAGATTGGTCAAGGTACTGAAGCGTGAAAAGGTAACAAATAAACAAACACACATTGAAATATTAATAAGAAATTTCACTAAAATAAATCATCCGTAAACATAAACTTACATCCCCGGCCCCGGCTGCAACATTTTTGTGACTTGTAAAACTGAAATTTTGCACAAGAACGTAATCTTCGTATAAAACATACTACCACCTTAAACACAGTAGGTGTATTATTATAAAATTTCATATTCATTCAGTAATCAGTAATCACAAACTTTCATCATGAGCTGCAATATCTTTAACTTCATCATATCAGCCGACGGACGTCCACTGCTGGACATAGGCCTCCCCCAAGGATTTCCATGATGACCGGTTATGCGCTGCCCACATCCAGCGGCTTCCCGCGACCTTCACCAGGTCATCGATCCACAGAGTGGGAGGCCTGCCTATGCTACGTTTTCCGTTTAATATCTTTAACTTATAGGTAATTAATGTCTAAAATTTCAATGGTCTGAGCTTTTCTACACTACATTCATTTCTAATTAGTCATTTTATTACCAAGCGCATTTCGTCTCACTTATTAAAGATGCTACAGAAAAGTCTCTATAGAGATCTGAAAAGAGCATAAAAATTTTAAAGAATGAAAAAATGTAGTACCTAAATAAAATCCAAGTTACAATCCTTTAACTTGGATCACTTATTAAAGATGCTACAGAAAAGTCTCTATAGAGATCTGAAAAGAACATAATAATTATAAAGAATGAAAAAATGTAGTACCTAAATAAAATCCAAGTAACAATCCTTCAACTTGGATTTTATTTAGGTACTACATTTTTTCATTCTTTAAAATGATTATGCTCTTTTCAGATCTCTGTAGAGACTTTTCTGTAGCATCTTTAATAAGTGAGAGTACAGTTTTGTTGTTAAAATATTTTTATTTTCCTTTTTCCAATAATTTTTATTTATTTGCCGTAGGATTACGAATCCCAAGTTTACAAAAATGCTCATTCCAGATAAGGCTACAGAGGTAATGCCTTGATAATTATGTTTTTTACCGAAATGGCCGCGCTGGGGACGTCTCACCTTAATCTACTCTAATCTCGGCGCAGACAAGACAAGAAAGTCGTTTTTATAAAAATGTTAAAATCACGTTACGTTTTACGGGACAGATATAAAAATTATTCTTTTTCTTTTTAATTTTCCCCGTGGTGGATTTCGCTTAATCCAGAGTGTTTTATTATACAGGGTGTAACAAAATTTGTGTAGATGCCATTAACCGCCTATTCTACTCATCATACTGAACATACTATACAACTGTAAATATACGGGGTTGTAAACGTAGGATGGAACGCCCTCCGGCTAGATGCAGAAGGCTGAAAATCGATGTAAGTGGCGAACCTTGAGGAAGGCCTATGTCAAAGTATATATATTAGTACTATCATACAGTATGGACACTCCCTGCCGCTCTCTAGATTGCGACCTCACCCCCCCGTCACGCAGATTGATACAGATTGGTTACAGTTTGTTTGTCGAACGTATAGGTTTTCGCCGCCATTTTGTTTGTTCCGTCATTCCTTGTTTGAAATGCCATTTCTGGCCCGTTGTATGAAGTGTCCAAGGTGTGCCTATGTCCAGCAGTAGTTGACTAACACTGGCTGATGGCGATGATAATGACGATTGTACTAAACATCTTTCCCGGTGAGACTCATTCAATCCGCAAAAAATGCGAACTCTTTTAAAATTTAATTTTTGAATCTTCATTTAAATCGATTGGAATATTGACCAGTTTTTTGCAATCTTCTACGGAGCGTCAACATTTTTACAAAATAATATTAACTGGCCGTGTTAGTTAGTTTGGGATAAATCTTTGTAGCTATATTAGAATCACTTCCTGCTTACCAATTGAGCTGAAATTGTGCATACACGTTAAGTTTCTCAGTAACTCATTCCCAATCCAAGATAGCGGACTCCTAACGATGGCGAAACAGATATTTTTTTACCCCCATGATAATGGGTATCAATTGAAATTGTTTTCTGCGAAAAATTACGAATTACATATAATATTTTCAAATTTAAGTTTGTAGCTTTTTTTTAGGATTTTCGTAAATTATTTGAAAATTGATTTTGTGCTCCTTGGAGTAGAAGCCTCATTTGATAATATTTCACCAATTTCGCTACACACTCTTTATCAACCTGCATACTGTATATCTTGGTACAAACGAGGCCGCAATAAAGTATACTCATACCTCATGTCATAAACCCGCGTCACAGTATTACAATATAGCGGCTTACAGTAGCGCAACGAATGTACTAACGCAGAGCAACGGAAGGGTACTTGCGGGGAAGCGGGCGGCGGGGGCAGAAGGAGAGGTAATGAGACAGCAGAAAATGATGTGGAGTCTCCCTTATACTAAAAAGGTACATAACTAAATATTTTAAATATACAGTTAGGTCATCATATCAGCTCATATACGTCCCCACCGAGGGGCTCGAGCCTACCCTGAATTAGGGCGATCGGGCCTTAGTCGACCACGCGGGCCCAGTGCGGGTTGGTCGACTTCACAATCAACCTGCGAGTTTCTCCGCAGGCGTGTGCAGGTTTCCTCACGATGTTTTTCCTTTACCGTTAAAGCAATCGGTAAGTATGTACGTAAGTTTTGAAAAACTCACTGGTACATTGGCCGTCCAGATTTTAACCCGGTACCTCTAGTTAGAAGAACCGAGTCGTTACCGGTTGAGCCACCGACGCTCTCACAGTTAGGTACTTGTAGTATACTACGTAGGCTGACTACAGGCTAGTAGATAAGCCGCGCCGGTGGCGCATCGTGCGACATCAACGGCGTTGCGCTACTGTAAGCCATATCGTAATACTGTGCCCGCGTTCACGATGAAAGATGCGTTGTGTTACAAATGGTAAATATTCACTGTTGTATTAACGAACGCCTTTATTAGAAGGGGAGGTAATGAGACAGCAGAAAAAGATATGGAGTCGCCCTTATACTAAAAAGGTACATTTCAAAAAAGGAATGACGGAAAAAACAAAATGGCAGCGAAATCCTATACGTTCGCCAAACAAACTGTAACCAATCTGTATCGATCTGGGTGACGAGGGGGTGAGGTCGCAATCTACAGAGCGGCAGGGAGTGTCCATACTGTATATTAATACTAATATATATATACTAATATATATATACTTTGCTATTACTATGCAAAAAATCACGTCAATCCATTGATTCGTTGCGATACTGAGGCGCGCAAGCGTGTAAATGAGTTTTTCCCAGATCCCTATAATGATAATTAGTAGTCTATGTCATTTCCCACTCCCTCAACTATCTTCGAAATCAACCATAAAAAAACTTAAAACCGACTTCAAAAAGAAAATACTCAAAAGTATGAAATAATATTTTTAATCATATAAATACACGAAATTAACCAACAATAGTGAAATCAAATAGGTACGAATCAAATTAGGGGGTAAAATTTTTTTTTTGGGGTCGGTGCCGGCATTGCTAATCAGAATAGCGTGGACCTGGAGAAAACTCATATCTACGCTCATAAGAAGCAAAAGCCAGTACTCTGTAGCTATTTAATACTTAATCAATTCACGCGTTGACTGAGTTACTAGTTTAAATGCAGACACATGTCCCATATTCAAATTTATATTTTATTTTATGATTTTATAAATTTATATGAGCAGGAGGTTAAAATTTTTAAAATAACAAAAACATTTTTATAATGTCACAATCCAATTCCAAATTTAACTTTTTATGTAACCTGTATAAATGTAATGTTTTTTATTTGATAAAAATAGTGCTTAAAACGCAGTAACTCTCGAGACTAGTCTTTGACGAGTATGGAATTTAGTATTTTTATTTTCATGTATACGGAACTGAGACATGGTAGGGCAGTGGTTCTTAACCTTTTAGTCATGGGGGACCATTTTACCAAATGTTTGTCTTCCCGGGGACCACTCAGCTGGTTTACCTAAAATACTTAAATTAAGGGTTATGTGATAAAGAAAACAAACATAATTTTATAAATAGTACTCGGTATTTATTATTTTCCAAAAATCGAAAAGATAAAGATTTTAATTTAATGAGATTTTTGTGACTGCATACTCTTAACTAACTTCTGTATTCTCGGTTCCGTGTTACTTAAAGCTAGACGCATGTCGGCAGTGGCATCTAACCGGTTGCGATGCTTGTTTTCAATAATTAGAAGCGTCGAATAGGGCCTCATGAGATGGCTCAAGGTCACTCAAAGGGCAATGGAGCGATCGGATAAGTATTGAGGAGATTTGTAAGAGAACTAAGTTGTATCTCATCTGTGACCAAAGTAACCGAAACAGCTCACAGAATCGCTAAACTTAAGTGACAATGGGCAGGGCACATAGTTCGTAGAGCAGATGGCAGTTGGAGCAGTAAAGTTTTCGAGTGGCGACCGCGCACCGGAAGATTTAGTGTAGGCAGGCCTCCCACACGGTGGACCGACGATCTGGTGAAGATCGCGGGAAGCCGCTGGACGCGAGCAGCGCAGGACCAGTTGTCGTAGAAATCCTTGGGGGAGGCTTTTGTCCAGCAGTGAACGTCTTTCAACTGATATGATGATGATTAAAACGTAGTTACATAAAACATTTATCAACTTTTTTCAACATACTAACTGCTATAACTATGAATTGCAATACTAGAATCGGTGTATCAAAAATCTCCTCTGGAGTTCTTGACAGCATTTGTAGCAGCCTTATTTTGAGGTGGAACACCCGGTCGCAGTTGGGTATGTATAAACTACACCCAGTGCAAGTCAGATCTTCACGTCTTCCTTCATTTTATTTTCTTGTTCTCATTAGAAGATTTTCTCGAATACGCACCACATTTTGAAGCAAATTTGTAGCAGAAAACAATGATAAAACATTAAAATTTAACTACTGATGTAGTAACTACAATTTCTGCCGGAAAACGCCTGCTGCATTGAACGCGCGCATGTACAGAGGCCAGCACATCAAGCTATACACTTATAGTGCGATTCTGATCCGTACGCGTTCGGCATAAGAACGGTACAAAGTCCAAAGTGTGTAGCTTGATGTGCTGGCCTGTGTACTTTACGTGCTACCCAAGCATCCAACGCGCTATGAGTACTACGCCATGGGCCATTAGTTTATAAGAAAACAATGTAAAAAACACATTTTTTAGTTAAAGGGAAGTACTAAACTTGTAACTATTTTTTTACATAATTTATATATAAATACGTCATTTACGTCCCCACCGAGGGACTCAAACCTACCCTGAATTAGGGCAATCGGGTCTTATTCGACCACGCCGGCCCAGTGCGGGTTGGACGACTTCACACACAACCATCGAGTTTCTTCGCAGGCGTGTGCAGGTTTCCTAACGATGTTTTCCTTCACCGTAAGAACAGAATATATATATATTAGTACTAACATACAGGACACTCCCTGCCGCCAGTATGGACACTCCCTGCCGCTCTCTAGATTGCGACCTCACCCCCTCGTCACCCATATTGATACAGATTGGTTACAGTTTGGTTTTTGAACTTATAGGATTTTGCTGCCATTTTGTTTGTACCGTCATTCCTTTTTTGAAATGTCATTTCTGGCCCGTTGTGTGAAGTGTCCAGGGTGTGTATGGTAAGAGCGTCGGATAAACGTACATATGAAATCGAAATTCGAAAAAACATGGATTCGAACCACGACCTCCGGACAGGAGGTAGCGGCCCTTGCCATTACGCCACCGACGCTCGTACATAATTTATTTGTTTCAAAATTTAAAACGTAAGTTTTGACATCAAGTATCATGTACTCTATTTGATTTGCTGCCTCGAATATTCTGTTCAAACAACTTGCATCCCAAACTAGCGAAACAATGAATTTGTTGAAAACAAAAAGTCTACCAAAGTGTGGACAGGACTGTCACGGAATTTTCGTGAAATAAAATAAAACATATTTCGCTATAGTTTTGTGATAGCAAGCTGTCAACTAGTTGGTAGTTTGTTGTAGGGTTGGCACAATTAACAATTTAAAATAAATTAGTCAAAAATAAGTTGAGCAAAAGTTGTCTTTTTACAACAATTCCTTCATTTCTCGTATCACATGTGACAACCGCCGTTTTGAACCGCCTCCGTAGCTCAGAGGCAAAGTTCACTGACTTTACACAGGAGGTCGTGGGTTCGATTCCCGGCGGGGTCAATTGTAAGACTCGGTTTGGTTGGTGGTAGGGTATTTTCTAAGGCCGCCTGGCTAGCTACCACCATCTTATCTAAGTCTTGCCGCCAAATATCAATGTTGATATCATTGGTGTGTTTCGGCATGAAGATAAGATAGCCAGTTCCCCATTGCGTTGGGGAATCTTGGTAAGCCCGCTTCCATCTTCGGCAACATCGTCACTTACCACCAGGTGAGATGTTGTCAAGAGTTAACCAATTGTGAATAAAAAAAAATTACTCCGGATGTCAGGATTAAAAAATAATCATTAAAAAGGTTGGTTCAAGAAAAAAGTTAAAGCCTTTACAACTGGCTAAAAATGACGTTTCAAAGAACGAACGACGGAACAAACAAAATGACTGCGAAATCCTATACGTTCGACCACCAAACTGTAACCAATCTGTATCAATCTGGGTGACGGGTCGCAATCTAGAGAGCGGCAGGGAGTCTCCATAAACAGAATCATGAAAAGCGGTTCACAATCTGCTAAGATACCGTATAAAAAACATACAAAAATAACAGTCAATAACGCCTTCTGGGTGTTGATGGGGCTGCCACGCTACTGCAGTGCCTCGAGCATGTTCGCGGAGGTGCGCAAATCAAAATAATTTATTTTAAATAGGTGTTTACACACACTTTTAAAAAGTCAAAAAAAACTTATTGACTGTTATTGACGCATAAACTGTTTCTATGCCACAATCCGCAAAAAGTGCGCGTCCTTAGTGCTCAGAGTGCGCGGTAGTGCCAACAACATCCTGGCTATGATAGCGGATAGGTTTGATTGCTGCTACATAAATAATTGTTGCAATGTTCATGTTCCAGCAGTCAAACCTCAAAGAAGATTCTGATTTTATATTTTTGACGTGAATACGTCTTTAAAATTACCTCCACAGGGATGCAATCCAAAAAAACGAATGATAACAAAATCGGGGGATACAGTTTAGTGTTGTAGCTACATATCTATCATCTCCATCCAAATTTCGTTTACACAACTTGATAGCTAAAGAATCAAAGAATTTATTACGCTAAGTAAGGACTGTAACACATTGCGCGCGGGGGAGGGGGCAGCCCCGCCATTTTGAAGGTCATTTTGCTGCGTATCGAGATTTCCATTTAGTATAACTTTCGATTCGGTGAAGCTACGACGTTCATTCAAGTTTCAATCGTCAGCTCTCGTCAAAATCTATCGATTATATTATATTATCTATGATTATGACATACATAAATAATAATATTTTATATAGAAACTACATATTACCCGTTACGAGACGTATTCACGTTAAAACCAACGGCCGTGTGCCCCGACACAGCCCCACCCGTTTTTTTAACTAAAATTTAGTGTTTAAGCTTAGTTTGTAAGATTACTAACACAAATTGATCCTTAAGTTGGTCTTAAATAAATTGATTATTATAATTATTAAAAACAAATACATACAATCGAATTTAGAATCTCCTCCATTTTGGAAGTCGATTGAAAGGTAGTACAGAAACATGAGTAGATTACTCCAAATATTTTGAATGTGAATTATTGTGTAAATTGATACGGTTTCTATCACGCTTTTATTAGCTTCACCTGTATGTATGTTTGTAAACGACTCCTTTGCACTCGATAATGACACACTTTAAACGCACAGATTTAATTCAAACTTTGTACATTTATCATAGTATGATCATAATATTATTTTTCACTTTTATTTGTATATGTGCTTTAAAAGCGTGTTTTTTAAACTGTATTTATTATACTGTAAATTGCCTGTAGTCTGTAGGTATGCCACGATCACTAAGCTCAGTCGGGTTAAACCCGGCTTACGAGAGTGACCGTTAAAGGGTACTCCCCAAATGCATAGGACTTAACCCCAGTCGAATAGGGCCTTAACAATCCACCGTGCATCGGTTTATTCGTAAATTGGTTTAGTTTTAAAATGTCAACTAGATGTGATTACAGAATGTATTATACACAGTTCTTCTCCATGTTTATGTCATGTACCCCACCCGAAACATTTTAAAAAATGGCTAAGTGCGAGTCAGTCTCGCGCTCCGAGGGTTCTGCACCACCACACCTATCCACACAAGCACACCCTGGACACTTCATACAAGGGGCCAGAAATGACATTTAAAAAAAAGGAATGACGGAACAAACATAATGGCGGCGAAATCCTATACGTTATATATCCAAACTGTAATTAATCTGTATCAATCTGAGTGACGAGGGGCTGAGGTCAAAATTTAGAGAGCGGCCATACTGTATGTTACTACTAATATATATACTTTGACACAAGTATGACAATGATATTTTATTTAAGTATTTCAAACAAAAGACCTGTACATAGATAATTATTCGAATTTGGTACAAAAAGGTGGGTAGGTTTTGTCTTGTTTGTTTGTTAAGTATAATTTTTATTTTATTTAATTGTTCTTTTATTTTCTTTGTAGCTATTTTTTATTAAAATAAAGTCGATTCGCTCTGATACTGTCATTCGTTTAAACAAAATGCAATAATTAAATCTACTTTAATAGACAATTTACAGATGACACATACAAACCAACCGCAACCAGCCGCCTCAGTGCGTGATGGCTAATCACCTCCACCGTGGACCCTCGAATGCATTGATGATATTCACAGACATAGCAGACCAGGCGGAGACCAAATGCCACACGCAAAGAGTCGCCACCGTCGAGAAGAGTTCCTTTAAGTGATAAAGGCAGAGCTTGTAGCCAAGCGCCGGAAACTGCCCTCGAAACTACCTTGAGTCTGGCTACGTCTGTCTGTCTACTTTCCTCCTATATGGTTGATGGGAGCGATGGCCTTATACTCGTGACCGGGTGCTGTCCATGTGAACTGGCCTACTCTAGTTAAATGCATTCAATGATTTTTATGTATAAGTTTTCGTGTCATATTGTTTTCATGTTCTAATGACATAATCTGATTTATATCAAGGATTGAATTTTCACGTTATTAACTAATTATTGTTTATTTCTTAATTCTTCACAAATGACATTGTTATTATTATTTTATGACTATCAGCAAGAGTGTTATTTGCACCTATTTTGATTAAATAAATTGAATTGTATAAGTCACCACCAACAGTCGATCCAAAGTATCCTTAACTCCCACTTCATCCCACGCCCGCTGCACATTAGGAACTTTGGGCACAGACGCGTTCGGGGAGAGGGCAGTCTTAGCCTCAAAGGGTAGAGCCCCGTCTCCACGAGAAAATAAAATTTCAGAGATAAGACCAGCAACCCCTTGTGTTAAGGCGAGAAAAGCTAGCAAATTTACCGTCCCCCACTCGTCGCACCCCAGACCACCGTGCCATATGGTCAGAGACGCCTGACTCCAATGGTCATCGCTAAGGGATATGTTCATAAGCGCCTCAACTGTATCTTTCAAAGTGTCACCGAAAGATGTACCGTCATTCGGAAACATCCAAGTCGGGCCGTCCTTCATGTAGTTGTATAGAGTGTGCAGTCGATGTGGAAGCTATTAGGCGATGGATGTAAACACTTATGTCACAGTATAATAAAGAGTACTAGCGTAATTATGTACAATAAAACAGACTATATTTATAAACTAGCTTTTTCCCGCGGCTCCGCCCGCGTGGACATCGTTTTTATGACTGTCTTTAAGGGTGATTAGTAAATTATGTCGTTTCCCACCTACTCAACCATCTCTGTGCATAAAATGACAACAATCGAGTTTTTTTTGAGTTCCCTCAGGAACTGCATCAGATTATGCTATTTTCCTGAGATAAAAAGTAGCCTGTGTCCTTCCCCCTGACACAGGCTACCTGCATGCCAAATTTCATAAGATTGGTCAAGGCGTTTAAGCGTGAAAAGGTAACAAACAAACACTTTTTCACATTTATAATATTACTAAGGATGCTATAGTTCATTTGGTTGACTCGACCACGTTACTGCGACACATGAAGTTGCGAAATGTTAAACTGCGACAAGTCGGAACTGCGGCACAGGGAGCTGCGACAACCCGGAACTCCGACAACACCTATCGAGATGACACCATTGATAAAAACATGCTGCTAAGTAACGTTTTTTTATCATAGACAAACACTATGCAGGTTGCATTTGCTTGGATTGCGGTCTTCTTTAACACTTAAAAGGTACATTATCCAAATTCGAAGCAAATCCTCAGCAACACCAAAGCAACATGAGCAGAAACACTTCTAAGACGATCCTGAGCGAGGAGAAGGACACGTATCCTAGCTTCTAAATGATATATATAAACATTCATCTATATATATATATAAAAATGAACCCCTATTTTTTCTGGTCATCGCATCACGCGCGAACGGCTGGACCGATTTCGCTAATTCTTTTTTTGTTGAGTTCGTTATTCGCAGGAGAAGGTTCTTATGTAGGGTAGGGTTGGGTAGTGTAAGGTGGTACGAAGTTCGCTGGGACAGCTAATCTAAAATATAAATGAAACAATTAGCTATATATATTATAGTTTGCTAGCTTTTTCCAGCGGCTTCGCTCGCGTGAACATAGTTTCTATTACTGTCTTCGAGGGTGTGCAGCTCCAGCAAAATTAAAACATCGAATTTTTCGCCATAAAAATACTTTCTTAATCCTTCGTCGCTCGAAAATAAAAGGTAAAATAAGTTGATTTATTTCCATAGACACATAGGTACTTTTCCACTAAAACTCAAATCCTGATGGTGTGAACTCCTTCGCCTTAATAAAGATATAGCTATTTCCTGTGTCAGCAAGCATTAGGGATTATTGTTTTTTTATTTACTATCTTACTAATATTATAAATGTAAAAGTTTGTATGTATGGATATTTGTTACTCTTTCACGCAAAAACTTCTGAACGGATCCCAAGCGGCTCGCTAACGTGAAAAAAATATCTCATAAATGTTAATCCAGGTCCTAATCTGTCTACGTACCAAATTTATACGGATCCATTTATCTGTTGTGGCGTTAAAGAGTAACAAACATTCATACATAAACTTTCGCGTTTGTAATATTAGTAAGGATTATTTATTACCATCCAAATAAATGCGAGAATCGCGGGGCACGGTGCCCTACTGCATAAAAAAAACCTGCCCCAGAATGTGTTAAAGAAATGAAGGACCCAGTTGCAAAAGTCACTTAGTCCAAAAATTCAGTTCTACAAAAATGGATATTGAAAACTAAAAACATTACTGAAAATGTATCTTTATGGAATAATGATGAAATGAGGGTACAGCTTTTATTTTAATAACGAACGTATAGTATGAGATCAAAAAAACTGAATAATTATTTATAACTTCTTATATAATCAACGTTTTTTTATAATGGACTTAAGTCAAAATCATTGGACTTAGCCGCTTTTAACATGTTTTTAGGACTTACGTACATAAATGCAATTTTTAATGGACTAAAATCTTCTCCTTCTTTTCGAGTCGACGGCAAACTCAGATAGTCCCATCCCAAAACCGAGTCACACAAATTGCCTTGTCATAATAAAACTTAATGACTTTTTCGTATTAAATTATGCACATAAGGACTTCTTGCATCAAAATGGCTTAAGATAGAGACTTTTTACTATCTTAGGGACTTTTAGATGTGAAAAGTAGAAATTTTTTAAAAAAGATGATTTTGATTTTGAGACATAGAACATTTTTAGTTTTATATAACAATAAAACTAAAAATGAGGTCTTACGTATTCTGACATGCTCTATTCGAAAAAGGTATGGTGTCTAAAAGTCCCTAAGTGGACTTAGGGACTTTTGCAACTGGGCCCTTCAAATGTTCTTACAGTTGCCAGAGATCGGTGTTTATCGCAATTAAAAATCTGACATTGAAAATTCTTTATTTCTTCTTGAGTTTAAATTTAAAATACCCCCGAAGAATCATATAAGTAGCTGTACTTAAATAAGTAACGTTATTTGATGTTTTAATCAACCTGACATAGTAAGAATGTGACATTACGCTAATATAGCATTTTGAGTCTACACAAAGGGACCAATACAATCGAGGTAAGCCTCTTGTGACAATCAGATGCTGAGCTATGGAGTTTCGGTACTCAATACAGAAAGATACTTAAGTAAAACCTGTTTCAACGACTTCATTTAATCGAAGGGTTATTAGATATAAGGGACATTTCATCGTCATCATCATCATTCATTCATTCATTACAGCTCATATACGTCCCCACCGAGGGGCTCGAGCCTACCCTGAATCAGGGCGATTAGGCCTTAGTCGACCACGCGGGCCCAGTGCGGGTTGGTCGACTTCACACACAACCTTCGAGTTTCTTCGCAGGCGTGTGCAGGTTTCCTCACGATGTTTTCCTTCACCGTTAAAGCAATCGGTAAGTATGTACGTGAGTTTTTGAAAAACTCATTGGTACATTGGCTGTCCAGATTTGAACCCGGTGCCTCTGGTTAGATGGACCGAGTCGTTACCGGTTGAGCCACCGACGCTTTTTAACATAAGGGACATTTCATCGTCATCATCATCATATCAGCCGAAAAACATACACTGCTGGACAAAGGCCTCTCCCAAGGATTTCCACTACGACCTGTCCTGCGCTGCCCGCATCTGTCGGCTTCCCGTGATCTTCACCGAGTCGGCAGTCCTCCGCGTGGAAGGCCTTCCTACGCTACGTTTTCCGGTGCGCGGTTGCCAGTCAAGAACTTTACTGCCCCAACGGCCATCTGCTCTACGTGCTGTGTGCCCTGCCCACTGCCACTTCAGTTTAGCGATTCTGTTACTTAGGTTCTCCTGCGGATCTCCTCGTTTCTGATTCGATCACGCAGAGAAACTCCGAGCATAGCACGCTCCATTGCCCTTTGGGTGACCTTGATGATTTAGTTTTTTGCTGATATGGCCCAAAGATCAAAGAACCCTTCGATGAAATAGCTTTTCGATGAAATTAGCGTTGTTGAAATGGATTTTGCTAAAGTGTCTTTCGGTAGTGAGTCTTTTAACTGAGAATCTTTAGTCAATCGCAAAAAATAGTACGTAACTTCTCAAATTTATCTGTGAGCTGATAAGTCAACATAGAGTCCAATATTTTCTTTGCTATTAGGGCTGCAGTCTACCTTTTTGTAGGTATTTTCGATATGAGTCTTTTTGCTCATTGGTAACAGAGTAACTATGTTAAGCAGTAGAAAGCATCATCATATCAGCTCATATACGTCCCCACCAAGGGGCTCGAGCCTACCCTGAATTAGGGCGATCGAGCCTTAGTCGACCACGCGGGCTCAGTGCGGGTTGGTCGATTTCACACACAACCTGCGAGTTTCTCCGCAGGCGTGTGCAGGTTTCCTCACGATGTTTTCCTTCACCGTAAGAGTGTCGGATAAACATTTCATCTAAATTAAAAATCACATTGAAACGTGGCAGGATGCCTGGATAGGAGAGGCGGCGGCCCTAGCCCTAGGCCACCGACGCTCAAGCAGTAGAAAGCATAAATCAAATAATAACGAACATCATTTAAGAACTTTTAACCGCCTCCGTGGTCCATTCGCTTCTCACAAGGAGGTCGCGGGTTCGATTCCCGGTGTGGTCAACTTGTAAGATTCGGTTTGGTTGGTAGTAGGGCATTTTCTAAGCCCTACTGGCTAGCTACCACCATCTTATCTTAGTCTTGCCGCCAAACATCAGTGTTAACAACATTAATGTATTCCGACTAGAAGATAAGATAGCCAGTTCTCCATTGCGTTGGGGAATCTTGGTAAGCCCGCTTCCATCTTCGGCATAATCGTCACTTACTATCAGGTGAGATGATGGAAAGGGCTTAACAATAGTGAATAAAAAAAAGAAAAATATTTATTTTCCCTATGGGACTACAAACCGGATGAAGCGATTTTGATGAAACTTTCAGGGAATCTTCATACGAGTAAACGAGTTTACTACGACCAGTTTACAGCAACTCAAGTTAGAATCAACTTCAACATTTTTTTTTATTATTATTACAGCTCATATACGTCCCCACCGAGGGGCTCGAGCCTACCCTGAATCAGGGCGATTAGGCCTTAGTCGACCACGCGGGCCCAGTGCGGGTTGGTCGACTTCACACACAACCTTCGAGTTTCTTCGCAGGCGTGTGCAGGTTTCCTCACGATGTTTTCCTTCACCGTTAAAGCAATCGGTAAGTATGTACGTAAGTTTTTTTGAAAAACTCATTGGTACATTGGCCGTCCAGATTTGAACCCGGTACCTCTGGTTAGATGGACCGAGTCGTTACCGGTTGAGCCACCGCAACTTCAACATACTTTGAAATAATTAAAATTATACAATGACGGTGGGTGCTCGCGGCTTCGCCCGCGCAGTTCCCGTTTTTTGGTGTTCCCGTGGGAATTTCCCGAAATCCTTTCTTAGTGGATGCCTACGTCATAACATCTACCTGCATGCCAAATTTCAGTCCGATCACTATGTCAGTCAGTCACTTTTGAGTTATACGGCATTGGCATTCAGTGTTTTTCAATTGTTAGATTTTTTATTTGCTATCTTTATTGTAAAATAGATTATACAGTTAAAGGTACAGAATAGGAATAACATGTACAAAGGTGGATATTTAGTTAAGTGTTTTTTGTAAGTTTTTGGCACATCATTTACTATTTATTAGACATGTTTGTGATAGTTTAAATTGTAACATTAGCCTTTAACAATTCAGCATTGGTTATCTAAAATAAAATAAAAAAAATATTATTTTCGACATAATATTAATAACATATTAACTGTCCATATAAAACCACAAAAACATGGTATATTTTTGAATACCTGCTGGTAGTTTAGTAGCAAAAATCTATACTTGAAAGACTTTTTACCGGCCTCCTATGTGCTCTTAAAAACTAAACACGACTTAAAATTAACCTTAAACCCAACACACAGATTGTCAATAGCACCTTTCCAGCAGAGCACATAGCGCCCAAAATTAACGAGCAATAACGAACCTTACCAACATGTAGTTAGAGGCGATCACCCAGATGCGTGTTAGTTTGGCGCTAACGCCGTTGCTGCTAGTGAAGCGAGACTTACCGGAGACTTGGTGGAGAGTGATATTGGCGATTAGTGCTGTAGTTTGGCCCTCAGGTATTTTTATTGTGGAGGGGAGGCTGCTTCTGTGACTGTTGGAAAAATAATTGATAAGTTTGATTTGTACACTATACCGCGTAGCTACTTTTCAATATGATTTCGTTACAAAGCCAGTTCCCCATTGCAATGGGGAATCTTGATAAGCCCGCTTTCATCTTCGGCATCATCGTCACTTATCATTAGGTGAGATGATGTCAAGAGCTTATCAATTATGGATTTAAAAAAACATCCAATACATACCCCCAATGTTAAGCATTGGGTCAATATACTCATTCGGGTCGTTCCTTTCCCTCTAATATGGTTGAGAGGAGCGAAGGCTGACTCTCGCGTTATACTCGTGACCATGTGCTGTCCGTGTGAACTGGTCTACCCTTGTCAAAGGCATTGATGACATTTAATGATTTTAATGTATAACTTCTCGTGTCATATTGTTTTCATAATTTAATGACATAATTTGTTTTTTTATATCAAGGATAGGATTTTGACGTTATTAACTATGTAATGATTGTATATTTCTTGATTTTTTAGAAATGAAATTATGTAATCACTATTTTATGACTATCAGAAAAAGAGTAATTTGTACCTATTTTTAATAAATATCTTCAATCTTGACTCAATAAATGTTAATTCAATTTTGTTTTTTTTTATCTGTGTGATTTGTATTTTATTTTATTTATTAAGTACTAACATATGTAGTTTATTCGTTTTTTTCTTTACTAACAAAAATGGACTAAACTTGTCTAAAAAAATAAATGTTTATTTATATTTATTTATTATTAAGGCGTGTCAGATGCCTTATAGGCGGCATTAAAAACTTCTGAGAGTGGGGTTCGCCACAAGCTCTTCGACCTACACCAATCCTGTATATATATATATATATATATATATATATATATATAGATTGAATATTATTAAGTAAGCCCGCTTCTATCATCGGCAACATCGTCACTTACCACCAGGTTGTCAAGGGTGAATAAAAAAAAATCCTTAAAAGCGATGTTTTGTATGTTAATTAATGTTTTTTTCACGTCAAAAAAGTTGAAAAAACTAATCAGCGCAAATTTGTAAAGAGAATTGTGTGGTACATGAGTCAAGGGGTTGCCGAGATATTGGGGTTTGTTAATGTTGAAAACATGGTTTCTCTATATACCACTAGATGGCGCTGAACGGATCCTACACCGCACAAGCGTTAGTGAGCGTACCTATATTTTTTTTTAAAACGAGTACATTACGAGTTCTCAGTTCGGGGCGAACCACTTGTATAAGGGATGTTACGTGTGTGAAGTCGACCAACTCGCACTGGGCTCGCGTGGTCGACTAAGGCCCGATCGTAGGTAAAGATTCTGTAAAAGTTTGTATTGAAACGTATCACATCCTGTTTCTATTCATTCTCTACAACCCATTATGAACGCAATGTATTCATAGCCACAACGGGAGAGGCCGTGAAGCACCGACACATCACAGGTGACATATTCGTTATCTATGTTCCGTGACGTCACTGGAATCACATCACTGCGACTGGCGCGAGCGATAGTTGCATGGTCAGATACGGAGAGTAAAATTAGCAAGTAAATAGAACACGATGTATACTGAGGTGCAAGTTTAAAAGTTTTTGACATATTTACACCAAGTTTCACGCTTATGTGAATATAGAGCTAAATCAAAAATACTCATAAAAACTCCTTTTTATGTCGGTATTGGTACGGGTTTTGTTGTTAGCCTAATTCTTTTTAGGGTTCCGTACTTAAAAGGAAAAAACGGAACCCTTATAGGATTACTTTGTTGTCTGTCTGTCTGTCAAGACCCTTTTCTCAGGAACACGTGGAGGTATCAAACTGAAATTTATGTCAAATACTCAAGTCTACTGTCCCTTGGAGCTGTGAAAAATTCAAACTTCCAAACCAACGCAATCAAAAGATATAGCCGTTTATGCTGCAAATTTTCGACATTCGCTAGCGAATCAAAACCTACAGGGTACTTCCCGTGAAATCAGAAGCTTGAAATTTGGTACGAAGCAACGTCTTATAGCACAGATAAAGGAAAAATTGCGAAAAGTATAAGATTTTAGTTACATAATATAATAAAAATAGTTTTAATAATTTTAAACTTACTACCCCTTTCCTCATGAACGCGTATAGGTATTAAATTGAAATTCATATCAAATACTCAGTTCTACCTTTAAGCTGTTATAAAATCAAACTTCTATGTTAACGCAATCAAGAGCAACAGCAATTTAAGCCGCATATTTTGAAATTCGCAACTACTCGCAAGGGAATCAAAACCTAAAGGATACTTCCAGCCGACCTAGAACCTTAAAATTTGGCATGAAGCAACTTTTTATAGCACAAATAAAGGAAAAATTCCGAAAACCTTAAATTTTTAGTTACATCACATTTTTTTTTTTATATAATTGTAAACTTATTACCCTTTTCCTCATGAACGCGTATAGGTATCAAGTTGAAGTTCACATCAAATACTTAGGTCTAATTGCCTTTAAGCTGTGGAAAAAAACAAATTCCCAATTCAACGCAAAACGCAAAGGTACAACCATTTATATTTACCGCATATTTTGAAACTCGCAACTACTCGCAAGGGAATCAGAACCTAAAGGCTACTTCCCGTTGACATAGAATCTTAAAATTTGATGAGAAGCAATAGCTTACAGCACAGGTAACAGTAAAATTCAGAAAACCTTAAAATTTTAAGTAGTTACACCACCAAAAATTTTTTTTATTATAAACATAATTTTTCTTAATAGTGGCTAAAAAAATTTGTAAACAAATAACTTTGATAAAAGAACTTTTACAAGACTGCTGCAAGGCTAGTGTAGGTATTTCAGTTATATTATAAAATAAATGATATGTGTTAAAATAAAATAATGGATTACTGAAAATAGATAAAGATAAAGAGACCTCTGTCTTAAATTTATGCTCCTTCAGCTTTCCGTATTGTAATGTTATGGATTTCATTTAGCAATAAAAATACCATTACTTTTACTTATATACCTACAGGTTTGCACGGAACCCTCGGTGGTGCGTGAGTCCAACTCGCACTTGGCCGGGTTTATTTTTATTTGTTTTACTATTTTTAAGGTCCCGTACCTCAAAAGATAAAAACGAACCATTATAATGGTAGGAAATATTATAGTTTTACCAATAGGACTCGCGTGACTGTCTGTCCGTCCGTGAGAAGAAAAATAAAAATTAACACTTATTTACCTAACCCAATCCTTTTGAAAGCTGAGTAAAGACTCAGCTATCTACACATTTACATATTTACTGAATAATATAAAAATACATTTTTGAAACAACGTTCTCGCATGAAAACCCTCAGAATCTCAAAAAAAATCCAATGTAAAGAGGAGAAAAATAAAAATTAACACTAAATCACCTAATCCAATCCTTTTGAAAGCTGAGTCACTCAGCTTCCAAAAGGATTGGTTAGGCGATTAAGAGTTAATTTTTATTTTTTCTTAGGGTTTTTATCGTTTTTTTTGAACGTCGTTTCATAAACGTATTTTTATATTATTCAGTAAATACGTAGATAGGTTGCGGCCTCGACGCGCCCCCCAATCGCGTCTGAGCCAGCACAAGTAAAATATAAGACTTGGGGAGGGTTCAATTAATGAAAATAGAAATACGTTTTGTCACCACCAAGCAATTTAGTGAAAATAATATATAATGCAAAAGAATAAAAAGTTTGTGTTAAGATGAAATTGAAAACGAAGAAAGTTTGAAAAACATGAAAACAAAAACAAATTAAAAAGAAAATAATATAAAAGCAGATCGCAAATCATCTAAAAAGGTTGACTTCGTCAAAAGATAAAATGCAAATTAATTTTAAATAAAACTAATCGAGGCTCATAATAAACAACTTTCCCCGAAAATCCCAGTCAATTCTTTAAAAAAAGATACAGTTTTATAAGTTTTGACCCTCCGAATATTTCTGGCGAACGACTAGGTTGACAAAGCTTTGACCCTGCGTGTGTTCCTAGTGTCGCAAATTTAATGGTTTTATCCCATCTCAAAAAATGCCCAACGCGCCTAAAGAAGTTTTCACTTCAAAAAAATTGACTCCATACAAAAATTCATATAAGGGTGCATTTTTTGAATTGACTGCCTTTAGAAGAAAGATTTGGGGTTTGAGAAAAGTGGCAGTGACATAGCTCGTAAAACAGATGGTCGTTTGGGCAGTAAAGTTATCGAGTGGCAACCACGCACTGGAAGACGTTGCGCAGGGAGGCCTCCCACTCCGTGGTCCGACGACCTGGTGAAGGTCCCGGGAAGCTGTTGGATGCGGGCAGCGCAGAACCGGTCGTCATTGAAATCATTTGTCCAGCAGTAGAAGTCTTCCGACTGATATTATGATGATGGGGAAAGTTCTTCAGTAGATGTGATGATTAGAAGCCTCAATCAACGGGTCCCACACCAATTTTATCACACCTCAGTCCCTAGAACTTTTTAACTAATACGCGTTCTCTCCATTTCTAATTTCTACCTAAAACGTATTTACACGTCCTCTTTATGGGCTTTTCATTTAAATATTTCTGTACAATAAAGAATATACGTAAATTCCTAATATCAAATGATAAACGAAGTCTTTTCCCAGAAAATTACACAAATAGAGAAAACCTTTCAAGGGAATTTATATTGTGTTTAACTTGAGCGTAATGGAAATAATATTATCAAATATAAATAATAATGTTCTCGTTTTTTTTTTTTGCACAAAAACATATTAATAAGCACTTACTTTTTTGGCAAATAAACGAATTCGTATTCAGTTTGTTTCCATTATTATTCCCTATAACACTCCAACAAAATCGGATTTACAAAGAATTTTTAAATAAATGAAGAAAGAAAAAAGTTCATTGTGTCCCTTATTAAATGAGATGTTTACTTTTAATAAAATAAATAAAGGAAATTCGAATTATTCGCGAAAATGAAACATCCAAAATTTGAAATGATTTTTCGCAAGAAAATGTAATTATCTATCTGAACCCGCTGTGAATTAAAAATCATTTTATGAAATCGTACTTTTAATTATTGTATAGCGTTGAATGGAATTGAGTAGGCTAGGTACCACCACATATATGTAGAATTGTGTGCAATTACATTAAGGCGGTAATATTACAGATTTAAGTTATTTTTTTTATTTTTTTTTATTAATAATAGGTAAGCCCTCGACATCATCTCACCTGATGGTAAGTGACAATGATGCCGAAGATGGAAGCGGGATGACCAAGATTCCTCAACGCAATGGAGAACTGGCTATCTTATCTTTAAGCCGGAACGTCAATTACTCCTAAAAAACACAATAAAAGAATAATACTAGCAGGCGATTTCAACATAAATACGCTTCAATCAGGTAAAATAACAGATCATTATGTGGACATTGCTTTAAATTATAATCTAACCCAACACATAAAAGAACCTACACGTAAATCATCTTGTATAGACCACATACTCAGCAATATAAAAAAAGCAACCTCAGAAGTTATTCCCTTACATTTATCCGACCATGAGACGGCTCAATTCCTGAAGTTCCCTGTAAAGTCAAAAGGAGACAAACCCAAATCTTATAACATATTTCAAAGAGATTATTCAAAAGAAAATGTAACTAAATTCATTGAATGCTTGAATAGCTTGGCTTTTGAAGAAGTATTTTTAGAGACGGACTTAAACAAAGCTTTTGAGGAGTTTCATAATTTATTTACTTTATTTTATAAACTATGTTTTCCTCAAATTAAAGTCAAAATTACAAATACAAAAAAACAAAAATGGGTTACAAAGGGTCTTAAACAGAGCTGTAAAAGAAAAAGGTTACTGCGATATACATATTACAAGGACAAAACACTAGAAAACAAACACAAATACACACACTTTTCATCCATATTAAAACATGTTATCATTAAACTTAAAAAAAATTGTAATATTAAATTTATAAAAAATAGTAAGAACAAAAACAAGGCTTCATGGACGATCATAAATAATGAACTAGGCTGTAAGAAAAACAATCAAAATGACATTGATTACATTGAACACGATATCGGAATATTAACGAATCCTACCGAGATAGCAGGAAAATTTAATGACTATTACATTGAAAGTACGAATGAAAACACAAAAAAAGACTGTAAGCATTTAACATTACACAATAATAATTTGAACTCGATGTATTTGGCGCCTATGACAGTTGAGGAGGTAAGAAAAGAGATCATGTCACTCAAAAATACAAACTCTACTGGATACGACGAAATTTGCACAAAAGTACTTAAAGCTTCCTTAGATTGTACCATATTAGTACTTACTTATTTAATTAACCTTTCATTTCTAACTGGAACTTTTCCAGAAATCCTTAAAATCTCTATTGTTAAACCTTTATATAAAAAAGGAGACAAAGGACAAGTACAAAACTACCGCCCCATAACATTGATTTCAATTTTTTCAAAAACTTTTGAAAAATGTATGTTAAAGCGTTTGACACAATATTGCAATAAATATAAAATTATAAATCAAAATCAATTTGGCTTCCAAAAAAATAAGTCTACAACCTCTGCAACTTTTTCACTAATGACTGGTATTTTAAATGGAATAAATAATAAACAATTGACTACAGTATTACTCTTTGACCTAAGTAAAGCCTTTGACTTTGTAGAACACGATCTACTTATAAAAAAACTTAATTCTTATGGAATAAGAGGATTACCTCTTGATTGGATACGGTCTTACCTTTTAGAAAGAAGACAAAAAGTTTCATTAACTAAAATCAACAATAATAAAAATGAGGCTATCGTATATTCCTCTGATTACAGATACAATAGATGCGGAGTTCCTCAAGGAAGCGTAATTGGACCCCTTCTCTTCGTACTTTATATAAATGACATCCCTCATGTAACTCAGCACAAGTGCGTTCTCTTCGCTGATGACATTTCTATAGTAGTGACAACAAAAGGGAAAATTACTGACAATAATACAATTAACAATCACGAATCTGACATAAATAATACTATTGATGTTATAATAAAATGGCTGACCATGAATAACTTACAGATTAATATTTCAAAGACAAACTACATTAATTTTAACAACAATAGGTTTCGTAAATTAGAAATAAAACATGGAAGCATAAAAATTGATGAGATGTATAACACGAAATTCTTAGGCCTCAAAATTGACAACCAACTAAACTGGAAACCACAACATGAGAATGTAAGTGAGAGACTCAACAGATTTGTGTACGTCCTAAAGCGCCTAAAAAGTCTAACAAACATGCCCACTGTTTTGTCTGCCTATCATGCGTGTGTAGCTTCGGTGCTCCGTTACGGTCTTATTATATGGGGAAATGGGACCCACTGGAAAAGAGCCTTTATAGCACAAAAAAAATGTGTAAGAGCTATAGCTGGCAAGTCATCACGAGACTCCTGCAAGCCACTATTTAAGGAGCTTGGTCTGTTGCCACTACCCGCGCTATATATATTTGAGCTCTGTCTGTTTGTAAAGCAACATCTGCAATTATTTAAAAAAGCCAGTGACAAAACTACAAGAACCCTTAGAGATCCATACAGGCTAGTTTTTAACGAAATCCCATTGACTGAAATGTATAGCCGAAATTGTGTGTGTATGAGCGTTAGAATATATAATAACCTACCAATTGAACTGCGAAAGCTTGAATCGAAAACCTTTAAGACAAAATTGTTGAAATGGCTTATGGTGGTTCGATTATCATACAAAAAACAATTGCAATAATCTGGTTCAGGATACAGAATAAAGCGTAAATTATGTGTGCTACAAACTTTTTTCAAGTATTTGTTTGCGCAAGATTAATAAAAAAACATACTTTCATTTAAAATTATGGAATAAACCAACGCTCAATTTTCATTAAATTTACGAATGTGTGCGAGACAAAATGTCGTGTAAATACACAAGATGCGCGACGTTGCCGCTCCATGCAACCGACCGACGCGCGTGCATGTTGCCGCTCTTACGTTCTGTCACTGCATCAAGTCAATCGTTTGCAAAGAGAATATAACAAACTGTCTTGTTTGTTTTTCATTTTCATGGATTGAAGAATTATTACTAATCCCTACTAATATTATAAATGCGAAAGTAACTCTGTCTGTCTGTTACGCTTTCCCGCAAAAATAACTGAACGGATTTGGCTGAAATTTGGTAGGTAGACAGATTAGGACCTGGATTAAGACATAGGCTACTTTTTACCACGCTCGCGAGCCGCTTGCAGCTCGCGCACTGCGCACCCTCGAAAAGTCATAGAAAAGTGGTCCACGCGGGTGAAGCCGCGGGAAACAGCTAGTCCCTACTAATATTATAAATGTGAAAGTAACTCTGTCTGTCTGTTACGTTTTCCCGCAAAAACTACTGAACGGATTTGGCTGAAATTTGGTAGGTAGACAGATTAGGACCTGGATTCAGACATAGGCTACTTTTTACCACGCACTGCGCACCCTCGAAAAGTCATAGAAACGTTGTCCACGCGGGTGAAACCGCGGGAAACAGCTAGTATACTATATACCGCCTACTGTACACTTCATTATAATAACTTTATGTATAAGCTTTACGAAACTGTTTTAGTGTACTATAAGTGTAAATAAATAAATAAATAATAATATACATAATTTGAAACGCCATTTTTCCTATCTCAAAAAAGTTTTTACTTCAAGGTGTCAGTAACAGTGTCGGTATCGGTGTCGGTAACGGTGTCGGTGACGGTGTCGGTGTCGGTAACGGTGACGCTAGTTTAATGGTTTTTTTCTAATGTCAAAAGTTTTCACCTAGGTGTCGGTGACGGTGTCGCGGTTTCAATGGTTTTTTTCTCATCTTAATTTTTTTTTACTTCAAGCTGTCGGTAACGGTGCCGTTGACGGTGTCGGTAACAGTGTCGGTAACGGTGTCGGTAACGGTGTCGGTGACGGTGTCGGTGTCGGTAACGGTGACGCTAGTTTAATGGTTTTTTTCTAATGTCAAAAGTTTTCACCTAGGTGTCGGTGACGGTGTCGCGGTTTCAATGGTTTTTTTCCCATCTTAATTTTTTTTAACTTCAAGCTGTCGGTAACGGTGCCGTTGACGGTGTCGGTAACAGTGTCGGTAACGGTGTCGGTGACGGTGTCGGTGACGCTAGTTTAATGGTTTTTTTCCCATGTCAAAAGTTTTCACCTAGGTGTCGGTGACAGTGTCGCGGTTTCAATGGTTTTTCCCATCTTAATTTTTTTAATTTCAAGCTGTCGGTAACGGTGCCGTTGACGGTGTCGGTAACAGTGTCGGTAACGGTGTCGGTGACGGTGTCGGTGACGCTAGTTTAATGGTTTTTTTCCCATGTCAAAAGTTTTCACCTAGGTGTCGGTGACAGTGTCGCGGTTTCAATGGTTTTTCCCATCTTAATTTTTTTTTACTTCAAGCTGTCGGTGACGGTTTCGGTGACGGTGTTGCGCGTTCAATGGTTTTTCCCATCTTAAAAGTTTTCACTTCAAGGTGACGGTGACGGTGTCGCAAGTTCAATAGTTTTTCAATCTCAAAAAAGTTTTCACTTCAAGGTATCTGCGACGTTGGTTTTTCCCATCTCAAAATTTTCCAACGCGCCTAGAGAAATTTTCAGTTCAAAAAAGTAAATATGTTAATCGATATATATAAAGAGTTGTTAAAACCCCAAATTTAAAATTGAACGAATTTAAAGTTTTCAGATAATATCTATAAAAAAAGGGAAACTTTTACAATGCCAGTCACGCGAAATTATCTTCAATGTTTATAAATATTATGTAACCAAAGCCAACAGATTTAAAAAAATTAGTATGTTAATGAAAGTAATTATTTTAAGAAGGTTTAAGAGAGTTGCTAATGCCACTGGAATTTCAAGAAGAACTATGAGCAATATCCTAAATGAAGTTAGGACTGAAACACATTCCAGTGTAATTACTAATTAAGGTCAGCACTCCGAAAAAAAGGAGACCAAAAAAACATTTGTCGAACATTTAACCTTCCCTTTATTGGAAGTCGGTTGAAGAATTTATTTTGTTTTTTTATATTTTTATTAATTTCGTTAGTATATTATACATAATGATAATTTTAGAGCTCTATATAGTTCGTGCGGGAATCTAAACAAAACAACAATAAAGTACTTAGTTCTGAATTCAAATTCTGTTACACGATAAATCTTGTAATTGATGGACATGGAATTAGCATTCGTTTGTATTCGGAAATGCGATGATTGCCGATTGCAATATTCAATGGATGTGTGAGTGTCGAGTTCAAAACTGCGTGAAGGAACATATAATCGCGATTTTTGGATACTACAATGCAATTAATTGTGCAATTTGTTTTTCGACAGTTAAATATTTATGTAAAGAGTGCGCTTAACGTTTTTAAGGTAAAAATGTGGAACCACGACTTCAAAAAAAAATTAAAACTAAAAATTTGTGGAGCAGGCGCCATCTAGCGAGAATTGAGCATTGAGGAGCTTCATCGAACCACCTTATTGACAAAAATTATTATAGCGTTAATGAATACCTCTGTGACAAAAATAAACTTATTGACATTTGAATTTTTAAAGTTTACGTGACAAAATAATTATAATCTATGTTAAACATTTGCATGCCTTGCACAGGCGAAACATGATTGCACTAAAAATTATATTAAACATCCTACTACCATGTTTGATGCAAATAAATTATCATTTCATTTCATCATTTCATTTCATTTCATTTCATAAACGATAGAAAAACCAAGGTTGAAAAAAATACCCTTATTGTTGATGATGTTCCTTAAAGTCAAATGCTATTAGAAACACGATTGAGCAGTTTTGGCTCGATAGAATAAAATCCCAAATATAGGTCTACACCGTTACTTTCAACTTAGTTATGACTTTGAACTGAACTGAACTGGTTCACTGTGAACAACTTATTATTAAATGCTAAGAAAACAAAATGTATAAAATTTTGTTTGCTAAATGTAAAAAAGGTCAATAATAATGTAATTGACTATTTAAAAGTGTGTGTAAACACCTATTTGAAATAAATTGTATTGAATTTTGAATTTTTTGAATTTTGTAGTATAAATATTAAAAATATACAACAATAATTGTTATGATAAAGTGGAGTGATGTTATTACTTTTTATACTTTCATTGTAGTGTTTGATTGTAACGAAAAACCATTGAAAAAGTGTGGTTATTTTCTTCACTTTTTACACGTAAAGAAAAAGACAGAGACAACTGTTCCAATCAATACCTCGCCTTAATCTTGAAAACCTATGATTGTTCTGCTATAAACAGGCTTTATATCAAAGCCCATTTACCATTTAAATTTTACAATGTAGAAGACTCATCATATCATCTTATAATACTACCCCACCGAGGGGCTCGAGCCTACTCCAATTCTAAAATGAAATGAAATTATTTATCATGGATCATAGGTTGAACAGATGATAAAATAATTATAATAATTCTATTCACCATCCTTTTTAATATAAGAATTCTTTCAACCGCCTCCGTAGCTCAGAGGCAAAGTTCACTGGCTTTACACAGGAGGTCGCGGTTTGGTTGGTGGTAGGGCATTTTCTAAGCCCGCCTGGCTAGCTACCACCATCTTATCTAAGTCTTGCCGCCAAATATCAATGTTGATATCATTGGTGTGTTCCGGCATGAAGATAAGATAGCCAGTTCCCCATTGCGTTGGGGAATCTTGGTAAGCCCGCTTCCGTCTTCGGCAACATCGTCACTTACCACCAGGTGAGATGTTGTCAAGGGTTTACAAATTGTGCATAAAAAAAAACACTTAATTGCGACATCACGTGACGACTCTTAATCTTAGGGTTCTTACAAATTTTAATCACATTCAAAATTGATCTTGCCAATCTTCATCTATCACACAGTTTCGAGGCGAAGTTATGTAGTTCCCCCGGCTTCATTCCACTGTCGGTCAACGAGACTTATGGAGGTATTTCACTCCTTTGTTGTTGATATCACACCTAGCAAAAAGCGTTACGCTTTCTCATTTATTATGCGGACAGCAAAAGAATGGTACTCCTTGCCTGAGTCTATATTCATCTATCACACAGTTTCGAGGCGAAGTTATTTAGTTCCCCCGGCTCCATTTCACTGTAGCTCAACGAGACTTATGGAGGTATTGCACTCCTTTGTTTTTGATGTTACACCTAGCAAAAAGTGTTACGCTTCCTCATTTATTATGCGGACAGCAACAGAATGGAACTCCTTGCCTGAGTCTATCTTCATCTATCACACAGTTTCGAGGCGAAGTTATTTAGTTCCCCCGGTTCCATTTCACTGTCGGTCAAAGAGATTAATGGAGGTATTGCACTCCTTTGTTGTTGATGTTACACCTAGCACAAAGCGTAACGCTTCCTCATTTTTTATGCGGACAGCAAAGGAGTGGAACTCCTTGCCTGAGTCTATCTTCATGTATCGCACAGTTTCGAGGCAAAGTTATTTAGTTCCCCCGGCTCCATTTCACTGTCGGTCAAAGAGACTAATGGAGGTATTGCACTCCTTTGTTGTTGATGTTACACCTAGCACAAAGCGTAACGCTTCCTCATTTATTATGCGGAGAGCAAAGGAGTGGTACTCCTTGCCCGAGTCTGTGTTTCCCGATTCCTACAAATTGGAATGAATTGAGTGTGCGTGTTCCACACTGGACTGCATCGTTACTTTTCATCAACAAAAAAACCGGCCAAGTGCAAGTCAGAACCGCATACATAGGGTTCCGTACCATCATACAAGATGGCGCTAGTACAAAGTGTTCCGTACCATCACACAAGAAGGCGCTAGTTTCTTGACGTATAAAAAAAAACACTTCTTTTATACGAACACCTCCTTATTTTTTTCACTTTTACTAATTTTTAGTATTTGTTGTTATAGCGGCAACAGAAATACATCATCTGTGAAAATTACAACTGTCTAGCTTTCACGGTTCATGAAATACAGCCTGGTGACAGACGGACAGATAGACAGACGGACGGTCAGCGAAGTCTTAGTAATAGGGTCCCGTTTTTACTCTTTGGGTACGGAACCCTAAAAACCATCTAGTTTTAATCGACCTGAAACTAGCGGTGCCATTTAGTTTTTATTAAGACAATATTGAGCTACGGTCCTCCGTAAAAAGGTTAGCAATCTGATCTGACTGAGTATTCTATTCTATTATCTTTGCTTGCTTATATCCCAAAACTACACCAACAAGTTTCGCTTAAAGTAACTAAGTTCCAAAAGCAACACTTTCAGCAAAAACTGAAATAGTTTTTCCACGTTCCGCCGTGTCAAGGGGCTGTTAGCTCACGAACTGACTTGAACTGACGAGTTGTCCGCCATTTTTTCTTCACTTACTAGTGTGGCCATAATTTCAGAAAAGCTAAGAAATACGTGCGACCAACGCAATCATCGCATGTTTGCGCGAATTTTGTTTGCGACCATGCGATTAAACCGACTGAAGTCATTTGTCATTTTCTATTTAGGAGTCTTTACTGACATTCCAATTTTTATAGCACAAATTTATCAGATAGCGCGATTATAACATGATATTTGCCAACCGCCTTTGGAAACCCTAATAATATGTTTTTTTCCTTATTTTTTTGTACAGCAAAGTTAATTCAAACAACCAAATAGCCCCTTGCTGGGTATAGGTCTGGCATCTTCTAGTGCACCCTATTTACGAATCCACAAAAACAATACTGGGAATCTTGCCAAAAATTCACCCGGGCACAGAATGAGAGTAGGAATATTCCCACGACTTAAATATGAGAACTAAGTAAAATTCCTAGCGGGTGGTGGTATATTAGGTTTTTTTTTCTCGGTACCTCGCCAGTCTTACCCAGCAACGGTAAATGACAACAACGCTTCGTGATAGTCTAGTAGCCACTTCGTTAAGGCATACCGCCGCCAACAACCAACTTTGTAAACACTTTTTTCTTCATGTAAGATTTTTTTATCAAAATAAATGTTTTGTAATTTATAGGATATGAGGAGTGATTTTGATTCCCTCGAATACTATTTTAATACATAGAACTAAAGAAAAAATATCCTTACGCACCCTTTATCTAGTTTTAACCATAGAAATGTTGTAATTTTAATCGAAACATTTTGATAATTAATGAACTTCTTAACAAAGCCATATAAAATTATTATGTTTTCTTACTTTTTGTAAATTCTTCCTATTTTATTTATAATGAATTAAAAACCTCAATTTTCGCATGATTCGTCCGCAGAAACTGACGTAAGGAACCTTATATCTCGTTCAATGTTTAAAAACATTGTAAATCAAGTTGCTAATTTTAAAGAAGGAAGAGCCTTAAGTCCATCAACTGTCTTTCTGACTACCTAAATACCCCACCTAAATCCAAAACTCTTTCCTATTACTATCTTGTAAAGTAGATAACTTACTAAAACTAGTAAGTTAGAAAAAACATATAATTTTTAGAAGTCCACTCTATGACACCAATTCATGTTCACCCTACGTTAACTACAGGAGAAGCATCAATCAATCGGTAATGACGTCATAGGCACTCAGAAAATCCCCCGAAAACGGGACCGTGTTGTTTTTTCTCTCCCTGTATAACCACTCCAGTCTTTCGATGACTTTCAAAGGTTTTTCAAACGTTACATTTCTTTAGTAAGACGTGCGAGAGTCTTGCAAGATTAATTGTGGACAGCAAAATTATAAGTTTTGTTTTTGATGGATGTAAAAAGGTGTGTTTATGACCGGTCGTCGTGGAAATCCTTGGGGGAGGCATATGTCTAGCAGTGGATTTCCTTCAGCTGATATGATGATGATGATGACCATAATTTTAGTTACCATAACGATACCTTTTTCATAGTCACTTGAAAGTAAAAATAGTGTCGTCAAATATACTGACTTTAAAGTTTTCATGGTTACCATATAATGAGATTGTTTTATAGAAAACCCCCTGCAAAAAAACCTCTAAAAAGTATAAAATAATATGTTTTGGCCATTTACGTTTAATATAAGTAGTATAATTTTGATCTAAGAGTCGTTGTGTAGGGGGACCGGTAAATTGTGAAACTACAAGTAATATTAGGTCTTTACCTATGACATTGCCAAAAAGTTTAAAGATGAAAATTAATACTAAGAAGAATAGTTATTAAAACAAAATTTATTCTCAAAATAGCATTAGACTAGTTGAAATTAAATGGTGGTAAACATATGCCTTTTGTTTGGATATTTTAAGAGCACGGTGGCTTTAACCCCATTAAGTCGGGTTAAGCAGCATCATTATTTCAGCTGTGTGTTATTGCTGTTGTCCAGCAATCCGCTCCATAGAACATTGCGGGTCGGACAGCTGTCTTGTGGATTTTATCCTTAGTTCGAACTGGCATCCAGGTGTCACAGAATACTCCAGTTATAGATCGCCATTTTGGCCATGCAGTGTTGAATCTATGGCTAACATCTGCATCTACGCGGGTTCGATTCCCGGTGGGGTCAATTGTAAGACTCGGTTTGGTTGGTGGTAGGGCATTTTCTAAGCCCGCTTGGCTAGCTACCACCATCTTATCTAAGTCTTGCCGCCAAATATCAATGTCGATACCATTGGTGTGTTCCGGCATGAAGATAAGATAGCCAGTTCCCCATTGCGTTGGGGAATCTTGGTAAGCCTGCTTCCATCTTTGGCAACATCGTCACTTACCACCAGGTGAGATGTTGTCAAGGGTTTACCAATTGCGAATAAAAAAAAAAAAATCAGTCTTAAGAACAGAGCCAAGATACGATTCGCGTCGTATAAGTTGAACACTAATGGCGGTAGTTCAGTTCAGTTCAGTTCAGTTCATTTATTGATAAAAATACATTTTATATGTCAAAGTTCGCATGGGTAGGGGACGCGCGGGTGTAGCGCGAGTTACGCACTTCGATTGAAACGTGAAAATTAGACACTGCGCACTGTTCAACTTAGATGTCGCGATCTATACATAAATTTTAACTCTGTCAAAATTAAATTAAAATCCGTTCTGGTTTTGTTTAACCTTAGAAGACCTGGAATATATAACTAAGGGATACTAAACATACTGGTCACAAGTTATTTAAATCTATATATTAATACCTATGAAATAACCACCAGTCGAAATCAAAACATTTCTTTGCTGAAAAAGTTTGCAAAAAAGTGAAAAAATTCACTGCAACACATTTTCCTGTATTTTGCCTTCTGCTCTGATTGTGTGGGTTTTTTTAAAGCGGCCATTACAGCTGATACAATAGAAGTTCTCTTGATGAGCTTCGTAGAGTTTGTAAGGAGTAAACTCATGGATGCGGCTTTTTATCTTTATCAGTTGTACATCATGATGCTGCTTGATGCTTAAGACTTAGGATAGCTCCAAGTGCCTAGAGGTCATTGGAAAAACCTGTCATTGCCACTAGTAATCCTTGGCTCAATTATTATTCAATAAACACCCATCAACATCCACTGCTAGGGCATGGGTCTCTTTCCGAACTTGGGAAGGGAAGTTCATACTCCACACATGGGGGTGAAGTCCGGATTGCTGGAGGTTGTAGGACTAGTGGCAAACCCCACTGTCTGAAGTTTATCAAGCCGCCTATATAAGACATCTTACATATGGCGTAAGGACGGTTATCTAGTGATGGGAACCAGGACCAACGACGGCTTAACGATCAATAAAAACGCCACTGACAGTGACCTAGTTATTATAATAGAACTCTAAAGCGTTGGTGGCGTAACGGCTATCTTATCTTTATAAATGGGGGCTGCAGTTGCAGCGACACTTCGACCCAATGGGATCTTTTGTGTCGACCCCTATGACCTTTGCACTCCAACCATTCAACTGCATCAATGCAGCAATTCCCCTGATTGGAAGGTGCTTGTAGTCCTCCGGTTCTGGGTAGCCATCACCTAGGAGGTATATACGAGTATTCTTGCTAGCTAGGACATCGCAGTGACGCAATAAGTGTTCGGCAAGCGCAGAACCTGTCGTCGTGGAAATCTTTGGAGGAGGCCTATGTCCAGCAATGACGTCCTTCGGCTGATATGATGAACCCTAGGTGCTTGAGTCCAGCTCGCACTTTGCCAGTTTGAATACCTTCCTACTGTTAAAACCATGAGTGTTTTTATTACTTTCAGCTATAGATAATGACATCACATCACTATTAGTCAGTGGTACTGTTTAACTTTTAAAGTCCCACCGTAACACCAGGGGTATGGCCAGGCGTACGGTGGGTCCGCGGCGTTTGTAAGGATTTTAAACTCAAGATTACCTTTTACTAAAGCTCGTTAGAAACATCACTCAACATCTTTAGAATCTCAGCGAGTAAAACATCTAACTTTAATGAACATTAAAGAAAATCAAGATTTTTCCTTGAAAAACTTTCGTCCACCATTGTCTCAAACCATTCATTAAGTCAGAACGGTTTAATTCTCGTCAGTGCAAGTTAATGAGAACGGCTCCGAGCTCAACTCAGTTTTTAATTTTATGTACTTACCTACCTTTCGTTTGGAGCCTTTTTTAGACTGCAGTGGGTAATTGCTATTGTTTTGAATCAACTAATGAAGGTAGTTGGTTTTTGTTGTGGTCGGTATTCTTTTATCTTTGGAATGTAGAAAAATAGATAAAAGAATATAGATTTATTCAAATATAAGCCTCTTTAGCAGGATAAGTCACTTTTAAGTCTTTAACGCTCATTAGTCTAAAACTTTTCAATAATTACTCTTAAATAATTTACTGGCTGTATATTCTTACTGTTTGTTAGAAAGGTTTTGTTTTGTCACTTTCTTTCCTCACAACATAAATATAACTAGTATACTAGTATTTTTCGTTCATTATTGTTTTCAGCTTATATTAAGAATTATTTTTCACTTTTTAGTTTGATGTGCTTTAAAACTTTTCAATTTTTAGTTCTGGATAATGAGATAAACTTATGAAATCCTATTATCACTGATTGTTGATAAATGTATAAAGTTTGAATTAAATCTTTCAGTTTAAAGTGGGTCAAAATCGAATGCAAAGGAGTCGGTTACAAACATAAAAAAACATCATACATATAGGTGAAGCTAATAATGGCGTGATAATAAAAACAGTGAATACAAAACTAAATAATCTTTTATTATTAATCATACGATTAATTTAGGGTTTCCTCAATAATTTCACATGGTTATGGGCTCAGGGTGCCCTCTCCACTAGTCCTATTTCTAGTTTTTAGGTTCCGTACAAAAAAAAACGGAACCTTATAGGATCGCTCGTGCGTCTGTCAGTTCGTCCGTCTGTCCAAGCCCATTTGCTCCGAATCTACTGGACCAAATCAGGTGAAATTTGGTAAGATAGTGTAATCCTATGATCCAAACACAGGTGTGCAAAGTAAATACATATTTTTTTTAAATAAGGGTTATTTACGGGGGACAAATTAGGAAATTAAAAAAAAAGAGTTTTGGAAACTTTATTACGTCACATATCAAATGAAAGGGCTCGTTATCAGGATCTTAAATATATATTTTTTTAAATTGTAAAATAAATAGTTTTGAATTTTTTCATGAAAGAAGACGAAAATTGACCCCCCCCCCCCCTGTTTTCCGAAACTTCTGAGCCTAAAATTTTGAAAAAATTACGAAATATACTATATGGCTTGTAGATTACAGAAAAACCTATAAGAATTCTATCAATTGAAAAAAAAGTGGTAAACTCAATGTAATACGTTCACCTACGGAATAAAGTTCTAGTCATAGTAGAAAATAGTCTATCGGTGTTCTACAGGATTTAATTCGGAAAGAGTGTCCTGGAGCTACACGACCTCATTCCCCCTCTTCATTTCATCATCGAACGACCAGGTGCAGAGGGCGATTCCACCCCTTTGTCGTTGATGTTCCACCTTTACGTACAAAGCGTTTTGCTTCATCGTTCATTATGCGAACGGGCAAGGAGTGGAATTCCCTGCCGACGTCTGTCTGTATTCCCCGATTCGTATAATTAGGAAAACGAGAGTGAATAGGCACTTGTTTAACTTTCGTGTTACATCCTCGGCTTCATCGGCACTTACCATCAGGTGAGGTGCAGCCAAACGTACTAAAATTTTTATTTAAAAAAAGAAGTTCACTAAAACACCACTAGATTGCGCTAGTAGTAGTTAACTGTATGGAGTACTGCTCTCATTTGTGGGACTAATCAGCTCGTTACCAGCTATATGCATTGGATTCTATTGACCGACGCGCTAGGAGACTCACTGGCGACAAGGAACTTGTATCAAACAGGCTCAAAAGCCTCGAGCATCTCCACAAAGTCGTCTATCTATCGGTGTTCTACAGGATTCATTTCGGAGAGTGTGTCCTGGAGCTTCACGATCTCATTTCCCCTCTCCATTTCATCATCGGACGACCAGGTGCGGAGGGTGGTTCTACCCCTTTGTCGTCAATGTTCCTTGTTCGAGAGTCATTACGAATCGTCTCGCACGCAGGTTTGACGACTTCCAGCCTAGCGAACAAGCTGGTTTCCGAAAAGGCTTTAGTACCATAGACTACATACATACGCTGCGGCAGATTATACAGAAGACCGAAGAGTACAATCAGCTACTATGCTTGGCGTTTGTAGACTATGAGAAAGCCTTTGATTCAGTCGAAACCTGGGCTGTGCTACAGTCTCTCCAGCGGTGCAATATTGACCATCGATACATCGAGGTGTTGAAGTGTCTGTATGAAAACGCCACCATGTCGGTTCGCCTCCAGGATCAGAACTCGAAACCTATCCAGTTGCAGCGAGGGGTGAGACAGGGAGACGTCATATCTCCGAAAATGTTCACCGCCACCCTGGAAGATGTTTTTAAGCTTCTGGACTGGGGTGGACTCGGCATCAATATCAACGGTGAGTACATAACCCACCTCCGATTTACTGACGATATCGTGGTCATAGCCGAGACTATGGAAGACATAAGCATAATGCTCGATGGCCTCAGTAACTTCTCTCAACAAGTGGTTCTTAAAATGAACATAGACAACACGAATATAATGTTAAATGTCCGTGTCGCACCCACCCCTCTTAAGGTTGGAGACTCTGCACTGGAAATTGTTGACGAATATGTATACCTGGGACAAACAGTCCAGCTAGGTAGATCCAACTTCAAGAAAGAGATCAATCGACAAAATCCAACTCGGCTGGGTAGCGTTCGGGAAGCATCGAAACGGCCAAGGAGTGGAATTCCCTTCCAGCGTCTGTATTCCCCGATTCGTTAAATTTAGAAATCTTCAAGACGAGAGTGAATAGGCACTGTTTGAGCTTTCGTGTTACATCCTCGGCTGCATCGGCACTGACCATCAGGTGAGGTGCAGCCAAACACACTCAAATTTTTAATAATTAAAAAAATAACTCGCATCTTACTGTGAGGATTTCAAATGTGATATTTTTTATTTGACTTTGGCATTGTACGGAACCTCTCCACGCGAGTTCAACTCGCACTTGGCCGGTTTTATTTAGTGTCTTTACTGTCGGTGCAAAATAGAAGTCGGAGATGACCCATCCTTGAGAGCTGCCACTCGTGCATACAACTGGCACGAACGAAATACATGAACCAATTATAAGGATTCCGTTGTTGCTATTTTAGCTCAGGAACCCAAAAACATTAGTTTCATCATCATCATCATATCAGCCGGAATCGTCCACTGCTGGACAAAGGCCTACCAAGGATTTCAACGAAGACCGGTCCTGCGCTGCCCGCATCCATCGGCTTCCCGCGATCTTCACCAGGTCGTCGGTCCACCGCGTGGGAGGCCTGCCTACGTTACGTTTTCTGGTGCGCGGTCGCCACTCGAGAACTTTACTGCCCCATCGGCCATCTGTTCTACAAAATATGTGCCCTGCCCACTGCCACTTCAGTTTAGCGATTCTGTGAGCTATGTCGGTTACTTTAGTTCTCCTGCGGATCTCCTCGTTTCTGATTCGATCACGCAGAGAAACTCCGAGCATAGCACGCTCCATTGCCCTTTGGGTGACCTTGAGCCTTCTTATGAGGCCCATAGTAAGCGACCATGTCTCAGTTCCGTAAGTCATCACTGGCAACACACACTGGTCAAAGACCTTAGTCTTGAGACACTGGGGTATTTGGGACGTGAAGATATTGCGAAGCTTCCCGAACGCTGCCCAGCCGAGTTGGATTCGTCGATTGATCTCTTTCTTGAAGTTGGACCTGCTTAGCTGGACTGTTGTCCCAGGTATACATATTCGTCAACAACTTCCAGTGTAGAGTCTCCAACCTTTAGAGGGGTGGGTGCGACACGGACATTTAACATTATTTTCGTCTTGTCCATGTTCATTTTAAGACCCACTTGTTGAGAGACTTTACTGAGGCCATCGAGCATTGTGCTTAGGTCTTCCATAGTATCGGCCATGACCACGATATCTTCAGCGAAACGGAGGTGGGATATTTACTCGCCGTTGATATTGATGCCGAGTCCACCCCAGTCCAGAAGCTTAAAAACATCTTCCAGGGCAGCGGTGAACAGTTTCGGAGATATAACGTCTCCCTGTCTCACGACTCGCTGAAACTGGATAAGTTTTGAGTTCTGGTCCTGGAGGCGAACCGACATGGTGGCGTTTTCATACAGACACTTCAACACCTCGAAGTATCGATGGTCAATTTGGCACCGCTGGAGAGACCGTAGCACAGCCCAGGTTTCTACTGAATCAAAGGCCTTCTCATAGTCCACAAACGCCAAGCATAGTGGCTGATTGTACTCTTCGGTCTTCTGTATAATCTGCCGCAGCGTATGTATCTATGGTACTAAAGCCTTTTCGGAAACCGGCTTGTTCGGGAGGCTGGAAGTCGTCAAACCTGCGTGCGAGACGATTCGTAATGACTCTCGAAAAAAGCTTGTAGACATGGCTCAGAAGTGAGATGTGTCTGTAGTTCTTCAGCAGGGTGTTGTCACCCTTTTTGAAGAAAAGCACGACCACACTTCTGTGCCATGCCTTAGGCGTTTGTCCCTCGAGTATAACGGTATTAAATAACTTCTGAAGAGTTGGATGGATAGGAAATTCCAAAGTATATTTAAGTCTAAATCCACAATCAGTAACATCAAATTTAAATTCAGTGAATGGGCTACTATAGGTATATACAAAAGTCGCCAAACTTTGTTTGACCTTTATGACAAAAAAACTTACACTTTTGATGAGAACTTTACAAATTATGTGAAACAATATTCAAAAATTTTTAAGCAGGTTTGCCACGTAGCAAAATCTAATTAACTGGCTAGAAAAATAAAATTGTCAGATAATAAAATAAAAACTCTTTGGAATATCATTAGCAAACAAACAGGTAAAGTCAAACCTCGCGACAAAGAATATGTTTTGCAAACAGATCAAGGTAAAATTAGTTCGAATGCCGATGTAGCCAAAGAATTTGAAACTTTTTTCACAAATATTCCACTTAAGACTTCACCTATGTATGCTCAAAGGCTGCTAAAGGATAATGTTAATAATTGTGATCAAAAATTCTCCTTCAGGGTAATTGAACCACAATCTATTGTAAAAGCTTTTAAATCTCTTAAAGTGAAAAGAACCAAAGACCTCTGGGGATTATCGGTAAGCTTGATCAGTAATGTAATTGATACTTTAGCGCCATATTTAGCTTGTCTTTTTAATATTAGCATTGATAGTGGCGTCTTTCCAGATCTCATGAAGCTTAGTAAAGTAATACCTTTATATAAATCTGGTTCAAAAACTGATCCAGGCAACTACAGACCAGTTTCTGTGCTGCCAGTTCTTAGTAAAGTGTTTGAAAAGATTATTCTTAACCAAATGCTACAATATTTTACAGAAAACAAACTACTGAATAACCAACAATTCGGTTTTACTAAAGGACGATCAACAACCGATGCAGGAGTAGCACTCATTCGAAACATATATGATGCCTTCGAGGAATCGCAGAATGCAATTGGAGTGTTTTGTGATTTATCTAAAGCTTTTGATTGTGTTGAACACCAAACATTACTTATGAAATTAAAGCATTATGGTGTAGAGGAAGGAGCTCTCAGTCTTTTAAATTCGTATTTAGACAACAGAACACAAAAAGTACAAGTGAATGGCACGAACTCATCTGGATCTAAAGTGAAAATGGGTGTGCCCCAGGGTTCCATATTAGGGCCTTTTCTTTTCCTTGTTTACGTAAATGATTTGCCTTTTATGTGCAACATCTGTCAAATATTGTGTTGTTTGCGGATGATACATCTCTTATTTTAAAGTGAATAGGAAAGAAAACGAAATTGACGAAGTAAACAACACTCTTTCAAAGATACTGAACTGGTTCACTGTGAACAACTTATTATTAAATGCTAAGAAAACAATATGTATAAAATTTTGTTTGCCAAATGTAAAAAAGGTCAATAATAGTGTAATATTAGACAGTAATAAATTAGAATTTGTAAATACCACGGTGTTCCTTGGTATAACTTTGGATGTTTCACTTCAATGGGGACCACATATTGAAACTTTAGCGGGAAGGCTTAGTTCAGCTGCTTATGCCGTTAAGAAAATAAGACAGTTAACGGATGTAGATACTGCGAGACTAGTTTATTTTAGTTACTTCCATAGTATAATGTCTTATGGCATATTACTGTTATAGAAATTATTTTCATCCTGCAGAAAAGAGCTATCCGCGCAATTTATCAGATGCGATCACGTGAGTCGTTACAGAATAAGTTTAAAGAAATCAATATTTTAACTCTTGCTAGTCAATTTATATATGAAAACATCATGTACGTTCGTAAGAATTTGCATTTATTTCCTAAAAACAGTGACAGGCATAATTTGAATTTAAGAAATGTAAATAAAATAGATATAGCCTTTTCGAGACTGAGTAAGGTTAAAAAGTCATTTGTGGGGCAGTGTATAAGATTCTACTATAAAATTCCAGAAAATGTAACTAGTTTGTCAGAGAATAAGTTCAAGACTCATGTCAAAAAAGTTTTGTGCTCTAGAGGATATTATAAAATAATAGATTATGTAAATGACAAAGATATATATTATGTTGATTCTATATCAAATACCATTACCTGAGACTGTAATCTGAATCATGACATTATTTGTAATATACTGTAAATTTTTTTTTGTTTTGACTATTTAAAAGTGTGTGTAAACACCTATTTGAAATAAAAAAAAATAAAAAAAAGAGCTTTTAGTACCGGTGATCCACCTGCTTTCAGAAGTTTAGCCGTAATTCCATCATCACCCGGTGCTTTGTTGTTCTTGAGCTGTTTGAGAGCCATTCTAATCTCGTACAGACTGACGTCCGGGATATCTTTGGTATAGTGTCGGGTTAGTCTGCCTCTTGGGTCTTCAGCCAGATCGCTGACAGGCAAACGTGTGGTCTTTTACAATTGTCCATAGAACTTTTCAACTTCTTTCAGCAACTCAGTCTTAGACGATTTGGTCCTGCCATCCTCAGTCTTCAGCTTGATCAGTTGGCTTTGTCCAACAGACAGATCTCTCGGAAACACTTTTGAGCCTTTGTTTTGCTCAATTGCCTCTTTAATACAATTTGTATTATATTGGCGTAAATTGCGTGTCAGGGACTTAGAGATCTGCCTGTTTAGTTGCCGATACTGAGTAGCGTCTTCAGAGGACTGCAAAACCAATCTGCGTCTTTCTTCCATGAGGTTGCTGGTGAAGTCTGAGATTTTTTTGTTCTGTTTGAACGGCGAGTTTAAAAAATTTTTGACCCGACCGTTTGGACAATTCCCACGAACCTGTCATTATAATCGTCTACATTCTCGCAGTCTCCTAGGCATTCGAAACGATTGTGCAACTCGAACTGAAAGCTCTCGGGGGTTTGGAGCTGGATGGGCGCTGGACGGAGCGTAGACTTTATCAGTCGACATCTTTCTAGCTTGGTCTTTAGATTCAATGTGCCTCTGACCATCCGGTGATCGCTTCCTGTTTTGACTGAATCGATCACGGAGACATCATTGTAATAACCGCCTCCGTAGCTCAGAGGCAAAGTTCACTGGCTTTACACAGGAGGTCGCGGGTTCGATTCCCGGCGGAGTCAATTTTAAGACTCGGTTTGGTTTAGTAGGGCATTTTTAAGCCCACCTGGCTAGCTACCACCATCTTATCTAAGTCTTGCCGCCAAATATCAATGTTGATATCATTGGTGTATTCCGGCATGAAAATAAGATAGCCAGTTCTCCATTGCGTTGGGGAATCTTGGTAAGCCCGCTTCCATCTTCGGCAACATCGTCACTTACCACCAGGTGAGATGTTGTCAAGGGTTTACCAATTGTGCATTATTAAAAATCGCTGCGTTTGCCCAGTTTCGCGTTAAAGTCCCCCATAACAACGGTATAATGGGTCCTGGTGCTATGTAAGGCTGTAGAGATGTCCTCATCCATAGTCTCTACCTCGACGTCGGAGTGTTCCATAGTCGGCGCGTATACCTATATGACCTTCATCGAATACCGTTTGGTGATTCTGAGTATAAGGTATGCTACCCTTGTCGAAACGCTCACGATTTGGACCACATTGTTTATCAGGGACTTGTGGACGAGAAACCCCCGACACCACCCTGGGACTGTTGGTCGCCCTCCCGGAAATAGAGCAGGTTTTCGGATTTAAGGATCATGGTGTCCTCTCCCTCTCTTCGGACTTCACATAAACCTACGATATCCCACCGTAATCTGCTCAATACTTCTTCGAGTTCTGTAAGTTTTTCGTCAGTCCGCAGTGTACGCGTGTTGTAAGTTGCCAGGGCCAAAGGTCGTTGGGTTTGGTAGCCTGGCATCTGCCGGGGATTCTTCGCACCCCCACCCCGCCGTTACCATGACTGCTACCGAAGCCAGGAATAGCGGGGCCGCCGGGGACTAGGGGCCGTTTTCTGGGTGTGGATTTCATAGGGCGGTTTTGCCGTAATCGCCACGTTTGGCAGGCGAGTTGGCGATCGCAGTGTGATTGCAGGTGTGTAGCAAATGTTGCAATGCATGAAAATAACGCTGCTGCCCATCCTCCAGTTTTTAGTCCCTTAGTCGACTCTTACGACACCCATTGGACGGGATGGGATGGTCCTATTCTTAGCCGAGAACCATACGAACATTAGTTATTTTGTAGTGCAACATTTTTTATTAAAACATTAGTTTACTGTTAGTCTTTACTAACTAAATAAATAGGTATCACACTTGTACTCATGTGGAGAGATGCGGTGGTATGGAAACCTCGGTAGGCGAGTCAAGGCGAAATGGAAAAAAATCTAAGTTGAGATTTTGATGGGGATCGATTTTATTACACTGATGGTCTGGAATAAAAATAAAAATAAAAAATACAAAAAAAAAACATTTAAAAAAATCAGTATTTAAAAAAATACAAAAAGTACCCAAAAAAAATATTTTTAAAAATAAAAATATATTTTTTTTCAAAATTACTTAAATAATATTAAAAACATATATTTCAATATCCCTCCGCCACTGCCGCCTCTCACAACGCGATGTATCGTCTACCTTCACGCGGCGGCCGTAACGCTTTTTCGTGACATAAAAAATCCTAATACCCCCCTCTATATAGAAGTTTCACTTCAAAAATGTGTATGTCTGTGTGACCGTCCGGTGCCCTAGTTCCCAAACTACTAGACGGATTTGGTTAAAAGTTTGGCTAAAGTAATTTTATTTTAATATATCCAGCAATTTTTTATTTAAATTTTATCCTATCTTGATTTTTCAGGGTTATGTCACCATAGTAAAAAAAACACTTTATATTTTTTGCTCAAAAATGGCTCTAACTATTTGGATAAAACGATGTACATTACCATAACTTTATATGCGCTATCGTTCGTAATACGGAATCAAAATCAGAACAAAATACCTCCCATACAAATCCAGCTTGTTTTTTACTTTTTCTCATAAATTGCTCTAACGATTTTAATGAAACATTATGATTTACAAGGACTTAACTTATTTAGTCCTGGTTATTTAACCTACTGCACTGGTAGTGTAACGAAAATGATTGAAAATTGTATACTTACACGTAATAACATTAAATTTAGTAGTTCTAAAACTATGACTAAAATTGAATAGAAAATTATCACGTGTGATTACACCTTTAGTACATTTAGAAATTTTATTAAAAGTAGCAATGACGATCTATACGTATAGATTGTTTTCAGTTATTTTAGTGAAAATACCTCGAATTACTTATAAACTATCACACTATTAAATTTATTAAGTTCAATATAAGCAGAAGGAATCTAGTCCGGGAAATAGGAAAATTAGATGACAAAGGCGTGTACTTCCCTTATCAGCTGACGAGAAGATGGTATATCCCTTTCGCTGACTGATGGTATATCAGTTTCGCAGCTGACACAATGGTGGTGGATTTTATCGGCTTGGGATGACCTTGTTGGAAATAAATCCCTCCCCACTGGACAGTTAAGGGGTATGCTAAACGAATTTAGTAAAGTGTCATTCGCCAAGGAAAAATCAGAAAGAAAGTAGGAAATTCGTACCTTGAAACAGCGGCAAGGGTTCCGTTGTATAAATTTAATTCAAGTTGTGTACGTTAATTCAAATTAAAATTTCCAGATAAAAACACACAATATCAAAAAATACCATTCATTTTTTCCTTCTCTTTAATCAATCCAACTCTGTCAGAAAACGCCTTTTTAGAATTTCGCATGAAAAAGATTCTGAACCCCAAAAAGGTTTTATTTTGTAACGAAACCAAAAAGATTACGTTACAGTAGTTCATTACTCCAGAAAAAAAAACCTCTCATCACCATCATCATATCAGCCGAAGGACGTCCACTGCTGAACATAGGCCTCACCCAAGGGATTCCACGACGATCGGTTCTGCACTGCCCGCATCCAGCGGCCTCCCGCGACCTTTACCAGGTCACCGGTCCACCGAGTGGGAGGCCTGCCTACACTACGTTTTCCGGTACGTGGACGCCACAATACAATACAATATTCTTTATTGCATCACAACATAAAAAAATAAATTGACAATATAGAAGAAAGCCTATACAATAGGCACCTAATACCCATACAAACACAGATTATTTATAAAATGTTCATCTAATCTAATACACCGTTTTTATTGCTAAGCGTAATGTTTATTGTTGTTTCGTGTATTCTTGACCACGCCAGACGGTGAAGGTTTGCGAGATAGTATGCACTGCATGGCTTAGAAATTATTTTATTATTAGTTAGATTTTTTTTATTTATTAGAAATTTGAGTGCGTTTGACTGCAAGTCACCGACTGTAATCTCACCGAGTTTGACGTTTGTATGTATGGTGGAATCGGGTACCAATAGGAATATATTAATAAGCCTATACCGTCTGTATGTCCGTCCGGCTAGACCTGTAACTTTTAAACCATAGCTTGTTGAAATTTTCACACTGTACATGTTATTACGGCTAAAAGTTAAGTGAATTTTACCTGGCTACCTGTTATGATTCTACAGTTATTTGGAAAAATGGACGAAAAGACGAATGGACAGACAGACAAAGTAGGTTTAGCATAATTTGGGTAAAAAACCCTTAAAATATGTTTTTTTTTACATTTTTATTAAATATTTAAAATCCTGCAAAACATTTTAACCCCTCCCCCTTCTAGACCCTCCTCGTCTTGCAGATTGATGACGTCACTTCCGTCGATTATATCCACTTCCGCAAATTAAAAAAGTTCGTCAACGTCTCCATCCGGAGTTGGGCAAATAGGCGCAAAAGTTTCCGAAGAAAATTACTTTTTTCTGCCCTACACAATGGACCTCTTTTAAATATAATGAATTTAAATTTGAACGTAACATTATCGAAACAAATCAGTCAAAAATCGATTTATTTTCAGATCAATTATACACGGTGCTAGGTGAAATGGAACAGCCATTTTTTTTTCACAATTGGTAAACCCTTGACAACATCTCACCTGGTGGTAAGATTATTAGCACTATGTATTGTTTTTTTTTGTGTCGTGTAAGTGTAATTTATTTTATCTAACTTATCGTTCTTTTTGTGGCGGCAACTGCGGTCATCCGCCACTGAGCCTTAACACATTAGCGACGAGAATACAAAACATAACCGTCATCTATAACGCGCTATTAACATTTTTTCGCTAATGAGGACATATATATGAATTCAAACAATCATTAGTGGTTGGACCAACAGCTGGTCTCCAGGCCTACCACCTCGCCTGGCGGAGATATCTCTCTTTGATCTAGTAGAGTTAGGAACACAACGTTCCTAAAGCGGTGAGTATTTTACTTTCTTTGTAGCTTTTAATTATTATTGTTACTACGTCGGTGGCGCAACGGTAAGGGCCGCTCATTTCTATCCGGGAGGTCGTGGTTCGAGTCCTGCCACGTACCAATGTGTTTTCGAATTTCGATCTCATATGTACGTTTATCCGACGCTCTTACGGTGAAGGAAAACATCGTGGGGAAACCTGCATACATCTGAGAAGAAACTCTAAGGTTGTGTGTGAAGTTGACTAACCCTCACTAGGCCCGCGTGGTCGACTAAGACCCGATCGCCCTAATTCAGGGTAGGCTGGAGCCCTTCGGTGGGGACGTATATATGAGCTGATGTGGCTCGGAAGAGATTGACTCTCCAGGCACAGGGAATCGTAGTGGGAGACCACTGTAAACAGGTGGAGTAACAAATTCGTGTGCAGAGTACGAACGGTTTTATTTTCCCTTTTTTTTAGGGTTTTTAATGAAACATAAATTATTTTTCTAAGCGTCCCTTGTTTAAAATGACATTGGTCAATTGTGTCAAAGCCCATAAAAAACAGTCTGAATATTTGAGACAAAATTTTTCCTCATTTGCATTTCTAGGCTGTCAGCGTTTCTGAATTTGTTTGCAAGAATATCATTTTTCAAATTTCGGAATCAGTATTATACAGAGGGTGCCAAATCGGGCGAATATGGCGGGTGTTTAAGCAGTTTTCAACTCAAATGTGTGATCTTTTCGAGTGAAAACTGTGTTGAATGAGCTGAACAATTTTCTCGTAGAAATTTGAGCTTATGGCGGTTCCTAGTCGAAATCTTTGTATTGACAGCATCAAAAAGGTTAATTTAGTGTTTTTTGTTGATGGATTTGCCCGATTTGAGTTAGTCAATATGCGCTATCCTATCTTTATTCCAGAACACAGTAGCCAATTCTTCTTGAATGTCAATTTGGTACGCTCGACTTCTGGCGGCGGTTGACCAGGAAACTGCCATTCGCAAGCGGAATTTCGGGCCTGTGGAGGGTTCATAGAAGTTAAAAACTAATCGACAGTTAGTAAATTGTTCAACAAATCATTCTATTTGAATTGCGATACTCGTCCAAAATTGATCAGCATTATCAGCTCTTTTCTTGTTATGCTCATCAGACATTAACTTGGACACCCACTTTGCCAAGACCTTCCTGAACTCAAGACGCATATTGATGATGTATTGGAGGTATCCTTTTGATTTGTCGAGTCTCAGTAAAAAGAACAGAAAGTGAAGTTTTTGGATTCTCCACCAGGTAGTTGGTAGGTCGTCCTTCTTTCGGCTGCATGGCGGTTTTTGTACCACCTTGTTTAAAATAATGATAACTACCATTTGGAAATAAAGTTGATGTGGGCATTCGTTGCCATATACGCAGTGTTGAGCTTACGTGTCGTTTCCATTAGGTTATTACCTATACATAGTTTAACAAAGAATTGAATATTAACACTTTTTTTTTTGGAACTGTCCATTTTCAAACAATTTTTTTTTGCGCGTAACAGACATTTACTAAAAAAAATGTAATAAAAAACGCTCTGCAAATGCACTTATCTTGTTTCCCTCTAGTCGGGAACTTTATAAAAGTTATTAAATCCTTTTTTAATTATTTTTCAACGCCTGGCGTGGGTTTTTTCATTTTTTTTAATTTTGTTTTTTGACGTGATAACGTCTTATAAATCGATGAATGACGGCTGCACTCACGAAAAAGTACGTCACGTCCCGCCTGAGCCGAGAGTGCAACCGAGAGCGCGGAACAAGCGATAGAGAGGCACGATCGGCCTAAGCGTTCGGCCTGTGACACGTTATCACGTAAAATTATCGTCCGTAAACCGACTTTACGGACAACCAGTTTTATTTTAGTCATCTTAATTATGTTTTTTAATTCTAGTTTGGAATTCTGGTTTAGTGTAATTTTTGATAAATTGTTTAGAACATCATCATATCAGCCGAAAGACATGCACTGTTGGACAAAAGCCTCTCCAAAGGATTTTCACGACGACCGGTTTTGCGCGGCCCGCATCCAGCGGCTTTCCGTGACTTTCATCAGGTCGTCGGTTTACCGTGTGGGAGGCCTGCCTTCGCTTCGTCTAGGCAAGGTCACCACTTGAGAACTTTTCTGCCCCAACGGCCATCTGCTCTACGAGATATGCACCCAGCCCACTGTCACTTAAGTTAAGCGGTTCTGTGAGCTATGTCGGTTACCTTGGTTCTTCTAAATTCTCAAACTCATTGTGTCTGTAGGTAGAAGGACTTCTAAATGAGTTATTTCAATAGGCGTCGTAAAATATAACAGCAGTTTTTTTTAGATCGATACCTACCTATATTTTTATTAATAACTCCATTAATCTGCATATTGATACATTTTATGTACTATCCATTAACAGTTTACAGGTTGATACCACTTTCACTCACAGCTTCCTGCCATCCACCGCAAACTACACAGGATGTTCAAAAGGGTTGGAATCTCATTAGCCCCCACAGCTCGGAGTGGCCCGCTCGCTCAAATTGCATCTAAGCTCCACAAATATTGTTGGTGATGCAAGTTACTAGATGTAGCGAGTTGACTAGCGAGTCAACGCAATTATAGATACATTAATTTAATAAGACCGTCGTACGCATTATACAGGACCTCATGAATACAGAACGTGCTGATTGTGGTATGATACATTTATATTAAAAACACATTAAATTTCTCGAAATGAAAATGACATTGGTAACGTTACATACAATTTGAGCGGCACGGTGTCAATATTTTATTTTGATATGATAACTTTATTTTCACGCCTATAAAATTATCACATATAATATTTTTTGGTTGCCATATCAACCTTTATTAATTGATTTATTCCTAATGTCGTTCTATGCACGATCATCATCATCATCATCATCATATCAGCCAATAAACGTCCACTGCTGGACAAAGGCCGGTTCTGCGCTGCCAGCATCCATCGGCTTCCCGCGATCTTCACCAGGTCGTCGGTCCACGCCTGCCTACGCTACGTTTTTAGCCTTTGAGAGTGCAGCATTATCATTATCACCAATCAGCCCATATGGTCATCGCCAGCAACCTTGTCCAAATCCGATGATTCGTGGAGCTATTACCATCTAGCCGGGGGGAGCCCCACAATAAGTTCATGTTCGAATCAGTGCATGATCGAAGAACTGAGTATGCCAGAAACGAGTTTTCATTATCATCATTTTGCCATTGGCTATCGATGTTACGCTAGTCTCTTACAAAGCACACTGTTTTCATTACCATCATCTTGCCATCGGGCATCGGTGTCACCTCCAGTCTCTTCCAAGGCACACTACTTGGATCTACCAACCTATCGAGTTTTGACTCTGCGCCGTTCTTCGAAGTAAGTCGTTTAAACTATAATGATTGGAAACTCTAAACATTTAAAAACAGTTTTTTAAAGTCAGTACTTCAATTGCAACAACAACCAAGTAAAATTTTGCTACAAAAAGTGATGAACCGATTTTGATAAAATTTATATCAGACTAACGTGGAAGAATAAACAATCAAAAAAAGAGTCATTAAAAATGGTTCACAATCGGCGAAGAAATAGACTAAATAAAGCACAAAAAATATAAATTCAAATTGAGAACCTTCGTCGGCTGAAAATTTTGCTGTGATGTAAAGAGGACTGGAAAAAAAAGATACATGTAAAAGAATTAAGAGAATGAGGGGTGTCTGAGAAACCGTTTCTCAGTCATCTTCCTTCGCCGAAATGAGCTTAGCTTCTTCTCCAACATGTTACCAACCCTTAACGTCCGCACTGCTGGGTGATGGAACAAGGATCTCTTACTAAACTCGGGAAAATTAGGTCATACTCCACACACGGGGACCAAGTCCGAATTGTTCCAAAATGTGTCTAAAGTTTATTACTTGTACCATACACTAGCGGTCCGAGTGAATTATGCAGATATTGGCCGACTATTACAGGGCTTATATTTTGATAGCAATTGCATATATTGCGCACTCCTCCATTTTTAATACAAATGTTTTTTAATATAGGTAAGTAAAATATTTTTTGTACATTTTTTTACATAGCGAAACCTGAATTATCGCTACATTGTGATGCTGCGGCTGCGTCTGCGAGAGCGTCGTCGGTGGCGTAACGGCCAGGGCCACTATCTCCTATCCTAGAGGTCGTTGTTCGAATCCTGCCACGTACCAATGTGTTTTCGAATTTCGATTTCATATGTACGTTTATCCGATGCTGTTACGGTGAAGGAAAACATCGTGAGGAAACCTGCACACGCCTGCGAAGAAACTTGGACGTTGTGTGTGAAGTCGAGCAACCCCCACTGGGCCCGCTTGGTCGACCAAGGCCCGATCGCCCTAATTCAGGGTAGCCCTCGATAGTTCTCGAGCCCCTCGGTGGGGACGTATATCAGTTGATAAGAAGATATACGTTCAATCGACGTTCTTACTGTGAAAGAAACATCGTGACGAAACCTGGTCATTCCTGCAAAGAAACTCGAAGGTTGTCTGTGAAGTTGACCAATCTGCACTGTTCCCACGTGATCGCCCTAATTCAGGGTACGCTTGAGCCCCTCGGTGGGGACATATAATTATAAGGTCTAACAAAATTAGCTGAAACTATTTTAACTGGTGCTTCTACCCATGAAACTGAACAACTTTCCCCATGAAACCCATAGTCAAATCTCAAAAAAGTTTTTGAACTTCCCATACTAAGTTGGCTGATCAGCTGATCGAGTTAGTAGGTATGGGAGAGCCATATTTTTTTTTTGCGATTTAACTATGGGTTCCATGGGGAAAGTTGTTCAGTTTCATGGGTAGAAGTGCCAGTTAAAATAGTTTCAGCAAATTTTGTAACACCTTATATACTGATATGATGCTGCACAGTATTTGGATTAAAGCATATTTATTTATTTAGTCGAATGGCGATTTGTCGAACAGGTAATAAAGCATATTATTACTTGCGTATGGTGCAGCCGGAGAATAGTACTACACCTTGTCTTCCCGAGGGTGTCGTAACAGCCGACTAATGGGACAAATCAGAGGATGGACAGCACTCAGCAGCGTCCTTTCCGCGGACTGAGTCACCACACTGCACCAAAGTATACATATTAGTACTAACATACATTTTGGTTGTCGAACGTATAGGATTTCGCCGCCATTTTGTTTGTTCCGTCATTCCTTTTTTGAAATGTCATTTCTGGCCTGTTGTATGAAGTGTCCAGGTTGTGACTGCACACTGCGATCGCCTTAACGCCTGCCAAGCGTGACGATTGCGACAAAACCCTTTCAACTTGGGGGAGGTCTACGACCAGCGGTGGACGTCTTTAAGCTGATGTGATAGTAGTCAACATAAAATACCAGAGCAGGCTGATAGTAGTAGTAGTAGTAGTAGGAAACAAAAGGTTGTTTTTTTTTTTATTAAGGCACACCAACGGCATAAATATTACACGTTTCCATAACATAGTTAGGTCTTATTCTAATACAAATGCTTATTATAGGTGTACACAACATTGACATAAAATGATAAAAAGCTTAACAAAGGTTTACATATTATGATAAAAAGTAGGATTTTCACAAAATCATTTACAGTTATTTGGCAACAAATTAGGATGGGATGCTACCACAGTAATCCTAATATTTTTTTGTAGATGCTAATTTACTATTATACCTATTAGGTCATAACCTATGAAATTGCCGATTATATAAAAAAGTTTAAAGATGAAAATGAATATTAAGAACAATAGTAATTAAAACAAAATTTATTCTTAAAATAGCATTAGACGATTAGAAACTAAATGGTGGTAAACATATGCCTTTTGTTTGGATATTTTGAGAGCACTGTGGCTTTAACCTCATGAAGTCGGGTTTTCTCACCTGAAAAAGTCGTCTTTATTAATTTTAAAGCTCTAGAGTTATCGCAGCAGTTTCTTCGTTACTAATGTCATATTTGGGAATATCCCGCAAAAGATTTACTTACTTTCAGGAAAATTCAAGAAATACAACTATTCTAAAAAATTGCCCCATCTGACCACTAAGAAAACGCCTTAGTTCCATTCAATGGTACATAGCTCATGGGATTGGAACATGAAACACATGCTACTGGTTACTAATAAAAGACCATAAGTAGTATCACCATAAGGTCAATAATAAAAAAACAATTACTTTTTTATTTACAATGAAAATTGGTATTGAACTTCAAAAACTGAATTGACAATTTCATAGGTATGATTCAAATATCGATTTTTTCTTTTTGGAAATTCAATTTATTTTATTTATCTTCACTAATGTTATATAGAGGTAAAGTTTGTTTGTATTAAGTAATCTCTGGAAACACTGAACAAAATTTACATTATTCGTTTCGTTAGTGACGGGACTATGTTTACGATCGCGAGCTGCTTGTGGTTTTGCAGCACTCACCTTCAAATACAGTCATAAAAACGATTCCCTCGCGTGGGAAGCCGCGGCCAGAAGCTAGTTATAAATAAAAATCATAAATTTTTTCACTATTCGACCGCAGAGATTGACGTAACAGCCACGTTGCAGTACGAGCTGATAAGAGTTTTATTTCCACGCAATTTCGTTTGATATTTGAATCATCTTGAATCAAGTTGCTTATTTTAGAGACAGAGGACCCTGTAGTACCCGCAGGGCGTTGTAAGCTCGTTTTGTGTACAGCAAAGACCACATCACTGCCAGCATAAACAGGCCTCGCGTAGGATAAATCACGCATAGCGTCGCGTGGCCAGCTTATGCTGGCAGTATCTACTTTGATGTGGTCTCTAGTGTACCTGACTCACAGACTGCTCGCTCAAGTAGAAATATGTAAAATATATGCTTTAAAAAATTACCTTGACTACTGGTGATCATCGAGCAAATCTGCGAGATAGGACATTTATCACAACTAGCTGTTTCCTGCGGCATCGCTCGTGCAGGTCCTGTTTTTTGCAGTTTCCGTTATAATTTCCCAAAATCCTTTCTTAGCGGATGCCTACGTCATAATTTCTACCTTGATGCCAAATTTTAACCCGATCCGTCCAGTGGTTTTAGCTGTGCGTTGAAAGATCAGTCAGTCACGGTTTCCTTTTATATATATTACACTAGCTGTGCCCGCGACTTCGTCCGCGTGGATGTTTTGAATTTTCCCATGGGAACTCTTGAACATTCCGGGATAAAGTGTCCTATATGTTAACTCAAGTTATAAGGAACCACCATACAAAATTACATCAAAATCGGCCTGGTAGTTTTTGCGTGATGCGCGATGACAGACATACAGACAGACAGATATACAGACAGACAAAAATTCCAAAAGCTTTTCACAAAAAGTATAGGTAACTAATTATTAAAAATATTGCAATAGCGAAAGACCATCAATACGAGTAATTGTCAATATTGTATTTCTCTTTCTTTCCCATCGTGCGGCACAATTAACCATTTATGATAATAATTATAAAATAAAATAAATCATTAAATTGAACAATTTACTAGTAAACTATAAAATTACTATAAAAATGGTTATCAATTAATAGACATTTTCTAAGTTTGTTGGATGCTGCATCGCTGCATCTCTATACTCCATCCATTCTGTCAACACCCTGTGCGCGCTCTCGAAATCGACCTAATGTTTTAAGTCTTCCGTGATAATGACAAACCAGCACCTTGACCTGTTGACCCTGCAAAGCAGTACCAGAAAACGTTACCGGAGTCACAGTTGTGCGATTTTGTTCTCAGACCAAAAGCGACTAGAACAGAACCCACGATATTCGGTATAAGAGGCGCTATCTGTCACGGAGTGTACCAAGTTAGTCATCTTTGGCGACACTGTCCTAATACGCGGTCCAAGATGACCTATTTCAACGTTGCCATCAACAATAACGTGATGGGATTTATACTCTTTGAGGTTGACGACTTGTAAAATAACGATGGAGCGAGCTAGTCCAGTGCAATATCTAAAATGTAATTAAAAGGAGAAAATCAAAGTGTTACACGGTCCAAAGTGGTTTTAATGCAATTCCCTACATCCATAGGCTTCCGCCACACTATCCATTACACACTCACACCACAGAGTCAGACATTGTTTATACAGAGTGTAACAAAATATTTAATTAATTAATTCTTACTAAATTCGAGGAAAAACAAATTGGCCTCTTTGCATTTTTTTACATATCAGTCAGCAGTTATTAAAATAGTGACTTTTGACGTCCATTTTTATTAAGAATTAAAAAAAAATCTAAGTGTTCGTGGGAAGACTACTACACCCACATAATCGCAAGTGTGTTGGTCGCAATTTTAAGGTTAGGGGAAGTTCAAAAGTAGTAAAAAAATGGTTCATGTAATCTAACATTACCCTTGGCGGGTATCGCCTTATTCCTTAGCAATCTTGGCGTACATGTTATTGCCCTGTGACTCAACTTATTTTTAAAACGAGGTAGTAACTAAGTTAGAACAGTCTGTTAGATTATAGAAGCTTTATTAACTATCTCTTCACAATCCAAATTATAATCAAACTCGATTCACTATGATAAAACCATCGAACACTTTCCACGACAACATGCTTCTTTCTTCGCGGTCGCACAAGTCGTCTGACATTAACTCCTTGAGCGTGTTTTGGACTACCGGTAGGCCAGAAAAAATGTCTCCGTGGAGCGTGTTTTGGACTACCGGTAGACCAAATAAACTCTTATGTGATTGGTTGCCGTCTTACCGACCGTATAGGAACGAATCTTTTTATACACAAACTCTATCATGTTGTGACCTGTTTTATCCTCTTTTTATCGTTCATCCATTCGAATATCATTCAAAAATAAATTATTTCCAAGCCGGGCGGCCATAGTCAGCCATATTGTTTTGCCGTGTCGTTTGTATTGTGAGAATAGTAAAGTGTGAAAATGAGTTTCAGACGTAAACGGTTCGTGTTGTTACATAAATCTCATATCAAATTACTGGGAAAAGAATGAAGATTATGTTAAAATGATTAGTTTTTGAAATAATTGCAAAATAATTAGTTAAAACTGAGACCAAGTTTTGGTAACGGCAAAATGGCGAATTTTATTTTTTTGAACAAATGAAAAATTAATTTCAGACGTAAATAGTATGTTTTGTTATATAAATCTCATATCAAAATACTCGGAAAAAAATGTACATTATGTGGAAGTGATTAGTTTTTCAAATATTTGCTAAAGTAATTTGTGAAAAGTACGGAGTACTGTGCAAAACGGCAAAGTGATGAACTCCGTTTTTTGTCGTTGGAAACTTATCCTAATTTTGTAGTAAAACTATTGTGATTCGAAGTGAAATGTTTAGTTCATATACACTTATGAAAGTGTATTATTCTATGATACTTTTAGTTTTTGCGAAAATGTGTAATAAGGTTGTGTAAGTGGGTGCATTCAGCGACTAAAAGTGCAAAAATCAAGTTTTTTTTTGAAAATGATGATGAAAACCACAAAATGTCTTCATCGGGTGAGTTATTTCTAAATATCTTTTAATTTTAATACCTAGGCAATTTATTAATCTTTACAACGGTATATAACAATAGTATATAACTTAATTATATATTTACAAAAAACTTAAAAAAATAGGTCCTAGCCGAGTCTGAATGACGTCATCCATGACTCAACACGCTCAAGGCACTTTAGCGGAAAAAATCGAATTACGCTCCACGGGTTAATAGTGATGTTGCTAAGTTTTATTAATCGAGATAGTGCTGTGCCAGATCGTTAACAGTCGGCCATCCTGAAATTCCTTCGTCCTCGGAGGGTTAACAGTTTCCAGGGCAGTGGTGCCAACAACATGGACAGGCTCAGCCAACTCAGCACGCGTCTGGGTAGGACCCACATTTAGCTCAGATTCCGATCGCCACATGTAAAGAAAAACAATGTTATTAAGGATCATTAAATCATCAGCGCAGGATTCTCACGAGAACGCTGTTTCTCGAATAATTTCGTTTTTAAAGAACTTGAAAGGTTTGTGTATGTTTGTGAAGACCGTCAGCGTGAAACAGTCTTTGGAAATCCTTTAATTTAATCATCACCTTCTTCTTGTTTTCGTCTAGAGCCAGACATCAAAAGATTTCCTGAAAGTCAAATAATTAGCTATTCTAGAGTTATCTGTCAATGAAAAAAAACCACAATATCGAACTGGCTATGATCTAATTTAACTAATAATGATGCAGCGCTTTAACCATACAAAATGTATCAAATCAGACAACAGTGGTTAAACAAATATTGAGGACAGAGTAAGTTACGTTTCGGCCATCCATTTTAAACTAGGACCCTCTAGTTTCATGTGTTCAGGAATAATTAAATAGTAAATAATAATAAAGAAATTAATGATTAGGTTCTATGTTAGGACATTTACATTAGTAATGATTTTATATTATATTAAATTAATTACTCTGACTAAGTATCTCCCATTACTACACGTGTTTTCAAATTTCAGATTGTTTATTCAAAACAGGCATACATTACACTCTCTCTGATGTTCGTTAAATAGTAAATACCTACATCACAAAATTGTGAAAAATGGAAAAATAAACATAATCATTAGTTAATAACGTCAAAATAAAGTAATTTATATAAAACAAATAACATCATTAGGACATGAAAACAATCTAACATGATAAGCCATACACTAAAATCACTGAATTTAACAGTAATGCCTTTAACAAGAGCAGGCCAGTTTAATCAGTTTTAAGACGCATCAGAGTGTCCATGTTTATCATTATAACATCATATATAGGTAAACATTAAAGTTACAAATTAAGTTCCATTTAATCACGGGTTACAAAATTCACGAATTAAAATCAGGTCATTCTTAATTCTTAAACTATCCTAGTTACATAATATATCGAATTAATTTAATAACAAATAATTAAAAGAATATAATAATTTTTATCATAAAATGTTTTCAATTTATTAATTCATTTCAATAGTTTCATAGAACACCGTTTTTAAATGCTACAATTTTTATTTTATTTTCAACATGCAGTAAAACTTTTGGTATGCAATAAATGATGAAATGAAAATGAAATTAAGTAAATATATCATTGATAAATTAATAATTCAATTTCTAAAATCAATGCACGCTTTAAAAGTAATATCATTCATTTCATTACATAGATCTGTCTAGAAATGTACAATCACTAACTGGCTTTGTCCAGCCCCACCCCGCGTTTTGTATAGTCAGTACACACACATACGCTTCGGGATTTTTCTCAAGTTTTAAATAAAATGAAGGAGAAATTAAGTGCCTTTTAGACACACATTAATAAAAAATCTGAGGATCGATTCAAACGACATTTTATGTCTTTGTAAAAATGATTTAAAGTTGTAGTGAAGTTTCACAAACGTAGTAATAAAACAGTTATCAAAAGATAACAAAAAAAACAATGACACGAAGTAGAAAAGGTAAAAATTAGCCCTGAGTATAGAAACGTTTCGACAGTGAAACTTGCTCTCGAAATGTCTAGTCGTCCACTCCGACTCATAGGTATTTTTTTCATCACATACATCATACATTTCTTTCGTCGTACATGGTCTTTCGGTTTCAGATACAATTACAAGATTCATTAAATTCTGGCTCAGTCCAGCTTCCTATTATGCGTGCGCAATGAACTACCATAAATGTTGAACAGCGTGTTCGTTGTTAATTTGTCACAACCATAGCACAGATGAGATACTAGTTACTTCGTCTTCTCACCACTCTGTTAAATTATTATGATACAGTACAATCAGGTTCAAGTTTAAAAATACTTATTCAGAACACTGCATAAACTACAATCTTTCTAATTGTCATTCCTTGGTAATAGTTATATTATTATGTTACTAACATACATGATGTATCAATTTATAAAAAAATATTACCTAAAAACAAATAATTGTCTGTTATCATAATCATAGTTCATAGTAATAAATAACATCAATTTAAAGAGTCACAAATAAATTATTAAAGTTATGATTCTTCAACTAAAAATATTTGTGAACTTGTTTTACTCTGTTTTAACAACAGCAAAATGACTGAGCATGCGTACCTATCTATTTCTGGCGTGTCACACTGACCCTACTTTTAAAAAAAAATATAATCAGTATTGTATATAATTCCGGTATTAATTAATTTCAGCCATGTTATTCTAACTCAAATCCCAATAAATCTGCCCCAGATTAATACTCATTTTTTTATAATTTATTTGTATTGTAACCTAATCTAATTTACTTATTGAAGTTCTATGTAATAATTATTATGTGAGATGAGAACTGTTTGACTTTATTTTCTGAAGTCATAAACATACATTTCAGTCACAATAAAACCAATCATTTAATTATGTCTTATTCATGGATGTACTTGCTAAATAAAACGAATTTGCGGAACAATGCATATTGGTTAGGATCATAAGCTTAACTGGGAATTTCTAAGAGTATTGTTAAGTTAATTTTACTCATATGTTGTCATTGAAATAAAATAAATAAATAATTAATTTGGTAGTTAGCTTTCTTAGTTCCTTTAAATGTCAAAATCATTTTTGACACCTACAGAAAACTCAATGAGTTTTCTTTTTTAATTACTATAGGAAGCTATATAATAATCATTTATTTTATATTAGGGCAACTGCCCATAAAATGTTCATACTTAGCAGAACAAAGTTAAACACTGGCCTCTGATGATTATAGCGCCTATATTACAGAGGACGATTCCTTTTTACCTTCAAGTGTCTATTCGGTAACTACTTATTTGTTTCCATAAATAGTATTATTGAACATTTTGTATCAGTTTAGTACTGCACAGTGTGATACATCACCTAATGTATTCATAATAATACAATTTCATAGTTATACACAGAGAACAAGTTGTCCTTTGTCTGTGTCTACTGTTGGTATACATATTATGTAATAAAGTGTATTCAATCAATTCAAACGATTATTCAATCAAGCAACAAATGTTTTGAATTTTGGATGGAATTTGAATCTGCACAACAGTCTACTAAATTCCTCAGCAGGTACTTATGTAAAATCAACACTTAAAAGCTTACTGTCTAGGAATTCTAGTACAATTTTTTTTTTCCATTAAAAAAAATGATAAAACAATTCTATAAAATAAATGCATCGGATTGATAAAAATCATATTTAACTTACATGTTCTCAAAAGCCAATATATTGGTCATTGAAAGGTCGACTCATAATATACCTACATAACTAAAATAGGCAGGATACCTATAGCTACCAATTTGGTATCTAAATATTAATTTATTTCATTCTTTTTTTTCATGACCATGATCAAAGCAATTACAGTGGAATTCAGTAAATAAATTGTATCATATCAAGAAAAAAAATACAGATTTGCCATTTTGTAGTCTTGGAAAATATTGACACTTTTTCTTTGTGAATGCAAACAAGTATTTATTAGGTATATAACATGTGACTTAAGTAGATATCGGTTTAAGTACAATATTTAAAAGTACTCTGAAACAAGTTATTGAGCATCTTTACGGAATTAGATTTACTTTTTTTTTTGTATCTACCCAACCCAGGTATTTCCTAGCAACACAAAAATTCAAACATCAACTGCTGACCATGTACTAGATGTAAACAAATGATGCTAATCATATAAATCTCATAATGACTTGATCACAATGACTAGATTAGATTAGATTTATTCATCAAACGACACAAATTCATAAAATATACATGTCGAACTATAAAATATGTCAATGGTGAAGTGATCGTCAAAAAATAAATTTACAAATTAACAAAAACTAAATGTCAAATTACAAAAATTCAAAAGTCAAAAAGTAAATTGAACAATAAGTAAATAAATATAAATTAATACATGGAGTATATCAGTATTTCATTATTAAAAAATTCGTCAATTGAATAATGTTCCTTATGCAACAAGAAGTTTTTTAATTTTTCAATGATCACATAGGTTCTCTAGGAACCTTTACACATGACTGGCAAGTTGTACTGCAGCAAAACAATAATTTAGATGACCTACTTAGGTAGGCACATATACTATATTGAGTGATACATTTCAGTGAAAACTTCACATCTCTCACAATAACCCCTACTGTCTAGTACACATTAGATATGTCAAACAGTCTCCTTTTCTTTTGTTGGCCAAATATATTTAATAGGTACATACATCAAATGATCAATGATGATAATCATTAAACAAGTTTTTGTCAAATTTCAAGTCATCTAAACTATTAAATTAGGTATAAAAATCAAGAAATATTTTATTAATGTCAGTATAAAAATGAACTTCAGATCGCCATTGTCCTTCCATCATGTTGTCCTCTTCTAAGTTCCAACGCTCCGTCTGTTCTTTCTTGTTGTACATTGGGGGTATAGTTGAAATGCAGCACTAATGTGCAAGAAGTTATATCAAAAATTATGAACCATTTGCACACATTGGTGCTAAAAAAAGACTAAAAGAAGTGTTCTAGGATATAATTTACACTGCTGCGCTCAGGCGCTGAGTGCAGAAATACTTAAGATCAGTTTTCACGTCAAGTGATAAATGGGAGATCAATCAATCATACCGCATGCACACATCTCAGGTGCTTCGGTCTAAGGACTACCGATAACAACCCTCATGGGAGCATCGGACTCATCCCTGCACACATCACAGGTACATTTGCCTCACGGCTACCACATGTACGCATCACAGGTACATGTAGTCTCATCATCAAACTACCGATAACAACCCTCTCAGGTGTATCGGTCTCATCTCTCTAGCACGCCTCATGGGTACTTCAGTCTCAGTAATATTGGGCTACCGATTCCAACCCTCACGGGTGTATCGGCCTTGTTCATCCAGCAAATATTTCGAGTTTCAAGTCAAAATCATCTTTCTTTATCATCTTCATTTTCATTTCAAAGAACTCACATTCAGTTCGGTATTCTACAAATGACAAAATAAATCAATATTCAAATAATCATTTTAATTAGGTGTTAGCATGGAAAACATAGCTCTGGTTCCCATAACACAGGGAATCCTACTTTGCGGCCAGATGACCATGTGTGATTTGTCCCAGAATATTTATATATATTTTTTTTTTATCTTTGGTATAAGCTTACCTTTCGGGTCAGTTTGTGATATTCATGACTGATGCAAATTAATCAAAACCCTCATAGTTAAATAGAACAGTCGAAGATAGTCTAATTACTACCAAAATGGTGTGGTGGAATTTAAAGTCTCTGATTTATTTTCAAATTCACAGAAAAGTTTTGCTATATGTAAGACATCTTTAAAGGACAGATCAACTAAGCCTTGATATTAATTTAAGGTGATCATACGTGACTGACTGACCGTAGCAAAAAAAAACTGATCACTCTGGGAGTACAGGTAGAAGTGACAACTTTTTACAGTTTTATAAGTCTTGACTCTGCAAGTGTTCCTGGTATGTAACCGACAGGTTACATTACAGTGTTGCAAATTCAATGGTTTTTTTTTTTATATCTCAAAAATGCCCAACACGGCTAAAGAAGTTTTCTCTTCAAAACTACATATATAGCCATATCTAATTGCTGTCAATGTAAAATTCTTAGTACAAATCAATTCATTTTCTGATCAAAAACAATTTTGCAAGTTAAATGCACAAACCTTCGCTCAGTATCCTAGTCAGCAGTTATCTCGAATAATACCTACCCAATCATTCAAGGACAATATCTTCTCTTGATAAAAAACATAATTCAGTAGTATTACGAGCACATATTTGATTTGATTACAGATATGATGATTTAAATGGTTGAAATCTAATGTTTAAAATAACTTTCATTCGATCTCATCACATTCATTATGTATCTAATAAATCATATTTTGTTGATCTTACTCCACAAGTCAAATACAGTGAAGGTTTGAGCTGTGCTGTTTTCTTATTTTTCTGTGGTAACATAGGGGCAGGAATTCCTCCAAACTCCATGTGAACAAATTAGTGGGTAATATGTAATTGCATAACATACCGACTGGTATCATAAACACATACTTATATCATTGTGTAACACCCCAATCTCATTCCAGTTCTTGATCCTCTAATTATTATTTGCATGGGAGGCTTCTCACATTAAGTACCTCCAGTGAAATCAGCCATGCTGGTAGATTGACTGTTGCGCTGCAGCTCCCGTAATACTCATGTTTACACAGTGTTCTCCTTCATTCTCATAATATGCAACATTAAAAAAAATTGAGATTAGTGCATTTTTTTTTTTTTTGCAAATCAAATGTATCCTATGTGGCTAAAAAGGATCAATATCTCACAATATTATACTTGTAACATGTCAACCTTAGTGTATATGGTTGGATAACTGTTCTGGGGTTTCTCAAACATTTTTAACATCTAAAGCAATTGCTCAGTTATTCTGAGATATAAAAGAGTGCAATAAAAATGGTAAGAGAGAATTATGGATCACACATTTCTGATAATTAAAGATACACTACAAAGTTGGTAACCCAGTAGGTAGGTAAATATCCTAATATTTTTCTTTTCATTTATCTAATTTTTGAATCCAAAAGAATATTCTTAGGAACAAGCCTCTATTCTAATTCAAGTCCATGACACAAGTCTTCGGGCTGCACATTAACAAACCGCACACTATTAGTATACCCCATCCATAACACATACTCCCAAATTAAAAATAAAATGTCAGCACAACAGGAATTCATTGAAAACAATAGACGATCCTGGAACCCCAATTCCACCTCCGAAATTCACCATCAGATCAAACTCAAAACACCAAAAGGATTCATTGTCACTGCGAACACAGCTTCATACTAAATTTCAGCTCAATGGAACACCAGAAGGTGTATCAAATTTAACTCGCAGGTTTTGATTAGATACACCAGAACAGGTGAAGATAACTAAAAGCTTATAATAACATGATACAAAGTTAATCAACTTACTCAGATGCTATAACCAAACATTACCTGATAGTTGTTTACAAAGCCATCAATCATCCTTAAAATTCATTCAAAAGAATGTCACTGGACTTGCTTGCATACCATAACCAAGTGTAGGATCTGCAGCTGTGTTCTCTGGGACTGAAGCTAATCAAGAAGGTAAGTACCTACAAAGACATTGAGTTCGAGGGCAGCAAAATCTTTATAAACTCTGTGTCTAGGTACTGTTTTACAACGCAGCAGGTCACTATTTCACATTACAATAATGCTGTTTTCAGACTTCTTTCATTATTTTTATCTTTTACTTTTGTGGGACGTTAAGGTTACGTCGCGCTTCTGAAGTTTTAAAACGAGGTAGTAACTAAGTTAGAACAGTCTGTTAGATTATAGAAGCTTTATTAACTATCTCTTCACAATCCAAATTATAATCAAACTCGATTCACTATGATAAAACCATCGAACACTTTCCACGACAACATGCTTCTTTCTTCGCGGTCGCACAAGTCGTCTGACATTAATAGTGATGTTGCTAAGTTTTATTAATCGAGATAGTGCTGTGCCAGATCGTTAACATTATTAAAGTTATTTTTTTCACAAAATCCTGTTTGGTGACTATTACTATGACTAGTACCTATTACTACGAGTAATTACACCGAAGTTATTTTATTTATTTATATGTTTATTGTACACACACAGTTGAGTTAAACAGTTGCTTACAAACTAAATGTACAAATGGCATGAATAACAAAAATTTATTATTAAATTTTATTATTTATGATTTATGAAGTCTTCGTTCAGCCCTGCATTTTATCCCGTGTTTCCTGTTTCCTCATTTCTATTAGGTCTTTAACTATGTAATTGCCGATTGTTTATAAAAGTTTAAAGATAAAAATTAATATTAAGAACAATAGTTATTAAACCAAAATTTATTCTCAAAATAGCATTAGACTTTAAGAACTTAAATGTTGGTATACATATGCCTATTGTAGTTTATATATTTTGAGAGCATGGTGGCTGTAGCCTCATAAAGTGGGGTTTTTTCACGTGAATAAATCGCCTTTCTTGAGGCAAAAAATACATTTTTTTAAAATTTAAAGCTCTAGAGTTATCGCAGCAGTTTCTTTGTTACTAATGTTACTAATATTTAGGATATTAGTAACATTATAAGATTTCGTCACTTTCAGGAAAAATCAAGAATATTAACTAGGCCAAAAAATTGCCACATCTGACCACAAAGAAAACGCCTTTGTTCCTTTCAATGGTACATAGCTCAGGGGATTTAAACTTGAAAGACAGCCACTACATACTAGTAAAAAACCATAAGTAGTGTCATCATAAGATCAATAATAAAAAACAATAACTTTTTTATTTTTAAATATAAATTGGCATTGAACTTCAAAAACTGAATCAGCCATTTCATAGGTAAAGACCTATTATGTAAATTTTATAAACATTGCGAGATTGTGTAAAAAGTATTCCCTTATATAAGTTCAAAGTTGAATGGGTGCACCTCTACACTTTTTCTAAGTGACTGTAAAGTTATTTTCGTGTTTTTTTAGGGTTCTGTAGTCAAATGTATTGGTTGCCGTTTGATAGGATTTCTTTGTAAGCAGTTACGCATGTATGCTGTTTCGTATTTTGTAACAAGCAGCACAACCACAGGTGTAGAGTACATATTTCGGCTGCAAACTCCACCGTAATGTCACCAGCTGACGTACGTACATCATCATCATATCATAGATTTACACGACGAACGATCCCGTGCTGCTGGCATCCAGCGGCTTCTCGAGACCTTCGCCAAGTCGTCGGTTAACCAAGTTGGACGCCTGCCTACGCTACGTATTCCGGTGCGCGGTCGCTACTCTTTAACTTTATTGCCCCAACGGCCATCTGTTTTACGAGTTATGTGCCCAGCCCACTGGCCCATAAGCTCAGCTATTCTGTGTGTTTTGTCGTTTTCAATGGTTCAAATTAAATGCAAAAACTCTTTATTGTACATCATAATAAAGAAATACATATGGAAAATTGGTTCTCCTATGGATCTCCTCAATTCTGATTCGATTGTGTAGGGAAACTTCGTGCATAGCAAAGGATAGAATACGTTATATAAACATCTAATATATTCAGTTACTTAGAATAAAAAAAGAATTCTTTCAAGCAAACCCCTATAACATTGTCGTGCATTGGTTCGATTGTGTAGAAATCGATGGCAAATGGCTCGACTTACAGCCAATCTCCTTACTAATACTTTAGACACTTAGTAGCGTCAGCAAAAAAAGTAGAGCGACGATTTTAGTTCCTTGGGCTTTAATTTTTTTCATAAGATTTTTGATATGTCTAATCGTTCTCTACTTAAATTTTAAACTAGCTGTGCCTGCAACTTCGTCCGCGTGGAGGTATAAACGATATTTATTTATTATTACAGCAGCACCATCTATTGGCAGTTCAGATCTAAAAGGAATTAAGTCCATGCTTTCGATCAATTAGTCAAGGCAGTTTGCGCACCGCAAACGTAAGCGCGTTTTATTATCCCTGCACGCCATCTATTGTCAGTCTGTTCATATGATCATATGTCTTTGGGTTATGTAGGTTATGTGGAGAAAAAAGTGCGTTTTAAATCGATTTTATTGTATGTATGTATGTCGAAGGAGGGGTTGTGGTTAGGTTATGGATGGCCTTGTGGTTCACGTCCTTCACTATTTCGGTCGTGGGCGTCGAAATAACAATGCAGCTATACACAGAGGTCCTTCTTCAATAGTCTTGATCATTCGGCAATCGAAGTTGTACAGGATGCCTTGGATTACGATGGATGCAAACGCGGTGATCCCAGCGATAGCGTGACACGTCCATTTTGCTCACAGATCACCACTACTTGTGTTCTGCTCGACGCTCCGTCAAAAAGTGTCTGCTCCGAGACTGACGTCCAGATATGGCTTCTCCACAGATCTAATAAATTCTCAACTCAGTGTTGATCACATCACAAACAACCTTCCGTTAATACGTCATATTTGCTACCACAAACGATCGTCTCACGAGTAGAAGCGATTGTCACGCCACCACCGGTTTCATCCAGGTACCTGACGTTTGATACAAACAAAGTTTAACGATCTATGTAAACTTATCTCGAGCTGGTATTGGTCGTGTTTTCAATGATGCTCCGACATGTATAGATAGATCTAATTTCCAACGGAACCTCTACCCAACTATACCTTAATACCCCTTTAAAGTAAGCGAAGTTGTTTTTTTTACTTACCTACCCTATTGTGTGGGGGTACCATTAGGTAGGTCTTTCAAAACTAATGAGGGTTTGCAAAGATCATTTTTCCCATAAAAATATTCTTTTAATTAAACAAAGTTTTAAAAGGGGTAGTTTTTGTTAGAGTTGCATTATTAGCTAAACCGGTATTTCAGAAAATCTGTAAAGTATTAGAAATAGTAGGGCATATAATTAATTTGAAAGGAAAATTAACATAGCCAAGTAGTATTTCTTAGTTTAGGAGTAATAGTCGACCAACTTAGGACGTGCAGTTTGATTTGTAATAACTTTGTGGTGGCAACTGCAGTAACCCCGCTACTGAACATTAACACAAGCGACGAGAGAAGAAAAGAAATACGACACCTAGAACGCGCTATTAGAATTTCTTCAGCGCTGAGTATATATACAGATACCGATCATAAACGATTGGTCCACGGCCGGACCCTAGGCATACCACCTCGCTTGGCGGAGATATCTCCCTTTGCTCTCGTCGAGTAGGAACGCACCGTTCCTAAAACTTCATAGATTATCCATAAAAAGTTTCCACGGCAACTGCAAGAAAACCTTTGTTTTTTTTAAATAGAAATTTATTTTTATAGAGTACATTACCCTATTTTGTGCGTGGTTTGACACGCACGTGTACATTTATTTACAATCCTCAAGGAACCCTCGACTTTTTTAAATATATTTTTTTGTTTTTTGTTTTAGTAAATATGTTTGCATTATATAATTTAATTTTAATCAAACATAAGTCGAGTCCACCATTGGCCGTATGGCTCCCGGCTTCGAATTGGACCATCCCTTCGCATCCAATGGGTGTCGTAAGAGACGACTAAGGGACTTAAACCGGAGGATGAGTAACGGCGTCCTTTCCGCGCACTGTAACGGGCCTGCAACTCCTCCCCCCCCCCCCCCCCCCCCAACATGTATCACACCCAGTTAACGGCCCCTAATCCTGGTTCCGGTAGCAGTCTACGAACTGAGACATGGTCGAAGACTCAATGTCACCCTAAGGAGGGCGATGGAGCAAACTATGCTTAGAGTTTCTCTACGTGATCGAATCAGAATTGAGGAGATTCATAGGAGGACCAAGGTAACAAAATTAGCTAACAGAATAGATAAACTCAAGTGGCAGAACATATGGCAGTTTGGACAGCAAAAATCTCGAGTGGCGACTGCGCACTGGCAGACGTAGCGTAGGCAGGTGTCCCACTCGGTGGACCGATGGCCTGGTGAAGATCGCGGAAGGCCGCTGAATGCGGGCAGCGCAGAAAATCTTTGGGGGAGGCCTTTGTCTTGAGTCCATAGATTGATTGTTCCGGCTTGATAGCCAGTTCTCCATTGCGTTAGGTAATCTTGGTAAGCCCGTTTCCATCTTCGGCATCATCGCCACTTACCATCAGGTGAGATTATGCCAAGGGCTTACCAATTGTGAATAAAAAAAATCAATAAAGAAAAAATGATTACGTCTAATATTACATCGATGGTAAAGCCCCCATACAAATCAATGAGCGCATTAGTTTACAATTTGGTGGTTTTAAAGTAAGCAAGTACATCAATGCACAAAATGATACATCAATAAAAATAAATGCAACATCACATGAATTACGATAGAACCAGTCCATCGTCGGCAAATTACTGAAACGCAAAATGGTGGACCACAAAATAACATATGGTTTTATTGGTATCGCTTTCACAGCTGGCCTGTCAACCGCAAAAGTCAATGTGAGTGATAGCAGTTTATTTTGGTGTATTTTTACAACCGACTTTCAAAAAGGAGAAGGTTCATTCGACGTTGTTTTTGAAGTAAAACTTCTTTACGCACGCTTGACTTGGGGAGTAAGCTGGTGAATGCGTTACGCGAACGGTGTTTTCTAGAGATACGTAAAGTGTGATCGGGCGAGGTGAACGGCACGCTTGACTTGAGGAGTAAGCTGGTGAATGCGTTACGCGAACGGTGATTAAGTTTTACTTTATTCGTGTAGTCTAGAGCACACTCAGCTTTTTTAGTATGTTTGCTAAGCGATATCTTCGCATATTGTGAACCGATTTTCATAATTCTTTTTTTGCTTGAAAGGGTAAGCTCCCGAATTGACCCCATATAAATTTTATCAAAATCGCAGGAGTACTTTTTCTAGAAAATTAACAAAAATCTAAAATAACAATAATGCAAATTGTAGTAAGTAGTTTTGTAACGTTTTGAGCATTTTCAAATTTTTATAAAATAAAATATGAGGGTAAGTTGTCTTTTTGGGCATTACCCATTCGTGATGCTGTAGTTCAATCACAAGATCCACGTAAAATTAATACGTGAATCATATACTATAATATAGTTTTTCAATAAAATTTAATATAATTCTTGTTTAAATAAATATAGAGGGTGTAGGTCCAACTTCAAGAAAATAATCAATCGACGATTCCAACTCGGCTGGGCAGCGTTCGGGAAGCTTCATAATATCTTCACGTCCCAATTACCTCAGTGACTCAAGTAAGGTCTATGACCAGTGTGTGTTGCCAGTGACGACATACGGAACTGAGACATGGTCGCTTACTGTGGGCCTCATAAGAAGGCTCAAGGTCACCCAAAGTGCAATGGAGCGTGCTACGCTCGGAGTTTCTCTGCGTGATCGAATCAGAAACGAGGAGATCCGCAGGAGAACCAAAGTAACCGACATACGAGTAGCTCACAGAATCGCTAAACTGAAGTGGAAGTGGGCAGGGCACATAACTCGTAGAACAGACCGCCGTTGGGGGGCAGTAAAGTTCTCTAGTGCGGAAACGTAGCGTAGGCAGGCCTCCCAAGCGGTGGCCCGACGACTTGGTGAAGATCGCGGGAAGCCGATAGATGCAGGCCAGCGCAGGACCGATCGTCGTGAAAATTCTTGGGGGAGGCCTTTGTTCAGCAGTGGACGTTTTTCGGCTGACATGATGATGATGAGAGGGTGTAACATAAAGGTGCGGTGATACTTAAAGGTGGGCTTCCACTCGTCAAATTGTATACAGCTTTCTTCAAAAGAACCTATGAGCAATTCACAAAATAATTTTTCGACTTCCTTTGCAAAACCGGGCAAGCAGTTGACCGATTTGAATTTAAAACTAAAAAAAATCGCGATTTCAGCAATGTTGTTCAAAAAAAGTTGTTCAGTTTTATGATGGTTTGGTGAGCCTACCTTAAAGTATCACATCTTTATGTTACAATACTTGTTTCCTCGGAAACTTCTTTTATAATTTGGATAATGTAATGTTTTAAAATCTAAGTTTATCTACATAAATCCGTTTTACAGAAAATTTAATTAATATTATTTTTAATTTTTTTTATTTTATTTGGAGATCTTCAGGGCAAAAGTGAATAGACATTATTTGAGTTTGCGTGCCCTACCCTCGACTGCATCATCACTTACCATCAGGTGAGTTGCAGTTAAATGCACTCAAATTTTTAATAATAAAAAAAAAGTTTACAATCCTAAGAGACTCCGAGCAACGCTCGGTCGCGTATATTTTTTTAATCAACTATTGGTAAGCCCTTGGCATCATCTCACCTTGTGGTAAGTGACAATGATGCCAAATATGCAAACGGGCTTACCAAGATTCCCCAACGCAATGGGGATCAGGCTGTCTTATCTCCAAGCCGGAACACATCAATGCTGTTAAAACTAATGTTTGGCGGCAAGACTTAAATAAGATGGTGCTAGCTAGCCAGGCAGGCTATGAAAATGCCCTACCACCAACTAAACCGAGTCTTACAAAGTTGACCCCACCGGGAATCGAACCCGCGAGCTCATGGTGTGAAGCGAACGGACTAACCATTACGCTACGGAGGTGGTTAAATAATATCTGCAAAAAAACTTGGCAATCGGTACCTATCAAGATGCGTTTGAATTAATTTTAAAAAGTTTGTAAATACCTAAGAAATTATCATCATCATCAGCCCAAGGACGTCCACTGCTGGGCAAAGGCCTCCCCCAAGGATATCCACGACGACCGGTTCTGTGCTGCCCGCATCCAGCTGCCTCCTGCGACCTCACCAGGTTATAGGTCCACCGAGTGGGAGGCCTTCCTACGCTACGTTTTCCGGTGCACGGTAGCCACTCGAGAACTTAATACCTAAAAAACATTGTTTTATTAACCAAAAAATACAAAGAAAAACTACCTTTATAGTGAAATTTTATTGCGCAATTTCTATTACTAGGTAGGTAATTGAAATCTTCCAGTCGCCATTTTATGAATTTGACAGCTGTCATTCGTATTATACGATTCACTCGTGGGTATTCGATTTGGTTGGTCGTAGAGTAGGTACACAGTATTACAATATAGAGGCTTACAGTAGTGCATCGAACGGAGAGCAACGGAAGGGTACTTGCAGAGCTGCCGGCGGCGGCGGGGCACAGCCTGGCAAACTCCGCGAGTTTTCCAGGCTGGCTACAGGCTAGTACTGCTAGCACCTACGCCGTGGCGGTATCCTGCGACATCAAATGAGTTACACTGCTGTAAGCCATATCTTAATACTGTGGTAGATTATTTCCGTAAGCCCCTCTTGCTATTGGCTACCATCATAAGTTTAATCTTATTTTTTCTAGGTAGGTACCAAGATATCCGAGCTTTATGCAGCAAGGTTTCTGTTTAGAAGAGTAACAACGTTAGGGTTTAAAAAATCCGGGATTTTTCAAAAAAACGTTTCCTGACTGAGGCTTTTTGGGATTTTCTCGATTTTTTGGGGACAATTTGCTCGTTACGGTTTTTAGAATCAATACTTATGACTTAATTTCGGGTTCAATTGGATTCAATATATAAATCAACTTAATATATTGAATAAAGTGGCTACACCATTTGACAAGAGAAAAACCATGAACGTTCTCCAGTTCTTCATTGCGTTGGGGAATCTTGGTAAACCCGCTTCTATCTTCGGCATCATTGTGAAAAAAAAGGTGATTTCCCCGAAAAAAAAAATGTCGGTTGTCAATCGGGGAAATCCCCTTCACGTTTACACAGTGATAGTGATATTTCGTGTTATTGTGAATAAAGAAAGTTTTGATAGCTTTATCAAAATTTAAAAAAACACAACTATGATTTTTTTAGGTGGGTTTTACTCAGTTTCACCCAGTGGGTTTTTCGGGTTGGAAAAGCCAGGCTAACCCTGCACAATAATATTTGTGATAGGGAAATAGCTATTGCATTATCATATCAGCTCATATACGTCCTCACCGAGGTCCCGAGCCTACGCTGAATAAGGGCGATCGGGCCTTAGTCCACCACCCGGGCCCAGTGCGGGTTGGTCGACTTCACACATAACCTTTGAGTTTCTTCGCAGGAGTGTGCAAGTTTCCTCACGATGTTTTTCCTTTACCGTAAGAGCGTCGGATAAACGTACATATGAAATCGAAATTCGAAAAAGCCATTTTCTATATTTTATATTCATTGAAAATATGTAGAAGATAGGAAGGAAAAAGAAGATTAACTGGGAGATAGCTCCGTTCTGAGTTTCAGCAGCAAATCCATGTGAAAGCCTGTGTACCTATCACCCATAGTCGTGACTTCCACTTGGCGTTGGCATATCCGCCAGGGTCGGTGACAGGTCCTGGAAGATGGGGCCCCCGTGTAATATGTCAAATATAAATTAATTAAAAAAAATGTGTTTGTTTTAGAACTTTGTAAAAATATATTTTATATCTGACAGAGTTAAGTAGAACTTCGTAACTTGCTCATGTGTTCAAATTTTCATTAGAATCGGCCCATCCATTTTTAAAAAGTAGTAATATTAAGTTTATAAGGGAAGCAATTTTGTAAATACGCTCCAAAACATGGAAATATCAGTTCTTACTCATCCTATAAACTAGAGCCAGCTATTCCGAAAAACTGATATGAAGTCACTGGAATAAACCTTTCATCGATTTATTCTGCTGACGCTACACGCTCGAATTATCTCGGCTCAAGATATTTAGCCCATTAAAGCTTCGGAAAGTGGACTCCCCCTCCCGCCCCCGGAATTTCACTAATACATCTCCTCCCCTTCGCATCTCCTTCATCCTTCTGTACAAAATTCCTGTATTGTGTCGAAGCTTAGTTTTAGTGTATAAAACCTACTTTATTGGTACGGATAATGTGGGAATCAGGATATTTTTTTTATTTTTAGTATTAAATTATTCTTTTAGTACCTACGTCAGTTAAGTAGATATAAATTTGGTATAGGACCCGTTAACTAAGAGTTCTACTCATCAAATTTAACAACTTTTCACAAGGAAACCATAGTCAAATCTCAAAAAAATGGACACTCCATACTAAAATGCACAAAAGTTCTATACAAATGAAGTATTTTTTTGCGATTTCAGCAAAGTGATAGAACAAAAGTTGTTCAGTATAATGGGTATTAGCTTCAGTTAAGGGCTCCTACACTAATTTTGTTACATCTTGTATATGTATATAAAAGTCGATGTGTGTATTTTTGTATGTATCTATGTATGTATGTATGTTCGCATGGGCTCCAAAACGGCTGGAACGATTTTGATGAATTATTTAGGAAATCTTCTTCAGATTAGCACAGCGGGTGATTCTGTAAAAAAACGCGGAAGGAGCAGCGGGGCAGGTCGCTAGTACTAAATAATAAAAATATTCCATCACAATTCACACACGGTCATCTGGCCCCAAAGCAGTAATGGATTCCATGTGCATTTGAAACCATAGACTGATATTCATTTCAATACATTCATCCCTTACTTAATATTATAAATGTGAAAATGTATTTGTTTGTTTGTTACCTTTTCACGCTTTAATGCCTTGACCAATCTTAATGAAATTTGGCATGCAGGTAGCCTGTATCGCGAGGAAGGACAAAGGCTACTTTTTTATCCCGGGAAAATAGCATAGCCCGATGCAGTTCCTGAGGGAACTGAAAATATACTCTTTTTTGGTTAATTTCTTTAACATCATGACATGATTTACTAATAAGCATATCCTGACATAGTTCCCGAGGGATATGAAGCAAATTCATGTCCACGCTCGCGAGCCGCTTGCGGCTCACGCACCGCGCACCCTCTAAGACAGTAACAAAACCGATGTCCACGCGGGCGAAGCCGCGAACAAAAGCTAGTATATGTATAAATAGCTGTTCCCCGCGAATTTATGCGCGTTAAAAAGGATAAAAAGTAGCCTATATGTAAATCGAGGTTCTAATCTGTCTACCAAATCCTTAAAAATAAATACTTATATATTCACGCCGTTGAGAGAGTAACAAACACACATACACACACACACACATACACACAAACTTTCGAATTTTTAATATTAGTACTGATAAACACCCAAACATAGAGCGAACAAACCTTTTCGCCACGTGAAAAGTTTGTCCTGGGGAATCGACCTAACGGCCCTTGGCCCAGCAGGCAGAAACGCTGACCACTGTACTACCGGTTCAGTTGTCAATAAACAATGAAATTAATATCTCTTATCATCATATCAGCTCATAAACACGCAGACATACTGATAAACACGCAGACATAGAGTGAACAAACCTGTTCGCCACGTGAAAGCTTGTCCCGGGGAATCAACCCAACGACCTTTGGCCCAGCAGGCAGAAACGCTGACCACTGAACTACAGGTTCAGTCGTCAATAAAAAATGAAATTAATATCTCTTATCATCATGTCAGCTCATAAACACGCAGACATACTGATAAACACGCAGACATAGAGCGAACAAACCTTTTCGCCACGTGAAAGTTTGTCCTGGGGAATCGACCTAACGGCCCTTGGCCCAGTAGACAGAAACGTTGACCACTGTACTACTGGTCCAGTTCTCAATAAACAATGAAATTAATATATCTTATCATCATATCAGCTTATAAACACGCAGACATACTGATAAACACGCAAACATAGAGCGGACAAACCTTTTCGCCACGTGAAAGTTTGTCCTGGGGAATCGACCTAACGGCCCTTGGCCCAGCAGGCAGAAACGCTGACCACTGTACTACCGGTTCAGTTGTCAATAAACAATGAAATTAATATATCTTATCATCATATCAGCTTATAAACACGCAGACATACTGATAAACACGCAGACATAGAGCGAACAAACCTTTTCGCCACGTGAAAGTTTGTCCTGGGGAATCGACCTAACGGCCCTTGGCCCAGCAGGCAGAAACGCTGACCACTGTACTACCGGTTCAGTTGTCAATAAAAAATGAAATTAATATCTCTTATCATCATATCAGCTCATAAACACGCAGACATACTGATAAACACGCAGACATAGAGCGAACAAACCTGTTCGTCACGTGAAAGTTCCGGGGAATCGACCCAACGACCCTTGGCCCAGCAGGCAGAAACGCTGACCACTGTACTACCGGTTCAGTTGTCAATAAAAAATGAAATTAATATCTCTTATCATCATATCAGCTCATAAACACGCAGACATACTGATAAACACGCAGACATAGAGCGAACAAACCTGTTCGTCACGTGAAAGTTCCGGGGAATCGACCCAACGACCCTTGGCCCAGCAGGCAGAAACGCTGACCACTGTACTACCGGTTCAGTTGTTAATAAACAATGAAATTAATATCTCTTATCATCATATCAGCTCATGCACGTCCCCACCGAGGGGCTCGAGCCTAACATGAATTAGGGAGATCGGGGCTTAGTCAACCACGCGGGCCCAGTGTCGAGTGTGTCGGTCGACTTCACACACAACGTTCGAGTTTCTTCGCAGGCGTGTGCCACCTATTTTCCTTCATCGTAAGAGCGTCGGATAAATGTACATAATATATGAAATCATAACTCGAAAACACATTAGTACGTGGCAGGGTTCGAACCACGACCTCCCGGACAAAAGGTAGCTGCACTAGCCGTTACGCTACCAAGGCTATTAATATCTGTATCAGAAGATTTTATCATTAGTTACTATGACGCACCAACGAGTCATCAGGGGGAGTAAGCTCAGATGGATTACATCGATGATTGAAAATGTAATTTCTAGGTTGTGTAGAAAGACGTAGAGCAATCTTTACTCACATCGAAAACAGGGCTCCGCCAGCTGGCTGATTATTAGGCTGAGGTTACCAGTCTAAGCTAGTGTTGCACTCTTGCTATAAAAATGTACACTTCGACCACGGATAAAGAGACCGCTGTCCTGGCTCGAGGTCATGAATAGAATGCTAAACTGTTTCAGAAAAGTTTTCGAACGACCTACTATGTAGTTTGAAGTTAGTCACTATTTAAACTTAGCTTTTTTATACTACCTGCGGATAGCAAGATTGCAAAGGAGATGCAAGTGCGCGAACGTAGAGTTATACGATCTCTACATTCACCCACCCAATAATTAAGAAACACATTGTTTTTCTCCACCTCCTGACTACCTGTCCTGGCTCGCTGTCACGTATAGAACGCCACTGAACTGTTTCAGAAAAGCTTTCGAACGACCCACTAGTTTAAATTTAGTAACTATTTAAACTTAGCTTTTTTAATACGACCCGCGGATAGCAAGATTGCAAAGGAGGTGCAAGTGTCTGTCACGGCTGTACAGTTTAACCGCGAGGTTCGATTCCCGTCGGGGTCTAATTGTAAGACTCTGTTTGGTTAGTGGTAGTGCATTTTCTAAACCTGTCTGACTCGTAAAAAATATAAATTAAGAAAGTGGCTCCAGGAGCAATTATTTTACAATTACGAAGAATTCTTTAATAATTCTATTGAGAACGTACCTGGAAAAGAAGGGCACCTTTAATATACAATTGTAATTTTTATTATTATTACTATTAATTTTTGACGTATAACCAGTGTTATAAATAAATATTTCATTTCATTCATTCGTTTCATTTCATCTCATTTTGTAACCTTATAGCATTTATGTGTTCCGGCTTGAACCTAAGATAGCTATTTGCGTTGGGGAATATTGGTATTGATTCTATATTCGGAATCAGTAGGATGATGCTAAGGGCTTACCAAATGTAGATAAAATATGCCCGCCATTGAAAATAAGCACTCTATTATGGAAAACAATAAAAATGATGCGCTTTGCGCGAGCCGCTCCGCTAGTGGTAAAAATCCTTAAACGCGCTAGCAAAGTGTATTCGCAGAGCAATTGAGCTACCAGCAGTGATAAGGAACCCATAGTACCCCAGTATGACGCGCACTTGCCAGTTATTTTTTTCCTCAAAACAAAATATTTTTTAGAAGAAAAGTATCACCTTATTTTTTTCTGAAATCAAATCGCAATAATTATTACCGCCTTGTTTATCCCCCGCTTTGAGACTGATCAAAATTCTGATACCGTCCCCCAATAAATTATTTGTGAAACAACCCATAAAATCGGCTCCAATTGCCTTCTAACTGGCGTTACATCAACACAACTACCTTTCGTTAAACACCTAATATAAAACTTAGCAAGGACGGGCCACTGGATCGTGGAAATTTTGTCTCTATAATGAAACTAGAAGTGGTGCTTATAGTTTGAACGGTCAGTTAGCTGTGAGTGTTAAAAGGAAACGCGGGCGCATTTTTTTCCATACAAACGTAGTCCCCTGTTTCCTCCCTGGAAAATGACAATAGAGCTAAATTTTTTTCCATCAAACCTATATCTACCATGGTCATGCCCTATGTTTTGTTTTTCCCGTATTCTTATAAGACGTAGGAGCCATCAAAACTGGGAATATTTCCCAATTGAAACATCATTTTCAGACACCCACCAAAAAAATAATACGCATATCTTATCTTTTAATATATATAAATCTCGTGTCACAATGTTTGTCCTCAATGGACTCCTAAACCACTTAACCGATTATAATAAAATTCGCACACCATGTGCAGTTCGATCCAACTTGAGAGATAGGATAGGGTAGGGTAGGGTAGTGTAGGGTAGGGTAGTGTAGGGTAGGGTAGTGTAGGGTAGGGTAGTGTAGTGTAGGGTAGTGTAGAGTAGTGTAGGGTAGGGTAGTGTAGTGTATGTAGGGTAGGGTAGTGTAGGGTAGGGTAGTGTAGTGTAGTGTAGGGTAGTGTAGGGTAGGGCAGGGCAGTGTAATGTAATGTAAGGCGGTACGAAGTTCGCCGGGACAGCTAGTTAACAATAAAATTAAAACATAAAGGCAAAGGTAAAGGGTTTTTAAAATTATTTTTGAAAATAATATTATTAATGCTAAATTTTTGGAGGAGGAAATAGGGTACTACGAAATGCTGTTTCGGTCAATTTTAGTGCCTATTATCGGTCTGCGCTGCAGTTCTCCCTTTCTTTACACTGTAAAAAAAATTGCATGGTCATACATAAAAAAAGCAAACAGACGAGTTGACTTGAATTAGAATTAAGAATGATGCAGTCAACTGTCCTTTTTAGGGTACCGTACCGGCAAATATAAGTCTGTGTCTAAACCCAAAGGGTAAAAAAGGGTCCGTCCGTCTGTCTGTCACCAGGCTGTACAAATATTTCATGAACCGTGATAGCTAGACAGTTGAAATTTTCACAGATGATGTATTTCTGTAGGCGCTATAACAACTATTACTTAAAGTTAGAAAAAGTGAAAAAAAGTGTTTTTAACATAAGAAAGTTTTGTTTAAATGTGAAGTGTAACGTGAAAATGTAAGGGAGGGCAGGTCTACAGGTTGACGACAATGCCTTCAGTTGTTAAATAAGTAATGCCATGCCCAGCCCGGACTGGAAACGGATGGGCCCTTGAATTTTTCAGTCTAATTTACGAGTTCACTATGTACTTAACAAGTACTACATTCCTTGTAGTTTATTTTGAAGAGAAAAATAAGGAAAAAACACTGTTTGCTGTGAGAAAAGATGTGAAAGTTGGAAGAACTTCAATTAACTATAGTATTGAATAGTATTTTGATGTCGGCACTGATAATTAATTTTAAGCCAACAGATTAAATTAAATTCCAATTAAATAAAAAAATATGTTTGTAAAATATTGTATAACAACATAACAAGACGTTATTAGGTAGTGTTTTTTTTTAAATAACAAAGCCGCATTCCACTTGAAATCTAACAATGATGGATGATGTAATGTTTGTTTTCATCTTTTTCACGATTTATACATCTTTTTTAATTCACAATTGGTAAGGATACTTTTGGACTACAGGCTCATCCAAAGACAAAAATAAAGAACATTGGTGCATACTTACGTACTTTAAGACTACAGGCTCATCCAAAGAAACAGATATACATTGGTGCATACTTAGTTAATTTTAAAGTACAGGTTCATCCAAAGAAACAAATATACATTGGTGCATACTTAGGTGCTTTTAGACTACAGGCTCATCCAAAGAAACAAATATTCATTGGTGCATACTGAGGTACTTTTAGAGTACAGGTTCATCCAAAGAAACAAATATACATTGGTGCTTAATTAGGTACTTTTAAAGTACAAGTTCATCCAAACAAACAAATACACATTGGTGCATACTTAAGAGCTTTTAGACTACAGGCTCATACAATGAAACAAATATACAATGGTGCATTCTTAGGTACTTTTTGACTACAGGCTCATCCAAAGAAACAAATATACATTGGTGCATACTTAGGTACTTTATGACTATATGCAAAGAAACAAATATACATTGGTGCATAATTAGGTACTTTTAGACTACAGGCTCATTCAAAGAAACAAATATACATTGGTGCATACTTAGGTCCTTTTTACTACAGGCACATCCAAAGAAACAAATATACATTAGTGCGTACTTAGGTACTTTTAGGCTACAGACTCATCCAAAGAAACAAATATACATTGGTACATACTTAGGTACTTTAAGACTACATGCAAAGAAACAAATATACATTGGTGCATAATTAGGTACTTTTAGACTACAGGCAAATCCAAAGAAACAAATATACATTGGTGCATACTTAGTTAATTTTAAAGTACAGGTTCATCCAAAGAAATAAATATACATTGGTGCATACTTAGGTGCTTTTAGACTACAGGCTCATCCAAAGAAACAAATATTCATTGGTGCATACTGAGGTACTTTTAGAGTACAGGTTCATCCAAAGAAACAAATATACATTGGTGCTTAATTAGGTACTTTTAAAGTACAAGTTCATCCAAACAAACAAATACACATTGGTGCATACTTAAGAGCTTTTAGACTACAGGCTCATCCAATGAAACAAATATACAATGGTGCATTCTTAGGTACTTTTTGACTACAGGCTCATCCAAAGAAACAAATATACATTGGTGCATACTTAGGTACTTTATGACTATATGCAAAGAAACAAATATACATTGGTGCATAATTAGGTACTTTTAGACTACAGGCTCATTCAAAGAAACAAATATACATTGGTGCATACTTAGGTCCTTTTTACTACAGGCACATCCAAAGAAACAAATATACATTAGTGCGTACTTAGGTACTTTTAGGCTACAGACTCATCCAAAGAAACAAATATACATTGGTACATACTTAGGTACTTTAAGACTACATGCAAAGAAACAAATATACATTGGTGCATACTTAGGTCCTTTTTACTACAGGCACATCCAAAGAAACAAATATACATTAGTGCGTACTTAGGTACTTTTAGGCTACAGACTCATCCAAAGAAACAAATATACATTGGTACATACTTAGGTACTTTAAGACTACATGCAAAGAAACAAATATACATTGGTGCATAATTAGGTACTTTTAGACTACAGGCAAATCCAAAGAAACAAATATACATTGGTGCATACTTAGGTAATTTTAGACTACAGGCTCATCTTAAGAAACAAATATACATTGATGCGTACTTAGGTACTTTTAGACTACAGGCTCATCCATAGAAACAAAAATACATTGTTGCATACTTAGGTACTTTTAGACTACAGGCTCATCCAAAGAAACAAATATTCATTGGTGCATACTTAAATACTCGTAATTTTAGACTACAGGTTCTTTATTTCTTCTGCTGGACCTGGAGTTCAGTCTTTCCGTAATGAACTCGCTATTCCGCTTACCAACCAAATACAAGACTACCTGGATGCATCTCATAGACTATGTGATAGTAAAACATAGAGATATATTCCAGGTGAAGATCACCCGTGTAATACGCGGCGCTAACTGCTGAACAGATCACCGGCTTAATCTCAAAAACAAAAACCGGCTGCATCCTCCGCGGACATCATGCAGAGCAAAAGCCACGGGCATCAATCTTGGGAAGTTGGAAGCATATGACACGCGGAAACAATATGCGCAAGATTTAAGTAATAAAATCTAAATGCTTAATCTAACAGAGTACGATGGACTTGCTACTAATTGGAGCGCTCTCTCTTCTCATATAGTCAAAATTGGCAGTCATATCTTAGGTCTTAAGAGTAGTGTACTGGTTGGACGAGAATGACGAGAAATTGGTGGAGGCACTCCAACTATATCGTGATCTCTTGAAAAAGCAGGACAATCGACACCGTGACCAAGACCTGTAGGATGAGATTAAGCAGAGCGGAGACAAAGGAGAAAGAGACAAGGGAAATGAAAGATACTTGGTGGACGCAAAAAGCTAAATATCTGCAAAAACTCTCCGATACTAACCAGCTCGGTGCTTTCTTTGCTACACATAGGAGTAGCGTTTCTTTAAAGACGAAGGCTCATCCAGAGAAACAAATATACACTGGTGCATACTTAAGTACTTTAAGAATACAGGCTCATCCAGAGAAATATATATTGATTGGTGCATACTAAAGTACTTTTAGAGTACAGGTTCATCCAGAAAAACAAATATACAATGTGCTCACTTAAGTAATTTTAGAGTACAGGCTCATCCAGAGAAACAAATATAAATTGGTGTATACTTAAGTACTTACTTAGTTTAGAGTACAGGCTCATCCAGAGAAACAAATATACATTTTGCTTACTTAAGTACTTTTAGAGTACAGACTCATCCAGAGAAACAAATATACATTGGTGTATACTTAAGTACTTTTAGAGTACAGGCTCATCCAGAGAAACAAATATACAATGTGCTTACTTAAGTATTTTTAGAGTACAGGCTCATCCAGAGAAACAAATATACATTGGTGTATGCTTAAGTACTTTTAGAGAACAGGCTCATCTAGACAATTCATTCATCATCTCCTACAAAATATGTCTGTCTGGTGCCTAAATATTAATTCGATCCGATTGCTCTCGAGACCTCGGGGCCATGGTGCTCTGAGGCCAAGTCTTTTGTAGACGATTTAGGGCGTCGTATGAGGGAAAAGGGCCTGGACCCGAGATCGGGCTCCTTTTTGACCCAACGCATCTCGCTAGGTATTCAGCGGGGGAACGCAGCAAGCGTCATGGGCAAGTTTGGGTAGGGGGCACTGCGGGGAGGGCTTTTTGACTAGGCCGGGAGTTAGTTGAGACTGAGCCTCTTCCCTAAGAATTATCTTTAAGAAATTGCATTATGGTTCACTACCTATGTGTGTCGTCAATCATTTCCTCTTTTTTGGGCCGTTAAGTACAATCAATCAATAGAGAAACGCGATTGGGAAGAGATTTAAAATTAATAAGGGTTTCATTTTTGCTTGTGGGGTACAGAACCCTAAAAAGGTTCCAACAATATTTTTGCCTTGGTGAAAACCCGAAGCCAAGCGGATCAATTGGTGTATTTTTGCTTCAGAAAGAAAGTACAATAATAACGTTTCTGTTTTCCTTTGTGTTTTTGTGAAATCCCCATTTTATTCCCTCATATCCTCCATATTGCTTGATCTGCACATGGCCCAATTATAGTAAAAGTTCCCCTTTTCGTAGCAAATACAACATTTCCTACGTAAATACTGGTATTATACCTACTATTAGTATGTATAAGGACATAATATGATAACTCCTTTCATTGGGTCCATCATCCTGTTTGTTCCTTTTTTTTAAAAGACTTCAAAAAAAAAGGAGGAGGTGTCTCAATTTGACCGTATATATTTGTTTTATGTGTGTCCACCTTCTTCGTTTATGAACCGATTTAGATGATTATTTTTGTGTTGGAAAGGAGATCCCAAGGGTGGTGCCATGATAAGGAAACCAGGATCTGATGATGGCATCCCAGAGAAATTAAGGGGAACTTTACTTTCCTGTTTGTAGTCGGTTTTTTGTTCAAAATTATTAAGTTTCAGATTAAAGAATAGAAAAATCAAATAAAAGTATGAAAAAAAACTGTTTTTGATCATTGCTCTTTAGATGTTAGTTTCATTACAAAAAAACTAGCTAAGTTCGAGTCGGACTCCCGCACCGATAGTTCCGTACTTCGTACCTTGTTACTATTATAATGATACCTATTCATATTACAAACAAAAGACATCAACGCGAGCGACAGATATATTCATTTTTTTTTTCATTCAGTTCAGACTCAGCTCAAGTGCGACTCACATATGGCTGGTTTTTTATTATTTTTTGTTTACTTCAGAATTAATACTATAATCACATTGAGTTTTATGCTTATATGTGTTAGAGTTTTTACAATAGGGCAAAATTAAAATTACCTCTAAAATACCTTAAGAAATATGTTTTCACCTCACATGATTGGAAAGGATTTATTAGTCATTCCATTTTAGCCCGCAAAATCTGAGATATTATGCTAGAATTTAAGGAAATGTTACATTTGTGTCCTAAAAGTAAAGCAAATATAATGACGCCTACTGGCATCTCTTTTCTAAGTAGCTTCGGTGCAACGGAAGGCAAACACCTTTTACTGACTCGGTGGCTCAGTGGTTAGTGCCCTTGACTACTGATCCGAGGGTTGTGGGTTCGATCCCCACCCAGGGCAAGCATTTGTGTGATGAGCAGATTTGTTTGCTCTGTGTCTGGGTGTTAAATTCATCTATATATGTATGTATTTAAACGTATATAAGTATGTAATCAATCTCTGGTAACCCATAACACAGGAAATTCTACTTTGGGGCCAGATGACCATGTGTGATTTGTCCCAGAATATTTATTTATTTATTTTAAATTGTGTGTGTAAATGGGTTCGATTTTCAAATGGTAGAGCATACAGATAGGTTACATGCTTCCTTACGGTAAAGCAAATAAAATGATGCTCTTTTCTTATTAGCATTCGGTGCAACGGAAGTTAATTACCTATTATATTATGTGTGTAAATGGGTTCGATTTTCACATGTTGTTTGTTAGAGCATAACCCATCTATAGTAAAAATCTCTGCGCAAAACACTCAATTTTTCACCTCACTACAACGAGGAAAAATTTTAAGTGCAAAAAACAGCTTAAGTAACATTAATAAAACCTATAAACCTATAACCTATAAACCTCTACGTATTAGCATTACGAAATTGTTTTTGGTGTACTATAACAAAATGTAACTTATAAAGACTATAACCGGAAGATATAGGGGTTCTATATATAAATATAAATTTTGTTTTTATAGCGGCAATAGATCCTGGTGAACTCATCAGTTCATCAGAATGGAGTGCGATAGCGGCGCCATACAGTCCATAGCACACCTAATACCACCCTATCAACCCGATCTTGTGCACGTTTGCGGATTTGATACCAAAAAGCCGTCGCTCTGGAAAAATAATGAGCCAAAGCTTTTGGAAACAGTTGGCATAAAAAGAAGCAAAAAATTAAATTCAAGCAGCAAAATCTTATTAGTTACAATAAATTCCCGAAAGCCTAATAGAAACTAAAAGAAACTTGCTCATAACTCGGAAACACCAGTCTATTTCCCTTAATTTCCTTACTCCTACCCGACGAAGCGACGACGGCTCGTTTCTGGCGTACTAAAAAGGTACCCAACACAGATAAGAAAATTTTTTTCCGCTCCGATAGATTGCGTAAGGAGGCGTGGCACACGCGTCGCCTTCATGCATAAACGGGTATGTTACTGTCATTCGTAAATGATTGTACTGCGCAGAAATTGCACAACTTCATGACAAGCTGAGCTCCGAGTATTTTTGTGACAAAATGCCGAAATGTGCTATAATAAGCTGCAAAAATGCAAGTAGTAAAGTGAATTTAAAAAATGGAGGAGTTTCTTACCATGTGTAAGTGAAAAACATTAATGAAAATCAATAGTTATATAAAAATATGAATATTTGTTTTTGGGTCTTTGTTATTTAGTGCGAGGGTGTTGTCGATATTTTTCAACGATATATTTTTATTTTTACTTTCAGTTTTCCAAAAAATCCTGAATTGAAGGAAAAGTGGATCACAAGTACAGGGCGTAACAGTAATTGGTTTCCCACAAAAACAAGCACTGTTTGCTCAAAGCATTTTAACGATGATGACTTTGTGGTTACACCAAACAAAAAATACATAAAATGTTTTGCTCTGCCTCATGTAGACGTTTGCATACTGACTTCAGTACGTATCGGTCGTTCTAATATTTTCTTTACTTTTTACAAATTTACAACCCCATAGTACTGGGAAACATAGTTTGGGGCTTGATGAAAGTGTTTGATTTGTTCATGAATATTTTTACTGCAAGTAGGTAAGTATCTAGTAAGCATCTTTAAGTAGCAAAAATTATAGTTTTAATAAAGCTTTAGTTTAGTTTTCCTTGAAATAAATCATTAGTACAGGTAAGCAACAAAGTATTTCGTGGCTTAAAAAACGTAATAGTTTGTTACCCATTCGTAAAAACATAAAACTCGAAGTCAACAGAAAAAGGTTGCTAAGCAACGCATATGTTGACAGTTATAAACAGCAATAAGTACCTATTTACAGTGGCACGACTAAGCAGTCCGCGGACTACGGTAAATATTAAATATTAGGGTAGTAAATTATTAGGTTTACTTTTTGTAAGTACGAAGTATTTATGTATAGTAACATTACATTGTTTAAAAATAGTAACTAAGGGTTTTATTATCTTCGCATCGGAACCCGCTTTAGGTACATCATTTTATTAGACAAGGGACGTCCACTGCTGGACAGAGGCCTCCCCCAAGGTTATCCACAACGACCGCTCTTACGCTGCCTGCAAGCAGCGGTTGTCGGTCCACCGAGTTGGAGGCCTGCCTAATCTACGTTTTTCGTTACGCGGTCGCCACTCAAGAACTTGACTGCACCAACAGCCATCTGTTCTATGTACAGTTTGTTAGGTTGTTGTTGTATTCTAACTTTGTATAAATTCTGAAATTGCAGTAATGTTTTAAAACAGAAGTTGTTCAGTTTCATGAGTAGCTTTCTTAAAAAAAATTGTTCTATTAACATCCTATATAGGTACTTCGATTTTTTTTCAGTTTGATACAAGTCCAATAAAAGTAGACAATGTTTCGGTCACGCTAAAGATGTTCGAGCGTAATATGTACCGAACTCGATCCGCTAGGTTCAATTACTATATAATTATTATTATTCATTTATTCTCAGGTTACTTAGTACTAAAAGTACAGACCCATAGATATATAAAAAACTTATAAAAATAACATTACATAGATACTATAAATATAATACATTATATGTATGTCAGTGTGTAACTTAACAAAGATGTTAGTAGTTTCGGTGACGCGTTGATAGGCATGGTGCCTCGGAACCGCCAAAACACGACATCTTTCGGCCAGAAGTCGGTGCTGGCGATGGTCTCCAGCAGAAGCTTCGGCACGCGCACCACGTACGACGTGAAGTGCACGTAGTGGCGCGACTCCAGCGGGAACACCCGCAGGCCGTAGCAGGACTTCTGGTGGACGCACTCCGTCACGTCCTTAGCCGTGACCGAGTGGTGCAGCCACGACACATAGAGCGCGACGTTCGGTGTGGCGGCACGCAGCACGGAGCCCTCTTCCGGTGCGGCCGTACCACACAAGCTTCTGCGAGGTTGCCTTCGGAATTTGCACCTCCTCTGTACCAAGGTGAAACCCTCCTCATCCACCCTGGCACGAGAGGGGTCGCTCGATGTAGGCGGCGACCTCGGTTTTCCGGACGACTTAGGTGGTGCGGGTCGCCGGCGGTGGCGTGCGGTGGCGGTGAAGTCACGGCAGCTCGCACGAACCAGTGGCGTTGGGTTGACGGACATAGGCGCCCGCGGCGGGGGCTGAGCGGCCGCGCGGGCAGCGCTCACAGGCGGCGACACAGGCTGCGACGAAATCGCTGCCACGACGGAGCTCGACGTCGGTTGTTTGTCGAGGACTCCACGTAGTGCGTCGATGTAAGCTGGCCTAGTTTCAGTGCTGTGTAGCGAACGTACTTCATTGCATGTCGGTCAGACTCTTTTTTAGGAACACGATGTCCTTCAGCAGGCTGGTGACGTCGACGTGGTCGAACCTGACAGGCGGTAGTTTGGCCAGCTCCCGCGCCACAAACGACGGCATATCGTCGGAGTCCGTCTCCTTCAGGACCTTAATGATGTCTTAAAGGGACTTCTTTCCATGTTCATCACCCTTTCTATGGGGAGCGAAGGTGCCGCAGATCTTCAGTGACCGGTAGAGCACCTCTGGCGCTGCAGATGTCACTCACGCTGAAGTTGCTGGAACAGATGTGGATGGCAGACAGCTCGTCCATCACGTCCAGCTTCTGCTGCAGGAACGCCAGGAGCTATTTGACGATGAGTGGCGCGTCGGAGGTGCTCTTGATGACGCGAGCAGCGGTGCGAGCCGCGCTCGACACGTAAAATGTATCACTATTAATTCCCTGACTCGGTAAATCGACCGCATCGCAGCGCGCATTGCACAGAACTGTGACACTATATTATAGTAAAGTGTACGTACGTGTAATATTATAGTACGTGTAATAAACACCTAATCGATATCTGACGGTCCTTGAGGTCTCTGACGACGGATCCGTGGTCACTTTCGTAGCAATCGACGCAGTAACTGAAAAACCTCCCATACCTCGCATTCCTAATATAATCTATCGATATTTAAAAAATGCCTTAATATAACCACAACACTATGAAAATGATACCATTTTTGGAAAAATTATTGCACGGAAAGTTTCAATTGAATAACCTTACTTCTAGTATTACGATCTGAAATTTTATTCGAAATAAATGTTTTATAATGAATTGCACAACATTACATATTATTTATTTAGTTCTAAACAATCACATTATTTTTTAAACTTTTAATGTTCATCAATTAAACTGGGCAGTTTTACTATTCTGGTATCACCTTACTGTTGTCATTCTGTCAATTTTCATAAACTCAATCTTATTAAATACAGTTTTAAGTCTATTTTTATTAAATGATTTTAAAGGTTTGTTTTTTGTTTTTGGGGGAGGTTACTTTAAAAAAATACCCAATAGCATCAACCTGTTTGTAGTGTGCTGTATGTGTAATGGCTCGCTCGGTGCTAGTACTAAAAAATAAACATCAGCGTTCTATTTAATTCTTCTATTCTGTGGTACCCAACGATGCATAAAAGCCTTTTTTCCAGTACATTCCATTTGCTAATTGGTATTAAATTGCACGGCAGCTTTTTAGTATAGGTTTACCGGTTCCCCCTGAAGGATCGGTGAAACAGTAAACCGTTTCATGAAATACACTTATGAAATATAGAGTGGTGAAGCTCTTCGAGAAATGCTCTTGTGAAATGTGGTAAGTAAATAAAAAGGTATTCTGTCTTATTTTTTATTACGAAGGTAGATAATTAAATTAGTTTGAAGAAAAGCCTTAAAACTTTTTGGTACAAGCTTTTGTTTGAAAAGAGTTTTTATGCTCAAACCTAAATGATTACGGTGCTAAATTAATAAAATAGAACAGAAAATCTTTTATCACAGTACAACAATCCTTACTGATATTGTAAATGTAACAATGTGTTTGTTTCTTTGTTTGTTACCTTTTAACGCTTCAACACCTCGACCAATCTTGAAGAAATTTGGCAAGCAGGTATCCTGTGTCACTGGGAAGGACATAGGACTACTTTTTATCCCATGAAAATAACATATTCCAATGCAGTTCCTGAGGAGGGAACTAAAAAAATACTCTTTTTTTTAGTTAATTTCTTTAACATCGCAACGGAACTATGGATTGTTGTGATTTTTTGCACAGAGATGGTTGAGGAGGTGGGAAATGACATAATTTATTTATCTGGAGATACTCATTTCCACGCTCGCGCACGTCGGCGTCGCAACGGAGTAACGGATTTGTATAGAATTGGTTGAGGGGGTGGGAAATGACAAAGACTGCTAATCAGAAAAACCCGATATAGTTCCTGAGGGTTATGCACAAAACTCGGGTCCTCGTTCGCGAGCCGTTTGCGGCTCGCCCTCCACTCACCTTCAAAGATAGTCATGAAAACGATATCCACGCGGGAGAAGCCGCGGGCTAAAGCTAGCGTAAATATAAATACATGTTTCCAAATTCAAAAAAGGCAAGTAGAGTATTTTTACGTTTATACTGAAAATAAAAGACAATCCTCGGACTTTGATTCCACCTTCAAAGTTCATCAATCAGCTTCAAAATACCAAAAGGATCTACTATCACCGGGAATACGGCTTCGTACCAAATTTCAGCTCAATCGGAATCTGGAAGTCGCTCTAAAATCATTTGCAACATTCGAACTTTACAAAATAACATACATACAAACATAGCAAGTCCAATTAAAGCTTTTAAAACACGAAAAGTTTAGAATCAGCAACTTAGATACAGTATGATTTCGAACTAACTACTTTTTTATCTACATCTCACCTGATGGTAAGTGACGATGAGGCCGAAAATGGAAGCAAGCGGGCTGACTAAAATTCCCCAACGCAATGTGGAACTGGCTATTTTATATTCAAGCCGGTGCACATCAATGCTGATGTTTGACGGAAAAACTTAGATAAGATGGTAGTAGGTAGCCCTGCACTGCCGCCAAGGAAACCAAGTCTTAAAAAGTTAGACCCCTCCGGCAGTTACTCCCAGTGTGAAGCGAATAGACTAACCATTACGCCATTGAAGCAGTTCATTAGCATAATATCAGCCGAAAGACGTCCACTTCTGGACCAAGGCCTCCCCCAAGGATTTCCATGACGACCGGTCCTGCGCTGCCCGCATCTAACAGCTTCCCGCGACCTTCACCAGGTTGTCAGTCCACCGTGTGAGAGGCCTACCGTGTGGAGGCAGTTAAATGCATCTATACTCATAAAACTGCACAAATTTTCTCAAGGAACCTTTACAACTGGAACAAAAAAAATTATGAATTTCCACAAAGAAATCGACAATCTGCTATTATAGTCCGGGATTTTAAAGAAACAAACTTGCACTCCAGACTCCGGTGGATCGGTCACTTAGAGAGAATGGAAGATCAGAATTCAAATAGAGCCTGCCAGGGTCAACCTGGGTATCGATTGGCAGATGGCTTGATGTGGTGAACGCGAATCTGCGCGAGCTCCAAGCTGGCGACTGGCAAGAAACCGCACAAGACCGGTACAAGTGGCAAGTTGTCGTAAAAGAAGCCAGGACACACTTTGGGTCGTAGAGCCAGCGAAGTAAGTATAAAACTTGCACTTCATGACTAAGCAATACTACACGACTTAGGCTCAGAAGGCCTTAATGTTATTACCCGATATGAAGCCCAGATTTATACTCCGAGGTCCCCCCTTTTTTTCCTCCGAAGTGCTCCATGGCGTATTTTTACCAGACTACGGCAAAGCCAAATGGAAGAGTTATGATTTTAACTTTCTATGTACGTATGTTCCACCGGAGCGCTTAAACTGGTGAGAAGATTTCATGAACAAAGTGTCAACCGATTCCTTATTAAGGTCCGGGTAAAATAGGCTACATTATATTACCCACGACAGAACGGAGAAAGACTGGGAAAGGGTGGGAGGTTGCTTGTTTGTTTGTGTGTGCAAAAGAATGTTGCTATTTATCTCGAAAACTACTGGGCCGATTTCTTTGCGAATTTTTGCATTTTAAAGGTATTATTTCAGAGCTTAGACATGTTTTGTGGCCGTAGACCACCAGAGAGCGCTGCGGCAGCCAGGATGGTTGGTACTAATGTTGTCATTTGTCTCGAAAACTACTGGGCCGATTTCTTTGCGGTGTTTTGAATTTAAAAAATCTTATTTCAGAGCATGTTCTTAGACATGTTTTATGGCAACCACCAGGGAGCACTGCAGCCAGGGTGGCTGGCGCTTGAGGGCTTCTTAGAAACTATTTAGCCGACTCCGTTGGGATTTTTTGCATTATGTAAGCGTAATATAAAGCAGGTTTTAAGGCATGTTTTACAGCTGTAGACTACCAGGGGGCGCTGCAGCAGCCAGAATTGTTGGCGCTTGAGGGCTTCTCAGGAACTAATCAACCGTGTCGACTGCGGTTTTTTGCCTTGTATTGTATAGGTATGTGTCATTTTAACCTGACTGCCCCAAAAGGAGGGTAATGTTTTTTGAGTCTATGTATGTATGTTTGTCGACTTCTTTGGCAGAGCCTGTAGCCTAAATGGTTTTGGTGTACGAGGTGTCCTTAGATTTTTCTTGATCCTGAAAGTGACATAGAATTTATTTTAATTCGACTGCCCAAAAAAAGGATAATGTTTTTTTCCAGTCAGGTTTTTAATCTTTATAAATTGGTTATAGGTTATTTTTTTTGGTGAAGGTCGCGGGAAGCCGCTGGATGCGGGCAGCGCAGAACCGGTCGTCTCATGGAAATCCTTAAATAATTTAAAGAATGTACGACGACATACGGACAACAAAATCTTTGAGAGTAAGTAGGCTTTAAATGGGATGGAGAACGTATTATTAAACGTAGGTGCTCCTTTTTAAAAGTTTACAATAAAATGTTGTTAACCAATGTTTGGCGGCAAGACTTAATTATGATGGTAGTAGCTAGCCGACGGGCTTAAGAAATACCCTACTACCAACCAAACCGAGTCTTACAAAGTTAAACTCCACCGGGATTGAACCCGTGACCTCTTGTTATGAAGCTAATGGACTATAATACTCCACGGCGGCGGTTAGAAGTCGTATAAAAAAAAACTTTTGACCATCGCAATATGATAATCTTGAACATCAGGACGATAAATTATAAAATATGTAAGGAAATAAGACTCCATAATACCAGTTACTGTCAAACTTGCAAGATTTTACGACGAAAAAATTGATCGTAAATATAATAAAGGGAGATCCAAGAACAGTACTTGGGGTAATTTAAAAAAAGTTGAGCAGTAAACAAAAAGGGTTGTAAAATTTATTATTAAATCCTCGCCTCATTTAGATGGTGTAGTGACGGTAGCGCGTTAAATTTATCTATGCTTCCAAAAAAGTCGTAAGAAGGAATTTCCTTGAATTTTCCCTATTCATATTATTACTTACAAGCTTTTATTTAACTTACAATTTAAGTATGTTTTTTCGGTTATGTTTTTAACAAAATATCAAAAAAATTGCTATTCTATGTGTATCAAACTGTATAATAAATTACCTGAGGAAATGAAGGAATTGACGCATAACAAATTTTTGAAGTCACTAAAAACTATGCTTATTGATAACTGCTACTACTCGGTGAATGAGTTTTTAAATGAAAAAATTTAAAATTTTATTTTCTAAGTTGTTGTTTGCATGTCTTTGAAATAAGGCTAAATGTGTATTGGACTATTAATTTATCTACCAACATACTGTACTTACCACATTTACGCAAATAAAATATTATTCTATATTATTCTATACGGGTGGAATCTTGCAACTCAATTTTGAAGCAGATTACTTTAACCGATTGAGCTGAAATTTTGTATACACGTTCAGTTAGAATGACAATGTATGGTTATCTAATTAAAAGCTTGTACCTAAAAGTTTCAAGATTTATAGATTATTGAAAATTTAAATGTATTACATGAAATAACATGACCCTTGCTCTGAGTAGTCTCGCAGGAGCTATATGGGTTTTCATTAAATATCAGGAGCACGATATACAAAGCTTTATTTTAGTATCGCCTGCAGCCGTTGATATGGTTTACACAAAACATCATAAACATTGCTCTCAATAGTTTCACAGGAGTAATATGAATAATTTTGAATAAAATCCAGGAGTACAAATATTCAATTACCTCCTTTATATTATATACAAATACTTTTATAATGGAGGTCGATGATACTATTGTTGGAACTGAGTGTTCCTACTCTTCGAGAGCAAAGGGAGATACCTCCGCCAGGCGAGGTGGTATGCCTGGGGTCCGACCGTGGACCAACCGTTGATGATTGGTACTTGTATATATAGGTGCTGAAGAAATGTTAATAGCGGGTTTTAGATGTCGTAATTATTTCGTTCTCTTCTCGCTTGTGATAAGCCTCAGTGGTGGGTTACTGCAGTTGTTGCCACAGTATTATAGAAACGCCTGTAAACGATGATATGGATTACACGATATATCTTAAACATTGCTCTCAATAGTTTCACAGGAGCTTTATGAGTAATTTTAAACAATAATCAGGAGTACGATATATATTATTCAATTACCTCCACTATACACAAATACTTTTATAATGAAGGTCATTGATAGTCAAAATCAATGATATGGATTACACAAAACATCATAATCATTGCTCTCCATAGTTTCACAGGAGCTATATGAGTAATTTTGAATAAAAATCAGAAGTACGATGTTTAGTATTCACTGACCTCTACTATATACAAGTACTGGTAGGTATAAAAGATGTTAGTGAAAATATTATAGAAACGCCTGCAATCGATGATATGGATTACTTACATGAAACATCATAAACATTACTATTTACTCTCCATGGTTTCATAGGAGCTATATGACAAACTTTGAATAAAAATCAGGAGTACGATATATATTATTCAATGACCTCCACTATATACAAATACTTGTATAATGAAGTTCATTGATAGTTTTTTAGAAACGCCCGTAATCAATGATATGGATTACACAAAACATCATAAACATTGCTATCCATAGTTTCACAGGAGCTATACGAGTAATTTTGAATAAAAATCAGTAGTACGATATATATTATTATTCAATGAACTCTACTATATAAATATACTTGTATAATGAAGGTCAGTGATAGTATTTTAGAAACGCCCGCAATCAATGATATGGATTACACAAAACATCATAAACATTGCTCTCCATAGTTTCACAGGTGCTATATGAGTAATTTTGAAAGAAAAAACAGGAGTACGATATATATTATTCAATGACCTCCACTGTATACAAATACTTGTATAATGAAGGTCAGTGATAGTATTTTAGAAACACCCGTAATCAATGATATGCATTACACAAAACATCAGAAACATTGCTCTCCATAGTTTCACAGGAGCTATATGAGTAATTTTGAATGAAAATCAGAAGTAAGATGTTTAGTATTCACTGACCTCTACTATATACAAGTACTGTTATACAAGATGTTAGTGATAATATTATAGAAACACCTGCAATTGATGATTTTTGAGGTGGGTTCTTTGTGGAAAGTTGTTCAGTATGATGAGTAGAACCGAAACACCTATCAACGGGTCCTACACTATTTTTTCACTTCCTGTATAGGGTATTGATTACCTGAAAATAATTTATTTAAAGAACCTATAATTGATTTGCAAAAAATCTTTTGGGGGTGGGTGTCAACATCATAATTTAAGGAGCCTATAATCGATTTGCAAAAAAATGGCCTTAAAATCAGCTAATAACAAAGTTTGTATGACAGTTCCAATTTTATTATGGATTGACATCTGAAATAAATAATTTGAATTGAATTGAATTGAATTTTTTTGCGAATTCATTATAGGTTCCTTGAGAAACATTGTTCAGTCTCATCAGTTCCACTCACTTTTAATTATTTTTCAGGTATCTCAAAAGGCCCCTACATTTTAATGGATCTCTTGTCATCGAAAATATCTGTTTATCCCAAATTTCAGCAGAATCGGAGCCCTGAAAATCGCTCTAAAATCGATTGCACGATTTGACATAAACAAACAAACATACAAATATTTAAATTTAAATTAAAGCTTTTAAAATTAATAATTTATACGTTTTTCATTATCTATGACGGACAGATGATTAAAAAGGACAAAAGGACAAAAGAATTTTATAAGGGTACCTCGTATACGACTACGGAACCCTTAAAAATGTAATGCATAATACCACAGTCGTTAACTTACTACGTCCATTCTTTTACAAATATACCGAGCATTTAATAAGAACAGCCGTTAAATTTGAGTTATGCGGTAACTTAACTACGCCACTTCCGGTCAAACGGAAGTTCAGCGTTTAATGTACTAACTGCCGGTTGGTAGGCTTTTAACTGCTTTAAAAATGTACTTAAAAGTTGAAACTGAAGATCCCGTAAAATCACAACTGACTAGCTGCTTACATGATATCAAGCACAGCTCCTATCATTTAAGGAGGACTGTTCACACTTATGGGATGGATCAGCCTGCTATCAGCTGAATACCTTTGGACACCATCGACTAAAGCGCCCGGTGACTCATTAGTGACGACGAGCTAGCCATCAACAAGCTCCAAAGCCTTTAGCATCACCCCAAAGTCACATGTCTATCGGTATTCCATCGAACTTCACGACCTCATATCCCCCCCGGCCACAGATGAGATACTAGTTACTTCGTAACCCCGGCTCCATTTCACCGTCGGTAAACGAGACGAAGGTGGAGGTTCCCCCAATTGTTGATCATGTTCCACCTTTGCGAACAAATTGTTACGCTTTCTTATTTATTATGACGATGAGAAGAAGTGGAACTTTTTGTCTGCGTCAGTGTTTCCCGATTCCTACAATTTGGAGACCTTCAAGGCGAGAGTGAATAGACATTATGTGAGATTGCGTGTACCATCTATGACTGCATCTCTGTATCTGGGAAGTGTCTCATCAAGTGAGTTGCAGCCAAACGCACTCAATTTTTTAATTAATGCAAAATGAATTGTGTTGTAGAAACAACACTATCTTATTATTGGTCTTCAAATGGAAGATTTAGCGACAGCGCACATCTTTCTTATCTTAACCAAAAACGGAAAGACTTACGGTCGATTAGTTAGTCTCTGTCATTCATATTAAATCTGATGGAGATGAAGTTCTCACTGTTTTCGATATCTGAAACGCCTTCTCTGTCCTTTTGTAAAGGAATGAAAGAGACTCTCGTTTTGTCAGGATTTTTACAGGTTCTCGGAACACCAGGTATGCGTACGGCAACGTCGAGTCAGTGTTGCGAAATCATTGTCCTCCCCTTAGGCACTAAACCAGCTGTAACTAAGGAAAGGCAGGACGGCCCAGAACCTGCGTCACTCTCTTGGCTTACTGGCTGAACCCGCAGGAACGACAAGTCGATACGTGCGGAGCCAGGTCGGCTGCAGGAGACTGCCGCTTTTCAGGCAGAACCTTACTTAGGCTCGTGATTTATTCTGTGTTGCGGAAGGATTGCCTTCTTTACAAACTCGTGACAAACACTGCGTTACCTATTACATAATTAAGAACACGCAGGGCTGCCCGAGACCTGCATCACTCTCTCAGATAACTGGCTGAACCCACAGGAACGACGAATACCACGTCGGCTGCAGGAGACCACCACATTTTCAGGTTTAAACTTACTTGCGTCTAACGGAGACCTCAAGCAGAACTCTCCACAAATACTGCTTTACCTGTTACACAATTTAGCTGCAGTGTTGCTCAGGATCTGTGTCGCTCTCTCAGCTAACTGGCTGAACCTGCAGGAACGACGAGTTTATACACGCAGAATCGGATCGGCTGCAGGAGATCGTCGCATTTTTAGGCAGAAGCTTACTTAGGCTTATGATTTACTTTTGTTGCGGAAGGACTGCCTTCTTCACAAACTCATGACAAACACTGCGTTACCTGTTACATAATTAAGAAGACGCAGGGCTGCGCGAGATCTGCGTCACTCTCTCAGATAACTGGCTGAATCCGCAGGAACGACGAAACGATACACTCGGAGCCACGTCGGCCGCAGAAGACCACCACATTTTCAGGTTGAAACTTACTTGCGCCTAAAGGAGACCTCAAGCAGAACTCTCCACAAAAACTGCTTTACTTGTTACACAATTTAGCTGCAGTATTGCTCAGGACCTGTGTCGCTCTCTCAGCTAACTGGCTGAACCTGCAGGAACGACGAGTTGATACACGCAGAGCCGGATCGGCTGCAGGAGATCGTCGCATTTTTAAGCAAAAGCTTACTTAGGCTTATGATATTTTATTCTGTATTGCGGAAAGACTGTCTTCTTCACAAACTCATGACAAATACTGCATTACCAGTTACAAAATTAAGAAGACGCAGGGCTGCCCGAGACCTGCATCACTCTCTCAGATAACTGGCTGAACCCGCAAGAACGACGAATCGATACACTCGAAGCCACGTCGGCTACAGGAGACCACCACATTTTCAAGTTGAAACTTACTTGCTCCTAACGGAGACCTCAAGCAGAACACTCCACAAAAACTGCTTTAGCTGTTACACAATTTAGCTGCAGTATTGCTCAGGACCTGTGTCGCTCTCTCAGCTAACTGGCTGAACCTGCAGGAACGACGAGTTGATACACGCAGAGCCGGATCGGCTGCAGGAGACCGTCGCATTTTTAGGCAGAACCTTACTTAGGCCATAGTAAATATATTAGTACTTACATACATACTTACCGATTGCTTTAACGGTGAAGGAAAACATCGTGAGGAAACCTGCACACGCCTGCGAAGAAACTCGAAGGTTGTGTGTGAAGTCGACCAACCCGCACTGGGCCCGCGTGGTCGACTAAGGCCTAATCGCCCTGATTCAGGGTAGGCTCGAGCCCCTCGGTGGGGACGTATATGAGCTGTAATTATGAAGTATATTAGTACTAACATACAGTATGGACACTCCCTGGCGCTCTCTAGATTGCGATCTCACCCCCTCGTCACCCAGATTGATACAGATTGGTTACAGTTTGGTTGTCGAACGTATAGGATTTCACCGCCATTTTGTTTGTTCCGTCATTTGTTTTTTGAAATGTCATTTCTGGCCCCTTGTATGAAGTGTCCAGGGTGTGCTTAGGCTTATGATTTATTTTTATTGCGGAAGGACTGACTTCTTCGAAAACTAATGACAAACACTGCGTTACCTGTTACATAATTAAGAAGTCGCAGGGCTGCCCGAGACCTGCGTCACTCTCTCAGATAACTGGCTGAACACTCAGGAGCGACGAGTCAAGACGCGCGAAGCCAGGTCTTCTGCAGTAGACTGCCGCATTTTCAGGTTAAACCCTATTTGCGCCGAACGAAGACCCCATGTAGGACCTAATTGTGAAGTTATGATTTAGTCAGTGTTGTCGAAGTATTTTCTTCTCCAAAAACACTGCGTCACCTGTTAAATAATTAATGAAAGCATTATTCTGTGGATCGTGTTGATGTCTTATAAAATGAAGAGATATCATACTTGTTTCGAGAGCGAGGTGTAGGTACTGGTAGGCAACCCTCGGCGCGCACATCCAACTCGCACTTTGCTGATTGTTCAAATTTCTACCGACACAGCCACATACGTGAAATAAAATAAAAATGTAATAACCAAATGAATTTCGTATCGTTAAATACTCCCGAGACACCAACCCAGAGTCAGTTACGACTTTTTGATGGCCTTTCTTATGCTCTTAGTACCTAATAAAGTTTCAATTACAATACTTATTTGAATATTATTTTCAATGTAAATTTTCGGGTACGCCGATATTGAGAGCATCAGTGTGTTCGTGGATAAGTTTTAAGGGAATGATAATGTTTAAACGCTTTTGACATGAAACGTCTTTAGAGTCACATGTGAGGTACCAGGTCAAAAACATGCACTGTAACGGAAGTGACGAAAGAATGTAACTAAAGTGGCGAAAGAATATTTTTTTCGCCTTAGCAACCAAGTAACTAACCGCGGCTCTCTATAACAACAAAGTCAGTCAGCGTTTATATCAGAAAGGATAAGGCTCCAAGGCCACACAGCCTTAACCGCGAGGCCGTAAACCTAGCTCCACGTAGAACGAAGCCCAAAGCGCCCCCTTGTGCATAAATGGTCCCTTTTTCGATGAAGCATGCAATATAAATTTAAAATATCAGTATCAGAATTTACCTTTATTAATTTCTACATAATGATTAATGAATTTCCACCCTATGTTTTCATGATACAGATTAATCTTTAGTTTAGAACTCTAGTGAAATTTTGGATAATAAGCTTCTTCTAAAAATAAGAACTTTGACTTTAAATGATTGTAAAATGGTGTTATTCTTTTAACCAATATGTAAGTAATTGAAATAAAAAAGTAAGTGTGTGGTTTTATGAAACCACGGTAAAAGTGAAACTTTAAAGAGGACGAAACGATCATGGCTGCTCTCGCTACGGTACAGAGGACGAAACGATCATACCGTCACGCAACATGCAACACACAGACGAAAAAATGTGAGACGATGTGATAAAAGATTCACTTTAATAATTTATTACCTACTTCATCATCATCATCATCATCATCATATCAGCCGAAGGAAGTCCACTGCTGGACATAGGCCTCCCCCAAGGATCTCCACGACGACCGGTTCTGCGCTGCCCGCATCCAGCGGCTTCCCGCGACCTTCACCAGGTCATCGGTCCACCGAGTGGGAGGCCTGCCAACACTACGCTTTCCGGTGCGTGGTCGCCACTCGAGAACTTTACTGCCCCAACGGCCATCTGTTCTACGAGCAATGTGCCCCGCCCACTGCCACTTAAGTTTAGCAATTCTGAGAGCTATGTCGGTTACTTTGGTTCTCTTACGGATCTCCTCGTTTCTGATTCGATCACGCAGAGAAACTCCGAGCATAGCACGCTCCATTGCCCTTTGGGTGACCTTGAGCCTTCTTATGAGGCCCATAGTAAGCGACCATGTCTCAATTCCGTACGTCATCACTGGCAACACACATTGGTCGAAGACCTTGGTCTTAAGACACTGCGGTATCTGGGACGTAAAGATATTGCGAAGCTTCCCGAACGCTGCCCAGCCGAGTTGGATTCGACGATTGATCTCTTTCTCGAAGTTGGACCTACCTAACTGGACTGTTTGTCCCAGGTACACATATTCGGTAACAACTTCGAGTGTAGAGCCTCCAACCTTCAGAGGAGTAGGTATGACACGGACGTTTGACATAATTTTTGTCTTGTCCAAGTTCATTCTAAGACCCACTTGTTGGGAGGCTCTACTGAGGCCATCGAGCATTGTGCCTAAGTCGTCCATAGTCTCAGCCATGACCACGATATCGTCAGCGAATCGAAGGTGGGTGATGTACTCGCCGTTGATATTGATGCCTAGTCCACCCCAGTCCAAAAGCTTAAAAACATCTTCCAGGGCGGCGGTGAACAGTTTCGGAGATATAACGTCTCCCTGTCTCACCCCTCGCTGCAGCTGGATAGGTTTCGAGTTTTGATCCTGGAGGCGAACCGACATGGTGGCGTTTTCATACAAACACTTCAGCACTTCGATATATCGATAGTCAATTTGGCACCTCTGGAGAGACTGTAACACAGCCCAAGTTTCGACCGAATCGAAGGCTTTCTCATAGTCCACGAACGCCAAGCATAGTGGCTGATTGTACTCTTCGGTCTTCTGTATAATCTGCCGCAACGTATGTATGTGGTCTATGGTACTAAATCCTTTTCGGAAACCGGCTTGTTCGGGAGGCTGGAAGTCGTCAAACCTGCGTGCGAGACGATTCGTAATGACCCTCGAAAACAGTTTGTAGACATGGCTCAGAAGTGAGATGGGTCTGTAGTTCTTCAGCAGGGTATTGTCGCCCTTTTTGAAGAAAAGCACGACCACACTTCTGTGCCATGCCTTAGGCGTTTGTCCCTCAAGTATAACGGAATTAAATAATTTCTGAAGAGCTTTAAGTACCGGTGTTCCACCTGCTTTCAGAAGTTCAGCCGTAATTCCATCATCACCCGGTGCCTTATTGTTTTTAAGCTGTTTAAGAGCCATTCTAATCTCGTACAGGCTGACGTCCGGGATATCTTCGGTATAGTGTCGGGTAAGTCTAGCTCTTGGGTCTTTAGCCAGATCGCTAACAGGCAGACGTGTGGTCGTGTACAATTGTCCGTAGAACTTCTCAACTTCTTCCAGCAACTCAGTCTTAGACGATATGATCCTGCCGTCCTCAGTCTTCAGCTTGGTCAGTTGGCTTTGACCAACAGACAGATCTCTCGCGAACACTTTTGAGCCTTTGTTGTTCTCAATCGCCTCTTTAATACAATTTGTATTATAGTGGCGCAAATCGCGAGTTAGAGACTTAGAGATCTGCCTGTTTAGTTGCCGATACTGAGTAGCGTCTTCAGAGGACTGCAAAACCAATCTGCGTCTTTCTTCCATGAGGTTGCTGGTGAAGTCAGAGATTTTTTTGGTTCTGTTTGAACGGCGAGTTTTGAAAATCTTAGACCCGACCGTTTGGACAATTTCCACGAACCTGTCGTTATAATCGTCCACATTCTCGCAGTCTCCTAGGCATTCGAAGCGATTGTGCAGCTCGAGCTGAAAGTTTTCGGGGTTTTGAAGCTGGATGGGCGCTGGTCGGAGTGTGGACTTCATCAGTCGACATCTTTCTAGCTTGGTCTTTAGATTCAATGTGCCTCTTACCATTCGGTGATCGCTTCCTGTTTTGACTGAGTTGATCACAGAGACATCATTGAATATTTGCCTTCTCGTCGACAAGATGAAGTCGATCTCGTTCTTCGTTACGCCATTGGGATGCAACCATGTCCACTTTCGCTGTTTAGGCTTTTTGAAGAAGGAGTTCATCATAAAGAGGCCCTCCTTCTCCATAAAGTCGGCCAGCAGCTGGCCACGTGCATTTCTCTCTCCATATCCAAATTGCCCCACTCTCAGCTCACCATCACTTCGTTTGCCCAGTTTCGCGTTAAAGTCCCCCATAACAATGGTATATTGGGTCCGGGAGCTATTATGTAGAGCTCTGGAGATATCCTCATATAGGAGCTCCACTTCGTCGTCCGAGTGTTGTGCGGTCGGTGCATATACCTGAATAATTTTCAGCGAATACCGTTTGGTAATTCGGAGAATAAGGTACGCTACCCTCGTCGAAACACTCTCGATCCGGACCACATTGTTAATGAGGGACTTGTGGACTAGAAACCCGACACCACCCTCGGACAGTTGGTCGCCCTCCCGGAAATAGAGCAGGTTTCCGGATTTAAGGATTATGGAGTCCTCCCCCTCTCTTCGGACTTCACACAATCCTACGATGTCCCATCGTAACCTGCTCAATGCTTCCTCGAGTTCTGTTAACTTTACGTCGGTTCGCAGTGTGCGCGTGTTGTAGGTTGCCAGGGCCAGAGGTCTTTTGTTATGGTAGCCTGGCATCTGCCGGGGATTCTTCGCACCCCATGCCCCGCCGTTACCTTGACCGCTACCGGAGCCAGGAATAGCGGGGCCGCCGGGGACTAGGGGCCGTTTTTTATTTGTGTCGGTCATTTGGGGGGTGTTGCCGTAATCGCCACGCTTGGCAGGCGGGTTGGCGATCGCAGTGTTGCAGATTGGCTGCAAGTCACGGAAAGACGCTGCTGCCCATCCTCCGGTTTGAGTCCCTTAGTCGGCTCTTACGACACCTATTGGATGAAATAGGATGGCCCTATTCTAAGCCGGGAGCCATACGGATCATCATCATCACATCAGGCGAAAGACGTCCACTGTTGGACAAAGGACTCCCTCAAGGATTTCCACAACGACCGCATGCATTACCTACTTATTCATCACTTAAGACAGTGTGGGTACAGTTATTGCCTAAATATTAAAAATCTATTGACTACGGAAATACTCTTAATGTGTTAATTATCACATAATACTTCCTTGGTTCCTTTGTTTTCTCAATTGGTAAACCCTTGGCATCATCTCACCTGATGGTAAATGACGGTGATGCCGAAGATGGCAGCGGGCTTATTAAGATTTCCCAACTCAATGGAGAACTGTCTATCTTATTTTCAAGCCGGAACACAGCAATGTTGGTAACACTGATGTTTGGCGGCAAGAGTTAATGGACAAACCATTTCGCCACGGATGCGGTTTCGCTGTAGTTGGGCAAAAATAGGGTTTAAATTCAAGAGACTGGAGGCTTATCTACACATAATAATAATAATAATATTATAAAGAGGAAAGATTTGATTGTTTGTTTGTTTGTATGGAATAGGCTCCGAAACTACTGGACCGATTTGAAAAATTATTTCACTGTTGGGAAGCTACACTATCCGCCGTTGCTAGCTATATTATATTTTCAAAAAAATAGGGATCCTTACTGAAACTCTAATAATGTAACACAAAGTGTAAAAAATGACCTTTAAAATTCCTGCAATATGTACAAAAAGTAGTTATTAATATTATTTCAAGATATAAACTTAAGCTACTCTGCTCACTTGGCACGAGGCAAAGTGGCAAAGTCGGCTGGAGTTCAGTGCGACGGGGAGAGAAAGCGTCGAACTATCCTTGCATTATCGAGGAGGACTGCTTTCTGCATTGCTGCAATTAATGGTCTGCCACGGAGATCCAGCCGCCTTAGGTGACGTTCAAGGTCGGCTGAAATTAGCCCGTTCACGGATAGGACTACGGGGATGATTTCAGTGGTTCCACTCGCCACATATGAGTAACCTTGTGTGCCAGGTCCAGGTACTTGGTCCTTTTGTCGGCATCAGCCTGCACGAGGTTTTCGTCATATGGGATAGTGATATCAACCAAAAACTCCCTTGACTGCGCCCGATCCATCAGCACGATATCAGGCTTATTCGAAGGAATCGTCCTATCCGTGATGATGGGTCGGTCCCAGTAGAGCTTGGCGCGGTCGCTTCCGAGAACCGGCTCCGGCGTGTACTTGTAATATGGCAACCGTCGAGATATAAGGCCATACTTAAGAGCGATATCTTGGTGTAGGATCCTGGCTGCTTGGTTGTGCCTGTGCAAATACTCAGTGTTGGCAAGCATGGAACAACCGGAGGTTATATGACGCAGGGTCTCCCCTGGTTGACGGCACAACCGACAAACGTCCAAGGTGCCATCTTTTATTATGAATCTCCTGTAGTTGTTCGTCTTGACCACCTGATCCTGTATTGCACAGACAAAACCCTCGGTCTCCGCTATTATTATTATTATTATAGTGGTAGTGTAGTGGTGGTGGTAGTGGTAGCGGTAGTGTAGTGGTAGTGATAGCGGTAGTTGTAGTGGTAGTGGTAGTGGTAGTGGTAGTGGTGGCGGTAGTGGTAGTGGTGGTGGTGGTGGTAGTTGTAGTGTAGTGGTAGTGGTAGTGGTGGTGGTGGTGGTAGTTGTAGTGGTAGTGGTAGTAATAGTGGTGGTGGTGGTGGTGGTAATGGTAGCGGTAGTGGTCGTGGTAGTGGTGCTGGTGGTGGTGGTAGTGGTAGTTGTAGTGGTAGTGGTAGTAATAGTGGTGGTGGTGGTGGTGGTGGTAATGGTAGTGGTAGTGGTAGTGTAGCGTTAGTGGTAACGGTAGTGGTCGTGGTAGTGGTGGTGGTGGTGGTGGTGGTAGTAGTAGTGGTAATGGTAGGGTAGTGGTAGTGTATTGGTTGTTGTAGTGGTAGTGTAGTGGTACTGGTAATGGTAGTGGCAGTGGTAGTGGTGGTGGTAGTGTAGTGGTAATGGTAGTGGTTGTGGTATAGTAGTGGTTGTAGTAGTGGTAGTGTAGTGGTAGTGTAGGGGTAGTGGTAATGGTAGTGGTAGTGTATGGTAGTGCTAATGGTAGTGGTAGTGGTAGTGTATTGGTAATGTAGTGGTAGTATCGTGGAATTGTAGTGGTAGCGGTAGCGGTAGTGTAATGAAGTGTACTGTAGTATAGTGTAGTGTGAGGCGGTACGAAGTTCTCCGGGACAGCTAGTCATCTATAATACTAATCAGACCAGTCTCTGCTATCTATGGCTTTACTGTGGTAATACCGAACAATTACGTAAGATGGCAGTAGTAGTAACATATCAATTCAATTCAATATACAGTTGGTGTGGTCGGGAATACACAAATGAACAATTTGCACTTCATTATTATCATATCAGCCGAAAGACGTCCAATGCAGGATTCTTCTGAGGGAGCCTTCCCCAAGTATTTCCAGTGACAACCGGTACTGCGCTGCCCGCATTCAGCAGCTTCCTGCGACCTTCACCAGGTCGTCGGTCCACCATGTTGGGGGGTTTTGCCGTGATCACCACGCTTGGCAGGCGGATTGGTAGTCGTAAGGCGATTGCAGATCTGTTGCAGTGCAAAGAAATGGCGATGATGCCCATCCAACGGTTTAAGAGAAAACGCGGCTGGCGCCATTTTTTCCATAGAAACGTAGTCCCTGGTTTCCTCCCTGGATAATGACAATAGAGCAAAAATGCTTGTTCCATCAAATCTATATCTACCATGGCAATGCCCCTATGTTTTTTTTCCCATATTCTAATTATAATAGGAAGTAATTACCCAATTGAAACGTTATTTTCAGTCACCCACCAAAAAATTAATACGCATATTAACAACAAAATTGAAACATAGAGGCATAGGTAAAGAGTTCTTTTCATTATTTTGAAAAAAAAAAATTTTGGTCAAATTTTGGAGGAGGAAATAGGGGACTACGAAATGTTGTTTTGGTCAATTTTAGCACCTATTATCGGTCTGCGTTGCAGTTCTCCCTTTCTTCCTGTATACGGAGAGGTTTGGGGGAGGGAGACAGGAACATTTTATTCAAATACCTATTCTTTACCGCGTTTCCTCTTGAGCCCTTAGTCATATCTTACGACACCCATAATTGGAAGAGATGGGATGGCCCAATACTGTGCCGGAAGCCGTACGACAAACATTGCATTATTTAGTAGTACATCTATGGTAAGTAAAAAAAATACAAATAAACTAGGTTCGCGAGGTACCTCATTCCAATGTTTTCTGGAATACCTAATGTTTTACTCAGTGCAGTAGTTCTTATTAACTTCGAGTAATGTACAAAGTTTCATCAACATCGTTACAACATTTATAGGCTTAATAATGAATAAACTTTCACCAAAATCTAGTTAACAAAAATTTAAAGAAAACGGCTGGAGATATTCAAATAATATTAGCACTACATAACCATAATTGTACCCAAATCCTTTCAGTAATTTTGGCGCTAAAGCACCGGCTGGGCGCATGAACACAAACACACACATACACACACACACCACACACACACACACACACACACACACACACATATACACACACAAACATAAGCATATAAATACAATTTTTATTTTTTATAGTTTTTAGACTGTTATTGTAAGACAATCGATCCTCATCTTAGATCCTTATCACTCCTTCGTCGCTCGAATTATTTAATGTTTATACACAATTTTCCTGAAGCCTCCTCTGCATGGCTTCACGGAAGTTAGAGAAACAGTTTTTACCATTTATAACGTAACAAAAGGTTTGTTTACTAAAACTACGAATCATCAACCGATTCAAACTGAGTTCTGCGTTATTGAACTAACCTAATCCACCTACAATGTAAAATAACTGGATCTGCGCTTGCGCACGGATACAGTCTTGCTTTTATTACTTTGGCAAGTGCGCCGTGGGCTCGATTCACACACCTATGGGCTAAGCTGTAAGCTTTTGTCTTGATCTTGATTTACCTAAATAATTGTGATGAATCGACTTGTATAACCACGATTAAGAAATTTTACTTTTTGATTCATTGAAACATTAAACATACTTACCTGTTGTTATGAAATTCGTTTCTACTGCGGACATAATATATCCTACTGGCCGCGTTATATCACAAACTAGATGAAGTATGTAATGTAATAATTAGGTACTTGAATTAATTCAAAACAAACAACCCAACTGCATAAATTACGGTGAAGGAAAACATCGTGACTCGTGAGGAAACCTGCACACGCCTGCGGAAAAACTCGCAGGTTGTGTGTGAAGTCGAACAACCCGCATTGGGCCCGCGTGGTCGACTAAGGCCCGATCGCCCTAATTCAGGGTGGGCTCGAGCCCCTCGGTGGGGACGTATATGAGCTGATATCATCAAAACATTTAACGTACAACATCTCACCTGGTGGTAAGGTATTATTACATAATTTTGTCTGTTTATCGTTCTTAGTGAATAAAATTTTATAAGAGCGTCGGTGACGTAATGACTAGGGCTGCTACCTCCTGTCCGGGAGGTCGAGGTTCGAATCCTGCCACGTATAATTTCGATTTCATATGTACGTTTATCCGATGCTCTTACGGTGAAGGAAAACATCGTACAACATACTTTGGGGCCAGATGACCAAGTGTGATTTGTCCCAGAATATTTATTTATTATTTATTTATTTATTATCGTAAGGAAACCTGCACACGCCTGCGGAGAAATTCGAAGGTTGTGTGTGAAGTCGACCAACCCGCAGTGGGCCCGCGTAGTCGACTAAGGCACGATTGCCCTTATTCAGGGTAGGCTCAAGCCCCTCGGTGGGGATGTATATGAGCTGATATGATGAAAGGTCAACCAAGTAAGAGGTAAAATCCAACACTTAGAGTTTAGACGCTTCCTCTCTATTTTGTTTCTGTCTTCGTTTGTCGCCTGGGCTTGTGTCCAACCGGCTCAACCTCTGTTACTTATTTTATCTTGTCATTTAAATTACATCTATATTTACCCCACTGTTGGGCTACTGGACTCTTCGAATGTCTGCGGAAAAGTAAGGCTATACTCCATACACGCAGGCCAAGCCCTAATTGTTGGAGGTTGTAGGGCTAGTGGCGCATCCTTATATTCTCTCTTATCGTGTTGCACAAATAACCGTGCTATGGGCTATGGGCTTGTGCTCAAATCACGTGAGGTTCGATAGGGGGGAGAGGAGATCTAGAGGGGGGGAAATCACGACAGATCACGTTCGGGGGGAGGGGGGGTATAAGGACACCTCACATCTATTTTTCTACAGACAAACAAACTAAGAAAAAAATCTAACACATGAGTAGATAGTTTTCTCGGTTTCATTAAAAATAAATCTTCAAAAAAGCGAGTCTTTTTTACGAATTATTTTTGAATTTTTCATTTTTTTTAATTAGTTTTTAAGATACACTGAAGTCATTGCCAATATGCACATTTTAACACTTAAATCTGTAGAGTAACTTTTAGAGTAATCGCCATGTTACACTTTCCCTAAAAGAGGTACCTTCCCCTATCGAACGGAACGAGCGAAAAAACATTTTCAATACTAAAACCACAGTAGACTACTTTAGTCTATTGTGCTGAAACTCACCTTGTTTTGTTTTCATGTCACATTTTAGGCCCGAGTACTTCACTTACCTATGTCAGTGAGTGAGTGACCTTACCATAACCATCCATACCATACTAGGCACTTCAATTTGGGGCTAGACAACTTGACCTTAATATAATGTTGGTCTCGTAAGATACACGATCAGCTCTTGGTTTGCGCCGGTGAATGGGAACCAGTTTCGCTCGATACGGGAGGGGATTTATGAATGGAGACGACGACGTGATGTGGATTACACTAACACCGTACGCACGTAAGTATAGTATACAGGTGACTTTTAAAAATAAAGATAAGCATGTACTGGTGATTAAAAACAACTTTCCCAAAGAAACTATATGTCAAATATGAAAAAAAAAATTTGGTCCTTATACATTTTTGCCGATTTGATAACTTAATATGTATCGAGGACCAAAATTTTTTTTTCTGATTTGACATAGTTTTTTTGTGAAAGCTGTTTGTAATCACGAGTATATTCATATCCTTTGCTATCAAGAACTAATTAAAAGTCACCCTATATATGTATATTATAGTACTAGCGTAACTTAAGTAAGTATGCGTTGTATACTCATCATACATATTTATTCACAGGCAAAATGTACAATTTCCTCAATCATTTGTACCTGTATTTTTTCCTCTTATGTTGTGCAATAAACCGCCTCCGTAGCTCAGAGGCAAAGTTCACTGGCTTTACACAAGAGGTCGCAGGTTCGCTTCCCGGCGGGGTCAATTGTAAGACTCGGTTTGGTTGGTGGTAGGGCATTTTCTAAGCCCGCCTGGCTAGCTACCACCATCTTATCTAAGTCTTGCCGCCAAATATCAATGTTGATATCATTGGTGTGTTCCGGCATGAAGATAAAATAGCCAATTCCCCATTGCGTCGGGGAATCTTGGTAAGCCCGCTTCCATCTTCGGCAACATCGTCACTTACCACCAGGTGAAATGTTGCCAAGGGATTACCAATTGTGAATAAAAAAAAATAAAGCGTTTTCTAACAATCAAACTTTTTTGAAACTTTGCTCATTAATATACAAGTTTACTTTACAACACAATAACTTGGGAAAAGTTGTTCAGTAGGATGAGTAGAAGTACTATTTAAACGGACCCGACACTTGGCAAGCCCGCTTCCATCTTCGGCATCATCATCATTTGTCACTTATCATCAGGTAAGATGATGCCAAGGGCTCCACACCAAAACTTTAACTTCCAACAGAACAAGAGGGCAGTACATACTTTACACTTGGTAAATAGAGGTCTACTTATTCTGAACTTTAGAAATTTTATTTTTCAATGTCTTTTTCAATATCTGTGGGAACGGAAAGACAGATATTCCTGTAAACTATGCATTCAACCTCATATACTGTGATTTTTTCATGATTTAAGGCGCAATAGTTTTGGAGATAAGAGGGGGCGGGGAATGGTAAATTTTGTCAATTTTCTTAATTTTTTAAATTCAAAGCTATTTATCTTAAATTTATAAAAAGAAATATATATATTTGAAAAAACATTTTTTTTTAAATTTTCTAATGAACCCACGAAAAGTAGCTCCATGTTGAACATACGACTTAAATATTCGTTTACGACCTTTTCCTTCCACTGGGTTCTGAGACTGCAATAAGCTGTGATATAATAGATAATAAGATAATTCTCCATAATTTTAGAATCATAAGGTAATATACTGAACCACTGAATGGTAGATCTACTGAAGTTTACATATGAATACAAATATCAACTCAATCGGTTCTGTAGTTTCCGAGCAAATTGGACGTGACAGACGGACGGACAGACAGACACACGAATTATCTTATAATGGTTCCGTTTTTACCTTTTGATACCTTAACTGTAAAAGAAAATACTAGCTGCCTTGAGTCTAATGGTATCTATCTGTACGAACATCAAATTAGTTTTAATTTAGACTATTCGGTGTAAATGCAATCAATCGTGAGATTCATTCATACAGCGTCAGGCTATAAACTCAAAGTATTATTTTAACCTCTTTATGACTTGTTTCTTAACAAACCGACTGAGACCGGTTTATTTTATTAGTGGCTGAGTTTTAATCACCATTTTTATTAAAAGTTTCCTTTTTATTTTATTAAAAATAGGAAACTTATTCATTTTATTGATGTTAATTACTAGCTTTTGCATGCATGGATATTATATTAAGGGTGCCGTAGTCCAACCAGGAACCCTTATAGTTTCGCCATGTCCGTCTGTCTGTATGTTTGGCGATATGTCACATTAACGGTTTTGCTCAAAGACTATTTACAGATATACAGCTGAAACTTGGTCATCACATCAGCTCATATATACGTCCCCACCGAGGGGCTCGAGCCTACCCTGAATTAGGGTGATCGGGCCTTAGTCGACCACGCGGGCCCAGTGCGGGTTGGTCGACTTCACACATAACCTTCGAGTTTCTTCGCAGCCGTATGCAGGTTTCCTCACGATGTTTTCCTTCACCGTATAAGAGCGTCGGATAAACGTACATATGAAATCGAAATTCGAAAACACATTGGTACGTGGCAGGATCGAACCACGACCTCCCGGACAGGAGGTAGCGGCCCTTACCATTACGCCACTGACGCTCTTACGTTAAACTTGGTACGTTTATAAAAATACGTGTCCCCCAGTCTATAGAGTTATGAATTAACATCTATAAAAGTTTTTTTAGAATACCTCTCCTACACGTAAAGTGGGGGTGATTTTTTTATGTGCACTACCCTATCGTGCAGGGAACGTTTAATAGCTCTTTTTAAACTAATGAGGGTTTGCTAAAATCATTGTTCCGTTAGATGATTCGTTTACTAGATATAAAGTTTCTTATAAGTTCCGTACCCAAAGTGTAAAAACAGGACCCTTGAAATTTTAACGGATGATGTATGTTGTTGCCGCTTTAATAACAAATATACTAAAAATTTCAAAAAAAGAGAAAAAATAAGGGGGGGTCTCCATACAAACCACGTGTTTTTTTTTAAATGTGAAGAAACTAGCGCCATCTTCTTGCCTGCGTCTGTGTTTCCCGACTCCTACAATTTGGGGATCTTCAAGGCGAGAGTGAATAGGTATTATTTGAGTTTGCGTGTACCATCCTCGACTACATCGTCCCTTACCATCAGGAGAGATATAGTCAAACGCACTCAAATTTTTTTATAAAAAAAATAAATCTAGTATGATGGTACGGAACCCTTTGTACTAGCGCCATCTAGTATGATGGTGCGAAACCCTATGTGTGTGCGGTTCTGACTCGCACTTGGCCAGTTTTTGTTAGAATTGCAGGTCTCTACTCCCTACCGGCTAAACCGCTATTTTAGGAAAAGTAAAAAGTATTGGAAATCATCAGTATTAAAAGGAAAATCATCACGGTCAAGTAGGCTTTCTTAATTTAGGAGGGATAGTGGACCAACTTAAGATGTGCAGTTGGATTTGTAAAAAGTTCATAGATTTGCCATCAAAAATGTTCTATACCAACTACAAGAATATTTTTGTTTTTTAAATATAAATTTATTATACTTTGCGCGTGAACCTACACGCATTTGAACATTGTAATGATGTAAACGAGGAATCGTAAGTGTATGGTGCGCGAGCTGCAAGCGGCTCGCTGGCGTGGAAATAAGTTTTCCCAGATCCCTCAGGAACCATCCATTCTCCGAGATATAATGTATCCACTTTTGTTTACTGTCTTTTACCACACCCCGGACACTTCATACAACGGGCGAGAAACGACATTTGTAAAAACAAAGGACGGTACAAATGAAACCACGGCGAAAATCTATAGGTTCGAGAACCAAATTTAAACCAATCGTATCAACCTGGGAGACGAGGGGGTGAGGTCGGAATCTAGAGAGCGGCAGGGAGTACCCATACTGTAGGTATGTTAGTACTAATATGAATATTTTGCTTTTACTTTAAGCTTTGTACCAAACTGTAATCTATACCACGTATAATCATGATCTATCTACCTACCAAATTTCTTTCAAATCCGCTATGCCGTTTAGGCGTGAAATTTTTTAGTTCAATTTGATTTGTAGCTTTAGGATGGAGACATGTAAAAATGGAGACAATAATATCGAAGATATTTACTGCTAAATTTAATGATAATGCCGAAGATGGAAGCTGAGTAAAAAGAACCACCGACCGAATGGGGAATATTAAGACTGATCTGATGGTCTAGTGGTCCGTGATAAGCTCGGTTCGTAGTAGGGATGCATCGATACGCCTTTTTGCCGATACGATACCGATACCGATACTCTTATAAAAATATCGGCGATACCGATACCGATACGCTTATTGAATTCAAAAAGGAAGGTAGAATAAATAAAACACAATTGATTAATAGTTTTAGTAATCAAAATTAACATTTATAAGATTTTTATTTAAAAAACAAAGCATTCTTAAGTTTTGCGGGCAAAGGCGATTTCGCAAGTCTGTTTGAATAAGACCTGCGGTGGAAAATAGTCTCTCAGATGTGACAGATGCCTCGTTTGCAACGAAATAGATGGGACAACACGCGCGTTTACATTACATTTTTAAAGCGCGAAATGTGAAAAGTATCGTTGAATCTGCCATAAAAATATCGCCGATACCGATATATCGGCAAACCCGAAGTATCGCCGATATATCGGTATCGGTATCGGTATCGGATGCGTCCCTAGTTCGTAGGTTTAATAGGGATGACGATAGCATCAGAAATAAATTATGAACTCTTGATCACTAAATTGCCCTCCTACTTAAACTTCGGAAAACCTTACTCGTTAGGTTTTCCATCAAGTCTTCGATTTTTAATTCACCAAAATCACAAAATGAGTATACATAAATAAAAAAAATCAATGATTGTTCAAAACTATGACGTTACGCCTAGGTATTTCAAATATTTTTAGAACAAAATGTCGTTTTTGACAAACGATAAAATTAAATCAGATGATTAGCATTCATCATCCCTCCAGGGCAAATATTGGTGTAACGGAGATATTTTATTTGCTTTGTGTCTGAGTGTTTAATATCTAATCTAATATAAAAAAAAGTTCAGATAAAACCTTACGTAAATCTAATGTGAAGCCAATCGAAACCACTCCAAAACTGTAAGTATAATGAAAACGCACACATAAGACGTCAATACCACTCCAAAATACTCGATTGTGCTAAGACGTCTTCAAAGACACGCGCACACAAATAAAACACCGATACCATACACGTTTCAAAAAGTGGCATCAACTTGACAGTTCACAGCATTCTATCTAAACTTTTTTTTTGATCTGAGTATCTCATCATCATCATATCAGCCGAAAGACGTCCACTGCTGAACAAAGGCTTCCCCCAATGATTTCCGCGACGATCGGTCCTGCGCCGCCTGCATCCAGCACTTCCCGCGACCTTTACCAGGTCGTCGGTCCACCGTGTGGGAGGCCTGCCTGATCTGAGTATCTAATGTATATTTAAACGTATTATAATTAGAAATATCAGTCTCTGGTTCCCATAATTAACATGATATAGGTAAGGAGTGTCTGAAGCGTCGGTGGCTCAACCGGTAACGACTCGGTCCATCTAACCAGAGGTACCGGGTTCAAATCTGGACGGCCAATGTACCAATGAGTTTTTCAAAGACTTACGTACATACTTACCGATTGCTTTAACGGTGAAGGAAAAACATCGTGAGGAAACCTGCACACGCCTGCGAAGAAACTCGAAGGTTGTGTGTGAAGTCGACCAACCCGCACTGGGCCCACGTGGTCGACTAAGGCCTAATCTCCCTGATTCAGGGTAGGCTCGAGCCCCTCGGTGGGGACGTATATGAGCTGTAATGATGAGGTAAGGAGTCCAAGTTTGGATCCCAATAAGGTCAGGGAGACTGTGTCCGGTTTTTCCCTAAATATCTACCTTGCAGGGTAAAAACTACACAGCTATGAAGGCCATGAAAGTTCCCTCTCTCCAAGAGAACCTAGATACACAACACCCCTATGCCAAAGTATATATATTAGTACTAACATACAGTATGGACACTCCCTGCCACTCTACACCGCCTACAACCGCCTCCGTAGCTCAGAGGCAAAGTTCACTGGCTTTACACAGGAGGTCACGGGTTCGATTCCCGGCGGGGTCAATTGTAAGACTCGGTTTGGTTGGTGGTAGGGCATTTTCTAAGCCCGCCTGGCTAGCTACCACCATCTTATCTAAGTCTTGCCGCCAAATATCAATGTTGATATCATTGGTGTGTTCCGGCATGAAGATAAGATAGCCAGTTCCCCATTGCGTTGGGGAATCTTGGTAAGGCCGCTTCCATCTTCGGCAACATCGTCACCTACCACCAGGTGAGATGTTGTCAAGGGTTTACCAATTGCGAATAAAAAAAATTAAAAAAAATCTCTCTAGATTGCGACTTTACCCCCTCGTCACCCAGATTTATATAGAATGGTTATATACAGTTTGGTTGTCGAACGTTTAGGATTTCGCCGCCATTTTGTTTGTTCCGTCATTCCTTTTTTGAAATGTCATTTCTGGCCCGTTGTATGAAGTATCCAGGGTGTGGCTATGCACAGCTGGGGCCTGGGTCTCTTTTCTTCACAAACTCTAGAAGTTTAAGCCGTACTGCACACACGAGGGCCAAGTCCTGATTAGTGGAGATCATAGGCTTTGACGATGTACTCTCTAGATCAGGAGTTCCCAACCAGGGGGGCACGCCTCCCAAGGGGGGCGTAGAGAGATGTCAAGGGGGGCGGAAAGCGTTTGTAATTTTCTTTCTCTTCCCGCGACCAAACTCCCATTTAGGAACAATAGCGCACCACCGCGTCACCAATACGGCACATGACAAGAAATCCATTTGTTGTCGATGTGTCACAGTTACCAGAAGAAGTTTAGGAAGATTTTCTAGAAATGAAGACTGATTCGTCCATGAAAGATGACTTCCATCTTTTGACATTGGAGCAATTTTGGATCTGATTGCCTGTTAATTCGAAACTTGCCTCTCTTGCTGTACGAGTACTAGTTCCTTGTCCTTCAACTTACTTGTGTGAGACAGGCTTTTCTGCTCTAGTATTAATTAAACCTAAACAGCGAAATCGTCTTGATGTCGATAGCGACCTGATGATAGCTCTGACAAAAACAGAACCTAGAATTAACCAACTGGTTCTGAACATGCAATCTCAAGTGTCTCATTAGTCCTTACTCTTATTTTATTATTTTCTTTGGATAAAACATTTATTATTTTAATTTCAACTTTTAAAAATTGTTTATTAGAATTTAAAAAAAGGGTTTTAAGTACATAATGTATTTTTTTTTGTATTTATTGAAAATGTAAAGGGAGGGGGGACATGAAAAAATTATTAATAGTCTGGGGAGCCTTAACAAAACAAAGGTTGGGAAACCCTGCTCTAGATATAGCGTGACGGCGTAGATCACAGAACACTATTACTCCACAAGGCGTAGATTCGATGAAAAAAATACCGCAAAACTGTTCTCCGGTAATCCACGCACACTGATACGGCCTGTATGACAAGTGACAGGTGCGGGTATAAGACAGTGGTTGTCATGCACACAAGTAAAATAAGCTGGCCCGTTTTTATTTAAGTGATTACAGAGTGATGCTTTATCTAGAGAGTAATTATATAGACAAAGGTCACAGTATTACGATAAGGCTTACAGTAGCGCAACGCCTTTCATGTCGCACGATGCGCCACCGGCTTAGGTACTAGCCCATACTAGCCAGTAGTCAGCCTGGCAAACTCCTCAGGCCCCACCGCCCGCCCCGCAAGTACCCTTCCGTTGCTCTGCGTTAGTACATTCGTTGCGCTACTGTAAGCCGCTATATTGTAATACTGTGCAAAGGTTGTAGGGTTAGTAGCGAACCCCACTGACGGAAGTTTTCAAGCCTCCTTTTATTGACAGCTACCGGAACCAACGGCTTAACGTGCCTCTAATCCTGGAAATGACTGTACTTTAGGTCAGTTAACTTGTGTGATCGACGCAACGACGCTAGTCGCACTGTGTGCTTGCTACCTCTCCACGGTTCACTCCCTGCTCAAGTATGGAGACGAACTGTGGGGTTGCACCGTGGAATTTGAGCGAGCTTGCGTCACACCCTGGACACTTCATACAACGGGCCAGAAATGACATTTCAAAACAGGAATGACGGAACAAACAAATGACATTTCTGGCAAATAAAAAATATAGTAACCAAAAATACAGAATCTTCTATAAGGCTTTTGAAAGGATAATTTTAAAAGAGATAGGTTTTGTCTCCGTGAGGTTAGTAGATAACGCTAGCTGATTAGATTCTCTTTGGGTTAAATCTTTGTAAAGAAAAGAGAATATATATGAATGAAGCGCATAGGTTACACCAAGGAATAAATAATTAAATTAAAATAAAACAAATATTTAAGGGGGGCTCCCATACAACAAACATGTTTTTTTCCTAATTTTTGCTAGATATTGATAACGGCAACAGGTAGGTCGCTTGCAATACTCACAGAATATTGAGTTATATTATTTACTTTAAAAAATAAATAATGAAATCAAACTAAAATTATAATGTAGGGGGGCTCCCATACAACAAACCTGATTTTCATAGATAATGGTACGGAACCCTACGTGCGCGGGTCCGACTCGCACTTGGCCGGTTTTTTACTTACTATTCCGCAAACGAAGTCCTACAATTTTAAACCCCGGGAAAAATCAATGTTCAAACTCGTAACCTCCCACTGTGCACCATAGACACGGCCTCCAATTGTCTTCAGAAACTTTGGGCCCATTATCTCCTATACTGTGCGTTATTTATCACGCCCTAGTACCTCTACCTTTAATCCCCAAGATTTCTCTTGATAAATGCATGTAGTCATCCAACTTGTAAAGCAGACACCAACATAAAGCTAAGACAATGAATTCAATGGAACAAGTTTTGAGGAAATGTTCTTAGGTGCATTGCAGTGCAAAACAGTTTTGAAGTTAGGTACTATACAGCAATGTACCACACCCTGGACACTGCATACGAACGGTCGTAAAATGACCTAACTAAAAAAAAATACGGAGCAAACAAAATCACGGCAAAATCCCATACGTTCGAGAACCAAACTGTAACCAATCTGTATCAACCTGGGAGACAAGGGGGTGAGGTCGCAATCTAGAGAGCGACAGGGAGTGTCCATACTGTATGTCATTACTATTATATATACTTTGCTTGTACAGTACAATACAGAACAAAAAAAAACAACCTTTATCGTTGTCTTAAATAAAACCAGGGTTAAAATCCTTTAACTGGTGTTTCTACACTCAAACTTAGCCCAAGAAACTAAATAAAGTTCATACGTTTGACGGCTCCCGACTAACACTGTCAAAGGTGCCACCCGCCGCGCCGGCGGCCGCGCGGCAGACGGCACGGTTGAACTCAGAGCGGCACCTTGATAGAGTGTTTGTCGGGAGCCGTCGAAGATGCGGTTAAATGAGCGAACGAACTATAATCGACAATTTGATTTTTTTACTTTCGAAAGACGAAGGAGTAAAAGAAAGTTATGTAATCGTTCGAAGAACGAAAATGTAAATTATGGATAAATTAAGTTATTAAATTATAGATACGAGTAAGTGTCCTTACAAAAATATGTGTTCTACGAGTGGGAGTGCAGTTTAATTACAATTTTTATTAAATTAATTATGAATGGAAGCATCAGATAACAACAACTAATTTAGCAACAACCTTAATAATAATTTCTTAAAAACTTATACTTGAAAAAATGTTAGACATGCCTACGAGCAGGTATGTTCTACGAGTGGGAGTGCAGTTTAATTACAATTTTTATTAAATTAATTATTAATGAAAGCATTAGATAACAACAACCAATTTAGCAACAACCTTAATAATAATTTCTTAAAAATTTATATTTGAAAAAATGTTAGAGATGCCTACGAGCAGGTATGTTCTACGAGTGGGAGTGCTGTTTAATTACAATTTCTATGAGGTTAATTATGAATGGAAGCATCAGATAACAACAACCAATTTAGCAACAAACTTCATAATAATATCTCAAATACTTATACGTGAAAAATGTTAGATATTCCTACGAGAAGGTATGTTCTACGAGTGGGAGTGCAGTTTGTTTAAATTTTATATCAAATTAATAATGAATGGTAGCCCCCAGACAACAAGAACCGATTTAGCAACAACCTTCATAATAATCTCTCAAAAACTTATACATGAAAAATGTTAGACATCCCTGTGAGAAGGTATGTTCTAAGAGTGGGAGTACAGATAATTCACAATTTCTATTAAATTAATTATGAATGAAAGCCCCAGATAACAAAAATGAATTTAGCAACAACCCTCATAATAATCTCTTAAAAACTTATACATGAAAAATGTTACACGTTCCTGCGAGAAGGTATGTTCTACGAGTAGGAATGCAGTTTATTTAAAATTTCTATTAAATTAATAGTGAATAGAACCCCCAGATAAGAATGACCAATTTAGCAACCACCTTCATAATAATATCTAAAAAACTTATATTCATAAAAAAGTTAGACATTCCTGCGAGAAAGTGTTTTACGAGTGGGAGTGCAGCTTATTTCAAATTTCTATCAAATTAATTATAAATGGAACAACTAATTTCGCAACAACTTTTATAATCTCTTAAAAAGTATACGTGAAAAATGTTAGACATTCCTGCGAGAAGGTATTCTATGACTGCTAGTGTAGTTTATTTAAAATTTCTATCAATTTAATAATAAATGGTAGCCCTCGGATTACAATAATCAATTTTGCAACAACTTTCATAATAATCTCTCAAAAACTTATACATGAAAAATGTTAGATATTCACACGAGAAGGTATGTTCTACGAGTGGGAGTGCAGGTTATTTAAAATTTCTATCAAATTAATAATGAACAGAAGCCCCCAGATAACAACAACTAATTTAGCAACAACCTTCACAATAATCTCTCAAAAACTTATACTAAAAATTTTAGATATTCCAACGAGAAGGTATTTTCTACGAGTGGGAGTGCAGTTTATTTACAATTTCTATCAAATTAATAATGAATAGAACCCCCCAGATAACAATGACCAATTTAGCAACAACCTTCATAATAATATAAAAACTTATATACATAAAAAAGTTAGACATTCCTGCGAGAAAGTGTTTTACGAGTGGGAGTGCAGCTTATTTCAAATTTCTATCAAATTAATTATAAATGGAAGTTCCAGATAACAACGTCCAATTTTGTAACAACCTTCATAATAATATCACACTCAAAATTCAAACACGCCATGTATCTAAAACGACTCTCACGTCCCTTAACACGTTGCCTGCCCAAGTTGCGCTCAAGTAATTAATTAAACTTAGTATAAGTTGGCTCATGTTTGTACCCCGGCTTACCCAAGTTTGAGGGTTAACTTCACATGGATGTCAAGCCTCTGGAAATGACATGTGTCAACGTCATCGATCGGCAGAAGAGTAATTAGAAAAGTTTGTACAATTTTGTTGTTTAGGAGGGTTTTCTCTAGTTTTAAATTACATTTATCTAACTAAAACCTCAAAATCTAATTATTTGACGTTAGGCTGCTACGAATCAGCAAGCTTATTTTGCTTACCTGTCTCCGCTCCTATCAAACTTAGCATTTAAAATATCAAACTTTAATTAATTATATTTTATAACAACATAACGTGACTTAAATTATTAAGACCTCAAATATAAGATTGTAGATGAATTCTTAAATAGAAAAGGCCTTACGAATAAGTAATAAATTTGGAAAATATTTATCTAATTTTAAATTTTTAAGATTCGCTGAGGTCTAGACTGTTAAATATGAAACAACGATAGGAGGTAACTAAGTCTTCATAAAACTATTGTATAAAAACTACTGGATATACATAAGCTTTTTCCCGTAGCTTTGCCCGCGTGTATATCGTTTTTATAACCATAACCGTAACGCAATTTACGCAATCACCTTCTACTTGTCCTTGCCCATATTCCCAGTTCATCTGGGGTCGGGCCTCCTTGTGCAGCTTCTGTCCCGGGTTGTCATTGGCGAAATATCTTGGGCCTTGAGGTCCCTCTCAATAGTTGACCACCACGTAGCAGGTGGTCTGCCTCTTCCCTTGGGCTGTGTTTTGATGTTGAGCACAGTCTTTACAGAGTAGCTCTCCTCCCTTCTCATTACGTGGCCATACCAGCGGAGTCTCCCTTCTGTCATCTTGTCAGTTATTGGGGCTGCCTTAACGAATCCTCTGACATATTCATTTCGTATTTTATCCAGGCGTGTTACCCCACCTGCCCACCTCAGCATTTTCATTTCTGCCGTATGCATTTGTTGTTCGTGCTTCTTAAGTACAGTCCAGCACTCCGAACCATATAAAATTACCGGTCTTACGGCAGTCTTGTAGATTTTGCCTTTTGTTTTAATGGGCATCCTGGTATCGCAGAGTACTCCGGATAATGATTGCCATTTCATCCAAACTTTGTTGACCCTGTGACTTACATTTTCATCGACTCACGTAACGCAATCACCTGCCCTTTCCATATTTACATATTAGGTTTTATGTCTATGAAAACTATAGTGTGTCGAGTTAGTAACCATATGATTGTCTGACCTATTACCGGCGTTCATTATAGATTAGTGTTATACTCTTAGTTGATATACAGTTTCGTTACGGAACGGAGATGGGCCCTTCGTTTTGTCCTCGAGTTTAGGGCTGTGGTATTGCCCTAAAATTATCGACTTCGATAGAGTTTTTGATGAACCTGTTTGTATCGATAATGTTGTATGACGAGTATTACCAAAATATAAGTAATTTTAACATATCTGGCCGTTAGGGCATTAAAGTTCTTATTTGCAACCGGCAAAACGTAGCGTAAGTGGGCTCTCACTCGGTGAACCGACGACCTGGTGAACCTGGTGACCGATCGTCCTTGTGAAAGGTCCTTTGTCCAGCAGTGGACATCTTTCAGCTGATAAGATGATGAAGCAATTTTAAGCTCAAAAAATAAACTGATAAAATAAATGAAAAGGTGTGTTTATTCGAATAATGTAAAAAGTATTTTATGATAAAATTTGACGAAAGTTAAGCAATTATAACTCAAATTATAACGTGATAAAATTATTGAAGGCATACGTGATTGTAGTCTCTGGCAAGATGGATCTAAAATAACTTTGTTTTTTACAAGCTTTTACTGCATGTTAAATTTGACCCATTTCCCGGTTTCCGATTAAGCTAAAATTTTGCATAGGTACTAGGTAGGTAAACATTAAGTTTGGGTGACAATGCATGGTCAGCTAAGTGACGTCATATGGCGGACTCCCAAAAATAGCGGGCCAGTCATATGGGTATCAAATAAAAGGGTTTTATGAGAAAAATACGAAATAATAAAAAATATTTTCAAATCAAAGATGAAAATTATTAGGTATTATTACCTTAGATTACAAAATAACGAGAATCACGGTCATGCGGTAAAAAAATGTCTGAACATAAAGTCATTGAGTTTTTGCTCACTTAGGTATACTTTTGTGGTGATCTTTCTCTATCTAACATAGCTATTTGAATATTTCTAACATTGTCTCTTGTCGAACAAGTGCCTAGCCATCTTATGCTTTTATTTTATGTGATCTAAAGTTTTTACGATAAGATTAAAATCGTCGACAGCCGTCCGGTTTGCAACATTTTGCTAATTGTGAATGGTTTCCTGAAACACGTTGTACTATGTCTGGCAATTACTTTCACACGGTCTAGTAAGTATTAGATCTAATTGAAAACTAGGTAGGTATATTAGTAGATTTTAGTCTTTATAAAAGTGATAACACGATCTTTAACTTCAACAAATAAACTTTCATAAGAATTCGTAGTCAATGACTTTGTTAAATGAAATAAATAATTTTAAAAAAAAACAGAAACCCGATTGCGAAAGAATCAACAGATAAGCAACGCACTGTAATCTCCTTTTAATTTCCTTTATTTTGGTACCTCACTCGATAGGTTTAGTTGAATAAAAATTATTTAATGTATGTTTATTTGGTTTATGTATTTGGCGTCAAAAATCCGCCATATTGATTTAAAAAGAAACACTCGGGTGTTTGAGACGAATCAAACGATACCTTATTTTGACGAAATCCATTCAATCGTTTGGACGATACGAGGTAATAAAGAAATTTACATACATACAAGATACGCGCGAAAAGCATAACCCTTTCTTGGCAGTCGGGTAAAAAAGGTGTGTTTTTTTATGAAAACACAGACTATTTTAAGAAACTAATCTAGGTATTTTTCTTTTTTATTCACTGGTTATATTTTTACTATGAAAAAACGGCCTCAATAGGTACTAATTTCAATTAAATATTATAAAATGAATCTATCTAAAAATACCTTTAAACGAGCAATTCTTGTAAATATGTAGCAGGCATACTATATAATTCGTGATTATACATAAGGTTAGGCAAATGTCAGGCAAATTATATAATGGCGAGGGCGGGGACATGTTAATTCACATGTTGACAGTTAAATCAATCAAACCTGACCGAACCTAACATCGCTCGCTTCGCGTGCTCATTTACAATCTGCCGTACCGTTTATATAAGGTCTAACAAAATTAGCTGAAACTATTTTAAGGCCAAGTTCAGTAAACGAAACTGAACAACTTTTTCTTCAGCGACCATACTGAAATCTTAGAAAAAAAATCTACAATAAAAAAAAGAAATCTTTATAAATCCGGCACTGGCCATCGTACCACAGATTACTAATTAGTTGATCGTACCGTAGCAACTAGCAGTCCACGCGCTGACGCGCCTCCGCCGGGCTCCGCCACAGCCGTACAAGCCGTGTCTTCCGTCGCGTCGGACACATATTGGGTAGGTATCTAAACCCTATTTGTTTGGAAATAGCCAGACATGTAAACAAAACATAAACTTCAAAATAAACTAGTTTCAATTGGTTTTCAAGTCTTAAATGAACTAAAACACAGTATTTATGTCAATAAAATCCTTGATGTCCAAATGTAAGTGATTAAGTTAAAATGATAAAATGATTTGTTTACATGTTTGGCCATTTCCAAACAAATAGATTTTTCTTTAATGTGACTTGTCCGCAAACAGGCTAAGGCGAACTACCTACCTACTTGCTTCTGCGTCGTGGCAGTAATCCCGGAATCGCTGCAAAGCACCTATAGTATTGTGTGTAGATGGCATGTAGATGGGGTCTACGGCTATGAAAATCTTGAAACATGTTCCTGGTGTCTATTAGGTTGTGGTTACAAACTTCATATCACACCGCCATGTCCAAATATTGTTGTACATGGCATTTTCACAATAAAACACTTAACTTAGGCACTTAGGTCACAATCTGTAGGTTAGGCTTTGAGAACATAACTCAATGAGTGCGCGAGAGTAACTGAGATATTTTTTTTCGCGCTGTTCGCGCACGCATCGCACTTGTTTGTTTGTAGGCGAAATGTACCTACGAGCGAGCAGCAAAATAGTTCAATGGCCTCGACTTCAAAGAAGCCGCTCAATTTCTTATTTTTCGAAAAGTGTAAATACCTGTTGGGTTGTATTTTACTACCTACATCTAAAAGGGGAACTATAAGGTTTTAAATAAGTAATATTCGTTTTTAAATAAGAATTGATTGAGAGAACTACCAAAGGTCAACGGCCAGGCACAGCGCAGTTTCGCTGCGGCAAGGCACGAATCCAGCGAAAAGAAAGGACCGTACTACAACACGAGAATATTATAGTGGGCAATAATAGAATGTGGCAATTTTTTTTTAGAATTCGGTATGGTCACTGAAGAAAAAGTTGTTCAGTTTCGTTTACTGAACTTGCCCTTAAAATAGTTTCAGCTAATTTTGTTAGACCTTATATACGGACAAATTATAACAATTTGCCTGGTTCTGCATTTTACAATCTGCATACAGAATTTCACATTTTGCCTGACCATTTACAAATGGACGAATTATTACAAATTGCCTGAATCGGCGTACAGCATTTTACATTTTACCTGCCCGTTTACATACGGATGAATTATACAATTTGCCTGACCGTATGTAAAATGACTAATCATACAATTTGCCTGCCACATATATATCTATCTTCTATGTATATATAAAAGAAAGTCGTGTTAGTTACACCATTTATAACTCAAGAACGGCTGGACCAATTTTTATGATTTTTGTGTTTTTTGCAGTTGTCTTCGTTCGGAATAGGATAATAAGTATTAAAATATAATATTCATCATTAAAAAAATATTACCAGTCAAAAAATAATTGGTTTTAGGATAGGGTAGGGTAGTGTAGTGTAGTGTAGTGCAGGGTAGGGTAGGGTATGGTAGTGTAGAGTAGGGTAGGGTAGTGTAGGGTAGGTAGGGTAGTGTAGTGTAGTGTAAGGTGGAATGAAGTTCGCCGGGACAGCCAGTATATTTATTTATATATTCGGAAACGGCTCCAACGATTTGCTTGAAAATTAGTATACGGGGACTTTTTAGGGCAAAAAATCGATATAGTCAGGTCTCATCTCTGGGAAAACGCCATTTTCCGAGATTTACGCACAAAGTGTATCATAGGTAGCATATTTTTAAATGTTTTTAACGGTTTTGGGAACTATACCACTTGCAAAGCTCGATCGCCCAGGTACCTTTAGTTATTTAGAATTTATTATTTTATAGTTTATTAATTTTTAAATTACTTTTTACCGTGTAAAATCGAAATTTGTTTTATATTTACAAACCATACCTACATAAACACTAAACAATGCCCTTTTTCAAATACGTTTTTGAACTCTCTATACAAAATTGATCAATCAGCTGATCTATTTGTATGAGGCGTAATTTTTTTTTGGCTCTCGGGTAATGTTATTCAGTATACGACGAGTATCAGGTCTGCGTGATCGAATCAGAAACGAGGAGATCCGCAGCAGAACTAAAGTAACCGACATAGCTCACAGAATTGCTAAACTGAAGTGGCAGTGGGCAGGGCACATAGCTCGTAGAACAGATGGCCGATGGGGTAGTAAAGTTCTCGAGTGGCGACCGCGCACCGGAAAACATAGCGTGTGGACCGATGACCTGGTGAAGGTCGCGGGAAGCCGATGGATGCGGGCAGCGCAGGACCGGTCGTCGTGGAAATCCTTGGGGGAGGCCTTTGTCCAGCAGTGGACGATTTGTGGCTGATATGATGATGATGATGATACGACGAGTAAAAACCCCTAGGATAAAATTGTGTTACAAACTTTATAGATATATGTAGTACCCAACTCTATCTAAATTGTAGTTTGATGAGAGAACTTCTCAGTGCGGCGCGTTCGTGTATCTATTGTTATTTGGGGATTATGAATATTGAAATTGGAGGCGAATGGTAGGCTTCCTAATTTCAAAGTCTTCTCGAGTAATACCTACCAACATTGAGGTAAAGTTATATGATAATGTACAGAGGCCAGCACATCAAGCTAGACACTTTGGACTTTGTACCGTTCTTATGCCGTATGCGTATGGATGAGAATCACTAAGAGTGTTTAGCTTGATGTGCTGGCCTCTGTACAAAACTGGTGTAGGATCTGATAACCTCAAGAACTTTCCTTAAGAAACCCATAGTCATTTCTTGAAAAAAAAAATTCGAGCGAGACCTACAGTACTCGCATATGATGTGTAACATGTGACAAAATACTTATGAAATTAATTAATTATCGGGTCGTACATTCACGGGCCGACCCTTCGAATAGTAGTATGTCATCTTTGCCTTTGCCATCACACTAGGCGGCATGGCTATGACAAGCTTAGTTTTCGAGAATTAAAAAACGTTCGCATTTCCTGTTACACATTTCCGTCCCATTTCACGAAATCACTCTCACAAATTGCAGGAAAGCGAGAGCAAAGATGTCACACATCAAAAAAATTGACACTCCATACAAAAATTACAAAATTGGTCAATCAGCTAAACGATTTGTATGTGTTTTTTTTGCGACTCGATTGTGGCTCTTGGGAAAAGTTGTACAGTATGATGAGTTAACAGTAACAGCTCCTATTTTGTTACACTACGTATACATAGGTATATCTACATTTACCTATGCCGATGATAATAGTTAAGTCCAAGAAAAAAGGTCAAGTAACAGCAAAGACCAATATATACAGGTTGTAACCGAATTAATGTAGGACCGTTTGCAGAGGCTTTTGCTCTTCGGCAACATTGTCACTTACCTACAGGTAGGATGATGCCAAAGGCTTACCAATTGTAATTAAAAAAAAATAATTGGTATTAAGTTTTTTTTATAAGGCACATAAATAAAAAACCAGCCAAGTACGACACGGGATCACACAAACAGGGTTCTGCATCAAAACTTTAACTACCAACAGAACAAGACCTCTCAGTACATACTTTGCTCTAAGTAAATAGGAGTTTACCTATTCTGGCCTTTAGAAATTTCATTTTTCCTGTGAGAACGGAAGGATTTAAGTTTTTTTATAGATTTTCCTGTAATCTATGCATGAAAAAAAATAATTTTTAATCCAAGAAAATCCGTCGGGGATTGCCATCGCCCCCTCTGTTCCGAATTTTGGTTTTAAATAAAGCAATTTGTATTGAACAAAAACTAAATTAATTTACCTAACGAATAAGTCAAGTTTAGAAAATTGCGAAACACCGGAAAACGTAGTGAAGGCAGGCCTCCCAGTCGGTAGACCGATGACCTGGTGAAGGTCGCGGGAAGCCGCTAGATGCGGGCAGCGCAGAACCGGTCGACGTGGAAATCCTTGGGGGAGGCCTATATTCTTTGGCTGATATGATGATGATAAAATTGCGAATATTTGATTTAAATCAGAGCAGAGAATAGCCGACGTCCACGACGGATTTTCAAAGAAGAATATCTTTCGTTTGTTACTTCTAGAAAGAAGTAACAAACGAAAGATATTCGTCTTTGAAAATCCGCCTAGAAAGGCGATCCTTTTTAACTGACTTCAAAAAAGGAGGAGGTACTGTGTTCGACTGTATGTACTTTTTTTAATGTATGTTCACCGATTTTTCCGCAATTGTGGACCGATTTTCAAAATTCTTATTTCATTCGAAAGAGTATACTACCGAGGGGGTCCCATTGTCACCAAGTCAGGATCTGATGAGGGGATCCCAGGGAAATCGAGAGCAACCCTCAAATTACTCATTACGTAGGCATTTATTACGTGATACATGTGTTTTCCAAACCTTTTAAAATACTTGCGTCTGTTAGTCATCATCTCATGTTGATAAGGAAGGTACAACTCTTTAACAGTTAGGAGTTGTTGGAAAAATAAAATAAAATAAAATAAATAAAATAAAAAATCTTTCATCATTTGCTGAGATGATGATGGAAGCCACAGGACTTTGTATCTGTTAATGAAACACATGTATTATGATTTGATAATACCTATTGGTGAGTAAGTGATTTGGTTTAACGTTGTAAGATAGATAGCATTATCACTAAAAATAAAGAAAATAAAAATAAAAGTTTAAAAAAACTAAAAACCGACTTCAAAATGAAATTCACTCAGCAGTACGAAATAATATTAAATACACAACATTAACCAACAATAAGGAAATCAAAGGTGGGTACGAATTAAATTAGGGGCTTAAAATTTTTTTTGAGGTCGGTGTCAGTCAGCAAACCATCGAATCTAAAACATTTTGATACGTAAGTAACTGTGTGCTGGTACCGACCTCAAAAAAATGTAAAGCCCCTAATTAAATTCGTACCCACCTTTGATTTAGTTATTGTTGGTTAATGTTGTATGTTTAAGTATATAATATTATTTCATACTTTTGAGTGAATTTCATTTTGAAGTCGGTTTTTAGTTTTTTTAAACTTTTATTTTTTTCAATTACGTTTTAAAGCACACCGTTCCTTTTTTCTAAAAATTGATAGAAGAGTATATGTCATCATATTTATATAGGTCCCCCATAATGTGTTTCATCAATAAATGTTACTAATTAATTAATCTGAACACGTACCTACATAAGTAAAATTATTTCTAATGTTTTACTTAAAAGAAATATAAATGTGTGCTGGGACACATGGTAGAAGTGAAACTTCAACGGACAAGTGGAAAGAGTTACCCAGGCTAAGTACCTGCTTTATATCATCATCTCAACTTTTCTCTATCTTCGAATACAGCCGTTGCCCTTTCTCCGCCGCCGCCGCAAGCCTTTCTCGTCAGGTGGACAGAGTGGTTTGTCGGTTGGTAATACATCTTCTTTTCTCGTCTACCCCCTCCACGTAGTCGTAACGCTTTTTCGCGACAGAATAAATCCTAAAACCCCCCGTCTATATGAAGTAACACTTTAAAAAAATATTATAAATCAATACAGTTTGAGAAAAACTACAAAATGTGGTGTTCAGAAAAAAAAAAACAACCGACTGTTACAGCAGACTATTGTCTACCTCTATACACAGTGGCCAACTGCAGGCCACCATTAGTATTTAGGTTCATATAATATACAGTAAAAAAACCAACAACTTGTTTATTCATTATTTATTCTTAGAGATACATGAGAAATTGAAAAGAAATATAGAAAATAAATTTATTTTTTTGTGAAGTTGGGTTCAAATAAATCCTATGTCACTCTCTGGATCAAGAAAAATCTAACGACACCTCGTACTTAAAATTTCATCAAACCGTTTAGGCTAGAAGTTCAGCTAAAGAAACGGACATACATACATACACTCGAAAAACATTACCCTCCTTTTTGGGCAGTCTGGTAAAAAATACATACAAAGCATAAAACCACAGCAAAATCGGCTGAATAGTTCCTGAGCAGTTTAAGCGCTAACCATCCTGGCTGCTGCAGCGTCCCCCGGTAGTGTACTCATCATCATCATCATCATATCAGCCACAAATCGTCCACTGCTGGACAAAGGCCTCCCCCAAGGATTTCCACGACGACCGGTCCTGCGCTGCCCGCACCTATCGGCTTCCCGCGACCTTCACCAGGTCATCGGTCCACCGCGTGGGAGGTCTGCCTACGCTACTTTACTGCCCCATCGGCCATCTGTTCTACGAGCTATGTGCCCTGCCCACTGCCACTTCAGTTTAGCGATTCTGTGAGCTATGTCGGTTACTTTAGTTCTCCTGCGGATCTCCTCGTTTCTGATTCGATCACGCAGAGAAACTCCTGTGGTGTACTGCTGCAAAACATATCTTAAAACCTGCTCTGAAATGACACCTATATAATAAAAAAACTGCATCGGAGTCGACTGAAGAGTTTCTAAGAAGCACTCAAACGCTGTAGCGCTCTCTGTTTATCTACCGCCATAAAAAATGTCTAAGAATCTGCTCTGAAATAATACTTTTTAAATGTAAAAGACTGCAAGGGAAAGGGACCAGTATAGTTGTTGAGATAAATGGCAACATTAGCGCCAACCTTCCTGGCTGCTGCAATGCTCCCTGGTGGTCAGCCGCCATAAAACATATCTTTGAACCTGCACTGAACTGACACCTTTTAAATTAAAAAAAAATCGCAAAGAAAACGGCCCAGTAGTTTTAGAGATAAATGGCAACACTAGCACCAACCATCCTGGCAGCTGCAGCGCTCCCTGAAGGTCTACCGCCATAAAACGTATCTAATAACATGTCTTAAAATGACACCTTTTAAATGCTAAAACAGCAAGGAAATCGGCTCAGTAGTTTTCGACAAAATGGGAACATTCGTTAGTACACACAAACAAACATACAAAAACACAAACCAACAACCTCTTACCCTAAGTGCAAACCCCTTTCCCTTTCCGTCGCGAGTAAAAAGTAACTCAAATGACCAGCAGTCAAATTCCAGGATCTTTGGTTACAGTATCATCATCATCATCATCATATCAGCCGAAAAACGTCCACTTCTGGACAATGGCCTACATTATACAAACAAACAAACAAATTCTAATCTTAATTAATACTCGTACCTCGGCTAAAGTTTAAAAAATCGCTAAACTTAGGTTGGAGGGGGCACATAGCTCATAGAACGGACGGCCGTGGAACTAAAAACTCGAGTGCGACAGAAATCTCGAGGGTCATATGTCAGGCGATGGAATATTATATCCCGTTTTCTGACATTCCTCTCGAGAGCAAAGCTCGCCCGTGGTTTAATGCTGATTGCTCAGTGGCCGAAGCACTAAAGCATTCAGCTTACCAGGCTTGGGCAGATGCTCGAAATCGTAAAGCTCCGGACACGCGAGTTAAAAAGAAAGCTTTTAATAAAGCCGCCAAGTCCTTCAAAAAGACGCTGCGTAGGGCACGCCTCGACCATATAAGCCGTATCGGATCAAAACTTGCCTCCTACCCTTCTGGGAGTAAGGCGTTTTGGTCCTTGGCTAAATCGGTCGAGGCGAACTTTTGCCGCTCGTCTTTGCCTCCACTGCTGAAACCTGATGGATCATTGGCTCACACGGCAACTGAGAAGGCTAATCTGTTTGCCTCTATGTTTGCCGAAAATTCACGTCTCGATACAGCGAATAGAATACCACCCCAGTTATCTCCTTGCGATACTACAATGCCCCCTATTCGTATCAAGCAAAAGGAGGTTCTCAAAACACTTCGCAATCTTGACGTGAACAAATCCAGTGGACCTGACGGTATACCAGATATAGTGCTAAAGAACTGCGCTCCTGAGTTGTTTCCTGTTCTGACACGTCTGTACCGCCTCTCTCTTGAAACAGGTATAGTCCCAAAGTCCTGGAAGCTGGCCAACGTGCAGCCGGTGCCCAAAAAAGGCAGTCGTGCCGATCCCGCAAACTACCGCCCTATAGCAATCACCTCCGTAATCTGTAAGATTATGGAGCGTGTATTGAACACCCGCATTCTGGCATACCTAGAAGACAATGACCTCCTTAGCGATCGACAATACGGATTTCGCCGAGGTCGATCTACTGGAGATCTTCTAGTGTATGCAACGCATATATGGGGCGAGGCCATCGAGAAGCATGGCGAAGCTCTCGCTGTGTCACTCGACATCTCAAAGGCTTTTGATAGGGTCTGGCACGCTAGCCTTATTGGCAAGCTTCCTTCTTATGGTCTTCATTTGGGATTGTGTAACTGGGTAGCTGATTTCCTGAGGGAACGGTCTATTCGAGTGGTCGTTGATGGCTGTTCCTCAGACCTATTGGCGATTGATGCCGGGGTACCTCAGGGATCTGTTCTTTCCGCAACACTATTTCTGCTTCACATAAACGATCTGCTGAAACCCGGTATAATTGGTTATGCAGACGATAGCACGGTTGTAGAAAGATACCTGTCCAGTGCACGAGCTAACAGCGCTGATACGCTGTTTCTAAGAGAGGCAATGATAGAGCGCATAAACCTATCACTTCAGGCAGTGTCTGAATGGGGTGATTCCAACCTTGTAAGGTTTAATGCCTCTAAAACACAGGCGTGTCTTTTTTCCGCCAAAAGGAGTCCATTCACCTTGACTCCAACTCTCCGGAATGAACCGATTCAGATATGTGACCACCTGGTACTCCTCGGCGTGGATTTAACACCCAATCTTAACTTCGGTCGTTACATTGAGTCCAAGGCAAAAGTTGCTGCAATGAAGCTGGGCATTCTCTCTAAAGTGAGACGGTACTTCACACCTGGACAGCTGCTTACCTTGTATCAAGCACAGGTCCGCTCATGTATGGAGTACTGTTCACACTTATGGGATGGATCAGCCCGCTATCAGCTGGATACCTTGGACGCCATCGACCGACGCGCACGGAGACTCATTGGTGACGACGAGCTAGTCAATGACAAGCTCCAAAGCCTTGAGCATCGCCGCAAAGTCGCCTGTCTATCGGTATTCTATCGAATTCATTTCGGAGAGTGCGCGCAAGAACTTCACGACCTCATTCCCCCTGCTCCATTCCACCGTCGGTCAACGAGACGCAGGGAGGGGTTGCACCCCTTTGTTGTTGATGTTCCACCTTTTCGCACGAATCGTTACTCTTCTTCATTTATTATGCGTACAGCGCAGGAGTGGAACTCCTTGCCTGCATCAGTGTTTCCCGATTCCTATAATTTGGGGATCTTCAAGGCAAGAGTGAATAGGCATTATTTGAGTTTGCGTGTACCATCCTCGACTGCATCATCACTTACCATCAGGTGAGTTGCAGTCAAACGCACTCAAATTATTAATAAAAAATAAAAAAATATAAAAAAAAAAGAGTGCCGACCGCGCACCGGAAGATGAAGGCCTCCTACTCCGTGTACTGATAACCCGTTGATGGTCACGAGAAGTCGCCAGAGGCGGGCAGCGCAAGACCGGTCGATTAGGGCAGGCCTTTGTTTAGTAATGGACGTCTTTTGGAGAAGCCGCCAGAGGCGGGCAGCGCAAGGCCGGTCGTTGAAGGGAGGCCTTTATTTACTAGTGGACGTCTTTTGGAGAAGCCGCCAGAAGCGGGCAGCGCAAGACCAGTCGTTGAGGGGAGGCCTTTATTTACTAGTGGACGTCTTTTGGAGAAGCCGCCAGAGGCGGGCAGCGCAAGACCGGTCGTCGAGAGCAGGCCTTTATTTACTACTGCACGTCTTTTGAAGAAGCCGTCAGAGGCGGGCAGCGCAAGACCGGTCGTTGAGGGCAGGCCTTTATTTACTAGTGGACGTCTTTTGGAGAAGCCGCAAGAGGCGGGCAGCGCAAGACCGGTCGTTGAGTGGAGGCCTTTATTTACTAGTGGACGTCGTTTGGAGAAGCCGCCAGAGGCGGGCAGCGCAAGACCGGTCGTTGAAGGGAGGCCTTTATTTACTAGTAGACGTCTTTTGGATGATAGTATTATGCAGATGATGATTATTTAAACGTAAAGCAGAAAAATTCACGAGTGGCGACCGCGCACCGGAAAACGTAGCGTAGGCACGCCTCCCACGCGGTGGACCGACGACCTGGTGAAGACCGCGGGAAGCCGATGGATGCGGGCAGCGCAGGACCGGTGTCGTGTAAATCCCTGGGGGAGGCCTTTGTCCAGCAGTGAACGATTTTCGGCTGATGTGATGAAATAATTAATTGGACAAGAATAAATAAAATTCACAAGGATGAAGTACATCAACCAACTGCCTTTGTTACTGATATTATCGTAGAGTAGAGAGGGACGCAAACTTAACTGGGGTTTGTCAATAATTGAATCCGTTCTATTGTTTTCATTGGCTCGACAGACAACTAAAGGCAAAATGGTCAATAGCAATTGTCATGGAAACTACATTAATCTGTACTGCAGGCCTGAATGGGTTGATAGTTTGGAGGGATCCAAGGGATATTTTATAAGAAACTAGCTGTCCCGGCGAACTTCGTTTCACCTTACACTACACTACCCTACCCTACCCTTACTACACTACACCTACACTACACTGCTCTACCCTACCCTAAAAGCAATTATTTTTAGACTGATAATATTATTTTTTTATTTATGAATATCATATTTTAATACTTATTATCCTATTCCGGACGAAGACAAATGCAAAAACACAAAAATCATAAAAATCAGTCCAGCCGTTCTTGAGTTATAAATGGTGTAACTAACACGACTTTCTTTTATGTATATAGATAGATATCATTTCGGTAAAGTATCAATTTCGCACTGCTGGAGAGACTATATAGCACAGCCAGGGTTGTGTCATAGTGCACAAACGCCAAGTGGCTGATTGTATTCTTCAGTCTTCTGTATAATCTGCCGCAGTGTATCTTTGGGAGCTGCCTTGTTCGGGAGGCAGGAAGTCGTCAAAGCTGCGTACGAGACGATTCGAAATGACTCTCGAAAACAGCTTGTAAACATGGCTCAGAATTGAGATCGGTCTGTAGTTCCTCAGCAGGGTGTTCAAAATTCAATATTCAGTATATTTATTCAAAATCGGTGCAAATTACACTCTTCCTGATAGTCATAAAATAATAATAACAATGTCATTTGTAAAGAACCAAGAATAAACAATAATTAGTTAATAACGTCAAAATTAAATCCTTTATATAAACCAGATTATGTCATTGGAACATGAAAACAATATGACACGAAAAGTTATACATAAAAATCATTGAATGCATTTAACTTTATTAATGCATCTAATTTAAGAGTAGGCCAGTTCACACGGACAGCACCCGGTCACGAGTATAACGCGAGAGTCAGCCATCGCTCCCATCAACCATAGTTGTCGCCCTTTTTGAAGAAAAGCACGACCACACTTCTGTACCATGCCTCAGGCGTTTGTCCCTCGAGTACATAACTTCTGAAGAGCTTTTAGTACCGTTGTTCCACCTGCTTTCAGAATTTCAGCCGTACTTCCATCATCACCCGGTGCCTTTTTGTTCTTGAGCTGTTTGAGTTAACTCCAAAAATTTAAAAATAACTATTAATACAGATTGTAAAAAAACTGAGCACTAGTACTTTTAGATGGGCATCTACTCATCAAACTGAAAAACTTTCTTCAAGCAACATATTCAATTCTCCAAAAAAAAAAGAAGTAAAATTGGCTTGTAAAGCTTCTGATAGTGGGGGGTTCACCACTAGCCCTAGAACCTCCACCAACCCGGATTTGGTCACCGTATGCGAAGGCCATTAGTTTGGGAAGAGACCCATACCCCCAGCTGTGGGGAGGTTGTGGGTTGTCAAAGATTTGTGTGCACACAATGTACCGTCTCGAACATGGTCTTTAACAGACTTCCAAAAACACTAGATTTAAGACTACCATGGAATGGTTACCTTGTAACATTTCTTGTCCAAAAACAATATTCTTATTTATCATCATCAGCAATTAACGAGTCATTTGTAAATAATTGCTCCGTTTCATCGAATTTCGTATATTTTATGATAATGATAATGATAATCTACCAAAGATCCAGTCATCGATGCGAGATCGTACAAAGTACACATAGCTTGACCCATTAGAAAAGATTGCATGGATATTCCTTGAACGCTTTCTTTCTTATAAAAAATGAAAATTCGAAATGAAAACCCGACTACTTAAAAAGTGTTTTTTGTCACTTAGGGCACATATTATTTTAATACGAAGATCAAGACCAATCGACTCGCACTTCAAAATTGTTCAAGCCGTTTCTACAGGCTCAGCAACATAAACAGACATACTCAATAATTGTGCACTATTTAAATTATGTGGCATTATTTTCTCGTGTATGTGACAAGTCTGAAATTTGAAAAATGTCACCTGCGATTTTTAACTCTCTATGAAACTCTAGGTCCTAACAGCGAGCTGACTGTATAAGATAAATAATAACACTTAAAAATTACAATATGTACTCGATATATACGCGAACGAAGCCGAGGGCATCAGCTACTAGAAAACATCTTTATGTGCGTTCTCAATATATTTACAAAGTGTGAATTCCGGCAATTTGTTTTTGTATTAAAACCTTTTGGATACTCTTAAGTCCTATCCACACAAATCCAACCGCAAACCACGGCTCATTTCCCCGATGCGGCAGTGAATCAAGAGAGTCGGACTATTTTAATTGTTCCTGCGTGGATCATTAAGGCAGGGCGTATCGGGCATTTTGCTGGATGGCCGTGTTGCGGTCGTATCGATTTGCTTTCTTACTAATGGTGGGTATTTCAGTGTTGATTTACCCATGAAATAACTGTTTAATTTAAAGTTTACTCCTTTTTTCACCATCACCGCCTCCGTAGCTCAGAGGCAAAGTTCACTGGCTTTACACAGGAGGTCGCGGGTTCGATTCCCGGCGGGGTCAATTTGTAAGACTCGGTTTGGTTGGTGGTAGGGCATTTTCTAAGCCCGCCTGGCTAGCTACCACCATCTTATCTAAGCCTTGCCGTCAAATATCAATGTTGATAGCATTGGTGTGTTCCGGCATGAAGATAAGATAGCCAGTTCCCCATTGCGTTGGGGAATCTTGGTAAGCCCGCTTCCATCTTCGGCAACATCGTCACTTACCACCAGGTGAGATGTTGTCAAGGGTTTACCAATTGTGAATAAAAAAAAAAATAAATCGATCTATAACTTATTAATTGAAACCTTCCAATGAGCCCAAACACAATACCTCTACTGTAAGTAGGTAAGGAGTTGGGGTTCATATCCTGCAGGATTCCAGGTTATGATGCAGCATCAGGTCAAAGATACCATGTGTTGTCATCAGTATTCAATAGTGTGCAAATTCACGATTAAATCCGTCGGTTTAAAGTGATTGAAAATAACGTTTAAAGTGATTGAAAATAACGTTTAAAGTGATTGAAAATAACGTTTAAAGTGATTGAAAATAACGTTTAAGGCTTCCGTTACAAAGATAGTTACTTAAACAGTTGGAGCTAATAAAATCGTGTAAAAATTACGGTAGGTACTTCTCCATACTCTTCTTCCTACTGTTCACCTGGTCTCAAGAGTTAGTAGTTAGTAGTAGTAGTTGCTAGTGCAAAGTATATGTATATATTAGTACTAACATACAGTATGGACACTCCCTGCCGCTCTCTAGATTGCGACCTCACCCGTCACCCAGATTGATTCAGATTGGTTATAGTTTGGTTCTCGAACGTATGGGAATTCGCAGTGATATTGTTTTCTCCGTCATTTGTTTTGTAGAAATGTCATCTCACAACCGTTGTATGCAGTGTCAAGGGTGTGGTACTAGGGTGGAGCTTATGTGACAATTTCATCATTGACACAACCCATTAACGTCCCCACTACTAGGGCTCGGGTTTCTCCCAAAACTGGGGAAGGTTAGGGCACACTCCACACACGGGGGCTAAAAGCCCGGGTTACTGGATTAGGGTTTAGGAACGGTGCGTTCTTACTAGAAAAGAGCAAAGGGAGATATCTCCGCCAGGCGAGGTGGTATGCCTGGGGTCCGGCCGTGGACCAATCGTTGATGATTGGTATCTGTATATTTACTCAGCGCTGAAGAAATTTCTAATAGCGCGTTCTAGATGTTGTATTTCTTTTGTTCTCTCGTCGCTTGTGTTAAGGTTCAGTGGCGGCTTACTGCAGTTGCCGCCACAAGGGCTAGTGCTTTACTAGTGCCAAACCCCACTGTCAGAGGTTTTTAAGCCGCCTATAAAATCATCTGACACGGGTCAACTACTGCCTCTCATGGTGATAGCACCCGACACCAATAGCTTCACGTGCCTTGCAAAGTATGGACTCGGTCGAGAGTGGTTGGTAGTGGCATTTTGCCACTAACACTCAAACCCATCCAAGTAATGATCGTGATCCAGGTCAGTTATCAGCGTGATTGACCCAACCACGGACTGAGCTTCGACCGCTTCAAGTCGCAATGAGCTAAAACTGCTGCAATTAAACAACCGTTTTTTTTTATTCACAATTGGTAATTTATTTATTTATTTATTAATGACTATAGCTCTTGCCCGCTACTTCGTACGAGTGGATAACATGTCACGTTAGAAAAATTATGAAAAAAAACCACATGAAAATTAATCATTTAAGATTTTAAACCCTAAAAAAACTGTTGTGGATTATCATCATTGCAAAACAGATGCTAACTGGAAACTGCACATAAGCTTGAACCAGAACGGGAACTTTTTCAAGATTAAAGAGAGGCGTGGTTGGCCAAGTGCGTGTCAGACTACGCTCAAATTAGGGTTCCGCAGAGTTTCGGTGGCGCAACGGCAAAACGCTGCTACCTCCTATCCGGGAGGTAGAGGTTCAAGTCCTGCCACGTACCAATGTGTTTTCGAATTTAGATTTCATATGTACGTTTATCCGACGCTCTTATGGTGAAGGAAAAACATCGTGGGGAAACCTGCACACATCTGCGAAGAAACTCGAAAGCTTTGTGTGAAGTTGACTAAGGCCCGATCGCCCTAATTCAGGGTAGGAGCGTATATATGAGCTGATTTGACACAGGGAAAAAAATAATTTGTATTTTAAAAAGTAAAGTATTTTTTTTTTTAGTTGTTACAGAACATGTATCTATGAACTTTTTTCAAACTGCACATTTAAGGTAAGTCGGCTATTCCTGCTAAATTAACAAAGCCTAAATTAGCCGTGATAATTTTTCTTTTAAATATACAGACAGACGGACTATAAGAGTAACTACCTAGTTTGAATATGGAATCCTAAAAACAATGTGGTATTACAAAAGGTAATATAATTCTAATAAGCTGTAAAGTCAGTTCCTCAACGAATGGTTTAATTTGACACAGATATGTGGCAGTTGTACCAGCACGTTGATGTTCGTTAATCGCCCGTCTCCGATCTGGAGGTACCGATCTGAGGGTTGCCACTAAGTAAGGACCGGATATTTTACCTAAGCCTGAGGTGCTATTTCAGCAGCTACTCCTGGCCATGTACACAGCGCCTGCCTCGTTCACCTCATCGACCCTGGTACCCGGTGTCACCACACCACCGTCTGGCGTAAATAACCGCTAGAGAGAATTGTGATACCACTTTTCGCACTGCCGATGTTTGTATGAATGTATGTTTGTTTAGGTCAAATCTTGAAAGCTGAATTTCACACACATATCTGTTTCCGATTGAGCTGAAATTTTTAATACAAGTTTAGTTTGGATGACAATAGAAAAAAAAATATAAAAATAGTTTATTGGCACTTACAAGTTACAAACATAGTTCCAAAACTAGTCGTGAGACTGTATCTTGGGAACCAGTTCCTTCCCAATGCACGGTGAGCTAAGTGACGTCATTTTAAATCCAATATGGCTGACTCCTTAAGATGCCGGACCAGTTATTTTTTATGCACACCCATAATATGAGTAACAAATGAAAAGGTTTGCTTAAAAATACGAAATAATTATAACTATTTTTAAACCACACACAGGAGTATTATTTTTGTCTGAATCGATCGATGGGAATCTAAAAGGTGGTATGGGACGTTATATAGCTCCATTCCTGCTGGTGCAGGAAGCAGTGTGGCAGCGATCATGATTTTCCCTTATCATCATCATCATCATATCAGCCGAAGGACGTTCACTACTGGACATAGGCCTCCTCCAAGGATTTCCACGACGCCCGGTTCTGCGCTACCCGCATCCTGCGTTTTCCCTTATATATGGCCTGATTTCCGCCAGAAGCATGCCAGTTATAAATGTGTCCGAACTGCAGCTCCACGCTTCTTACTATTTTATCGAAAAGTACTCTTTGCTAAACTCTGAATCTTGGGATGTTGTCACTCACGATCGCGGAAATTTCAGCTGAACTGTAATCGGTTTCTGCAGTTTGATGATGATATCAGCTCATATAAGTCCCCACCGAGGAGCTCGAGCCTACCCTGAATTACGGCGATCGGGCATTAGTCGACCACGCGGGCCCAGTGCGTTTCTCCGCAGGCGTGTGCAGGTTTCCTCACGATGTTTTCCTTCACCGTTAACTACAGTATACTTGCGGTTTATACGTGACTAGCCTAGAAGTAAACCGATTCCATTGCGTAGTGGTTAGTCCACTCGTTTCACATCAGGGGATCGCGGGTTGGATTCCCGGCGATCATACTTTGTAAGAATCAGTTTTTATAATGGCAGGACATTTTTATTCCCGCCTGGCTGGCTACCAGCATGTTATCTGAGTATTTTCGACAAAACATAAATGTTGACACCGTCATGTGTTCCGGCATGAAGACAAGATATCCAATTCTAACGCATTAGGAAATCTTAAGGCGGTAATATTACAGATTTTTGTTACTTTTGACGACTATTACTCCTAAACAATAAAAACAATAAAAAATTGCCCTTATTGTTGATGATGTTTCTTTAAGTCAAAAGCTATTAGAAACACGATTGAGCAGTTCTGGCTCGATAGAAAAAAATCCCAAAGATAGGTCTACACCGTTACTTTCAACTCTACTTATGACTAATATTTTGAAGTATAAATTTTGAAAAATATACAACAATATTATATAATACAAAGTGACTAATGTTATTATTTTTTATACTTTTATTGTAGTTTTTGATTGAAATGAAAAACCATTGAAAAAGTGTGGTTATTTTCTTTACTCTTTACACGTAAAGAAAAAGACAGACAACTGTTCCAATCAATACCTCGCCTTAATAAGCCCGCTTCCATCTTCGGCATTAAGTAGTTACTATCCGCACGTCAGATACGTCCACGTCCAATTATAATGGACCTCTGTAATATACTAACTTTGTACTGTACCAAAGTTGTAGTTTGCTGGTTTGTTACTTCTCGGTCAATTTTCGTATTTTTAGGGTTCCGTAACCAAAGGGTAAAGACAGTAAAGACCCTTTTACTAAGACATAGCTGTGGGTCCGTCTGTCTGTTCGTCTGTCACCAGGCTGTATTTCATGAAAGTTACATAGCTAGAAAGTTGAAGTTTTCACACATGATGTATTTCTGTGGCCGCTATAACAACAAATACAAAAAAATTGAAAAAGTGAAAAAATAAGGAGGGTCTCCATACAAAAAACGTATTTTTTTTAAACATGTCGAAACTAGCGCCATCTAGTAAGATGGTGCGGACCCTATGTGTGCGGTTCTGACTCGCATTTGGCCGTTTTCAATTTTTTATGTAATAAAGTGTTTTGTGATATAAAATTTTACCATACAAAATTTCGTCAAAATCAGTTTTGTGGTTTTGTGTTATGCATGTTCAAACAATCATCATCATATCAGCTCATATACATCCCCAACGAGGGGCTCGAGCCTACCCTGAATTAGGGCGATCGGGCCTAAGTCGACCACGCGGGCCCAGTGCGGGTTGGTCGACTTCACACACAACCTTCGAGTTTCTCGCAAGTTTCCTCACGAGTTTGAAGCAATCGGTGAGTACATATATATACGTAAGTTTCGAAAAACTCATTGGTACATTCGCCATCCGGATTTAAACCCGGCACCTCTGGTTAGGAGGACCGAGTCGTTACAAACAAACAGTTTGAAAACTATTCTACAATGTTCAGTAAGTAACTCATTTTAAATCGCCCTGGTTAGATTTTTCAAACATATTCAACCAGTGGATAGCCAGCTGCGTTCCCCTCGCTTAGTCTGTATGCCGAATTTCAGCTCGATCCGTCCAGTGATTTGAGCTGTGCGTTGATCAGTCAGAACAAACGATTTTATAAGTGTATAGATGTACATATTTTTTGCGATGCGATTTTATTAGACTATGTATTTTATAATTTTTTTACAAGTATAGATAGATATCTTAATATATATAAATCTCGTGTCACAATGTTTGTCCTCAATGGACTCCTAAACCACTTAACACTCTAGCTGTCCCGGCGAACTTCGTACCGCCTTACATTACATTACACTGCCCTACCCTACCCTACCCTACACTACACTACCCTACCCTACCCTACCCTACATACACTACACTACACTACACTACTCTACACTACCCTACACTACACTACCCTACCCTACCCTACACTACCCTACCCTACATACACTACACTACCCTACACTACCCTACCCTACACTACCCTACACTATATCTTTCTTAATATATATAAATCTCGTGTCACAATGTTTGTCCCCAATGGACTCCTAAACCACTTAACTGATTATAATAAAATTCGCACAACATGTGCAGTTCGATCCAACTTGAGAGATAGGATAGTTTAAATCTCAAATTATAGTCGCAATTTTAATTAAGAATCCAGAAATTCCGTAACGAAGAAAAAAACTTCACGCTCGGTTGCCATGGCAACAATATCGGTTGTCAAAACAAACATATAAGAAGATTTGATCATTTTCGGAGAATAATAAAACTCTTTTCATAAACTGTATATACCTCCATATGACAAAAAAGATTTGATTATTTTTTATTTATAAAATGCAAAAACATTTTTATTTAAGACACAGCTGTTTGTATTTATAGAGATACGTACAAAAAGATTTTATTCCATATAAATCTGCTGTCCGTGTGTTAGTCATTGAACTCCTCCTAAACGGCTGGACCGATTTCGCTAATTCTTTTTTTGTCGAGTTCGTTATTGTCAGGAGAAGGTTCTTATGTAGGGTAGGGTAGGGTAGGGTAGTGTAGTGTAGTGTAGGGTAGGGTAGGGTAGTGTAGGGTAGTGTAGGGTAGGGTAGTGTAGTTAAGAAAGATATAGTGTAGGGTAGTGTAGGGTAGGGTAGTGTAGGGTAGTGTAGTGTATGTAGGGTAGGGTAGTGTAGGGTAGGGTAGGGTAGTGTAGTGTAGGGTAGTGTAGAGTAGTGTAGTGTAGTGTAGTGTATGTAGGGTAGGGTAGGGTAGGGTAGTGTAGTGTAGGGTAGGGTAGGGTAGGGCAGTGTAATGTAATGTAAGGCGGTACGAAGTTCGCCGGGACAGCTAGTATACATATATTTTTTAACATTGCTTTGAAGAAAGTTTTTTTTAAATTCATGATTAGGAAATCCAGCTAAACTGTTATATTAGGGCTTTAAGTATGAAATTATACATATATTTTTTAACATTGCATTGAAGAAAGTTTTTTTTAAATTCATGATTAGGAAATCCAGCTAAACTGTTATATTAGGGCTTTAAGTATGAAATTGCGATTGGATGTAAAAGTTAAACGAAGAAAATTAAATCATATGTATTATAATTTATAACAAAACTTTAGAGCGACGATGGCATAACGGCTAGAACCGCTGCCTCCTGTCCGGGAGGTCGTGCAACTTATCAATGTGTTTTCGAATTTCGATTTCGAAAACATACAGTGAAGGAAAACATCGTGAGGAAACCTGCGAAGAAATATGGTTGTGTGTGAAGTCGACTAACCCGCACCCTAATTCAGGTTAGGCTCGAGCCCTCGGTGGGGACGTATATGAGCTGATAAGATGATATCATAACTAGTTTTCAAGACAGCATTCATCATATCAGTCGAAGGACGTCCACTGCTGGACGTAGGCCTCCCCTAAGGATTTCCACGACGACCGGTTCTGCGCTACCCGCATCTAGCGGCTTCCCGAGACCTTCACCAGGACATCGGTCCATCGCATGGGAGGCCTGCCTACGCTACGTTTTCCGGTGTTAATTAAACTATTCTAATTTAAATGTTGCTAAATTTATGCCTGTTGTTTAGATGTTTATGAGAACACAGTGGCTTTTAAACAATGTAGACGATTTTTCACTCGGAAAAAATTGCCTTTTTTGTCAAAATAAACTCATACTTTAATTTTAAAGCTTTTGAGTTATCGCAGCAGTTTCTTCTTTATTAATGTCACATCTGGGAATACCCGCAATAGGTTAAGACATTTTCAGGAAAATTCGGAGCTCTCAGAATTGAAAAACGTACGTGGCAGTGGGCGGGACACATAGCTCGTAGAACGGACGACCATTAGGGTAGTAAAGTTCTCGAGTGGCGACCGCGCACCGGAAAACGTAGCGTAGGCCTACCGGTAGACCGATGACCTGGTGAAGGTCACAGGAAACCGCTGCATGCAGGTAGCGCAGAACCGGTCGTCGTGGAAATCCTTGGGGAAGGCCTATGTCCAGCAGTGGACGTCCTTCGGCTGACATGATGATGATGAGGAAATTTCAAGAAAATTAACTAGTCAAAAGAATGCCACATTCTCATTATTAAAAAAACTCGTTTAACTATTTTCTACATGGTTGTTACTTTTGGTGGTTACCGATTTTCTTAAGTCCATCTTATCTCTAACAGTGAATAAAAAAAAATGAAAAAATGAAAGTAAAAAAATGTTTTCTTTCATTTTGGTATTTTTTTCGTTTTTATACTTTTTACAAAAATCGGTGTTTAGCAAGTAACCACCATGAAGAAAAGAGTTATGAGACGCGACAATCAGGGCCGACAACACCGCTGCCTACTGGGCATCATGGACGTGAGGAGGAACCTCGACACGAGACAAGTAGAACGCCTTTGTTCCATCCAATGGTACGTAACTTGATGGTTGTGACGGAGTCATATTTTTGGTTTGTTTTCGATATGTTTTTATATTGTTTTTTTTTTAATTTGTTTTTATTATGATGCATTCAAATTTTGTTTTTTCAATGGCTATTTTTCTAACTTCATCTTGTATCTTACCTTTTTTAACTATACAAACAATTAAAATTTAATTGATATTTTGCTGGTGGTGATTCAATTTTTCGTTAATTAAACCCTGACCCTCCCTACATTTTGTTATTTTTTCTTATCGTGCTGGCTTAGAAGCGAGTTGGATTGCGACCTCACCCCCTCGTCACCCAGATTGATACAGATTGTTTATAGGTTGGTTCTCGAACGTATAGGATTTCGCCGTAATTTTGTTTGCTCCGTCATTTGATTTTTTAGAAATGTCATTTCACGAACTTTGTATGCAGTGTCGGGGTGTGCTCAAAGGCTGCATCTAAACTAATAATACTGGATTTTTGTAAGTACTGAAACGCAAACTATCGTTTCGAGCCGATCTTCTTTCTTGCGTTTCATAATTAAATTCTCTTTTGATCTTGTTCGTCTATAAAAATAGAATTTGGAAATGATTGCGAGCTTTTGACAAGAGTGAAAACAATTGAGGAGTGTTGACCGTCGAAATAGGTGTTTTCAATATAAATATATTAAAAGTTTTGTGATTCTTCTTGTTATTTTCAAGACCTCCTATTTTTAACTGGGGTAAGTGATTTATGCTTAGAGAAAGCTATCCATTTTTATTTAGTGCCGTTGCGAACTAAATTTTTATTCATGGTTGTAGGGTCTTCCACACGGTCCGAACAAATCAGCATACTACTACTATACCCTGGACTATTGCTAACTACGCCGATCTGCAACTGCCTGCCGCTTACCCAAAGGGAAGTGGAACTTTTGTTTATACCTAATTTAAGGCCCATTGGAGTTGATTGTTACTAGTGACCAAATACTATTACTGGTAATCAAGCATTACGACCTGCCCGCGCTTTTTTGTTGTCTCTAGTGACCAAGCATTTACTACTGCCCGACAAGGTTCTGCTGTCGTCCTCCAAGCGCAGCTGCTGGCCTGCGTGTTCTCCTGTCTTCCGTTTACTATAACAATTTTGCGTTTGATTTAAAATTTATTAAGAGTATGGTACACCCAAAGTTTTATTTTACCTATAACGTTGAGGGGTAATTTCGGCACCTGATAATAGAACTCGATTAACTTCTTTATTAGATCATTTTATACACCCGGGGGGACGATCGATCGTTACCTAACCTTTTTTTATATTTTAAAATTATGTAATGTGTTGTTTTTATATTTAGGTTATTTCCACGGTCATTCACTCTTTACACCTTTAACTTATCCACTGGTTTATATCTTTACCCAAATATTTATAATCTTATAAAATAAAAGTATTCTATATTACCCCAAAATTTATTTTCTTTCCGAAATTCATATTTAGGCAGGGAGTAAAAATTCTACGTATCATGTAGCATCTCTATTATATTATTTAACCCCTTTTAAATTCAATTATGCTACAGTACCTACTAATATTGCGCTAAGATAACTGTCCTGCTGCTCATTGACCCAAGATTTAAAAAGCGTGCCTAACACTGCTAACACCACGTGTCGCCTACGCGCCCACCCACGTGTGTTGCCCATGCGTTTTATTTCAAACAACCGTTAACCCTATTAAGTTCTAGTATCTTGCACTGGCACTCCTAACTTCTAAGTGATTTTATAAATGACCTAACCAATTGATTTAAAAACTAGCTTTTGCCCGCGGCTTCGCTTGCGTGGACATTGTTATTATGACTGTCTTTGAGGGCAAGCGGCTTGGAGTGCTTCCACTCAGATCTCCTGTTTGTAGGTAGTAGGACAATTTTAAATATAGGTTATTTGGGCAGATTCATCATGTTACATAGTTTGTACTTCTTGATCCACAATTGGTAAGCCCTTGCCATCATCTCCCCTGATGGTTCCCTGAAAAACTGTCTATCTAATCTTCATTGGGGAGCAAATCAATGCTATTAAAATTGCTGTTTGGGGGTAAGAATTGGATAATTGATGGTAGGTAGTGTAGAGATCGTATATCTCTACATTTCCACACTTGCAACTCCTTTAGTTATTTTCTTGCCAGCGCGAGTCGAAGTAAGAATATTAATTTAAATTTGAATTGGTAAGTCGTTCGAAAGCTGCTCAAAACATTAGATATTCATTCTATGGAGGACCGTGGGCCAGGACAGAGGTCCGTTTTCCAAGTGTATCATATTTGTTATCCGCGTGTCAGGGCTGAGATCCCTAAAAAAATGGCAAGAAAGTGATAAGAATCTATGCAGGAATAATAATCAGTAAGCCGACAGAGCCTTCTCCGTTTTTTTTGAGATTTTATACGTATTTGAATCTTTCATTTTAAAGTAATAAGCTAGTGCTATATCCCCACGGCGGGCGTCCCGTTGACGACGTCACAGTAGCTAGCCAGGCAGGCTTACAAAACGCCCTGCCACCAATGAAACCAAGATACCGCCGGGGATCAAACCCATGACCCTCGAATGTGAAGCGATTTTTGATGTGTAACATCTTTGCTCTCGCTTTCCTGCAATTTGTGGGAGTGATTTCGTGAAATGGGACGGAAATGTGTCCCATTACAGGAAGTCGCGTTTTTTCAGGCTTTAAAAGCGCGGAAAACGTAAAGGTATCTATGACCATACAGCCTAGTCTGCCGTATCTTTGCCGTCCTTTTTTCAGGCTTTAAAAGCGCGGAAAAGGCAAAGGTATCTATGACCATACAGCCTAGTCTGCCGTATCTTTGCCGTCCTTTTTTCAGGCTTTAAAAGCGCGGAAAAGGCAAAGGTATCTATGACCATACAGCCTAGTCTGCCGTATCTTTGCCGTCCTTTTATAAAGTATTTTGTCACATCATGTTACACATCATATGCGAGTACTGTAGGTCTCGCTCGAATTTTTTTTTATGTTTATTTACAAATGGTGAGCTCTTGGCGGCATCTCACCTGATGGTAAGTGAAATGATACCAAAGATAGAAGCAGGCTTACCAAGATTGCCCAACGCAATAGGGAACTGGCTATCATATTTTCAAGCCGGAACACATCAATGTCGTTAGCACTGATGTTTAGCGGCAAAACTTACTCTCTGCACTTTAGAAGGATGTGAGCAGCTATCTCTTCAGCCACCATGTACGCGAGGCATAGCGGGTTTTCTGTAATCCCCAGGGTAAAAAGGTGTTTACTAAAATGGCCGTGGCTGGTGATGAGTGCTAGTTACCTTGCGGAGCTGGAGTCTCCAGAGTTTCAGAAGCTTCCTGGCCAGGCCAGGGTTAGGCAGCGGTACTGCCTGTCTGGCCTGTCTATTGTCGGTTTGTACCATTGACCCCCCCATTCAGCGCGGCGCAATCCTGAGCTGCATTTATCCAGCAGCGTGCTGACAAGCTTCACTAGATGAATAATAGTTCACCAGGTGAATTATTATTCCGCTTCTCTTTTAATACTTGCGCCACAATATGGCCCAAAACCTCAAACTTGCAACTGACCATTGACCCACCGCCCACCATATCCGGTTGCCAAATGCCTACTTATTCATTTCTTTTATGGTTGCCTAATTAAAACTTATCAGCTGCCAAGACATTTAAGTGGAAAATAATAATTTTGACGTTTGTTATGTATGAGTATTGTAATAGAAAAAAATGCATAAGCTACTGATTATTGCGCAAATCATTTTGTTTACATTAATGACGAGATCCGTAGGAGAACCAAAGTAACCGACATAGCTCTCAGAATTGCTAAAATTAAGTGGCAGTGGGCGGGGCACATTTTTTTTTTTTTTATTATTTTTTTATTTGAATAAGGCACACCAACGGCATAAATATTACACGTTTCCAAAACATAGTTAGGTCTTATTCTAATACAAATGCTTATTATAGGTGTACACAACATTGACATAAAATTATTATTAAAACAACATGGAAAATACTAACTAAGAAATTAATGAAACATTACTTTTAAATTTTGGCAAGGAGTTAGAAAATATATCAATTTTGGATAGTTTAGAGTTAATGGTGTTGTAATCCATACACATTCTACAGAAAGGAGAATTCTTACCTATATTGGTTCTAAAGAAGGGAATGTGAAAGACTCTTGACATGGGATATCTCGGATAATTGCTCGGAACAGACAAAGCTATATAGTCAAATACCTCCTCACACTTAATTATACCCCTAATGCATTTATAAAGAAAGACAAGGCCAAGACGTTTACGACGCTCAGATAGAGTATCAAGCTTGAAGTGTTTTAAACGTAGGCTGTATGGAGTCCTGTGCGAAATGCCCTGTGATACAAAAGCTAGATGCCTGGTGAAAGCCCTCTGCAAAGATTCAAGTTGTTGTGATTTAACAGCATACAAAGGATTCCATGCAACACAGGCGTACTCTAGCTGACTACGCACCAGGCTCTTATACAGAATAATCTTTGTTTGGATATTGAATTCTTTTGTGTTTCTCTTTATGAAACCAAGTGATTGAGCCGATTTTTTAACAACGGTATTAATATGCGAGGAAAAGGACAATTGACTGTCAATGACAACGCCTAGGTCACGCACTTCGTCAGCCCTGTGCAGTAAGGTACCACTAATTTGATAATTAGTGATCAGCGGTAAAAGTTTTTTAGTATAGGTAATAAAGTGACATTTTCCAGGATTTAGGGACATACTGTTACGATCACACCATGCATTTACTTTGTCAAGATCGCTTTGAAGAAGCTCAGCATCTTTTGGGTTCGAGATCGTTTTGTAAAGTTTTAAGTCATCGGCAAAAAGGGAGAATTTACTATGACGAATATTTGCAGTAAGATCGTTAATGTACACTATGAATAATAAGGGTCCAAGATGGGAACCTTGGGGTACACCTGATTCGGCAAGATAAGTTCGTGATTCATAGCCTTTTACAGAGACAGTTTGTGGTCTTAAGGTCAAGTATGACCTGAACCAATGCAGTAGAGTGCCGTGAATGCCAAAAGATGCCAATTTATAGAGCAACTGACTATGGTTGACTTTGTCAAACGCACTGCTAAAATCTGTATAAATGGCATCAACTTGATGCCTCTTGTCAATACTACTAGATAGGTCTGCAATGAAGCAAGTCAGATTAGTTTGCACAGATCTACTATTCCTGAAACCATGTTGCTGTGATGAGATCATAATGTCGATGTGGCGAGTAAGTAAAGGACATACGAGAGATTCGAAAAGCTTGGATAGACAAGATAAAATAGCTATTGGCCGGTAATTTTTGACGTCGGCTTGATCACCCTTTTTGTATATAGGCAAAATTCTAGCATGCTTCCACTGGTTGGGAAATGACCCGCTGTCTAGAGATCTATTAAATATTAGGCAAATGGGGTGAGCAAGTTCAGCTGCACAACTCCTAAGTAGTATAGGAGGTATACCGTCCGGACCTGAACCTTTAGAGATATCTAGGTTTTTGAGTTTGGATAAAATTTCAGTTTCATTGAAACTAAATCTGGGCATATACCCATACATGTGCTCAACCTCGGTCAAACTGGGATTATGGTTACTGTAAACTGAACAAAAGTGCGATGCAAATAGATTTGCTATGTCAGGACCACTCTTAGCAATTATCTCGTTGAGATGAACTTGTGAAGGAATGGAGGAGGACCCACTACGTTTGTTATTAAAGTAGCTCCAGAAAACTTTGGCATTTTTAGAGATTGCATCCTGGATCCTCATTTTGTGTTCTTTAAGACATTTTTTATAGAGGTAGTGAGCCCTATCTCTTATTAATCCAAATTCTATTTTATCACGAGGATTTTTATACTTGCGAAGTTTATGTCTAAGCTTTTCTTTCTCTGATATTACTCTAATAAGGGCATTACTGAACCAGGAGGGAAACTTTGCTCCTTTATGTCTTTTTTTTGGCACAAACTCATCAATCATTTTCTGCAAAACATCATAGAACACAAATACCATTTCATTCACGTTATTGCAATTAGAGAATTTGATTTGCCAATCAACATTTTTTAACTCCTCTGTTATGCTGTCATAAATCAAGTGGTATGGATACTTTACAATTTCGTAAGCTACTTATAATAAGATCCAGTACTCTGTCCTTGCAATTTGTATAGCTATTAAATTGGTACAGATCGTTTGAAAAGATTGCTCGTAGAACAGATGGCCGTTGGGGCAGTAAAGTTCTCGAGTGGCGACCACGCACCGGAAAGCGTAGAGTAGGCAGGCCTCCCTCTCGGTGGACCGACGACCAGGTCAAGGTCGCGGGAAGCCGCTGGATGCGGGCAGCGCAGAACTGGTCGTCGTGGAGATCCTTGGGGGAGGCCTATGTCCAGCAGCGGACGTCCTTCGGCTGATATGATGATGACATTAATAAAGTCCGCCTGAGCATATTCTTAACCGACTTCAAAAAGAGTTTCTCAGATCGACTGTATGTTTTTGTGTTACGCAATTTCTTCTCCGATTGTTATCCGTTTTTAATAATTCTTTTTTATAAGGGTACTCGAATACAGATATAGTTCCCGAGGGATCTGGAGGAAACTCCTGCCTATGCTCGCAAGCCACTTGCGGGTCGTGCCCCAATCACCGTCAAAGAAGTCATAAAATTATATCCACGTGAGCGAAGCCGTGGGAAAAAGCTAGTTATAAATAATATTGTATTCGCGTACCATCCTCGACTCTTCTTCTCTTAAAGTGTAGCACAATTAACCATGTTATCCAAGACACCGACGGCGGTTGCCTGGTGTTGCACTTAGCATCACCCACAGATGCGTGAAAGTATATATATTAGTACTAACATACAGTATGAACACTCCCTGTCGCTCTCTAGATTGCGACCTCAGCCCCTCGTCACCCATATTGATACAGATTGGTTACAGTTTGGTTGTCGAACGTATAGGATTTCACTGCCATTTTGTATGTCCCGTCATTCCTTCTTTGAAATGTCATTTCCGGCCCGTTGTATGCAGTGTCCAGGGTGTGGACGCGTGTAATGCATTTACATTTATACCTATAGACGTGTGCAACGCCACCTTCATATACTTACATCTTGGAATCAGATGTGTATGTTTCCGCACGATATTTTCCTTCACCGTTAAAGCAACCGGTAAATAAATGCACGTAAGTTTTGTGAAACTTACTAGTACATTATGTAAATAAATAATAAATAAATATTCTGGGACAAATCACACATGGTCCCAAAGCAGGATTCCCTGTGTTATGGGAACCAGAGACTGATATATAGATACATACATATATAGATATTTAACACCCAGACACAGAGCAAACAAATCTGCTCATCACACAAATGTTTGCCCTTGGTGGGTATCGAACCCACAACTCTCGGATCAGCAATCAAGAACACTAACCACTGAGCCACCGAGTCAGTCAAAACATTGGCCGTCCGGATTCGAACCCGGAACCTCTGGTTAGGAGGAGACCAATCGTTACCGTTGAGCCACCGACGCATCCTTGACTGCATTGCCACTATTCATCATGTGTGGCGGTCAAACGTACTCCAAAAAAAAATTCGAGCGAGACCTACAGTACTCGCATATGATGTGTAACATGTGACAAAATACTTTAGGTTAGTTAGATTTGATGACGATATTGTACCTGGGTGGCGGATCTGACAGTAACGAAAAAAACCGACCAAGTGCGAGTCGGACTCTCGTAAAGTAGAATTCCGCGCTTTCGCGACTTCCTGTTACACATTTCCGTCCCATGTTACACATTTCCGTCCTATTTCAAGAAATCACTCCCACAAATTGCTGGAAAGCGAGAGCAAAGATGTTACATATCAAAATATTTAAACCTGTTTATTTTTGGCTTCCGATGATGAAAATGAACAATAAGGCCAATATTTATTCTAAGTTGTTTTCGCCTTTTTATGTTGTAATGCAGTAAGGAAGGTTGAATTTAATTTAATATAGGTATGTCCGACGACCTGGGAAAGGTCGCAGGAAGCCGCTGAATGCGGGCAGCGCAGGACCAGTCGTCGTGAAAATCTTTGGGTGAGGCCTTTGTCCAGCAGTGGACGTCTTTCGGTGGATATGATGATGACGATGAATAGAAGTCCAATTTTTTGCGATCTCAGCAACTTTGCACAGCAAATTTTGTTCAGTTGGACCTTAAAATTATATAAAAAAGACGGCCAAGTGCGAGTTGGACTCGCGCACGAAGGGTTCCGTACCATTACCTATTAAAATGGCGTTTGTTGTATGGCAGCCCCCCTTAATTATTTGTTTTATTTTTAATTATTTATTCATTTATCAGAACGGCCTGAATGGCGCATAATTGTGAATAGGCAAGTGCGCGAGTTCGAGGATTAGCGTAAAGCTGACTTTGATACCAAACGCGACCAGTTAAAGGCCCGACCACCTGCGACCATTTCATACAATTACGAGGGTGGCATACTTAAATGTCCTCACTGCGCGAGGAGTTTCGCTGCGAAGATTGGCTACATAAACCATCTTCGAGAGCACGCGAGAGACTAGGAGTCGAAGTGGTCGCCATGACCGAAATCAGTCGGATAGATCATCATCATCATCAATCATTTATTTTTAAAGTGAATATATAACTAAATATAATGTGCATATTTCAAGCGTCTACCTGTTGCCGTTATCAATATCGAAACAAAACGTTTAAAAAAAATCACGTTTGTTGTATTATAGTCCCCTTAAATATTTGTTTTATTCTGTTTTTAGTATTTGTTATTATAGCAGCAACAGAAATACATCATCTGTGAAAACTTCAACTGTCTAGTATCACGGTTTATGAAATACTGCCTAGTGACAGACGGACGGACGGACAGGCAGACAGCGAAGTCTCAGTAATAGAGTCCCGTTTTTACCCCTTGGGTACGGAACCCTAAAACTAGCTGTTACCCACGACTCCACCTACGTGGATATCTTCTTCGTTCGAATCGAGAAAAAAAAACAATTTTCGGTTTTCCCGAATTTCGTAATTTTTCAGGTAACCAACTTGCGAGTTGTTTTATTGTTATTTAACTGTTCTGAGTGTGCGCACAACATTTTGCCAAACTTTAATCGTAATCGATACAGTTGTTTAAAAGTAATCGTATAAAAGAAGAAGAACGCACAGAATATTGGTAAAATTTTCATACCTAATATTTCATACCTGTCAAATAGTTTTTTTTTAAGTTTAGACAACTATCAATACTGAACTGAACTTTGATCCAGTTTTACAAAAAGATTTGATTGATTTGGTGTTTAAATCCACGCAGACGAAGTTGTGGACACTTAACTCTAGTAAAGGTATGAAAAACAATTATTTTCACACGTAATTAAGATCGCTGGAACGTTATCAAAATGCCAAGTGAGCGCAATGTGAAAGGTCAACGCGAAACCAAAATTTAATTTCATGTTAACTAAACCAGTCGACCCAAATTAACTTTCGCGTTGTGTAGATGGTGCGGAACTAGAAAATTTACTGGAAGACCTTGAAATTTGCTTTGAATATTTTTTCAATAGGGTATAAAAAACGAATATTACAAATTTAGATTTCATATGTACGTTTATCCGACGCTCTTACGGTGAAGGAAAACATCGTGAGGAAACCTGCACACGCCTGCGAAGAAACTCGCAGGTTGAGTGTGAAGTCGAACAACCCGCACTGGGCCCGCGTGGTCGACTAAGGCCCGATCACCCTAATTCAGGGTAGGCTCGAGCTCCTCGGTGGGGACGTATATGAGCTGATATGATGAGGGTATAAAATTATAAGACGTGTTATCTGGGTTAAGAAAATAATAGTTTTCAGAATGGAGTGTAAAGGTAAATAATTTATAAACATCAAGTAGAAACAGTGTCATTTTTTATAGTGTCCACGCAACTAAGGGCGTAGGCCGCTATTTTGAATGAACTCGCCTTTCAACTTTTGAAATTATAGGATGCGTTATCTGGGTTAAGAAAATAATAGTTTTCAGAATGGAGTGTAAAGGTAAATAATTTATAAACATCAAGTAGAAACAGTGTCAGCTTTTATAGTGTCCACGCAACTAAGGGCGTAGGCCGCTATTTTGAATGAACTCGCCTTTCAACTTTTGAAATTATAGGATGCGTTATCTGGGTTAAGAAAATAATAGTTTTCAGAATGGAGTGTAAAGGTAAATAATTTATATACACTAAGTAGAAACAGTGTCGGCTTTTATAGTGTCCGGGCAATTATCGGCGTAGGCCGCTATTTTGAATGAACTCGCCTTTCAACTTTTGAAATTAAAGGATGCGTTATCTGGGTTAAGAAAAGATTAGTTTTCAAAATATAGCGTAAAGGCCACGAATTTATATGCACCAAGTAGTAACAGTGTCAGTTTTTAAAAAAGTGTCCATAAAAATAACTGCGGAGGCCGCTATCTCTTTTTTCGAAATTATAGGACGCGTTGTTTGAATTAAGAAAATAATAGTTATAGAAATATAGAGTAAAGGCTAAAAAATTATACACAGTGAAACAGTGTCAGCTTTTAAAAAATTGCAAGACAAATAACGGCATAGACCGCTATTTTAAGGCGGTAGTATGACATGTTTTCGTTATTTTTGACGTACTTTACTCCTAATCTATAGAAAAACGAAAGTATGAAAAAACTAACCCTATTTTTGATGATGTTCCTTAAATTCAAAAGCTAATTAAACACGATTAAGCAATTTTGACTCTATAGAAAAAACCCAAATATATGTCTACATCGTTACTTTCAACTCTAGTTTGAAGTATAAATTTTAAAAATATACAACAATATTTGTTATGATATTACAAAATAAGTATTTTCATTGTAGTTTTTGATTGAAACAAAAAACCATAGAAAAAGTGAAAAAGTGAGGTTATTTTCTTAACTCTTTACACAAAGAGAAAAACACAGAGACAACTGTTCAATCAATACCTCCCCTTAAATCAACTCGTTCTAATAAAAACAATAAAAAATTGCAACCATCAAAATCAAATATAAACACAAAGCAGACAGTTTCTGTCACTGATTGCGCATGAGACCCGTAATTTACTTGGTGAGACCCATTATAATTATTTGCTACCTGTAACTACAATTAAAAAAAAATTACGGAGCCTGTAATTTCTAAATAAACGAGAATAAACAACTACCTTTACTTCTTATTGTCTTCGGCCGATTTTCGATAAACTATTTCATAATTTTATTTTTGATGCTGTCAAGTACCGAAGAAAATGCAAAATTATCTTTAGAATTTCTCTTTTTACTTCCTGGAAAGGTCCTGGTATACCTAAGCACACTACTATATTGTAATACTGTGACCCAAGTATCCCATTATATATCTACAGGGTGTGGTCAGTCCGCTTTGCGGTCACATAAGTTTAAGCTAAGGCCGGGTTAGTTGTTCCCAAATAGTTATTTTGCTTAGGCCGAATAAACATAAACAAAAGGATAAACAGTCCACGGACTCATACGCCGGCCGGTGTAAGTAACTTGGTATAGGAAACGTGACTGGGGCCTCCCACTCATCATACTGAACAACTTTCCCCAAAGTACCATACTCTATTCTCAAAAGTTTTCCAAATCACTCCAAACACAAATGTACATTTTTTCCAATCAAATGGTCTTCAGGTATTTTTTTTTCTTTTTGACTTTTCGTCTTTTTGGGAAGGTGGTTCAATAGGATTACCAACTTAAACTGATCCTACAATAGTTTTGTTACACTAGTGTTTAATGGCCTCAAAATTACTGGTTCTCAGTTATTTCTGTCCTTTTTTTTATTCTTGAAATAAGAAATTCTAATATATTTTACGAATAGCAACCTTATGACTAGTGCACAGTACATAATATCCCTAGTCCCTCCACACTAGGATTCCTTGTGTTGTAGCCAGTCTCTTCCTTTAATTGAAATTACAAAAATAGTGGTCATCATCATTATCACCATGTCAGCCGAAAAATGTTTACTGCTGGACAAAGGCCTCCCCCAAGGATTTCTACGACGAACGGTCCTGCGCTGCCTCATCCATCGGCTTCCCGCGACCTTCACCAGGTCGTCGGTCCACCGCGTGGGAGGCCTGCCTCGCTACGTTTTCCGGTGCGCAGTCGCCACTCGAGAACTTAACTGCCCCAACGGTCATCTGTTCTACGAGCTATGTGCCCTACCCACTGCCACTTCAGTTTAGCGATTCTGTTCTCCTGCGGATCTCCTCGTTTCTGATTCGATCATGCAGAGAAACTCCTAGCATAGCACGCTCCATTGCCCTTTGGGTGACCTTGAGCCTTCTTATTATTAAGTTATACCACTAACTTAATAATAAGAAGGCTCAAGGTCACCCAAAGGGTACAATACAAATACAATTCAAATCGTGTGTTTATTTTTCAAACCTAAATAATATTAAGACACAAAATAATTATATTAAGAAGAGTGCGCTGCCGCTGGTTTAGAACTCGCGTAAAGGCAAAAAATCGGCCAAGTGCGAGTCGGACTCATGCTCAGAGAGTTCCGTAACACCACACCTATGAAAATGATACCTACCTATTTACATTACAAACAAAATACATCTTCGTTCGCGCTTCTTTTAAACTGTTCTTTGCTTATCATTCTCAATTAAAGCCGCGACTTACAGGCGTTTTACGAAAAACTCAATTTCTACGCTGGCATTTGGCGCCGTTTTCTATGCATTCATCCATTTCTCGTATTCGTACCTCACAATCGCAGCACGGCGACAAATCAAAATGCCACGTCACAGCGAGGACGTGAGCGACGTTTTGACGCGTGTGACGTCATCCATACGTCATCGCTTCCGCGCTGCATTGTGGATCCGTCAAGCGAAGATTAGTTGGTCTGATGCACGTCTGATGCATTAATTTGACTGCGGTTTAGATTTCGAACAATGAATTGCTACTTTGTGGCTATAGTCTTAGCAGAATTTCTAATGTAACCGCGTCCGTAGCGTAATGGTTAAGAAACAACGTGGGCGCCATTTTTTCCATACAAACGTAGTCCCCTGTTTCCTCCCTGGATAACAACAATAGAGCAAACTTTTGGAGTTTACTCCTTAAGAATCGATTTTCATATAAGGCGCCCGGTATGAAAAAAATATGAGGAGTAAAATCTAGTGATCGTGTCACGTTTTTCGCGCGCAACCTATTGTGCGCAGCTTCACTTCCAGTAAAACAGTCAGGATTGGCTGAATCTAAGATGACGTCACACCACAGATTATGCGACCTATTTGCGTAGGCGTTAGGGAAGTAATAATATGCTAGTAACTTCCTACAAAGCAAACTTAGTCGGATAATACACAAGTGTCATTTTAAAATAAATTGTTGTTTCGGTGCATGTTTCGATATGACTTCAGTGGGTTTTAAAGAAAATTAGAAGAAACTTTATGCTTTTTCCTAAGAAAACATTAGTTAGTATACATTATATTCACAGCTTGTGCTATCGAACAAGGTACGTATTATTAAGTAATTTCATACAATCTTCTGTTAAAAACCCATTCAGTTTCTAGAGCTGATTGTTAACAAAGTAACAAGTTCAATTTTCTTTCAGATGCCTCGACATTGCTGTGTACCTGGCTGTAAATCAAATTATGATTCTAGTTTGAAAAATGGAGAAAAGCCAGTTTCTACTTTTGTTTTTCCACGAGATGAAAACCTTCGTAGCCGTTGGACAACGGCAATACCAAGAGCCAAATGGCAGCCTTCGAAAGGATCTTTCGTGTGCTGCAAACATTTTAGTGAAAATAAAACAATACGGAGTGAAAATATAAGAAAAAGTGATGGAACGCGCGAGGTTGTTCTCTTGAGAAACCCAAAGTTAGTTGATGGTGCTGTGCCTCATATTTTCTCCAACCTGCCTCAATATCTGAGTAAAACGAAGATGTCTAGGGTGGATCCCGCTGAAAGACAAACAGTGATAGAGCAGTGCTGTGAAGAGCTTCATGGAAAAATACAGGAACAAGACTCTGTTAAAGAATTTAAATCAAAGATTAGCAGTAACAAACACAACAGTGTATATTGTGGCTGGAATTATTGAAGAAAATTATAAATTGCAAACTGTTGAAGTATCAGAAAGACTTTAAACACAGTGATGTTTGACAGTTTTCACTTCATCATTTCCTTATTTAAGCGAGTGATGATATAAAGAATGATGTCAACAAATTACTAGAAACATTACAAGAGAAATTTAACAAAAATACTCAGATTTAATTGAAAAGTCAACTCGAAACCAATGTAAGAGCCCTTTCTGGTATAACCTAAGATATGCTCGTATAACTGCATTCAAAGCATATGAGGATAGTCCCTGCCAAATACCAGATGGATCATTAGTAGCTGCGATCATGGGAGCTAAAACACCTGACACATCAGCTATGAAAAGAGGCCGGAAATTGGTATCATCAGTTATAAATACTGTGCAGAGTGAACTTAAAACCAAAGTCAAGCCCTGTTTTGTGCCTGTTTAGACAATCGTACTTAAGTAGTAAACTCCAGTTGTGCGTCGGAGCTGACACACACACTTTTTTTTCCCATCAAACCTATATCTACAATGGCCATGCCCCTATGTTTTGTTTTTCCCATATTCAGATTATAATCTAGGAAGTAGGCACCTTCAAAAACTGAGAAAATTGCCCAATTGAAACGTAATTTTCAGACACCCACCAAAAAAATAATACGTATATTAACAATAAAATATATACATAGAGGCGTAAGTAAAGCGTTTTGTATAATGATTTATGAAAAAAATATTATTATTGCTCAAGTTTTAGAAGAGGATATAGGGGACTATGAAATGCTGTTCTGGTCAATTTTAATGTCTATTATCGGTCTACGCTGCAGTTCTCCCTTTCTTGCTATATACGGAGAGGTTTGGGGGAGGGAGACAGCAACACTCTATTTAAATACCTATTCTTTAGACCGCGTTTCCTCTTAAGTCCATCATCTTCACATCAGGAGGTCGCGGATGGATTCTCGGCGGATGTAACTTTGTAGACTCGGTTTGGTTGGTAAAAGGGCATTTAAGCCCTTATGGCTAGCTACAACCATCTTATCTAAATCTTGCAGCAAAAAACATTAATATTAATAGAATTGATGTGTTCTGGCTTGAAGATAAGATAGCCAATTTCGCCATTGCGTTGGGTAATCTTGGGAAGCTCGCCCGCTTTCCCCGTTGCGTTGGGTAATCTTGGTAAGCCCGCCCGCTTCCATATTCGGCATCATTGTCACTTACCATCAGGTGATGTGATGCCAAAGGCTTACCAAAAAAATTTTCTGCAGTTTCAAAAAGTAAACTATTCTCTATTTTTTTTCAATGTTATTTTTCATCATTAATATTCTTAGCTATAGTTGATCCCAGGAAGGTGGCTCTGTTGTCGAGATTAAGATTTTTTTAACAGCGCCACCTACCTGGGTCCAACTTTAGCTAAGGACCATCCAGGTGACCCCGACCGTAAATGCCGGAAAAAATTCAAGCTTGTATCTTGTAGGCTTCAGTCTACTCGCGACCACGGCTATCGAAACTTTGAGGTAAAAACAACATCAATACCTGCTCATATCTTTCTTTATATATATAAATCTTCTGTCCGTGTGTTGAACTCCTCCTAAACGGCTGGACCGATTTTGATGAAATTTTTTGTGTGTATTCCAAGGGGTTTGAGGATGGTTTAGATTCACAAATCAGCCCGGCAGATGGCGCTGGTAGTGTTGTGAAAGGTGGAACGAAGTTCGCCGGGACAGCTAGTGTTATATAAAATCACGTCAAGTCCCGCTTTCAATTTGTCATTATAGATAAAAAATAATATATCCCTTCTATGTCCTTCTTCTAATATACCTTTATAAAAAGGTCTTGATCACTCAAAAGGACATTAAACATGTGCTCTTGGGTCATCAAGACCCCCGGAAGGTTATTTTATACTATTTAAGGCACATGAAAACGTGGTATTTAGATATTTTTTTTAATCTACATTTAATATTTTCTTGTTTTTGTTTTCCGCCCGGAACGACAGACAGACACACAGACAGAAAGTTTAGAATAAATTGACAGAGATTTGTGAGCTACTTACCCTGAAAGATCGAGCCGGATAAAGAATCGGGAAGTCCTCGGAATTAAAAATTTGATTTGCAAGATTCCACTCGGAACGACAAACAGACGTACAGACAAACAAAAAAGTTTAGAATCTATTTTCATCGAGTTGTGAGCTACCCTGAAAGTTTTATCCGGATAGCTAATCGGGAAGTACTCGAAATTTAAGTTGTAAGATTCCACCCGGAACGCCAGACAGACAGACAGACAGACAAAAAGAAAGTGGCTCAATAAGAATTTCGAAAGCCTAAAAACTTTTAGGTACAAGCTTATATCAAGCGATATAAATACGCATGCAAAATTTCAGCTCAGTCGGAAAACGGGAAGTGGGTCAATTTTAACATGAAATATTTAATTACAGACACCGGGACGGGTGAAACTAATTTTAAGCTTGTAAAAAAAACTTGTTAAGGCGAGCTATTGATTGGAACAAATTTATTGTTTACGCGTAAAGAGTAAAGAAAATAACCACACTTTTTTACTTTTTCAATGGTTTTTCATTTCAATCAAAAACTACAATGAAAGTATAAAAAATCACATTACTCACTTTGTTTTATCATTACAAATATTGTTGTATATTTTTAAAAATTTATACTTCAAAATATTAGTCATAACTAGAGTTGAAAGTAATGGTGTAGACCTATCTTTGGGATTTTTTCTATCTATCTAAAACTGCTCAATCGTATTTCTAATAGCATTAGACTTTAAGGAACATCATCCATCAACAAAAATTGTTATTATATGTCTATAAAAATTTATAATTGTATCCCAAATGCAATTAAAAATCTTCACCTGACGTTACTTAAAAAAATATTGTTTAACTGGTTAATAGATCAAAATTTTAATGATGTGAATGAATTATTTAATGATTTATATAGAATTGACATTTAACATTTTAAATTATAATATTGTAAGATTGCAGATGAGACTTTAATTATTTTATGTTATCTTTCAATGTACCTGTTTTATGCAAATAAATAATCTTCAATCTTGAATCTTGAAAGGTAGTTTTTTTTTCAACATTGGGTTTTCTATCGTTTAGGAGTAATTGACGTCAAAAATAACTAAAACCTGTAATATTACCGCCTGAAAACGCGTTCACTTGCGTTCCTTAAATCGATGACTACATAACATTTAAAGTCGTAATTTATTTATATTAAACACACGTGATCATAATTATAACTTTCAACCCCCTAAAGCTGTGATTCAAAAATATGTTATTTCGAAAAATTCCCAGAAATTATAGCTCATGGCACGGTCATAAAACGACCACCCCCGCCGTTTGTTGTGTTTACATGATATTTTATTATAGATAGAAATAAAATGCATCTGTGTGGACACACATAAGCAGTGTGGATTGCAGTCAAACGCACTCGAATTTTAAAATATAAATAAAAAAAAACAGTGTAAATAAAAAGAGCAAAGTGCGAGTCGACCGAGGGTTCCATAGCTCCATACCACCACACCTCTCCACAAAACTATGACAATTACACGTATTTACATTACAAAACTGCAGACATTAACGCAAGTTACAGAAAAACTTTTTTTATATTTAGTTCGGACTCTTAGCGCGAGTGCGACTCATACTTGGCCAGTTTCTATTATTTGTTGTTTTACTTCAACACTGTACCTAATATATAAGGTCTAACAAAATTAGCCGAAACAATTTTAACTGGTGCTTCTACCCATGAATCTGAACAACTTTCCCCATAAAACCCATAGTCTAATCGCAAAAAAAAAAATTGGCTCTCCCATACTAACTCGATCGGCTGATCAGCCAACTTGGTATGAGAATTTAATTTTTTTTTTGAGATTTGACTATGGGTTTCATGGGAAAAGTTGTTCAGTTTCACGGGTACAAGCACCAGTTAAAATAGCTTCAGCTAATTTTGTTACACCTTTTATATAGGTACTGTGACTGTACTAACATCACACCAATTTTCTCGCTTACTACAGTTTTTACGATAGAGCTAAATCAAAAATACCACTAAAATACCTATGAAACACTTTTTATATAGGAAACTTAATTAAATTTTTAACTTTTTCTAAATTTTATTATTTGATTTTTAATTTTTTTAGGGATCCGTACCCAAAGGGTAAAAACGGGACCCTATTATTAAGACCTCGCTGTCGGTCAGTCCCCAGGCTTTATTTCATGAAACGTGGTAGCTAGACAGTTGAAATTTTAACAGATGATGTATTTCTGTAGCTGCTATAACAACAAATACTAAAAATTGGAAAATGTGAAAAAATGAAAGTAAGTAAGTAAGGCGATAAGGCCGCCTTTGCACTCTATGTTTTTTTACAAATTATAAGTCCTGTATTGTTTTTGTGGCTTGCAATAAAGAATATTTACTTACTTACTTACTTATTATTTATTTTTTTATTTATTATTTATATAATATTTATTATATATATTACTGTTTCTATTTGTAGTATAAATATTATATTTATAGGTATTTATATGTGATTAACATTTTGTCCCATCAGTTTTTTTTTCTTAACTAAAATTAATTTAAAATTATGTACACTTTATATGTTAAGTCGTTTTCGTTTCGTCTTTTGCTCTTACCAATTTTCTTTGTTTTTAATCCAAATGTCATTATTAGGTTGACTGGAAGAGATCCCGTAAGGGATAAGTCCACCTTTATACCATACATATCTAATTTATGTTCTGTATTCAAACATGTCAATAAAGAGTTTACAAACAAACAAACAAATCAATCAACAGAGCTGATAACCCAAATTTCTATAAAATGGCCGAAAACATTATTTCGATAAATGTCATAGAACAAAAGTTGTTCAGTTTCATGAGTAGAATAACAAGTTAAGGCGACGCATTGGAAACTTTGATCGCAGGGATCACGATTTTTCACAGCAATTACAAAACATATGAAATTAATATTTTGTAACCTGTTTCTTCATTTTAATGACTTCATTTTGTCAGTTGCAGAACACGATTCGTTAACTTTTATAACAGAAAAAAACATATCAAAGAAACCTCTTTCTACAGGCATACCAGACCTCTAGGTTTTCTTAGTCAATTCATCTAAATACACACTTCAATATGCCAGTTGGATTTTTGAAAATTATTTTAGCTTTTAATTGGAACGAAACAACATTGATTATGTTTAAAAGTGTAGTTATTTTCTTTACTCTTTACACGTAAAGAAACAACAGAGACAAATGTTCCGATCGATTCCTCGCCTTAAGAGGCTCTACTGTGTATTAATAAAAATAATACATTGTAAATTGTAACTAGTATCTCATCTGTGGTACAGTATACGTTCCCACGATACCCCTTTCTTTGTCGCGTGTCTCATTCTGTCGACCATTTCCGTCTTATCTTCGGCAACCTTCGGCCCACGCTTGGCGCACGCGCCTGGCGATTCGGATGCGCTCGAGAATCTTCGGTTGCGATCGGGGAGTTAAACCTGTCTCGCAACCGGTGCGGTGCCTGCAGGCTTGGTGGCTTGTTCCTTGACCTACAATGTTCTTTATTTATACAACAGGTCTTTCTTGAATGGACCATGAGAGGTTTGGATAGATGGCATTAGCTGGTCTGTTTAAGCTTGTGAAAGCAAGGGGTTCAATCAAGGTGCTAACGTTTGTTTGTTTATGATTTATAACTGAAAATGAACTATTTACACTTGGTACAATACATTATCGATATTATTTGTACCTAATGATATCGATGTAGGAACTTTAACTTATATAGTTAATTCGCAAAAAAACAAGTGCGAGTCGGACTTGCGTATCGTGTGTTCCGTACTACTACATCTCTCCACACGAGTTTGTACTCGTGCATTTTAATCAAATAAAAAGCGCGTGGCACTCGGGGACTGACGCGGTAAAGCTATTGCATAGCATTTTTTTATCAACTTATGCAATTATAATTATTAATTTTTTATTTATGCAGTATTTATTCACTATTTTTTGACGTTTTACTGTTTTCGTGTGCTCCTTTTGATTAAAGGACCATATAGTTTTGAACTTTTTAGTTACTGGACTGATTGATTCCAAATCGATATCTGAGGGTCCCTGAAGTCCCTTATCAAGTATCCGTTGCCAGAATTTAAAAAAGTGGCCGACAATTTTGGAAGCAAGCGGTCCAGTAACTAAAAAGTTTAAAATGGCGGCCACTTTTTTCAATTCGGGCAACGGATTCGTGATAAGGGACCTTAGGGACCCCCAGATATCGATTTTGGAAGCAATTAATCCAGTAAATAAAAAGTTCAAAATGGCGGCCACTTTTTTAATTCGGGCAGCGGATTCGTGATAAGGGACCTCAGGGACATCCGTCATTCGTCATTCGTCATCCGTCATTCGTCATTCGTGATCGGTCATTCGTCATCGTCATCGTAAGTCATTCGTCATCCGTCATCCATCATCCGTCATCGGTCATCCGTCATCCGTCATCGTCATCGTCATCATCATCATCATAATGGATAGATAGATGGCACTGTAAGTTTTTTAGAACTCAATATATTTTTTTTGGGTGTCAGGTTTTATTTTCGTTACGAAATTTCTTGGTTCGGTCCCCTCAAAGCCCGCGATAAAAGCTATACAATAGCTCAAAATCATTCTTACTCAATTTGAGCTCCTTAGCGCGAGTATGACTAACAGTTTGCTGATTATTATTACTTGTTATTTAACATACATCTAATCTATATAAGGTCTAACAAGATAAGCTGAAACTATTTGAGGGGTAGTTCAGTAAACGAAACTGAACAACTTTTTCTTCAGCGGCCATACCGAATTCTTAAAAAAATCGCCACATTCCATTATTGCCTACTTAATATTATTATTCTACTGTATAATCAGCCACTATGCTTGGCGTTCGTGGACTATGAGAAAGCCTTCGATTCGGTCGAAACTTGGGCTGTGTTACAGTCTCTCAAGCGGTGCCAAATTGACTATAAATATATCAAGTTCTGAAGTGTTTGTATGAAAACGCCACCATGTCGGTTCGCCTCCAGGATCAAAACTCAGAACCCATACGGCTGCAGCGAGGGGTGAGACAGAGAGACGTTATATCTCCGTAACTGTTCACCGCCGCCCTGGAAGATGTTTTTAAGCTTTTGGACTGGGGTGGACTCGGCATCAATATCATCGGCGAGTAGATTCGCTGACGATATCGTGGTCATGGCTGAAACTATAGAAGATTTCTTTTTTCTCCCTCGGACTGCGGAGGAGGGAAGGAGAAGAATGCTTTGACGCATACCAATACAGCCGGCTGTACTGGTTATGTGGGACTCACAGCCCTGCGCCTAAATGTATACATACCCATTATATACATAAGGTCATCATCATCATATCAGCCTAAGGACGTCCACTGCTGGACATAGGCCTCCCCCAAGGATCTCCACGACGACCCGTTCTGCGCTGCCCGCATCCAGCGGCTTCCCGCGACCTTCACTAGGTCATCGGTCCACCGAGTGGTAGGCCTGCCTATACTACGCTTTCCAGTGCGTGGTCGCCACTCGAGAACTTTACTTCCCCAACGGCCATCTGTTCTACGAGCAATGTGTCCCGCCCACTGCCACTTAAGTTTAGCAATTCTGAGAGCTATGTCGGTTACTATGGTTCTCCTACGGATCTCCTCGTTTCTGATTCGATCACGTAGAGAAACTCCGAGCATAGGACGCTCCATTGCCCTGGGTGAACTTGAGCCTTCTTATGAGGCCCATAGTAAGCGACCATGTCTCAGTTCCGTATGTCGTAGAGTACTCGCGTTTCGTTCGCCGCCCGCGGCGGACGTGTGCGCCGAGTCCATACTAGTTTTGGGGCCGCCTTTTTCAAGGCCGTCTGTACGTTCAACTCACCGTCATCGCGGGTCGTTGTGTGCTTCGGAGGTGTATCGCGACGATGGAGAAGCACGCAGGATCGCAGCCGTGGAACCTGTGAAGCGGTGTAACTCGGTCAACGTGCACGTCACCATCGCCGGGAAGCCAATGTAGCCATACACGTCGCGGCCCCACGGCTTCGAACGAGCATTACCGTCGTGCCGCGTGCTTCGGATGGTGACCCCGGCGTTGGATCTTCGTGCGTACATGTCCGCCAGTCAAGGGAGATTAGGTACTCCGGAGGCGTCGTAAGTCGGCAACGGCACGGATTCTCGTCGGGGAGCTATTCATCGGTCTGCGGCACATACTAGTTTCGGGCCGCCTTTTTCAAGGCAGCCTACTGCGGTCCTTGCCGTCTTTTTCTCTCCCACCTCTCAGTTCATGTGCCATCCCCGCATGGCACATACAAGGGAGGGGCCCCTGCACTGTGCGCGCTGGCTATCTACTCGGTGCGTTCGGTGCAACCCCTCCCTACTTACGCACCCCACCCTTCCCTAAGGGTGAGGGTCGCACCGACGAACTTTTAAGGTGGCTATGCTGCCAAAGTTTTCGCAAGGGGGTGTTTAGTGAGTAGTGTGGTCTTTGGGCCTGTGCATACGTATTCATACACCTTCCGAGTGTAACGGGGACGTATGCATATCGGCGCAGAGCTGTGAGTCCCGCGCTCCCTTAACAGGGAAAAAAAAAAAAAAATCCGTATGTCATCACTGGCAACACACACTGGTCGAAGACCTTGGTCTTAAGACACTACTGTATCTGGGACGTAAAGATTTATTTATTTTATTTTTATTTATTTATTTATATGCCAGGAAAAAAAAATACAAGTAAATTTTTGCGAAGCTTCCCAAACGCTGCCCAGCCGAGTTGGATTCGACGATTGATCTCCTTTTCGAAGTTGGACCTACCTAACTGGACTGTTTGTCCCAGGTATACATATTCGGTAACAACTTCGAGTGTAGAGCCTCCAACCTTCAGAGGAGTAGGTATGACACGGACGTTTGACAAAGTTTTCGTCTTGTCCATGTTCATTCTAAGACCCACTTGTTGAGAGGCTCTACTGAGGCCATCGAGGATTGTGCCTAAGTCATCCATAGTCTCAGCCATAACCACGATATCGTCAGTGAATCGAAGGTGGGTGATATACTCGCCGTTGATATTGATGCCGAGTCCATCCCAGTCCAAAAGCTTAAAAACATCTTCCAGGGCGGCGGTGAACAGTTTCGGAGATATAACGTCTCCCTGTCTCACCCCTCACTGCAGCTGTATAGGTTCCGAGTTTTGATCCTGGAGGCGAACCGACATGGTGGCGTTTTCATACAAACACTTCAGCACTTCGATATATCGATAGTCAATTTGGCACCTCTGGAGAGACTGTAACACAGCCCAAGTTTCGACCGAATCGAAGGCTTTCTCATAGTCCACGAACACCAAGCATAGTGGCTGATTGTACTCTTCGGTCTTCTGGATAATCTGCCGCAGCGTATGTATGTGGTCTATGGTACTAAATCCTTTTCGGAAACCGGCTTGTTCGGGAGGCTGGAAGTCGTCAAACCTGCGTCCGAGACGATTCGTAATGACTCTCGAAAACAGTTTGTGAACATGGCTCAGAAGTGAGATGGGTCTGTAGTTCTTCAGCAGGGTATTGTCGCCCTTTTTGAAGAAAAGCACGACCACACTTCTGTGCCGTGCCTTAAGCGTTTGTCTCTTAAGTTTAACGGAATTAAATAATTTCTGAAGAGCTTTAAGTACCGGTGTTCCACCTGCTTTCAGAAGTTTAGCCGTAATTCCATCATCACCCGGTGCCTTATTGTTTTAAAGCTGTTTAAGAGCCATTCTAATCTCGTACAGGCTGACGTCCGGGATATCTTCGGTATAGTGTCGGGTAAGTCTAGCTCTTGGGTCTGCCAGATAGTAGCGCAAATCGCGAGTTACAGACTTAGAGATCTGCTTGTTTAGTTGCCGATACTGAGTAGCGTCTTCAGAGGACTGCAAAACCAATCTGCGTCTTTCTTCCATGAGTTTGCTGGTGAAGTCGGAGATTTTTGGTTCTGTTTGAACGGAGAGTTTTAAAAATCTTAGACCCGACCGTTTGGACAATTTTCACGAACCTGTCGTTATATTCGTCTACATTCTCGCAGTCTCAAAGGCATTCGAAGCGATTGTGCAACTCGAGCTGAAAGCTCTCGGGGTTTTGGAGCTGGATGGGTGCTGGTCGGAGCGTGGACTTCATCAGTCGACATCTTTCTAGCTTGGTCTTTAGATTCAATGTGCCTTACCATTCGGTGATCAATTCCTGTTTTTACTGAGTTGATCACAGAGACATCATTAAATATTTGCCTTCTCATCGACAAGATGAAGTCGATCTCGTTCTTCGTTACGCCATTGGGATGCAACCATGACCACTTTTGCTGTTTAGGCTTTTTGAAGGAGTTCATCATAAAGAGGCCCCTAATTTGATTCGTACCTACCTTTGATTTCACTATTGTTGGTTAATTTCGTGTATTTATATGTATAAAAATATTATTTCATGCTTTTAAACATTTTCTTTTAGAAGTCTGTTTTAGTTAAGTATTTGAACTTTTTTATTTTTTGTGATAATGCTATCTATCTAACAACGTTAAACTCAATCACCTACTTGCCAATAGGAATCATCAAATCATACACGTGTTTCATTAACTGATACAGAGTCCTGTGGCTTCCATCTTAATCTCAGCAGCCTGTAAGTTAAGGAGTTACACCTTCCATCATCAGCTCACCTGAATAACCTGAAAGAATACAACATTCGGTCTTTATGTATACCTACTTATCTACGTATAATATTTAAAGAATTATCCTCTAACTCCTTACCGTTAAGGATATGTACCTTCCATCATCAGATCTGCAACATGGGATGATGACTACCAGACGCAAATACTTGAATAACTTCAGAAAATACACAAAAACAATTAAAAACGTACTAGTCGCCACTACGTTTTTTAAAGGTTCCCCTCGATTTCTATGGGATGCCATCATCAGATCCTGGTTTCCTTATTGTACGAGCACGCACATTAAGGATTATTTTCCGCTAATTTTATAAAGATGGACAAGGCTACTTCACCTTCTACAGATCATTGACCTTATTACCTTGTTACTGTTGTTTAGTTTTAAGTTTTATTTCTTAAATTCGGCAGCAATGTACGAGCACGCACATTAAGGATTATTTTCCGCTAATTTTATAATAAGTATTTTAGCTGACATTGCGAACTCATACATCGCCCGCCGTTATTCACTTAGTGCAATAAAGATGCTTGACAAGAGCACACACGTTTTACATACAAACTCTCCTGCCGTCCTGCACTCATACAAACCACATACATCGTTCGGGAACCAGCCCGAACACTTATCATGGTACCACCCTTGGGATATCTCCTTTAAAAAAAAAAAAATAATATCAAAATCGGTTTATAAACGAAGAAGTAAAAAAAAAATATATACGGTCGAATTGAGAAACCTCCTCCTATTTTGAAGTCGTTTAAAAATCGATTAATAAAGGGCGAAGATATAAAAAAAACATAGCGTCGAATTGATAACCTCCTCCTTTTTTGAAGTCAATTGATTAAATTCTGATGGTCATGAAATAGTAATTATATGCACATAATTTCATTCATTAGTGAAAAATATTTAAAATGAACATAATCAATACTAACAAATTTCAAAATTAAATCATTGATATAAAACAAATAATAATTTTCGAAACACCTATAAACTTTTAGGCACAAGCTTTTTATATTGCATTGTCACGCGACATACATATGCATGCAATATTTCAGCTCAATCGGAAAACAGGAAGTGGGTCAAATTTAACTTGGAAGATTCCACCTTCAAAAACATTCATACATTGCAAGTTAAATAAAAGCTTGTAATGAAATGAGGACATGAAAACAATAATACACGAAAAATTAAGTTCAGACATTAAAATTACTTGAATATGTCATTGACGCCTTTGACAAGAGTAGGACAGTTCACACGGACAGTATTAGCATAGGAAAGAAGCCTCATCGAGGTTTCCCTCAACAATGCGCATTTAACTCAATGAGAGTACACTCTACGAGGACTGTTTGATAAGTACCCGTTTATGGCAAAAAAAAACAATTTTTTTTGTATATATGCATTTATTTTTCTACGTAGTCACCTTTTAACTCTATACACTTGTTCCACCTATACTCAACCATCCAAAAAGTATGATTTTGGAAAGTCATTAAAATATGCCTCTGTGGCGGCAATGACTTCGTCATTTGATCCAAATCGCTTACCACCGAGCCATTTTTTTAGGTTGGGAAACAAAAAGAAATCGCATGGGGCCAAATCTGGAGAATACGGGGGGCGAGGCAATAGTTCGTAGCGTAACTGTGCTAATTTAGCCGTCACAACTCTGGACGAATGAGCCGGGGCGTTGTCGTGATGAAACAGTACTTTTTTCTTTTTTAAATGGGGTCGTTTGTCCTTTAAGACGGCGTCAAATTCATCCAATAAATTAGCATAGCACTGCCCTGTTATCGTTCTCCCCTTTTCTAAGTAGTCAATATGTATAATACCCTGCGAATCCCAAAAAACAGTCGCCATGACCTTTCATTTCCGGGGTGTAGTGGTGAACCCACGTTTCGTCCACGGTTACGAAACGACGCAGAAACTCCTTCGGGTTACGTTTGAACACGGCCAAACACTGCTCCGAAGTAATCAGTCGGTTCCGTTTTTGCTCCTCCGTGAGTAAACGCGGCACCCACCTCGCCGATACTTTTTTCATACCCAATTTTTCTTCTAATATGTGTTGTATCCTCTCGATTTAAACGTTTATACCATCAACGATTTCTCGAAGTTTAATTCGGCGGTCGGCTAAAACGATATTTTCAATTTTCTTAACCATATCGTCTGTAGTCACATCAATTGGCCGGCCTGGGCGATCCTCATCAAAGACGATTGTTCTCCCCCGCTTAAACTCGTTATACCAATATCTGACGGTTGTCATAGAAGGAGCACATTCATGGTAAACCGCTTGCATTCTTACTTTTATTTAATTACATGTTTTTTTCCTTCCAAAAACAAGAATCTAATTACAGACCGATACTGTTCTTTCTCCATTTTAACAATTTTAAGTTCACGCTTTCACTAAATCGCTATCAAATGAGAAAAAAAAAACAAAAGAATGCATTTTTTTTTCTTTTTCCCGCCTCTGAAAAATGGCTTAAAAAGGTGGTATACTTATTTTCGGCCAGTGATATTAATATATTAAGTAAACGGGTACTTATCAAACAGCCTAGGTACAGAGCATTTGAAATTTAAAATCAAAGAAGCTCGTAATAACTAACTTCATTTCATTTTTATTTCTTAACTATGAGAGAGAGAGATACATACAGCATTACCTACAGGATGTTCAAGTTGGCTGAGCCGACGTAATATCCACACTGTATCACAGTATTACTATATGGCTTACAGTACCGCAACGCGTTTGATGTCGCACCACCGCCACCGGCGTAGGTACTAGCCCATACAAGCCTGCTGCCGCCCGCTGCCCCGCACGTACCCTTCCGTTGCTCTGCGTAAGAACATTCGTTGCACTACTGTTAGCCGTTATATTGTAATCCTGTGACTGTATATTCTTTGTCTGTATCACATCCTGTCTATAATTATACAAAGTCTATCATTTTGTCTTTGTTTTATATTCAATGAACATTTTGTTTAGTTTCATTTTGTTTTAGTTCCAGCAAAGATCGTGATCAGTACACAGAATTCATGACAAGATTTTATTACGCGTGGTATCTGTAGGTATACATTGTGGTGAGTTCACAACTCATAAACTTCCCCACTACTGGGGCACGGGTCTCTTCCTAAAGTCGGGAAGGTTGAGTCAAAGTATATAATTATTAGTACTAACATACAGTATGGACACTCCCGCCGCTCTCTAGATTGTGACCTCACCCCCTCGTCACCCAGATTGATACAGATTGGTTACAGTTTGGTTTTTAAACGTATAGGATTTCGCCGCCTTTTTGTTAGTTCCGTCAATCCTTTTTTGAAATGTCATTTCTGGGCCGTTGTATGAAGTGTCCAGGGTGTGGTTGAGTCCTCCTTTTTTGAAATGTCATTTCTGGGCCGTTGTATGAAGTGTCCAGGGTGTGGTTGAGTCCTCCTTTTTTGAAATGTCATTTCTGGGCCGTTGTATGAAGTGTCCAGGGTGTGGTTGAGTCCTACTCCACATACGGGTGCCAAGTCCGGGTTGGTGAAGGTTGTAGGACTGGTGGCGAACTCCGTTTTCAGAAGCTTTTCAAGCCTCCAATGAGGCATCGGACACGGTTTAACGACTGCCATCTAGTGAAAGCAATCGGCACCAACAGCTTAACCCTGCAGTGGTCGCGTGGATTACCTATATATGTATTCCACGGTAATTAAAAACATTGGTTGCCTGCAAAGTCGGTTTACGGACGATAGTTTAACGTGAAAACGTCATAACAAAACATTGATGAAATTATAGCATACTTTTATGACGAGGCAATGAGCGTAACGGGACAATGAGCGTAACGGGACAATGAGTCATCCTTTTTCGTACTTGCAGCCGGCGTCCATCGATTTATTAGACGTTATCACGTTAAAAATAAATTATTGGTAAACAGTTCAAGTGTGTTACACAGAACTCCGTGTAATTTAGGCATGACAATCCCCACCCCCGCTCTGTTCATTCCAAATATGTATGTGGTTCCTGTTAAGAAAATAATAGTTGATTTGTTTTCGCAATAATCGTCAAAGCGTTTATTAAAGTCTCTTAATGTCTTATTATAATCCAGAGTAAATTTTCAAAGACGATTTATAAGAAGTTAGTGTTTTGGTTTATTTTGACAAAGCTGTTAATTGTTCTGTTCAGTGTATTATTATAATTTAATTTTAGATAAAGGTATTTGCCACTTTTCAATAGAAAAATTATAATATAAATGAATTTTATAAAAAAAAACAATTTGGCATACATAGATAAGTAATCCATGCGACCACTCAAGAGACTTTTGGGAGCGCGACCACTGCAGGATTAACTTGGCTTACGAAGCACGCAAACGTTTAAAAAAAATACCACTATCAGTTAAACCCATCCAGGTAATGACCTCGCTTCAGGTCAGGTAACCTGCATGACCGACCCAACCACGCAAATCGCACTAAGCTACGACCGTTCCACATTATACAACTAACTTACGGAAAAAATATTTAAAGTTACCAAGCTTATGCCATTTTGCTAAAACCATCCCAAATCTGTAATACACGAGTTAAGTTATCTCGTTGCTTGCCTGAATTAAGGACATACAATGGAGTTAAAGCCAGCCGCTGGGCAGCTGTCAAAAACGCGTGGCCGTAAATCAAGCTAACCCATTGTACGGATAGCAATAGCACGGAGAGACGGGAAACTAGAGTAGTAGGTTCCTATCGTTAGTTATAACCCTTAACTGACAAGAATTATGCAATAATTAGATTTACGGCTAATTGGGTAAAATATGAATAGTAGGTTACCAAAGATGCTGCCCTGAAGTGAGCACTACAATATTTCCTGTGCAAGCCTTACGAAAAATTCGCCCTATCTAACTGTACGTATAGCAAGAAGAAAATAGGTAAAAATTTTACCCAATGAGCCAGTTATTGCACTACTTATATCGGTGGGATAATAGCTAACTAAACGGATATTAAATATCAGTTTAGTTAGCTATTATCCCACCCTGATAGAAGTAGTGCAATAATTTGAATGATGGCTCATTGGGTTGCCAAAGACGCTACTTTCTGGTGGCGTAATGGTTAAGTCCATTAGCTTCACATCAGGAGGTCGCGGGTTCGATTCCTGGCGGAGTCTAACTTTGTATGACTCGGTTTGGTTGGTGGAAGGGCATTTTCAAAGCCAGCCTGGCTAGCGACCACTATCCTATCTAAGTCTTGCCGCAAAGCATCAATGATAACAGCATTGATGTTTTCCGGCTTGAAGATTAGATAGCCAGTTCCCCATTTTTCCGCGGCCATCTTCGGCGTCATCGTCACTTACCATCAGGTATGATAATGAAAAGGGCTCACCAATTTTGAATAAAAAAATTCGGGCGAGACCTACAGTACTCGCATATGATGTGTAACATGTGACAAAATACTTTAGGTTAGTTAGATTTGATGACGATATTGTACCTGGGTGGCGGATCTGACAGTAAAAAAAAAACCGACCAAGTGCGAGTCGGACTCTCGTAAAGTAGAATTCCGCGCTTTCGCGACTTCCTGTTACACATTTCCGTCCCATATTACACATTTCCGTCCCATTTCACGAAATCACTCCCACAAATTGCAGGAAAGCGAGAGCAAAGATGTTACACATCAAAAATAAATAATAATATCATAAGGACATGAAAACAACATGACACGAGAAGCTTACCAACTAACTATGGATAAAAAATCTCTATTTAGTAGGTACGTTTTGAAAAGGATTTTATCTACTCTCATATCGTAAAGTTCAAATTATAAACTTCAAAACGAATTTATATTGGCATACTTTATAAACACAATACCGAAATTTGAAAAAAAAACCACTTTATAATACATTATTTCCATAACAAAATAATGTTATAAAGTTTTTTTTTTCGTTACGATACAAGTTAATCCATAAAGTTAATATCACCAAACATTTTTTTTTATCGGAACGCACATGCGGTTCGCGCCATTTTTACAGCTATACAAAAAGTTTTCATTCCAATTTTTACTTGTCTGTGACAGCGTCCGCTTCAGCGCAAGCGCGGTGATGTGCTGGGATTTGACGCTATGACACGTTTTGTTTTAGGTACTGAATTTCGTGGGATTTTTTTTATTACTCTTTTAACTTTGATCTTTGTTGTTTAGTTGATTCAATCTCAATGTATGATATAAGATAAAGTAGTGTATGAAATGCATCAGTTTCCTAAAGTACTATAATGGAACAGGCATTGGAAATGAAAGCCCATTGTCGCACTACTACGCGAAACTAAAGCACAAATTTCTTATTAGAATCATCATCATCATCATCATTTTAGCAGAAAAACGTTCACTACTGGACAAAGGCCTCCTCCAAGGATTTCCATTTCTTATTAGGATAGTGAATAGGTTAATTGTGCCACACGATAAGAAAGAAAGAATAGAGCAGCTAGGGAAACTAGTTTTAAACAAAAATTTACTAGTTTTTGCCCGTGGCTTTGCCCGCATGGTTATCCAAGGTGCGCGGTGGGCGAGCTGCCAGTGGCTTTCCGTTTTTTTTGATCCTATAACCTTTGTACGAAAATTCAACGCTGTCGGATGGATATATGGCAGCGCATAACATATCTACGAACAAACTAACATTAATTACAAGCTTTTAATTAACTTGCAATGTATGTATGTTTGTTCGGGTGAAATCTTGCAAGTTAAATTTGACCCACTTCCCGGTTTCCGATTAAGCTGAAATTTTGCATGCATATGTATATCGCGTGACAATGCAATATCAAAGGTTGCACCTTAAAGTTTTTATGTTTTTCAAAAATTATTTTATATTTGTTTGTAGGGCTATGAGAAATAAACTATTTAGCTATTTAATATGTATAAACGGCTTCGATTTTTTTTGTGTGAAATATTGGCACTATCATATTACATTTTGTTCATACATTAAGGGTCCCCAGGAGGCTCGAGTTTCCATACAAAGGTAGTTCCGTTTTAATACAAAAACTATATGCCGGATTGAATCCAAACTTTGCAAATATATTGAGTGGAGACATATCGATATTTGTAATAAATAAGTTTTCGATGTACTAACATAAAACGGAAAAAATAAGAGCAGTTTCAAACTTTCAGTAAAAAACTAATTTAAGCCTTCGTTTCATTATGTTTAAATTTACAACGATGAAAACTTATTTCAAATGTCTTAAAATAGTTTAAAAATTGTGTCAAATGAACTCTTTGTAAAAAAGGTTATTATAAGACATCCGAATATTTAGATGATGTATGCGTAGACAGTGTTTCTTCTATCAACACTACTATCATGTTTAATAGTAATAAAATGATGACCAACCTAAGAATTGACGTGGAAGCGACAACAAGTCTAGTATACTTCTTTTAATTTTTATTTTTATTTTAGCGTTGACATGAGTGGTGCATGCTCGCTTAAATGTTTGTGCGGATGGTGGCTCATCGGGAGTCGGGTCGTTCCAATTCCACTAATATGGATGATGGCTGACTCTTGCGTTATAGTCGTGACCGGGTGCTGCCCGTGTGAACTGGCCTACTCTTGTCAAAGGCATTAGCTACATTCAATTCTTTTTATGTATAACTTTTCGTGTCATATTGTTTTCATTTTATGACTTGATCTAGTTTATTTCAAGAATTTTGACGTTATTAACTAATGATTGTTTGTTTCTTGATTTTTCACGAGTGGCATTATGTTATTCGTATTTTATGACCGATATATTTATATTTATTTATTATATTTAGTGGACCGATGACCTGGTGAAGGTCGCGGGAAGCCGCTGGATGCAGGCAGCGCAGAACCGGTCGTCGTGGAGACCCTTGGGGGAGGCCTATGTCCGGCAGTGGACGTCCTTCGGCTGATATGATGATGATGATGACTATCAGAAGGAGTTTAATTTGCACCTATTTTGAATGAATACCTCGAATCGTGAATCTTGGTCCCCCATAATCGAAATCTTTTGAGTGTAAAAAAATGGGCTCGTTAACTGAGGATTTTATTCATCATACTTAACAGCTTTCCCCAAGAAACCCATAGTAAATTCTCAAAAAAAAAATTTGGGCCCTCCATACAAAAATGCAGTAAATTGGTCGATGAGGTCAATCAGCTGATCGATTTGTATGAAGGGTACAAAAATGCGATTTCAGCAAAGTCATAGAATAAAAGTTGTTCAGTTTTACGAGTAGAAGCCCTGGGGCTTACCTCACCAATTTTGTTACATCCTTTTCGATGAGGATAAATTAAGTAGATACCAAAAATATATTAGGACATTTTGACCTAAAGCGTCACGTTACTGAGATATTTAAAGATTGTTCCACGTTGGACGCCAATAAAATTGAGTTGTCTGCAACTAGGTCAAAAGAGTAGGTATGTATTTTTTTTCGGTTTTAGTTTTATTGTAAGATTTTTTGTCAAAAAACTTTTTTTTTTATAATAACATCTTTTTAGGGTTTCGCATACCCAGAGGGTGACCAAAGGGACACTATTACCCTGCCCGTCTGTCTGTCGCAACAGAGCCACGGATTGTTGTGTTTTTTATGCAGAGAGATGATCGAGGTGGAGGAATAATATCGACAAGATAAATAGCCCAAGATAGTTTCCGAGGGATCTGGGAAAAACTTATTTCCAGTCTCACGCACGTCGGCGTCGCAACGGAGCAATGGATTGACATGATTTTTTTCATAGAAATAGTTGACGGGGTGCGAAGTGACATAGACGGCTAATCAGAATATCCCGATATAGTTCTCAAGCGATCTGGATCTGGAGGAAAACAAAATGGCCGCCAAGTGAAGTTGCTCTGTTTGGATTTTTTTATTCCACTAGTCGACTTATATTTTAATAGGCTTCTTTTTAGGGTTCCGTACTTGGCAAAGGGTGTCCAACGGGACCCTATTGCTAATCCTCCACTGTCCGTCTGATTGTCTGTCAGCGGGTGGTATTTAAAAGGTATTTTTTTAATTTTGCTCTTTCGTTAAAACTTTAATACACACAAGAGTGAAACTTGTTGTGATTGTAGTACTAATTCTGAAATATAACAAAAAATAATAAAAACTGGCCAATTGTCAGTCGTACTCGCTCTGAGGAGTCCGAACTCATCATTACAGCTCATATACGTCCCCACCGAGGGGCTCGAGCCTACCCTGAATCAGGGCGATTAGGCCTTAGTCGACCACGCGGGCCCAGTGCGGGTTGGTCGACTTCACACACAACCTTCGAGTTTCCTCGCAGGCGTGTGCAGGTTTCCTCACGATGTTTTTCCTTCACCGTTAAAGCAATCGGTAAGTATGTACGGAAGTTTTTGAAAAGCTCATTGGTACATTGGCCGTCCAGATTTGAACCCGGTACCTCTGGTTAGATGGACCGAGTCGTTACCGGTTGAGCCACCGACGCTTTTTAGTCCGAACTAAATAAAAAAAAATGTTTTTCGATCGCTCGCGGCTTGACATCTTTTGTTTAATGTGAATTGGTATCATTGTCATAGTTGTGTCTGTGTTGTGTGGAGAGGTATAGTGGTACGGAACCCTCGGAGCACTAGTCCGACTTTCACTTGAACGGTATTTTCATAGACGTTTCAAAAATGAAGATTCAAAAGTGTGATTATATTTAATTGGAAGCGCTAAACACGATAAAAATGAAGATTCAAAAGTGTCTAATATATTTGGAAGCGCTAAACACGTTAAAAATGAAGATTCAAAAGTGTGACCAATATAATTGGAAGCGCTAAACATGTTGAAAATGAAGATTCAAAAGTGTGACTAATATAATTGGAAGCGCTAAACACGTTAAAAATGAAGATTCACAAGTGTGACTAATATAATTGGAAGCGCTAAACACGTTAAAAATGAAGATTTAAAAGTGTGACTAATATAATTGGAAGCTCTAAACACGTTAAAAAAGAAGATTCAAAAGTGTGACTAATATAATTGGAAGCGATAAACACGTTAAAAAACCCACTTACATCGCAACAACTAAAATTTTGCATTACAGTTTTGTTCGTTTTCTAAAAAAGTGTTAAACCGATTTTGATAAAATTTATATGGGACCAAATCGAAAGCATACCCATTAAAAGAAACGAGTGTGCTTTAGACCACACGACTGAAGTAAAACTTAATGACCGTTCGCGTAACGCATTCACCAGCTTACTCCCCAAGTCAAGCATGCCGTTCGCCTCGCCCGATCACACTTTTCGTAACGCTAGAAATCACGCACGCATGCAAACTACAATAATTAGGAATGGTTTATGGTCTTCTTTCATTCCTATTTATTGTAGTGTGCGAGCGTATGGTGAGTGCCTACTGGCGCGCACACATACAAACCGCGACATGTACCATTTTATGAAGATAACCTACTATTCTTTCCTTTTACTATGGTTGTAACGCCCCGGGGGTCATTGTCATGCGCGAGTATTAATTTCAAACATGAACACCGAATTATCGTCAGTTCATACACCGGGAGCACTGGAGTTAATTTTGTAGAGAGATCTTGTAGCGCCCAAACAGATTTCATAAGTTCAGAGAAACTTGAAAGTTCCTAGAACGCTGGGAACTTTCAAGTTTCTCTGAACTTATGAAATCTGTTTGACTGTTATTAACAAATTTATTTGGTAATCATCCTGCTAAGGCTGATGTAAGGATAATCAACACATCATCCAAAAGACATCCACAGTAAGCCTCCCCGAGTTGGGGGGGGTTTCCAATAATTACCATGCTTGGCAGGCGGGTTGGCGATCGCAGTAGTGGGGGGCACAGTACGCAGAAAGGACACTATTTTTTTCGGTCGCACTTTTTAAGGCCTATTGCCAGTCATTCTATACGTGTGCCTGTGTGTCAACTACATTCATAAAGCGATCAAAGCACTGCACGTCCAATACAATGATGGATTGAGGATGATGTTGGGGATGATGAGGTATTGTAGTGCACTAGGTATGTTTGCCGAGTTTCGCATGGACGGTTTCCACGCCTTAATGCGTAAACGTCGTGGCTCAAACAAGCGTCGGTGGCTCAACCGGTAACGACCAGGTCCTCCTAACCAGAGGTGCCGGGTTCATACCCGGACGGCCAAATTTTACCAATGAGTTTTTCGAAACTTACGTACATATTTTACGATTGTTTTAACGGTGAAGGAAAACATCGTTAGGAAACCTGCACACACCTGCGAAGAAACTCGAAGGTTTTAGTGTTTCGAATTTCTTCTTTTCCTTTTCAGTGCTTTTCAAATCAATGGTCTACCTTCTTAACCCCCGACGCAAACAGAGGGGTGTTATAAGTTTGATTATTGTGGTATTTATACAGGGTGTAACAAAAGTGGTGTAGGTCCTGTTAACTGGGGGGTCTACTCATCATACTGAAAAACTTTTGTTCTACGACTTTGCTGAAATAGCAAAACAACTTTACACTTTATACAAATCGATCGATTTTGTGCATTTTAGTATGGAGAATTGACTTTGGGTTCCTTGGGGAAAGTTGTTCAGTATGATGAGTAGAACCCCCAGCTAACGGGTGCTACACCAACTTTTTTACACCCTGTATATTGTGGTTGTTTAATCTGGTATTTGTGTATCTGTCTGTCTGTCTGTGACATCGTAGTTCCTAAACGAATGGACCGATTTTTAGACAGACTGTTGTGTAAGATTATTTTTTTTATTTACAATTGATAAGCCCTTGGCATCATCTCACCTGATGGTAAGTGATGATGATGCCGAAGATGGAAGCGGAATTCGGTCTGAAACCAAATCTTCTTACATTCAAAGCCATAATTTTTGCATTTTATACGTTTCAACTAAGCTAACAAGCTTATACGATACGCTAACTTTAATACAGTATTATGTAATTTAGTAGCGAGATTAGTTTCTCACCAGGGCTTGACAGCGTAGGGTTTATTAAAATGAAACCTGACACGTCTATCTTCACGACATTGTATGTACTAGGAGCTATGTGTGGAGTCTAAATAGGTATTGAAATAACAAAAGGAGCGAGTGAATATTATTATGTACTAGCTGTCCCGGCGAACTTCGTTCCACCTTATACTACACTACACTATGACACTACACTGCACTGCACTGCCCTGCCCTGCCCTGCCCTAACTTACCCAACCCTACCCTACCCTACATAAAAACCTTCGCCTGACAATAACAAACTCGACAAAAAAAGAATTAGCGAAATCGTTCCATCCGTTCACGCGTGATGCGATGACAAAGGGAAATAGCGATAAGTTTATATAAATACTAGCTGTCCCGGCGAACTTCGTTCCACCTTACACTACACTACACTATGACACTACACTGCACTGCACTGCACTGCCCTGCCCTGCCCTAACTTACCCAACCCTACCCTACCCTACATAAAAACCTTCGCCTGACAATAACAAACTCGACAAAAAAAGAATTAGCGAAATCGTTCCATCCGTTCACGCGTGATGCGATGACAAAGGGAAATAGCGATAAGTTTATATAAATACTAGCTGTCCCGGCGAACTTCGTTCCACCTTACACTACACTACCACAGTATAGATATTAGTACTAAACACTACACTACCAGCGCCATCTGCCGGGCTGATTTGTGAATCTAAACCATCCAGGGCGCCACCCAAAGGCATACAAAAAAAACATTTAAATCGGTCCAGCCGTTTAGGAGGAGTTCAATGACTAACACACGGACAGAAGATTTATATATATAAAGATAGATGCCTTTTAGGAAGGTAATATTTTTTGGGTGTATGTATGTCTGTGTTTTGACTGAGCCTGTAGCATAAACGGCTTGAAACATTACCCCAATTTTTTTAGCAGTCATTTTAAAATGTGTCCCATGTCACTCACGGGGTCAAGACTAATCTAACGTCATCTCGCGCTCCAAAATCCATCAATCCCTTTAGACCAAAGAAACATACATACATACATACCTAGATAACATACATACAATTAAACATACGAGCCCCCTAAAACATAACACTTCTTTTTGGGCAGTCGGGTCATAAAAAAATCAGCGAGACTCCATCTTTGCACAATGGGCCTCCTTTAACATATAGTCTTTCGTCTATGTCTGTAATGAATTTCAAGTAAGTATCATAACATTACTTCCAGCCGTAGCTTCATGTGGGTTCCATTACATACTCAACTTTGCGCAAAATCACCTCGACGCGTTTCTAAATGTGAGAAAATGTCAAATAGTCCCACACATACGAGTTTTAGGTAACTGGTATTTAATAGGCAATGTAAGGTATCACCACAGATTATTACTGTGACATTGTCATCTTAAGATGTAATATTACGATCGGTGTTTGTTTGTAAATAGAAGGATATCCTGTTTTTCTGTTATCCTGACATGTATGAATATTTAAATGATGACATGTTGTGATTAGTATATGATTTATTTATGTTCGTTATTATACATTAAATTTATATTCTTACGTACGACATTTGACATTAATTATTTAAAATTTAAAGGTTATCGTAATGATGTCCGAGATATTTTGCTGTTATGTAATGTGTTTTTTATCTACTCTCATATCGTAAAGTTCGAATTATAAACTTCAAAACGAATTTATATTTTTTAAAAACACAATACCTAAATTTAAAAAAAAAGCTTTATAACATTATTTCTCTAACAAAATAATGTTATAAAGTATTTTTTTTTCATTACGATACAAGTTAATCCAAAAAGTTAATATTACCAACGAAGTTCCATATCATTTTTTTTATTGGTCCGCACATGCGGTTCGCGCCATTTTTACATCATTACAAAAAGTTTTCATTACAATTTTTACTTGTCTGTCAAAGCGCCCGCTTTGACGCATGCGCGGCGATGTGCTGGGATTTGGCGCTATGACACGTTTTGTTATAGGTACTGAATTTCATGAGATTTTTTTTTCTTACTCTTTTAACTTTGATCTTTGTTGTTTAGTTGATTCAATCCCAATGTATGAGATAAGATAAAGTAGTGTATGAAACTGCACATATCTGGATATTAAAACACTCGCTAAGGATCGGTTTTTAAACTCATACTCGTATTTTAATACCCCTCATTATGCAACAGTTTCATAAACTACTATTACATTATTTTTTTTTACAGATTAGGACCTGGATTAACACCCATAAGCTACTTTTTTCACGCTCGTGAGCTGCTTGCGGCTCGCGCACTGCGCACCCTCGAAAAGTGTTAGAAACATTGTCCACGCAGGTGAAGCCGCGGGAAACAGCTAGTTACTAATAATACTAGTAGATAGACCGTAGGTGAAATTTTCGTCCCTATATCAACTTATATCATCCACCCACGTGATATGTATCGACAATTTCTATTGTATAAATCTTTAATACTATAGATAATAGTGTATTGTGAATTATCTTTTGTGTCTTGTATCGTTGCGTACAATTAATTCATTTATTGTATGGCATTAAATCTCCAGGGATATGCGTAGGTTCAGTTTGTATGTTTGTGTAGATTTTTGACGTTTCATTTTTTGATGTTTCATTTTTAAAATCATGAACGGGTCAGAATTCAGTCAACCAAGTCAGAATAGTGGGTCGTAACGACTTCAATCTCATTCTATATTGTCTCAGCTTTATAATTATAAAACTACTAGCTTTTCCCGCGTGGACATCGTCTTTATGACTGTCTTTCAGGGTGAGTGGTGCGCGAGCCGCAAGCGGCTCGCGAGCGCGGACATGAGTTTTCCTCGGATCCCTCAGGAACGATATCGGGTTATTCTGATTAGAAGTCTATATCACTTCCCACCCCCTCAACCAATTCTAGACAACAAACCACTTCAGTCCGTAGCTCCGTTGCGACGCTGACGTGCGCGAGCTCGGAAATGGGTTTTCTCCAGATCCCTCGGGAACCATGTTAGGATATGCTAATTAGTAAATTGTGTCATTTCCCACCCCCTCAGCCATCGCTGTGCAAAAAATCACAGCAATCCATTGTTCCGTTGCAATGTTGAAGAAACTAACCAAAAAAGAGTTCCCTTAGGAACTATGCTATTTTCACGGGTTAAAAAGTTGCCTATGTCCTTAATTTCCAATGAACATGCCAAATTTCATCAAGATTGGTTAAGGTGTTGAAGGGTGAAAAGGTAACAAACAAACACGTTTTCACATTTATAATATTAGTAAGGAATTGTCAAAGAAACATGAATGAGTGTTTATTTATACAGTCAGCTCGCTATTATGACCTCAAATCGACGTTTCACGTTAATAACCAACGGCCGTGTGGCCCGACATAGCAACACATGATTTTTTATTGTGGTATTGCCATTAGATTCCAAGGAAGAGTATTTTATCTCTTTGTATTGTTGACTGATTCACTGTTTTGTGTTTTTCATGGACCTGCTCTTATGTCTTACCAGTAGAAGCACGGGGGATATGTTTCTAGGGGGAGAAATCCCGGAGGAGAATTTTTTAGGACTCCGTAACCAAATGGTAACAACGGAATCCTATTACTAAGCTGTCTATCTGTATCTGTAAAAAGGCTGTATCTTTTGAAAATTAAGGGAATCCACATACATGTTTTTGATGTGTAACATCTTCGCTCTCGCTTTCCTGCAATTTGTGGGAGTGATTTCGTGAAATGGGACGGAAATGTGTAACATGGGACGGAAATGTGTAACAGGAAGTCGCGAAAGCGCGCGCTATTCGATCTGACGAATGAGCTTTGCTCTCGCTTTCCTGCAATTTGTGGGAGTGATTTCGTGAAATGGGACGGAAATGTGTAACAGTGATTTGTTACACATCATATGCGAGTACTGTAGGTCTCGTTTTTTTTTTGGTTTTACCGTAAAAAAAGTCATACAGTCAAGCGTTAAATTTAACCTTAAATAAAACAAAAAAACCGGTCAACTGTGAGTCGTACTCGCGCTAAGGATTCTTGGCTGAATAAACAAAAACATTTTTCTGTCGCTCTCGTTGATGCCTTTCGATTAAAATGAAAAGGTATCATAATTTTACTGGTGTAGAGAAATCTGGTAGCACGGAACCTCTGGTGTCCGGGTCACACTTGGCTATTTATTTTAAAAAAAACTTCCCTCGAGTGTTGGGATTTGATTGATTGACCTTACCTACATAGTTTGGTACAGCGATAAATCGTTACTTGTTTATATCAGGTTTTTTTATTGGTAAGCCCTTGGCCTCATTTCACCTGAGAGTACCTAAGTTGATGCCGAAGATAGTAGAGGGCTTACCAAATTTGTTTGGTACAAGATTTAGAAAAGGTAGAAATTAAGGCAGTTGCAGAAAATTTTGAATTTTGGATTATATTTTAAGGCTTTGAAGTAAGGGAGTAAGGGAGCGGACGCAGAATGCACCGGAACTTTACGCTCTAGAGCGCTAATCTCATGTCTGGAGGGATGGCTGGGCACTTGAAATTGCGTCACTCTCTTCTTTAGTGTTGCGATTTTATCGACATACATTTAATATCGATACTAGACCTCGTTCGATCAGTGCTATCAAACACGAAATTATAGACGGGTTAGATTTTTGATTTCTGTTTGATGTTCTAAGCCCTACGGTTGGGGTCCGAAGCTGAATCCTACAGCCAAAGGAAAAAATACTGATATTTTTATCTTCTTTTTATTTATTTTTTCTCTTTCTTGTTTTATTTGGTTTTATTTAGATTGCACGCATGCCAGAACTACTTCTGAGGATCTGAAGGTTCCAAGCGCGACCAGCGCTATCGAAAATGTGAATGTTGAAGGCATTCCAAACACGAGCCATCACAATTTGAAAGATAGTAACCGGCCGCGGCCAGTACGCTTTGCGTACATGAGGAGATGCTATGGAATCTGCAATCAGTGAGATCATTACAGTACTCTCCCTAAATTTTATGCAGTGTTTTTGCTTGTGGTTCTAAATAACTTTTTTCTAATTAAACTATAGTCAAACTGCAAAAAAAAATGGACTTCACATACCAAGTTGGCCGATCAGTTGTTCGATTGGTTTTGGAGGTAACTTTTTTTTAAATGCGATTTGACAGTTCTTCGGGGAAAGCTGTTTATTAAAAGGAGTAGAAGCTCAATATTAACAATAACATCGAGCACTTATGATTTAGCACCTTATTACAATCGGGCCGTTTTATGATAACCGATATTGCACTATATAGGGTCTTAACAAAGGTACGCACTTTTTTTAACTGGAGCTTGTACTCATGAAACTGAACAACTTTCCCCAAAAAACCCATAGTCAATTCGCATTTATTATTTTTTAATTAAATTATCAACTGCTCCGAATACAACTCCCAGCTGGTATCCGCGTATTGACAAAGTTCAATGACCGCGCCGGCCGGCCACGCCGCCGCGGCGTATTCTGGCGTATTTCGCGCATTTTAATAATTTTAATTAAAAAAACAAAAGCGAATTGACCATGGGTTCCTTGGGAAAAGTTGTTCAGTTTCATGAGTACAAGCTCCAGTTAAAAAATGTGCGTACCTTTGTTAAGACCCTGTACAATATTTCACTATTTTGTAAATTCAGTTTTTTTTAATAATGCAAGCAAAGATAGCATATTTTATCTACGACAAACAAAAAACAGTTTTCACAAATCCTAAAACTTTTAAGATACAAGCTTTTATCCTTTTTAGTTCAGTTTTAGTCCATGAAAAGAGTTATCGGGCTGTACTTTCATAGGTCGTGCATTATCGGGTCGTGCATTATTGGTACCCCACATTGCATGTTTAAGTCCATGACACCAGTTATCGGGCTGTACATTATCGGGTAGCGCTTATTAGTACCTCATAAAGCATGTTCAAATCCATGCCACGAGTTATCGGGCTGCACATTTAAACGTCGTGCATTATCGGGTAGCGCTTATTGGTACGCCTTATTGCATGTTTCCAAATTCAAAAGGCAAGCGTAGTAGAGCTGTAGAAAACTTTAGGAATCTATTAAAATAGTAGACGATCCTGGGACCTTGATTTCACCTCCATAGTTCGTCATCAGATCAACTTCACAATACGAAAAGGATCTATAGTCTCAGGTTTGTTCAATAGAACACCAGTAAGTGGGTCAAATTTAACTTTAAAACTTTGAAGCGGACCAATTGCGTTGGGGAATCTTGGTAAGTCCGCTTCCATCTTCGGCAACATCGTCACTTACCACCAGGTGAGATGTTGTCAAGGGTTTACCAATTGTGCATAAAAAAAAAATTACGAACATTACAAGTTAAATAAAAGCTCTTTAAAAAGCCTTAAAGTATATTAAAAAAATCTGTTAACAGGATCGTCTTACTTATTCCTATAGTATTAACAAAGAAATTGTTTGTTTTATTTAGATACAATTTGCAGGTTCTAAATGCGAATTTATAGAATATCAACTTACTGTAGTTTTGTTTAGAACATTTTACATTAGTTGACAATATAATTTTGTAGTACATACCTAGGCAACCGAGCGATGCTCGGTGCCTTCTCGGCATGCAAAATAACGGATTTTTTGCGTTTTTACACACCGCGTATTTCTAGGAAATCGCGTTTTCCCAGAGTTTAGACTCTAGATCGAATTTTCGCCCCCAAAAATCAACAATTTTTTATACATTTATATAAATACAGTTGACAATATAATTTTGTAGTACATACCTAGGCAACCGAGCGATGCTCGGTGTCTTGTCGGCATGTAAACTAACGGGATTTTTGCGTTTTTACACACTGCGTTTTTTCTAGTAAATCGCAATTTCTCATATTAGATGTAAAGTAACTTGAACTTGAATAAGAGCTCAAAATGCAAAACATGGTAGTGATGACCTTTTATCGATATCGTGTTTCACCCCTATAAGCCTGTATTTATGCAATGAAGTACCCACCCACACGCAAAACCTCAAGGTAAATTAGTACCTTGCACTTGAATAAGTGCTCAAAATGCAAAACATGGCAGCAGTGATGACCTTTTATCGATATCATGTTTCAGCCCTATAAGCCTGCATTTAACCCTACATGCAGTGAAGTACCCACACGCAAAACCCCAACGTAAATAACACCTGCATCTGTCTATCTCTAGTTTGGAGGATTAACGAAATAACATTGTCCAATGCTTGGTGTCCAAGCTTTGAATTTAATTTGGATTTCACTTCACGTTACATTTTACTAGTTTGTAAGTAGATTTATACAAACGAACAAGTAAACAGTGTCATGTGTGCGGGTACATCGGAAGGTCTGACCCGGTGGTTCAGTGGTTAGCTTCTGCCCGCTAGTCCAGGGTCGTGGGTTCGATCCCACCCAGGGCAAACATTTGTATGATGAACAGGTTTGTTTGCTTTGTGAATGAATGTTTAATAACTATATTATATATACTAGCTGTCCCGGCGAACTTCGTACCGCCTTATACTAAACTACTACATTTCACTCCACTGCACTATACTACACTACACACTACACAATACACACTAAACTACACTACTTTTTGTAGAGAATGCAGGAATTTTTTAGATCAATTTTTTACACCTTAGGTTACATTGTTAGAGTTTTAGTAAGTATCCCTATTTTTTTTGAAAATATAATATAGCCTATAGCAATTGCGAATAGTAGGGCTTTCAAACGGTGAAAGAATTTTTCAAATCGGTCAAGTAATTTTGGAGCCTATTCAATGCAAACAAACAAACACTCAAATCTTTCCTCTCTGTAATATTATTCTTATAGTATAGATGTGTTTAAACGTACAGGTATATAAAAGTATGTATATCAGTCTCTGGTTCCCATAGTACAGGAAATCCTACTGTTTAGGGACATATAACTGTGTGTTTTTGTTTTTTACTTATTTGTTTGTTAACATTATTAGCGAGTAGTGGGTGCCCGCGGCTTCGCTCGCGCAGATACCGTTTTTTGCCGTTCTCGTGGGAATTTCCCAAAATCCTTTCTTAGCGGGTGCCCAAGTCCTAATTGATATCTGTATTTAAAATTTCAGCGAAATCAGTTTAATGGTTTCGGCTGTGCGTTGATATACCGGTCAGTCACCTTTTCCTTTTTTAGATACTGAAGATGTACGAAATCGGAAGGACGATACATTAAAATAAGGCGATGTCTCATATTTCCAAATTAAGGCGAAGATTAGAATTGTAGTAAATGTGAATGTCCGAAATAAGGCGACATTATTCCAAAGAATCGAAGCGAAGTCTATAAATAAAAAAAACTAAAAAACACGCTTTTAAAGCACATTAAACTAAAAATACTTGCTCGATATACGAAAAATATGGCACAAAGCGCCCCACGCTTTTTTCACAATAATACTAATATTTTTCGTTCATTATTGTTTTCAGCTTATATTAAGAATTATTTTTCACTTGTTAGTTTGATGTGCTTTAAAAGCGTGTTTTTTTACACTATATTTATTTTTTAATTTTTAGTTTAGGATAATGAGATAAACTTATGAAATTAATATATTGTCACCGATTGAATAAAATCTGTGCGATTAAAGTGGGTCAAAATCGAGTGCAAAGGAGTCGGTTACAAACATACATAGTGAGCTAATATAAGCGTGTAAATAAGATGACGTCTGAAATTGAAGTAACGCTTCTTAAAGACGACACAACAGCTTAAAAATTTAAAGCGACATCTTAAACTGAGGCGCCGTTTCACAATAAGACTATATTTTTACAACAAATTGAAGTGACGTCAGGAATTGAGGCGACAACTCACCACAGTTAATTGAGACGACGACGACGTCTCAACGCAACGAATTAAAGTGTCGTATCGTCTCAAGAGAACTTTTCTATGTTTGTACAGACTCCATACCGCAAAGCTACGCTTTGTTGGCGAGCTCACTTATGAACCACCGCGGCTTCCTCATTTTAAAACACAGTAACCGCAAAAAATTATACCTGATTTTTTTTTCGTATTTTTGCATTTTTCATTACTTCTAGGACTCAATTTCAAGTATTTTTTTCTTCCAAAAATTTATTGCAGTATTTTCTGTTCATTAATCATTTTTTTATCAATTTGGCGCGAATTTTTTTTTTTAATAAGGCAAATTAAAAAAAATGTGAGAATTGACAGTTACTGTGTTATGAAATTAGGCAGCCGCTCCGTTCTAGCTACCCTTTTTTACTAGGCAGTGGGCCATAACAGGCGAAAAAAACAGATAAATATAAGGTCGGGTGAAAATTTTCTTCGTATGTTGTATGCAAATTCAAATAGTGTGACCAGAGCGAGGCGCATCTGGAATGTTAAAATTTCCGGACTGAACCGCTTGAATCTAGTTTGTGCTACTGGGTAATACTGCATCCTATCCTACTAATATTATAAACGCGAAATTTTGTAAGAATGTATGGATGTAAGTTTGTTACTCTTTCACGCAATAACTACTGAACGGATCTGGCTGAAATTTGGTAGATAGACTGATTAGGACCCGGATGAACACCTATGCTACTTTTTTCCACGCTCGAGAGCCACTTGCGGCTCGCGCATTGCGCACCCTCGAAAAGTCATAGAAACGTTTTCCACGCGGGTGAAGCCGCGGGAAATAGCTAGTTAGGTCCATAAACAGCAAAGTTTGTTCACGGCCTTTGTTGCATTATTTCTTTTTTTTATTAAAATTTCATAATTTTTCGAATTTCTTCGTTACTTTCAGTCATTATCGTAAACAGAAAAAACCATTAAAAAAATTAGAGCGAGACCTACAGTACTCGCATATGATGTGTAACATGTGACAAAATACTTTATAAAAGGACGGCAAAGATACGGCAGACTAGGCTGTATGGTCATAGATACCTTTGCCTTTTCCGCGCTTTTAAAGCCTGAAAAAAGGACGGCAAAGATACGGCAGACTAGGCTGTATGGTCATAGATACCTTTGCCTTTTCCGCGCTTTTAAAGCCTGAAAAAACGCGACTCCCTGTTACACATTTCCGTCACATGGGACACTTTTCCGTCCCATTTCACGAAATCACTCCCACAAATTGCAGGAAAGCGAGAGCAAAGATGTTACACATCAAAAATGGAGGGTTTATTTTTTATTTTTAATAAAATTTTGAATGTTTACTTTTTAATGTTATTACAACCAGCCAGGTATAAATAATACAAGCAGAGAGATTTGATTACAAATTTATACTTACAAAATGCAAAAAAAAGGTCTGTAGATATGTATATGTATATCAAAGAATTAAATCAAAGTTTTAATTAATTATTAAAACTATGTACATCTCGATTCTAATCATGTTTACCTATTCTCATAAGTGAACACCTCTGCATCTCATGGTTTTTGTGTTTCCATTGTGTATTACGACCATTAAATTGTTGTAAACTCTTAGTGACCCGAATAGAAATTTTGTTTATTTATTTATATGAAACGATAAAGTCTGGAACTGAGGAAATCATCTGGAATTAAGACGACACGAGACATCGTAGAATTGAGACGACGCATGGATTTGAAGTAACGTGTTATGACGTGTCCCAAGAAGAGATCTTACAGGTTGCATTGACGATTTCAACAATGAGCTGTCCTTCTAATACCATTTCGTCGTAGAGCCATGAGCGCAGAACGAACAGTAAATGCATTGTACGCTGACACTTTCAAATTTTTTTTATTTTATTTATTTATTTTAATTTGTCAGAATACACTGTTAATTACGTAAATTTTATAGTGAAAACAAGAATTATTTAAAATAATTATTTATTTATCAATGACTTTATGAATTTATTACTTTTTATTATTATTATTATTTTATTTTATTTGATGCAGAAACAAAATACCTACAAAGTAATTTACTAACATAGCAAAATTCTTAGGAATAAATATATAAATTTGCATTTCGATGACGACTGCACACAACTTATAACTAAAATATATATTGTTTATAGGTAATTATTAAATGTAAGTATAGATATAATTATTGTTTTTTATGTTGTTTTCTAATTTCGATTTTATATGTACGTTTATCCGACGCTCTAACGGTGAAGGAAAACATCGTGAGGAAACCTGCACACGCCTGCGAAGAAACTCGAAGGTTGTGTGTGAAGTCGACCAACCCGCACTGGGCCCACGTTGTCGAGTTAGGCCCGATCGCCCTAACTCAGGGTAGGCTCGAGCCCCTCGGTGGGGACGTATATGAGCTGATATTATGATGATGATGATGATGGTTTATCGATTTTAGAAAAATTGGCGTAAGCTTTTTGTTCACTTTACACCTCTCAGCATCTAGGGACTTCAGCTATTATACAGATATTATCATAGAATTTTATTTTTAAAATATTTTAATCAATATTTTATTCCTGACTATGAAATATGTTTTGTTCAATCCTTTGTAAATAAACGTATTTAAAATGAAATCGCAGGTTGTGTGTGAAGTCGACCAACCCGCACTGGGCCCGCGTGGTCGACTAAGGCCCGATCGCCCTAATTCAGGGCAGGCTCGAGCCCCTCGGTGGGGTCATATATATGATGAAATGATGAAAAGGAAATCATCATCATCATATCACCCACAAGACGTCTAATACTAAAGGCCTCCCCTATGGATTTTCACAACGACCGGACCTACCCTAGCTGCCCGTATCCAGCGGCTTCCCTCGACCTTCACCATTTCGTCGGATTACTGAGTGGCAGGCCTACCTACGCTACGTCTTCGCCACTCAAAGACTTTACTGCCGCAACGGCTATCCGTTCTATGAGCTTTTTACCCCACACATGAAAGGAAATCGCTTATTACTACAAATTCCTGTATTTTAATAAACATTCCTGGTTACCAAAGTTCAAGAGATAGCAGAAGACCTAGAGACTTGCCTTTGCTCAGTTGAACCCAAATTAGCCTTTTCAAGTAAGGTCCGTTCCGTAATTAATTCCAGGCAAAGTTAGCCACCTCAGTTGACCGTTTGGACGTTATAAACTCACCCTCAAGTTGGGCCTTTTCCCAGTTGACAACAAGTTTGTGCACAATTTTGGAAAAGGTCCCATTTCCCCAAACCTGTTAACCGACTTGCAACACCAAATACAGAAAGAAACATAGAAACACACTAAAATTATTGTGAGATACAAATCTTTGACGAAATTTTTTGTTTCAAAAGGAAAAATCGGAACCATTATAGGATCGCTCGTGTGTCTGTCTTTCCGCCTGTCTGTCACAGCTAATTTGCTCAGAAACTCCTGAACCTATTGAATTGAAATTTAGTATACATAATATATAGTTAGTGATCCAAAAACGGACTTGTTAGGTTATTAAATAAATTTGAAACATGGAGTCACTTTTGGGGACTAAATAAGAAAATAAAAAAAAATAGATTCGAATAATATATTTTGTAAATAAAAGGGCTTGTTGTGAGAAATTTAAATATTTTTTTTATAATTTTAAGATAAATAGTTTTGAAGTTATGTAAGAAAATAGGCGAAAATTTGACCATTCCCCTCCCTCCTTATCTCGGGTCTAAAATTTGAAAAGAAATACAGAAAATAGTCTATGGTATTTAAAGTAACTTGTTTTTTTTTTCAATCAACTTACGGAACCCTCTTCACGCGAGTTTAACTCGCACTTGTCAGTTTTTTTATTAATCTTACGGTGTTTCGTATCACCACTCGTATAAGAGACGCCATGATCTAGGTACGCAAAGAAGCTTGAAGGGCCGAAAATAGGACGGTACACGTCTTGGGGAGAGGCCAAGCTAGGACAAAGGTCCAGCAATCGACCATCTTAGCAAAGAATACTATTAAGAATACTACGATCTTAGTCTGCTGTGTTGTATTGATCGTACTGACTTATCAATTGTGGATTTGTGGATAAAAAGAAAGTGTGTACATAATTATTCACAATTTTTGTTTTCATCCAACTTGAAAAACAAAATTGTTCTGTTTTGTGAGTTCCTACTCGATTTCAGCATTGAAAAAAATCTTGTAATTTCCCAATAGTCAAAAGTTTTGAAAATATGGACAAATGGGAATAAAAGTAAAGTTACAGTGTACCCGACCTTAGATTAGTTGGTCATTTGTGGTTTGTGGTGAGTGATATAGGCGGTAAGAATTACTATTAGATGGACTATTTGTGCCACTAGTTTCGTTTACCAGGTCATAATGGAATCTATATGCAGAGTAATATAACTGACCACGGGTTATTCGGGAAAAGGGGTATAGTTAGCGGGTCCCACACCATTATTTGGCGCCCTGTTTGAATGTTAATATATTATGTCTTTGCTGTCTAAAGTTCTATGTATGAACAACTTTTTCAAGGAACCAGAATTATCTTATTACTTTATAGGAACATTTCTTGTGTAGGTTCTCGGAAATTGTTCTAAGGATTTGGCTACAAATTGCTATATAGGGAGGAAAAATCGATTTTACATAGGTCTCATCTCTGGGAAAAAGCGTTTTTCTTAAGTTTTCACGCACTGTGTCTTTTCCGCGCAACAGCTTTCTTATTTTATCATTTCATTTCAGAAGCGAGCTAGCCGCAATCTAATCTAGTCACGAGTCTAGTCCGCAATCCAGTTAGACCTACGTTTAAACCTCGGGGATTCTTTTTATGGTTCCGTACCCAAAGGGTAAAAACGGGACCCTATTACTAAGACTCCGCTGTTCGTCCGTTTGTCTGTCTGTCCGTCTGTCACTAGGCTGTATGTCATGAACCGTGACAGCTAAACAGTTGAAATTTTCACAGATGAGGTATTTCTGTTGCCGCAATAACAACAAAAACTACAAATTGTAAAAAGTAAAAGACTCCATACAAAAAACGTGTTTTTTTTAAACGTGAAGAAACTAGCACCATCTAGTATGATGGTACGGAACCCTTCTTGTGAGGTTCTGAGTCGCACTTTACCAGTTTTTTTTTTGTTTATTTTGACTTATTTTTCAACATAATTATCATATCAGCCGAAAAACGTTCACTGCTGGACAAAGGCCTCCCCCAAGGATTTTCACGACGACCGGTCCTGCGATCTTCACCAGATCGTCGGTCCACCGCGTGGGTGGCCTGCCAACGCTACGTTTTCCCGCGGTCGCCACTCGAGAACTTTACTGCCCCAACGGCCATCTGCTCTACGATCTATGTGCCCTGCCCACTGCCACTTCAGTTTAGCGATTCTGTGAGCTATGTTGGTTACTTTGGTTCTCCGGCGGTTTTCCTCATTTCTGATTCGATCACGCAGAGAAACTCCGAGCATAGCACGCTCCATTGCCCTTTGGGTGACCTTGAGCCTTCTTATGAGGCCCATAGTAAACGACCATGTCTCAGTTCCGTAAGTCATTTTATTATAAAATATAATAATTAAAGTATACATGCCTGTGAGACTCCGAGCATCGCTCGATTCCCAAGGAACTCAATTATATATTCCAAAAAAATCTTTTCTAAAAACAGTTGGATCGCAAGTCCAAGTGATAACTCTACTGGAAACAGTTACTCAGTTTTAGTAATGTTTAACAAGGCGGTTTCAAAAGTTGTCTCTCTCTTGAGTTCTGTCCAACAAAGGCGGTGTTGGTATTTACTCGGGAATACAAACTGTTTCAGTTAAAAACTTAAAACTGAGACATCTCGAAACAAAGAGGAATTCGGACAGGTTGGTATGTCTGAGTGAATTGAACAATGAAAGAGTTTGTATCAAATTCTGAAGCTAGGTATTTTAAAAGAGAGTTCTGGACCAGTGTGCTAGGATTGATTCTAATAGACGTACCGGCGGTGTAAGGTTCTATTGCAGAATCAAGTCGAATAAGGGTTTTTTCATTTGCCTTTTACTTAAGGGAAGTCTTCAAACGACTGTAAATTAATGAACATGGGTCTTTGAAATACTAAGTGAGCCACTGAAATAATAAGTGAGCGACTGACGAAACAGCAACTTTTTTTTTGTAAGTAACTGTCATAATCACTACCCAGGAGAATATTATCTATCATCAAACCTAACTTACTTTACTTACTATTGCTCGCTTTGCTCGCTCAACTCTATTCCAGTTGAGAATCTTTTTGTCTTACTTAATATTGTAGTCGCTCACTCAGTATTTTAGTCGCTCAATCAATATTTCTTTTGCCTGATTTATAATTCCCCTTTTATTTTAATGTCAACAAAGTAAGCCTTTTATTTTAGTTTACTCTTTTGGCAATAAAATAAGTATCACGAAAAACCTTAAAAGAGTAAGTAGTGTGCACTTACTCTTTTAAGGTTTTTCGTGATACTTATTTTATTGCCAAAAGAGTAAACTAAAATAAAAGCGTGTGTGTGCACTTACTCTTTTAAAGTTTTTCGTGACACTTATTTTATTTCCAAAAGAGTAAACTAAAATAAAAGCGTGTGTGTGCACTTACTCTTTTAAGGTTTTTCGTGATACTTATTTTATTTCCAAAAGAGTAAACTAAAATAAAAGCGTGTGTGTGCAATTACTCTTTTAAGGTTTTTCGTGATACTTATTTTATTTCCAAAAGAGTAAACTAAAATAAAAGCGTGTGTGTGCACTTACTCTTTTAAGGTTTTTCGTGATACTTATTTTATTTCCAAAAGAGTAAACTAAAATAAAAGCGTGTGTGTGCACTTACTCTTTTAAGGTTTTTCGTGATACTTATTTTATTGCCAAAAGTGTAAACTAAAATAAAAGCGTGTGTGTGCACTTACTCTTTTAAGGTTTTTAGTGATACATATTTTATTTACAAAAGAGTAAACTAAAATAAAAGCGTGTGTGTGTACTTACTCTTTTAAGGTTTTTCGTGATACATATTTTATTTACAAAAGAGTAAACTAAAATAAAAGCGTGTGTGTGCACTTACTCTTTTAAGGTTTTTCGTGATACTTATTTTATTTCCAAAAGAGTAAACTAAAATAAAAGCGTGTGTGTGCAATTACTCTTTTAAGGTTTTTCGTGATACTTATTTTATTTCCAAAAGAGTAAACTAAAATAAAAGCGTGTGTGTGCACTTACTCTTTTAAGGTTTTTCGTGATACTTATTTTATTTCCAAAAGAGTAAACTAAAATAAAAGCGTGTGTGTGCACTTACTCTTTTAAGGTTTTTCGTGATACTTATTTTATTGCCAAAAGTGTAAACTAAAATAAAAGCGTGTGTGTGCACTTACTCTTTTAAGGTTTTTAGTGATACATATTTTATTTACAAAAGAGTAAACTAAAATAAAAGCGTGTGTGTGTACTTACTCTTTTAAGGTTTTTCGTGATACTTATTTTATTGCCAAAAGAGTAAACTAAAATAAAAGCGTGTGTGTGCAATTACTCTTTTAAGGTTTTTCGTGATACTTATTTTATTGCCAAAAGAGTAAACTAAAATAAAAGCTTATATACCTGAAACTTTTGAGATTTTCGAGATAATTATTTTAAAAAAATATTCACAATTGATAGACACTTGGCATAATCTAGCCTGACGGTAACGGACGATGATGCCGAAGATGGAAGCGGCTTAAATACCGAGATTATGAAATGCAATGACAAAATAGCTACCTATCTTATCTTCAAGATGTAAAAAATCCATACCAGCCGGGATTATAAAACCTACCACTAACCAAACTTAGTGTCTTATTACAATCTCAAACTCCGCCGGGATTCAAACCCGCAACCTTCTGGTGAAGCTATTGGCGTATCCGTTACGCCACAGCGGCATTAGAGAGACACCTGGCGTGTTTGTGTGTGAGTGTGTTATTTGTGTGTGTATGTGTATATTTCTCCGTATCTCCGCTTTGCAGACAAACTGCCAGGCCGATTTTAATGAAATTTGTGTATGAGTGCAATTTGTTTATTTTAATTACGTAAAATTATATTCACTTATCGAATAAAGAAACATAAGTACTCGGAATGAATATAAATAAAAAAGTAAATAATAAAAATGAAATTCACTACCCCAACTTGCCTCGACTTCCCTTACGAAGTACGTCAGAACTTTGTGCAAACTACCAAGAATCCTAGCTTTAGCTAAGGCTATGCAAGTTTCCGCTATGCCTAACTTGTTAAGCTGTTTGTCCGTCTTTCCTCTATACTTGGTAAACAAAGCGTTAGACCCATAGCAGGTTATTAAACTTTGGCTTAGCTGGTTGTGTAGGATGTCTAAACAGACTATTTTTTTTACCGGACTGTCTAAAAGAAAGGGTAATGTTTTTGGGTGTCAGCATCATCATGTCAGCTCATATACGTCCCCACCGAGGGGCTCGAGCTTACCATGAATTAGTCGACCACGCGGGCCCAGTGTGGGTTAGTCGACTTCACACACAATCTGCGAGTTTCTTCGCAAGCGTTGTGCAGGTTTCCTCACGATGTTTTCCTTCACCGTTAAAGCGTCGGATAAACGAACATCATCATATCAGCCGAAGGAAGTCCACTGCTGGACATAGGCCTCCCCCAAGGATCTCCACGACGACCGGTTCTGCGCGAACATATGAAATATAAATTCGAAATCACATTAATACGTGGCAGGATTCGAACCACGACCTTCCGGACAGGAGGCGGCGTACCTAGCCGTTACGCCAGCGACGTTTTTGGGTGTATGTATGTACATATGTTTTTTGGCTGAGTCTGTAGCTAAACGGCTTGATGCCTTTTGGAGTGGGAGGTGTATTTAGATACGTCTTGATTTTGAGAGTCACATAGAATACGTTTTAACCCAACTTCCTAAAAAATAGGTATACTATTTTTATGCAATAGGGTTTTTAATTTGTAATAAAATTAGTTATATAGGTGCATATCTAAAAAAAGAAAAACCATTGAAAATGTTAAACCTTATTGTCTACTGTATTCTGGTTTGGATATCATAAAATTGAATCTTTATCACATACCAAACCAAAGTGATTTGCAATTGATGGGTAATGAACAAATTTCCTATCCAAAAAAAAAAAGATAAAAAAAGTATCGTTTATCTACACACATATCATAAGTCCTCTAAAATGCGTTCAAAATACGTAGGCAATGACCAGCATTATGACAACCAATAATTTTACTATGAGAACTATCTTGTCTGTGGTATAAGGTAAAATCTTACAATATCGATTTTTGTAACGTTATGTGTGAATTTGGAACAGCTGTCATAACTTAAGTGGGTCTCAACCAAGACCCTCCCACTACAATACAAACAGGACCATACAATATATACCATTGTTGCCATTTAAATGTCAATTACAACTATAACAATAATGATTTGGTTCTGTATTTGTTCAAATTTATTTTTTATTGCATTATATTAATATCTATAGTCTACAGGTAGCACTAGTAACAATGCAGGTCATTACCCTACGAAACCCTTTATAGAGTACTTATAATATGTATGTAGATAAAATATTGTATGCAACTGTTGCTTAGCCTCATTTCATTAAAACTTTTAAGACCTGACATTACATAACATTTGCATGAAACACTATTGTATGTAGAGGTTCGTTTAGCAAAGGATCCTTAATAATAGGCTTTTCAAATCAAACAGTTTCTCAGAAAATCGTTGCAAAGGCAGTTGAAATAAAAATAAATAGCACACTGAAAACAAACAATCCGTTTTATGTGTTTCTGTGTGTTTCAATCAGACAATTGGCTGAAAGCAAAGATGGCTAAAATGAATAGGCATTATTTGGGGATGTGTGCTTTTAGTAGGGACTTTGGAACCTTTTTAAACGACTTCAAAGAAGGAGTGTCTATGTTTTTTTTTGTATGTGTTTTTTATGTATATTCACCGATATTTCTGCCGATTGTGGATCGATTTTAAGTATTTTTTTTATTGATAGGTATGTCTCCAGTGTAAACTCTTATAAAATTGTTTTAAAATCGGTTAAGTACTTTTTTAAATAACAAAAAGCAAAGAAAATGTAATAAAATTGTACTTAGTTGTTGCGATTGAAGCTGTTTTTAAACGTGTTTCGCGTAAAATTGTTATGTCCGTCATTCCATCCTTGCGTCCACCAGAGACTGTAAAAAATTTTGTCCTGTAAATCAGAGTAGATTTTTATGTATGCTGTATGTTCCTTGGCTGAGCCTGTGGTCTAAACGGCTTGATGAATTTTGAAGTGCGAGGTGTCTTTATTTAGATTCTTCTTGATCCCATATGTCAAGGTTTCGTTAGTATAAAGGCATTTTCCAAGCCCGTCTGACTAGCTACCACCATCTAAGTCTTGCCACCAAACATCAATGTTAACAACATAAAGGTTAATGTTACACATATCTTCGATAGCCAGTTCCCCGTTGCGTTGAGCAAACTTGGTAAGCCCGCTTACATCTTTGACGTCATCGTCAATAACCATCAGGTGAAATGTAAATGTCGACCAACCCGTACTGGGCCCGTATAGTCGACTAACGCCCGCTCGACCTAATTCAAGGTAGGCTCGAACCCCTCGGTGGGGACGCATATTAGCTGATACGATGATGATATGATGAGACGATTCTAAGGGCTTAACAATTGAGGATTAAGTAAAGCGACATAGGATACTTTTTAACCTAAAACTGAAATCGAGTTTTTAGTTTTTAATTTAATTGTTTAAGTTATTATTTTAAACTGCTGTCAAGCCCGAACACGGAATTTGTTCATTGACCGAAATGACGAATGCAATGTTACTGAAAAATGTCTGACAGACAGACGGACAGCGTGGGCTTAATAATAAGGTCCCGTTATCTAGTAAACGCTTAAAAAATATGATAGGAATACCTGTGAAAGGTTCTGAGACACATTCTAAGCAGTGCTTTGCGTTTTTTTCGAATTTTGTACACTTTTTTAAACGAAACAGTTACATAGTTATTTCAGTTGATAGGTTTGGTTAGGTTATGTGGGGACTCCGGCACGTAAGAGTGACGTTCAAAACTAAATTCAAACATAATTTAAACGCAACCACAACAATGACAGTCGCGCCAAAGCCCAATACAAGGCATGTGGCAGTGAAACTACAAAACTGAAGTGAACCGAAGAGAAATTAACAGCCCATTCGTCGGAAAACCCAACAATGGCTCGACATAATTGGAATTTGTGTAAACATTGACGTAGGCCCGGAGCTAAAGGCGATATTTGTTGTACCAACGTTAGAGAAAAATGGGAAAGACGCACTAAATAAAATCTAAATTGAACAAGACATTGCTTTTCCCAGAAGTAATGAAAAGGCCTTCACCATTTAACCAACTAAACTTGTCCAATTTAATCACAGCCCAACAGCACCTTCCTTCACCTTTCTGTGCATTGAAAATAAATCCTACCAAAACATTTCATGTAAATTTGGTTGCCAAGGCTCACAAGTTCATTTCTTTCACTGTTAAAAGTTATGAGATCTCTAGTAGAGCCTAGCCCCTAACTGAGCTCCGATTTCTGCTGCGCATCATAGTCCATGGGACCTGTCCCAAGTCCAAAGTATATAGCTCTATGTACTCTTGACTCTAGCATATTTATAACAATAAATAACGTGTATAAGCCCTGACTCTACAAACTCTAATTCTTGGTAAACAGGTATGGCTTGACCGTATAATTTTCGTGGAACTATTACGTGACATGACTTCTAACTTTCAATCTTCTCTAAAAAAAATGTAATTTCGATTGTTTAAAAGTTTATTAACAGTTTGCTATTTCATATTCTCCTACATAACGAACGAATATAATAATGTCACGGACGTAAACTCGTTAAACTAATGTTATAAGCGTAAAATTTGCGTTGAGGTTACCACGTTGACGGATGTACAGTAAATATTTTTGACTTTGCCTCCTGTACTACCTATGCCGTAACGCATGAGAACAAATAGCAAACTAGACCGGGAGCGTGGGCAATAAAAAACTGTTATTAAGGAAGTAAAGGGAACAATCATAGGCATTGATTGATTTATTAAACCATTATGGGCGATAAACGTACATGAGTTTATATTTCGCTACATTATATCGGACTCTAAGGTGAATAACGATAAAAGAAATAGGGAAATAATGGTTTTGTTACGATGTTTCATGATTTTAATATTTTAAATCAAACATAAAATAACGCTAAAAACGTTGGGAACAACCGACTTTAATTACAAAATTGCGGCGTTAAAACGATGACGTATTTTTCCAGTCATTAATACACACTTATTAGTCTATGTCTTAAAACTACTGAAACGATTTCATGAAACACTATTACATGACATTACGTCAAGCGTAACACCGAGGCATCTTGTGTGCTCGAAATAAGAGCCGTTTTGGAACAAAAATGCTATGCTTGATAAGGCGTTGTGTGTACATACTGGTCGAATTTATAACTACCTTATTTAACCGACTTCAAAAAAGGAGGAGTTTCTCGATACGTCAAATGGTTTTGTTACGATGTTTCATGATTTTAATTTTTTAAATCAAACATAAAATAACGCTAAAAACGTTGGGAACAACCGACTTTAATTACAAAATTGCGGCGTTAAACCGATGACGTATTTTTCCAGTCATAATACACAATTATCAGTCTATGTCTTAAAACTACTGAAACGATTTCATGAAACACTATTACATTACATTACGTCAAGCGTAACACCGAGGCATCTTGTGTGCTCGAAATAAGAGCCGTTTTGGAACGAAAATGTTACGCTTGATAAGGCGCTGTTGTATTTATTGTGTACATACTGGTCGAATTGATAACTACCTCTTTTAACCGACTTCAAAAAAGGAGGAGTTTCTCGATACGCCAAAATCTTTTATTTTTTTACGTCTGTGTAAAGTAATTTATCACACAACTTGGTCAAACATAATTTTTATTTTAATACCCATTTGAAACACACAAAATCCAACTAAGTGGGTGTCGGATCACGTACCATGTAGGGTTCAGCAGTCATTACTTCATAACTTGAAGAAATAGTGTTCATGGAGAGTTCCTACAAAGGCTCACCATATAGGTGATTCTTGGTTTCTAGATAAAACAATGTAGAAACGCTAACCTCATTATCATATCAGCCTGAAGACGTCCACAGCTGGACAAAGCCCTCCTCCCAAGGATTTCCACAACGACCGGTCCTGCGCAGCCCGCATACAGCGGCTTCCCGCAGTCACCAGGTCGTCGGTCCACCGAGCGTCTTAGGTTGCCTATATTTTTTTTATCCTCATTGATCAACCCTTGACATTATTATTTATAGTTTATTGTACACAGGAAACATAATTTACACATTTTACAAAGTAAGGTCACACAAAGGGTACAGATTATTTCTAAAGAAATTTCTTCCAGCAGACCCGGGAAATCATCTTACCTGATAGTAAGTGACGATGATACCGAAGATAGAAGCGGACTTATCAACATTCCCCAACGCAAGGGGGACTTGCTATTTTATCTATCAGCATTGATTTCTGGTGGCAAGACTTAGATAAGATGCATGTGGTAGCTAGCCAGGCGGGTATAGAAAATGCCCTACCACCAAACAAGCCGAGTCTTACAAAGTTAAACCCCGACGGGAATCGAACCCGCGACCTCGATCCAAGTGTGAAGCGAAGCAATGGTTAGCATTGCGCCACGGAGACGGTTAAAATATCTTGCAAACGGTACACCCGACAAAAACTTTTTCTAACGAAACATTACTTTATTTAACAAAATACCATTTCAGCATTACTACTTTTACACGCGACTATTTTTACAAGCTTTTATTTAATATGCTTGTATGTAAGAGTATGTTACCGGTTGAGCCACCGACGACGCCACCAGGTCCCCCTAACCAAAGGTGCCGGATGCAAATCCGGACGGCCAATGTACCAATGAGTTTTTCGAAACTTACGTACATATACTCACCGATTGCTTTAACGATGAAGGAAAACATCGTGAGGAAACCTTGTGCAGGTTTCCTCACGATTTCATATGTTCGTTTATCCGACGCTCTTACGGTGAAGGAAAACATCATGAGGAAACCTGCACACGCTTGCGAAGAAACTCGAAGGGTGTTTGTGAAGTCGACCAACTCGCACTGGGCCCGCGTGGTCGACTTAGGCCCGATCGCCCTAATTCAGGGTAAGCTCGAGCCCCTCGGTGGGGACGTATATCAACAGATATGATATGTAAGTTGTAAGTATGTAAGTTGTCCGCTTCAAAATTTCTAAGTTAGATTTGACCAAGTACCCGGTTTCCGACTTAGCTGAAATTTTGCATACATATTTAGTTTGGATTACAATGCATGGTAAGCTAAGTAACTTCATTCCAAATCCAATATGGCGGACTATGATACGGGTATCAAATAAACGGGTTTGCTGAGAAAATACGATATTATCAAATTTCTTTTCAAATTAAATCTTTTACCTTAAAGTTGACCTTATTATTTTATCAAAAATACATGTAAATCGATTTAAAAGTTATGACGCTGTGAATGTCTATGGCGGACGGACAGAACGATCTTAAAGCGATTCCTCGTACGGATTAACTGGCTAACTGGATAGGGTTCATGGCCGGCATCGTCTACCGCGTCCGTGTAACGAACTCCTGTAATGTTGTCCTTTCCTATCTCTCGAACTAATTTCTACAGCAAATCCTTTATTGTGCAATCTGTTAGGCTGTGGAATTCACTGCCTACAGACATCAGGCTGTCTGAATCCCTAGGCATCTTCAAAAACAGACTTCGAGATCATTATTTCAAAATCTGCAATTATACATATTTAACTTTTTCTATTCTATTTAAGTGTTAATTGTGTTCCTCCTAGTTTAACCATAAGCATTTTGTGTGTATACAGGGTGTTTGGCAGATAGTGCAGAAAACTAAAACGGGAGCCAGAGACGGTCATTTAGAATACATTAATTGTGCAATCTGTTAGGCTGTGGAATTCACTGCCTACAGACATCAGGCTGTCTGAATCCCTAGGCATCTTCAAAAACAGACTTCGAGATCATTATTTCAAAATCTGCAATTATACATATTTAACTTTTTCTATTCTATTTAAGTGTTAATTGTGTTCCTCCTAGTTTAACCATAAGCATTGTATACAGTGTGTGTATACAGGGTGTTTGGCAGATAGTGCAGAAAACTAAAACGGGAGCCAGAGACGGTCATATAGAATACATTAATACATTTACACTAGTGGGATTAAAATGTCACTAGGGAAATTGTAAACAATATGTTGTTCACAATCTTTCGACAGTTCATTATCTCGCGAAATAAATCCCGTTAGATTATAATCTAACGAAATTTACTATCTTACGGTGACATATACGAGTACACTCCTCTTAAGTTCTCTAAAAGATATTAGGGAGTGGAAAGTCTACATCTTCAGCGTACGACGGAAAATGCACTCCCATACGCCTACGAGGTCCTACTGGGAAGGTACTGCTGCTCACTAAACCTGGTATCAAGCAGATGACTGTGTTCCGGCAGATGGGGTGAGATCAATTTTATAAGAATAGTTCTTCTTCTTAGCGAGTCGATCATTTGGCCTATCGTATTGATTTTAAGATATGAGCAAAGTATACTACTAGTAGTACTAACATACAGTGTGAACACTTCGTCACGCAAATTGATACAGATTGGTTATAGTTTGGTTCTCGAACGTATGGGATTTCGCCGTCCTTTTATTTGCTCCGTCATTTGTTATTAGAAATGTCATTTCACGACCGTTGTATGCAGTGTCCGGGGTGTGATATCATATCAGTTTGAATTTTTTTATTGTTTCTCTCTAGACATTTTATGATGATAGATTAGGTACTATAATAGTGTGATTTGATATTTGCATGCTATATAGACTATGGCTAAAACGACATGTTTTACCTTTTTTATAACATTATGCATGTACTTACCTCATTTAATTGCCCAAAATATACCTATATCTGATCAGTTTATTAAAAATTAAAAACCCGGCTGCATAAAAACATTAACCTCTCTTTTTTAGGCAGTCGGGTATGTATATATCCTATGTCATTCACGGGATCAAGACTAATCTAACAATACCTCGCACTCCAAAATCAATCAAGTCGTTTAGGCTACAGGCTCGGCCAAAGAAACAGAGACACAGATACATACATACATACATACATACATACATACATACATCCATACATACATACATACATACATACATACATACATACATACATACATACATACATACATACATACATACATACATACATACATACATACATACATACATTACATACATACATACTTCAACGTTATGTAGTTGCAGACTTTTTCAATTACGAACTTTTTTCGTGGTGGGCGCCATTACTTCAGTAAAAAGTTAGAAAAAATAAATAAAATCGTACTTACTGAATTGGAAATCGTACTTCCTGAATTGGTTCGAGAGGTAAACTCACTCTCATCAATACGTTTAATTTTGCTATAATCTCCAAAATACTATGACACACCAAAACATGAATACTCCGCTACACTACGACGAGATTGAAGATGCAGTCGAGGGAAATGTGGTCAGTGTATATAAAAAAAGTAAAAATGAATATTTGAAAACACACATAAATTCACAGGTTAATCAGCCACTAATATTGAAAATGACGGAAACTAGTGGAAGTGGGTCGGGCCCTACAATGTCCATTTCCGAATTTTGAGAACATAAATTAAAAAAAATCTAACCTAAAACATGGGATTCACAGATTAAACCTAGCAAAATATAAAAAAGGAAGGAACGAGGTCTTCGAGACAAACAAATCTAACTTAGATTTATGTATCGAACAGATGGCCGTTGGGGAAGTAAAGTTCTCTAGTGGCGACCGCGTACCGGAAAACGTAGAGTAGGCAGGCCTCCACTCGGTAGACCGATGACCAGGTGAAGGTAGCGGGAAGCTGCTGGATGCGGGCAGCGCAGAACCGGTCGTCGTTGAAATCCTTGAGGGAGGCCTATGTCCAGCAGTGGACGATGATGATGATCTATCGAAAATATAAAAATTACCTTTCTTACTACAGCCTATCTCCCTAGATTACCTGTGGCACCACAGTAAAGTCCCCCAAGGTCTCTTAGTAGTACCAGTCTGTGGTGTTCGAAGTCTTCAGGAATCTCTAACGGATGTATGCCGTAAAATTTATATGATGACTGGCGGTTAGATGTGTGCCGTGGTTACAGGGTTACGTCCGGCAGAATGAGGCTGGCTGAACTAGTTCACGCAGATAAATAATAAAATTGGGGCACACCCTGGACATTTCATACAACGGGCCAGAAATGACGTTTCAAAAAAGGAATGACGGAACAAACAAAATGGCGGAAAAATCCTATACGTTCGACAACCAAACCACACCCTGGACAGTTCATACAACGGGCCAGAAATGACATTTCAAAAAAGGAATGACGGAACAAACAAAATGGCGGCGAAATCCTATACGTTCGATAAGCAAACCACATCCACACCCTGGACACTTCATACAACGGGCCAGAAATGACATTTCAAAAAAGGGATGACGGAACAAACAAAATGGCGGCGAAATCCTATACGTTCGACAACCAAACTGTAACCAATCTGTATCAATCTGGGTGACGAGGGGGTGAGGTCGCAATCTAGAGAGCGGCAGGGAGTGTCCATACTGTATGTTAGTAGGTACTAATATATATACTTTGATTAAGGTATCATGCCCATCAGGTTCCTTGCGGTCACATAAATTACAACATACAGAACTTCTGAGGTTGGACATCAGTGGGGCTACTATGAAAAAATTGTAGCTCGCCATTATCCCTAAACTCAACTGTACAGAAACTGAAATCTCCACGCGTAGGTTCGGTGCGTACGAGTATAACTTCCTCTCACGTGAAAAAGTTCATTTTTTATATAATTATTCCTTTCCATCTTACACCTTATCGCGCCTCTTTTGAAATCCCACAAAAAGCTTTTTTTTGCGTTCGTTCCGAACACAAAATTCAAATTACATTTGTTCTTTTAACCCTTCAATCTTTATACCTGTATCAAATAAAGGTAACATACGTACCACTTAGTTTAATTACAAAATATACAGTTTGCTATTTATGACAATACTTTAATTCGAAAGTAATAATATTTATAAAATATTTTTTATCTAATACCTGGCAACAATACGCTTGACAATTTTATTTTTCAGTGAATGTTGGTGTCGAAGACAATATAACGGTCTTTTTTAGTTTTTAATACAAAGATTTGTATCACGCTCTGAAACTTTCGAGACTTTTGTTTGTCGAAAATTCTGATAAATGCTATTTAAGTTTAGTTATGAAAACTTTACTATGTTTGAGTGATCTTACACATATATTAATTAATGAGAAAGGTATTATTGGTGTTTGTTTTTGAGAGCTTAAAGTAGAAGCTAAAAGTGGTAGCTATTTTACCATTGTTTATTCTCGACAAGTCAATAATCGCAACAAATACAAAAAATGTCTGTCAGTATGGTTTTATGTATATCTCGAAATAAATAATTGTGATAATGTAAAATATTTTGATACCCATCAGATACTTAAATTTTAAAAATTGAGAACTTATGTCAGGTGAAAAAACTACTTTAAAATTATAAACAGAGCGTAACGGACAATGGTAATATAAATACCACCAACGATCACATTCTACAAGTCCTACACAGGCAATCGAAATATATTTACCACCGAAAATTCACCCTTTTCATCCTCTGTTTTTTAGATGTTTTCCGAAAAAAAAAGAATCAGATGCGCCATATTACCCAGATACAATATCTGTTTTTTACATATCATGAACAGGGGCTCGCGTTTGTTTAAGGGTTAAAGGTGTATAATAAATATCTCGCGCCCAGCACGAAAAAAAATTCGTAATCGAAAAAATCTGCAACGTGATCACTTTGCAATACATACATACGTACGTACGTACATACACGTACACTGGAAAAAAATACTGATTACTATTAATAGGTACCTAGTTTATTTAAGGTAAGTACCATGGCTGCATACAATCAATCCTACTTTCCAGGTCTTCTAGCAACTTCCTAGGCACGTTAAAGTCCAAGAGCCAGGAGCTCGGAGCAACTTCTACCAACATAAATACCAACTTCCTTCCTACCTGCCACAACACTGCAGTCGGATAAGGAAAACTAAGCGCGAGTCGGCATTGGAGAGAGGGTTCTGTACTATTTTTAACGTAAATTCGATTAACGACTTTTAGTTCAGCGGTTGTTCCCGAAAAATTGCGACATAAAAAACATGTATCTACGAGAGCTTCGTACGGCTAAGCTATAGCGATAAAAATATACCATCTATGAGATAAAACTGACGACGGTAACGTATTTTTAAATCAATCTAAATATATATAACTCAAAGGTGACTGACTGACTGACTGACAAAGTGATCTATCAACGCACAGTACAAACCACTAAACATGCAGGTAGATGTTATGACGTAGGCATCCGCTAAGAAAGGATTTTGGGAAATTCCCACGGGAACCGCAAAAATCGGCATCTGCGCGGACGAAGCTGCGGGCATCCACTAGTGTTTTGTACAGGGTGACTGGTAAGTAGTGCAAATCCTTTTAAGGGGATAAACAATATCTAATTTGCAACAGAAAAAGTCATACTAACTGGGGGTCGGAAATCAACGGTTTTCGAGTTAAAGCCTATTTAACTTTTTAATTTTGTATGAAAAATTATTTTGTTCAAATGTTTTGTGATTTTTTAACAAAAAGTTATAATACAGTTGGCATGCAAAATACGGTAAAACCTACCTCATTTTATCACGCTTTCGAACAAAGTTAAAAATGTACAAAATCAATTGCAACAAAAAACAATGATTGTTGTCAAAAGGGGGCCTAAAATCCCATACTAATTATCCAACAAAGTTCGAATTTTTTGGATGAGCTTGTGAATCAAAGTTAGTCATGATGCTATAGGGTCAGAGATGTTTGTTTATGCGAAAAACATGATAAATTAAGAAATTTAAAAAAACGTGAAAACAATGTTTATTGAAAATTTGTATGGGATTTGATGCACCCTTTTGACAACAATCATTCTTTTTTGTTGCAATCAATTTGTATTTTTTAACTTTTTTACTTTTTTGGAATGCTGGTAAAATGAGAAAGTTTTAAACTTATTTTTCACGCCAACCGTATTATAACTTTTTTTTTGTAAAATCACAAAATATTTGAACAATTAATGCTTTTTTCATACAAAATTTAAAAATGAAAAGGGCTTCAACTCGACAACCATTGATTTCCGACCCCCCTTTAGTACGACTTTTTCTGTTGCAAATTAGATGTAGTTTATTCCCTTAAAAGGATTTGCACTACTTACGAGTCACCCTGTATATTATACTGTGTTTTAGATCATTGTTTTCCACAGAGGATGTGATAGACCTCACAAATGACCTTTGAAATCAAGAAAAAACAGTTTAGTAGCCCCGATTTCTACCACCCCGAATTTAATGACGTTGAACGTCATTCATTTGTCTTTTTGATATGGTAACCTCGCTATAATTGATTTTAGTAGGATTTTAGTCGAAAACTATAGGGAACAAAGAAAAAGAGGAGATCTTAATGAACAAAGAGGAAAAATTAATTTAAAATGTTTAATAATGTAAATTCCACTTTATATTATCCTTGGTCGACCTTGAATACAATTTTTGAGACGAACGGAGCTCTAGCTATCTGGACTTACGGTGACGTATTTCATTTTACGTGCTGTCTAGTTCAATCTCAGAATCAGAGGCGATATTTTGTAAAGTATTACTTCGACAAATACAAAATTTGGGTGAAATTTTGAAAAAAAAAATTCAAATTTATACGGAAACTTCTAAAACTAAGGCGTTAAAATTTCTCACGACGTTAGGTCATCCTAAAGTTTTAGAGATTATTAATATGAATTAATAACCGAAATATATTAAAAGTAACAATAACTTTGAAAACTGTTAAATTTTACTCAAAATAGGCTCTTAAATAGGAGTAATAATTAAAAAAATATATTATGTTAATACTAAAACGGGGTCATATATGGGTATCAAATTAAAGGGTGCAATATACATATTCTAAAACGTTTGTTTAGTATTTATTGATTGTCAACCTAATATAAAAAAAAATCTGAATAATTTTTATTATTTTTCGTTATAGCGGCATCGGACAAACACACTTTATAAAAAATAGTACTATTAAAACACCAAGTTTCACGCTTGACAGCGGAGGCTTAGTAATAGGGTCCTGTTGTTCGCCTTTAAAACCCAGAACCCTAAAAAGCAGTTCACAAAAAAGTACCTATTAATTTGATCAATCTGCTGACTGATTCATATAAAAAAAACTCAATGAAAAGAAATGATGGTGTGCGTACATACTCGTACATAGGTAGATATGATAGTGTCGACATAATATAACGGAGTTTTCATTTTATGCTCTAGGATTTAATACACTGTGTATTAAATATAGACCCCACCCAAAAATACAAAACTGGGCTAAAAAAAAACGGTAACTACATCATCTAATTAAAAAGAAAATCTTGTGGTGTAATTACAATTTCGGAAATAAGAGACATTTTGAAATTGGTTGCATAGGTATTTTGCCCGAGGTATTTTTTTATAATTTTAAAGGAACCCTATGAATATTAGTTTTTGAACATTTCCCGTGGAACCCCGACCGAATCTGTTGAGTAGTTACAGAGGAGAAACAAGAACTCCTAGTTATTGTTATACAAATGAACGAAAGGAAATACTCGTTGGCCATTAGGGTACGGTTCCCATGTCAAAACAAAAGTCGAAGCTTTACAATAGAAAATTGACAAGCCGGCATATCAGTAAATGCTAAGAGATAAGAAAATATAAAGGTCCATATTTTTCCGATCGTGGATCCTTGCGTTATACTCGTGACCGGGTGCTGTCCGTGTGAACTGGCCTACTACTGTCAAAGGCATTAATGACATATTCTGTAATATTAACTTTTCGTGTCATATTGTTTTCATGTCCTTATAATATATTTTTTTATTCACAAGAGGTGAGCCCTTGGCATTATCTCACCTAATGATAAGTGACGATGATTCCTAAGATGGAAGCGGGCTTACCAAGGTTACCCAACGCAATGGGGATTTGGCTATCTTATCTTCAAGCCGGAACACATTAATGTTGTTAACGCTGATGTTTGGCGGCAAGACTTAGATAAGATGGTGGTAGCTAGTCAGGCGGGCTTAGAAAATGACCTTGCACCAACCAAACCGAGTCTGGTGTGAAACGAATGGACTAACCATAACGCCTCGGAGGCGGTTAAAATTTACATAGGTTTAGTTTTATATCAATGATTTTACATTTTAACATTATTAACTATAATATAAATTATATTTATTTTGTAACATTTTTTAATACATATTTTATGTCCATCAGTAAGAGTGTAAGATGCACCTATCTTCAACCGACTTCTAAAAGGAGAAGGTTCTCAATTCTACTTATATTTTTGGTTTGTATTGTCACACGACGGATAAGTAAAGGATACGGTAGATAGGTGAGTAGGGCGTGGGTTTTCGTGGAGAGATAAATTTATTTCCAAGCAATAATATAAGACCCGAGATGGGTCTTAAGAAAATATCAGGTTTGAGATAATTATTTTGGATATAAATTGTTTATTAGTTTTGTTTTATAAAGCGTTTTGTGATGAAGATATTTTGATTTTTAAATTATAAGTGACATGTGTCAACGCATGCGTAAAAAATAATTAGATGGAATGAAAAAGATCGGATGAAAGAAGGTTATATAACAGCGATAGCGCGTTACAGTATGTTGGTTACGTGATAACTTCGCAGATTGAGAACTGATTGAAAAACCAAAAATAATAATGCAAAATTGTACTAAGTTATTACTATGAAAGTCGGTTTTTTAACGCGTTTAGTGTTTCAAATCAATCAATCTGAAACAATAATTTTGAAATCTTCCGTATTTTGAATATTACCAACTAACATTTGTCCGTGCTTTTGCTTGGATGGCATTAGGATAAAAATGTAGATAAATAATAATCGTACCTTTTTAGGTAAATTATAGTGCTAAATTTCACGAAAATGGTCAAACAGAGTTAGGAGACAGTGAAAGTTTATTTTAGACTTATTCCTAATAAAAAAATGTATAGGAAGAGATATATACAATTGCTTACTTAGGTAGATACACTAAGGTACAAGGCAGTACAGGTAACCAGTTTAATTAAACATTAAGAACCCGACTGCAACCTTACCCACATTAGCCCTCTTTTTTGGGAAGTCGCGTTAAAATGTATTCATTGTTACTCAGGGAAATAAGACGAATCTAATGACACCTCGCACGCCAAAATCTAATAAGCCGTTTAAGCTTCATGCTCAGCCAAAGAAACAGACAAAAGAGACTCAATGGTCATTATCATGTCTGTTTTATTAAGTCATAATCATAATCTTTATTAATAATAAATTTTTACAGGTCAAAAGTCAGTCAAGGTTTACAACTGCGAGTACATTATTTTAAATGTATGCATACATACATACATATATACGCCCGAAAAACATTACCTACCCTCCTTTTTGCGCAGTCGGATAAATATTAATAGGACTGTGAACCCACGGCAAAAAATCGACTTTTCATACAAACAGCGATAACGATTTTCACCTCTTAAATGTTAACCGATTTGGACCAATTTTTGATAGACTGTCAGTCAGAAGAAAAGCTAGGCTTATACGTTTCGTTTTTTAAATTACTGATTATAAATAATAAAAAATGACCGAACTTAGTTTTGTATGAAAACACGTGAACGACAATAAAATAAAACTTTTGAACTTTATCGAAAAAACAAAAACGTACAGGCCTAGCTTTTGTTCTGACTGACAACCTATCAAAAATTGGTCCAAATCGGTTAACATTTTAGAGGTGAAAATCGTTATCTCCGTTTGTATGAAAAGTCGCAGCTTCACAATCCTCTTAAGTACACTCGCCATTCTGACACACAAATAACTCACAAACCTATTTAAAGCATATCTTAGCGGATATTATATTTTAGCTTTCCGTGTGAACACACCTTTTAAACTTATAATCGTCATCTAAAAAACAATAGATCGGTCAATTTTTAAGTTCCCAGCGCTCATACCGTGTTACCGCGAAAGTGGGGATACGGGTAATTATCGAAATGACCATTTTAATTGTAAGATGCGGCGTTACAATCAGATGTTATCTTCATTTACTGCTGTTGTTATACATGTTTTATTATTTTCGGTACATAACAAAAACTACCAAGGTAAGTAAAATGTTAATTACTATGAGAATGATTTAATTATTCACGCTTTAGTGATTTTATAATGGTCATAAAATAAAATAAAGGAAATCAAGTTAGGCACCAAATTTGGCCATAGAAGACAGCCAGTAAAAGTGACATGTACGCCTATATCGGGATATCATTTGAAGAACTTTGTTGTGTTTATCTAACTGCGTTATAAACAAACTTTCAATTAGTTTACCACGTGGTGTACACGTTAGCACAAACAAGCAGTTAACGGAATCACAAAGGAATAAAGAAATAGGTGGTAATATAATGGTTGTGATGATGATAATGATCTATTCGACCGATTTCGGTCATGGTGACCACTTCGACTCCCAGTCGGTTTGCCGCGCGTGCGCTCGAAGATGGTTTATGTATCCAATCTTCGCAGCGAAACTCCTCGCGCAATGAGGGCATTTAAGTATGCATCCCTCGTAATTGTATGAAATGGTCGCAGGTGGTCGGGCCTTTAACTGGTCGCGTTTGGTATCAAGGTCAGATTTACGCTGATCCTCGAACGCGCGTACTTGCCTATTCACAATTCTGCGCCATTCTGGCCGTTCTGCTGACAAACTCTCCCATTGAGAGAGTTCTATGTTGCATCCTTTCAAATGTCGCTTATTTACTTATCTTTGTACCGGAGGAGCTGTCAGACGTTATCTTTATATATAAAAATGAATTGCAGTTCGTTAGTCTCGCTAAAACTCGAGAACGGCTGGACCGATTTGGCTAATTTTGGTATTGAATTATTTGTGGCAGTCCAGCGAAGGTTTAAAAGGTGAATAAATATGAAAACGCTCGGAATTAAATAAAAAAAAAATTTTGGTTCACTTCACACACAACCTTCGAGTTTTTATACATACACTTAAGTATATTTTTTTTGCTGTTCGTTAGTCTCGCTAAAACTCGAGAACGGCTGGACCGATTTGGCTAATTTTGGTATTGAATTATTTTTGGAAGTCCAGAGAAGGTTTAAAAGGTGAATAAATATGAAAATGCTCGGAAAAAAATAAAAAAATAAAAAATCTGTCAAAAAATAATTAGTTTTAGGGTAGGGTAGTGTAGTGTAGGTGTAGGGTAGGGTAGTGTAGAGTAGTGTATGTAGGGTAGGTTAGGGTAGTGTAGTTTAGGGTAGGGTAGTGTAGTGTAGGGTAGGGCAGTGTAGTGTAGGGTAGGGTAGGGTAGTGTAGGGTAGGATAGTGTAGGGTAGGGTAGTGTAGTGTAGGGTAGGGTAGTGTAGTGTAGGGTAGGGTAGTGTAGGGTAGGGTAGTGTAGGGTTGAGTAGTGTAGGGTAGTGTACGGTAGGGTAGTGTAGAGTAGTGTATGTAGGGTAGGTGAGGGTAGTGTAGTGTAGGGTAGGATAGTGTAGGGTAGTGTAGGGTAGTGTAGTGTAGTGCAGGGTAGGGTAGTGTAGAGATGGGTAGTGTAGGGTAGGGTAGGGTAATGTAGTGTAGGTTAGGGCAGTGTAGTGTAGTGTAAGGTGGAACGAAGTTCGCCGGGACAGCTAGTATATTATATAACTAGCTTTTGCCCGCGGCTTCGCCCACGTGGACATAGCTTTTATGACTCTTTTTGAGGGTGAGTGGTGCGCGAGCCGCAATCAGCTCGCAAACGTGGACATGAGTTTTCTCCAGGTACCTCAAGAACTGTATCGGGCTATTCAGATTAGCAGTCTTTGTCACTTCCCACCCCCTCAACAAATTCTATACAAAAAATCACTTTAATCCGTTGCTCCGTTGCGACGCTACCGACATGCGCGAGCGTAGAAAACAGTTGTCCCCAGATCCCTCGGGGACTATGTCAGGATATACTTATTAGTAAATTATATCATTTTCCACCTCATCTCTGTGCTAAAAATCACACCAATCTATTTTTTCGTTACGATTTTATATAAAACGAACAAAGAGTATTGTTTTAGTTTCCTCAGGAACTGCATCGGGCTATGATAATTTCCACAGATAAAAGGTTGACTATTTCATTTTCAGTGATACAGGCTACCTGCATGCCAAATTTCATCAAGATTGATAGAGGTGTTGAAGTGTGAATAGGTAACAAACAAACAAACACATTTTCACATTTATAATATTAAGTAAGGATTTCTAAATCTTAAATAAAATATAGAGCGTCAGTGGCAAAACGGTTAGGGCCACTACCTCCAGTCCGGAAGGCCGTTGGTTCGAATCCTGCCACTTATCAATATCTATACGAATATCGATTTCATACTGGTATGTACGTTTATCCGACGCTCTTACTGTGAGAAAAACATCGTGAGGAAACCTGCACACGCCTTCGAAGAAATTCGAAGCTTATGTGTGAAGTCAATCAACCCGCAATGGGCCCGCGTGATCGTCTAAGGCCAGATCGCTCTAACTCAGGGCAGGTTGAGCCCCTTAGTGGGGACGTATATAAACTGATATGATGAAATAACATATATACCTATATTATCAAAAAACTAATTCAAATCATTATAGGTATCAAATTAGTACTAAAATTTCCTAACAATATTAATATGGGTCAATTACTCGAGTCGTATCAGCTCCAAAGGAGCCCAAGACGCACTTCTCGTTGCCGCGCTGGATGGCAATAGACAACCTTAGCAGCAGGTACGACCTCACGTCACATCTCCTCTCTCGAAGGCGAAGGCCAATCTCCTTTGTGAAGGCAAAGGTCTCTGAGGGTTCAGCAGCCGGTTGTCTCACAGACCAGCGGCACAAAGCAGTAATTTGCCTCCAAGACCGAGTACTTATTATGCTTCTTTTTGGCCGAAAATTGAGCAGCAGTACCGTACAGTGAGGCAGAAAAATTGGCTTCCCAAAGCAGACACGTTCCTCTCTGCCATAGCACCTGTTTAAACCCTCCAGCCTTTTACCATCAGATCAACTAAAGCCCGGCCGGCGGCTGCATCAAAGATGGAATATTCCATCTGGCCGAGACCAGTGCCCTCCTAGTGAGGTCATTAAGGAATTGGTGACGTGGGAATCTTCACAAACACGACTGAAACTCAGTGAGTGATGGCCAATTGCCTCCACCGTGGACCCGCAAATACATTGATGAGGTTCACAGATATTGATATTGCAGGCGGAGAGCAAATGCCACACGCAAATAGTCGCCGTCAGAAGAGTTCCCATATCTGTGCCTCCTGTTAAAAGATGCTAAACTCGATTTATGTGTTTTTATTTTTTTACATGATTGGAATCTGTAAAAATATACCTCTCTGTTCGTCTATGAAACACATCGCTATGTACAATAGTTCCAGAGTTTAAAGTAGCGTATGCTGAAAAATACATAAAAGAAATCCACTCAAAAGTATGAAAAAATATTTTAATGTTTTTATACAACTTAAGCGCGTTTTATTATCCCTGCAGCGCCATCTATTGAAATTCTGCTACTATGATTATAATGTTTGGTATGTGTAGCTAATAAATAGAAAAAAGTACTCTATTGTTATTATTGTAAGTATCGATAGATAATTTCCCACGGGACCTCTTTAGTTTTCCGGGTTAAAGGATGCCCGACTATACAATGATGGTCAAAACACCCCATCTCAATGTAAAGGTTTTATATTGTTATTACGTTGAGCCAATCTAAAGATACAATTTTTTGCATTCCTGTAGGAACCCTAATTTTTTTGGGATTCACAATGTCCCAGTTTTAGTTCGCGATAAGGGTATCAACGTGTAAAATTTGATTGTAATAGGTTAAGCCACATTTGCGTGGTGAGCCATTCTATAAATGAAAACTTTTGATTTTCCCACGGGAACTCTTGGATTTTCTGGGATAAAAAGTATCCTATATGTTAACCCGGGCTATAAGGAACCACCATACAAAATTTCATCAAAATCGGCCCGGTAGTTTTTGCGTGATGCGCGAACATACAGACAGACAGACAGACAGACAGACAAAAATTCCAAAAGTTGTTGTTTTGGCCTCTGTATCGTTAGTAATGTCCACCACAGTTATTATTTCCCAAAAATATTTCATGTACAGACACGGCCCCGTTACAGTTTTATTATATTATAGATATTATAGATAGATTATAATTACGAAAGTACTTAGATGGTATTGTACGCAGTAGGCACTCAAATAAAATTAGGTACGTATGAACTTCGTACTAGTTATATAAGTACTAGTTATTAAAGGTCTTATACTTCGTACTACCTAATAAAACTTTTAACTTGTGTGATTGCTGCTTCATCAAATTATTATGTGGTTCAGGTGTAAAAGTGTAACGCCAAGACAGACAAAGAAGGACGAGGCACCACCTACCTTTTCTGGAAGCGTTTCGTCGTATTTTTTCCCGACTACCAAAAAAAGGAGGATTATGTTTTCGGCTGGGCAGCGTTCGGGAAGCTTCGCAATATCTTTACGTCCCAGATACCGCAGTGTCTTAAGACCAAGGTCTTCGACCAATGTGTGTTGCCAGTGATGACGTACGGAACTGAGACATGGTCGCTTACTATGGGCCTCATAAGAAGGCTCAAGGTCACCCAAAGGGCAATGGAGCGTGCTATGCTCGGAGTTTCTCTGCGTGATCGAATCAGAAACGAGGAGATCCGTAAGAGAACCAAAGTAACCGACATAGCTCTCAGAATTGCTAAACTTAAGTGGCAGTGGGCGGGGCACATTGCTCGTAGAACAGATGGCCGTTGGGGCAGTAAAGTTCTCGAGTGGCGACCACGCACCGGAAAGCGTAGTGTAGGCAGGCCTCGCACTCGGTGGACCGACGACCTGGTGAAGGTCGCGGGAAGCCGCTGGATGCGGGCAGCGCAGAACCGGTCGTTGTGGAGATCCTTGGGGGAGGCCTATGTCCAGCAGTGGACTTCCTTCGGCTGATATGATGATGTTTTTGACAGTCTATGTACCTATGTATGTACCGGGTAGCGAGGTGAAGAAAAAAAAGTTAAAAAAACTAATACCCGACTACGTAAGAGTATGAAAAGAGTTTACCGCCTGAAATCATAGCCTTTATTTTTCCCTTCATCTTCAGCCGTGGATGCAAGCCTTAGGTATCGTCATCAAATTCTATCATTATGGCTTGCGACCACGGCTAATACCCCAGATGAAGGGAAAAATAAAGGCTATGATTTCAGGCGGTAAACTCTTTTTTCTTAATTTTCCGTATTCGGGCTTTAGTTTTTTTTTTATCAAACTTGTATCATCATCGTATTAGTCATAGCTTCAGTCCCGATAATGATAGAACACTGAAATTTTAGGATAGAGTTTCCTTGGCCTTCATCAAATATTCTAAGTATTAACTATCAAGATTTTATTATTTTAGATTTATTGACACCTGAAAACGTGAGATTTCGTGACTCACTGACTGATGATCATTAAAACCTCTAAAGTATTTTCTGAAGTTCTGTAAGACTAAAAGTTGGTTCAAGATTCAAGGTATTTATTCAAAGTAGGTACAAATTACGATCTTTCTGATAGTCATAAAATAATAAAAACATAATTTCATTTCTGAAAAATCAAGAAATCAATTCGTCAAAATTCAATCCTTGAAATAAATCAGATTATGACATTAGTACATGAAAACAATATTATAAGAAAAGTTATACATAAAAATCGTTGATAACTTTGACAAGAGTAGACCAGTTCACACGGACAGCAGGTCACGAGTATAACGCGAGAGTCAGCCATCGCTTGCGTTAACCATATTAGAGGGAAAGGAACGACCCGGCTCCCGATGCGCCACCACCCGCAAAAACATTTAAGCGAGCATGCACCACTCATGTCAATGCTAAGATAAAAATATGAATTAAAAGAAGTACTAGACTTGTCATGTATTGTCTCTTCCACCTCAATTCTTAGGTTGTTTATCATTTTATTACTATAAAACATGATAAGTAGTGTTGATTGAAGAAACACTGTCTACCCATACCTTTTTTTTTTCATTTAAATATTCGGATGTCCTATAGTAACCTTTTTTACAAAGAGTTCTTTTGACACAAATTTAAAACATCATCGGGTAATTTGTTATACATGAGTGAGCATTGTCCCACAAAGTACCTATTAATTTTGCTAAGTCTGGTATAAGTTACTTGAAGTTTATTCCTATTCCGAAGATTACGACTGTGCCTTTCACTATTCAGCGAAAAGAGATGTAGATTTTTAAGTACATGCATTATATTTTCATAAATGTACTGACAGGGGAAAGTCATTTGTAGGCTAGGAATGGAATACAGACAACGGAGAAATGAAGAAATCGGCAACTTTCCCCCTCCAACCAAAACGTATAGGGGGTTCGTTTTCTGGAAGTGTTTCTGATTCGTCGTATTTTAAACTATCATAGCTTCGGTGTGAAAGCTGAAATTTTGGTAGACTTATAAAATTAACTAGCTGTTTCCTGCGGCTTCTGCCGCGTGAACAACGTTACTATGACTTTTCGAGGGTGCGCAATGCCTATGTGTCAATCCAGGTCCTAATCTGTCTACCTACCAAATTTCAGCCAGATCCGTTAAGTAGTTTTTGCGTTAAAGTGTCACAAACATACATCCATACATTCTTACAAACTTTCGCGTTTATAATATTATTAGTAGAAAGGATTTCGTATAAATTATTAATTATCTAGCTTATATGGTTTTAGATTTGTTGATATCTGAAATACGTCGATTTCGTGACTCACTCGCCCTCACTGATATCATCAAAGCCTCTGGTTTACATTTTTAAGATGTAGAAAACTTAAATTTAATATGTAGGCTAAGAATTGCATACCATCATCACATCATGTCAGCTCATATACGTCCCCACCGAGGGGCTCGAGCCTACCTTGAATTAGGGCGATCGGGCCTTAGTCTGAAATTTCAGGAGCCTATGATGAAATTTCAGGAGCGGGGCAATTTAGAAATAATTAAAAAAAAAATAATTATTAAATACCCTAAAACTTTTACAACATCAAACTTTTTTTTTATTCACATTTGGTAAGCTGGCATCATCTCACCTGATGGTAAGATGCCGAATCTTCTTCTTCGATGGAAGCGGGCTTACCAAGATTCCCCAACGCAATGGAGAACTGGCTATCTTATCTTCAAGCCGGAACACATAAGATATACACACTTTAAATATGTATTTTTTTAATTTTAATTTAAATAGGACTCTAGTAACCACGCCACGCGTTGTCGCTTCGTAAAAATACAAAGACATTAAAAATACAACATTTAGCATAATCCGCAGCAAAACCGACAAAAACCGACGGCCACACACAAAATTCGCTTCAGAATTTGAGAATTTGGTATTAGCACAAAGGAATGTAAATTTCCCATTCTTTGTCCCTTTCTAACCCATACCGCAGGACTGGGACGTCAAATAATTTCGCCCCACGAATAATTAGGGCGTTTTACTCGCTGCACTTTAGTTCTAGCGCAGTTTTCCTGTAGCGACTAGTGTGACCACGAGAAAGCAGAATCAGAGAAATAAATGAAGTTCTTTAAGATAGTAGTTTCCTATTTACGGTTAATAGTGTGAGTTTGTTAAATTGGAGGTTAAAATAAATGTACGTTAAAATATCCTAAGGTCTAACGCTAATTAAAAAAAAAACACACATAGTAGAAGTAAAACTTCAACGGACAAGGGGAGTTTGTGCGTACGAAGGGTAATCCAGACTAAGTACCTGCTTTATATCTCCACCTCAACTTTTCTCTATTTACGATTACAGCCGTTGCCCTCTCTCCGCCGCCGCCAGCCTTTCTCAGTCTACTCCCTCCACGTGGCCGTAACGCTTTATCGTGAGTCGTGACAGAAAAAATCCTAATCCCGTCTATATAGAAGTTTCACATAAAAAAATCAAGATATCTGAAATAAAATATGCAAAAGTTATTTAAAATAAATAACACTATCTAAATATGCTTTTAAGCGAAACGTTCAAAATGATCACTGAAAAATCCAAAGAATATTATAGACAGTTTGGAAACCGTCAAAAAAATTATTAAATCATTAGGAAAAATTTGTTTGTTGGTTTGTAAACTGTTTATTTACACATTATAAAGCAAAAAATATTTAAAAAAGGCAGAATTATCCAAGTTACAAAAATAAATGTAACTCCTCACTTTATTTTTGCGCTGGCAAGAAAATAACCAAAGGAGTTGCAAGTGCATAAATGTAGAGACATACGATCTCTACAGTACTTTAATCATGTAAACTTAGCCGTAGAGTACATATCATTATTTTCATAGGCAGAATTTTTTGGAAGGGAACTTTGCCTTTTTTAATTATATTAGTTTAAGAGGTCCAAAGGGAACATTGAAAGAAAAACAAAACATGTTGCGCCGACCCCATACAACAACTGTAAACAGGGCGGGAAAATAGTTATGATGGTTCAATTTACAAAAAATAAATAATTTTACAAATAATGAAGAGGAATTCCTTTTTTACACCGAAATCATGGCCACTCAATCGCACCTGTGCCTTTACTGAATATTCCCCTTGCGTAAGTGGAGCGATATTTCTTAATACAGTAAAGGAGATACAATGGTTTCACGAGAGTAGTCGCTTTGTCCTTATTAACTGGTCCAAGTGTTTACAATGTAGTTGTTTGTTTGTAAACTACGATTATTTTAAAAATAATGAAGAGGAAATCCTTTTTTATACCGTAATCATGACCACTCTATCGCACTTGTACCTTTACTGAACATTCCCCTTGCGTTAGTGGAGCGATATTTCTTAATACAGTAAAGGAGATACAATGGTTTCACGGGAGTAGTCGCTTTGACCTTACTAACTGGTCCAAGTGTTTACAATATAGCTGTTTGTTTGTTAACTACAATTATTTTAAAAATAATGAAGAGGAATTCCTTTTTTACACCGAAATCATGGCCACTCTATCGCACTTGTACCTTTACTGAACATTCCCCTTGCGTTAGTGGAGCGATATTTCTTAATACAGTAAAGGAGATACAATGGTTTCACGGGAGTAGTCGCTTTGTCCTTATTAACTAGTCCAGTTGTTTACAATATAGCTGTTTGTTTGTTAACTACGCTCTAACTAGCTCAAAGGCACCAAATTGAGTAACATTTGAACCACCTCCGTGGCGTAACAGTTAGTCCAGTTGCTTCACACCAAGAGGTCATGGACTCGATTCCCGGTGGGGTCTAACTTCGTGAGACTCGGTTAGGTTGGTGGTAGGGCAAAGCCTGCCTCGCTGGGCTACCACCATCTTATAACAACATTGATTTGTTCTGGCATAAGGATAAGATATTTGGTAATATTTCCACCTTCGGCATGATCATTACTTGCCATCAGGTGAGATTTTGGCAAAGGGTTATCAATTTTATATAATTTTATATCAAATGTGTTTTTTTAAAGTGTGAAAACTTCTTCCGGCGTCTATATTCCCCGATTCGTATAATTTAGGAATCTTAAAGACGAGAGTGAATACGCACTATTTAAGCTTGCGTGTTACATCCTCGGCTGCATCGGCACTTACCATCAGGCACCTTTTTTTAATGAAAATTTGAATTTTTAATAAAAAAAAGGCGCGTTAGGCACCAGGAACAAAACGTATAAAACTGTATTTGGGATGGGAAAAACCCATTGAAATCAAGACACCTTCCGTTACCTGTTACCGAAACTTTAAAAAAGTACTTTTATAAAACGATACGATACGATCGATACGATACGATACGATAGCATGCGATACGATACGGTGCGACGCGACGCGATGCGTTGCGATGCGATAAGATAAGACGATACGATAGATAAAATACCATACAATACGATAAGATACGATGAGATACGATACGATTATAAAAGAATTTAAAAAAAGCAATTGGTGTACAAGTTACAAGACTTTAAGGTGGTTGGTCTGTCGGCCTCCCGGAGTGGTTAAGTTTTTTTTAATACTTTATTGTACATACACAGGATACATAATAAAATATTAAATTTAATTTATTTATTTACTTAGAGTATCAATACTTATTGTATTTTTGCCGCCAATAAATAATGGCGTGGTGCGAATATGAGAGAAAAATCTTCCTTGTCTCTGGTGGGACAAAATGGTTTGACTGTGAGTCAACCACTTTAATTTCTACAAGTGGGGACGCTATATCATAAACCTGGTAGTCTAGCGTATCTGGTAGATATACGAGAGGGAATGTTTTCTAATGCAGTTAGGTTCATGAAAATGAAACAAAATACTGTTTCAGTGAAGAATTTGTTTCCTCTGCACCGATACCGTGTTTCTTCTCTGTTTTTTGATGGGGATTCAGATGGATTTAGTAGAAAAGTTAAATTCACGTGAAATTCCTTTTTTCATGGGTCTTTTATATTATGGAGGGCACAAATAATTCTACACACGTCAACGTAGAATTAATCGACACATGCCATTTTGATAAGCTTTCGGATTCTAACAATATTTTACAATAATTTTCGAAAAATTTAAAACTTTTTGTCAGAAGCTTTTATTTGAAAATAATTTTAATTATGTTGTATTCTTCTTAGCAAACCCTTTCATTTGATGCATAAAAAATATCTGATCCGCCACCTTTGGGAGTCCGCCATATTGGATTAAGAATGACGTCACTTAGCTAACCACGAATTATCATCCAAACTAAACGTATCGAAAACCAGGAAGTGGGCTATGGGTTAAATTTAACTTGCAAATTTTAAAGCGGAACACTTACATACATAGGTACGAAGATTGCAATAGTAATAGTATTAATATTCTTTGGTAATATAACAGCTTGTAAAAATATTCACCTGGAACATCTTATACATAGATATCTCATGTTATGTATATGCCTAATCGAATGAGTCTCTCTCTTAATAAGTGGCATAATTAACCAATTAACCGTTGCCTGGTGTTGCACTAAGCATCACCCGCGGTCACGTGTAAGGCATTTAGATTTACACCTATGGACATGTACAACGCGACCCACATACACATCTGGAATCAGATGTGCAGGTTTCCTCAAGATGTTTTCCTTTCACTGTTAAAGTAATCGGTAATATATGTACGTAAGATTCGAAAAACTCAATGGCCGTCCGGATTTGAAACCGGGACCTCTGGTTAAGAGGACCGAGTCGTTACCAATTCAGCCACCGACGCTTATCGAATGACATGTTCCAAAAGTAGCAAGCCCCAACTCAATAATATTTTGCATTATAGAAAGAATTCGCAAAAGTGGGTTAGCACGAAAACTCGCCGTATCTCAAAGTAACCAGTTCAAAAAGTTTATCTTTTGCACAAAAATCAAGTATATAGCAATATTGTCAACTGCAAACAATTCCAAACTTTGTAGGGTTCAGTATACGTAGTATAGAAATATCGTTTCGTCGAACATATTTCTATCACTGTCCTCCTCATCCTCTTCCTCAGTCGGTCACTCAATACTGAGGATGGTGACCCCTTCAATCACTTTTCGGGGTGTAAAAAGTATGAATGAGGTGAGATGTTGTCAAGGGTTTACCAATTGTAAAAAAAAAAGATATTTAAAGAAGTAATTCAGAATTGACACTAAGAATTCCATCCGCAAAATCCCGTTCGGGTGCTGTGTTCAGGTGAACACAAACATATGACGCGAAAAACAAAAAAAAATGCATTAAAAATAAATCTTGTCTATCATTTTAAAATTATAACAAGGACTTAAAATCTAGGGGTCAATTGTAGTACGATATCAACATTTTCGACGCCAATCGACGCGATAAGAAGATGGCCTGACATTTGCAGCTTTTTGTGCCTAAATTTCTCACGTTCGATGTAATGATTATTCGATTTCGTAATATTTCGATTTAGAGACTATTGAAAAACGACGGATCCAAACTTTGAAGTGACACAGCGTACAACATAAAGGCAAAATAAACTAACATTTATACATACTTTTATATAATAAAACTGTAACGGGGCCGTGTTTGTACATGAAATATTTTTGGAAAATCATAACTATGGTGGACATTACAAACGATATAGAGGCAATAACAACAACTTTGGGATTTTTTTTCTGTCTGTCTGTATGTCTGTCTGTCTGTATGTTCGCGCGTCACGAAAAAACTACCGGGCCGATTTTGATGAAATTTTCTATGGTGGTTCCTTATAGACAGGGTTAACATAGGATAATTTTTATCCCGGAAAATTCAAGAGTTCCCGTGGGAAAATTTAAAATCTCCACGCGGACTATGTCGCGGGCACAGTTAGTACTTACTTAAACTACTGAATTCCAAGCATCTTCCGTTTAAATATAAAGAAGATAAGATAGCCAGTTCCCCATTGCGTTGGGGAATCTTGGTAAGCCCGCTTTCATCTTCGGCAACATCGTCACTCACCACCAGGTGAGAAGTTGTCAAGGGTTTACCAATTGTGAATAAAAATAAACACATTACCCTCCTTTGCGTCGCGCAGTCTGGTAAAAAAAGCTTCGTTTTACCGTGCAATCTGCAATATTTTCTATTTCCGTATGACATAAAGATTTACTTTTTACCCGACTATGCAAAAAAGGGTAATGTTTTTAGGTATTCGGTATGTACGTATGTCCGTTTCTTTGGCTGAACCTCTAGCCTAAACGGTTCAATGCATTTTAGAACGCGATGTGTCTTCATCTCGTGAGTGACATAGGATATTTTTTCCCGACTGCTAAAAAGGGGTAATGAATTTATGCAGTCGGGTTTTTAAATGTAATTAAAGTAGTTAGGTTATTTAATCCACAATTGACAAGCCCTTGGCATCGTCTTACCTGATTGAAGTCTTAAGTGACGATGATGCCGAAGCGGACTTACCAAAATTCCCCCAACGCAATAGGGGGGGTCTTCATTCTGGAACACATCAATGCGTTAAAGTTGATATTTGGCGGCAAGATTTAGATTACATGATAGTAGCTAGGGCTTAGAAAATGCCAACCACCCTGAATCTTACTAAATTAGGCCCCGCCGGGAATCGAACCCGTGACCTCATGGTGTGAAGCGAATGAACTATAACCATTACGCCACATCATCATCAGCCGAAAAACGTCCACTGCTGGACAAAGGCCTCCCACAAGGATTTCCACGACGACCGGTTCTGCGCTGTCCGTATCCAGCGGCTTCCCGCGATCTTCACCAGGTCGTCGGTCCACCACGTGGGAGGCCTGCCTACGCTACGTTTTCCGTTGCGCGGTCGCCACTCGAGAACTTCACTGCCCCAGCACCCATCTGATCTACGAAATATGTGCCCTGTCCACTGCCACTTCAGTTAAGCGATTATGTGAGCTATGTCGGTTACTTTGGTTCTCCTGCGGATCTCCTCATTTCTGATTACGCCACGGAGGCGTTTAATTTGTGACACGTCGTCGTGGGTGTAGGTATGGTAGGCATTAGGCAGGGCGTGGGTAATATAATAACTGTACGTGTTCACAGATATTTTGATTTATTTATAGATGAATAAGATGAAATTTATGACCTAAAAAACAAGGATTAAAAAAACGTAATGCACATAATCACAAATAACAAACATATATTTTATCTCACCCGAGATGGGTCTTTAAAGAAAGCAGCAGGTTAAAAGTAATTATTTTATAATGTTTCTAAATTTGGTTTTGAAAAATATATTAAACGTTGGAAAGAATTATGAATCCCAAGTGTCACAGTTTATTCAAATTGTGATAATAGAACAAAAAGATGAAATGAAATAGGTCGAATGAAAGAAAACCGCCTTTTACCGCCTCCGTAGCTCAGAGGCAAAGTTCACTGGCTTTACACAGGAGGTCGCGGGTTCGATTCCCGGCGGGGTCAATTGTAAGACTCGGTTTGGTTAGTGGTAGGACATTATCTAAGCCCGCCTGGCTAGCTACCACCATCTTATCTAAGTCTTGCCGCCAAATATCAATGTTGATATCATTGGTTTGTTTCGGCATGAAGATAAGATAGCCAGTTCCCCATTGCTTTGGGGAATCTTGGTAAGCCCGCTTCCATCTTCGGCAACATCGTCACTTACCACCAGGTGAGATGTTTATTTCTATCGTTTGTAAATTGTACCTGGAAATTGTTGTACTGTGCTCTAAATAAAAGTTTTTCTATTCTATTCTATTCTATGTTGTCAAGGGTTTACCAATTGTGAATAAAAATAAAAAAAACAGAACGAATAACAAATTCTTAATGTTAGGACACAAGTTTTACTTTAGAGAAATACTTTCTATAAACCATTTTAGTCTTTTGAAGAATAAATTTAAAATAGTTTAAAAAACTAAACAAACACGCTTTTAGCTCGCACTAAAATTTACAAAATAGCCAATCCGCCATCTTGGATATCCGCCATGTTGTATTTAAGTCACGTGAATCCTGACAGCAAAGCCTTTCATTTGATACCGATATCATGGGGGTGCATTTCAAATAGCCTGCCCGTCATCTTGGACGTCCGCCATATTGGATTTAAGTCACGTGACTATTTTTTTCGTATTCCTGACAGCAAACCCTTTCATTTGATACCCATATCATGGGAGTGGATTTCAAACAGCCAGTTCGCCATCTTGGGGAGGCCGCCATATTGTATTTGTAATGATGTTTCTTAGCTAGTCATGTATTGTCAGCAGAACTCAGAGCGTGTGCAAAATTTCATCCTAATCGAAGACTGGGAAGTGGGTCAAATCAAGATTCCAAGATTTTCTTACATAGTTACAAGTGAAGCTAATAAAAGCGTGTTAAAAAAAGCGTGTTAAAAACGTTTCCACCCCTTTACTTCAGGGTATATACGAAAAGTTTGCAAAATTAGGTTTGCAGTTTCTATTATTTTGTTTTACGTCGTGAGCAAGTTAGATTTCTGTAGTTGTAGCAGCAAAATTATGTTTGTTATTAGTTTCTTATTCATTTAAAATTTAAGTAGATTGTAGGTATTCACAACTTTACATACTTTTCGTATCTACATGTGTCTATACACTAATAGATAGTTTTAAAAACAACCAACGCCCACTATTAGTCTGTTGATGGTTTTCCACAAGAGCCAGCTCAGAAAACGTCCAGGTGGTAGGTTTTCCGCAGGTGGTAATGAAGACTTATCTTGCGGGTAAATTCTGTTGGTATAGATTAATAATGTCGTCGGTACTCACATCTTTAACTTATTATCGTACTTACGTTTGACCATATGGTCTTTACAACGACCAATGACCACTCTTAGTCTGTTGATGGTTTTCCACAAGAGCCAGCTCAGATAACGTCCAGGTGGTAGTAGGGTTTCCGTATGAGGTAATGAAGACTCATCTTGCGGGTAAATTCTGTTGCTATAGTTTAAGCACAGTCTAAGAATCCATACAGTCGTTCAACGGAGGACGTCAAGACGGGCAATCGTGCGGGGGCTGCGGGGCGGGTAGGGCCCACTAGACCATTATCACCGTTTGTATAGTGCGGTAGGCCCATTCAATAAAGGTCGTCACGTCGTATTTTTATTATCAATTATTCATGCACGGCTCGTTTTCATCTTTTGATTTAGTTTGATTTATATTTTTTTTGAATTATTAAAAAATAATTAATATAATTTAAATAAATATTAAAACATTTTGTTAGTTACTTTTTTAATAAGTTTATAATTATTTATTTTGCTACAATGATATTTTTATAAATTTAAAATTATTATAAAAATAATTGTAACAGTGTTTTCATAATTTAATTAATATATTAAATATTATATTGTAGCAATATCAACACTTTTTTTTAATTAAAAAATTGTTTGAGTTAGTCGACATCTCACCTGATGGTAAGTGACGATGTACTCGAGGATGTTACACGTAAACTCAAATAATGCCTATTCACTCTCGCCTTGAAGATCCAAATGTGGGTCATTTTATAAGTATTAATAGGGTGTTTTTACGAATATAACATACATATAATCCGTTGTTAGAATTGAAAAAAGTGGTCGCCTTTTGAACTTTTTAGTTATTGGACCGATTGCTTCCAAAATCGATATCTGAGGGTCCCTGAGGTCCTTTATCACGAATCCGTTGCCCGAAGTAGCCGCCATTTGAAAAAAGCAGACGCCATTTTGAACTTTTTAGTTACAGGACCGATTGCATCCAAAATGGAGTCTGAGATTTTGGACGCAATCGGTCCAGTAACTAAAAAGTTCAAAATGGCGGTCGCTTTTTTCGATTCTCGCAACCGTTTCGTGATAAGGGAACTCAGGGACCCTCAAATATCAATTTTGGAAGCAATTGTTCCAGTAACTAAAAAGTTCAAAATGCCGGCCACTTATTTCAATTCTGACAACGGATTCGTGGTTAGTAACCTCAGGAGACTTCATATATCGATTTTGGAAGTAATCGGTTCAATCAGTTTAATAAAACCGGCAAAGTGCGAGTTGAACTCGCGTGGAGAGGTTCCGTACAATGCCAAAGTCAAATACGAAATATCACATTTGAAATCCTCACAGTAAGATGCAAGTTATTTTCTTTAATTATTAAAAATTTGAGTGTGTTTGACTGCACCTCACCTGATGGTAAGTACCGATGTAGCCGAGGATGTAACACGGAAGCTCAAAAGTGCCTATTCAATCTCGTCTTGAAGATTCCTAAATTTTACGAATCGGGGAATACAGACGCCGGAAGGGAATTCCACCCCTTGGCCGTTCGCATGATGAACGAAGAAGAAAAACGCTTCGTGTGTAAAGGTGGAACATCATCATCATCATATCAACCGAAAATCGTCCACTGCTGGACAAAGGCCTCCCCCAAGGATTTCCACGACGACCGGCTTTCCCGCGATCTTCACCAGGTCGTCGGTCCACCGCATGGTAGGCCTGCCTACGTTACGTTTTCCGGTGCGCGGTCGCCACTCAAGAACTTTACAGCCCCATCGGCCATCTGTTCTACGAGCTATGTGCCCTGCCCACTGCCACTTCAGTTTAGCGATTCTGTGAGCTATGTCGGTTACTTTAGTTCTCCTGCGGATCTCCTCGTTTCTGATTCGATCACGCAGAGAAACTCCGAGCATAGCACGCTCCATTGCCCTTTGGGTGATATTGAGCCTTCTTATGAGGCCCGTAGTGAGCGACCATGTCTCAGTTCCGTAAGTCATCACTGGCAACACACACTGGTCACAGACCTTCGTCTTGAGACACTGCGGTATTTGGGACGCTTCCCGAACGCTGCCCAGCCGAGTTGGATTCGTCGATTGATCTCTTTCTTGAAGTCAGACCTACCTAGCTGGACTGTTTGTTCCAGGTATACATATTCGTCAACAACTTCCAGTGTAGAGTCTCCAACCTTTAGAGGGGTGGGTGCGACACGGACATTTAACATTATATTCGTCTTGTCCATGTTCATTTTAAGACCCACTTAATGAGAGACGTCACTGAGGCCATTGAGCATTGTGCTTAGGTCTTCCATATTCTCAGTCATGACCACGATATCGTCAGCGAATCGGAGGTGGGATATGTACTCGCCGTTGATATTGATGCCGAGTCCAACCCAGTCCAGAAGCTTAAAAACATCTAACAGGGCGGCGGTGAACAGTTTCGGAGTTATAATATCTCCCTGTTTCACCCCTCGCTGCCACTGGATAGGTTTCGAGTTCTGATCCTGGAGGCGAACCGACATGGTGGCGTTTTCATACAGACACTTCAACACCTCGATGTATCGATGGTCAATTTGGCACCGCTGGAGAGACTGTAGCACAGCCCAGGTTTCGACTGAATCAAAGGCTTTCTCATAGTCCACAAACGCCAAGCATAGTAACTGATTGTCCTCTTCGGTCTTCTGTATAATCTGCCGCAGTACTAAAACCTTTTCGGAAACCAGCTTGTTCGGGAGGCTGGAAGTCGTCAAACCTGCGTGTGAGACGATTCGTAATGACTTTCGAACAAGGAACATTGACGGCATAGGGGTGAAATCGCCCTCCGCACCTGGTCGTCCGATGATGAAATGGAGAGGGGGAATGAGGTCGTGAAGCTCCAGGACACACTCTCCGAAATGAATCCTGTAGAACACTGATATACAGGTGACTTTGTGAAGATGCTAAGGCTTTGGAGCCTGGTTGATAAAAGTTCCTCGTCGCCAATGAGTCTCCTTGCGCGTCGGTCGATAGAATCCAAGGCATATAGCTGGTAACGAGCCCATCCGTCCCACAAGTGAGAGCAGTACTCCATACAGTTAACTAATCTAGTGGTGTTTTAGTGAACTTCTTTTTTTTAAAAAAAATTTAATGCGTTTGGCTGCACCTCACCTGATAGTAAGTGCCGATGAAGCCGAGGATATAACACGCAAGCTCAAAAAGTGCCTATTCACTCTCGTTTTGAAGATTCCTAAATTATACGAACCGGGGAATACAGACGTCGACAGGGATTCCACTCCTTGCCCGTTCGCATAATGAACGAAGAAACAAAACACTTTGTACGTAAAGGTGGAACTTCAACGACAAAGAGGTGGAATCGTCCTCCGCACCTGGTCCTTCGATGATGAAATGAAGAGGGGTAATGAGGTCGTAAAGCTCCAGGACACACTTTCCGAAATGAATCCTGTAGAACACCGATAGAATATTTTCTATTATGACTAGAACTTTATTCCGTAGGTGAACTTATTACATTGAGTTTACCACTTTTTTTTCAATTGATATAATTCTTATAGGTTTTCCTGTAATCTACAAGCCATGAAGTATATTTTATATTTTTTCAAAGTTTTAGGCTCAGTAGTTTCGGAGAACAGGGGGGGGGGAATGGTCAATTTTCGTCTTCTTTCATGAATAAAATCAAAACTATTTATTTTAAAAATTAAACACAAATATATTTAAGATCCTGATAACTTGATATATGACACAATAAGGTTCCCAAAACTTTTTTTTAAAATTCCTAAATTGTCCCCCGAAAATAACCCATATTTAAAAAAATATGTATTTACTTTACACACCTGTGTTTGGGTCATAGGATTATACTATCCTACCAAATTTCACCTGATTTGGTGCAATAGATTCGGAGCAAATGGGCTTGGACAGACGGACGGACTGACAGACGCACGAGTGATCCTATAAGGTTCCGTTTTGTTTTTTTGTACGGAACCTAAACCAAAATGGCCGCCATTTTTTGATTCTGACAATGGATTCTTGATCAGAGATCTAAGGTACCTTCAAATATCGATTTTACACCATTGAAGTAATTTTTCTATGTGATGGAATTTTCTTTCATTTAATTGTCAAGTATTGTGACAACCCTTGGTACTGTGATCAGTGACTCGTGATGTCGGCGATGACGCGATTATCAAAGGCGTTGGACGACTGTATGGATTCTTAGACTGTGGTTTAAGTATGTTGTAGGTATGAACCGTTGAATAGAACGGCTGGACAGACTCGTATTTTATAAAGGGTGCGTGATGCGTGAGCCGCAAGTGGCTCAGAATCAGAATCAGAATCATTTATTTGCAAGAATACTTATGTCATAAATATACAGATCTTAAAAAGTACAATGCCAGTAAACGTATTCAGTCTTATAAAAACATGCAAATTAAATATAAATTGTAAATATTAATAATGATTAAAGTAGGGAAAATTAAGCAATAAGATTTGTTAAAAATGTCACTATATGTAATTTTTGTAGTCCATTTTTCCTAATACTATAAAAACAATAATTCATTAGCCATTTTGTTAGTTTTCTCTTAAATTATGTTCCTTGTAATATTTTTAAATCATCAGGTGAGTTATTATATATACACATGTTGTAGACATTTTTCCTATAAATATCTGCTTTACAAGGAGGTTGATGAAGCATATTTTTGTATGGCGCTCTTGGCTTTCTTACTATGACATTGACAAGTTTTTCGAAAAATTCAGGATGAGACTTTGAAAATAAACAAATGTTTCTAATATACATGCAAGTCAGAGGTAGAATATTTAGTTGTTTAAACTGTGGTTTGCAACTATCTAAAAAACAAGCGTTACAAATGGCACGAATACATTTCTTTTGAAGCCTGAGGGCTCCCGGGTTTCCCAATGCACACGATATGACACATCCGTACATCGATATCTTTCATTAAAAAATGAGCAAATTGTTTGGATAAAACGGCTGGCTGGACGGACTCGTATTAGAATTCAAAAAGGGTGAGCGGTGCAAGAGCCGCGAGCGGCTTGCGGAGTTTTCCAATGCTTGATGACAAATCTGTGCATCAATACAATAAAAAAAAAACAAATCGATAGGATAGAACGGCCGGATGAACTCGGATTTGATTTTATTTTAATATATTTATTATCCTTATGTGTATGTCACCGTAAAATTGAAAAAAAAACTGTTAGATTATAATCTAACGGGATCTATCTCGCGAGATTGTGAACTGACGAAAGATTCTGAACCGTAACATACTGCTTACAATTTCACTAGTGTAATTGTAATCTCACTAGTGACATTAAAATAACACTAAGCGAAGTGAATAAGAATAATAATTGCCTCATCTTACCACCAGGTGAGATGTTGTCAAGGATTTAGGAATTGTGAATTAAAAAAAAATGTTAGGTTCGGTCAGGTTTGATTGAAGTTTTCCCCCCTGGGCAGCAGAATGCTTCGCAGAAGATGAAATCTTCGGTCTTAATCGGAGATACAAGAATGGGCCATGAAATTGTAAGCCGATTGACAATTTACCGTCATGTTATAATCTGAATTAAGTGTAGTAAGATTGTAATATCGCGGTTTTAACGATATTCCGGCAAATAATATATTATGACCTATTGCACACTGATGTATGTATGTCTGTTTCATTGGCTGAGCCTTGATCCTAAACGGCTTGATAAATTATGGAGTGCGAAAGGTATCGTTGTCTTGACCCCTTGAGTAACATAGGAGACATTTCAAGCGTTCAGGTTTTATTTTTCAATTAGATTGGATAAATAACCTCCTCCGTGGCGTAATGGTTAAGTCTATTAGCTTTACATCAGGACAAAGTATATATAAAATTGTACTTGGTAATTGTGATTAAAGTCGGTTTTTAATGTGTTTAGCGTTGTCAATTATCAATTCACAACATCAGTTATTTGTTATATAATATCTATTTTTTGGTTTCAATCCTCAAAAGGAAAAAATTCGTTGTCCGTCTATAAGTGTAAATAAATAAATAATAAATATATTAGTACTGACGATCAGGAAGTTGCGGATTAGATACCTAGCGGAGTGTAACTTTGTAGGACTCCGTTTGGTTGTTGGAAGGGAATTTTCTACGCCCGCTTGGCTAGCTACCACCATCTTATCTAAATCTTACCGCCAATCATCAATGTTAACAGCCCTAATGTGTTGCGGCTTGAAGATAAGCTTCAAGCATTTATTAGACACAACACAACAACTCTTAACATAGCCAGTTTCACATTGCGTTGGAAACATCTTCAGCATCATCGTTACTTACCATCAGGTGAGAGGATGCCAAGGGCTTACCAATTGTGGATAAAAAAACGATTATTCAGTTTGGTCTTTAGACGAAAATTTTGCTAACACGATCTAACCGACGAAGGAAGTGACGCGTTCAGATGTTGATTGATGGATGGCCCAAACGTCATCCCTGGGATAATTAGTGCTTTGATCTGGCGTAAAACCGGTTTAAACTGGTTTCTGGCAGGTGTACCTAAGCTGTAAAGCTTCGTTAACTGCTAATCTGCGAAGTAATTAGGTACCTATGGAGATAGGTTTGTAAAACTTATTTATTGGACATTCCTTTTAGCAACTAAAAATGAAAACTTTTACTGAGATTTCTGCTCTATTTCTACTCTGTAAGTATTTTTAACCGGCTTCAAAAAGAAGGTGGTCCTATGTTCGACTGTATATTTTTAATGTATGTCCACCGATTTCTCCTTCAAATGTGGACTGATTTAAAAAAAATATTTGTTTTGATGATTTATCTATATTCATTTGGGACTACCGTATAAATTTTATCAAAATCGGTTAACTCTTTTGTTCATGGTGGTTACTTTTGGTGGTACTGATGTTTTATTTTATTTTGATTTTTTTTACGTATCTTTTTTCGTTTTCATACTTTTTGCAAAAATCGGTGGTTAGCAAGTAACTACTATAAAGAAAAGATTTAAGTATTTTAACCTAAAAAAAATTGCACAATTGTACTTGGTAATTGTGATTAAAGTCGGTTTTTAACGTGTTTAGCGTTGTCAATTGTCAATTCACAACATCAGTTATTTGTTATATAATATCAATTTTTTGGTTTCAATCCTCAAAAGGAAAAATTTCGTTGTCCGTCTGTCTGCCAAAGCTCTTTTTCGCAGGATCGCGTGGAGATATCAAGTTAAAATTAAATATCAAATGCTTATGACTACGGTCCCTTAAAACTGTAAAAAATCAGGCTTCCAAGTCATACTTATAAAAAATACGGATATTTTACAGCCATTTCAGTCACATACACTAAATTGCAAAGAAAACGGGTCGGTTTTAAAAAATACGATAATTTTTTAAATATTTGAGCAATCCTTTTAAAATAAAAACTTAATTAAAGTTAATTTCATTACGAATGAATGAAGGATTAAAAAAATGTTGATTGTATTAAAAACCACAAATAAAGAAGATTTTCAAAATTTGCACATCAAATTTGGAACCAGTTGATTTACTTTTGCTTCTGTTTTGTCATATAAAAATTTCTTGTGCAGAAATTCATTGTCATAAATAAATATTTCTTGTGCAGAAATTCATTATTCTAATCAAATTGAGTTATAAACATGTCACTTACCCCTGAAGAGTGTACCAGAATTCTGACAAAAATACAAAATCACCTTCTAAGTGCTGTAGGATCAACCTTAGTTTGTGGACATGCCCTCTCGCACATCTACCAGATACGCTAGACTGCCAGGTTTATGATATAGCGTCCCCACTTACAATAGACTAGTTTGTGGACAATGAGGCGTCGTCTTGCTGAAGCAAACTTGAAGCTATTTAGACCCGCCAATGGTCCAAAAGTAGAATGGCAGCATCGAAATTCAAGGCTGAGTTACGCTAGAGAACTGGACTGGTCAACAGTTATGTTTTCGGACGATGAATGCTATATAAGCATGATGGGAGGCAAACAGTCTACAGAAGACCAGGAGATGCCAGGTGTGCGCTATAACCAAGCAAGCATTGAAGAGAAAGTGTCATACAGCGGAGGCTCCATACATACATGTGTGGGCTGGAATTTCTTACGAAAGCTGCACCGGGCTAGTGGTGATCGAAAATGGAACTTTAACTGCAGAGAAATACGTGAATGAAATCTTAAATGAGTATGTTGTCCCATTTTTAGTAAACATGGACGAGAACGCCAACTTTATGCAAGGTAACGCTCGTCCCCATACAGCTCGGTTAGTTTTTGACTATCTTGATGATGTCGCTATCATACTGATGTAGTGGCTAGCATGCGTCCAGACTTGAACCCCATCGAGCATTCCTGGGATGAACTGGGACGACGTGTAAGCCAGCGAAATTCCCCCCCAATCACGCTTCGTGAACTGAAAGAAGCACTAATAGAGGAATGGGAGAAATATTCCTCAATATCGGCTCACAAATCTGGTAGAAAGCATGCCAAACTGTGTAACAGCTGTTTTAATAGCTCGTGGTGGTAATACAAAATACTGAAATGAGTAAAAACTGTACATTTGACACCATAGCACATTTTTAGAAATCTAGTGAAAAATTTTCATTTTTACTTAACCAACTTTTATACAAAATAAAATTTAAAATCTTGAACTTTTATGTCTTATTTTTTATTTTTATTAAAACACTATAAAATTGTCTATAATACAGTTTTTAGTTACTATATTTTGAAAGTTATTGAGGTTTTTATTACTGACCCGTTTTCTTTGCTGTCAAGTGTATTTTGATACTGCCACGTACTCTTAAATCAAAACGAAAGTAAATAATCAAAGACCAAAACCTATAACATTGACTGAGATTCATTAAATTTTAAAGCACAAGACATGGAAAAAATAATCAAAAACTGTAAATGAGTTATAGTACAAATCCTAAAGTAAAATAACAATTTAATTAAAACTGGCCAAGTGTAAGTCGTACTCACACTCAGACAACCGAACTGAATTTAATATTTTCTTCTGTTACATACGTTTATGACTTTTCATTATCATCATCATATCAAACAAAGGACGTCCACTACTGGACATAGGCCTCCCCCAAGGATTTCCACGACGACCGGTTTTGCGCTACCCGCATTTAGCGGCTTCCCGCGACCTTCACTTGGTCATCGGTCCACTAAGTGGGTGGCTCTCTGGTGCGCGGTCGCCACTCGAGAACTTTACTGCCCCAACGGCCATCCATTCTACGAGATATGTGTTTATTTTATTCACAATTGGTAAACCATGGACAACATCTCACCTGGTCGTAAGTGACGATGTTGCCGAAGATGGAAGCGGGCTTACCAAGATTCCTCAACGCAATGGGGAACTGGCTATCTTGTCTTCATGCCGGGACACACCAATGATATCAACATTGATATTTGGCGGCAAGACTTAGATAAGATGGTGGTAGCTATGAATAGGTATCATTTTTATACTTGTGTACCTGTATGGAGAGGTGTGGTATTGTAAAACCCTCAGTGCGCGAGTTCGACTCGCACTTGACCGGTTTTATACACCATAGATTGACTCGGTGGCTCAGTGGTTAGTGCCCTTGACTACTGATCCGAGGGTTGTGGGTTCGATCCCCACCCAGGGCAAACATTTGTGTGATGAGCATATTTGTTTGCTCTGTGTCTGAATGTTAAATATATCTATATATGTATGTATTTAAACGCATATAAGTATGTATATCAGTCTCTGGTAACCTATAACACAGGGAATCCTACTTTGGGGCCAGATGACCATGTGTGATTTGTCCCAGAATATTTATTTATTTATCCAAACCTAAGCAACTCGTAAAATCTATTATTTTCAAATTCTTCCTTTCGTTCACGAACAACCTCACAAAGAACCCCATCTCATACAAAAGTAATTTTAAATTACGTCTAAGAAAGCCTAAACAATTACCTAAAACTTGGTGCCTAGGTACTCATCTGCTTCAAAACTTAAAGTCTGCACATAAAACTTGGGCAAATAACGCGGCAAAAGTGCCAGTGGGATTTTTGTATAAGAATTTAGCTGGAATAGGCCCAGGAAGTGAAGGTTTAAGAGGAAACGCGGGCGCTATTTTTTCCATACAAACGTAGACCCCTGTTTCCTCCCTGGATAATGACAATAGAGCAAAAATGTTTTTCCATGTAACCTATATCTACAATGGCCATGCCCCTATCTTTTATTTTTTCCCATATTCAAATTATAGGAGTATTATAGGAGGCCTTCAAAAACTGAGAAATTGCCCAATTGAAAAGTCATTTTCAGACACCCTCCAAAAAAATAAAACGCATATTAACAATAAAATGAAAATATAAAGGCATAGGTAAAGCGTTTTTTTAATTATTTTAGAAAAAAAAAATATTATTGCTCAAGTTTTGGAGGAGAAAATAGGGGACTACGAAATGCTGTTTTGGTCAATTTTAGTGCCTATAATCGGTCTGCGCTGCAGTTCTCTCTTTCTTGCTGTATACGGAGAGGTTTGGGGGAGGGAGACAGCAACATTTTATTCAAATACCTATTCTTTAGACTGCGTTTCCTCTTAACATAGTAACTTCCTGCTAATATTATAAACGCGAAAGTTTGTAAGAATGTATGGACGTATGTTTGTTACTCTTTCACGCAAAAACTTCTGAACGGATCTTGCTGAAATTTGGTAGGTACATATATTAGGAACTGGATTAACACATGAGCTACTTTTTCCACGTTCGCCAGCCGCTTGCGGCTCGTGCACTGCGCACCCTCGAAAAGTCACAGAAAGGTACACGCGGGTGAAGGAGCGGGATACAGCTAGTCAGTAATATTTCCCTACTCTTTGACTTAGTGAGTGTCTGGTACATGAAGTACCTATGTCATGTTTTCTTCTTCTTAACCCCCAGCCGATGACGCTGGGTCATTTATTATGATTTACTAAAATATTTAATAGCAGACATATTGAAAAAAATATTCGATTACTAGCTTTTGCTTCGCCCGCGTGAACATCCTTTTTATTACTGACTTTGAGGGTGAATGGTGCACAAGCCGCAAGTGGCTCACGAGCGTAGACATGGGTTTTCTCCACATCCCTCGGTAATTATATTGAGCTATCACAACTGTCACAGCCAATTTTCTCCGAAACACTGGACATACACATATGTATGTCGGTGACCCAAATACGGATGTGCTACGTTAGTAAATTAATTTTAAACATGGTTTTAGAAAATCGAAAAAGTTTTAATACTACATCGTGTGATATATCAAATGAAAGGGCTTATAGTGAGAATAATATTGAAGTTATTTAAGACAAATAGGTGAAAATTGACCCTTATCTCCCCAACTACTGGGCCTCAAATCTTGAAAAAAAAACACAGTATATGAGGTTCAATGCGTAAATTACAGGAAAATCTATGAGGAAATCTGAAGTCCTTCCGTTCCCACAGGAAAAATAAAATTGAATAATCCAGCATAAGTAGACCCCTATTTACCTAGAGCAAAGTATGTACTGAGAGGTCTTGATCTGTTAAAAGAAAGTTTAGGTGCAGAACCCTGTTTGTAAGACCCGAGTCGCACTTGGCCGGTTTTTAAGTCCGAGAACGCTACTCGATGAAAGATAGTATTTTTAGAGCATTGAAATGCGATGAAAAGCCATGGTCTTTCACGATTTGCCTGCGAATATCTGGGCAGTTTGTGATCTGCCGGATTCTTACGTTCTGCCGCCTCACCTAAACTAACCTAAGTACTTTTGGGAGTTCCGCGATGAATTGCTTGGGCCTTTCACGATCTGCCTGCGAATATCTGGGCAGTTTCCGATCTGCCGGATTCTTACGATCTGCCGCCTCACCTAACCTAACCTAAGTATTTTTGGGAGTTCCGCGATGAAATGCTTGGGCCTTTCACGATCTGACTGCGAATATCTGGGCAGTTTGTGATCTGCCGGGTTCTTACGATCTGCCGCCTAACCTAACCTAACCTAAGTATTTTTAGGAGTTCCGCGATGAAATGCCTGGACATTTCACGATCTGCCTGCGAATATCTGGGCAGTTTGTGATCTGGCGGATTCTTACGATCTGCCGCCTAACCTAACCTAACCTTACCATTTTTAGGAGTTCCGCGATGAAATGCCTGCATCTTTTACGATCTGCCTGCGAATATCTGGGCAGTTTGTGATCTGCCGGATTCTTACGATCTGCCGCCTAACCTAACCTAACCTAACCTAAGTATTTTTAGGAGGTACGCGATGAAATGCCTGGACCTTTCACAATCTGCCTGCGAATATCTAGGCAGTTTGTGATCTGCCGGATTCTTACGATCTGCCGCCTCACCTAACCTAACCTAAGTATTTTTAGGAGTTCCGCGATGAAATGCCTGGACCTTTCACAATAAAAATCCTCGGCTGCATCGGCACTTACCACCAGGTAGGTGCAGCCAAACGCACTCAAATTAAATAAAAAACCAGTAAAGGTGGAGATCCCCGCTCCTGTTCGTACCGGATGTGGCGCATTTCGCTGGCGATTCAGCGTAGCAACGCTGCCATTGCTTTGGATACCTTTGCATTAGAGGCGTTTCAGGGCGGACTTTTTGACTGAAGCTTACTTTGTTGTTTGTTTTGTACTCAAATTTTAATTTATATTAGGCAATAGGTAAACGCTTGAAATATTCACAGAATATTGAGTTGTATTATTGACTTTAAAAATAAATAATTAAATAAAAATAAAATTGATATTTAAGGGGGACTTCCAACAAACGTGATTTTTATAGATAATGGTACGTAACCCTCCGTGAGCGAGTCCGACTCGCACTTGGCCGGTTTTTTTAAATAAAAAGGCTCCATTATCTTTAATCCGATATAATTAAAACAGACTGTTAAAATGAACTAATTTGAAGTTAAGTCTTCCAGTATTTTAAACATTAATTAAACTTTACATCTTTGTTTCCTCAGCACTGCTAATTTAGGAAAACTTCAAAGTACCGTGTACAGGAAACTTGCACTATGCATTATTAAATCGCTTTTCAAATTATCTAACTTTCAGCAATTTTTGAGATCCCATCTTCGTTCTTTGTCCCGTTTATGAAACCTGAATCGGAGAGAGATGAGAAGCCATTAGATTGCTTCTGCCTCTTGGATAGTTCCCCACAATTCAAACTTTGATATCAGTTCGCTTCTTGGCTTCGCTTCTCTGTGTGGCTTTTCTATTATTGATATATTGGTTGGAATAGCCGGGCTTTCATCGTATGTGTATGGTATAAAATGTACTACATTATTGTCGCTCATTTAATAGGTTTTGGTTAAAACCAAATTTATTTATAATATAACAACAAAGTAGAAACAGTGTCATCTTTTAAAGTGTCCAGACAAATAACGGCGCAGGGCGCAATAGCGACATAACCACACCCTGGACACTACATACAACGGGCCAGAAATGACATTCCAAAAAAGGAATGACGGAATAAAACAAAATGGCGGCGAAATCCTATACGTTCGACAACCAAACTGTAACCAATGTGTATTAATCCGGGTGACGAGGGGGTGAGGTCGCAATCTAGAGAACGGCAGAGAGTGTCCATACTGTATGTTAGTACTAATATAATATATACTTTGACTGAACTCCCTCTTAAAAAAAACTGGTTGTCTGTAAAGTCGGTTTACGGATGATAATTTTACGTGATAACATGTCACAAGCCGAACGCTTAGGCCGATCGTGCCTCTCTATCGCTTGTTCCGCGCTCTCGCTTGCATGCTCGGCTAAGGCGGTACGTGACAAATGAGGACGTGACAATGAGTCATGCTTTTTCGTGAGTGTAGCCGGTGTTCATCGATTTATAAGACGTTATCACGTGAAAAATCTTTTTAAATTTTACCTTCAAACACGTAATTCATTTTAACAGATGTGAGATGCAATGTGTGTCATTTGTCGCGTACAACCCGCGCAGCTGGCTCGGCTGCTGAGTGGGCTTCCGCCCAAAAACATACAAAATACACGCTCCTTGAGGGGGACATATATTTTTATCCCCTTTGGAGGTGAGCGGCGTTTGGTACGCATAGGCTGAGAAATTTGCGCGGGAGCTGGGGAGCTTCACGACCTCATTCCCCCCTCTCCATTTCATCATCGGACGACCAGGCGCGGAGAGTGGTTCCACCTCTTTATGGTTAATGTTCCACCTTTTCGCACGAAGCGTTTTGCTTCTTCGTTCATCATGCGAACGGCCAAGAAGTGGAATTCCCTTCCGGCTTCTGTTTTCCCGATTCGTATAATTTAGGAATCATTCAAGACGAGAGCATCGGCTGAGGCATTTACCATCAGGTGAGGTGCAGCCAAACGCACTAAAATTTTTAATTTAAAAAAAACGGTGGAGATCACCGCTCCAGCTCGTACCTGATGCTGCGCATTTCGCTGGCAATTCAGCGTGGCAACTCGGTGCAACTCGGCATTTCGGGGTGGGTTTTTTGACTGAGGCTTACATTGTTGTTTGTTTTGTATTTTATAAATTCATAAATTAATTTAGGTTCAAAGATACTTTATTCTCATAAAAGACAATGTCCAACGACAAACACCTTTAAGCAATTCAACTTAGCCTTCTTCTCATGTAAGTATGGGAAGAAGGCTAAGTTAAATTGTATGTAGGTGTTTGTCGTTCACACCGCACAGAACACATCGATTTAAATGGTTAGTAAAAATTTTAATTATAATTATTATTATAATAATTATAAATTGCCTTTCACATAATTGTTAATTTCTTAATTTGAAAGGATATGTTGAGCTAATTTGCACTTAAATTTTTCGGCAACATCATCACTTACCACCAGGTGAAATGTTGTCAAGGGTTTACCAACCGTGAATTATAAAAAAAAAAAAACGTGTCAACTTTTTTAATGTAATAAAGTAGTTTATTATAAAGTTGGGCTCCAAATGTGCAGTTGGTATTTTTTTTTAAAAGTCGATCAAACGCGAGTCGGACTCGCGCTCCGAGGGTTTCATACTACTACACTTCTCCACACAACTATGACAATGATACCTATTCACATTTGAAACAAAAGACATCAACGCGAGTGACAAAAATATTTTTTTTTGTTATTCAGCTTCGACTCCTTAGCACAAGTACGACTCACACTTGGCCAATTTTTATAATGTATGTGTTACTTAAGTATAAGTACTATAATCACACCAAGTTTCACGCTTATATGTATTACCGTTTTTACACCTGCAAAAAATCGTTCTGACGAATGACCCGACCTGCAGGGCCTGTGGTGAAGATACAGAATAAATTAATGTGTCAATGCGATGTCCTGGCTAGCAAGCGTATGTACCTCCTAGGTAATGGCTAACCAAAAACGGAGGCCTACATGCACCTTTCAATCAGCGAAACTGCTGCATTGATGCAGCACATCTTCGAGTATGTTGGGGTGCAAAGGTTATAGGGGTAGACACAAAAGATTCCATTGGTTCGAAGTGTCGCTGCAGCTGCAGCCCCCACTTACAAAGATAAGATAACATAAGATAAGACCGTTTTTACGATAGATTTTAACAAAAAATCTTTCTGAAGACCTATAAAAAAACATGGTTTTTTGTATGGACTTATTTTTTCAATCTTTCTAATTTTTAGTAATTTTTGTTATAGCAACAACAGAAATACACATTCTGTGAAAATTTCAACTGTCTACCTTTTACGGTTTAATATATACAGCCCGCTGACGGACCGACAGACAAACAGATAGACAGCGGAGGCTTAGCAATATGGTACCGTTGGTCACCCGTTGGGTGTACGGAATCCTATAAATTTATTTATTTTTGTAATAAAAAAAAATTAAATATCAACGCGGAAACTTTCAGTTTCCGCTGATTTCGTATGAGACCCGCCATCTACTTGGTGAGAACCATAATGATATATCAATGGTTGAAACGTTTTGTCAAGGTATTATCACAATTAACAAATATTAATTTTGATACTCAACAAGTTACAAATCTTTTTACGTATTGAGTGTTATAATAACAGTCATCGATAAAATAACAACAATATTTTTTGGAATTTTTGTAGGAAAATGATTCAACTTAGAACGTTTTTTTTAAATAAAATAACTTTGCAATTACTTCATTTATCATCATCAAGAGATAATGCAAACACCAGCTCATAAATACCTATTGCCGTTATCACAAAAGTAAACAAAATATAATTCCTATGGACCATTGCAGAATCACTCAGATTGTTTTAAAAACCACAGATACAGACAATGATAAAACTTTTCAAAACCAATAGCATTTAAAGCGGAACAATAGTTACAATTGACAACAGCTTCTGAGTTGCAGGCTTTATATTACTAAGAGTCAAGTTAAAAGTTAAGTTACAAGCTACAGCGATTCCCAAGATTTCCTGAAATTTGACTGCTCGCAGAGCTATTGTTACTGGATACAGAGCGTTGGTGTCGTGACGGCTAGGGCCACCGCCTCCTGTCCGGGAGGTCGTGGTTCTAATCCTGCCACGTACCTACCAATGTGTTTTCAAATTTCGATTTTATATGTACGTTTATCCGACGCTCTTACGGTTAAGGAAAACATCGTTGTATGTGAAGTCGACAAACCCCAAGTTGACCAACCCGCACTATGCCCGTGTGGTCGACTAAGGTCCGATCGCCCTAATTCAGGGTAGGCTCGACCCCCTCCGTGGGGACATATATGAGCTGATATGATGATTATGACTGGCCTGTGGTGGGACCCTGGAATAGTACGTAAAATATCATCTCTCCCTGAGGGTGTCGTAAGAGGCGACTAAGGGAACAAACCGGAGGATGGACAGCAGCATCCTTTTGTACTGTGCCACACACAGAATAGAAGAAGCGGATTTTTTTTTCTTACCTGTGGTGCCATTACACTACACAACTGCGATCGCAAACAATTGGGAGAGGCCTATAAGTCCAGCAGAGGAAATTTTATTTCACAATTTATTGTACACCAATGTAAGGTAAAAACATACATTAAACAAGAAAAAAAACATACAAAAGATATAGCTTATTTCTAAAGAAAGTTACAAAAGAATAGCAGAAGACGAGTCAAAGACTACAATTTTAGAAAACATAAATAAAGAATACTCAGGACATATTTTTAGATGATGTGATAATAATCATTATTATTAGAGTGGTGCCAGCGAGTGAAGTTTAGAAATTCCTTTGTAGTGGTAAATTTTATGGAAAAGCCAAATGGACCACTGTAAACATCCTAGTCATAGGTGAGTTATATGTTCTTCTTTGTCGCACTCTTCATTTTCTGAAGGTCGTGTCTAACTAGGTCGGTTCTTGTTGCTATTGGAAGGCAACGGTGGTAGTTTTAATTAGTTTGCGTCCCTGTCTTCAGCCTGTCGGAGAGCGGTGGTAATGGGTAGGTGAAGTACGGCTTTGATCTGATCTGACCAGCGGAGTGGTGTTCTACCTCGAGATCTTCTCCCTTCCCCTCTACTCCGCTTAAGATAATAAGCTTTTCCAGACTATCTGGGCTCCCTCTAGCAATGTGACCGAAATAGCTGAGTATTCTCTGGTAACATATTGTTGACAGTCTTAAAGTTACCTTTAACTGATCGAGAATTGACTTATTAGTTCTTTTTGCCATCCATGGAACACAGAGCATCCGGCGCCAACACCACATTTCTAAGGCGTCTATCTTTTTCTTCTCGGATGCACGGAGTATCCATGATTTGGAGCCGTAGAGGAAAATAGGGAAAACTAAGGTACATACTAATTTCATTTTAACATTGTTAGAGATGTTTCTGTCTTGCCAGATCTTCTTAAGCTTACTCATCGCATCCTTAGCCATCTGCGTTCGCCGCCTAATTTCCTTCTCGCTTCCTCCTTCATTGATTAACATGGACCCAAGGTAGACGAACTGCTTTACTATTTCTAGGTCAACGAGTTGTCCTGTAGGAGTGAGTAGATTTGCTCTATCTACGATCATAACTTTGGTTTTCGCCTTATTGATCTTCAGCCCAACCAGCTCGCTTTCTCTCTCGATTTTCCTCACAAGCTCTGCAAGTTCGTTTTCAGAAGACGCAAATAACGTAGTGTCGTTAGCGTATCGGAGGTTGCTGATCTTATGCCCCCCAATTGCGATGCCACCTTCCCATCCACCAAGAGCTTTTCTCATTATGTACTCTCCGTATATATTAAACAGCAGAGGGGACAAAATGCAGCCCTGCCGGACACCCTTTCCAGAACGGAAGGGTCCTGAGACAACATTGTTGACTCTCACCATCGACTCGCTGTCCAGGTATAGGTTAGAGACGAGTTTTATTAGGTGGTCAGGTACACCCATCTCTCTTAGGATGTTCCACATTCATTTCCATTGCATACAGTCGAATGCTTTTGAGTAATCAATGAAACACATCAGCATTGGTACGTTGAACTCTCTCGCCTTTTCTATCATTAGTCTGACGTTCACTATATGTTCTCTGGTGCCTCGTCCACTAACAAAACCAGCTTGTTCGTTCGGTATTTGAGCTTGTAGGTAGTACTTCAATCGTTCATTGATTACATACAGCAGAACTTTGCAGGCATGGGATATGAGTGCCACTGTGCGATAGTTTCCGCACACGCGAGTGGATCCTTTTTTATGCAGCGGTATGAGTAGGGATTCTTTCCAGTCTTGAATCCACTTGCCTGTCTTCCATACCCGGTTGCAGATGTTAAGCAGCACTTTTCTACCATGAACCCCCAGATGTTTCAGTTCTTTGGCGTATATTGTGTCTCTGCCGGCTGCTTTATTGTTCTTAAGTTTCCGAATGGCATAAATTATTTCAGATTCTAATATTTCGGGTTCAGTAAGTGCTTCCACAGTGACCAGATTATCACATGTCGTGTCGTTATCTTGGTATAGCCTTTCGCAGTATGTTCTCCATCTCTCGGTCACTTGATCAATTTCTGTCAGTAAAGATCCATCTTCGTCGTTAATTGCCCATGCTTTGACTTTGGAAACATTAGTGAGACTCCTCAATGTCCTGAAGAAATCCTTCGGCTGCATGTTTTGGGCATAACGTTCGATGTCTTGGAATATTCTATTGAAGTATGCATTTTTATCTTTACGACATAGTCTTTGTATCTTAGCTGAAAGCTCCCGGTATTTAGTGGTGTTACAGTCGATATCAACCTCTAGTAGTCGTTTTCTATCTTTTATGACTTTCCAAGTATCTTCTGTAATCCTCTCTTTCTTTGGCACATCCGATGTTTTGATGCGGGCCTCTTCACGTGTCATCACAAAAACTTCTTTGAGTTTATTCCAGCTGATGTCGACTTCGCTTCCTGGTTTAGTGTAAGATGTTAGATTTTTTGGCTGATTCTGTCTTTAAAAAGGGTAAGTTCATTTGGACTTAAACGCTTTTGAGTTTTCTGCGTAATGTAGTTTCACTTTTTGAGTTTGGTGGTAATTTCAGCTACTAGTAGTTTATGATCGCTTCCACAGTCAGCTCCCGGGTAGGTCTTAGTGTAGCTAATGCTTGATGTCCATCTTTGGGCTATCGCGATATAGTCAATTTGATTTCTGCATCGATCTCCAGGTGATACCCAAGTGTATAGGCGTCTTGGATGTTGTTTGAAGCAAGTATTCATAATGGTAAGCGAGTTTTCAGCACAGAACTGAATCCATTTCTCTCCTCTGACATTCCTATCTCCAAGACCGAACCTTCCGACCACATTTCTCAGATGGTCATCCTCTGTGGTGGAGCCAACTTTAGCATTTAGGTCACCCATTACTAAAATAATGTCTCTTTTTGGTAAAAGTCTTAATACATCTTCCAGTTGTTCATAGAAGGCATCACTGTCCTCCTCGGATGACGCTGACGTGGGTGCATACACCACAACAATGGTAAGTCGACATGGTTTGGTGTTCAGTATGATAGTAAGATTCGGTCATTTACCGGATTATAGCCCAGCACTGACTTATTTACATTGGTTGATACGGACAGGGCAACCCCCTTTTGACTTTCGTTTTCTGGACCTGAGAAATACATTGTGTGGCCGCTGGGGGTTGTGTAGAAACCAGATCCTCTCATGTGTGGCTCAGTGATAGCAAGTATGTCCAGACTATAGTTAGCCTGTTCCCTGTCGGTCCTTCTTCCCTGGCTGAATCATGCCTCTGACGTTCCAGGTACCTAGTTTGATCCTTTTGCGAAGGTAAGCTTGGTGACAAGTTCGGTTTGAGTCACCAGTAGCATTCCGTCCGCGCTGAGCCTGATGAGTCACCAGTATTGTATTTCACACCACGGACCCACGTGGCGCCGGGGGGTAGCCGAATCGTATGCCTTCGCTCTCTCGTTATTTGATTTCACGTCCATCTGTAATTAGGCCGTAGGCATCCGCTATGAAAGTTTTTGGTGAAAAAACGGCAAAAAAACGGGATCTGCGGGGCGAAGCAGCGGGCACCCACTAGTTCTGTATATATAAAAGGAAAATATAACTAACTGGTATATCAACGCACAGCCGAAACCACTGAACGGACTTCGCTGAAATTTGGATTACAGATAGCAATTAGGCCGTGGGCATCCGCTATGAAAGTTTTTGGTAAATTCCCACGAGAACGGCAAAAAAACGGGATCTGCGGGGGCGAAGCAGCGGGCACCCACTAGTTCTGTATATATAAAAGGAAAATATAACTAACTGGTATATCAACGCACAGCCGAAACCACTGAACGGACTTCGCTGAAATTTGTATTACAGATAGCAATTAGGACGTGGGCATGCGCTAAGAAAGTATTTTGGGAAAAACCCACGGGAACGGCAAAAAACAGGATCTGTGCGGTCGAAGCTGCGGGCACCCACTAGATATAGATATAATTATGTACGTGTGGTAACTAATAAATATCTAAATGTAAAATATTTCCTAGGGTGCATAGAACAAACAGTCCTGCTTTCACATTTTATTATGATGGCACGTCTACTTTTCGCTTTATCCTCATATTTAACACTAGCTTTTGCTTGCTTCCTAGCCCGCCTCGTTTTAATACTGTATTCAAAGGTGCGCATGCCGTTTACAAGCGTGGAAAAAATATTTTTTTAAACATTACTTATAACCTGGCATTTTATAAGTGTTTTTTTTTTGTAAATCGATAAACCTTAAAAATACAATAAACTAACAATATATTTTACTCTTCATAATTTTTTACCATTATTTATAATTATTTTTTGAATTGGTAAACCAATTGGTAAACCCTTGGCATCATCTCACCTGGTGGTAAGTGACGATGTTGCCGAAGATGGAAGCGGGCTTACGAATATTCCGCAACGCAATGGGGAACTGGCTATTTTATCTTCATGCCAGAACACACCAATGATATCAACATTGATATTTGGCGGCAAGACTTGGATAAGATGGTGGTAGTTAGCCAGGCGGGCTTAGATAATGACCTTCCACCAACCAAACCAAGTCTTACAATTGACCCCGCCAGTATTCGAACCCGCGACCTCCTGTGTAAAGCCAGTGAACTTTGCCGCTGGGCTACGGAGGCGGTTAAAATATTAATTAATATTATAACTTTATAATATTAGTTTGAATCAGTTCATAACAGGCACATAAGATGATAAGGACAGTGGCTGTATACTCTGTTGCCACCAGGCCAGCCTCTTGTTACCATTTATAAGCGGCTGTACCCACTTGGCATCAGATCAGCCTTTTGTTATACTTTGTTTGTATAGGCGGCTGTACCCACTTGTCACCAGGCCCACCTTTATTACATTCTGTATAAGCGGCTGTACTTACTTGCCACCAGGCCAGCTTTTTTTACACCCTGTATAAGCGGCTGTACCCACTTGGCATCAGGTCAGCCTTTTGTTACACTTTGTATAGGCGGCTGTACCCACTTGTCACCAGGCCCACCTTTATTACATTCTGTATAAGCGGCTGTACTTACTTGCCACCAGGCTAGCTTTTTTTACACCCTGTATAAGCGGCTGTACCCACTTGCCACCAGACCAGCTTTTTATACACCACTATAAGCGCATGTACCCACTTCTATCAGGCCAGCCTTTAGTGACAGACTTTATAAGCGGCTGTACCCACTTCTACCAGGCCAGCCTTTAGTGACAGACTTTATAAGCGGCTGTACCCACTTGCCACCAGACCAGCTTTTTATACACCTCTATAAGCGGCTGTACCTACTTCTACCAGGCCAGCCTTTAGTGACAGACTTTATAAGCGGCTGTACCCACTTGCCACCAGACCAGCTTTTTATACACCTCTATAAGCGGCTGTACCCACTTCTAGCAGGCCAGCCTTTAGTGACAGACTTTATAAGCGGCTGTACCCACTTGCCACCAGACCAGCTTTTTATACACCTCTATAAGCGGCTGTACCCACTTCTACCAGGCCAGCCTTTAGTGACAGACTTTATAAGCGGCTGTACCCACTTGCAAGTGCCACCAGGTCAGCTATTTCTACCTTTGACAATTAAAATATGACCAAAGCTTCCTAAGAGACTAAAAAAAGAAAAATGGAGTAACTTGATATCTGCATTAACAGGGCGTATGAAGCAAAACGTTTGTTCTCCTCGCCACGATTTTTAACCTGCCACCTTATTTAGAAAACGAACCAGGACCCGTAAAAAGGAGTTTTTATTGAATAGATCAAATATGAAAATCAAACAAAACAGAAAACTGCATACCTTAGCCCCCTTAAAAAGTATTTAATTTTTCAGTTTCAAAAATGGAAACAGCATCCCTCGGTCACCTTCAAATGTATTTAATTTCAGATTTAAAGTTTTTTATTATTAAGTATTTAATTATTATTTTAAGTATTTAATTATTTAGTTTATTTAAGATTTAAAGTATTTCATTTTCAGATTTAAAAGTAGTAATATCATCCCTCAATCACCTTCGAAGGTATTTAATTTTTCAGGTTTAAAAATAGTAATAACATCCCTCGGTCACCTTCAAAGGTATTTTATTTTTCAATTTTAAAAATGGTATTCGTATCCTTCGTTCACCTTCACATATAAGTATTAAATTTTTTAAATTTAAGAATTGGTATTAGCATCCTTCGGTCACCTCAGAATATATCTATTTTTTTAGGTTTGATGTTTATAGGAGTCGTTACATGTGTATCTTTATCTTATATATATAAAAATGAATTGCTGTTCGTTAGTCTCGCTAAAACTCGAGAACGGCTGGACCGATTTGGCTAATTTTGGTATTGAATTATTTGTGGAAGTCCAGAGAAGGTTTAAAAGGTGAATAAATATAAAAACGCTCGGAATTAAATAAAAAAAAAAAAATTTATTGGACTTCACACACAACCTTCGAGTTTTTAGTATATTTTTTTGCTGTTCGTTTGTTTCGCTAAAACTCGAGAACGGCTGGACAAATTTGGCTAATTTTGGCATTGATTTATTTGTGGAAGTCCAGAGAAGGTTTAGAAGGTGAATAAATATGAAAACGCTCGGAATTAAATAAAAAAAAACAAAAATAAAAATCAGTCAAAAAATAATTTGTTTTAGGGTAGGGTAGTGTAGTGTAGGTTAGTGTAGTGTAGGTGTAGGGTAGTGCAGGGTAGTGTAGGGTAGGGTAGGGTTGGGTAGTGTAGTGTAGGGGAGGGTAGTGTAGTGTAGTGTAGGGTAGTGTAGGGTAGTGTAGAGTTGTGTATGTAGGGTAGGTTAGGGTAGTGTAGTGTTGGGTAGGGTAGTGTAGTGTAGGGTATTGTAGTGTTGGTTAGGGTAGTGTAGGGTAGGGTAGTGTAGGGTAGGGTAGTGTAGTGTAGGGTAGGGTAGTGTAGTGTAGGGTAGGGTAGTGTAGAGATGGGTAGTGTAGGGTAGTGTACGGTAGGGTAGTGTAGAGTAGTGTATGTAGGGTAGGTTAGGGTAGTGTAGTGTAGGATAGGGTAGTGTAGAGATGGGTAGTGTAGTGTAGGGTAAGGTAGTGTAGGGTAGGGTAGGGTAGTGTAGGGTAGAGTAGGGTAGTGTAGGGTAGGGTAGTGTAGGGTAGGGTAGTGTAGGGTAGGGTAAGTCTAGGGTAGGGAGTGTAGGGTAGGGTAGGGTAATGTAGTGTAGGTTAGTGTAGGGTAGGGTAATGTAGTGTAGGTTAGTGCAGTGTAGTGTAATGTAGGGTGGAACGAAGTTCGCCGGGACAGCTAGTACAATATAAAATCGTTTGTCCTGACTGATAATCAACGCACAACTCAAGCCACTGGATCGGGATGAAATTTAGCATACAGACAGCAATTATCACATAGGCATCCGCAAAGAAAGAATTTTGAAAAATTCCCATGGGAACGGAAAAAAACGGGATCTCCGCGGGCAACGCCGCTGGTTATTCGCTAGTAGACAATAAAATAATATCTATGTGCTGGGACCATCAATTTATATTAAACTCCCGGTAAAAATCGCTAAAGCTCCCTCATTAATGACTTTTAAGACGAAACTCAGACGCTGGCTTATCGAGCACACCTTCTACAGTTTAAATGACTTCTTAAATTTACACAACGTGTAACTATTTTTAGTTTTTATATCTTCTCGTATTTTTTTTATGATTATGTATACCTATTATTTTTAATTTTGTGCATTATTGTCATTTTTTTACAATTTTGTTATTTTTTATTAATATCTTGGATTCAATCTGTAAAATGACGTGTAAATAATTTTATTACCAATAAAGTGATTATGATTATTATTATTATAATTTTAGAGGTGAATACGCGATTTATTTTGCATTGAGGAAATGTCAATTTCCTTCATTAGTAAGCTCTCATGATAGGTCTATTACATTAATGTGTTTACTTTTACACGACTGCCCACAAAAAAACAAGTGTATTGTTTTCAGGTCTAATATAGGTACTCGTATGTATGTATTGTAACGGAAACTCCTTTCCCTCACAAATAAAATCTGTTTGGTTTGGTTTTTGGCTAGCTGGAAAAATTTGAGGAAATTTTGAAAGCAGAAGGTGTGATATTTTGATAGATAATAAAAAAGAGATGGTCGTTGATTCTCATCTGCGATTATGTTGTTTTTCTTCGTACATTATTTAATTGAAATTATTTCGTGTGATATTTTGTTGTGATACTGTATATTATGTTATAAATCGCGCCCTCGTTGTTTGTCAGAGGTAAGAAGCTTAATTTCGGTACTGCTACATGCTTTGTTTGGCTCTGTCGTGATCCTGAACCTTTTTTCATAGGGCATCAACCTCCGAGTAAACTGCGCCCAAGTGCTACCACCAGAGACTACCACCACCTAGCTTCCGAATATAGTTTAGCCATGCCAAATACATGTAGAATTCGACATACAAAGCCAGGCGCCGTACCAGCCGCATATAGGGAAGTCCTTTATTTTACTTTCATATTGCCTTTAGCCGATACTTCCACTGATCGCTGCTACTGCTGTACGGAGTCCTCCTTAAATTTTTTTAACTGTATTCTCTAGATATTTTTTAGTTTTTAATTATCAGCTGTTCTGTGTTCCTCCGAGGTTATCCTTATAACCTCGGGGTAATTTCGTCTATATTAGATCCTAAGGACTATTTCTGTATTTTGTTTGGTAATTTATTTGGATACTGGGGAAGCGACGATCGTTGCCTGACCGGCATTTAACTAAAGTCTTAATCATTAAAATTTTAAATTATACCTAAGAAACTTAAATTTTACCTAACATAAATTTTAGTGTTAATTGTTCATTCTTTGTTGTAACTATCACGACCATCTCCTTTTATAGCCTGTTTACCTTCTCTTTATTATTTAATATACATTCCGATTTACCCCACAAAATATTTTCTTTTCATACATCCGCATTAAGGCCCTAGATCCAAATTCTACGTTTATGTAGCGAAACCATAGCTGGCATTTTAAATCTATTTTATTTATTTTCGCTACAGTATGTAGTATAAAATTGTGTTTCTTTATTCCACAATATTCTCTAAACAACTAGATGAATCATTGAGTGCGAGGTATCGTTAGATTAGTATTGATCACAAGATGACATCTAGGATACGTCATTTTACCTGACTTACCAAAAAAGAGGGGTAATGTCTTTATTAAATTATTTATCAAATTATTAATTTAAAGTTATTATGAAGTTACATACAAATCATAAATCAGTTAAGTACATCATTTCTAAAATGATCCTTTTTCTTTATACCCTCTCTTAACATGAACCCGTACAAACTTGGCGAGTGAGGAGTTAGTTAAATAAATCCGTCTTTCATTGGGAGCTATTGAATTGTTTGATTACTTTAGTTCCCTAACAGTTAATTACTGTTGAAACTGACAAACTTTTCAAATTAGACGTTTAGAGCTCTCTTTATTTGCTGCACCTAAGTGGTGGAGATAAGAAAGAACCATTGATTCCAGCTCTTAACTTGGGAATTGTAAGATCCTAATAAGTCAACAGCTGAAGCGGTCGCAGCTCAGTGCCACTTGCGTGGTTGGGTTTATCACGCAGGAAAAGTATATATATTAGTACTAACATACCGTATGGACACTCCCTGCCGCTCTCTAGATTGCGACCTCACCCCCTCGTCACCCAGATTGATACAGATTGGTTGTAGTTTGGTTCTCGAGCGTATGGGATTTCGCCGCGATTTTGATTGCTCCGTCATTTGTTTTTAGAAATGACATTTCACGACCATTGTATGCAGTGTCCGGGGTGTGACGCAGGTTACAAATCTGAAGCACGGTCATTACATAGATGGGTTTGACAGTTAGTAGCACTTTTCAACGACTGCTCCAGAAGGAGGGTTGTGTTTTTCGAGTGTAAACAGGTGTAGAAAAATTGGTGTACGACCCGTTAACTGTGGTTTCTACTCATCATATTGAACAACTTTCTTCAAAGGACCCATAGTCAATTCTCAAAAACAAAATTGAACCCTGCATCCCCTCCATACAAAAATGCACAAAATTGCTCGATCAGCTAATCAATTTGTATAAAAAGTTATTTTTTTTGCGATTTCAGCAAAGTCATAGAACGAAAGTTGTTGAGTATGATGAGTAAAAGCCCAGGGTAACAGTCCCTACACCAGGCCCCCGTCACTTGGTCGAGCAGGCGAGATAAGTACCTACACATTGGTGCGTCCTACAGGCCGCGCTCCGCTCGTCAGCGCTAGAATGCGTACAGTCGCCGCCGCAATTCGCGCGCCACCCGTGTGCGCAGTTATAACCGCTAAGTCAAGCGCATTAATACCCATGTTTCCGTGTTTTGTCTGAAAGTGGGGAGGAGTCGGTGAATAAATGCGTAGGTATTTTCGTTTTAAAAGTAAATGCAATATCTGTTACGCCCGCCATATAGTAGGGATTATCTCATCTGTGCCTACACCAATAATTTTGTTACAACCTGTATTAATTTTGTTACAACCTGTATTATATGTGGATTAATTTCTTTGGCACGCTCTGTAGCCTAAACAGCTCAGTGGATTTTGGAGAACAAGGTGACATTTGATTCCTCTGAACCCATGAGTGACATGGGATACATTTTTAGCCAAAAAAGAGAGGTTAAGTTTTTATGCAGTCAAGTTTTTAATACTGTATTAATTCTCATCCGTTGCCTTGGTGCCGGTTACTATTACAACATGGCAGCCGAAGCCGTGTCAGATGCCCTAAAGCTGGCTAAATTCTGACAGTGGGGTTCGCCACTATCCCTAAAACCTCCAATGGCGCTAATTTCTTCAGTTCCGTACTATCATACTAATGTTACGTACGCATAGGCTAATATATATATATATATATATATATATATAAAATATATACATATATATATACTTTGGCATAGTTTTATATATACTTTGGCATAGTTTTGCCCCATATCTTTTAAATTCTCATAACACCCGGTAAGGTTCACTGGCTTATAGAGATAAGTCCACCTTTGTATGTTTCCTTTCTAAGTGTTTTTCATGTAAATATTTGTGTGCTATAAAGAATATGGCGCTAGTTTCTTCAAGTTTCAAATAAAAATAAGTTTTTTGTATGGAGTCTTTTTTATTTAAATTGTTAGTATTTTTTGTTATAGCAGCAACAGAAATACATCATCAGTGAAAATTTCAATTGTCTAGCTATCACGGTTCATGATATACAGCCTAGTGACAAACGGACGGACCGACAGCGAAGTCTTAGTAATAGGGTCCCGTTTTTACCCTTTGGGTACCCTTAAAATGAAAAATTAACCTGAATAAATATGGCGTAACGCCCCGATTTTGCTTAAAAACCCGGTTTTTATTAATTATGTTTCTAACTTTTTTATTTTTTGCTAGTAAAATCGTCATAAAAATGGTTATACTCAATTTTTAATACGTTTTATTTATGGAATATTTTTTATTTATTTTATAGTAAACTGTAAACCTAGGAGAAATAACAATATTTTGTAGATTCTTTTAAACGTCAGCCATATAGTAGGTAGTAAATTCATTTGATTTAAACCCTGAGACTTATTTGAGACACATGTAAGTATCTTAAAAGTTCTAAAAAAAACAGTCCAAGTGCGAGTCGGAATCGCACAAAGTGATGTTCCGTAGTTTTTTTAAAAACTAAATGTATATTTTAAAAAACAAAATTCTAGTTTGCAGTTGTTAAAAGAACATTTTGTATGGAAAATCTATAAACTTTCTACAAATCCTACTGCACATCTTAAGTTGGTCGACTAATACTCCTTAGAAAGTCTACTTAACCGTGATAGTTTTTCATTCAAATTGTTTATATTTTCTACTATTCACAATTTTTTTCAGATGTCTTAAAATAGCGGTTTAGTTTGATAGGGGGAGGACACTTGACCCTAACAGAAACTATCACTTTAAAGCTTAATATTTCGCAAGCTAATTCCTGAATCGGAAAATGGTTTGAGCAAACCCCGAGTAATTTTGAAAGACCTACTCAATAATATCTCACACAATAAGGTACATCAACAAAAAAAAATCACCACCTTTTAATATGTAGGGAAGGTCCGAGTAACCTAAATCTTTTTTTCTCAATACTTAATTGTACCTCTTTGTAGGCGTGATTAATATGAATACGCACGCTAAATTACAGCTTTCTAGTTTTAAAAGTATCTGAGCTAAGCCACGGACAGACACATGGCGAAACTATAAGGGTGTCTTATTGTCTTCCGAACCCTAAAAAACATACCTACACTTAGAGAATAAGGTCAAAAATTAATTGGATAAACATTATTCACAACTACATTTCTTTACCAATATCCAATATCAAAAGAACGAAACATATCAAGAAATAGGTATATACAGTGTGAAGAAAACAAATGCCCAATCTGCGAACACATTCGTGTATTACCACTTTTAGGACCAAACAGCTACTTTGGCAATAAATTTCCGTAATCTATCTGACTGATTGTATGGGAGGCCCGGGAATCGTAAATATGGAACACTCTGTAGTTCTAATTGTGCCGGATTTGAGAGAATATACAGGGTAGATTAGATATTGCCGCTGCTATGATAAGTGGTCGTATGATTGGGTTGTTCCATAGTTAAAATCGTTGCATAAGTTATTCTGCTGATTAAAGAAGATTTTAAAATCGCACTGGGTAAATTATGCGATCACGCACCGGAAGACATAACGTAGGAAGTCCTCCCAGGTAGACCGATGACCTTGTAAAGGTCATGGGAACCAGGACCTGTCGTTATGGAAATCCTTAAGGGAGGCCTTTGTGCAGCAGTGGATGTCTTTCGGCTAATTAAATGATGATGATAAAATTACTATGTTGTCATTTTATTACTTTTAGTTTGATTTAAAGTTTATCTCTGAATAATCTGAAATAAACTTATTGTAAGACAACTTTTCATAGAACTATACAGAACCCTAGTGTTATACTTTCGAAAAAAAGTGTGCATCTCAGCTCCGAAGCGTGACAGGAGTTTACTCATGAAACTTTTTTGGCTTGCACAGGACGCTTTAGGCTCCACCCTACGAAGCTTGGTCTTCGGCCCCGAAGGGAACGCTCCTGGCTTTGCCTTACGCGGACCTCAGTCTTCGGTCTCGCAGGGAACGAACGCTCTGAGCTTCGCGTCGCACGAAACGCTCCAGGCTTCGTTCTAGGCGGAGCTCGGCCTCCGGTCTCGCATGGAGCGCTTCAAACTTCGCCCTACGTGGAACTCGGTCTCCGGCCTCGCATTGGATGGCACGGCCGTATTTCCTTAGCCTACGTGACTAAAAAACCTATTGGGTGGCATAGCTGTGTTGCCTTAGCCTTCGTGACTGGAAAAACGTAACGAATGTAATTTAGTTTGGTTCACACATTTGTTGATTACTTACCCACTCATCTAATCGTTATAAATCAAGTAGATAAGCGCCTCGTTAGTTTAACAATGTCTGAAGACATTAAACAGTTTAAAGATTTAATTAAGTAATTAAAAAACGCAGTTCAATTAAAGGTGAAAGTAGTGCAAAAGAACGTAACGCTTTTTAGTTAACGCTTGTATAAATTTTACCCCTCATAAATTTTCTATACGGGGGCTTTATATGAAAATCGATTATTTAGATGTAAACTCCAAAAATATTTTAATTTTGTTGAGTAGTATTCTAACATTATTTTATTGTAGAACTATCATAATATTACCTACTGCCTACGTGGCGTAGTGTTTAGTCCGTTCACCTCACATCAGAAGGTAGCGGGTTCGATTCCCAGCGAGGTCTCGCTTTGTAAGTTTCGGTTTGTTTGCGGTAGGACAATCAGTTCTTTGTTGCATTGGAGAAACTAGGTAAAAGCCTGTTTACATCTTCGGCATCATCGTCACTTACCATCAGGTGAGATGATCAAAGGGCTTATTAATTAATAATTGTAAATTAGACAAAAAAATAACCTAAAATCGTAAGAAAAATGGACTTTTCGTAAAAACTAGCAAATCAGCTGATTGGTTTGTATGAGATTCTAAAAAAAACACTCCGGGAGTGCCGACAGAAGTGAACACTTAAAGGGCTTGTACCCAGAGACGTTAAAATATTCTTTAAAAATTTAGTTACGGTAACATGTTACAGGTAACGGTAAGGGTTGCAAGTTCAATGCTTCATTCCCATCTCAAAAAATGCCCAACGCGCATAAAGAAGTTTTCACTTCAAAAGAAAATTTCTGCAGGTTTAGAACAACTAGTAGGTATGACTGCATCAAAAATAAATTATGAACTCTTGATCACTAAATTAACCTACTGAAATAAAAAAAAAACTTACCTGTTTTGTTTTCCATCAAGTCTTCAAGTTTGGATTCAGCAAAATCACAAAATGAGTACATTAATGATGCGCTAAACACGTTAAAAAACGTCTTCTATCGCAACAACTTAGCACAGTTTTGCATTATTATTATTATTATTTTGAATTTTCTAATAAAATACTACCTATACCGATTTTTAATAAAATTTATATGGGAACCACTCGGGAGCATACCCTATCGAATAAAAAAAAATCATAAAAATCGGTTCACAATCTGCGAAGATATCGTGTAACACACGCACAATAAAAAAAAAACAGTCGAATGGAAAACCTCCTCCTTTTTGGAAGTCGCTTGAAAACTATGACGTCACGCCTAGGTATCACAAACATTTTTAAACAAATTGTCGTTTTTGACAGATGATAAAAAAGTTACTGAAATGACTAGTAGTCATCACCCCTATTTTGTTCAGTTTTATCATCTAGAAGTGGGTAATGCAATTTTTTATCTAACTATTGATTTCTTACGGAATATTTGTAGTTGCTCATCAAACAACTAATCACCTACAGAACTGTTAATAGGTAATCAATCACCTATCAGTTTATTTTCATCATTTATTTATGACAATCATATCAAAAGTAATGACTGCATTTTAAAATTGATAAGTTTGATTGATTATACCGTTGAGGAGCTTCTGAGCTTCTCCTGATCTGAGCTTCTTCTGGATCTGACTTACGAAATAATAAAAACAGTTTTGCTTAAACCAGATAAACGCTTTACTTTAAGGTAAATAGTGGTGCGCCACGAACCTAAATTGTTGCTTAATTAATTATATTTTGAGGTAAGTATTCTGCTGTACAATCAATAACTTTGATTGGAGTTGGGATTCTTTTATAATACAAAAAATTGTTTTTGACGTAACAACGTCTAATAAATCGATGGACGCCGACTGCACGCACGAAAAAGGATGACTAATTGTCCCGTTACGCTCAGTGTCCCGTTACGTTATGACGTTGTCACGTTAAACTATCATCCGTAAACCGACTTCACAGACAACCATTTTTTTTTGCGTTTAAATACTATAATATTTCTCACGAGTCTTTCGTTTAAACTTTTCACCAGTATCTTTCGACTAGACCTCGTCCATAACTGACCTCTACGAGACCCAACACTACTTTCAACGAAAGGTTCTATTCGAGCTTGTTCCGTTCCGTCTACATTTTAAACAACATTATTTTTCCATCTTCTCCTGGCTTGTTTGTTTAGATGTGTAAAGTGACCACACGTTTTGTAGATCTGTGTTCTGAGAAGTCCATTTTAAAGGAGCAGCAGAATTTTTCGTTTGTTTACCTTTTTTTTTCTTGTCCTATAAGGCTTTCCTAAAAGTTTTTCCTTCACGTATTTGTAGCTAAATATATAAATATTCGGTGAAAATAATCTTTATGATTTTCTATTAATTTTTGAGTTTTCTCGTTTATTTATACAAGATTTAATAAAAAAAAACTCAACAGCCACGCTATATGCTTCATTTCTTGCAAAGTCTTCACCGTCCAGCGTAGTCGAGATGGTAAAAAACAACAATAAACATTACGCTTACGTAGCAGCAACAAACAGAGTGGTATTAGATTTGAAGATAATTTAAAAAAAATAAAATTTTTCAAATAATTTGGGTTTGTAAGGATTCATATTTTTCTGGAACACTGAACTACCCAGTGCAGTAGGCCATAATAAGTCCTTGTTATTAATAAAAAAATCATTAAAATCGTTAGAGCAACTTTGAGAAAAAGTAACAAACATCCTGGTTTTGTTTATGAGCCCTGCACCCTGTTCCGATTTTTCCTATAATAACGAACTACAGCGTATAGAAGGCTATATAAAGTTGTATTAATGCGGATAGTTTTATTCAAATAGCCATTTTTTAAAGTGTTTTTTTACTATGGTGGTCACCCTTAAGAATCAAGATAAGAGAAATTTGAAAAAAAATGGCTGGACATACTAAGTTTTTCCCGAATTAGTTAAGTAGTTTGGGAACCAGAGCACCGGACGGACGCACAGACACACACAAACACATTTTTATTTTTTTTATTTTTTTAGACCCTACTAATGTGTAATGCGTATAAATCCTCATCCTTATCTAAATCTCAACTTCGATTTTTTTTGCCATTACGAGCATAGTAGGTACCTTCTTCACTCTTTCATCGCTTGAAAGTAAAAATCACTCGTTTGAATCCATTCTAATGAGATTATTTTTATTAAATTCTCAGAACATCAGTTTCATTTTTACAAGCTTTTATTTAACTTGCAATGTATGTATGTTTGTTTGGGTGAAATCATGCAAGTTAAATTTGACCCACTTCCCGGTTTCCAATTGAATTGAAATGTTGCATGCATATAATGCATTCAGGGTGCTGTTGGGTCTACCGCGCTTTTGCAGCGTCTCCGGCATGTTTGCGGCGGCACAAATAGATGGTTTTCACACAATCATTACGAAACGCTGTGCCTCCATGCTGTGGCGTGTGCGTGCCAGTACCAACAGTATCCTGGGCTTAGTCGCTGACAGGTGGGACAGTCCGATCCTGGAGCGGTGGATGCACCTTTACACAGTGAGATAGTATCTACCGCTTCCCATCGTAAGACTGACACTTAATTTAATTACTTTTTTTTATTATTATTCTTTATTTTAGTTGTACCCTACTAACAATAGTTTATTTAAGGTTTTTGTATTTTTATTAACACAATTATGGGTCTATGAAGCCTGAAAATAAAATGATAAATAAAATAAATAAATGTGCATATCGCGTGACAATGCAATATTAAAAGCTTGTACCTAAAAGTTTTTAGGTTTTTTGAAAGTTATTTATTCACTTACTTGATGATGATGATCTATCTGACCGATTTTGGTCATGGCGACCATATGTAACAGACCAAATAATCAAGATTAGACATTTTTTATGTATTTATTCCTTCTAAAGTGTAAAGTATGGTCACCCTTATAAAAAACATATCAAACTGAACAGATATCAGTTGTAAAGTGTGTCTGTATGTCACTGCACAATCCTACTGCACTTTACATATTCATTGTAAGACAAGAGTGATATATTTTAACCTACTATACTTTCCACAGACCAATAATACTTTTGATGCAGTCTTAATATGTTTCTGTGAAGGATATCTTATGTCACAAAGGTGTAAGGGAAATAACATGGTAGTATGCCGATTTCTGTGCATGGCACACACAGTATTTTAATATTTAAAAAGTACTAGATGGTGCGCGTTGCGCGAGTCGCATGATGCTCGTGGGGATTATTGCTATTATATCGTCGACAGATCGTGCAAAGCTCAGGCCTATTATTACGAAACTCCGAAAAATACTTAAGGTTAAGTTCGTTTAGTATGAAGTCTCGTGTTATCCTAGAAAGGATCCCCGCCAAGCGGGGCTCCGTCGACTTAGTATTTTTCGGAACCCCACGATGATGTGCCTGGGCTTTTCACGATCTGCCTTGGAATGTCTGAGCAGATCGCAATCAGTGGATTTTTACGATCTGCCGATGCCGCTGACATATACAAACCGTCTTCATTTATCGTTCTTTCTATTAGTGAAAACCGTATCAAAATCCGTTACGTCGTTTAGAAGAAGTAAGCGGAGAAACAGACAGGCTATAACCAAAGAATACTAAATATTACTACGTACTTTAACCAAAGAATATCTAAATATTACTACGTACTATAACCAAATAATACTAAATATTACTACGTATTATAACCAAAGAATATCTAAATATTACTACGTACTATAACCAAAGAATACTAAATATTACTACGTACTATCATCATCATCATATCAGCCACAAATCGTCCACTGCTGGACATGGGCCTCCCCCAAGGATTTCCACGACGACCGGTCCTGCGCTGCCCGCATCCATCGGCTTCCCGCGACCTTCACCAGGTCATCGGTCCACCGCGTGGGAGGTCTGCCTACGCTACGTTTTCCGGTGCGCGGTCGCCACTCGAGAACTTTACTACCCCATCGGCCATCTGTTCTACGAGCTATGTGCCCTGCCCACTGCCACTTCAGTTTAGCGATTCTGTGAGTTATGTCGGTTACTTTAGTTCTCCTGCGGATCTCCTCGTTTCTGATTCGATCACGCAGAGAAACTCCGAGCATAGCACGCTCCATAGCCCTTTGGGTGACCTTGAGCCTTCTTATGAGGCCCATAGTAAGAGACCATGTCTCAGTTCCGTAAGTCATCACTGGCAACACACACTGGTCGAAGACCTTAGTCTTGAGACACTGCGGTATTTGGGACGTGAAGATATTGCGAAGCTTCCCGAACGCTGCCCAGCCGAGTTGGATTCGTCGATTGATCTCTTTCTTGAAGTTGTGTCGCACGGCAGGTTATTAGGTAGGTAGGGAGTGGGTTCCATAAATGATGCCGTGCGTGTTAAATAATTTAATGGTATAATATAATATAAGATATAAGATAAGACCTGAAAATAACATACAAATTATAAAAACGTTAGAACACTGAAATTTTAAATATAAATCACAAACGTATAAAAACATAAATTATTCTTACCCGTAATGGGTCTTTTAGAAAATATTAAAGTATGAATTTATTAAATTTATTGTGATGAGAGCTGATGATCGAGTGTTGTTTTTTAAGGAAATTGTCAGATAGTTTGACAGCGCAGGCGCGGAAAAGAAGAAATAGATGGATGAATAAAGATCGAATGAAAGGAGATTAAATAACTGCGCACCACGCTACAGTACCGGGGGGGGGGCCGGTTGAAAAAAAGTCTAAGGCTTTTTTTTCTTAAAATTTTAAATGATATGAAGAATAATTCAGTACAAATGTGTAAATAAATATTTTGAAATAATTTTGTTGTTTATCCTAAAAATATAAACGAAAAAATGATCTGGATGAAAAAATATACATAGTAAAATTAAGTCAAAGTGTAGAGTAAAGAGGAAATAATAGATATAATAAATTAGATGGATGAAGCGAAAGTTAATTTGGAGTAAGCAAATGAAATTAAGATGAGTATATACAGTAAGACAGTTCCAAAATTCATTCTACCTATTAAAAATCTATCATACATCACCTTCCAAAGTCGTAATCCATTTCTGGATTGATGACTATATCACAAGAGAGAAAGCTTATATATATATAAAAAGCGTTTCTCAAGGAACTGGCTTATGAATAGTGTAGGCTTAATTAAAGGGTTAGTCACCAACCGCTAACTTGAAAAATAGCATAAGGCTTCTTTAACGTGTTGCTAAAAACCGCACGTTGATAATTATTTACAAGTAAGTACCTTAAAGAGGTAGGGCGCAATGAAATTGCGATGCGTGAAACGCAAAAAAAAAGAAATTAAACGTCATGTCCACTCAGACTTACAGACGTAACTAATTAATTAAATAGTTAATATATATGACAAAGTCATAAATTAAGAAAGAGAACAATAATTGAAGAAAATTTAAGTCATCAATTAAAATTAATTGACTTAGGTAGTTAAAGTTAGTAAGTTACGATATTGGCCTATTTAATGAGTTATCATCCGCTCTGAAAGGTAAGATAAAATAATACATAAAAAAAACTAAACTGAAATGACAATTGTCGTATGAAATGAAATCAAAAAGTTAATGAGGTGAGTAAAAAGCTTGAAGTATTTGAGTATGTATTTACTCAGTATGTCCCTTTGTAGAGATCGGTTTAAGGTCTTTTATGTGCCACCGGCCCAAAGGTTTATGATTTAAATCTGACAAATCATAAATCAGTGGCGAAATTTTGTGTGTAATTAAGCATTTAATAAATTTAGGGGCTAATTTAGCAGAAAAATGTTTGTCGGAAGAGCTAAGTGGGTAATTACGCTTCCAAACTATGTCATCTATATTAAATTCCATGTATTGACGATGCTTGTCGTAAAGTTTGGCGTTAACTTGGTGCGATTTAAAAAGTCGTGATTGTACTTGTGAAAATACTGGAATTAAATGTCCCAAATTTTCTGCGTAAATATCGCGAGGAGCAAAAATAAGGTCATCAGTACTGTCTTTATCTGAATAAATTGAACCACAAGTAACTAATTCACGGCCAAAAACGAGGAAAGAAGGGGTAAATTTAGTTGTTTCGTTAACTGATGAGTTAATGGCGAATTGAATATGGTTCAAATGTAAGTCCCAAGTACGGTGGTCGTCGTCAACAAAGGAAGCTATCGCTGTAATTATAGTTTTGTTGTATCGTTCGACAGGGTTTACTTGAGGGCAGTAGAGTGGGTTGTAATGAATGTGAGGTATTTTGTATGTATTAAATAAGTCTTTGAGTTCATTACTTATCATTTGGGGGCCATTGTCAAGTATTATGGTTTCCGGTATACCATAATTCATGAAAACTAAGTTTTCAAGGATATGTTTGATGATAGAAGATGTTGCTCTCTTAATGGGGTAAATAAGGCAATATTTAGAGAAACAACAAGTAACGACTAATATATATCTATTTAATTTACGAGTTAAGGGTAAGGGACCAATTAAATCAATAGCGATTGTCTGAAAAGGTCGTGAGCAATTTTTGGGCTTGCCCATTAAACCGATGATGTTTTGATTTTGATGTTTGTAGGCTAGACAAGTATCACATTTAGAGATGAAAAATGCTACGTCTTTGTACATACCAGGCCAATAATAATTAAGTTTTAGACGATGGTAAGTTTTGAATATACCGAAGTGAGCTGCAGTGGGTGAGCTATGATTTTCTGAGATAATTGACTCTCTGAATTCTAATGGAATTACAAGTTTCCAGTTGTATTCAGAATTTAACTCGGAAACAGCGCGACCATATTTAAATAATTTATTATTTTTAATAATGTAATCTGGAGTCGAACTCGGATTAATTTTACACTTGTCAAATATAGTGTTGTACCAAGTATCTTTAGACTTTTCAAATTTTGTATTAATAGCATTAAGATGAGCGATACGAGATAACTGATCGGGTACCACATGTTCAGAGCCACTTTTATGTTTTATTTCAAAATTAAACATAGAGAGACGGATGCACCATCGTGCTAGTCGACCTGTAGGGTTATCGAGACGTAAAAACCATTGTAAAGAAGAGTGGTCAGTGTATATTATAAATTTTTTACCATTGTCTATGTAACAACGCCAATGTTCTAAGGACGTAATCACACTTAGTAACTCACGTTCAGTAATTGAATAGTTCTTTTGAGCATTTGTTAAGGATTTGCTCATGTAAGCTATAGGTTTTTCGATACCATCGAAATCTTGGGTAAGCATTGCTCCTATACCGTAGGCTGATGCATCACAATGTACAGCAAATGGTTTGGTAAAATCAGGACAGGCGAGTATTGGGGTACTAACCAACGCTTGTTTAATAGCTTTGAAAGCTTCATCGGCTTCGGCGGACCATTTAAAAGGTGGAGCTTTCTTTTTAGTAGATGTAAGTTTATTGAGTGGAGCTGATAAAGTACTAAGATTAGGAACAAAACGTCTATACCAACCGGCAGTTCCAAGAAATCTTTTAACATCTTTAACAGTTTTAGGGGTTTGTATATTCAAAATTGCTTGAACCTTAGAAGGGTCAGTATGTAAGCCGTCTTGGTTTACTATGTAACCTAAATATTTGAGTTCATTTCTAAAGAAGGAACATTTAGGGAAGTTAACAGTTATGTTAGCCTGAGAAAGTTTAGAGATTAATTTCGTCAGTAATTCGACGTGCTGTTCGAATGTTGGTGTAGCTATTACAATATCATCTAAGTAACAGAAGATATTGTTATCCAGCATAAGGTCTGATAGAAGATTATCTAAAAATCTTTGCTGCAGGAGCGTTAGTTAAACCAAATGGCATTACCTTAAATTGATACATTCCACGTCCAGGAACATGAAAAGCCGTTTTAGGACGGTCTTCTTTTTTTAATGGAATTTCCCAAAACGCTTTGGCTATGTCAATTGAGGATAAATATTTACAATCTTTTAAATTATCTAAAATATCTGAAATCAAAGGTAATTTGTAAGCATCTTTACGAGTTATGCTATTTAATTTTCGGCTATCCACGCAGAAGCGCCATGTGCCATCTTTTTTAGGAGTTACAATGACAGGACTAAGCCATGGGCTTTCGCAAGGCTCAATTACATCTAGTTTAAGCATTTCATCGACCTCTGTTTTTAGTGCTTTTTGTTTTTCGGGCGATAAACGGTAGCATCGCTGACGAATGGGAGGGTGGTCACCGGTATCGATATGATGTTCAGCAAGGTGAGTTTTTCCTAAAGGTTTAATTACGGTAGAAATTTGTTTGAACTTTTCTATTATTAAATTAGATAATTCTTGTTGCGTTTTAGTTAAATTCTCATAAGTGTGAAGGTTAGTAGAAGTTGAATGAACTAGAAAGTTGTCATTTTGTGAGTTAAATTGATTATTAATGTTGCGAAGTACGCTGGGAGCAATGTTAAATGTTTTCCAGAAATCAATGCCAAGAATTAAAGATTCTTGGATATCTGGAATTACGTGGGCTGTAATTATGGAAAATTTATTATTGTAAATTACCGGAAGTAAAATAGTTCCGATAGATTTGATTGGTTGACCGTTAGCTACGGTACCTAAGATACGTTGGTCCTTCCGTAGTGAGAGACCTGACTTAAGTAAAATTTTGTGTGAGTCCTTACCAAGTATGGTAATGGAACTACCACTATCTAATAAACCGTTTAAAATAAGATTATTAACTTTAATATTTAAATATGGTCGATTTGAATCTTGTTTGTTTTCAAAAAGGAGAGTATTCACATTATTTGAATTTAAAAAAAGTTTTATATAGTTAAGCCAATCAGTCCAATCTTTTTGATCAAAATTATTTGAATTTTGAATGTGTTTAATCTCCTTCTTAATTAGTTTTTTGAATTCGACTTATGACAGTTAGGGCAATGGGGAAATGTGACGTCTTTTAAGCCACATCTGTAACAAACTTTTTGTGTATTTTTACACACAGCAAGGAGATGTGAATTTGTTCTACATCTTGGACAGGCGAAGGTAGTTAATTTTTGGGGTATTGGTTGGTTTTTTACTGCATAGATAGTTTTATTAAATGGGTATTCGGGTATATGCGGTGTAGTTTGATTGTAGTACGTTGTAGTAGTGTGAGATGGTTGTTCGAATGAGGTTGATGGTTGAGAAAACTTCGAGTTATAGTAGGTGGATTGATTATTGAGATTTAAAAGTTTTTCCGTAAATTTACATGATTCGATTAATGAATCGAGAGAAATTAGGTCGGTTTGTGAGATGCGTAAGTTAAATTCTGGTCTGATGTTTCGTAATATTATTTCTATTTTTTCTTTTTCAGAAATTTTTTCGTGTAATTTAGAAAATAAAGATTCCATGTGAGATATATAGATAATAACTCTCTCATTAGGGTTTTGTTTGCGATTATCGATTTGTTTTTTAAGTAAATAATCATGATTACTTATTTCAAAATCTTTTATTAAAAAGGTTCGTAATGTTTGCCAATCTGTTATGGTCTCTTTCTTTGCTCTGAACCAATCTAGAGCGATTCCTGAAAGAAGGTCAAAAATATGTTTGAAAAGTGTGCTCTCTGGTATGTTACGAACAGAAGCAAACTCTTCTATTCTTTGTATAAAATCTCTTGGGCAGCTATCGCCTTTGAACTTGAAGCGTTTGAGGTCGCTAGTGTATTTGTGCTCTCCAATAGAAATTAATTTTTGCGTTAGAGCATCAAAGTAAGAAAGGGGAGGTATGTTGTTGTAAGAAATGGTAGGTGTGCTGTTTATTACAGATTCTGTTGAGTGATATACAGATTGTTGGGGTGTGTTGATAAGCGTGCTGTATCTGTTTTTTAGTTCTGTAAATTCACTGGATAGTGAATTTAGTGTAGATAGTTGTTCTATTGTCAAGTCTTGGTTTATGTCGATCAGGCATATTCTTTTTTGAATATGTGAAATGTATGCTGGAATCTTGTTTTTACGCATTGGATAAGTATTTATGCAAGATTCCATTATTTTCAAACATTTAGTAATCAAAATCAAATCAATCAAAAACAATTTATTTCAAATAGGTGTTTACACACACTTTTAAATAGTCAAAACAAAAAAAATACAATAAAAATAAAATTACAAATAATGTCATGATTCAGATTACAGTCTCAGGTAATGGTATTTGTTTTAGAATCAACATATATATCTTTGTCATTTACATAATCTATTATTTTATAATATCCTCTAGAGCACAAAACTTTTTTGACATGAGTCTTGAATTTATTCTGTGACAAACTAGTTACATTTTCTGGAATTTTATTGTAGAATCTTATACACTGCCCCACAAATGACTTTTTAACCTTACTCAGTCTCGAAAAGGCTATGTCTATTTTATTTACATTTCTTAAATTCAAATTATGCCTGTCACTGTTTTTAGGAAATAAATGCAAATTCTTACGAACGTACATGATGTTTTCATATATAAATTGACTAGCAACAGTTAAAATATTGATTTCTTTGAACTTATTCTGTAACGAGTCACGTGATCGCATCTGATAGATTGCGCGGATAGCTCTTTTCTGCAGGATGAAAATAGTTTCTATATCAGCCGCATGCCCCCACAGTAATATGCCATAAGACATTATACTATGGAAGTAACTAAAATACACTAGTCTAGCAGTATCTACATCCGTTAACTGTCTTATTTTCTTAACGGCATAAGCAGCTGAACTAAGCCTTCCCGCTAAAGTTTCAATGTGTGGTCCCCATTGAAGTGAAACATCCAAAGTTATACCAAGGAACACCGTGGTATTTACAAATTCTAATTTATTACTGTCTAATATTACACTATTATTGACCTTTTTTACATTTGGCAAACAAAATTTTATACATTTTGTTTTCTTAGCATTTAATAATAAGTTGTTCACAGTGAACCAGTTCAGTATCTTTGAAAGAGTGTTGTTTACTTCGTCAATTTCGTTTTCTTTCCTATGTCCGTCATATCTGTAGTGAAGTCATTCGGACTGGTATCTGTAGGTGTGGGACAGTCAGGTAAGACTAAAAGGTTATTTAATTGAGTACGGAGCTCCTCTGCCGTTTGAGTGGCGTTTGGATTTTGTCCTCTCAATCTTAATTCATAAATCACTTCCGGTTTGTTCAGTTCATTAGTATCCATGTTTATGAAACTGTGTTAAAATATTTTTCAATAATTGATAAAAATGTAAAATATTATAAGCAAAATCTTTTTTGTCTTAAAGAGGTAGGTATAGACAATTTATGGAAATGATCCAATCTTTTTGATCCTATTTGTTTGTTTTGAAAGTTATGTCAAGCAATATTGTTAGTAAACAAAAAGAAATAATATTTTTGTTATGAAACGGAATGAAAACTAATAATTGTGTCGAAAGTACATGTAAAATATAATGTGGTATTATCTATGATAATAATGAAATGGCTTACTATGATATGCACATGAATGTGGTGATTTTGTGAAATTGATGCTCTGTTTTACAAAATCAAATAATTTAAAAATTAACGGAATTAAAATAAAGGAAGAAATAAAATTGAAGTAGGCTTGAACTGGTGACGAAGGTAAGGCTCGGAGATGGTGCTGCTCACGTCGTTGGTAGGTGCAAGGATGAAAACTGGTGACGAAGTTAGGGCTCGGAGATCTTGCGGAGATGTAGTGGTTCAGGTTAATAATGTTTTAAAAAAAACTTACAGATCTCCGGTTTATTTATGAATCTTATTTTTATGGATCTTCGGTTTAAAATTACCACGTTTAGGCGCCAGTGTCGCACGGCAGGTTATTAGGTAGGTAGGGAGTGGGTTCCATAAATGATGCCGTGCGTGTTAAATAATTTAATGGTATAATATAATATAAGATATAAGATAAGACCTGAAAATAACATACAAATTATAAAAACGTTAGAACACTGAAATTTTAAATATAAATCACAAACGTATAAAAACATAAATTATTCTTACCCGTAATGGGTCTTTTAGAAAATATTAAAGTATGAATTTATTAAATTTATTGTGATGAGAGCTGATGATCGAGTGTTGTTTTTTAAGGAAATTGTCAGATAGTTTGACAGCGCAGGCGCGGAAAAGAAGAAATAGATGGATGAATAAAGATCGAATGAAAGGAGATTAAATAACTGCGCACCACGCTACAGTTGGAACTACCTAGCTGGACTGTTTGTCCCAGGTATACATATTCGTCAACAACTTCCAGTGTAGAGTCTCCAACCTTTAGAGGAGTGGGTGCGACACGGACATTTAACATTATTTTCGTCTTGTCCATATTCATTTTAAGACCAACTTGTTGAGAGACCTTACTGAGGCCATCGAGCATTGTGCTTAGGTCTTCCATAGTCTCAGCCATGACCACGATATCGTCAGCGAATCGGAGGTGGGATATGTACTCGCCGTTGATATTGATGCCGAGTCCACCCCAGTCCAGAAGCTTAAAAACATCTTCCAGGGCGGCGGTGAACAGTTTCGGAAATATAACGTCTCCCTGTCTCACCCCTCGCTGCAACTGGATAGGTTTCGAGTTCTGGTCCTGGAGGCGAACCGACATGGTGGCGTTTTCATACAGGCACTTCAACACCTCGACGTATCGATGGTCAATTTGGCACCGCTGGAGAGACTGTAGCACAGCCCAGGTTTCGACTGAATCAAAGACCTTCTCATAGTCCACAAACGCCAAGCATAGTGGCTGATTGTACTCTTCGGTCTTCTGTATAATCTGCCGCAGCGTATGTATGTGGTCTATGGTACTAAAGCCTTTTCGGAAACCGGCTTGTTCGGGAGGCTGGAAGTCGTCAAACCTGCGTGCGAGACGATTCGTAATGACTCTCGAAAACAGCTTGTAGACATGACTCAGAAGTGAGATGGGTCTGTAGTTCTTCAGCAGGGTGTTAAGTTAAGTTAATAACTTCTGAAGAGCTTTTAGTACCGGTGATCCACCTGCTTTCAGAAGTTCAGCCATAATTCCATCATCACCCGGTGCCTTGTTGTTCTTGAGCTGTTTGAGAGCCATTCTAATCTCGTACAGGCTGACGTCCGGGATATCTTCGGTATAGTGTCGGGTTAGTCTGGCTCTTGGGTCTTCAGCCAGATCGCTGACAGGCAAACGTGTGGTCTTGTACAATTGTCCATAGAACTTCTCAACTTCTTCCAGCAACTCAGTCTTAGACGATATGGTCCTGCCATCCTCAGTCTTCAGCTTGGTCAGTTGGCTTTGTCCAACAGACAGATCTCTCGCGAATACTTTTGAGCCTTTGTTGTGCTCAATCGCCTCTTTAATACAATTTGCATTATATTGGCGTAAATCGCGAGTTAGGGACTTAGAGATCTGCCTGTTTAGTTGCCGGTACTGAGTAGCGTCTTCAGAGGACTGCAAAACCAATCTACGTCTTTCTTCCATGAGGTTGCTGGTGAAGTCGGAGATTTTTTGGTTCTGTTTGAACGGCGAGTACTACGTACTATAACCAAATAATACTAAATATAAATACGTACTATAACCAAAGAATATCTAAATTATAACCGCGACTACGCACAACACACGTACTAATTTTAATTTTAAATTACTAGTTATCCACCTCCGTGGCGTAATGGTTAGTCCATTCGCTTCACACCAGGAGGTCGCGGGTTCGATTCCCGATGGGGTCAACTTGTAAGACTCGGTTGGTAGAGGTGGTAGGGCATTTTCTAAGCCCGCCTGGCTAGCTACTACCATCTTATCTAAGTCTTGCCGCCAAACATCAGTGTTAACAACATTGATTTGTTCCGGCTTGAAGCTAAAATATCCAGTTCTCCTTTGTGTTGGGGAATCTTGGTGAGCCCGCTTTCATCTTCGGCATAATCGCCACTTACCATCAGGTGAGATCATGCCATTATGAATTTAAAAAAAATATATTTTTCAAAGGAAGTACTACATATTGATAGAAAACCCAATGTGACTAGGTGCTCGTTCAAAACCCGGTAATTCCTTTGTCGCCCGGTTCCACCATTCTTTGGAATGTTAAAACGATTTTTATTTCTGTGTTCACAATAGAACGGGATTAGAAATGGTTGAAAAATTTCTGCTATTGCCTAGAACTCGGCAGAATGTATGATTTTACTTATCTGTGGTGTGGTTTATTTGAGTTTAAATTGCCTTTCTTGTGTTCTTACTGCCTTTTTAAGGTTCCGATATTTCACTATATAAACCCTGATTGTTTGGCCACGTTCGTTCGTTCGTGCGTCCGTTTGTTGTCACACCTATGTCACACCCTGGACACTTCATACAACGGGCCTGAAATTACATTTCAAAAAAGGAATGACGGAACAAACATAATGGCGGCGAAATCCAATAATCTCGACAACCAAACTGTAACCCATCTGTATCAATCTGGGTGAAGAGGGGGTGAGGTCGGAATCTAGAGAGCGGCAGGGAGTGTCCATACAGTATGTTAGTACTAATATACATGGTGACTTTTAATTAGTTCTTGATAACAAAAGACATGTATGTACTCGTGATTACAAACAACTTTCCCAAAGAAACTATATGTCAAGTCAGAAAAAAAATTTTGGTCCTCGATACACAATAAGTTATCAAATCGGCAAAAATGTATAAAGAACCAAATTCTTTTTTCATATTTGACATATGGTTTCTTAGAGAAAGTTGTTTCTAATCACGAGTACATTCATGTCCTTTGTTGTCAAGAACTAATTAAAAGTCACCCTATACAGGATGTAACAAAATTGGTGTAGGTCCCGTTAACTGGGGGTTCTACTAGTCATAGTGAACAACTTTCTCCATGGAAACCATAGTCAATTCTCAAAAAAAAAATGGACCCTCCATACTAAAATGTACAAAATCGGTCGATCAGCTGATCGATTTGTATGAAGAGTAAAAAAAAATTTTTACGTTTTCAGCAAAGTCGTAGAACAAAAGTTGTTCGGTATGATGAGTAGAAGCCCCAGTTAACGGGACCTACACCAATTTTGTTACACCTTGTATATATACTTTGCATATGTTGTTGTTAGAGCGCGGTAACTAACAGAAGAAAGTTAAATAGTTATTGGTGTAACAAGGGGCACACGGTAATATATAGTTCCAAGGGCGCTAGTGTGAATGCTGAGCCACACCCCGGACACCTTATACAACGGGCGAGAAATGACATAACTAAAACAAATGACGGTGCAAATGAAATAAAAGCGAAATCCTATACGTTCGAGAACCAAACTTAAACCAATCTGTATCAACCTGGGTGACGAGGGGGTGAGGTCACAATCTAGAGAGCGGCAGGGAGTGTCCATACCGTATGTTAGTACTAATATATAAAATTTACCTATGTTGTTGTTAGAGCGCGGTAACTTAACAGAAGAAAGTGAAATAGTTATTTGTGTAACAAAGGGCACATGGTAATATTTTGTTCCAAGGGCGTTAGCATGCGTTAGTTTGAATGCTGAGCCACACCCCGGATACTTCATACAACGGGCGAGAAATGACATTACTAAAAACAAATGACGGGACAAATGAAATCGCGGCGAAATCCTACATGTTCGAGAATCAAACTTAAACCAATCTGTCCTGGGATCAACCTGGGAGATTAGGGGGTGAGGTCGGAATCAAGAGAGCAGCAGGGAGTGTCCATACTGTATGTCAGTACTAATATGTATACTTTGGCTGAGCTACATTAGCACAGGATTAAAAAGTAGAATCCTGAGATTAGCCAGAAATATTAATATACGTCGCCCGACTATAAAATGTTTTGGCCCCGAGTGACATACACACAATTTTTCATCACGACCTATGAGATAACAGAAGCACAAAGGCGGACCAATCAAAAGAGAGATAGCTCAAACTCCAGCTCGAACGTGAACCATTCAGAAGAGTGAAACCAAAACTTTCAAGGGAACAAAGTAGAAATTTGTTCGCACTTATTAAAAACCAATAGATATAAAGAATATTGTTGCTTACTTACCCTACATTTTGATTTTAATCAACTAATATAATTTAATCCAAGAAATCCCAAGAATCCTCATATAATAAGAGGGCTTCGTTTTGTACAAAGTTTGCTAACAGACCTTAGTTTAAACAGTCGAACTGCGAGTTAATTTCGTTTTTAATTAACCGACTGCGATGGCAATCCATTTTGGCGGGAAAATTCTCAAATTAATTACGTCAGCCGATGCTGGTCGCGGCACCACTTGGCAACGCAAAGGGACGTTTGAATTCGCTTGCCAAGGATTTTACTATTATTTAATCTTGGTAACGGAGATATTTTGATACACACTGTCTGAGAGATTGTCGAGCTTTGATTTGACCTTCAGTAGGTACTTATCCCTTTACGTCATCTCTGTCCTATTTCGTATATGCCAAACGGTTTAAATGAAGTCAGACACTGCGTCACCTGGAACACAGATAAGCAAACTTGCTGAACGGGTACTGCTCGTTAAATGTTCTTTGAATGTAAAATGTTTCTTGGCTCGACGATACATATTCCGTGCCTCCGAAACAAAAGTATGAATCCCAAACTCCTAAATGTACTTATGAGTTTTTTGAAATTTACGTACTTAAGGCGAGGTATATTGATTGGAACAGTTGTCTCTGTCTTTTTCTTTACGTGTAAAGAGTAAAAAAAATAACCACGCTTTTTCAATGGTTTTTAGTTACAATCAAAAACTACAATGAAAGTATAAAAAATAATAACATTACTCACTTTGTATTATCATAACAAATATTGTTGTATATTTTTTTAAATTTATGCTTCAAAATATGTATTAGTCATACATAACTAGAGTTGAAAGTAACGGTGTAGATCTATCTTTGGGATTTTTTTCTATAGAAACAAAACTGCTTAGTCGTACAATGTAAACTCTATATAGCGACACTCAAGGGACCGGGTATTTTGTAACGTTATTGAGAATTTTCTTTATACGGAGAGAAATAAGCGTCAAAGTAAACCAACACTGGAGCCAGAAAATTTTGACGTTTCAAAGAGTGAATCGTTATATCGAGTGACGTTTTACAGAGTTTACACTGTATTTCTAATAGCTTTAGACTTTCAGGAACATCATCAAAAATAAGGGTATTTTTTTCAATCTCGGGTTTTCTATCGTTTAGGAGTAATTGAGGTCCAAAAATAACGAAAATCAGTAATATTACCGCCTTAATTAAGATACCAATTGATGAAATAATCCTTATCGTTATACCTACGTCACTGTATGCGCTAAACTACGTTTTAAAGCAAATTTCGTAAAAAGCGAGACCAGAGTTTATACTGATAGTGATATCATTGACTTGCCCTTTACTATCATCTTATAGATAGAGGGTAACTTTTTAGGGTTTCATAGACCCTAAGGGTGACCTTATCACTAAGCCTCTGCTATCCGTCCGTCTGTCTGTCTATCTGATGGTTGTAATTTATAAACCGTAATAGGTAAACAAGAACAACGCCTGCGAAGAAACTCGAAGGTTGTGTGTGAAGTCGACCAACCCGCACTGGGCCCGCGTGGTCGACTAAGGCCTAATCGCCCTGATTCAGGGTAGGCTCGAGCCCCTCGGTGGGGACGTATATGAGCTGTAATGATGATGATGATGATGAATAGGTAAACAACAGAGACATAGAGAGAGAGAGAGAGATTCAGAAAGTGTTTTTTTTAACGCGAAGAAACTAGCGCCATCTAGTATGATGGTACGGAACCCTATGTGTGCGGTTCTGACTCGCACTTGGCCGTTTTTTAACTAGCTTTTGCCTGCAGCTTAGCCCGCGTGGACATCGCTTTTATGACTGTCTCTGAATATTTTTCAAGATCTGTCGGGAACCATATCGGGAGAGTGTGTATTTCTATTGCCGATATAACAACAAATACCTATTAAAAAGAAAAAAAAAGGAAAGATGTTCAAACGTAATTGGAAAATGATTAAATAATTTGTCAACTAGAGGGAAATAAAAAACGAGATAATAAAAAAAACCTTAAAAAGGGTTGATTTGTCGTGAGTTCTGCCGTATGAACAACTAATTTTGACTTTTTTTAGTTTACCTACCTACCTGTTGGTAAGTCACGCACGGCAGTAATATCAAAAATAGGTACTAGATATACTAATCTATACCATATATCAACCAAAAAAAATCAAAAGGTAAACATACGTACAAAGGAATTAACATTTAAAACTGCCTAATCCCTACTATTAATACAATCACAAATCCAAGAAAAACCGTCACTTGCACTTCGCACACGGCTCCCTGAATCAAAAAAATATTTTCAAACAACCACAATATTTTATCTAACGAAACTCCAGACGATAAAATAAGACACGAAAAAATTGTCACCCCCCCTTTAATGTTTAGGGAAGGCAGGTACCCTAATTATTTTTTAAAGATTTTATTTTGCGTTTGTTGGTGAGATTAATATGTATATGTTACGGCTTAAGGTAGGTGTGAACATAAACTTAAGATTAGCCGGCTAAAGTTAAGATTAGCCAGCTAAACTTCACCCAGAGGGGAGCCTGTAAAATCACGACCGAACCAAGTGTCGCTCGCTTCGCTCGCTCACCACCCAAAAAAACATTACCCAGCCAGTGTTGGGTAGACCTTGTTGTGTACGGTTAAACGCCGAATACCAACCAACATTCGGACTTTACCCAAACAACTTTAGCCGGCTAATCTTAAGTTTATGTTCACACCCACCTTTAGCCGTGACATATACACAAGTATTAAAAGAGCCCCTAAGTTAAACCGCGGGCAGACGAACGATGGACATGCCGAAATTACAAGGGTTCCTTTTTGACTACCTAACCGAAAAGGAACCTTGTATAATATGCGCTATTTTTAAAACCAATGTCTCTTTCTGTACATAGTTTTCTCTTTGCTCGCCTTTCTACCCATCCGTACACCACTCCACACAAGTTCTAAGAGAGAGCTATCCCGTGTAAGTCGCCTCGGTAAATTTACTGTGACGCTACAATTCCGTAGTTCTCCTTTTATTTTATCTATGGCATGGTCTCGTGACGCTACTAAGGATTTGTTTCTGCTCATCGCCTTAGCTGGTTTAATTTTGTATGGAAAATGGAGTACGATTATCATCGTTCTCTTCGAAAGCAGATAATATCTCCGCCAGGGGAGGTGGTATGCCTGAGGTCCGACCATGGACCAACCGTGGATGTTTTTTTTTCTCGAAAGGACAAGCTTGTTGTTTACAACTTCACCGGACGGGGAGGCGAGTGCGGAGGGCACTCAAATGAAATGTAAAACAAAAAGGTGAAACTGCCTAAGGGCACCCAGGTGGGCACTAACCTCGACTTAGGTCATTGCTTGGAGGGGGTTGCATTGGAGAGAACCGTGGATGGTTGGCACTTGAATGAATTTATTGCATGATTTACTTGAAATTCAATTTTTTTGTTGTTTTATTTTTAAGGACATGTGATGTGATTTCTTGTGGTTTTCTGTAATCTCTCACTTTATCTTAATATTATTTTTCTTGACATGCATTTTTTTTTGACATTTATACATTGATTTTATTTTTATTTTTACTTGTACTTACTTTATTTTGCATTTCATAATATTTTCAATTTGAATTAGGACATGAATTGAACTGGCAAATTTGCGTTATCTCAATGTTACTTATCATATTTGTATTGTTTGTGTATGTACTTAATTACTTATATTTAAATTATTGACATTTCAAATACAATGTACATTGTTTGTGATGATTGATATTGTATATTAAATAACGAAGAAATTTCAATAGTGCATTCTCTACACATCTATGTTGTACAGTAGTTTGATCTCTCTTTGCCTATGTTAAGGTTCACATTTCCCCGTGGTGGGTTTACGTTTGGTACCACCCACCATATTACCAAAAATCAAAATTTTTACTTGGCTGCCCAAAAAGGAGGGTAATGTTTCGAATGTTTGTATGAATATATAAATAAAATGATTTTATTTATACGTATTACGATTTTGTATGTATATATGTATGTTTCTTTGACTGAACCTGTAGCCTAAACGGTTTGATGGATTTTGGAGTGCGAGGCGTCGTTACCCTACTGCCGAAAAAAGAAGGGTTATATTTTAATTAAATTGGTTAGGTTCTCCTCACACCACACTTTATTTTAACAAGGTGTTAGAATAGAAGTTTTTAATTTAGTTTCACGAGTGAAAGCTCACCTTTAGGTAATAAGATTCCGTGCTTCGCAAGGTACGCTAAGCCGTTAGACACACCGGTTTCTATCAACAGATGGCAGTTGTAAAGCCCTGTGGGAGGCCTTCATATCATCATATCAGCCGAAGGATTTCCACGACGACCGGTTTTGCGCTGCTCACATCCAGCGGCTTCCCGCGACCTTCACCAGGTCATCAGTCCACCGAGTGGGAGGCCTACCTACGCTACGTTTTCCGGTGCGCGGTCGCCACTCGAGAACTTTAGTGCCCCAAGGCCATCTGTTCTACGAGCTATGTGCCCGCCCATTGCCACTTAAGTTTAGCAGCTTTGAGAGCTATGTCGGCTATAGCTATATGGCTATGTGAGAGGCCTTATAGGCAGTTAACTTCTATCAGTGAAGTTCACCCCCCAAAAGCCTCCACTAATCAAGACTTGGTCCCATCTGTAGAGTAAGGCCTAACCGCCCCAATTTTGTGAAGAATCTCATGCCTCAGTAGTGGTACATTTCTTTTTTATACACAATTGGTAAGCCCTTGGCATCATCTCACCTGATGATGTGCGACGATCAGAGATGGAGGCGGGCCTACCAAGATTCCCTAACGCAATGGGGAACTGGCTATATTATCTTCATGCTGAAATATATCAATGCTATTAAAATTGATGTATGGTGGCAAGACTTTGATAAGATGGCCCTACCACCAACCAAACAGAGTCCGGGAATCGAACCCGCGACAACGTGGTGTGAAGCGAATGGATTAAACATTCCGTCACAGAGGTTTTTAAAAAACAAAATTATATTTGCAGTTGGTAATAGAACATTTGGTATGGAAAATCTACGAACTTTTAAGAAATCCGTTCACACATGTTAAGTTTGTCGACTATTACTCCTAAAATGACAAAGCCTACTTAGCCGTAATAATTTTCCTTCACAGTTGAGTATACTCGTATGTCCTACTATTTAAAATTTTTAATCAGATGACCTAAAATAGCATTTAGCTGGTCTGGTACAGGAAAGGGGCACTTGACTCTAACAAAAATTATCACTTTAAAGCAATTTTTTTTTTATTCACAATTGGTAAGCCCTTGGCATTATCTCACCTGATGGTAAGTGACGATGATGCCGAAGATGGAAGCGGGCTTACCAAGATTCCCCTACGCAATGGAGAACTGGTTATCTTATCTTCAAGCCGACACATTAATGTTAATATTTCATATTACCTCCCTGAATCGAAAAATGGTTTGAACAAACTCGCAGGATTTGTTAGCCGTTGGTCTTATACGCAGTTCGTCCAAACAGTCATCAAGTCTTGTTTCGTTTAGTACGCATTTCGCCTAACATGGATTTAGTCCAACACGCATTTCGTCCAACAAGGTATTAGTCCAACACGCATTTCGTCCAACAAGGTATTAGTCCAACACGCATTTTGTCCAACAAGGTATTAGTCCAACACGCATTTCGTCCAACAAGGTATTAGTCCAACACGCATTTCGTCCAACAAGGTTTTAGTCCAACACGCCTTTCGTCCAACGTACAATTTGTTCTAGTTGTACCGTCGGCAGATGGCGTTGGATCATTAAGAATCCTTCATCACCGCTCTTTTTTTAAATTATGTAAATGATGCTTGTTATGCTTAAGCGATCTCCTTTCTGGTGAGATAGATACATCCTAATTCTGAATAAAATCTCTTTACCGCTTTTAAGTTTCCATACGTTTTTTTAAATTAGGTAAATGATGCTTGTTATGTCTATGCCTCTTTCTGTGAGATAGATACCTACAGTCTAATTTTGAATTAAATCTCCTTAGACAGGAAATTGCGGTAGTTAAATAATTATTTTTGAATTAATAATATTAATATTAATTCATATTAATTAATTGGAATTGCACTTGTTTATTGTGTGAAGATCCTAAATATACAACAGCTGAACCTACCCTTATTTACATTTTCTTAGCAACCAGCGGCCCTAACGAAAACATTGCTAAGATGAATTGAAGCAAACGTGGCGTAAAAATATTTTTTGTGTGGTTTTTCATCGTTTGTGGATTAAATTCTACCTCTCATCATTATCATATCAGCCGAAAGACGTCCACAGTTTTGCTTCATGTTTAACCAGGTCAGCTAACTTTTATTTATTGTATATCAAATTTGCTAAGTAAATATGTATATAGTCCGTTTACCCACTTCTAAAACTCGATCCGTAGCATCATGAGCAAGTCGCACAATGAGCAAGTTACGCAAAATGTGCAGTTTTTGTAATGTGCAGGTCGCAAAATGTGTAAGTTGCAAAATGTGCAGGCCGTAAAATGTGCAGGTTGCAAAATGGGCAGGCAGCACGCAAAATGTGGGATTACACGCATAATGACATATCTACGAATAATTACACACACGCATAATGACACTCTCATACACACTTGCACATAACCACACACGTACGGCCGCACACACACATACACACACTTTTTACACACACGTTTTAAGTCGCGGAACTTGCACGTTTCACGATCTGCACGTTATACTACCTACACATTATGCTACTTAAGCTAGTGCTCATTTTGCGACTTGCTTATTATGCTAAGGATCCCTAAAACTATCTACACCAAAGATTGAGTGTGAACATTTCTAGCATAACTTGTAATAACCGAGATTATATTTCTTTTTATTTAGATAAGGGCATAAAATAATATGCAACAAATTAGTGTATTCTAGAAACTAGTATCACACCTCGGTCACTGGCGATCAATTGTATGAAACAAACGCCTTCCTACGCACACAGTCTAAGCTCGTGTAGGTGAACGCGTACCATGCTTGTGTGAGTGAGATAAGACGTGCTAGGTTTGGTGGGAGATATTTGAGCGGGGGTGGGCGGCACTTTCAACGAGAGGTAGGGAGTGACCATACTGTACGTAGTACTCTTTATTATACTGTGCTAGTATGTAAAATTAAGGTTGTTCTAAGAAAGGTGCATAATTTCGTCTACTCGTCTATCTGACTGTTACAGTCGATTTACTTGGAGACTATGAGTACTATTAAGTCACTGATTTCCGTAATGGACAAATTACGGTAATGACGAACTGCGTAATTGACCACTTGCAATTTGGGATAATCGCGATATGGACGAGCTGCGTAATGAACGAACTGCGATATGGATAAACTGCGTAATTGACGAACTGATATATGGACGAACTACGTAATGGACGAACTGCGTAATGGATTAAAAAAATACCTGATGGACGAACTGCGAAATGGACGAACTGCGTATAAGACCAATGGCTAACAAATCCCTCTGTCTCTATGTAGGGAAGGTACCGTTTTTTTTTAATTACTCTACCACTTAGTCGGCGTGATTTATACGTATTATGCCAAATTTCAGCTTTCTAGTACTAATAGTCTCTGAGCTAAGCCAGGGACAGACGTACAGACATGGCGAAACTATAAGGGTTCCTTGCTAAAAACAGTGTATTGTTTTCAGGTATTATGTATGTAATTTAATATTTTATTTCATTTTATTTGGGAAACAAACAGTATTTTTATTATGTATGTTTGTTTCTTTATTCCACGATATCTTCTAAACAGCGTGATGGATTTTAGAGTGCGGGGTATCGTGACATAGGATACATTTTAGAGTGCGGGGTATCGTGACATAGGATACATTTTAGAGTGCGGGGTATCGTGACATAGGATACATTTTAGAGTGCGGGGTATCGTGACATAGGATACATTTTAGAGTGCGGGGTATCGTGACATAGGATACATTTTAGAGTGCGGGGTATCGTGACATAGGATACATTTTACCCGACTTCCCAAAAAGAGGGATTATGTTTTTAACCGACTTCGAAAAAAGAAGGGGGATTCTCAATTTTACCGTATGTATATATATTTATGTGTGTTCGCGGATAACTTGGTCGTTTATAAACCGATTTTGATGATTTTTGTTGCAAAGGAGATATCGCAAGGGTGGTACCATAATAAGGGAACCAGGATCTGATGATGGCATCCCAGAGAAATCGAGGGGAACCTTAGTTCCTGTTTGAAGTCGGGTTTTTTTTGCAAAGGAGATATCGCAAGGGTGGTACCATAATAAGGAAACCAGGATCTGATGATGGCATCCCAGAGAAATCGAGGGGAACCTTAGTTCCTGTTTGAAGTCGGGTTTTTTTGCAAAGGAGATATCGCAAGGGTGGTACCATAATAAGGAAACCAGGATCTGATGATGGCATCCCAGAGAAATCGAGGGGATCCTTAGTTCCTGTTTGAAGTCGGTTTTTTTTTGCAAAGGAGATATCGCAAGGGTGGTACCATAATAAGGAAACCAGGATCTGATGATTGCATCCCAGAGAAATCGAGGGGAACCTTAGTTCCTGTTTGAAGTCGGTTTTTTTTTGCAAAGGAGATATCGCAAGGGTGGTACCATAATAAGGAAACCAGGATCTGATGATGGCATCCCAGAGAAATCGAGGGGATCCTTAGTTCCTGTTTGAAGTCGGTTTTTTTTTGCAAAGGAGATATCGCAAGGGTGGTACCATAATAAGGAAACCAGGATCTGATGATGGCATCCCAGAGAAATCGAGGGGAACCTTAGTTCCTGTTTGAAGTCGGTTTTTTTTGTTCAAAATTATAATCATGCAGACGGGTTTTTATTTTTTTTATTAATCGCTACCTACCTACATTTAGTGATGCAGTTATCTGAGTTATCTATAAGTATGAAACTATTTGACCTCATTTCAACAAATAACATATCCAGCGAGGATGACACGTATATCCCACAATCTGACAAAGCATATTTCGAATAAGTTATTGCCGATATTATTATGATTCATATAGCACTATATTTTCTATTGGTGCTTCTCATATTGTTACGGATTATGCAATATGTTACGCTAACCTAAATACATAATATAATAATTTTTGGATACTTTTAAAGTTCCCTGTGTGTGCGATGCCTTGAGCACAAATACAAATATTCTTTTTTATTTTTTTTATTATATCAGCTCATATACGTCTCCACCGAGGGGCTCGAGCCTACCCTGAATCAGGGCGATTAGGCATTAGTCGACCACGCGGGCCCAGTGCGGGTTGGTCGACTTCACACACAACCTGCGAGTTTCTCCGCAGGCGTGTGCAGGTTTCCTCAAGATGTTTTCCTTCACCGTAAAAGCAATCGGTAATGTGAAGTACGTAAGTTTTTGAAAAACTCATTAGTACATTGGCCGTCCAGATTTGAACCTGGTACCTATGGTTAGATGGACCGAGTCGTTACCGGTTGAGCCACCGACGTTTTTTTACTAATATTATTTATTTGCCATTAAAGTGTAAGTGTAACAACTACCACACCCTGGACACTTCATACAATGGGCCTGAAATGACATTTCAAAAAAGGAATGATGAAACATACAAAATGGCGGCAAAATCCTATACGTTCGACAACCAAACTGTAACCAATCTGTATCAATCTGGGAGACGAGGGGGTGAGGTCGCAATCTAGAGAGCGGCAGGGAGTGTCCATACTGTATGTTAGTTCTAATATATATACTTTGCCTTGAGCGCCTGGTGTGCACCTGTCTGGGTGTCCCAGGTCTTGTGGGATGATACGGTTTCGAGAATCACCATTGATTCTTAATAACACTGTGGGGAGGGGCTTGTAGACCTTAAATTCTTCCTACGCTACGTTTTCCGAAACGCGGTCTTCGATTTTCTCGGTCTTCCACTGTGGAAATCCTTAGGGGAAGCCTCTGTTCAGCAGTGGACGTCTTTCGGCTGATGAAAAATGATACATACATTATTTTCTGTAGTAAGGGTTTGCTGGAAGAAAAAAAAGGTTTCTGTAGTTTAAGTATCAAATCTGTGTTGTATGTGATAAGGGGTAATCCATTGATTATGTAAGCACAAAATCTGAGGAAGGGGTCACCAAGTCTCATTTCAAAGAAGAAGAAATGAAATGATGTTTTTTTAATGGAGAGAAAATACCACTTTTTGGACTAGTCGATACGATCGTTCAAATGTATTTACAGACGATTTTCAACATTAAGGATGTTGGTTAATTAAAATAGATTTTTCGTTCAATACATACATTGAACATATTAAAAAATCTAAATAAAATTATAGGGGATATCTCACTTTAGGGGGAAGGAGTTACCACCACATCTCACAAAATCTTACAAAGGGGGAAGGGGGGGTCGAAATTATTTAGTACTTTACGTATTTAATGGATCTCCCCTAAGCATCTTTGTAAGTTATTTACAACTTTGAATTTAGTGTGAACAAAAGTTGAACCGTTCAAAATTGGAAACCAACACATAAAAAACATGAAGTAGTAAACTGAAACAAAAAATCGCCCAAGTGCGAGTCGGATTTGCACAGGAAGGGTTCCGTAGCATCGGTCAAGATTTAACACTATGTAATTTTTATATACATTTCACGATTCATAAAAAAAACATGTTTCTACGTTTTTTAGGGTCCCGAGGGTACAAGGGTACCCTTTTAGTTTCGCCATGTCTGTGTATCCGTCTGTCGGTTTGTCCGTGGCTTCACTCACCTAAAAAGGTGCTCATTAAAATCTTCATTTTTTTTACCTCCCCTATATTTACGGAGGGGTGAATTATTTTTTGCTAACGTACTGCTATCGTGTTGAATAGGTTTTTTAAACTATTTTTTTTATTCAGGGATTGGTTTGCAAAATATTAAGCTTTTAAAATTCAAATTTTGGTTCTAGTTAAGTGGCCCCAACAAGCTAAACCACAATTTCAGGACATTTGAAAAAAAATATGTAAATGGACACATAATCAATTTAAAAGAGCCCGACTCGCACTTGGCCGGTTTTTTATTTTATTTTTATTTATTATTATTATAGCGGCGATTGAAATACACACACTATAAAAATTTAACTGTCTACCTATTACGGTTCATAAAATATAGCCTACTGACAGACACACAGACGGATGGACGGACGGACACAGGAGGCTTTGTAATAGGTTCCCGTGGCACCCTTTGGTACGGAACCCTAAAAACTCCTTACCAAGGAATGCATGAGAATCCTATTTCGCAACGGATTCCTGATTCTCCGGAGAACATTGTAGCTCGCGCACGCCGCACGCGCCTTTTAGATTACAAAAAGAAAAGAAAATGGCGGCTTTGACGGATAATGATGTCTATGTGGTATTATGTTTTTTTTGTTCACAATTGGTAAGCGCTTGGTGTCATCGTGCCTGATAGTTGAGGTACCATTTTTGGGCTCCGAAGTCGACAAAGAACCCTTATAGTTTCGCCATGTCTGTAGCTGTAATTTCCATGGGTATACAATATACATGTCACCGTAAAATTGTAAAATTGTAGATATATAATCTAACGGGATCTATCTCGCGAGATTGTGAACTGTCGAAAGATTGTGAACCGTAATATACTGCTGAAGTCGCGGGCAGCGCAGGACCATTCGTCTTTGGGGGAGACGTTTGTCCAGCAGTGGACGTCTTTCGGCTGATATGATGTATAGACCAAAAGTTGTATTTTGTCACTCAGGTCAGCTAATGATGGAAAGTTTGTCTCCTTAACTTTCATGCTGCTGAGATGATGATGGAAGCCACAAGACTCTATATCGGTTAATGAAACCTTTACGATTTAATGATATCCTATTGGCGATTATCCAACCGGGTTTAAGGTTGTTAGGTGGAGCATTATCACTAAAAAAAAGTAGAGAAAAATAAAAACCGACTTCAAAAGGAAATTCACTCAAAATAATAAAATAATATTTGTATAAATACACAAAATCAACCAAAAATAGGTAACGAAATCAAAGGAAGGTACGAATCAAATCAGGGTCTAAAATTATTTGAGTTCGATGCTAGCAAAGCCATCGAGTCTAAAATATTTGATAGGCAGCGCAGAACCGGTCGTCGTGGAAATCCTTGGGGGAGGCCTATGTCCAGCAGTGGACGTCCCTCGGCTGATATGATGATGATGATGAAGTAGGTCTGCACTGGTACCGACCACAAAATAATTGTAGGCCCCTAATTGGATTCGTACCGTCCTTTGATTTCTTTATTGTTGATCAATTTCGTGTAAATATATAAATATTATTTCATTATTTTGAGTAAATTTCTTTTTGAAGTCGGTTTTTAGTTTTTCTATTGTTTTACTTGTTTTCTAAAAGCTGTATTGAAAAAGTAGTACTCATGTGTAAAAATTAATTGGAAAATTGGATACAGTTTACCACCCTTGTACCATAAATAACTATTGTTGCATACCAGCAGTCATAAAAGTTTGCCGTGGGATACACCTGCTTCTACATTTTTTTTCTGTAGTTACATCCTACTAGAAGGACCTTCCGTCCTCCGCAGACCTCTGACCTCCGACATCCTTCCGAGGAGAAGGAGTTTCCTTCAACGCGCAGCCAAAAAAGCGAGACCAAACACAATATATGTAAGCTTATTTTTAAAAGCTTTATATTGCTTGCCATTTTAGTTAGTTTGGGACAAATTAATTGATTGATTGATTGAAAACACTTTATTGCTAGCATAAGAGCAAAAAAAGGTACGATGATTAAGGAAGTTGTACATATAGGCGGTTTTATCGCTAACAACGATCTTTTCCAGACAACCTTTAGGTGGAGGAAATATGAAAAATCATTATTTAAAAGTAAAACTATCACAGATAAGTAGGCTTTTTAGTTAAGGAGTAATAGTCGACCAACTTAAGGTGTGCAAATCTTCAGAACCAGAACTATTTCCCGATTTCCGATTGAGCTGAAAATTTGCATACAATTTAAGTTTCTAGCATAAGTGACGTCATTCTAAATCCAATATGGCGGACTCCCAAAGATGACGGACCAGTTATTTTTATGCACCTCCATGATATGAGTATCAAATGAAAGGCTTTGCTAAAAAGAATACGAAATAATTAAAATTGTTCTCAAATGAAAGATTTTACTTAAAAAATAGGTTTTTCGAAAATCATTATTTGTAAATCAGCCTACTTTAGTTCACTGTTGGGTAAGACTCTTCTTGGGTACGACATTAACATAGCCTTTTTCCTACCAATTCCTTTCGGTTTCTTATGGTTGCCTGGAAGAAATAGCTAAAAGCGATAAGGCCGCCTTTGCACTGAATATAATTAAATTGAGTTTTGACGTTCTTTTTGGTGTAAAATATAGGATACTTATTTACTATATTCATACGTGTACGGCAGGTGCATCGTAATATACTCGTAATAGTAGTTTAAGGCGTCGGTGGCTCAACCGGTAACGACTCGGTCCATCTAACCAGAGGTACCGGGTTCAAATCTGGACGGCCAATGTACCAATGAGTTTTTCAAAACTTACGTACATACTTACCGATTGCTTTATCGGTGAAGGAAAACATCGTGAGGAAACCTGCACACGCCTGCAAAGAAACTCGAAGATTGTGTGTGAAGTCGACCAACCCGCACTGGGCCCGCGTGGTCGACTAAGGCCTAATCGCTCTGATTCAGGGTAGGCTCGAGCCCCTCGGTGGGGACGTATATGAGCTGTAATGATAGTAGTTTAAGGAACTGTTGCATAATGACGGGTATTATAACACAAGCATAAGTTTAAGGCGGTAATATTACAGACTTTAGTTTTTTTTTTACGTCAATTACTGCTAAACGGTGAGGTTGAAAAAAATACCCTTATTGTTGATGATGTTCCTTATAGTCAAAAGCTATTAGAAACACGATTGAGCAGTTTTTCTTCGATAGAAAAAAAACCCAAACATATTTTTACACCGTTACTTTCAACTCTAGTTACGACTAATATTTTGAAGTTTAAATTTAAAAAAATATACAGCAATATTTTTTTTGATAATACAAAGTGAGAAATGTTATTATTTTTAATACTTTCATTTAGAAAATTTAAACCAAACGAAAAAACATTGAAAAAGTACAAAAGTGTGGTTATTTTATTTACTTTTTACACGTTAAAAAAAATAGAGACAACTGTTCCAATCTATACCTCGCTCGGTTTTTAACCGAGCCTTGTCGAGGTTTATAGTAGTATCATGCGAGTATTTTAATACACATTTATGTAAAGTTTTATACACTACTTTATCTTATCTCATAATTTAGGATTGAAAGTACTGAATAAAAGATAATTTAAAAAGAAAACTCGCGAAATCCAGTACCTACAACAAAACTTATCATAGCGCCAAAACTCAGCACATCACCGCGCATGCGCTAAAGCGGGCGCTGTAACAGACAGGTAAAACAATGACGAAGCAAAAAAGTTCGATGAGTAAAAATTACAATAATAGTACATTTCTGCAGCGGCCAGCAAAAGAGGCATTGATGGACAAACGTGTAAATGTGAACATATTATTTGAAAATACCGTAACTGAATGTACACGCGCCAAAGTGTTGATTTGTTTTTTTTTTCATTAAGCAGCTTTCTATTTGCTAGCCAGTTCGAAATTTAAATAAAGCAGCATTATTTTGACAACTTTCTCCAAGATAAATCAAAATTGGTGTACTGGCCAAATACATGCGAGCAGCGGCCGGCAAAATTTGTATGAAAATCCATATCTGTCGTGTTTAGCGGCTAAATATCGTGTAATTTAAAAATTGAACGATCTTTTACTCCGAAACATGGCAACCAAGGAGGTAACTTATCAAAGGTTTTATTTATTTAAATTTCGAACTGACTTGCAAATAGAACGCTGTTTAATGAAAAGAAAAAAAACAAATGAACACTTTGGCGCGTCGTTGTTCGTCATTGATTTTGATAAAGTAATTATATTGAAGTTTTAATTTCCGCGCATCGTTTGAGTAAAGTACTATACAAGCTTTGGCAACAACTAGGCATTAATTGACCTACGCCTCGGTCCACATTTACACGTTCGTCCGTCAATGCCTCTTCTACTGGCCACTGCAGTAATGTAGGTACTATTAGGTACTTAATTTTTAACTAATTCCTACTTAAAGTTTAAAGTGGCCCAAACATTTTGTACTTTAAAGTCAACAAAGCGAACAAAAATGTAATCTTGAGTTTCAGCGTAACACGAGTATAAGCTATGCTCTTTTTGTGCAAAACTTAGCACAGTCAGGGTTAATTTCTTCCCCTTGCATAAAACTATGTGCAGTTGTACGTAGATATGCCTCCTAGCTATACAGCGCTAGTGAAGGAAACCATTCGGACTTTTTAGCTAAGTAATAGACATTATATACAGAGATTTCTACAGGATATTTTTAAAGTAAATAAACTTTTAGGGTTTCGTACCTGCAAAGGAAAAAACGAAACATTAATAGGATCACTCGTGTGTCTGTCTGTCCGTCGTCCGTCTATCACAGCGATTTGCTCGGACACTAATGATGGAGCGATTGAATTGAAATTAGGTACACATATGTAAGTCAGAGACCGAAAAATGGACATGTTACGTGAGTTAACTAATTTTAAATATGGGGGCACTTTTTGGGGGGGTAAATTAGAAATTTGTAAAAAAGTTTTACACACTTTATTGTGTGACATATCAAATGAAAGGGTTTTTTTTTATAATCTCAAATATACAGATATGCGAATCTAACGAACATACCCGCGCCCTAAACATACATATCTCTTCTCATCTTATCAGCTCATATACGTCCCCACCGAGGGGCTCGAGCCTACCCTAAATCAGGGCGATCAGGCCCTAGTCGACCGCGCGGGCCCAGTGCGGGTTACTCGACTTCACACACAACCTTCGACTTTCTTCGCAGGCGTGGGCAGGTTTCCTCACGATGTTTTCCTTCACCGTTAAAGCAATCGGTAAGTATTTGTACCGTTGAAAAAGTCATTGGTACATTGGCCGTCCAGATTTAAACCCGTTTCAGATGTACCTACCAAATGGTAAGAAGGACCGAGTCGTTACCGGTTGAGCCACCGACGCTTTTATAGCCAGTTTCCCATAGCGTAGGGGAATATTGGTAAGTCCGCTTTCATCTTCGGCATCATCGTCACTTACCACGAGCAACGAGGCTCAGATTAAATAAAAGTTCAGACAGAATCTTACTTAAATTCAATGTGAAGCCAATCAAAACCACTCTAAGCCTGTACGTACACTGTACACGCACACTTACACATCAAAGCCACTCCAAAATACTCGATATCATAGTATTTGCTAAGACGTCGTCGAAGACATGCACACACAACACACGATACTTAGCGCACACATGCTTTAATAACTCTAGGAATTCATTAAAAATTAAAAAACCGACTGCGTTAAAACTTAACCCCTCTTTTTGATCAGTCGGGTAAAAATGTAACCTATGTCACTCCTGGGATCAAGACGAATCAAAAGATACCTCATACGTTAAAATCCTTTAAGCCGCTCAGGATGTAGCAGGAAACATAGAAATCTACATACATACACTCATAAACCGTAGCCCTCCCTCTGAGGCAGTCGGGTAATGAGTCAGTCGGGTAAAAAGTGGCTTCAACTCAATGACTTATATATTACTGGCTTAAGGACCCGGCCAACGCACGCGACTAATGCTCCCAGCGAATTGGTGCGAAAATCGAAAGTTTCGCACACTCGCGACTCAGTCGTCTGCGGAAAATTGTACAGTGTGGTGGAAATATATTCCATATAAAAATGCCATATTTTGTAGTTAGAGGCTGTAAAAACCATGAAAGAAAGGCTAAAAAGAAACATGGGATGTCGTATCATCGTTAAGTAACCTTACATTGTATTTTTTCTTGTAAACAAATTAAATAAACGAATTTTTAAAGCGACAATTCTACCAAGGTTCTTTTAGCGCGGCACTGACGTCAACTCTCGCCCACGCTAGTTCGTACGAGTTATGTCAGATGGCGCTACTTTTTGCTTGTATGAAGAAAATCTGACTTAAATATGGAGACGGGCGGATCCTTCTGTCCAAATCTGTGCTTCAACTTGACAGTTCGCAGCTATCTTTCTGAACTCGAATTTGATCTTGAATAGTCACCACTGAGCCAAAGTATATATATTAGTACTAACATACAGTATGGACACTCCCTGCCGCTCTCTAGATTGCGACCTCACCCCCTCGTCACACATATTGATACAGATGGGTTACAGTTGGGTTGTCGAACGTATAGGATTTGGCCGCCATTTTGTTTTTTTGAAATGTCATTTCTGGCCCGTTGTATGAAGTGTCCAGGGTGTGACTGAGCCATGAGGTGAGGATGATGCACAAAATATTTGTGTGATTTAAAAAACAAAGCACAAATGATTTGTATTTACTTATGTTTTCGGTTACTCTTAGGGGCATCTACCCCCTTCCTACAGACAACAGGGTGTTAGCAGCTCTCTAAGAGCAGAGCAGCTCTAAAACTAGCCCCCGTCTGTGCCGGAATTTCCGTTTTGTTTGAGGGTACACAAGGGCAAAGATAAAGAAGCCAGAGTTCGCAGAAGGGCAAGTGTTATAAAACCTATCGTTTTTATGACAGTCAAGCAGCTTGCAAGTTAAGATATGTGTTTTCTCCAAATCTCTTGGTATGTATGTATTGCTATGCTAAATACATAATAGTTTTTGTCACTTTATTTGCACCTTGCGTCGATTACGTCACACTGACGCTTAGGAACGGTCTGCAAAAAAGGATACGCTGTGACTTTAAAAAAGTAAACAAGTTTTTGTTACATTTTACTTTGCATTTATTATTGCAGTAATATGTTGCGATGTTCGCGAACGTGGAAATTAGTTTTCTCGAGATCCCTTCGCATTTTTTTTTTAATTCTCAAGAACTGTGCAATTTTTCCAGGTTAAAAAGTTACTTCATGCCTACGTTATTTCCCACTCACTGTATTTCACTGAAATCTACTAATAACTCTTAATGTCTACTGTTTTCATTTAAATTAGTTTTTTAAACATTTTATTGAAATTATTTTAGGATTTTTTATTTTTTTATTTTATTAGCAACAAAGGTAGTGAACCAAAATACAATTTCTTAAAGATAATTCTTAGGGAAGAGGCTCAGTCTCAACAATATCCCGGCCTAGTCAAAAACCCCTCCCCGCAGTGCCCCCTGCCCAAACGTGCCCATGACGCTTGCTGCGTTCTCCCGCTGAATAGCTAGCGAGATGCGTTGGGTCAGAAAGGAGCCCGATCTCGGGAAAAAAAAATATACGCCCATATTACATTTTCTTTGGTAGTCATAATTCATAATTCATTTATTTGCTTTGTACAGGGTAAAGATACAAAAATGCAAGATAACATAGCACAAAAATCTCCTAGTACAACTATTAAAATAGCATGCAAACATAAATAAGTTTAATACAATTATAATTTTACTTGGCTACACTACATGCAAGTCAATAGGTACATCTTATTATTCATTTATATTATTAAATTACATTTCCGAATTATATCACACGTCAAAGTTATAATAATTAGTCGTTAAATTTTCCGTCAAGAAATTCCTTAACGCTATAAAAATTATGCTCTAAATAGCCTCCTCTTAAACAGATTTATAGGCAGAATAATTATATTATGTGGTACTTTATTATAAATTTTGATGCACATATTGAAGCAATTATTTTGGTATAAGGTTGTTCGTGGACAATGATCTAGAACCAGTCTGTCTGGGTGTCTCGTGTTACGAGGGTAAATATCTTTGGCAGTTTTAAACAATTTATTGTTCTGTTTCACGAAAACACAAACTTCGTATATATAAATACTAGGCAAAGTTAAAATCTTTAACTTAGAGAATAGTGGTTTGCATGAGTCGAAAGGATGGGCACTGCACATTGCTCGAATACACTTTTTTTGTGCAATGAAAACCCTATTCGCCAATGAACAGTTACCCCACAACAATAGACCATATTTTAACATAGAGCATACACATCCGTGATTTATTTTTTTATTTTTTATTAACAATTGGTAAACCCTTGACAACATCTCACCTGGTGGTAAGTGATGATGTTGCCGAAGATGGAAGCGGGCTTACCAAGATTCCCCAACGCAATGGGGAACTGGCTATCTTATCTTTATGCCGGAACACACCAATGATATCAACATTGATATTTGGCGGCAAGACTTAGATAAGATGGTGGTAGCTAGCCAGGCGGGCTTAGAAAATGCCCTACCACCAACCAAACCGAGTCTTACAATTGACCCCGCCGGGAATCGAACCCGCGACCTCCTGTGTAAAGCCAGTGAACTTTGCCTCTGAGCTACGGAGGTGGTTGCATAAAAATACGGTAAATAAGTGGATGTAATAAGTGGATACGCCATCAAAAAAAAAGTCGACTAATATCTTACACGAAATGAATATTTTTCAAACTGTTTAGCAACAATAGAGTTCATTTAAATAGTATACGTCCCAGCGTAGCTATTTTAACCTCCGGCCTGAAAGGGCTACGCTGGTTGTGCGTGCACTGGAGTCTTACAATGAATGCCCTGGGGCTGGCGGCCGTAGTGCTGTGAGCACGAATTAGCTTTTATTAGCTTTGCTTTTTTAGAGTTCCGAAGTCCTTATAGTTTCGCCATGTCTGTCTGTCTTTTTGTCCGTCTCTCTGTCTGTTTGTCGGTCTATCTGCCTGTCGGTCTGTCCGCGGCTTAGCTCACAGACTATTAGTACTAGAAGTATTTTTTTAAATTGATTATATTATGTCCTACTATTTACAATTTTTTTCATATGTCTTAAATAGCGGTTAAGCTGGTGGTGGGAGAGACTTTTTTTTTTATTTATTTACCAATTAATAAAACTAAATACAAAAAAAAATATCATCTAGCACCATTAAACCTGAATGGTTTGTCTAGGTGCTCAACAGTCGTCTACGAGCTATATACTTATAAAAACAAAATAAAAAATATACATATATATAAAAATAATAAGTTAAGTAATGCATACCTACATAATATATACTTAACCATACTGCAATGCATATACAGGCTCAGTGAGATACTAGTTACTTCGTAAACACAGGTCACCGGCGTAACAAACGACACACTTCTATTATTGTAGTAGTGTGAGTGCGACACTTGACTCTAACAAAAATTAGCACTTTAAAACTTAATATTTTACAAACCAATCACTTAATCGAAAAATGGTTCTTACAAACCTTCAATAGTTTTAAAAAACCTATTGAACTACACCCTACACGATAGGGTACGTCAACCAAAAATAAAATCGCCCCCTTTACAAGTAGGGGAGGTACCCTAAAAAATATTTTCAAGATGTTATTGTACCACTTTGTCAGCGTGATTAATATGTACACCCATGCTAACGCTGTAATTTGGCAAAATATTGTAAATAGTAAGACATATAATCAATTAAAAAAAAAGACTATCAAGGCTAAGTTAACTTTCTTAGTTTAGGAGTAATAGTTGACCAACTTAAGGAGTGCAGTTGGATTTTTACCAACTGCAAATATAATTTTGTTTTTCAAAATACATACATGGTTACTTTTGGACCCATAGCAATATTTTGGTCAGCGCTTCTACTCCGGATTCTGAACAACGTTCCCCAAGAAACCCATGGTAAATCGCAAAAACCTTTCATACAAATCGAACAGCCAATGTGCCGACTTTGTATGGGAATTTGGGAAGTCCAAAAATTTTTTTGCGCCTTGACCTTGGGTTCCTCGGGGAAAGTTGTTTAGAACTAGAAGTAGAAGCGTTGACCAAAATATTGCTAAGGGTCCAAAAGTAACCCTGTGTTATGTACACAGGGTTACTTTTGGACCCTTAGTAATAATGTGCCGACTTTTTATGGGAACTTGGGAAGTCCAAAATTTTTTTTGCGCCTTGACCTTGGGTTCCTCGGGGAAAGTTGTTTAGAACCAGAAGTAGAAGCGTTGACCAAAATATTGCTAAGGGTCCAAAAGTAACCCTGTGTTATGTAATAATGTGCCGACTTCGTATGGGAACTTGGGAAGTCCAAAATTTTTTTTGCGCCTTGACCATGGGTTCCTCGGGGAAAGTTGTTTAGAACCAGAAGTAGAAGCGTTGACCAAAGTATTGCTAAGGGTCCAAAAGTAACCATGTGTTATGTACACATCGGCAAGTCGGCACATTGGCTGTTCGATTTGTATGAAAGGTTTTTGCGAATTTACCATGGGTTTCTTGGGGAACGTTGTTCAGAATCCGGAGTAGAAGCGCTGACCAAAAAATTGCTATGGGTCCAAAAGTAACCATGTATGTATTTTAAAAAACAAAATTATATTTGCAGTTGGTAAAAATCCAACTGCACTCCTTAAGTTGGTCAACTATTACTCCTAAACTAAGAAAGTTAACTTAGCCTTGATAGTCTTTTTTTAAATTGATTATATGTCCTACTATTTACAATATTTTTCAGATGTCTTTAAATAGCGGTTAAGCTGGTGGTGGGTGAGACACTTGACTCTAACAAAAATTAGCACTTTAAAACTTAATATTTCTATATTTAAAATATAATCGAAAAATGGTTCTTACAAACTTTCAATAGTTTTAAAAAACCTATTGAACTACACCCTACACGATAGGGTACGTCAACCAAAAATAAAATCGCCCCCTTTACAAGTAGGTACCCTAAAAAATATTTTCAAGATGTTATTGTACCACTTTGTCAGCGTGATTAACATATACACCCATGCCAAATTACAGCGTTAGAATGGGTGTACATATTAATCACGCTAAGTTGCTAAGTAAAAATATTGCTAAGGGTCCAAAAGTAACCCTGTGTACATACATTTTTCGAGAAGGCTACGGAACCCAACTTTGCGCAAGCCTGACTCGCACTTGGGTTTTTTTTGTTTGTGCATGGCTGTGCATTTCCCCTAGATACTAGGTAAAAAAAACGAAAATAAAAAATATTTGAACTCATCACCTATTACATTGGGGGAGATGATGGCTATCTTATCCTCAAGCCGGAACACATCAACGCTGTTAATATTGATATTTGGCGGCAATACTTAGACAAGAGGGAGGTAGCTAGCCAGGCGGGCTTAGAAAATGCCATTCCACCAACCAAACCGAGTCTTACAAGGTTAGACTCCGCCGTGAATCGAACCCGCGACCTCCGAATGTGAAGCTATAATGGACCTAACTATTACGCTACGGAGGCGGTTATCGGTTGTCTTGTCTGTTCTGCTAATCTTTTTATGCAACCATTTTAATTTCCCAACTCCATGTATGGTGTAGATACTGGTAAACGTGTTGATATTTAAAATATGTACATAGTAGGTATCGAAGTAGACCTACATAACTTAACGTGTCATCTACTTAAGGCGAGGTAGTGATTGGAACAGTTGTCTCTGTGTTTTTCTGTACGTGTTTAAAAAAAAAGTTTAAAAAAAATAACATTACTCACTTTGTATTATTAAAACGAATATTGTTGTGTATTTTTTAAAATTTATACTTCAAAATATTACTTTTAACTAGAGTTGAAAGTAACGGTGTAGACCTATATTTGGGATTTTATTCTATCAAGCTAAAACTGCCCAATTGTGTGTCTAATAGTGTTTGACTTTAAGAAAAATCATCAACAATAAGGATTTTTTTTAAACCATGGGTTTTTTATCGTTTAGGAGTAATTGACGCAAAAAATAACAAAAAAGAGTGTGTGGTTTTATGAAACCATGGTAAAAGTGAAACTTTTTTCACATTATAGACATTTACAGAGCACAAAACGATCATGGCTGCTCTCGTCTTGGAGCTACGGTACAGAGGACGAAACGATCATGGCTGCTCTGACGAAAAAGTTTGAAACGAAGTAATAATCTCTTTGCCGTCACGCAAAACACAGACGAAAAAGCTTGAGACGATGTAATAAAAGTTTCACTTTAAAAATCCCTACTAATATTATAAATGTGAAAGTAACTCTGTCTGTCTGTTACGCTTTCCCGCAAAAACTACTGAACGGATTTGGCTGAAATTTGGTAGGTAGACAGATTAGGACCTGGATTCAGACATAGGCTACTTTTTACCACGCTCGCGAGCCGCTTGCGGCTCGCGCACTGCGCACCCTCGAAAAGTCATAGAAACGTTGTCCACGCGGGTGAAACCGCGGGAAACAGCTATATGTAATATTACTTAAACCGCCGTCAATGACCAACTTTGTAACCACTTATTACTTCGAATATGTTTTTTTTTATCGAAAGCTAACATTTTTTTGTTATTAACAGGATATGAGGATTGATTTAGATTTCCTCGAATTCTATTGTAATACACAGAACTAAAGAAAACAAATACGAATGTGCTTTAGACCACACGACTCACGACTAAAACTTCTTTAGCTCCATCTATATGTATGAAAGTAAATACTTAGTCTTCAGGAAATAATCAAGTCTTTTTTGTCATATGGAGGTATAGACAGTATACCAAAAGAGTTTTATTATCCTCTGAAAATGATCAAATCTTGACCACCGACGTTAAACGATATTGTTGCTTGGAAACCGATATTGTTGGTAAACAAAAATAAATAGTATGTCTCTTTCTATCATAACTAATTTATATATCCCTCTCAACTTCTGTTCGCCTCGCCCGATCCCACTTCCGTAACGCTCTCGTCACGCATCTACCAGTCAAGCGCGCGTAAATAAGTTTTACTTCAAAAATGTCCTAATGCACCCATTTTTTTTCTAGTTGTAACCATACAACTGCTGTAATTTTAATCGAAACATGATAATTTATGAACTTCTTAACGAAACGATACATAAAATGATTTTGTTTTCTCAGTTTTTAGAATTCGTCATATTTTATTTATAATGAATTAAAAACCACAGATTTGACACGATTCGTACGCAGCAATTGACGTAACAGCCACGTTGCAGTACGAGCTGACAAGAACTTTCTTTCCAAGCTAGGTATATTTCGTTCGATGTTTGAAACATCGTAGTCTAAAATTTTGGAAACTCCATACAAAAAATCACATAACTGGCTATTATGGTTTCCTTAGTAAATTTGTACGAATTGACTTAGGAAGTAACTAGTATCTCATCTCATCTGTGACTTAGGTACCTATGGTTTCCTTAATTATAAAAGTTAGTAAGTAAAGTTGGTACAATACTTGAACAAGTTTTTGGGTCATTAGTTAAAATTACACAGCTGTAGATAGTAGCTATGGCCGTTGGGGTAGTAAAGTTCTCGTATAGCCACCGTGCACCGGAAGGTATAGAGTAGGCAGGCCTCCCACTAGGTGGATCGATGTCCCGCTGAAGGTCGCGGCAAGCCGCTGGATGCGGACAGCGCAGGACCGATCGTTGTGGAAATCCTTTGCTTAGGAGTGGACGTCTTTCGGCTGATATGATGATGATGATGATGATGAGATAGTAGGTTAAGTTTAGACTTACCCAAATTACACAGCAGTAGATAGTAGATATGGCCGTTGGGGCAGTAAAGTTCTCGTGTAGCGACTGCACACCGGAAGACATTGAGTAGGCAGGCCTTCCACTAGGTGGATCGATGACCTGGTGAAGGTCGCGGCAAGCCGCTGGATGCGGACAGCGCAGGACCGGTAGTCGTGGAAATCTTCGGGGGAGGTCTTTGTTCAGCAGTGGACGTCTTTCAACTGATATGATGATGATGATGAGATAGTAATAGGTAAGTATTAACTTATCCAAATATAGATAGTCGACTAATTAAAGAAATTTCTTTCGTTATACTTGCCTTAAATTGCGTTAAAAAGCGTCGGTGGCTCAACCGGTAACGACTCGGTCTATCTAACCAGAGGTACCGGGTTCAAATCTGGACGGCCAATGTACCAATGAGTTTTTCAATAACTTACGTACATATACTTACCGATTGCTTTAACGGTGAAGGAAAACATCGTGAGGAAACCTGCACACGCCTGCGAAGAAACTCGAAGGTTGTGTGTGAAGTCGACCAACCCGCACTGGGCCCGCGTGGTCGACTAAGGCCTAATCGCCCTGATTCAGGGTAGGCTCGAGCCCCTCGGTGGGGACGTATATGAGCTGATATAATAATAATAACTTGCCTATACCTACTATAAGAAGTTTACAAAAATGAAAACAAAAATTTTTAATTTTATGTTTTAGTGTTTTGTAGTCAAACTAGAAATGACGCAGCCGTTTTTCTCAAAGACTATTACATCTATTAAGCTGAAACTTGGTATGGTCAAAAAACGGGTGGGGCTGTGTCGGGGCACACGGCCGTTGGTTTTAACGTGAATACGTCTCGTAACGGGTAATATGTAGTTTCTATATAAAATATTATTATTTATGTATGTCATAATCATAGATAATATAATATTATCGATAGATTTTGACGAGAGCTGACGATTGAAACTTGAATGAACGTCGTAGCTTCACTGAGTCGAAAGTTATACTAAATGGAAATCTCGAATCTCGATACGCAGCAAATTGGCGGGGCTGCCCAAAGCGCGATGTGTTACAGTCCTTACTTAGCGTAATAAATTCTTTGATTCTTTAGCTATCAAGTGGTGTAAACGAAATTTGGATGGAGATGATAGATATGTAGCTACAACACTAAACTGTATCCCCCGATTTTGTTATCATTCGTTTTTTTTGGATTGCATCCCTATGGAGGTAATTTTAAAGACGTATATTCACGTCAAAAAATAAGGGAACCTCAACTGTATAGCCTGTATGTTGAGTGGATTTTTAGGATTTCGTACCCAAAGGGTAAAACGGGACCCATTAGACAACGTAATACTGTGCTATTACTAAGACTTCACTGTCCGTCCGTCTATATGTCCGTCTGTCACCAGGCTGTATTTCATGAACCGTGATAGCTAGACAGTTGAAATTTTTACAGATGATTGTATTTCTGCTTCCGCTATAACAAAAGATACAAAAAATTAGAAAAAGTGAAAAAATAAGGGGGGTCTCCATACAAAAAACGTGTCTTTATTAAACGTGAAGAAACTAGCGCCATCTAGTATGATGGTACGGAACCCTTCGTGCGCGGGTCTGACTCGCACTTGGCCAGTTTTTTATTTTGTAAATATTAGTCGCACTAAGGTACCCTGGTAGGTAAGTAGTAAGTAGGTACCTACCTAAGTGATCGCTGATCTTAGAATAATCTAAGAGAACGGGAATGATGGGTGAGAGAACGTGATGATGATGAGGATGATCACTGATGAATGATGATGATGTGTCTTGTTTACGTTGTTGGAAATTCTAATGTATCTTTGGTAGGTAGATTCCCCTACGCGACGACTCTTGGATCAAAATATAACTATATTAAACTTGAAGGGCCAAAAAATATTATTTTCTACTTTTTTGAGATGTTTTTTTTTGTCGCGGGTTATTTAAATTTTTAATTTAAGTTTTTAATTGACTTCAAAAAAGAAGGAGGTTCTCAATTCAGTTGTTTTTTTTTTATTGTTAAGTACCTACCTTAGAAGTTAGAACTCAGTCATGTTCATGTATAAACCGATTTAGGAAATTATTTTTTATCGGATAGGTTATGCTGCCAAGATAGTCCCATAATTTATCAGAATCAGTAGCTACAAGTAAGTTGTCGATGGTAGGTAAAGTACTCAGGTACCTAAGTACTTTTTTGGAAGATATACAAAAATATCTCTTACGGTGAAGGAAAACATCGTGAGGAAACTTGCACACGCCTGCGGAGAAACTCGCAGGTTGTGTGTGAAGTCGACCAACCCGCACTGGGCCCGCGTGGTCAACTAAGGCTCGATCGCCCTAATTAAGGGTAGGCTCGAGCACCTTGGTGGTGACGTATATATGAGCCGATATGATACAAAAAAAAAAAAAAAAATTAACAAAAAAAATTGCATAAGCAAAATATACAGGTGTAAAAAAATTGGTGTAGGACCCGTTAACTGGGGGTTCTACTCATCATACTGAACAACTTTCCCCAAGGAACCCATAGTCAATTCGCAAAAAAAAAATTCGACGCTCCATACAAAATCGCACAAAATTGGTCAATCAGCTGATCGTTTTGTAAGTTAATTTTTTTTAAATTTTTTTGAAACTAGTACAATAAAATTTGTTTAGTTTGACGAGTAGGTAGGTAGAAGCCCCAGTTAACGGGACACCTACACCAATTTTGTTATATCCTGTAATAAGCACCTACCATTAACTAACCTAACCTTAGGCAATCTCCTTGATCCCGGGAACATGATTTATACCATATACAATCTAAATTGGCGTCGCATTGTTGAAAAACATGTAATTTTTTGTATGACTTAATAAGTAGAATAAATACGTAAACAGTACTAGGTCACAGAAGAAAACAATTTTGCCGTGGTACTAGGTAGGTACTACTTAGGTAGGTATATATCAAATCTTTTTACTTAAATATTGCCAATTTTTTTTAATGGCACTGACATTACATCCGCTGTGAATTTGTCTATTATGAAAATCAATATACCAATATTATTATCATATTAAATAAAAAATAGCTAAGAAGGTATCTACCTATCTAAATAAGTACCTATAAAAATCACTCATAATTTTATTAAGTATAACCTACGTACTTGCCTATTTATCGTACATTATGAATATTATTATGTATTAGCCGGAGCCATTATTATTATTACACACACAGCAGACAGACGACAGAGGCGACGAGTACGTTGCCACACCGCTACTACCCAGCCGCGCCGGCGAAACTAGGCGTTGCCGTTCCGTGCGACCGGATGACGCCGTTCCGAATCGGCCCGGCCGACCGCCCGGCAACAGTGTCGAGCAAACCGCCAACCAAGCTGCCATGTTGCTCTCTCAATAACAACAAAAACTAAATAAACAAAAGTGCGCGCAAAACGCGAAAATTATACGCTAAAATTGTGTAAAACAGCATTGTTTTAAGTGTAAAGTGTAGTTCTTTCGCAGAAGGGGCGCCATTTTGAAACCGGTTCCGTTCCGTGTGGTTCCGTCGTGTTAAAATACAATGGATGTGTTGTCTTTGTGAGTATAGTAGCTACTTGGATACTTGTATGGAAGGATAGCGTATACCAACTTACTTAGGTACCTTCCTACTTACTTATATTTTTATTTTAAGTACCTACTTATATCTGTCACCGATAAATAGCAAGAATCGTAAGTTGATCAATTTTCTAGTTAGTTGATTAACTGACGAAAAATAACAAACGTTAGTAGAAATGTATTATTTAACGCAGTGCATTTTAGCTAATTGGTCAACTTACAGTACCTGGCAGTAATTTAATAATTTACGATTGTGCCACAAGCAAAATCATCCACTAACTGGCCAATCGTTGCTCAGTGTACTATTTAACGGTATACTATTACCCGTCACATAATACACTGTTCTCTGATTGATCGAGGGCATTTTATAAGCATTTGGCTAGTGTTTATTCATAGAGTTAACAAACACTTAGATATGTTATTTTAATACCGATGATGAGATGTGGAAGATCATGTATATTTTTTTTATATTTTATATTTATTCTTATTTAGCCATACAGTTTTATGACTTAGTATATAATAAAAGGAAAAATATTTTAAATAACAAAAGTGAAGGGTGAAGGTGGCGGCCGGGTGGCGGGCGGGGAGCAGTGTAAAAGCAAGCACGTGAGTCGTTTAACCAATCAACGTACACCTCGCCTTCGTCGGATGATCTTACGACAAGGCGCCGTAAATTAATCAATTTACTAAAATACATACGTTAAATAATACATTTTAACTGCTGTTTATTATTTTCCGGGAGTTGATCAACTACCTTGAAAATTGATCAACTTACGAGTCTTGTTATTTTCCGGTGACATATCTATACCTATAAAAGTAGGAAATTATTTATCATTATGTATACCTACCTAACATAATTAGGTACTTACTGCAATCGATATACTTACGTATGTTTAAGTTACGGCCTTAAGATGGGTCAAATGACAATCATCATCATCATCATATCAGCCGAAAAACGTCCACTGCTGGACAAAGTCCTTCCCCAAGGATTTCCACGACGACCGGTCCTGTGCTGCCCACATCCTTCAAATGACAAAATTCAATTCAAATTATTAAAAGACTGTAAAGCTATCACTATAGAAACAATTATAAAAAATCGATTTAATTGAATAGTACAATTTAAAAATATTACCACTTTTGATGTAAAAAAATATAGGTATACTTACTGTAGACCCTGTTTTTGGCATTAATTGCAAAATTTTTCGAAAACAAATAGTTACTTAATGTTGAATGAAACTAACACACAAAATCGGTGACTAAGTACCTATGTAATTGAAAACATTCTTTTAAAACTTTTTTGAAAGGAAGAAAAATAACAAAAAATGTAAAAATCATTGCACTATACAGGCTGTAACAAAATTGGTGTAGGCCACGTTAAAAGGCGCTTCTAGTCATCAAACTGAACAACTTTTGTTCTACGACTTTGCTGAAAACGCAAATTCTTTTTTATTTTTCATACAAATCGATCAGCTGATCGACCAATTTTGTGCATTTTATGGAGGGCCAATTTTTTTTGAGAATTGTCTAGGGGTTTCTTTTCGAAAGTTGTTCAGTATGATGAGTAGAAGCCAGAAGCCCCAGTTCCTACACCAATTTTGTTACACACTGTATAGTTCAATGGTAAAATCCAGAATTGGGCGTCCGGTTTCAACGTAACAGCCGCGTTGAAGCCCGCATTGATTTTAACTTAAAATGAATAGACGTATGTTCGATATTATTTTGTCACGTATCAACCAGCTCGGATTGAGACATTTAAAGCCTTAAGTGCTTACTCTATGGTAAGTAGTAGGTAGTAAGAAGGTAGGTGTATCAATTCTGATCGGAATAATGGTTCTGATAACCGTGCAATAAGATTCCTATCGCACTCCATAGAAGATTTCAAGATTATAGGTATTACACTCTTTCTGATGGTCATACATAATTTAAGTCATTATATTTACACTTGAATTTAGCGCATAATTCAATGTACCTATTTACATACTTACCAATTGTCATTGTGAAAAACATTAAAAATAAATAAACATAGGTATACTTAATCAATCACATTAGAATCATTTTCGAAAACAAATTATGTCATATGAAAACAATATGACATATTTATGACATGAGAAGTTATACATATACTAGCTGTTTCCCGCGGTTTCACCCGCGTGGACAACGTTTCTATGACTTTTCGAGGCGCAGTGCGCGAGCCGCAAGCGGCTCGCGAGCGTGGTAAAAAGTAGCCTATGTCTGAATCCAGGTCCTAATCTGTCTGCGTACCAAATTTCAGCCAAATCCGTTCAGTAGTTTTTGTGGGAAAGCGTAACAGACAGACAGAGTTACTTTCACATTTATAATATTAGTAGGGATTAAAAAAATTAATAGGTATGTCATTAACATTAATGCCTTTGTGTGCCTTTGTCAAGAATAGGCCAGTTCACACAAACAGCTCCTAGAAACGTAGGTAGGCACTCTACATAGTCACAGATTACTAAATAGTTACTTACATAGTTCAGTTTTTTTAGTGCCTATTTGAATAGGGGATCGGACTGCTGCCTAGTAATTTGAGTTACCGGAGTGAAATATTGTTCTAAAAAAGTTTGATATACCCACAAGTGACATCATAGATTTTTAGCGTCATTGACGAACTTATTTTGTGAATTTGATTAATTAAAAATTGAAGACGTGATGGAAAAACAAAACTAGGAAATCATATTTCAGAATTTATTTCTGATGCAGTCCGCTCCCCTATTGTTGTAATATTGTAAGAAGCACGTTTTAGAATCTGTGTTGTGGACTGACAGATTTCTGATTTTTTTTAACGGATTTTTTTACTGACAGCCGCAAACACAGTTGTTTATTTCACAATTTGGTGAAATTTCAATGCTGATTAATAATTATTCAAATAAGCACCAAACTAGGTACCTACTAGGTATATGGAGCACGCTAACGCCACAGATTACTAAATAGTTGCTAACGCTTACATTGCTGCATTGTGCTAACATGTTGGTCTTCACATAGGTACCTATACCTACCTTTGTCATACTGACTATTACCACAGTATTACGATATGGCTTACAGTAGCGCAACGACTTTGATGTCGCATGATGCCACCACGGCATAGGTACTAGCAGTACTAGCCTGTAGCCGCCCGCTGCCCCGCAAGTACCCTTCCGTTGCTCTGCGTGCGTAAGTACATTCGTTGCGCTACTGTAAGCCGCTATATTGTAATACTGTGCTAAATAATACCTTGTAATAATCCATACTCTTTGCCATCTTTGCTATTACCAAAAAATAAAGACTATTATTACAGAGTTTAGGGACCCACGTTAGGGTATGTTGGTCACTTAGATACCTAACTATTTTTTTTGTTTTTCGTAACCTACCTACTATTTAAGGTCTAACAAAATTAGCTGAAACTATTTTAACTGGTAACTATAATGAAACTGTACAACTTTCTCCATGAAACCAAAATCAAATCTCAAAAAAAAATTTTGTACTTCCCATACTAAGTTGGCTGATCAGCTGATCGAGTTAGTATGGGAGAGCCAAATTTTTTTTTGCGATTTGACTATGGGTTCCATGGGGAAAGTTTTCAGTTTCATTGGTAGAAGCACCAGTTAAAATAGTTTCAGCTAATTTTTTAATACCTTACATAAGGAAAAAAACTGGCCAAGTGCGAGTCGGACTCGCACACTGAGGATTGCCGTAGGTAACCTACTCGTATATTTCATTTGACTGACTCGGTGGCTCAGTGGTTAGTGCCCTTGACTACTGATCCGAGGGTTGTGGGTTCGATCCCCACCCAGGGCAAGCATTTGTGTGATGAGCAGATTTGTTTGCTCTGTGTCTGGGTGTTAAATATATCTATATATGTATGTATGTATCTATATATGTATTGCTCGTAGAACAGATGGCCGTTGGGGCAGTAAAGTTCTCGAGTGGCGACCACGCACCGGAAAGCGTAGTGTAGGCAGGCCTCCCACTCGGTGGACCGATGACCTGGTGAAGGTCGCGGGAAGCCGCTGGATGCGGGCAGCGCAGAACCGGTCGTCGTGGAGATCCTTGGGGGAGGCCTATGTCCAGCAGTGGACTTCCTTCGGCTGATATGATGATGATGATGTATGTATTTAAACGTATATATGTATATCCGTCTCTGGTAACCCATAACACAGGGAATCCTACTTTGGGGCCAGATGACCATGTGTGATTTGTCCCAGAATATTTATTTATTTTATGAATTTTAGTAAGTTCGTTATTTTTGGTGAAAGTCCGTAGGTTGATGTACCTACGTAGTAAATATCTAACCGCCCAAGTGTGAGTCTGAATGATAACTTAAGAAAAACGTTTTTTTACTGTTGTCGGTTTTGTCATGTTGTCTTTTGTATTGAAATAAGTATCATTGTTGCACTCGTTGATGTTTTTAGGGTTTTGTAAAGTGCGTTCTGGGAATTAGCTCCAGTATACACCCGAACAGAATTCTGGAAATGTGTTTAAGAATAAAACAGTATGTAAACAAGTTCAACGCATATACCGGGTGTAACAAATTTGGTGCAGGTCCCGTTAACTGGGGCTTCTAATAATCATACTGAACAACTTTTGTTCTACGACTTGGCTGAAAACTAAACAATTTTTTTTTCTCTTCATATACATATCGATTTGTGCATTTTAGTACCTATGGAGGGTCCAATTTTTTTTTTGAGAATTGACTATGGGTTCCTTGGGGGAAAGTTGTTCAGTATGATGAGTAGAAGCCCCAGTTAACGGGACCTACACCAATTTTCTTACACCTGTATATAAAAGTCCGTTCGCTGAATTAGCTGCATCTTTGATATGTGCCGCTCGCCGCCCGCCGCGCTTCCGCTGTCGATGCCGCCTCGCTAAAACGGTAGCGAAAAAGGGGCCGCCCTGAGTTCAAACGTGGCGCCGCTGACGTTACACCCACTCGGGGTTGCAAGTATCTTGTTCAGTCTTAAACTATTAATATAGGCGACAATTCTAAAGATATTTCAACTAGCTGTGAAAGTGATCATAAATAAATTCTAAATAAAAGATTTTTTTTTTTATTAAAAATTTGAGTGCGTTTGACTGCAACTCACCTGATGGTAAGTGATGATGCAGTCGAGGATGGTACACGCAAACTCAATAATGCCTATTCACTCTTGCCTTGAAGATCGCCAAATTATAGGAATCGGGAAACACTGACGCAGGCAAGGAGTTCCACTCCTGCGCTGTACGCATAATAAATGAAGAAGCGTAACGATTCGTGCGAAAAGGTGGAACATCAACAACAAAGGGGTGCAACCCCTCCCTGCGTCTCGTTGACCGACTTATATATTTATTTATTTATATTTTTTTGTAATATTGTTTTAATTTTTTAACTTTCAACACATTTCCAGAACTCTGTTCGGGTGTACTGCAGCTAATTCCTCGAACGTACTTTATATTGTTTCTTTCGCTGAATTAACGCACCTTTAACGTTATCGTTATTATAACGTCAGAGGCGCCGCGATTGAACTCAGGGCGGCCATTTGACGCGAGCTAGTAGCGGCGAGCGGCATTTATCAAAGGTACCTATAGCTGATTTAGCGAACGAACTTATATAAAGTTCGTTTTTGCTGAATTAGCTTCACCTTTGATGGATTGCGTCTAACTCTCCGTTAAAGGGGCCGCCCTGAGTTCAATGGCGGCGCCCGCCACGCCGCCGACTTTGTCGACGCCGCGATAGAACTTAAGGCGGCCCCTTTGACGGTGTGTTTGACGGAGCCGGCAGTGGCGAGCGGCATTTATCAAAGGAGCAGCTACAGCTAATTCAGCGAAAAAATAAATATGCGATACTTTTATGGCGGTAGACCACCAGGGAGTGCTGCAGCAGCCAGGATAATTGGCGCTTGAGAGCTTCTCAGAAACTCTTTCAGCCGATTTCGATGCGATTTTTTGCTTATTATATATACTCGTAGTTAAATAATGTACCTACCTATTGTAAAAACTCCTCCTTTGACACCAGGTCACAAATTATACCGACGCACGAGTTGATACAGAAGGTCCACAAGCGCCCTCTGCTGTGGGAGCGCTCATGTCCCTTCTATCGAGACAAGAGCGCAAAGGAGAAAGCCTGGCTGGAAATCTGCGCAGAGTTGCATCCGGATTTCAGCGCACTGAATGGCGCTCAGAAACGGGAGATCCGTGAGTTTTTTACACTTTAAAAATCATAGGTATTGACAACTTATACAGGGTGTAAAACATTGTGTAGGATCCTTTTAACTGGGGGTTATACTCATCACACTAAACACTGTTTCCCAAGGAACACATAGTCAATTTAAAAAAAATTGGAGCCTTTGTAGCGCGGTGCGCAGTTATTCGTTCTCCTTTCATTCGATCTTCTTTTCATTCCATCTATTTCTTTTCCACGTATGCCGCTGACATTTGTTTTCAAAAATCCATTCCATCCACACAATCATATTTTAAAATAAAATAAATCTAACACTAATTCTCTTTTATAAAGACCCATTTTGTGTAAGTTTTATTTGTGGTTTTTCTATGTTTGGTGATATAAATTTAACGTGTGTAATCCTTTTATAATTTTTATATAATAAAATATTTCTTTCTTGATCTTATTTTCCTTCAATAAAATTTATTACGTGTCAACGCAACTATTTTTAAACCCACGCCCTATCTACCTACTGTACTTGCTCCTACTCGTCGTGCCACACCTTCATACAAGAATGCACATAAAAGTCGATCAGCTGATCAATTTGTATGTTTTTTTTTATGATTTCAGCAGTCATAGAATAAAAGTTGTTCACTATGATGAGTTGTAGCCCCAGTTAACGGGACCTACACCAATTTTGTTACACTCTGTACGACGTCCCCCCACTGTGTGGTTCGGGTCTCAGACCAAACGCGGGAAGGATAAGCCATACTCCACGGGCGTAAGGTGGTGTAGGTTTTGGGCTAGTGTCGAACCCCAGTGACAGAAGTTCTCAAGACGCCTATAAGGCCGCTGACACGGCTAACAACTGCCATCTAGTGAGAGCAACCGTCACCAACGGTTTAACGCACCATACTAACCACGAAAATGGTTGGGCAATTAAATGTAAATGACTATACTATAAAAAAATCCATAGTAACGGGATCTGCGCGGGCAACACATATTATATCAACCAAAAAAAAGCACAATGTAAACAAACTAAGTAGGGATTTGACAGTTTTAAATTGCAATTCCATAGTACTTTTGCTTACCTTTTTATTTTTATTTGGTTGATAATCAACAAAATCAAATATTACAAAAAAAAACCAAAGGTAAATGGTTGATAATCATCAAAATCAAATAATAAAAAAAAAGCAAAAGGTAAACAAAAGGAGTATGGAATTTACATTAGAAACTGTCAAATCCCTACTAATTAAGTTTGTTTACATTGTGCTTTTTTTGGTTGATATAAGGTATATGTGTTGCCTGCGCAGATCCCGCTCCCAAGGAAATTTTTCAAAATCCTTTCTTAGAGGATGCCAACGTCATATTTTTTATCTGTATGCCAAATTTCAACCCGATTCGTACAGTGGTTTGAGCTGTGCGTTGATAGATCAGTCAGTTAGTCTGTCAGTCACGGTTTCCTTATAGTTGTATTCTAAAAGTGTAAATGTATTTGTTTGATTGTTTTATTTATGTGTTTGTTCATTATCTTTTCACGCTTCAACACCTTGAATGATCTTGATGAAATTTGGCATGCTATTATAGTATACAAATAAATGCCAATTACAGTCAAAACTATCCTAATAATGGTTCTTATGGTCGGCTATAGTGCTTCATGACCACGCAAGTGGCACTGAACTACGATCGCTTACCAATACGTTTTCAAATTCCAATTTTATAATATGAACGTTTATCCGACGCTTAAGGTTATGTGTGAAGTCGACCAGCCTTGCTCGACTCCACACTCTCCTCAACATCAGAGTGTGGCCTGTTTGTGTGTGGACTGGGACGTGTGATGTCGGTGTGTGCGAGAATCACTGAGATGGGTGCAAGAGGAAGTAGTGTTCTTAATATTATGTCTTAAACATGACATTTATGTAATTTTTTAAGACAATCTATAATTATATTGTGTAACGACTTGGTGTTTTTATACCGTAATGTTACCTATCATTTAATAATTAAACTATTAAAACCCGCACTGGCCCCGCGTAGTCAGCTCAGGCCCGATCACCCTAATTCAGAATAGGCTCGATCCCCTCGATGGGGACTTAAATGAGTTGATATGATAATGAAGCCGCTGGATGCGGGCAGCGCAGAACCGGTCGTCGTGGAAATCCTTGGGGGAGGTTTTTGTCCAGCAATGGATGTCTTTCGGCTTATATTATGATGATCATTTACTCCACACACGGGGGCCAAGTCCAGTTTTTGGAGGTTGTAGGTCTAGTGGCGAACTCAACTGCCAGAAGTTTTATCAAGCAGCCTGTTAGGCATCTAACACGGCTTAACGTCTGCTATCTAAAGATAAAACTCTAATGCTACGACGTGTCTTGTGAAGCAAGAAAACGGTCGAGAAATTCCATAAAATAATAAATATTTTCTTTTTTTTGCAGTGCTAAAAGTAACGAAGAAGTGGTACAACGTTAGAGATTCATACAGAAAATACCTGAAAAATAAGAATAAAGACAGAAAAGAATACTTACATGCTAACAGTCTGAGTTTCTTGGACGTAACCTACTTAAATCTTGAAGAAGAAACATTTGACGAGGAAAAATTTGGGAATGAATCCAACGATATTAATAATATGTCTGATAATTTCGAGAATGAAGTCTATTTGGATTTTGAAGAAGCGAATATGGAACCCGCACAAAAAAGATTAAAGATAGAACCATTAGAAACATCGAAGAAAAGTGACGATGATACCAATATAATTGCTATCCTTGCCAATCTCATACAGAAGGAAGAAGATGAAGATAGGGCTTTCTTTAAATCCATAACGCCTGCAGTCAAAAAATTGTCGGAAGAAACAAAATTTGAATTCAGGGTTGAAGTGATGAATTTGATAAGAAAATTAAGAAAAAAGGACAAGCAAATTAAAAAGTTGAAAGTAGAAGATCTTTCAGAGAGTGAGAGTGATGTATAATATTTTAAAATCAGATGAGTTTATTTTGCACTTCGTAGATAAATACAGTACATTTTGAAATTATAAATTTTGTCGTAAATTTTGATTTTGACAGAAAATAAGACATAGGACATATTTTATTGATTCCTTGTCACCAAACACAAATACATAATGTAGGAACAAATAAAAAAAGAGGAGAAAAAGAACAAATTAATAATACCTTATAAGGGGGAAAAATACTATTAAAGAATGATATGTGTGTGTGTATGTTTTGTGTGTAAATGTGTGTGTGTGTGTGTGTGTGTGTCTGTGTGTGTCGTGCAAGAATCACGGACCGCGCTCAGCATGTACTGCGTGAGGCTTATGCTGCAACACAGCGCTGGTTTTCAGCGTGGCCCAGGGCTGCTGCGATTGCGTGCACGATGCGGTCAGCCGTGTTGTAGTAATACAGTGTAAACTCTGTAAAACGTTACTCGATTCACTCTTTGAAACGTCAAAATTTTTGGCTCCAGTTGGTTTACTTTGACGCTAACTTCTCTCTGTATAATGAAAACTCTCGATAACGTCACAAAATGCCCGGTCCCTTGAGTGTCGCTATAAAGAGTTTACACTCTATTTTATATTATGTTTATGATATAAATGTAATATGATTTTGTTTACCTGCTGATAAATCACACTTACTAGCCTGTAAGGTAGGTAGAAAGGATGCGATGACCCACATGCAATTTTTTTTTTGTATTCTAGAACAACATTTTTAAACTTTTATTCCCGCATAGGTGGTGGTATGTTGTTTCAGCATTTCGTAGCCGTACATCGGAAACTGCCACCAAAATTCCGCCGTCCGATGCTTGTATGGAACCAGCACCTTGCTGGAAGCTCGAATCACTCGTGTATTCGTAGTATTCTCTGATCGCCATTTCAATTTAAAAATGGTGTGGCATGAGTGCGAGAAGGGATGTTAAAACAATAGCGTGCTCATGCGTTTTGGACCCTTTGAACGATTCGCTCGGTTCGAGTCAGCAAATATGGTCCATACACCGTGTCTACGAAGCCCAGCCTGGAGAAAACTAGTGAGTAACATAACTTTTTGCGAAGGTTGACACTGAGAAATTCACGAAGAATTTTTAATCTATAAAAGCAATTGCGAGCGATGGTTCTTAAATTGAAGGCCCTCGTCCATTTGTATTCCCAGTTTTCGGGCCTCAGTGACGCGCTGTACATTCCCTTTAATATTTATAATTGAGTTTTGCACTGCGATACTGTCGAGTTGATGCTTTGTTCCCAAAATCATGAACTTCGACTTATTTGGGTTTAGTACCAATATGTTCTCTTTAAACCACCTGTAAATGTTATGAAGATCGTCTTTGATGTTCTCTATGGCCTCTTCTATGTCACAGGATTCAAAAGAGAAGTATATTTGTATGTCGTCTGCATACATGTGGTACTGGCAATGCTTGATCATCTTGAAGACGTCTCCGTGGAGTACAGTATGAAGAGAGGTGGTCTTAGGATCGAGCCCTGAGGTACCATTCTTTTAACGGAGCATGGATTAGAAAGTATGGGTTTACCATCCTTACCAGTGTTTTTAACCTGCTGTGAACGTCCACAGAGATAACTAGCAAACCACTTAACTATTATAGGATCAAAACCATAGCAAGTCATCTTTGATAAAAGTAAAGAAATATTAAAGGCATCAAAGGCACGGGAGTAATCTAAAAGTACCATAAAAGTGTCCCTACCAGCATCCTGTGCAGACAAGACACTATCGATTACATCTATCAAAGCATTAGATATACTTCGCATTTTCTGAAACCCGGTTGAAAAGGGGGTAGAGTATTTGATCTTTCTAAGTACTGTGTAAGTTAGCTGCAGACAGCTTTCTCAACAATCTTAGTGATGCAGGGAAGTATGCTGATGGGACATAGGTCTTTAAAGTCAATGATATTGCTGCTCTTAGGGAGAGGAGTAACCATTGCTAACTTCCAGATGTCAGGGAATGTATGCGTTACGTTAAACCGGTTCACTATATCCCTCAGACCAACCGAGTAAGGCAAAGTGAAAACCAACATGTCAAGTAAAATATCATCCTTACCAGTAGCATTTGATTTTAAAGATTTAATAATTTTATAAATTTCGCCCTCACTTATAGTTTTCAAGTTAAAGATAGGTGATCCATGACTATTAAATTTGAAATTTGTTAAGGTGGATATACTCGTAGGAACACCAGACTTTCCGGGAACATTGACAAAATGCAAGTAATATTTTGTAATTACCTATTGTGTGGCACAATTAATCGTGCTATCCAAGGGACAGACGGTGGTTGCCTGGTGTTGCACTTAGCATCACCCGCGGTGACGTGTAGGGCATTTAGATTTACACCTACGGACGTGTGCAACGCGACGTTTATACACATCTGGAATTAGATGCTTTTACCTCTGGTTAGGAGGACCAAGTCTTTACCGGTTGAGCCACCGACGCTTTATCTTGTAATATAACCTTATGATAATAATGGTAATAAAGTTCGCCAAACGGATTCCTATTGCTAAGCCTACGTTGTTCATTCCTGTCCGTCCGTCTATTCGTCACATCTTTCCACGGTGATATTAAAGAAAAAATACATCTCCGTAACATCAGTCTTAATGATTACACACATTGTATCTCACATTACCACTATTTTAATTTATATTTATCTTTTTTTCTCACTTTCACACTCACGATCGACTTACCTTTATACCAGTTCTTTTTAAATTCAATTAACTTTACATTGATGTTGCCTGTCGTGGCCAATACTGTCATGTAAAGCACCAAAACACTAAAATGAACTCCTATGAGGGTCTGGTAGCCTAGTACTTTAATCGGATTACTAAATTTATTGTTCAAAATTCACACCTAAATAAGTACCTACCTACCTACCTTATACTTTAGCTTTCATGATCATTTTTTTGTGGCGAATAATTGTGCGCGGCGTACAAGCCGTTCCATGAATGATAAAAATCCTAAAACGCGCTTACTAAGTTTTTTCGCAGAGCAGTCGTACAATTTCATGGCAGTTCGTTCGTGTGTGATTCGGAACCCTTAAGAACGACTTGCACAGTTTTTTTGAGACAAGATTTTATATTGTTATAGTTGTTGTGTCACGGCGAAGAACATAGGCTTTTTTTATCCCGGGAAAACAGCATAATCAGATGAAGTTTCTGAGGAAACTAAAAAATACCTTTTTTTTGGTTAATTTCTGTATCATTGCAACGGAAAAATGGATTGTTGTGACTTTTTGCACAGAGATGGTTGAGTAGGTGGAAAACGAGATAATTTACTAATCACCCTTAAAACAGTCATAAAAACGATGTCCACGCGGGCGAAGCTGCGGGAAAAGCTAGAAATCTATATTTAAAAATGAATCCCTGTTTCCCTTGGTCACGGCATCACGGCGTGAACGGCTGGACCGATTTCGCTAATTCTTTTTTTGTCAAGTTCGTTATTGTCAGGAGAAGGTTCTTATGTAGGGTAGGGTAGGGTAGGATAGTGTAGTTTAGTGTAGTGTAGGGTAGGGTAAGGTAGTGTAGTGTAGGGTATTAGGGTAGGGTAGGGTAGTGTAGTGTAGTGTCGTGTAGTTTAGCGTAGCGTAAGGTAGGGTAGGGTGTAGTGTAGTGTAAGGTGGAACGAAGTTCGCCGGGACAGCTAGTAGTATATAATATTGTGTATTTTGCTATTGAAATAAACATTATGTCTTTTTTTATTTCTCATATGTAACACTAGGCGACCCTTCGTTAACTTAACTTTCCTGGCTGAGTTAGTTGCACTACACTTAAACAGACACAGATGTATTGCGCGAAATGTCAGCTGCATCATTAATTTTTACCTGCGGTTGTAGCACGAAATTGTCCGGTAGCGTAGTGTTTTGTTTTTATTTGTTCTGGCTCTGGCAGCCGTAAAGACACGCGACAAGCACGCGACGGAGGTATGCTAAAACTGCCATTTTTGTGTTATAGGGTCCTGTTGGCTCTACGAGAAACCCTAAAAAGTTTTTCTGTTCGTCCGTCCTTCATAGACAGTCATAACTTAGACATTTTTAAATTTTTTGCATGTGATTTTTGCACAAAAATAGTTTTGATTTAAAATATTTAAATCGCACTAGTATTTATAAATGTGAAAGTATGGATTGGATGGATGGATGTTTGTTATTAAATAACGTCAAACAGCTGTTTGGATCTGTTTGGACGACTAAGGCCCGATCGCCCTAATTCAGGGTAGGCTCGACCCCACGGTGGGGACGTATATGAGCTGATATGATGATGAAAAAAAAATATTTGATGTCCTCATAAGGAACCCTTTTATTAATTGATATAAGACACACACAGTAAGGTAGCAATGTTTTTTTTTTAATTTCCTAATTTATCCCCCGAAAATGACCCTTATTTTAGAAAAATATTTATTTCAAATCAAATCAAAATAATTTATTTTAAATAGGTGCTTACACACACTTTTAAATAGTCAAAAAAAAATATACTTATTGTCTATTACATAATGTCATAACTCAGATTACAGTCACAGGTAATGGTATTTATTATAGAATCAACATATACAGGGTGTAACATAAAGGTGTGGTGATACTTTAAGGTGGGCTTGTACCCATCAAACTGAACAACTTTCTCCATGGAACCCATAGTCAAATCGCAAAAAAAAATTTGGCTCTCCCATACTAACTCGATCAGCTGTGATGCCAACTTAGTATGGGAAGTTCAAATTTTTTTTTGCGATTTGACTATGGGTTCCATGGAGAAAGTTGTTCAGTTTGATGGGTACAAGCCCACCTTAAAGTATCACCACACCTTTATGTTACACCCTGTATATCTTTGTCATTTACATAATCCATTATTTTATAATATCCTCTAGAGCACAAGCATTTTTTGACATGAGTCTTGAATTTGTTCTCTGACAAAATATAGTTACATTTTCTGGAATTTTATTGTAGAATCTTATACACTGCCCCACAAATGACTTTTTAACCTTACTCAGTTTACTTTGCACATCTGTATTTGGGTTAATATTTTTACACTATCATACCAAATTTCACCTGATTTTGCCCAGTAGATTCGGAGCAAATTGGCTGTGACAGACGGACGGACAAACAGAGAGACGCACGAGTGATCATATAAGGGTTCCGCTTTTTTTTGTACGGAACCCTAAAAAACCGAATGCATAAAAACATTACACCTCTTTTTTGGGCAGTCGGGTAAAAACATATCCTAATGACACCTCGAACTTCAAAATCCATTAAGCTGTTTAGGCTACAGGCTCAGCCAAAGAAACAGAGATACATACATACAACAGAACATAAAGTGGCGTAAGGCAGGCCTCCCAACGCAGTGGACCGACGACCTGGTGAAGGTCGCGTGAAGCCGCTGGATGCGGGCAGCGCAGGACCAGTCGTCGTGGAAATTCTTGGGGGGAGGCATTTGTCCAGCATTGGACGTCTTTCGGCTGATATGATGATGATGATACAACTGAACAACATTACCCTCCTTTTTACGGCATTTGGGTAAAAATAAACGTAAAAATAGCGCGAAATGTCTCAAAATATACGAAAATAACACTACGCTTCTTTTAATTGTTTAAGAACAATAGAATTTTCAGTGGTAACGTATTTTTTGCCAGGAATGCGCCGCTTCTACTTGCAATGAGTTTTTAATTGTTTGAAATTCGAATACGAACGTTTTTAAACCGTTTTGAATTCTTTGGATGCGAACAGAGATATACTATATTTAAGGGGAGGTAGATAGATTACATATTGCGTCGTAAAAGTAAAGCAAATAAAATGATGCCAATTGCCATCTCTTTTCTTAGTAGTATTCGGTGCAACGGAAGAGAAATATCTATTTAGGAACGGTGCGTTCCTACTTGAAGAGAGCAAAGGGAGATATCCCGCCAGGCGAGGTGGTATTGCCTGGGGTTCGGCCGTGGACCGATCGTTGATGATTGGTATCTGTATAATATATATACTCAGCGTTGAAGAAATTCTAATAGCGCGTTCCAGATGTTGTATTTCTTTTGTTCTCTCGTCGCTTGTGTCACAGTATAATAAAGAGTACTACGTACAGTATGGTCACTCCCTGCCTCCCGTCGAAAGTGCCGCCCACCCCCGCTCGTTAGCTCTCAGGTATCGGCTAGTATGTCTTATCTCACTCACACAAGCATGGTACGCGTTCACCTACACGAGCTTAGACTGTGTGCGTAGGAACGCGTTTCTTTCATACATTTGATCGCCAGTGACCGAGGTGTGCTTGTGTTAAGGTTCAGTGGCGAGTTTACTGCAGTTGCCGCCACATCACTCCCCCTCCGAGACCGAAGGTCAATTCAGTGAGAGCTGGCAGTCTAAGGTCGCGGGTGCTGTCGTTGAGTCGTTGAGTCGGGTCGATGTGCAGTGTCGATATTCACGGTGAGCCGGGATGAAGGCTGGCGTCAGGCGTCATGGCAAGGGAAGCAGGTGATGCGCGCAGAGTTAGCGTGTAGCTGCCGACAAGTTGCTAATGCCCGAAGGTGAAGTAGCAGGCCAGGAAACTCGACGTCTCGGGTTGCGATGGACCTGATTTAACTTCAGTGCGATGCGACTGCTGTGCTTGCTGAGGCTTGCTTTACCGGCTGGAGGCTTTATGATGGAGTATCACGTCAGTGTCACCAATTTAGTAAGCGTGCATTCCTACTCGACGAGAGCAAAGAGAGATATCTCCGCCATGCGAGGTGGTATGCCTGGGGTCCGGCCGTGGACCGATCGTTGTTGCCACGTGGGCTATGGGCGAAAACAACGCGGGGCGTGTGAGTTGTCCATTAAGCGGAACTGTTGGTTTAATTACTGGCAGGGAAGCATCTCCGGCACTTGCCTGGTGAGCAAGAAGAGCTAAGCTAGTACTGCTCCGGCCGATCCAGCCGCGTAGGAGTAAGTCTGGACAGGTGCGATAAGCGCCGGGAAGTGAGCGCGCCTACAGCTCCGTTACCACACCGGATATGTGGGAGCCAGCTTCTCTGGCGTCCCGAGCGGGGATCGAATCGCCAGCAGCGAAAGCAGCGAGAGGTGAGCGCGCCTACAGCTCCGGGACCTACCTGAATAGTAGGTAGTGGTTCTCTTCCACGAGGCACTCGCCTTGCAGAGTACCGGGACAAGCGTCTTGGCGGCAAGACCTACCGTAACTAGTCCTTGTCTTCACCTTATGGTGTTGGCAGGAATAGCGGCCCTCACTATATGACCTTGCTGTCGGTAAATGTGGACGCTATATCATAAACCTGGTAGTCTAGCGTATCTGGTAGATATACGAGAGGGAATGTTCTCTCGTCGCTTGTGTTAAGGTTCAGTGGCAGGTTACTGCAGTTACCGCCACACCTATATTTTGTGTGTAAATGGGTTCGATTTTCAAATGTTGTTTGTTAGTTCCTAGCCTATCTATGGTAACAAATCACTGGATGCGAATCGATTTTTCACTGCTGTGCCAGCCATTTTAAGCCTGCATGGGCTTCTTGCTGTACAAACAATTATATATGTATTTTAACAAATAAATTAACTAAATATGGACCAAAATCAACTAAGGACGTTTTTAGGTTGATATGAAGACGATGATGATGATGAAATACGTACTGCTCTTATCTTAGGGGTCGTTTGGCTCGTTACCAGCTATAGATGCCTTGAATTCTATCGACCGACCCGGCTGGAGACTCTTGGCGACAAGGAACTTGTATCATACAAGCTCCAAAGCCTCTTGGATCGTCGCTGCAAAATCGCCTGCTTATCGGTGTTTTACAGTATTCATTTCGGAGAATATGCTCAGGAGCATCACGACCTTGTACACTCCTCTTTACTCCATCATTGAACAAGCAGGCGCGGGAAGAAAAGAAAGAAAGAAATAAATAAAGTAAGCGATTTCACTTCTTTGACGTTGATGTTCCACCTATACGTACTAAGATTCAAGATATTTATTCAAAATAATTAGATGCAAATGACACTCTTGCTAATAATAATCATAAAATAGGTGCAAATTACACCACAGATTACTAAGTAGTTACTACGTATTACACTCTTTCTGATAGTCATAAAATAGATGCAAATTACACTCTTTCTGGTAGTCATAAAATAGGTGAAAATTACACTCTTTCTGATAGTCATAAAATAGATGCAAATTACACTCTTTCTGGTAGTCATAAAATAGGTGAAAATTACACTCTTTCTGATAGTCATAAAATAGGTGAAAATTACACTCTTTCTGATAGTCATAAAATAGGTGCAAATTACACTCTTTCTGATAGTCATAAAATAGGTGCAAATTACACTGTTTCTGTCGTTTGTGAAAAATGAAGAAATAAACAATTATTAGATTAAATTAATTTATTTATACATTAAATTAATTTTATTTACTAATGATTGTTTATTTATTTATTTTTCACAATTTTTTTTTTTTCAAAATTTTAATTGTAACGTCAAAATCCAATCTTTGATAAAAACAAATTATGTCATTAGAACATGAAAACAATATGACTCGAGAAGTTATACATTAAAGTCATTGAATGTCATTAATTCCTTTGAAGAGAGTAGGTCAGTTCACACGGACAGCGTCCGGTTACGAGTACAACGCTAGAGTCAGCCATCGCTCCCATCAACCATATTAGAGGGAAAAGAACGACCCGACTCCCGATTTTTGCTTCATCGTTTATCATGCAAACGGCCATGGAGTGGAATTCCCTGCTGGCGGCAGGCGTCTGTGTTCTCCAGTTTCGTATAATTTAGGAATCTTCAAGACTAGAGTGAATGGACACTATTTGAGCTTGTGTTACATACTCGGCTTCATCGGCATTTAACATCAAGTAAGGGTCAGCCAAACGCACCCAAATTATGAATTTAAAAAACCGGTCAAGTTCGAGTTGAACTCGCGCCAAGCGTCTTTTCAAAAAATAAATGTTTATTTTAAAAAACAAAACTATATTTACAGTTGGTAATAGAACATTTTGTAAGGAAAATCTATGAACTTTTGACCAATCCAACTGCACATCTTAAGTTGGTCGACTGTTTCTCCTAAACTAAGAAAGCCTACATATTATTCCTTTAAAATTTGTGGCGGCAACTGCGTAACCCGCCACTGAAGCAACGAGAGAACAAAAGAAATAGGACATCTAGAACGCGCTATTAGAATTTCTTTGGCGCTGAGTATAGGTATACATAGATACTAATCATCAAAGACTGGTCCACGGCCAGACCTCAGGCATACCACCTCGCCTGGCGAAGATATCTTCTTTTGCTCTCTATGTGTAGGAACACACCGTTCCTTTTTTTTTATTATTATTTTTTTATGCACAATTGGTAAGCCCTTGGCATCATCTCGCCTGATGGTAGGTAAGTGACGATGATGCCGAAGATGGACGCGGGCTTACCAAGAGTCTCCAACGCAATGGAGAACTGGCTATCTTATCTTCAAGCCGGAACACATCAGTTGGCGGCAAGATAAGATAGATATAAGATGGACGCCGGGAATCGAACCCACGACCTCCTGGTGTGAAGCGAATGGATTAACCATTACGCCACGGAGGCGGTTAAAACCTACAGCGGTAGGAGCCCCTGAAGTGATATCCTACATTTAATTTTCTTCATCAAAGTAACAAACATACAGAGATAAACATCTAGACACAAATAAAACAAAAATTTGACATTTAAAATATTAGTGAGATGTCCATAGTAACATACTTTTTAAAAAACTTAAAATCATTAAAGCGCAGAACCTGTCGTCGTGGAAATCCTTGAGTGAGGCCTTAGTCCAGCAGTAGACGTCTTTCAACTGATAATATGATGATATGTTTTCCTTCATGGAGTTAACCCTTACATTGGCGCCTCCTACATTAACACGGTAAAGGGTTGAATTAATAATTCACGGATAATAAGACGTTGTTGATCGCATTTGGTTTAGTTACAAGGAATATTTGTTGGTTGTCAGCAATTATTAGATAATTATGTGGAATTCAAAGTCAAATTGAGTAGGTAAGTAATTATACAGAGTGTAACAATATTGGTGTGGGTCCCGTTAACTGGGGCCTCTACTCATCATACTGAATAACTATTTTTCTATGACTTTGTTGAAATCGCAAAAAAAATAAGTCTCCATACAAATCGATCGAATGACCAATTTTGTGTATTTTTGTTTGGAGGGTCTAATTTTTTTTTGAGAATTTGACTATAGTTTTCTTGGGGAAAGCTGACCCAGGGCGGTGTTTCTCGGTCAGAAGTCCCTCATTAACAATGTGGTCCAGATCGAGAGCGTTTCGACAAGGGTAGCATACCTTATACTCAGAATTACTAAACGGTATTCTATGAAGGTATTCGACGCGCCGACCCCGTAACACTCCGACGACGAGGTAGAGACTATGTATAAGGACATCTGTATAGCCATATATAGCACCAGTATCCATTATACCATTGTTACGGGGGACTTCAACGCGAAACTGGGCAAACGAAGCGATGGTGAGCTGAGAGTGGGGCAATTTAAATACGGAGTAAGAAAGTTGCTGGCCGACTTTATGAAGAGGGAGAGCCTCTTTATGATAATCTCCTTTTTCAAAAAGTCAAAACAGCGGAAATTGACATAGTTGCATCCCAATGGCGTGACGAAGAACGAGATTGACTTCATCTTGTCGACAAGATGGCAAATATTCAATGATGTCTCTGTGATCAACTCATTGAATCTGAAGACCAAGCTAGAAAGATGTCAACTGATGAAGTCTATACTCTGATCAGCGCTCATCCAGCTCCAAAGCCTCGATTGCTTTTAGCTCGAGTTGCACAATCGCTTGGAATGCCTAGGAGACTGCGAGAATTTGGAATATTATAATGACATATTTGCGGAAATTGTCCAAACGGTCGGGTCTAAGATTTTTATAACTCACTGTTTAAAAAGAACCAAAAAATCTCTGACTTTACCAGCAACCTCATTAAAGAAAGACGCAGATTGGTTTTGCAGTCCTCTCAAAACGCTACTCAGTATCGGCAACTAAACAGGCAGATCTCTTAAGCCCCTGACTCGCGACTTGCGCCAGTATAATACAAATTGTATTAAAGAGGCGATTGAGCACAACAAAGGCTCAAAAGTGTTCGGGAGAGATCTGCCTGTTGGACAAAGCCAACTGACCAAGCTGAAGACTGAGGATGGCAGGATCATATTTTCTAAGACTGAGTTGCTGGAAGAAGTTAAGGAGTTCTACGGACAATTGTACACGATCACACGTCAGCCTGTCAGCAATCTGGTTAAGGAACCAAGAGTCAGACTAACCCGACACTATACCGAAGATATCCCGGACGTCAGCCTGTACGAGATTAGATTGCTCTAAACACAGCTCAAGAACAACAAGGCACTGGGTGATGATGGAATTCCGGCTGAACTTCTGAAAGCAGGTGGAACACCGGTACTTAAAGCTCTTCAGAAGTTATTTAATCCCGCTGTACTCGAAGGCCAAACGCCTAAGGCATGGCAGAGAAGTGTGGTCGTCTTATTCTTCAAAAATGGCGACAATAACCTGCTTAAGAACTACAGACCGATCTCACTTCTGAGCCATATTTACAAGCTGTTTTCGAGAGCTACGCAGGTTTGACGACTTCCGGCTTCCGAAGAGGCTTTAGTACCATAGACCACATACATAAGCTACGGCAGATTATACAGAAGACTAAAGAGTACAATCAGCCACTATGTTTGGCATTTGTGGACAATGAGAAAGTATTTTATTTAATTTGTATTATTTTATTAATATTATTCATAATTGGTAATCCCTTGGCATCATCTCGCCTGATGGTAAGTTACGATGATGCCGAAGATGGAAGCGGGCTTACCACGATTCCCCAAACGCAATGGGGAACTGGCTATCATATTGTAGGTAGAACACATCAATGTTGTAAACATTGATGTTTGATGGCAAGACTTAGATAATATGCTGGTAGCTAGCCAGGTGGCCTTAGAAAATGACCTTTCACCAACCAAACCGAGTCACAAAGTTACAAAGTTAGACCCTGCGGAGAATCGAACCCGCGACCTCCTGATGTGTAGTTTATGAACTTAACCATTACGCCACGGAGGCGGTCAAAAATTGTTAAGCTGTGGTTTAATTCATTGAATTCAATAATTATTTTTTGTAGCCTGCATATCATAAACTGACCTTACTACATAGTCAATATCATCCTATTAGATAAAGGATGTCCACTACTGGACAAAGGCCTATCCAAGGATTTCCATAACGACCGGTACTGCGCTGACCTTCTCCACATCGTCGGTCCACAGAGTGGAACTATACTACATATTAATAAAGCTTAGGTCAAATAAAATAATATATTTATTTATTTTATCATAATATCAGCCGAAAGACGTCCACTGCTGTACAAAGGCCTCTCCGAGGATTTCCACGACGACGGGTTCTGCGCTGCCCTTATCCAGCGGCTTACCGCAATCATCATCAGATCATCAGTCCACTGAATGGAAGGCCTGCCCGTTCTACGTTTTCGGTGCACATTCGCGTCTCGAAAGCTTTACTGCCCCAATGGTCATCTGTTCTACGAGCTATGAGCCCCTCACCCACTGCCACTTTTATTTCATTTCACTAAGTTTTTTTATTTAATTCTTCTTATCGTGTGGCACAATTAACCGTGCTATCCAATATTTATTTAATTATCTATATATATATATATATATATATATATATATATATATATATATATATATACTAGCTGTTTCCCGCGGTTTCAACCGCGTGGACAACGTTTCTATGACTTTTCGAGGGTGCGTGGTAAAAAGTAGCCTATGTCTGAATACAGGTCCTAATCTGTCTACCTACCAAATTTCAGCCAAATCCGTTCAGTAGTTTTTGCGGGAAAGCGTAACAGACAGACAGAGTTACTTTCACATTTATAATATTAAGTAGGGATATATATATATATATATATATATATATATAGATAATTAAATAAATATTGGATAGCATATATATTTTTTTGTTGAGTTCGTTATTGTCAGGAGAAGGTTCTTATAGGTAGGCTAGTGTCGTGTAGTGTGAGGTGGAACGAAGTTCACCGGGACAGCTAGTATTTAATAAATACCTTTTATGTCAGCCTATATCAGTAGCTGATGGAAGCCCTTTAGCAAGCTACACAAAAGGATGTGGACGCAGGAAATTTGCGTCTTCTCCTACCGAGGGTGAATGTACACTAATTGGTTTCCCGGTTCTTTACAATATCGGGCCTATAATCTTCAACTGAGATGACGTGGTCGACGCCGAAAGTGGGTACATCGTGAGGGAGGGGGGTTAAAAGCTTCCTTTTACCTCCTAGAGCTCAAAACTTCCTTGACTTTTTAAGTCATTACTGCTCAAGGTTTATATCACTTTTAGTTCTCTGTCTTATCGTGCTAATCAAGAGTGGTTTCCTGGTGGTGGTGGTGGCATCACCTGCGATCATGTGTTGTGCATTTTTAGACTTTTACCTGCGGATTTGGTTTTTAACTTATTTAGCGTTGTCATTTATTTTACTTACAATTTATATTTCACTATTAGGAATGACGAATCCTAGTCATGTGATTTACTTTTTATCATGTTCTAAAAATGTTTCAAATACCTAGGCGTTACGTCATAGTTTTGCAGCGTCATTTATATCATATAAATTTTATCATTCTATCATTATATCATTTTCTGATTTTGATGAATTAAAAATCGAAGACTTGATGGAAAACAAAACAAGTAAGGTTTTCCGAAGTTTGAGTTGGAGGGCAATTTAATCAAGAGTTCATAATTTATTTCTGATGCTGTCGTCATCCCTAATAACATCTACCATTACCCACTATTCAGCAAATAGAAAGCTCATTTCGAAAAACCTATAAACTTAAGATGCTTTTATTTAAAAATAATTTTTCGCAGAAAACCCTTTCATTTGATACCCATATCACAGTATATATATTAGTCCCATATCATGGAGGTGCATAAAAAATAACTGGTACATCAGTAAGACGTCGCTTAGCTAACCATGCATTGTCATTTTTTTTTTTTTTTTTTTTTTTATTAACAATTGGTAAACCCTTGACAACATCTCACCTGGTGGTAAGTGACGACGTTACCGAAGATGGAAGCGGGCATACCAAGATTCCCCAACGCAATGGGGAACTGGCTATCTTATCTTTATGCCGGAACACACCAATGATATCAACATTGATATTTGGCGGCAAGACTTAGATAAGATGGTGGTAGCTAGCCAGGCGGGCTTAGAAAATGCCCTACCACCAACCAAACCGAGTCTTACAATTGACCCCGCCGGGAATCGAACCCGCGACCTCCTGTGTAATGCCAGTGAACTTTGCCTCTGAGCTACGGAGGTGGTTAAAAACATCATGCACACATGTATGCAAAATTTCACCTCAATCGGATACCGAAAAGTGGGTCAACTTGCCAATTTTGAAGCCAACAACATACGAACATTGCAAGTTATATTATAAAAGCTTGTAAAAAGTCACACCCTGTTTAATCACACCCTCGGTACGGGTTATACATAGCTTCATTTTTTTTTTCAGTACGACAGTAGAGTTTAAAACCCATTTAGTTTCCGCAAACAGAAAGCTCCGTGAAAAAAAAAACCTAAAAAGAGATAGTAATAAAAAAGTACCGCCACTTGTCTCTGTCCCACAGGAATCCTAATTAAACAGGGAACTTTAAAAAATAAATGAAACTTGTAAAGGAACGGTAAATAAAATTCCAATTACATTTGAAACATTCTGTAATTTGTATGCAGTGTGCTTGCGTACTTTCCGTATTTAAGTAAAAAATAAATCGTTTCGTTAAATATGTCATACAGAGATCTTTTTGATAAATATATATCAGCTCATATACGTCCCCACCGAGGGGCTCGAGCCTACCCTAAATTAGGGCGATCGGGCCTTAGTCGACCACGCGTTCCTAGTGCGGGTTGGTCGACTTCGCACACAACCTTTAAGTTTCTTCGCAGGCGTGTGCAGGTTTCCTCACGATGTTTTTCCTTCACCGTAAGAGCATCGGATAAACGTACATACGAAATAGAAATTTTAAAACACATTGGTACGTGGCAGGATTCGAACAACGACCTTCCGGGCAGGAGGTAGCAGCCCTCGCCATTACGCCACCGACGCTCTATAGTTGTATACTGGATATAATAAAAACAAGTGACTACATCTCAAGGGCACATCTAATTTTTATTTGTGAAACTTAAAAAAAATCTAAAACGTGTCTGTACTAATTGTTGCCTTCATCAATCAACTATATAGAAGATACTACTAGATGTCGCTAGTTTCTTCACGTTTCAAAAACATAACGTTTCTTTTCTAGGAAACCTCTTTCATTCTATATTAGATTTTTTAAATTATATTTTTTGTTATATAACGGCAATAGAAAACACACACTGTGTAAATCACATCAAAATCATTACTGTTCATGAAATACAGCCCGCTAACAGACAGACGGACAGCGAAAGGTTAGTAATAGGGTCTTCTTGATCACCCTTTGATAAACTTTACAATGTAATATATATATGACATAACAATACATATTGTCACACTTTTTAACTCTCCCTGTGTAAGTGTTGGCTTTATTGGTGTTCATATTTTAATTGTAGAATAATATTATGCAAAGAAAAGGCCATTTCTGGATGTAAATTGTGTTATAAAATTTAATTTAATAGAAAATATATCATCCAATTACCCACCGTTGTTTGTACAAATGCACCAACTAAATTACAACTACAAGATAACTCAAGTCATAATTGCTCCATCACTGATCTAAATTAAGAAACCGCCTACCACCTGCAGTTTTTAAAAAGGTTAACTTCAGGTGGATCCAGACTAAAGTATGGTACATATACATACAGAGTGTAATAAAATTGGTTTAGGACCCATTAACTAGGGCTTCTAGGTACTCATTAAATAATTGGGTTTTGTTCTTGCCTCACGGTGTTTTGGACCTAGCTAGATAATGCGCTATTAGAAGTACAAGTCAAAATAAACAAATTTTGAATTTAGTAACATAGGTGGAACTACTTGTGGAATTTTAATATCTTGAGCCCAGAGGTTAAGGTTTAATGGACTTCGCAGCGCACTGGTTTTAAGGCAATGCAGGGTCTGGACTGCGTGGGATTACTTCACATTAAATTTTAGCCCAACTTAATCCCAATTTTACCGACCATCGGGCAGTACATATTCTTAAAAAATAATTTTATGTAACCCGCAATACTGAATTGTTTTTCGAAACTTACGTAAGTGTAAAAGCCCTACACGTGACCGCGGGTGGTACAAAAATAGGCAACCGTCATTCTATCCTTGGCTAGCACTGTTAATTGTGTCATACGATAAGAGAAGCGAAGATATCGTATCGCTTCTTTTCATATCTAAAACACAACTGATAAAGTTGCGGTGCAGACACTAGACCACGCGCCACTGCAGTTGTCTCGCTCGCTCACCACTAGACGAATTAGATGACCTGTACAAAATCTGATGAAAAAACTACTAGTTAAATTATAATTTACTAGCTGTTTCCTGCGGCTTTACCCGCGTGGACAACGTTTCTATGTGTTTTCGAGGATGTGGAGTGCGCGAGCCGCAAGCGGCTCGCGAGCGTGTAATAAAGTAGCCTACGTGTTAATCCAAGTCCTAATCTGTCTACCTACCAAATTTCAGCCCGATCCATTTAGTGGTTTTTGCGTGAAGAAGTAACAAACATACACACTCACAAACTTTCGCCTCTATAAATTTATAAGAGGTGATTCAGGAATGACTGGGATAGGAAAAATATCCATAAATACATATTTTGTAAAAGAAAAGGTATAAGAACTTTTCACTTAGTGTAAGAAGTAAAAACAATATTAAATTATAGAGTATATATTTATATTAATGTATTATATATTCTTAATTTCGAATATTATAAATTCCGAATCTCCGTTAAAATATCACACATAGTTTCTTGCTGCTTACTAATGATCCTCTTTCGATCGATTGTATCCCATGGTTTAAAAGAACTATCCTGTGGTCACCTTTTTCAACTTGGGCATCTTAGACAAATCGATCAGTCTAACTTTATTATGGAAAATCAAATATCAAAATTAGTTAAACAGCTGATCAATTTATATGAAGATTCCAATTTGTCTTCAGTCCAAATTTATTTGGGAAATCAAATATCAAAATTGGCGAAACAGCTGATCAATTTGTATGAGGATTCAAATTTTTCTTTAGTCCAACTTTATATGGGAAATCAAATATCAAAATTGGCGAAACAGCTGATCAATGTGTATAAAAATTCCAATTTTTCTTGGCTATTGGATCCTTGGGGAAAGTTGTTCAGTAGGATGAATAACATCAATTTTATTACACCCTGTCCTACCCAAATGTTTTTTAGGTAAGAGGGCTGTTTGATAAGTCCTTTTAAAAACTATTTGTAAAACCTTTTTTTTTGGTATCAACACTGGCAGGCACAATCTTTGAAATGAAGACTAAAAAAAAACAAGAAATTCACCCATTGCTTGCATGTGATCACTTCTAATTTTTCCACAACTATGGAAAAATCGGAATTTCGTGCCGTTATAAAACATTGTTGATGTTTTTTTGTTTGTTTTAATTTTTTTTTTTTGCTTTCTATACATGTTTCTTGTTTACTTGTGTTATAATGTTTTGTGTTGAGTTGTAATAGTACTGTTGTGTCTAATAAATATTTGAATCTGAATCTAAGGGTGAGTTGCACCATGTAACTATAAGGATAACCAAACAGTAACCAGCCGTCAAATCGCCGGTATTTGACCATAACAATAACAATAATCAGTCAAAATCGAGCGGTTAGCTTTAGCGTTAAGTTATGCCTTCATTTTAACCGTTGTTAAAATGGTGCAACCCATATATAACCCGCGATTTGACGGCTGGTTACGGTTTGGTTCTCGTTATAGTTACATTGTGCATCCTACCCTAAGTGTTTTAACATCAACCTGTCGGTATAATACATTCTTAACCAAGAATTTCAACGGTAGCAGAAAGCTATGTCACTTTGTCAGACACAGGTGATATCCACAATATATGTAGGTGTATAAATATCCACAATATGTTACAAGAACATTACAGTTCCCAACACCTGTCCAGCAGGTGGAAATTTCACCTGTTCTTCAGAATATGGTCATGGCTATGGTCATAACGCAAGTGTTAGTTGTATTGTTAGTAACTAATTGTAATTTTATTTCTTTTGTGAATTTTTATTTCTTTTAATATGTATAGGTACAAATTTGAGACTTGTTATACATTTTGTAGTGTCTATATAGGCTTCAGGATAGGGTTGCCATTTTAAAATTTGAAAAGTCCAGTCGAAAGCCGGACATTTAATTTTTAGTCACTAAATAAAATAAAACCATCATCATATCAGCCGAAAAACGTCCACTGGTTGACGACCGCTCCTGCGCTGCCCGCATCTATCAGCTTCCCGCGATCATCACCAGGTCGTCGGTCCACCGCGTGGGAGGCCTGCCTACGCTACGTTTTCCGATGCACGGTCGCCACTCAAGAACTTTACTGCCCCAACGGCCATCTGTTCTACGAGCTATGTGCCCTGCCAACTGCCAGTTCAGTTTAGCGATTCTGTGAGCTATGTCGGTTACTTTGGTTCTCTTGCGGATCTCTTCGTTTCTGATTCGATCACGCAGAGAAACTCCGAGCATAGCATATTTGGGTGACCTTGAGCCTTCTTATGAGGCCCATAGTAAGCGACCATGTCTCAGATCCGTATAAGTCATCACTGGCAACACACACAGGTCAAAGACTCTAGTCTTGCTTGAGACACTGCGGTATTTGGGACGTGAAGATATTGCGAAGCTTCCCGAACGCTGCCCAGCCGAGTTTGATACGTCGATTGATCTCTTTTTTGAAGTTGGACCTACCTAGCTGGACTGTTTGTCCTAGGTATAAAGGTAAAAAAAAACCCATGCGTAATTAATAGACACTTTTTTTTACCCGCGAGGCAAAAAGAGGGGTCATAAAAGTTCAACGTGTGTGTCTGTGTATCTGAGTATCTGTATATCTGTCTATGGCATCGTACCGCCTAAATGGATAGACCGATTTTCATTTAATTTCGTTTAGAAAGGTGACTTGATCGAGAGTGTTCTTAACTATGATTCAAGAATTCTAGTTTCAGTTCTCCATTGCGTTGGGGAATCTTGGTAAGCCCGCTTCCATCTTCAGCGTCATCGTCACTTACCATCAGGTGAGATTATGCCAAGGGCTTACCAATCCTTATTAATATTATAAATGTGAAAATGTGTTTGTTTGTTACCTTTTCACGCTTCAACGCCTTGACCAATCTTAATGAAATTTGGCATGCAGGACATAGGCTACTTTTCATCCCGTGAAAATAGCATAGCCCGATGCAATTCCCGAGGGAACTGAAAATATACTCTTTTTTGGTTAATTAACATCGCAACGGAACAATGGATTGTGTGATTTTTTGCACCGAGATGGTTAAGGGGGTGGGAAATGACACGATGTACTAATAAGCATATCCTGACATAGTTCCCGAGGGATCTGGAGAAAATTCATGCCCCCGCTCGCGAGCCACTTGCGGCTCGCGCACCGCGCACCCTCTAAGTAAAATACCGTTTCAAGATCATCGGCTCTTTTCTAGTTGATGAAGGGATGTAAACAACTACTACAAGTCTAATCGATTTAGAATTTAATATCCTTTTACTTCAATGATATTGCAAGAACATGGTCACCTTGACCAGATGCTGCAACATTCCTAGAATTTGCAGGATGTCCAACCCCTCAACAACTTACAGCAAATGTATTCTGTTTTGGCTCATTATAATAGTCTCAAAGAACAGGTTATTGATAGATGGTGATCGGGGTTTGCCGATGGAGCAGAAAAGGAAAATTTTAGAGGTTTTTAATTTTATTTACTTAGGAGTTATTATTGTTTGTTGTTTGATGATGTTTAACGGATACACGGAGAATCACCGGGCTTGTCTATAAATCAAGCTATCACATGTTTGTCTTTAAAACAATTGAGCTACGAGCTACAGGTTAAAAAGTAAGTGTACCTGATTTCAGAGCTTTGTAATAGGCTCTAAAGCAAATTTGCATACTCGCAAGGGATAAAGTAAAGTCCAGGCGGAGGGTCAATTATAGTCCGGACATGTTCCATGACACGTGTCACAGAATTATGGAACGCACGCAACAAATAAAACACCATTAAGGTAATATCGTTTAGTAAATGTTGACTTTCGTAATTAAATTTTTAAAACATCGGTATGTCTTAAAATGTCCGGACTATAATTGGCCATCCGTCTGGACTTTATTATATCCCGATTTTTTAATTTGATGAAAAAAGTGACATATGTGTCACTGAATTATGGAACGCACGCAACAAATAAAACACCATTAACTATGTTACCTATCTAAATATATATAACTCAAAGGTGACTGACTGACTGACTGACATAGTGATCTATCAACGCACAGCCCAAACCACTGGACGGATCGGGCTGAAATTTGGCATGCAGGTAGATGTTTTGACGTAGGCATCCGCTAAGAAAGGATTTTGGGAAATTCTCACGATAACCGCAAAAATCGGGATCTGCGCGGGCGAAGCTGCGGGCATCCACTAGTCGTTAATAAATGTTAACATTCGTAATTAATTTTTCAAAAAACCGAATTGTGTGACTCGGACCCGCGCAGACCAGACCACCACACCTCTTCACACAAGCCTAGCCATGATATCTACCTATTCATTTCGAGCAACCGCCTCTGTTCGCTTTACACTAGGAGGTCGCCGGTTTCAATTCCCGGTGGGGTCAACTTGTAAGACTCGGTTTAGTTGGTGGTAGGACATTTTCTAAGCTCGCCTGGCTAGCTACCACCATCTTATCTAAGACCGCTATTTCGTACGGCTGAAACCCTACATAAATTATCATTGTCATATTATCAGCCGAACGACGTCGACTGATGGACAGTCTTCCCCCAAGGATTTCCACAACAAGCGGTCACCACACAAAAACACCTAATAATATTACGTAATCAAAATGAAATGACAAAATTAGAATGACATGACAGAGTCAGTTAATGCATCCAGAAAAGTATCAATATTCATCCACGATGGACGATGAGCAGTCCCTATTATTAGACGGTACGATTTTATGGTAGTATATAGCCACATTTGCTCGACCGACACATGTGAGTCTGAGTATGGGCACCTACGTACAGTCGTACCCTGCTTGATATAAAAGCTGACATCTCCACCAGACCGGCGCAGCCCGTGGGACCTAGAGGTGTGCATGAGTTTGTATCCTGCGACAATATGAAGTATAAAACAAGTTCTACAAACAGAGGTGATGATAAAATGAAAATTAGGTAGTCAAAAAAATTTATAGCTGCTATATTCAAAGATTGGTTTTATCATTGCATAGAAGTATGTTATCAAAATGCAACAGCCTGCGAATCATAATAGTCAAATTTACAGTAACAGAAACAAAATAAAACAGTAAGGGCCACATAAACAATAAAAACCAATCAATTGTATAAATCGATATTTATCAGACATTTGGAATAACTGAACCATTACCAAAAACCCTGGCCAAGTCCTCCTCATTGCGCAGGAGCTATGTACGCGATGCTGGTGTGTCATCGCGCAGGGCTTGGCGCGCCATTGTCACTCGCTCCAGTCGGACGACAACACGGCGCGGCTGACCCACTTGCCGCCGCTGCGCCCGAAGCAGAGCGCGGAGCACCCTCACGCGCGGCGTGCCCCACGTCACGGGCCTCGAGCTGTACACCCAGCTTCGCAGCAGCACTCATCACTATGTTGATGACTGACTCCCTCGTAAATTCTGGAATGCCGGCCATCTCGATGTCATTGATAAGTAAAGCCTGATGTCGGTCATTTAACTCGGAGTTTAGTTGCATAATAGTACTATTTAAAGCTGAAGCATCAGAGTTGGTATTCGCTTGCGAGTTTAAAATCCACCATATTTCGTTTTTAAGCATACTATTTTCACACTCAAGCTTAGCTAGTCTGTTTTCAAAACCAGTTATCTCTTTCGTCACGTCCGAGAGTTGACTGGCCAGGAAATCTAAGCTTTTATTAAGTAAAGCTTTAATCTGTTGGAATTGATTGTTAAGCTCCTGCTTCAATTCACGTGCTATAGATGTTTGTATAGCAGAAAGCTTGGAGTCCAGCTTCTCATTAAACTTTGCGTCTAGTAATTGTGAAAATTGCACGATAGTAACAGGTACCGCTGTGGCAGGTGAGTTTTAATGCCGTCCTGTGATCGCGTCAGGCGTCGCGGTGCCCCCCGCGGCACGCGCAGCCTTGTCCGCAGCGGAGGCCTCACATGGCAGGCGTGGCTTCTTCTTGTTATCAGTGCCAGTCACCACAGCTGGAATTAACGGAGTTTCAAAAACTGACTTTACGGAAGTTTCATCGCCATTCTGTCTCTTTGCGTTTTTAGGCATACGTCGCATTTCCACTCCCGCTTTAAATCATGCAAGTGTCCTAAATAATAGCATGACAACATGTTTAGACATTGATAATGAAAGGTACTTTTACATGTTTGGCATCTCAGTATTTCCTTTTCGTCATGGGTTTCATACAGGCAGCGCAATTCATTTTAACCTTCTGCGTACAAGGTGGCGTCTCCCAGACCCCAATAGTTTTCAAATCTATTTTTTTTAATTACGTATCAGTGAGTACTGTATCTTTGAGTAGCTGGGTTTGCGACGTTGCCACGTCGACCTCTTAGGTTTATTCGCGCTTGACCGTAATAGACGTGTTTAGATTCAGTGAGACACATGTTTGTTTTGTAAAAATTCTCATTAAAAAATGAAAAAAAAAACTCCCAAATTCCCAACACTAGTTACTATTTTAAAACTAAATATTATTTTCTGTTTTTTCTAATGTAATTTAAGTAAACGAAGTTTTAAGACTCACTTGTCTATGCTTAATTTTTAAGTTTGAAAGAGCCTCATATTTCACTGCAAAATTAAAACAAACCATTGCTTGCAAGTGAAAATTTGCTTTTCATTGTCATTCTACCTATCCTTTAAATTGATATAAACGCATTTTTGATGGAGCAAAAAACGAACATCTAACTTACTTTCATCAAAAGATTACAATAGGATAGGACTAGAAGTATTATATGCCTTGGTTTGATTTTGTACAACAACAAAAAAAAACTGGAATGATTGGAGATGGTCACCCTACTTATTTCACAAGAACACTTGATTTTGACATTATTATTAGTTGTGGACTAACAACCCCGCTTTCTGACTATTGAGAAAATGCCTTTGTTCTATTTATCGTTAGCATATTGGAACATGAAAGACTGACACTGTTCACAAATAAAAGACTATTAAGCAGTGTCATCATATGGTCAGTAACTATAAACAAAACTATTTTCTTTTTCAATAAAATTGCCATTGAACTTTAAAAACTGAATCGGCTATAGGTCAGACCAGAGGTACAAAAGAAGGCCCTCTAAAATATTATCGTCGTCTGACCATTAGGCACTAAAACTGACGTGTAACTGACAGGTCAGACACTGTGAGCGACAAGAGGGCTCCAAAACATGGTACCATTTTCAATGTTTCAGGACCTGGTGAATTTTATAGTCTAGAAACTGCAAAAACTACATAGAAAATCTGTGAACTTGTTGGAAAATTGAGTATTAGTGTGGATCCCGGGACAGGAAGAAATGTAAGAATTGGGGGAAGTGAGTGATTAACTAAAAAGCATTGATTTTTAATTCATTGATTGTTTTAAAATAGTCTCATCATCATCATCATATCAGCCGAAAGACGTCCACTGCTGAGGAAAGGCCTTTCCCAAGGATTTCCAAAACGACCATCCTGCGGTGCCCACATCCAGCTGCTTCCCGCGATTATTGCCTGTTCTTCGGTCCACCAAGCCGTCAAGTCGCCGTTATTTGACCATAACAATAACAATAACCGATCAAAATCGAGCGGTTAACGTTAGCGTTAAGTTATAACGCAACCCATATATAACCGGCGATTTGACGGCTGGTTACGGTTTGGTTATCGTTATAGTTACATGATGCAATCGTTATAGTTTACTGCCGTCAGGCGAGACTGGCACTACCACTGACTAACCCTGGCCTGGCCAGGAAAGTCCTGAAGTTGGGAAGACTCCAGCTCCGAAAGGTTACAGCAGTCATCAATGGCCACGGTTACTTTAACAAACATCTTTTCACCCTAGGAATTACGGACAGCCCACTGTGCCGCGCGTGCATGGAGGCCGAAGAGACAGCTGCCCATATCCTTCTGGATTGCAGAGAGGTGACAGCATACAGGGCCGAGTATCTCGGTGACCTGAGGGCACTCACGGAAGTCTTCGGCAACCTGCGGGGGCTACTGGACTTCCTGGAGGAGCTGAGCTGGCAGTGATGCCAGCTAACCACGCAAAATGGGTGCATCGGGCGCCTGGTTGCGGTAACCAGCCTGTCCTTACCATTACCATGGTGCAACCCACCCTTAGTCATTGTAACTGGGTTCCTACGAGTACAACCAATCTACTTAGTAACTTGTAGCTAAATCGAATTGGTCCTTCTGAAATACCTTAAAATAATTAAAAGGGGAATTCAACTCATGAAACCGAACAACTTTCCAGAAGTAACCTATACACAATTCGCAAAAAAAAATAACTTTCGTAATATTAAGTTTACTAGAAAATTTACTAGTTTTTAAATAGTACAAATGGCCGTTGGGGTAGTAAAGTTCTCGGGTGGTGACCACGCACCGGAAAACGTAGTGTAGGCAGGCCTCCCACTCGGTGGACCGATAACTTGGTGAAGGTCGCAGGAAGCCGCTGGATGCGGGTAGCGCAGAACCAGTCGTCGTGGAAATCCTTGGGGGAGGCCTATGTCCAGCCGTTAGTACTAATATATATATACTTTGGTCTAGCAGTGGACGTTCTTCGGCTGATATGAAGATGATGATGATTAACTGATAAAATAAAAATATAGCACATTAAAGGTAGCGCGGCTTTGTGCTTGGTTGCACAGCTATTATAAATTTAAGGATTTGTATCCTAATCTCACCTAATCCCACGTAAATACCTATCCCAAGTTTTTATCCTTGCTAGTTTTGCGCTTCTTAGCTACTTCGAAGATGTTTTCCTTCAAAGTGGGGAAACTCTCCGTTATTTCTGTATATTGAGCAGCATACTGCTGCTCTGTCTTTTTCCAGCTGAAAATAAAATAAAAGATTATTAATTTTTATTGTAAGAAATGATCAAAATTTTATATTAATCGTGTAGCAGTTTTTATTTATTTAAGACTAGCTGTCCCGGCGAACATCGTTCCATCCACCTTACACTACACTATACTACCCTACCCGACCCTATCCTACCCTAACCTTAACCTACCCTACCCTACACTACACTATACTACCCTAACCTACCCTACCATAAACTACCCTACCCTAAAGCCTTCTCTTGACAATAATGAACTCAACAAAAAAAGAATTAGCGAAATCGGTCCAGCCGTTCTTTAGTTATAAATGGTGTAACCAACACTACTTTCTTTTATAGATAGAAGATAGATAGATAGATAGATAGAAGATATTCAGCGAGACTTCTCGCCTCTTTGGAAACATACGACGTGCTTTATATTATAGATACAGGAGACCGCAGTTAAGCGGCCATAAATGTTTAAATACCTACGTAGGTACAATGATGAAATAATAGTAATAGTTTACAATCAGATGAACCAAATAACAGTTGTCACCTGAGTATTACAAAAAATACTTAATGCACGATATCCACTGGATTTCTGAAGAGCCAGATATTGTTCGAAATATTGGGATATGGGTACATAGCTTTTTTGATATAGATTCCGCCGTGTCTGCGTTACCCAAGGTTCCGAAGAATTCTTAAGCTACAACTTTTTTTTTCGGCGTCGTCTTCATCAACATCTTCATGGTTGTGGATTTGATTTGGTAGTTTACTAGTTAAACTTGTTGTGATGCCATGTTTAGATTCACTTTATATTAGTAAATTAACACAAACAATTAAAAACAAACATAGTAGCAATGAGTGTTGTCGTGTAAAGATCAAATTAAAATGACAAACGCTATTATAGGTAAACTTAAATAAAGTTCTTGGTAGATAACAGACAATAGTTTTGTTGTATCTAGCTAAGTGACTTTGTTAGAAACACACAACCGAAATTGCTTATCCCTACTATCCCTATCCCTACTAATATTATAAATGTGAAAGTAACTCTGTCTGTCTGTAACGCTTTCCCGCAAAAACTACTGAACGGATTTGGTTGAAATTTGGTAGGTAGACAGATTAGGACCAGGATTAAGACATAGACTACTTTTTACCACACTCGCGAGCCGCAAGTCATAGAAACGTGGTCCACGTGGGTGAAGCCGTGGGAAACAGCTAGTTTTAAATAAAACACTCACGGCAATTATCTGGTAATTTAACAATTAACTTACCTATAGATGTCAGCTCGTATAAATCTAGCCCTATGCTTGATTGCATGTAACAAAATGATACAGTAATTTGTGCAAAAGTGACTCATCTAGTTTTAGCTACGTCTTTATGGATCTAGCGTAAAATATTTACGAGTACTTATCAGTAATTAACAGTTTAAGTTAGATCGTTTAAAAGTTGAATTTGCTGCCATCCTGTACTAATTTACCTGTATTTCAATCCCTAACTTAAAGTTGCCTGGTAGAAATCGCTTAAAGTGATAAGTCCGCCTTTGCACACTATTTATATTACAAACTAGCTGTCCCGGCGGCGAACTACGTACCGCCTTACACTACACTACCCTACCCTACCCTACACTACCCTACCCTACACTACACTACCCTACTCTACACTACACTACCCTACCCTACACTACCCTACCCTACCCTACATACACTACACTACACTACCCTACACTACCCTACACTACCCTACACTACACTACCCTACACTACACTACCCTACCCTACCCTACACTACCCTACCCTACCCTACCCTACACTACCCTACCCTACACTACCCTACCCTACCCTACCCTACATAAGAACCTTCTCCTGACAATAACGAACTCGACAAAAAAAGAATTAGCCAAATCGGTCCAGCCGTTCTCGAGTTATGCGCTTACCAACACATTTTGCGATTCATTTTTATATTAAAGATTATGAGTCCTGCATTGTTTTTAGGCGTGCAATAAAGTATATTTATTATTTATTTATTTATAACAGAGTTAAATTGTTTAATTTTAATCAAATTCGGTAATTGTTTACTTTTAATAATATACATTTATTTGGAAATTAATATATACGTACGTTGTTATTTATAACGTTCTACGATTAACAATATTTGCTGGTTTATACTTGACAAAGTAGTAATTCATGTTCTAAATAAGTCTCGGCTATTTGTGGCCGAAGTATTTTTAGAAAATCCAAATCGGTACTTTGCTAAACCTTGTTTTCTCAGTGTTTTTGATGTACAAAAGTTTTATTTACAATTCAGTAACTATCAATCATCATCATCACATCAGCTCGTATTATATACGTCCCCACTGAGGGGCTCGAGCCTACCCTGAATTAGGGCGATCGGGCCTTAGTCGACCACGCGGGCCCAGTGCGTGTTGGACAACTTCACACACAACCTTCGAATTTCTTCGAAGGCGTGTGCAGGTTTCCTCGTGATGTTTTCCTGCACCATAAAAGCGTCGTCGTATGAACGTACATATGAGATAGAAATTCGAAAACACATTGGTACGTGGCAGGACACGAACCATGACTTCCCGGATATGAGGTAGTGGCCCTTGCTGTTGCGCCACCGACGCTCTCAATGAAATCTCAATAACTATCAATGAAGGGAATCAAATATCAAGATTATTTATGTATACAAACCTTTTATTTCTTATTTACCCAACTCCTAGCACGTGCCCATTGAACAGTTTTTCGAAGCCATTTCTACATTTAGTTTTATTAAGCCGGTTGTCCATTGTATTGTGACATATTCCGTGCTCTGTGGCGTATATAGACTTTTTATAACGAGTACATCATGAGTTCACAGTTCGGGGTGAAGCACTAGTTAGTTCATGTAGTCGGCACGCTATGCCCATTTTTTTAATTTATTTTTTTATTTTTTATTCTCATTAGTAAGCCCTTGGCATCATCTCACCATTGGCAGGTTTAACTCATTAATTCTATAAAAATATACACATGCTATAGGTGGAAATACTTAGCCTACGGATTGAACATTTTATTATCATTACGAGCTAGTGTTGCCGATCGACAGTCCACTATCGATAGCCAATCGATTGACTATATTAGAATCGATAGTATACTGAGTGGCAACAAAGCAGTACTATCGGTAGTATCACTCCTGACTATTGTTACACAATCGATTTTGATCAATACTGTGAATTACATTCCGCTGTAGATACTCGTAGTGCAAAACTATCAGTACTTATGAATAGCTGCTATTGAAGGTCGATACTATTGATAATATTAGGTAACATCTATTGCTGTTTTACTGCTATCGATGTTATCGATAGGCATATCGATAATGTACCTAAATAGTTTTAAGGTCAACTATCGATAGTTTGGTAACACTAATACGAGGTTTATCATAATCATCATGTCAGCCAAAAGACATGTAGTGCTAAACAAAGACCTCCCCCATTACCACAACGACCGGTCCTGCGCTGCCCGCATCCAGTGACTTCCCAAGCTTTAACCTTCGCCTTAACCTGATAATCATGCTGGCCACCTACGTAGTGCAGGTCCCAAAGTCTGGTGGAGACCGGGCTTTAAGTTCAAAGACCTAAGAATTAGAAATCGATCAAGCAGTAGTGTGTCGAATTGTGAATAGGAATACGACAATTGTCAAAGGAAATGGTAGACATTGTTCTTTCAAAAGGAAAGCGACAATGGCAGAGGTTTTTTTAGTATCCTTTTTGTATGGTTTTCTATAAACGGTGTTGAAGGGAGATTTTATTTTATTTATACTAAACGGACCCAGTTCCTGTAGGATTGTAAATTCCAATTCATATTGGGTATTTGATTTGTGTCAAATTTATCTAACGCTATTACTTTCCAAATGGCAAATCTGGGACCGTTTTAGCACACCCCGGACACTTCATGCAACGGGCGAGAAATGACATTTCAAAAAACAAATGACGGAGAAAATAATTAAATCACGAGGAAATCATAGACATTCGAGAACCAAACTATAACCAATCTGAATCAATCTGGGTAACGAGGGGGTAAGGTCCATAGGTGCTGTATGTTAGTACTAATATATATACTTTGGTTTTAGTCAAGATTCAATATTATTGGTAGCCCCTACAAAGCGATAGTTACAGTAAACGCTGCAAAGTATCAATAAAGAGTAAAAAAAAAATTGTGAGGGACCAGTTAGCTGGACCTTTTCTACTTATACTGAACAACAATTTGTTCTACGACTTTACTGAAATCGCAAATTTTAACATTGAAAATATTTTTCCGCTCGCTCCGTTAGCAAAAGTGTGACATAGCGATTATTTTGAAAGTAATTAGGGTATCAAATTGCGTATTGGCAAGGACTTTAAAATAAAACATTTAAAAAAATATGAAAAAGCTGAAAAATGTGCTTTTAATTTTCTTGAATTTAATTATGAGTCTTAAAAATCCGGCCAAGTGCGAGTCAAACTAGTACTCCAAAGGGTTCTGTACCACCACATCTCTCACCACAACTACATAGTAATAATGAAAATGATACCTATTCTCATTACAAACAAAAGACATCAACGCGAGCTACAAAAATGTGCTTTTTTTGTCATTCAGTTCGGACTCCTAAGCGCAAGTGCGCCTCACACTTGGACGATTTTTAGTATTTGTTGTTTTACACCAGTGTTAGTAATATCATCACATCATGTTTCATGCTTGTATGAATTACTGTTTTTTACGATAGAGCTAAATCAAAAATACTTCTAAAGACCTATAAAAAACTTGTTTTTTGTACTTACTTTTTAATTTTTTCTAACTTTTAGTATTTGTTGTTAAAGCGGCAACAGAAATAATACTGTCTGCCTATTACGTTGAAATACAGCCCGCTGACGGACGGACAGACGGACAGACAGCGGAGCCTTAGTAATGGGGTCCCGTTGGTCACCCGTTGGGTGAACGGAATCCTAAAATTAATTATTAATGTAATTGAATAAATAAAATAAAATATGTTTATTATTGTTAACAAGGTGTACATTTAGAGTTGGGGTCGGTATGTCTCGTTTTAAGCATAAACAGCCTGTATCAGGAGACAGAGCTCTTCCATAACATATTAAATAAATTTTGTTCCCGTTAAAATTTATACTCACAGAAAAAACCGGTCAAGTGCGAGTTGAACTCGCGTGGAGAGGGTTCCGTACAATGCCAAAGTCAAATACAAAATATCAAATTTGAAATCCTCACAGTAAGATGCGAGTTATTTTTTTAATTATTAAAAATTTGAGTGTGTTTGGCTGCACCTCACATTATGGTAAGTGCCTTTGCAGTCGAGGATGTACACGAAAGCTCAAAAAGTGCCTATTCACTCTCTTCTTGAAGATTCTAAAATTTTATGAATCGGGGAATACAGACGCCGGAAGGGAATTCCACCCCTTGGCTGTTCGCATGATGAACGAAGAAGCAAAACGCTTCGTGTGTAAATGTCATCATCATCATCATTATTATATCAGCCGAAAATCGTCCACTGCTAGACAAAGGCCTCCCCCAAGGATTCCACGTGGAAGGCCTGCCTACGTTACGTTTTCCGGTGCTAGAACATTACTGCTCCATCGGCCATCTGTTCTACGAGCTATGTGCCCTGCCCACTGCACTTCAGTTTAACGATTCTGTGAGGTATGTCGGTTACTTCAGGTCTCCTGCGGATCACCTCGTTTTTGATTCAATCACGCAGAGAAACTCCGAGCATAGCACGCTCTTTGGGTGACCTTGAGTCTTCTTATGAGGTCCATAGTAAGCGACCATGACTCAGTTCTGTAAGTCATCACTGGCAACACACACTGGTCAAAGACTTTAGTCTTGAGACACTGCGGTATTTGGGACGTGAAGATATTTCGAAGCTTCCCGAACGCTGCCCAGCCGAGTTGGATTCGTGGATTGATCTCTTTCTTGAAGTTGAACCTACCTAGCTGGACTGTTTGTCCCAGGTATACATATTCGTCAATAACTTCCAGTGTAGAGTCTCCAACCTTTAGAGGGGTGGGTGCGACACTGACATTTAACATTATTTTTGTCTTGTCCATGTTTATTTTAAGACCCACTTGTTGAGAGACGTTACTGAGGCCATTGAGCATTGTGCTTAGGTCTTCCATAGTCTCAGCCATGACCACGATATCGTCAGCGAATCGGAGGTGGGTTATGTACTCGCCGTTGATATTGATGCCGAGTCCAAACCAGTCCAGAAGCTTAAAAACATCTTCTAGGGTGGCGGTGAACAGTTTCGGAGATATAACGTCTCCCTGTCTCAACCCTCGCTACAAGTAGATAGGTTTCGAGTTCTGATCCTGGAGTCTAACCGACATGGTGGCGTTTTTATACAGACACTTCAACACCTCGATGTCAATTTGGCACCGCTGGAGAGACTGTAGCACAGCCCAGGTTTTTACTGAATCAAAAGCTTTTTCATAGTCCACAAACGCCAAGCATAGTGGCTGATTGTACTTATCGGTCTTTTGTATAATCTGCCGCATCGTATGTATGTGGTCTATTTTCTATTATGGTACTAAAGCCTTTTTTATTTTATTGGAGTTTACTCCTTAAGAATCGATTTGCATTTTACTCCTTAAGAATCGATTTGCATATAAGGCGCCCGGTATGAAAAAAATATGAGGAGTAAAATCTAGTGATCGCGCGCGTTACGTTTTTCGCGCGCAACCTATTGTGCGCACCTTTGTCACGTGATACAAAACAGTCAGGATTGGCTGAATCTAAGATGACGTCACAAATACACACGGTAATCAGATCTGTCATTGTTGCAGTCTTAAGGCGTGTCTCCTGCGCCCGCTTTTTGGAAACATTACACAGAAAACATTTGTTTTCATACACAAGCCATCTCCTGCTACAGGGAAATGTTTCTGAAACAAAACATGTGAGCGACACGGCAGTTGTAGAAAAATAAAAAAAATCCTTCCCCTCTCCACCCGTGTGGGGAATGTTTTCCGTCCGCCTCGGAAGACAAAAACATTGTGGTGTATGCATAGACAAATGTATATGGCCACTCCCCAATGTTTTGGTGTTTCTGTGTATTATTTTGCAAAACATGTCGGAGGAGACGCGCCTTTACGATTTTTGATCTGTATATAAGATTTTAAAATATTATAGTGAAAATTTGTGAAATTTTACAATCTCTATCGTATTTGGTATTTCACTCCATCATGGATGTCAATTTTGTGAAAGCATTGTCAGTTGCCAGTGCTCGGACTGTGCAGCTTCAGCTGGTGGTTGTAAGCATGCAGTGGCATTTTTAATGTGGACTTATCGTCGCAGTGAAGAACCTTCCTGCACCGAGGTTGAATGTTACTGGAAAAAACCCATCCTCTCGAGAGTAGGGACTACTATGAAATACGTCACTGTACATTAAATTTGTAAAAAAACCGCTCCACATCATGAAATCAGCACAGACCTTTTCCACGAGTTTCTTCAAGAAGCAAAAAAGAAAAAAATATGAATTGTGAACTGTTGAATTATCAAAACGACTTTAAACACAGTGATGTTCGATAGCTTTCACATCATCATTTCCTTATTCAAGCGAGTGATATATAAAGAATGATGTCAACAAATTACTAGAAACATTACAAGAGAAACTAAACAAAAATGCTCTTGATTTAATTGAAGAGTCAACTCGAAATCAATGTAAGAGCCCTTTATGGTATGACCTAAGATATGCTCGTATAACCGCATCCAAAGCATATGAGGTTAGTCGCTGTCAAACACCAAATGGATCATTAGTAGCTGCGATCATGGGAGCTAAAACATCTGACACATCGGCTATGAAAAGAGGCCGGAAATTGGAATCATCAGTTATAAAAACTGTGCAGAGTAAACTTAAAATCAAAGTCAAGCCCTGTTTTGTGCCTGTTTAGACAATTGTACTTAAGTAGTAAACTCCAGTCGTGCGTCGGAGCTGACACACACCCTTTTTTTTATTCTCTATTGGTAAGCCCTTGGCATAATCTTTTTTCATTTTTAAGCCTTTTCGGAAACCGGCTTGTTCGTCAAACCTGCGTGCGAGACGATTCGTAATGACTCTCGAACAAGGAACATAGACGACAAAGGCGTGGAACCGCCCTCCGCACCTGGTCGTCCGATGATGAAATGGAGAGGGGGAATAAGGTCGTGAAGCTCCAGGACACACTCTCCAAAATGAATTCTTTAGAACACCGATAGACAGGCGACTTTGTGGAGATGCTCGAGGCTTTGGAGCCTGTTTGATACAAGTTCCTTGTCGCCAATGAGTCTCCTAGCGCGTAGGTTGATATAATCCAAGGCATATAGCTAATAACGAGCCGATCCGTCCCACAAGTGAGAGCAGTACTCCATACAGTTAACTACTACTAGCGCAATCTAGTGGTGTTTTAGTGAACTTCTTTTTTTTTTTAATAAAAAAATTAGTGCGTTTTGCTGCACCTCACCTGATGGTAAGTGCCGTTGCAGCCGAGGATGTAACACGCAAGCTCAAAAAGTGCCTATTAACTCTCGTTTTGAAGATTCCTAAATTATACGAATCGGGGAATACAGACGGCGGCAGGGAATTCCACTCCTTGCCCGTTCGCATAATGAACGAAGAAGCAAAACGCTTTGTACGTAAAGGTGGAACATTAACGACAAAGGGGTGGAATCTCCCTCCGCTCCTGGTCTTTCAATGATGAAATGAAGAGGGGGAATGAGGTCGTGAAGCACCAGGACACACTTTCCGAAATGAATCCTGTAGAACACCGATAGACTATTTTCTATTGTGACTAGAACTTTATTCCGTAGGTAAACGTATTACATTGAGTTTACCACTTTTTTCAATCGATAGAATTCTTTTAGGTTTTCCTGTAATCTACAAGCCGTGAAGTATATTTTGTATTTATTTCAAAATTTTAGGCTCAGTAGTTTCGGAAAACAGGGGGAGGGAATGGTCAATTTTCGTCTTCTTTCATGAATAAAATCAATACTATTTATTTTACAATTTAAATAAAAATATATTTAAGATCCTGATATCGAGCCCTTTCATTTAATATATGACACAATAAGGTTTCCAAAACTTTTTTTTGATTTCCTAATTTTCCCCCCGAAAATAACCCTTATTTAAAAAAAAAATGTATTTACTTTGCACACCTGTGTTTGGGTCATAGGATTACACAATCCTGCCAAATTTCACCTGATTTGGTACAGTAGATTCGGAGCAAATGGGCTTGGACAGACGGACGGACTGACAGACGCACGAGTGATCCTACGTATAAGGTTCCGTTTTGTTTACAATAATTTTATAATATCTATAATACAATTTATTACATAATAAAAACAAATACCCAGATATGTGATGTTATGATGAAATAGAATAAAAAAGAAATTGGTTAAATAAGGTGGATTGTGTACATTAAGAGCGCGTGAACGTTCAGTATCTAAGTATACACGCGTGCTCGATTCATTTATGTAGAAAATTATATTTGTGAATGGTTTTTTAATGAAAAAACATATCATCATCATCATATCAGCCGTTAAACGTCCACTGCTGGACAAAGGCCTCCCCCAAAGATTTCCACAACGACCAGTACTGCGCTACCCGCAAAAAACATTTAAGTAAGAAGATATCTGAGAAAAAAATACGTTATACCCGAGTTCATTTTCAATGTACAGAGGCCAGCACATCAAGCTATACACGTAGTGCGATTCTGATCCATACCCATTCGCCATAAGAACGGTACAAAATCCAATGTGTTAGCTTGATGTGCTGGCCTGTGTACATGAAGGTCAAGTAATGCAGATTTGTGATTTTTTTTTGGTACTCTTACACAAATTTATCAGCTGAATTGCCATCTTGGTATGGGATCCATTTTTTTTGCAATGGAAGCAATTAAACCGCCTCCGTGGCGTAACGGTTTGTCCATTCGCTTCACACCAGGAGGTCGCTGGTTCGATTCCCGGCGGGGTCAACTTTGTAAGACTCGGTTTGGTTTGTTTCATATGAGGAGTCTACTTTCAAAACCCGCTAATGCACTTTTAGCTAAATGACGGTAAAGTAAAAAAATACTGCTACTTATTTTGTAATAGTCACAATACAAAACATTCTACGTAGCATCCATTTTTTGAGTATAAAAATACTAAAAAACTGGTTTTTATTGACAAAATTTGCTAATATAACGGAAGTATTCGCAAAAATATTTTTATTTTAGCGGTTTATGAAGTGAACATTTGATTATAGCGTTATACTATAATTTATAACGTTTTAGTTTTTAAACTAGACTACTTATATGTTAAATGTTTCAACTTTCATAATAATTTTACATAAATTTTATAAATGTGTTATCGTAATAAATATATTTCTATGTCTAACAAGCCAAATCTGTGTTGTAGAACTATTGTTTTCTTATTTTTGGCCTGTATTGGTTGTTCTTTAAAATCGGCCAGTGTAAAATGGACATGCAAAATATTCTATATCACAGGTAGGTAAGTATGTACAGTATTTTTGTCGTTCGGATGGTCTCGGTCTAGTATACCGTAAATCCGCACATTCACATCGTATTGCAAATTTTATATCTGCGGCATTGCATTGAGAATTTCTGAGTTACTGGTACTGAGCTACAAATAAGTGGATATTGCATAGCAAGGTAAAGTGTATACTGAGTGTAGTTTTTAATTTTAGTTTTCGAGCTTTTAACCGCCTCTGTGGCGTAATGGTTAAGTCCATTAGCTTCACATCAAGAGGTCGCTGGTTCGATTCCCAGCTAAGTCCAAAATAGTATGACTCGGTTTGATTGCTGTGTGGGTATTTTCGAAGTCCACCTAGCTAGCTTTATTTTTAAATAATCCGACTTAATATTATAAATGTGAAAGTTTGTATGTATTGATGTTTGTTACACTTTCACGCTTAAACCACTGGACGGATCGGGATGAAACGTGGCACACATATAGGTTAGGTCCTGGAATAGGACATAGTCTACTTTTTACCCCGGGAAAACGTCTTATTTCCACGGAAAAATCAAAAACAATGCGGGAGTAGCTGCGGGTGGACGCCTAGTTTTACATATTTCGTATGTTTTTCAGTAAACTCTTTCATTTAATACCCATGGAGCGATGCATAAAATATATTTATTTCGCCACCTTTGAGAGTCCTCCATATTGGATTTAAAATAACATTACTTAGCTAACCATGATTATCATCCAAACGAAAAGTGTATGCAAAAATCCAGCTCAATCGGAAACTGGGAAGTGGTTCAAATTTAACTTACAAATTTTAAAGCGGACAACTTACATATTACATATACATACATACATACAAAAATTGCAAATTAAATAAAAGCTTGCAATAATACATTTTTCAGTTAATACAAAAAAAGATTGCAATGATACAGTTTTTGACTAACTCAGTGGCTCAGTGGTTAGTGGCCTTGACTACTGATCCGAGGGTTGTGGGTTCGATCCCCACCCAGGGCAAGCATTTGTGTGATGAGCAGATTGGTTTGCTCTGTGTCTGTGTGTTAAAAATATCTATATATGTATGTATTTAAACGTATATAAGTATGTATATCAGTCTCTGGTAACCCATAACACAGGGAATCCTACTTTGGGGCCAGATGACCATGTGTAATTTTTCCCAGAATATTATTTTATTTTATTTTTTAAGTTATAATCGTTTCCCTCAGTAAAACGTTCACAACGATAGTACTTCGCAAACGCGACAAATATTTCCCAAATAAAATGTTGATTTTTAAATTTTCGAATCTCCGCGTCCGTCCGGCGCACACTGGACCCGGTGCAGCCACAAAAATCGGACGAGATTGAAATATCTCGAATGCCACTCCACAGAGCGTTTCTTTCATACGATCCTCGAAATAGAATTTCACTGGATTTCCGATACAAAATTACAAATATGTGAATACATAAGTACATACTATATATTGCGTTCTATTGGGTTTTTAACCGCCTCCGTAGCTCAGAGGCAAAGTTCACTGGCTTTACACAGGAGGTCGCGGGTTCGATTCCCGGCGGGGTCAATTGTAAGACTCGGTTTGGTTGGTGGTAGGGCATTTTCTAAGCCCGCCTGGCTAGCTACCACCATAGTATCCAAGTCTTGCCGCCAAATATCAAGGTTGATATCATTGGTGTGTTCCGGCATGAAGATAAGATAGCAAGTTCCCCATTGCGTTGGGGAATCTTGGCAAGCCCGCTTCAATCTTCGGCAACATCGTCACTTAACACAGTAAGTGTTCTAATGATTCTATATCTTCACCACAGGCCCTGCAGGTTGGGTTATTCGTTAGGCCGATTCTTTTCAGGTGCTCCTGTTACAAGGGTTAAGGGTTTACCAATTGTTAATGAAAAATGAAAAAAAAGTTTTCTGCAATGGAAATAGCAAACATGATTTTGTGTTCTTTTTAGCCTCCGGCGCAGAAGGAGTGGTGTCATAAACTTAAAGTTTAAAGTTTTTATTTTATTTATTTATGTTTTTGTTTGTTTATGTATATTTATTATTTAATTTTCTTTTTAGTATTTTATGTAACTGTTTAATTGCAATTTTTTTTGTTTTTAATTATTGCACCGCCCCTTAACTTATTCTATCGTTGTTTCCCTACCCAAGGGTGCCTGGAAGAAATTGCTACCTAGCAATAAGGTCCCCTGTTCTATAGGCTTTCTTCTATATTGTTAATTTATTTTTATTATGCTGTATTGCAATAAATAATAATTGTATTCTAATGTATTGTAAAGTTAGTATCTGTTTATCTGTGCATCTGTCTGTGGCATCGTAGTTCTTAAACGAATCGATCGATTTTGATGCGGTTTTTAAAAAAACCGCATAAATAATGTACTAGCTTTTACCAGCGGCTTCACTGGCGTGAACGTAGTTTCTGTGATTGTCGCAGAGGGTGCGCTGTGCGCGTGCCGCAAGTGGCTCGCCAGCGTGGACAAATGTAGCATATATTTTAATCTAGGTTATATTCTGTCTACCTACCAAATTCCATCCAGATCCGTCCAGCTGCTGTGGCGTGAAAGAGTAACAAACATCCATACATCCGTACAAACAAACTTTCGCGTTTATAATAATAGTAAGGATGTGTTTCAATTAAGTTTCAAATAACAAGGCGACATTCTACTTCAGAAGGTCGATACATCTCCTAGCGACGACGGTTATATAAATGCCATAATATGTCTATTGCCATTGCAAAAGACATATTATGATATTTTTCAACCGTTTTACGAGTTTCTCAAGCCTCGTTAAGCAAATGGTACTGGTTGTTACTACTAGACTGCAATCTTTAAATCGTGTTAGCCGTCTTAGTTGGCTTAAAAAATTGATAGTGGGTTTCGCCACTAGCCCAAGGACCTCTACCAACCTGGACTTGGCCCCCGTGTATGGAGTATGGCCAAAGTATATAATTATATAAGTATGTACTAGCATACAGTATAGATACTCCCTGCCGCTCTCTAGATTACGACCTCGTCCTCTCGTCACCCAGATTGATGCAGATTGGTTACAGTTTGGTTGTCGAACGTGTAGGATTTCGCCGCCATTTTGTTTGTTCTGTCTTTCCTTTTTTGAAATGTCATTTCTGGCCCGTTGTATGAAGTGTCCAGGGTGTGGAATGGCGTAAGCTTTAACATCTAGGTACCATGAACGTCGCAAATAATTGTACTATTAGGGTAAATGTTATTTAATCAATTCGGCCATAATCCACCGCCGAAACAAAAAGAAAAAGTCACTTTGCTGTTTTTTTTTATTCACAATTGGTAAGCCCTTGGCATCATCTCACCTGATGGTAAGTGACGATGATGCCGAAGATAGAAGCGGGCTTACCAAGATTCCCCAATGCAATCTTATCTTCAAGCCGGAACACATCAATGTTGTTAAAACTGATGTTTGGCGGCAAGACTTAGATAAGATGGTGGTAGCTAGCCAGGCGGGGTTAGGTTAATGCCCTACCACCAATCAAACCGAGTCTTACAAGTTGACCCCGCCGGAATCGAACCCGCGACCTCCTGGTGTGAAGCGAATGGACTAACCATTACGCCACGGAGGCGGTTAAAAACCCCCGTCTGGGAACGAAGTTCTTTTTAGGTACAAGCTGGTCATGCCTCGAGCTGTGAATTCATAGGTCGCACATTATCGGGTCGTGCATTGACTATTGGTAACTTTTATTTCAGTTCAATTCCATGACACGAGTTATCGGGCTGTTCCAATTTACATCATCATCATCATCATATCAGCCACAAATCGTCCACTGCTGAACAAAGGCCTCCCCCAAGGATTTCCACGACGTCCGGTCCTGCGCTGCCCGCATCCATCGGCTTCCCGCGACCTTCACCAGGTCATCGGTCCACCGCGTGGGAGGCCTGCCTACGCTACGTTTTCCGGTGCGCGGTCGCCACTCGAGAACTTTACTGCCCCATCGGCCATCTGTTCTACGAGCTATGTGCCCTGCCCACTGCCACTTCAGTCTAGCGATTCTGTGAGCTATGTCGGTTACTTTAGTTCTCCTGCGGATCTCCTCGTTTCTGATTCGATCACGCAGAGAAACTCCGAGCATAGCACGCTCCATTGCCCTTTGGGTGACCTTGAGCCTTCTTATGAGGCCCATAGTAAGCGACCATGTCTCAGTTCCGTAAGTCATCACTGGCAACACACACTGGTCAAAGACCTTAGTCTTGAGACACTGCGGTATTTGGGACGTGAAGATATTGCGAAGCTTCCCGAACGCTGCCCAGCCGAGTTGGATTCGTCGATTGATCTCTTTCTTGAAGTTGGACCTGCCTAGCTGGACTTTTTGTCCCAGGTATACATATTCGTCAACAACTTCCAGTGTAGAGTCTCCAACCTTTAGAGGAGTGGGTGCGACACGGACATTTAACATTATTTTCGTCTTGTCCATGTTCATTTTAAGACCCACTTGTTGAGAGACCTTACTGAGGCCATCGAGCTTTGTGCTTAGGTCTTCCATAGTCTCAGCCATGACCACGATATCGTCAGCGAATCGGAGGTGGGATATGTACTCGCCGTTGATATTGATGCCGAGTCCACCCCAGTCCAGAAGCTTAAAAACATCTTCCAGGGCGGCGGTGAACAGTTTCGGAGATATAACGTCTCCCTGTCTCACCCCTCGCTGCAACTGGATAGGTTTCGAGTTCTGGTCCTGGAGGCGAACCGACATGGTGGCGTTTTCATACAGACACTTCAACACCTCGATGTATCGATGGTCAATTTGGCACCGCTGGAGAGACTGTAGCACAGCCCAGGTTTCGACTGAATCAAAGGCCTTCTCATAGTCCACAAACGCCAAGCATAGTGGCTGATTGTACTCTTCGGTCTTCTGTATAATCTGCCGCAGCGTATGTATGTGGTCTATGGTACTAAAGCCTTTTCGGAAACCGGCTTGTTCGGGAGGCTGGAAGTCGTCAAACCTGCGTGCGAGACGATTCGTAATGACTCTCGAAAACAGCTTGTAGACATGGCTCAGAAGTGAGATAGGTCTGTAGTTCTTCAGCAGAGTGTTGTCACCCTTTTTGAAGAAAAGCACGACCACACTTCTGTGCCATGCCTTAGGCGTTTGTCCCTCGAGTATAACGGAATTAAATAACTTCTGAAGAGCTTTAAGTACCGGTGTTCCACCTGCTTTCAGAAGTTCAGCCGTAATTCCATCATCACCCGGTGCCTTGTTGTTCTTGAGCTGTTTGAGAGCCATTCTAATCTCGTACAGGCTGACGTCCGGGATATCTTCGGTATAGTGTCGGGTTAGTCTGGCTCTTGAGTCTTCAGCCAGATCGCTGACAGGCAAACGTGTGGTCTTGTACAATTGTCCATAGAACTTCTCAACTTCTTCCAGCAACTCAGTCTTAGACGATATGGTCCTGCCGTCCTCAGTCTTCAGCTTGGTCAGTTGGCTTTGTCCAACAGACAGATCTCTCGCGAACACTTTTGAGCCTTTGTTGTGCTCAATCGCCTCTTTAATACAATTTGTATTATATTGGCGTAAATCGCGAGTTAGGGACTTAAAGATCTGCCTGTTTAGTTGCCGATACTGAGTAGCGTCTTCAGAGGACTGCAAAACCAATCTGCGTCTTTCTTCCATGAGGTTGCTGGTGAAGTCGGAGATTTTTTTGGTTCTGTTTGAACGGCGAGTTTTAAAAATCTTAGACCCGACCGTTTGAACAATTTCCACGAACCTGTCATTATAATCGTCCACATTCTCGCAGTCTCCTAGGCATTCGAAACGATTGTGCAACTCGAGCTGAAAGCTCTCGGGGTTTTGGAGCTGGATGGGCGCTGGTCGGAGCGTAGACTTCATCAGTCGACATCTTTCTAGCTTGGTCTTTAGATTCAGTGTGCCTCTGACCATCCGGTGATCGCTTCCTGTTTTGACTGAATTGATCACGGAGACATCATTGAATATTTGCTTCCTTGTCGACAAGATGAAGTCTATCTCGTTTTTTGTTACGCCATTGGGATGCAACCATGTCCACTTCCGCTGTTTTGACTTTTTAAAGAAGGAGTTCATCATAAAGAGGCTCTCCTTCTCCATAAAGTCGGCCAGCATCTGGCCACGTGCATTTCTTACTCCATATCCAAATTGCCCCACTCTCAGCTCACCATCGCTTCGTTTGCCCAGTTTCGCGTTAAAGTCCCCCATAACAACGGTATAATGGGTCCTGGTGCTATGTAAGGCTGTAGAGATGTCCTCATACATAGTCTCTACCTCGTCGTCGGAGTGTTCCGTTGTCGGCGCGTATACCTGTATGACCTTCATCGAATACCGTTTGGTGATTCTGAGTATAAGGTATGCTACCCTTGTCGAAACGCTCACGATTTGGACCACATTGTTAATGAGGGACTTGTGGACGAGAAACCCGACACCACCCTGGGACTGTTGGTCGCCCTCCCGGAAATAGAGCAGGTTTCCGGATTTAAGGATCATGGTGTCCTCTCCCTCTCTTCGGACTTCACATAAACCTACGATATCCCACCGTAACCTGCTCAATACTTCTTCGAGTTCTGCAAGTTTCTCGTCAGTCCGCAGTGTGCGCGTGTTGTAAGTTGCCAGGGCCAAAGGTCGTTGGGTTTGGTAGCCTGGCATCTGCCGGGGATTCTTCGCACCCCCTACCCCGCCGTTACCATGACTGCTACCGAAGCCAGGAATAGCGGGGCTGCCGGGGACTAGGGGCCGTTTTCTAGGTGTGAAATTCATAGGGGGGTTTTGCCGTAATCGCCACGCTTGGCAGGCGGGTTGGCGATCGCAGTTTGATTGTAGGTGTGTTGCAATGCACGGAAAGACGCTGCTGCCCATCCTCCGGTTTTAAGTCCCTTAGTCGCCTCTTACGACACCCATTGGAAGAGATGGGATGGTCCTATTCTTAGCCGGGAACCATACGGACTATTCCAATTTACAGGGCGTGCATTATCTTTTCGCGCATTATTGTTATTCCTCATACATAATGCATGTTACACGTTTAACGAAACGCATAAGCGCCATGAAATTCCTGACGCTTACGACGTTTTGGTCGCGAGAAAATTATACTACATATATGGCAATCTAGCGCTGCATGTTTTAATGGATTGGTTAGACGACATAACTAATGCAGCGAACTTTAGTTATCATCATATCAGCCACAAATCGTCCACTGCTGAACAAAGGCCTCCCCCAAGGATTTCCACGACGACCGGTCCTGCGCTGCCCGCATCCATCGGCATTCAGAGATATTTTCAACCAAACCACAAAAAACATTTCTATTTTAAACGAAATCTCAGTATTTTTTTATGTTTTAGTTTGGGAATTTCGGCATACAGTGAGTGGTTATACCTACTTTTGAATTTCAATACTTCCTTCGAACATTTTTGAGGTCGACCCTTTTGCCCTTTTTTGTGGTTATACATTTAGAGTAAAATATTGGCTTTGACTTTATGAAAACACGAAATGTCATTAAATATTTACTGAGTTTACCTTTAATAGTCAAGTAATTAGAAATTATGTACCAAGTGTTTATTTATTTACTTATGTTTAATACATTTAGAGTAAAATATTGGCTTTGACTTTATGAAAACACGAAATGTCTCTAAATATTTATTGAGTTTACCTTTAATTGTCAAGTAATTAGAAATTATATACCAAATGTTTACTACATTTAGAGTAAAAATATTGGATTTGACTTTATAAAAACAGAAAATGTCAGCAAACATTAACTGAGTCTACCTTTAATTGTCAAGTAATTAGAAATTAACTAGATTTTGCCAGCGGCTTCGCTCGCGTGAACATAGTTTCCATGGCTGTCTTCTAGGGTGTGCAGTGCGCGAGTTGCTAAGCGGCTGGCGAGCGTGGAAAAAATAGCCTTTATGTTGATCCAGGTCCTAATCTGTCTAAATATCAAATTTCAGCCAGATAAATTCAGTACTTTCTGCGTGAAAGAGTAACAAACATCCATACATGCATACATACAAACTTTCGCGTTTATAATATTAGTAGGATAATATACAAACAGACGACCGCTATTTCGTACGGCTGAAACCGTGCATAAATTATCATCGTCATATTATCAGTCATATTATCTAATAAAGTGACACAAGCGATAACGGCACCGCGAGTGCGAGTAGGACAACGCCAGTGACGAGCCCTGTGGTGCAGAAAAAGACAGAACGAAAACAAACCGGACCTCAGAAACAAAAGCAAAAACCTAAGCAAAATGATCAATCGACAAAATCAGCTGATGATAACAAACAAAAGCCGTCAGATAGTGACCAGTGGAAAGTTGTGAATCGGAAACGTCGCAATCAAGCCCATATCCAAGAACGACGAATCAAACAAATAATACGCGGCAGTGGTGATAGCTAGCTAGCTACCACCATCTTATCTAAGTCTTGCCGCCAAACACCAGTGTTAACAACATTGATGTGTTCCGGCTTGAAGGTAAGATAGCCAGTTCTCCATTGCATTGGGGAATCTTGGTAAGCCCGCTTCCATCTTCGGAATCATCTTCACTTACCATCAGGTGAGATGATGCCAAGAGCTTACCAATTGTGAATAAAAAAAAGGTCGTCGGTTTAATGAGTTTAATTATTTTAATAAAAAAATAGTTTAATGTCTTTAATGTTTAATGAGTTTAATAATGATCGGTTTAATGAGCTGAGTTGCATAATACATAAACAGGAAGTGGTCAGACGAAGGCCCGATGGCCCTAATTCAGAGTAGGCTTCAACCCCTCGGTGGGGCGTATATGAGCTGATGTGATGATGACACAGGAAGTAACAAAATTGTGGTAGCACCTGTTAACTGGGGGTTTTAACTCGTCATACTGAACAACTTTCCCCAAGAAACTCTTAGTCAATTCTCAAAAAACAATTGAAGCTTCCATACTAAAATGCACAAAATTGGTCGATCTGCTGATCGATTTGCATAAAGAGTTAAAAATTTGTTTTACGATTTCAGCAGTCATTGAACAACATTTGTTTAGTATGATGAGCAGATGCCCCAGTTAACGGGACCTACACCAATTTTGTTACAGTCTGTAAACTTAGTATTATTTTGGAGAAAAATATTTTAACCGCTTCAAATCAGGAGGTTGCGGGTTCAATTCCCGGCGGAGTCCATCTTTGTAAGTTTTGGTTTGGTTGGTGGAAGGACATGTTTTCTGCCCACCTGGCTAGCTACCACCATCTTAACTAAGTTTTGCCGCCAAACATCAATGTTACCAGCGTGGACGTGTTCTGGTTTGAAGATAAAATAGCCGGTTCCCCCATTGCGTTGGGGAATCTTGGTAAGCCCGCTTCCATCTGCGGCATCATCGTCATTTAACATTATAGGTGAAATGATGCCAAAGAAAAGACTTACTTTAAGTTATTTTTTTAATGTTGCCGCCGCCTTGAGGCTTACAGACAATACTTAATACTACAATACTTAATAATACTTTTAGCCGACTATCCAAAAACGTAGATAATGTTTTCTGATATTATTATTATTTTTTTTTTATTTTTCTTTTTTTTCTGATATTGTTTTCCGGTTGTCGTAGAAATCCTTGGGAGAGGCCTATGTCCAGCAGTGGACGTCCTTCGGCTGATATGATGATGATGATGATGTAAAGGGTTTTTCAATAAGGGCGGGTAGATTTTGAAACGAAATTAAACAAGCTGCGTATGAGGTTTCAACAATTTTTTTTATTTATTTAAAAGGCCCATATATGCCATTAAGTATGGAAGATGACATCATTCAAATGCCCGCCTCGGCTTCTCACAGTGGCACGGATCCGAGTGGTCCAATTTTCAATGACTCTTCCGCATAGATCCGCCTGAATTTGAGCGATGGCATGTGTTATGTTCGCCTTCAGGGCATCGGTGGATTGTGGTTTATTTGCATAGACCTGCGACTTCAAAAAACCCCACAAGAAAAAGTCTAGCGGGGTTAAATCGCATGACCTTGGTGGCCAATTCACATCACCCCTGCGAGAGATAACCTTAGTCTCAAATCGCTCATGCAGAATGTCAATCGTGGCGTTCGCTGTGTGGCACGTAGCGCCATCCTGCTGGAACCACATGTTGTCTAGGTCCATATGGTTCAATGTGGGTCATAAAAAATTGGTTATCATCGTTCTGTAGCGCTCGCCGTTGACAGTGACCGCCTCACCAACGTCGTTTTCGAAAAAATACGGACCAATGACGCCGCCGGCCCAAAATCCACACCAAACCGTAACTTTTTGAGGATGCATTACCACCTGGTGAACCTCTTGTGGGTTTGTGTCGTCCCATATACGGCAATTTTGTTTGTTAACAAAGCCATTCATCCAAAAATGCGCCTCGTCGCTAAAGATGATTTTTCGCCCGAAATTGGGATCCTCTTCCAAACGATTCGATGCCCAGGCAGCGAACAAACGACGTTGTCTATGGTCATGAACTTTGAGCTCCTGGGTCAGTTGAATCTTATACGGGTGTAACCCTAAGTCCCGTCGCAAAATTCGCCAAGTTGAAGTTTGCGAAAGGCCGAGTTCTTGTGCACGGCGAGGAATCGACTGCCTCGGGTTCTGCTGTACACTTTGACGGACCGCCGCGATATTCTCGGCTGATCTTGCGTTTCTTGAACGTACAGGTGTGGGTTGATTGATTAACGAACCGGTTGTTTCAAATTTTTCCACCAAACGCTGAAGAGTCGACTGTGAAGGGCCACCACGTCTACCGTAAAATGGGCGCAATGCACGCAACGTTTGCACTAACGAACACTCATTTTGATAATAAAGTTTTATCATTTGTACGCGCTGTTCAATTGTGTAACCTGCCATGATGATTTGGCATAAGCAACTGAATAATAAGCAAAAGATTTGACAATTGTCACCAAAACAAAATGGCCGCCACGGGCCGCCAAAATCTACCCGCGCCAATTGAAAAACCCTTTACATATGTAGGTATGTCTGTTCTTTGACCTTTCTTTCTTTCACTTTCCAATTGTGAATAAAAAAAAAGTCTTGTCTTTGCAGTGCGAGGTGTCGTTATATTTGTCTTGATCCCGAGTGACATTTTTTATATATTTTTTTATTCACAATTATTGATATTAAGTCCTTGGCATCATCCCACCTGATGGTAAGTGACGATGATGCCGAAGATGGAAGTGAGCTTACCGAGATTCCCCAACGCAATGGGGTTCTGACTATCTTATCTTTAAGCCGCGGTACATATCAATGTTGTTAACACTGATGTTTGGCGGCAAGACTGAGATAATATGGTGGTAGCTAGCCAGGCGGGCTATGAAAATGCCCTACCACTAACCAAACCGAGTCTTACAAAGTTGACCCCGCCGGGAATCGAACCCGCGACCATTAGGATACATTTTTACTTGATAGCCTAAAAAGAAGGGTTACTGTCTTTATGCAGTCGGGTTCTTAATTTTTAGGGTTCCGTACCCAAAGGGTAAAAACGGTACCATATTACTAAGGTTTGATTTATTTATTTCAATAAGAACTTACAGTTTCCCAAAACATTCTTACTACTAGATTACAATATGTTCTTAAATATTTGTTATGTATACAGTCTTAGATTAGTGGAAATCTTCCCTATGTGATCATCAAATATGTCAACATCTTAGATCTCAAACACAAATCCATTGAGCAAAGCAATGGCCCTACAAGTAGGTGCGATGCGCGCGTGGCTGGTACGCGGCGCGGCGCTCGCGAGCAACTGGTGCCTACGCCGGCATGCACGCACATATTTTTCCGGCACAAATAGTTTGATACAGCTAATTGATGATTTTATTACGCAACAACAGGCAGTAGTGAAGACCGAGCTGTAATTTCCGCCTAAGTTCCAGCTTAACAAGCCCTACCATTCCGTAGACAAATAGAGATGGATAGAGGAACGGATAGCTGCCGTACATTATTTTGTACAAATATCTAGCAAATTTTCTTTAAAGTCTCTCTATGAGTAGTCTATATTTATCCTCAGACGGGTCCCAGACTATAGCACTATACTCCAGCTTGCTACGAACAAACGCATTGTCTAACATAACCGCTACTCTGATATCTCGGAACTGGTAAGCCGTCCTCATTATGAAACCAAGAATTTTATTACTGCTTTTACACGTTGTTACAATATGCTCGTGGAAATTCAACCCGGAGTCCATCATTAAACCCAAGTCCTTTACCTTGTCCACTCTCTCTAGCTCTGATCCTAGCAAAAAATATTTAGCCGTTACTGGATCGCGTAATAGAGAATAGAATTTTATTGTAAAAAACAAACAGTAATTTAAACATGTAAGTACGTAACTTAATTTTAGTACATAAGTAAGTATCTAACTTAATGTTAGTATATTTATTAGGTACATAACTCAGTTGCAATATGTAAGTAATTTAGTTTAAGTAAGTGTGTATTTTAGTTTAGTCAGTAAGTACATAACTTTAGTTTAGTATCTAGAAAAGGTAATTTCTCTGCACTTGGAAATGTTAAAAGCGAGCCGGTTTGTGTGACTTCACGACTCAATTCGTTCAATATCTATTTGTAGTGCCTGACAATCTTCCACTGAGCTTACAGATTTGTACACCTTAAGGTCATCTGCAAACATAAGGCATTTAGATGAGCTAAGACTGTGGGAAGATCATTTATTATGGCAAGGAATAGCGTAGGTCCAAGCGTACTACCTTGACTTACTCCAGATCTTGTATAATATTCTTCAGATTGGTAACCCTGTAGCTGTACAATATATTGCTTTCTACCTGAAAGGTAGCTTGAAAAAAACTTTAATAATCTTGGACACTTACCCAAGACTGAGAGCTTCATTAATAGGATATCATTATCCACGATATCGAAAGCACGACGGAAGTCCAAGAAAACAGCGTCAACCTGCCTACCCATATCCATTTCAAATGCCACAGAGTCGATAAAACTTATGTGATTCGTGGATGTTGAACGAGCAGCACGAAAACCGTAAGACCGTAAGACTCCACTGTCCGTCCGTCTGTCTGTCTGTCCGTCTGTCAGTTGAATTTTATATTGCAACTAGCTGTTTCCCGCGGCTTAACCCGCGTGGACAACGTGTCTATGACTTTTCGAGGGTGCGCAGTGCGCAAGCGGATTGTGAGCGTGAAATAAAGTAGCCTATGTGTTAATCCAGGTCCTAATCTGTCTACCTACCAAATTTCAACCAGATCCGTTCAGTAGTTTTCGCGTGAAGAAGTAACAAACATACACACACACACACTCACAAACTTTAGTCTTTATAATATTAGTGTGACAAATAAAAAAAAATAAAAAAAGTGAGAGTCTCTGCAAAAAACGTGTTTTTTTAAACGTGTAGAAACTAGCGCCATTTAGTATGATCGCACTTTGCCGGTTTTTAATTATAATTATAGGTTAGGTTAGTTACCACTTTCCGACACAAAAAAATTCTATTTGAAAGGAAATAACACAAAGAAAATAGACGATCACTCCTTTATCCTTCGTCTCCTTTCTTTGAGATACAGGATGTCTCGAGTTGAGACAGGAAGGAATGCAATAAAGTTCGACTCGTCCAAGACTCAACTGGAGGTAGGTATCCCGTTACAAATACTAGTTTTATTTGCTCATCGATGTAGACACTTGTACTAGACGTTTAATAAATCTTTCCGTGACTCCGTGGCGTAATGGTTCGTCCATTCGCTTCACACCAGGAGGTCGCGGGTTCGATTCCCGGTGGGGTCACTTGTAAGACTCGGTTTGGTTGGTGGTAGGGCATTTTCTAAGCATTCCGGCTTGAAGATAAGATAGCCAGTTCCCAATTGCGTTGGGGAATCTTGGTAAGCCCGCGTCACTTACCATCAGGTGAGGTGATGCCAAGGACTAACCAATTGTGAATAAAAAAAAAGACTCTACAGGGTGTAACATATGTTAAGGTGTGGTGACAATTTAGTGGTAGGAACCGTTAAGAAAATAAAAACAGAATACAACTGTTTTACTTTATGTACTACAATTAATTATTGTATGTACCTTTTATATTTTACTAACTTAAGAATTCAGATGTATGTTACTAACAAAATTATGAACTAAACTATAAACTATTTTGTCCGGAATAAATGTTTGATATTATTAGTAATAAAAAAAGTTTTTTGACTTCCAATCCGCTGACCGATTTGTATGAGTAATGCAAAAAAAATCGGGGCCTTGTGAAAAGTTGTAAAATTTTTGTTCATTTTGACGAGTCCAGGCCTGGATTGCCTCATTCAGAAAGTCTGAGTTAAACGATCCTCTGGGATATTTTAAAAAAATATTTTTAAGCTATTGCATAGCTTTTATCGCGGGCTTTGAGCGCGGCGACCGAATCAAGAAATTCCGTAATGAAAATAACCTAACACCCCACGAGTTCTAAAAAACATACCGTGCCATCTATTAGCGATTTGCGGTACTTAAAGGAATTGACACCCGACGCTCGGCCGAGTTAAAACTTACAGTGCCGTCTATTAGCGATTTGCGGTACTAAAAGGACTTAACACCCCACGCTCGGCCGAGTTCTAAAAAACTTACAGTGCCGTCTATTAGCGATTTGCGGTACTAACAGGACTTAACACCCCACGCTCGGCCGAGTTCTAAAAACTTACAGTGCCGTCTATTAGCGATTTGCGGCACTAAAAGGACTTAACACCCCACGCTCAGCCGAGTTCTAAAAAACTTACAGTGCCGTCTATTAGCGATTTGCGGTACTAAAAGGACTTAACACCCCACGCTCGGCCGAGTACCTTAAAACTTACAGTGCCATCTATTAGCGATTTGCGGCACTAAAAGGACTTAACACCCCACGCTCAGCCGAGTTCTAAAATACATAAACATCCCGCACCCCAAGGACTATATGGTACTGGTAAATACTGCATAAATAAAAAATAAATAAATAATTATAATTGTATAAGTTGATAAAAAATGCTATGCAATAGCTTTACCGCGGCAGTCCCCGAGTGCCCCACGTTTTTTTTATAATTTTGTGCTTTATTAACCTAATTATAAGTACTACTACTAATTTACTTATCGATTTTTGATCTGGTAATAAAAAGTTATTGAATAATAATTTAATTTATTTATGACAAAGTATCTTACATAGTACCGGACGACGTCGAAGAAGATCGGCAGATATGATGATGGTGATGATTTTCTAGTAAATGAGGTATTATCCTACTAATATTATAAACGCGAAAGTTTGTAAGAATGTATGGATGTCTGTTTTTTACTCTTTCACGCAAAAACTACGAAACGAATCTGATTGAAATTTGGTAGATAGACAGATTAGAACCTGGATTAAAACATGGGCTACTATTTTCACCGTTCGTGAGCCACTTGCGGCTCGCACACTGCGCACCCTCAAAAAGTCATAGAAACGTTGTCCACGCGGGTGAAACCGCGGGAAACAGCTACTTTATTATAATTATTAATGATTAAAAGTTAACTTTTTTCTTTTTTAATAATACGATAACACCCGATCACTATCCCTTACATCATCAAAAAAATCATTGCCCAAAAAATTGTTGCCGAATGTCGAATAACAACTTGATTTCGAACCCCTACACGCCACATTGTCCGACACGAACTTGGCCTGAATTTTTCCTCTCTATAAATTCTTCCCCATAGCTGCCATTAATAAATGAACCTGTCCACACGTCCACACCGGAACTTACGTCACACGACACGTGACGTCACGGAAATCCAACCGGAAGTGCCGCCATAACGGGCAGGCGTGAGGGCTGGTGAAAAAATTACTTGCGTTTTTGGCTGGAAACGAGCGCTTTCCGTTTCCGCGACGTCCTCGCAATGAATGCGTAAGTGTCGGGTTAGTGTGAATGGATTATGAGGTTAAGGCTTCGTAAAGGGCTGATGAGGGTGACAAAATGCCTCAGATACTACTTTCGCGAGTTGACTGGTTAAACCAAGGTCAAAGTATATATATTAGTACTAACATACAGTATGGACACTCTCTGCCGCACTCTAGATTGCGACCTAACCCCCTTGTCACCCAGATTGATACAGATTGGTTACAGTTTGGTTGTCGAACGTACAGGATTTCGAAGCCATTTTTTTTTTCCGTCATTCCTTTTTTTAAATGTCATTTCTGGCCCGTTGTATGAAGTGTCCAGGGTGTGCCCAGGACCTCTGGCTAGGACCGAGTCACCACTCACTACCGTTGAGTAACCGACGATTTTTAGTGGGTCAGTGAGAGGGGCCTTCTTGCACCTCCATTCTTTAAAACTTAGCTTTTAACATCTTTGTGGAGTAATTGTTAGTCCATTCGGTTTACGCCAAGAGGTCGCGGGTTCAATTCCTCGCGAGGTCTATCTTTGCAAGACTCGGCTTGGTTGGTGATAAAGCACTTTCTAAACCTACCTTGCTAGCTATATCACAATCTTGTAAGTCTTGCCGCAAAACATCAATGATGTGTTTGGGTTTGACGATAAGATAGCCAAGTTGCTATCGCGTTGGGGAATCTTGGTAAGTCCGCTCATTACAATCATCAGGTGAGGTGATGCCAAAGACTTATTTATAAAAATTTTTATGCAACATAACTTTTTGTAATTGTACCTAAAATCTGTTTCACGTAGGAAAGCGCGGCTGAGTCATGACAACAGTAAAAATGTAATTTTTGAACAAATGGTCATTTGGGTAGTAAAGTTGGGGAAGACGTAACGTGGGCAGGCCTCCTTGGTGGACTGATGACTTCGTGAAAGTTGCGGGAGACCGCTGGAGGCGGGCATCGCAGGACCGGTCGTTGTAAAAACCCTTTGTCCAGCACAAAGGCCTCTTGGTCGTCTTTCGGCTGATATTATGACAATGATGAAATTGATTCAAAGTATACGACTAAATGCTTATTTAAAACTAGCTGTTTCCCGCGGCTTCACCCGCGTGGACAACGTTTCTATGACTTTTAGAGGGTGCGTAGCGCAAGCGGCTCGCGAGGTTATAAAAAAGTATCCTATGTGTTAAGCCAGGTCCTAATCTGTTTACCTTCCAAATTTCAGCCAGATACGTTCAGTAGATTTTGCGTGAAAGAGTAACAAACATACATCCATACATTCTTACAAACTTTCGCGTTTATAATATACTAGCTGTCCCGGCGAACTTCGTACCGCCTTATACAACACTGCACTGCAGTACACTACACTACACTAAACTACACTGCACTATACTACACTACACTTAACTGCCATACACAACACTACACTGCACTGCACTACACTAAAATACACTGCACTACACTACTCTACACTACTCTACACTGCACTACACTACACTACACTATACTACACTGCACTACACTTTGCTGCAATACACTACACTGCACTGCACTACACTAAACTACACTGCACTACACTACACTTTACTGCAACACACTACACTACACTGCACTGCACTACACTAAACTACACTGCACTACACTACACTACACTACACTCCACTACACTTCACTGCACTGCACTGCACTGCACTGCACTGCACTGCACTGTACTGCACTGCACTGCGCTGCGCTGCGCTGCGCTACGCTACGCTACGCTACACTACACTACACCCTAAACACTACACCCTTCACCCTACACCCTACCCCCCTTTCACACTACACACTTTACACTACACGCTACACACTACACTTCTTTTTGTTGATAATGCAGGAATTTTTTAGGTTATTTTTTACACCTTGGGTTACATTATTACAGTTTTAGAAAGGATCCCTATTTGAAAATATAATATAGCCTATAGAAACCGCAGACAGTGTAGCTTAACAGTAAAATAATTTTCCAAATCGGTCGAGTAGTTTTGTAGCCTGTTCAAAGCAAGCAAACAAACAAAAAATATTTCCTTTTTAAAAATATTGTTACTACGCTACACGTCTGCATTGCTTGAGGCCACACTGGTCATTGCGCGGCGGCGGGCGGTGTTTATTATGAATTCGTAGTATCTTCTGAATGGATTGTCCGATTTAAGTAATTCAAAAGATTATCTATAGGTTTCGAAACATTTTTGATTATGAAATGATTTATTTGGATAAGGGTTAATACTAAGTCACTAAAAAATACTAGTTCAGTTGGGTTCGATCAACTTGACACAAAAATGATAAAGCAAATTTCAAATAAAATATCAATTCCACTGTCATATATAATAAGTTTATCTTTAGAGCAAGGTGTTTACCCAGACAAACTAAAATACTCAATTATACTACCAATTTTAAAAAAAGGTGATGATAAATTGTTGAATAATTATAGACCGATCACAATGGTACCTATTTTGTCTAAAATATTTGAAAAAGTAATGTACCAGCAAATGGAATCCTTCTTGAATAAAAATAAAATATTCCATAAAGAACAGTACGGTTTTCTTAAAAATAGGTCTACAACATTAGCCTGTTTTTCTATGATTAAGTATATCTTGCAAAATTTAGATAATAGAGTTACAGTAGTTACCTTGTTCTTAGATATGTCAAAAGCTTTCGACTTTGTTTGCCATAGCTTACTTTTCAAAAAAATATACGCATATGGAATGCGTGGATAAAAAGCTACCATAGAAAACAATGTACTGAAATCACCGGAATCAATAAACAAAATAAAAAAGTATATAGATCAGAATTTAGGGAGAACAAATATGGTGTGCCCCAAGGGAGTATTTTGGACCTACTTTTGTTCTTGTTGTATATTAATGACCTACCCACTGATATCCATCAAAAATGTATACAATATGCCGATGATGACACAATAACGGTCCAATGTATTAACAAAAATAATTTTAATGATGATATTAATGGAGCACTGTCAGAAGTAATACAATGGCTGGATAATAATAACCTTAATGTTAACGTAACGAAAACAAAATTAATTCAATTTATTACATATAATTCATCTCCAATGTCAGTTTGTGTATCTCATAAAGGTGACATGATAGGAGAAGTGGATTTTACAAGTTTTCTTGGCATCGTCATAGACAAAAATTGTAACTGGAAACAGCATGTTGAATCAATTTGTTCAAGGACTGATAAGTTTGTTTTCGCTCTAAGGAAAATTAGGAATGTAGTTTCTATTGAAGCAGCATTAGAGGCTTACCACGGATATGTTGGATCTGTTTTTCGATATGGCCTGATATTGTGGGGTAACTCAGTAAATGCAGATAAGGCTTTTATTGCACAGTAAAAATGTGTTAGGGCAATATTTGGAGCCTACGTTCTAGATTCGTGTGAACCACTGTTTCGAAAAAGTAATATTTTACCACTACCAAGTCTGTATATACTGGAAATCTGTTTATTTGTCAAAAAAAATTCTCATTTATGAAAAGAAATGAAAATCCACAGCTCTAGATATGGTCATAAATTATATAACCCAAAAGTAAATTTAAGTCTCTGTCAAAATAATGTACATTATGTGTATCAAAATTTATAATGCACTGCCAGATGATATGAAAGAATATCCGTTACAATTATTTAGAGTGAGACTAAAAAATATTAATATATGGTGATATTTTATTTAATCTTTTATAGTTTTTAAGAGAGATGGACATTTATAACAACTATGCTTTTTCTTAAACTTTATTTTAATTTTTGTTATTATTTGTTGATTAATACATTTAAAATTTATTTCATGAATCATTATTTGTATATTTTTGGACTAATAATCTGATTTTATTTTTAAATAGGTATAATAAATAAAATTAAATGTGTTGCTGCTTGAAATATTTATGTCTTTTTAAATTAATAAATTATATTAATAATTGTAATGTAATAGAAAATAAGATTTTTGAATGTAAAGTAATATTTGTACACCTTAATTTAAGGTTGAGTTCGCGCACTTCAACACTATTAACACCACACTGTACCGAATTCTTGAAAAAATAAATGAATTGAATTGAATTGAATTGAATTGAATTAAGGTATGGTTAACATTGTCTGATTTTGGTCAATTTTTTATTAACTTTTAAAATGTAAAAAGTGCTTATTGTGAAATAACTACAATAGTTGGACATATAGTATCGCAAAGTTTTTTGTAGGTATTGATATGTTCTCTAATATTGTAGAACATTTTGTTGTTCTATCATCAATAGTTTCAGTAGCGTATTCAATGAAAGAAATTTTAAGCTAATTTTTTTACACCTTGGTTCACGTTACGGAAGTTTTATCAAGGATCCCTTATTTTTTCTAGTTTTGAATATAGCCTATGTTACTCAGCAATAATTTAGCATTATAATGGTGAAAGAGTTTTTTAAAATCGGTTCAGTAGTTTTTGAGTTTATTTATAACAAACATACACACACACACAAAAATACAAATCTTTCCTCTTTATAATATTAGTGTAGATGTAGAAGTAGGATAGGATTAGTAGGATTGTTTAGTTCATCGTATTTTTTTTCTTAAAATAATAATTTTCGTAAAACCTAAAACTTTTAAGTTTCAGTGTTTTTATTTGAAAAGAGTTTTTATGCTCAAAAATCCAATAGCTCAGTGTGCCAAATGTGAATATAAGTAGGACGATATAAAAAAGACGAACACAGTATTTCCTACCATTCTATTGAACATAATAGATGATCCTGGGTCCTTGATTCCACCTCCAAAGTACATCATCGGATCAACTTCAAAATACAAAAAGGATCTATTGTCACCGAGAATATGGATTCATACAAAAGTTCAGCTTCTGTAGGTCGCTCTAAAATCATATGCAAGATATGTAATATACATACATACATAGATACAAACATTGCAAACTTTTAAAAAAATCAGCCAAGTGCGAGTCGGAGTAGCACTCAGAGGGTTCCGTACCACCACAAATCTGCACATATCTACATAGCATAAGGACAATGACACATATTTACATTACAAACAAAAGACATCAACGCGAGCGACAATATTAAACTTTTTTTTTTCAGTTTTTTTTTGTCGTTCAGTTCGGACTCACACTAAACTTGTCCGATTTTTATTATTTGTTGTTTTACTTCAGTATTAGTACTGTAATCACATCTTGTATAATGCTTTTATGTATTACCGTTTTTACGATAGAGCTAAATCCAAAATACTTCTAAAAACCTATAAAAAAACTGGTTTTTTGGTATGGAGAATGGACTGGATTTTTTCACTTTTTCTATTTTTTTGTATTTGTTGTTATAGCAGCAACACAAATACATATTCTGTGAAAATTTTAACAGTGTAGCTTTAAAACATTTTTTTTTTAATTTTTACAGCCTGCTGACAGACGGACAGACAGACTGCGGGGGCATAGTAATAGCAAAGTATATATATGAGTACTAACATATTCAATTCAAATTAAAATTCAAAAATCTTTATTCGTGGTAAACATGGTGATTTTAGATGTTGATAACATAGGATCTCTCATGTCTAGCTGAGTACAGCATACAAATTAAAATAATAAAAATATGAAAAATAAAAATTAAGACAATATTGGTACAATCTTATCTAAGGATGTAATTAAATTATGATTAAATAAACAGTAGAATTATCGATTAATAAGCAGGAAATTGATTAAAGTTTAAATTGCTTGTATACTAAAAATTCATTATAACTACAAAAATTCATATCAAGAAGCCACTTAAATAATTTATTACACATTTGATTAAGATTCATTGTTTTGAATTGGTCTGGTACCTTGTTATATATTTTAACACACATTTTATTACTTTTCTTTAGATAAAATGATGTCCTTGGATAATGGCCTAGAGCTAATTTTAATGGGTGCCTCACTGCCCTTGGGTTGACTTCTGATCTGACACAGTTTTAAAAAGAAATGGAGTCTGCTTCACAAACTTACATACTTCCAAGACGTACATGGAGGGCAGTGTCAGTATTTTTAAAGTTTTAAAGAGCGGTTTACAGTTGTCATAGGGACCAGCTCCGAAAATAGCTCGGACACATTTCTTCTGAGCAATAAAAGCTCTCTGTACGTAGAAGTCATTTCCCCAGATTAGTAAACCATATCGAAGAGCTGAACTCACATATCCATGATACGCAGACAAAGACAAGTATTGTGAAGCAATGCGTGTCAGTCTACGAAGAGCATAAACAAATTGATTAATTTTTTTACAGACTTTATCAATGTGCATTTCACAACTAAGATGTTTATCTAGTATTATTCCCAAGAATTTAATATTTTCTACCTCTGCGAAAGTTGTATCCTCGTATTGAATATTCATTTTAACACCTTTACTTTGCCATGTTTGAAACTGTACATAATTAGTTTTTGTTAAATTTACTTGTAGTTTATTTAGTTTTAGCCAAGAAATTACATTATTAACTGTATTATTTATATTAGCCTCATATTTTTTTCTTCGAAAGGACAAGCTTGTTGTTGGCCGTTAGACTCATAATTATTCAAACAGTATAGACACTCCCTGCCGCTCTCTAGATTGCGACCTCACCCCCTCGTCACCCAGATTGATGCAGGATTGCTTACCGTTTGGTTGTCGAACGTATAGGATATCGCCGCCGTTTTTTTTGTTCTGTCATTCGTTTTTTGAAATGTCATTTTTGGCCCGTTGTATGAAGTGTCCAGGGTGTGGTAATAGTGTCCCGTTGGCATCCTTTTGGTAAGGAACCCTAAAAATGACACCTGTCAACCATCTTTCTACACATAACTTTAATATTACTGTCAAACATAAACAAAATACGAGTATTTATGAATACCAAAAACCAGTCCGGCTACTGTTTAGTTGTAACAACCTAACAAGCTCTACACATCTGTTATTATATCATTATTAATACACCAGGCTCCTGGCTCACAGCAGTGTAATGAACTTCATAATTCCAATAACCTGTTGTTTGGACCAATTTGGATTTAGGGGCTTAGAATTTTTGTTGGGGCAAGTAACTTGATTGAAAACTAGTTTATGAGTGTGTGTGTGTTTTAGGGTTACGTATCCAAAGGGTAAAAACGGGACCCTATTACTGAGACCTCACTGTCCGTCCGTCATTCTGTCTCTCTGTCACCCGTCTGTATTTCATGAGCCGTGATAGCTAGACAGTTGAAATTTATACAGATGATGTATTTCTGTTGCCGCTACAACAACAAATACTAAAAATTAGAAAAAGTAAAAAATAAGGGGGTGTCTCCATACAAAAAAACATGCTTTTATACTAGCGCCATCTAGTGTGATGGTACGGAACTCTATGTGTGTAGTTCTGACTCGCACTTCTCCGGTTTTTAATATGCTCGATATCCTAATCATAACTAACTAGCTTTTGCCCGCGGTTTATCAAGGGTGCGCGGGGATTTGTAATGCTTGATGACAAATCTTTGCATCAGTAATTTTAATTTTGAATAATATGTTAATCGGTTGGATAGAAAGGCCGGACGCACTCGTGTTTTATTTCATCTTTTTTTAATAAGAGATATTTTAATTATGAAAGGGGCTTGTTTGGTTGTATGTCGTAGGTACAAACAGGTAATTCTAGGTAATTAAATAATCTAACCAATTGATTAAAACCCCGACTATATAAAACCCCTACCTTCCTTTTTAGCAGTCGGGTAAAAAAATACGTCCTACCAATATTATAAAAGTGAAAGTTTCTATCATCATCATCATTACAGCTCATATACGTCCCCACCGAGGGGCTCGAGCCTACCCTGAATCAGGGCGATTAGGCCTTAGTCGACCACGCGGGCCCAGTGCGGGTTGGTCGACTTCACACACAACCTTCGAGTTTCTTCGCAGGCGTGTGCAGGTTTCCTCACGATGTTTTTCCTTCACCGTTAAAGCAATCGGTAAGTATGTACGTAAGTTTTTGAAAAACTCATTGGTACATTGAAAGTTTCTATGTATAGAGGTATTTATGGATGTTTGTTACTTTATCACGCAAAAACCACTGAACGTATCTGGCTTAAATTCGGTAGGTAGACTGATTAGGACCTGGAAATCTTATAGGTCATTTTTTTCCACACTCGCGAGCCACTTGCGGCTCGCTCACTGCGCACCCTCGAAGACAGTCATAGAAACTATGTTCACGCGAGCGAAGCCGCTGGCAAAAGCTAGTACATACATACTAGGTACCGAAATAAATTATCCTCCTTTTTGGACAGTTGGGTAAAAAGCGAGTTAATTTCAAATTCCGCCCAACAAACAGACTTTTATTTGCAAAAGTAAAAATGTGTAAAAGGGGCCTCTTTAATTACTTCATTCATTAAGGGCATAGCCCTCAGGGCTGGATCACGTAGAAGGATAGTGCTTCATTTGGGCGGCCCTTTTGTTAGAGTGGTGCTTGGCCCTTTATGTTTTATGTTGGTGCTGATTTCGGAAGCCTTTCTATTATTGCCCTTTTTATGCGCTAGACTCTAGCGGCTAAAGATACAGATTTCTATAGAAATCCTGCAGCGTAGACGCGCCCTCCAACCCGCGCTGTTGCGTACACATTCAACTGAATAAGAAATAATGAAGGACAAGGAGCCGAGTTCTATTAATTAATAGTATAAATAAATAAATAATAAATTTTTATTTCATTACCAAAAACACAGTTAAACGATAATACAGTAAGTAGTGGTTCCCACACTAGGCTAGGCCTGTATCGTGGGGGCGAAAATGCGAAATTGTATAATATGCAATTTGTGAATATAGGACGGATTTGAAGCGATAGAGGAATCACGAGCAAGTGAAGGATTCTAACGACTAAATCGCGACCGTAGGGAGTGATTCAAGTGTTAGTTGCATACTACACTTTATACCAGGACTACGAGAAAAAGAAAGATTTAATCGAAAATATACATTTAATAAAGAAAAAAGGCAGGTAAAATTAATTAAAATTCACATTAAAATTAGAACAATTACTAAAATTTTGAGTAATTTATGAATGACGAGCAAGTAAAGAATTGTAATGACTGAATCACGACCGTAGATCGTAGACCGATGATTGAATCACAATTGTAGTGAGTGATTGAAGTATAAGAATCCTGAGCAACGCGAGAGATTCATGCGCCTAGATATAAATCAGTTTTATTCAAGAGTTGCATATACCATACCATGACTCCGAGAAAAAGAAACATTTAAGCGAATATAGACATTTAATGAAGAAAAAAGGAAAGTCAAGTGGCAGTGGGCAGGGCACGTAGCTCGTTGAACAGATGACCGTTGGCGCAATAAAGTTCTCGAGTGGCGACCGCGCACCGGGAAACGTAGCGTATCCATTACATGGAAATCAAATGTTTTCATTTAGGTTTCTAAATGAACAGATAAATACAATAAATACCGACCAAAGTAATTAAAGTTGACCAACCCTATCACATTGTGCTTTCTACGAATTTACACGTAAGATTCCCAACAAAAATACTAAATTATTCCTAGAATTACTACAACCAAAACCTATTATTCGCCTAAATTCGATTCCTATTCTCTCTACGTGAATTTACCCTGAAACTGGAGGTTTTATGAATCTCAAATTTACTTTTAAACGTAGGGGGTGTGTCGAAGTGCAATGAAAGATCCATATCTAATAGGTCTAACAGCGATTTGAAGGTGGCACCTTCTGAATGCCTAGTCCCTAAGCCGTAAGTGAATTCTCAGGCGGTTTGGACTGTGTTTGCCTTGATATTAAGGGGCCCCTACGATGATAGGCCAGGCCTAGCAGCGAACTTCTAAACTTGGGAGGCTTTAACCGCTGTGTTGGTAAAAAACGGTTGCTATGCTATGCCTCAAACATAACCCTTTCTGTAGGAAGTTGAAACCATAGATTTACGGTTAACACCGCAAGGGGCCAATCTGTAGCCCAAGGAGACTCCTCCTTTTTCACCTTTCTCCAAGTATATCCCCGTCTAATGCGCGTAACCTCTGAACAATCACTAAAATGATTCCATAGTAAAACGTAAAACACTGAAATCTCGAAACGTAATCATAAAACTGAAGAAATATATCATTAAATCACAAACGTAGCAAAATTAACTACAGAATTTAACAAAATTTGTATATGACCAGGTGAACTTATCACGCTGAACCACTTCTCCAAACACACAAGTCAACCCAAAAAAAATTTACTTCACACAAAAATGGTCAATCAGCTGATCGTTTTTTTTGAAGAGTCGAAAAGTTTTAATTCGTTTCGACAGACTAGCTCCTGTTCCATCCCTTTGTTGCTGATTGTCAGTCTATAGGCACGAAGCATTACGCTTCCTCACTTATTATGCGGGCAGGACAGCGATAGAGTGAACTCCTTGCCTGTATCCATGTTTTCCGACTCTTACAATTTGGTGATCTTCAAAGCGAGAGTGAATAGGCATTATTTAATTTCGCGTTGTACCATCCTCGACCACATCGTCACTTTCCATCAGGTGATATGTAGGCAAACGCACTTAAATTTTCAATTAAAATTTTTTTTATCAATACCTCGGTTCTTCCTGAAGTCCTACAAAGCTGAAGATTGTTGAGCAGTCTAGTATTTGCACACAAAAAATCATTACCGGAAAACGTAGCGTAGGCAGACCTCCCACGCGGTGGACCGACGACCTGGTGAAGATCGCGGGAAGGCGATGGATGCGGTCAGCGCAGGACCGGTCGTCGTGGAAATCCTTGGGAGAGACCTTTGTCAAAGAAAAGTATATTACTACTAACATACAGTATGGACACTCTCTGTCGCTCTCTATTGCGACCTCACATCTCGTCCCCAGATTGATACAGATTGGTTACAGTTTGGTTGTCGAACTTATAGGATTTCGACGCCATTTTGTTTGTTTCTTCATTCTTTTTTTGAAATGTCATGTCTGGCCCGTTGTATGAAGTGTCCAGGGTGTACCTTTGTCGAGCAGTGGACGATTTTCGGCTAATATGATGATGATGAATCATTACCTAAATAGGTTTGACTGTTAGTAGCATCTTTCTCGACTTTTTCCATGATTCGCAAAGCACTTTAGCCGTTGGTCCAGTTGCTATTACTAGATGGCTCGTTAAGTCATGTAAGATGCCTTATACTTACGTGGCAGCTTGAAAAACTTCTGGCAGTGGGGTTCGCCACTAGCTTGGCTGATATGATGATAATGAATCACTACCTAGATGGGTTTGACTGTTAGTAGCATTTTTCTCGACTTTTTCCGTGATTCGCAAAGCACTTTAGCCGTTGGTTCAGTTGCTATCACTAGATGGCTCGTTAAGTCATGTAAGATGCCTTATACTTACGTGGCAACTTGAAAAACTTCTGGCAGTGGGGTTCGCCACTAGCTTGGCTGATATGATGATAATGAATCACTACCTAGATGGGTTTGACTGTTAGTAGCATTTTTCTCGACTTTTTCCGTGATTCGCAAAGCACATTAGCCGTTGGTTCAGTTGCTATCACTAGATGGCTCGTTAAGTCATGTAAGATGCCTTAAATACTTATAAGGCAGCTTGAAAAACTTATGGCAGTGGGGTTCCCCACTAGCTCTACAACCTCCACTAATCCGGACTTGGCCGTCGTGTGTGGAGTATGGCCTAACCTGCCTGAGGTTGGGTCTTCCCGTGCCCCAGCAGTGGGCCCGTTAAGGGTTGTTAACGACTATGGGGTCTCTTGAAGAAATTTATTCGGTGTGATAAGAAAAACGAGTCTTACACCAAATTTGTTTAACCCTTGTAAGCTTAAAGTGCAATTTTTATGATAACTTAAACCTGTTCTGTAAATGGATAAGTAAATGTACTGTAGTCGCGGTTACGTCATAAATAGGTATACATAAAAACTAGTTCGGCTATGTCAGTTCCTTCGTATCGATGCGATGGAGTGACCGGACTTATGGGTGACTTTATGTAGGAGATAACCAGTTTGTTTCTCATTACCTGTTCGACGATAATGGTCTTGTTTATAGGAAGCAAGTATACTGGAACCAATGAGTTTTTTTTTTAACTTCCGTCCCACGAATCGAACGGATTACTTCAACGGTGAAAAAAGTGTGCGCGTCAGCTCCGACGCGCGACTGGAGTTTACTCATGTAACTTTTTTTCGGCCTCAGGGCTTGTAAAGAATGCTCCGGGATTCGCCTTACATGGGGCTCACTTTAGGTGACACGGCTATGATTCCTTAGCCTTCGTGACTGAAAATGTTAATATCACTTTAGTATCGCGTTACCGATCACTCGTTACATATATTTTTCATATCGGGCTTTAAACAGGGTGTAAAAAAATGGATGTAGGTCCAGTTAACTGCGGGTTCTACTCATCATACTAACAACTTTCCCGAAGCAAACCATAGCCAATACTCAAAAAAAAGGACCAAAATGAAAATGCACAAAATTGGTCGATCAGCTGATAGATTTGTGTCAAGTATTTTTTTTGCGATTTCAGCCAATTAATAGAACAACAGTTGTTCAGTATGATGAGTAGAAGCTCCAGTTAACGAGATCTACAACCATTTTTTATAATTTCTTAAGGAGTAAACTCCAAAAACCATCGTGAGGAAATCTGCACATGATATTACATCCATCATGTCATTACATCCCCGCCGAGAGGTTCGAGCCTACCATTAATTAGGGCAATTGGGCCTTAATCGACCACGCGGGCCCAGTGCGGGTTGGTCGACTTCATGATACATGATATAGGTACTACATTTACTTTACTACACTTCTACATTACTTCGTTGCCCTACAGTAGCCACGAAATTCGTCAAATTCGTCTTCCGTCAAATCTACATTCGTCATCGCGGGTGATGCTGAATGCAACACCAGGCAACCGTCATCTGTCGCTTAGTTAATTATTGTGCTGTGCCGTACGATCATCATCATCATCATCATATCAGCCAAAAATCGTCCACTGCTGGACAAAGTCCTCCCCCAAGGATTTCCACGACGACCGGTCCTGCGCTGCCCGCCTCCATCGGCTTCCCGCGATCTTCACCAGGTCGTCAGTCCACCGCGTGGGAGGCCTGCCTACGCTACGTTTTCCGGTGCGCGGTCGCCACTCGAGAACTTTACTGCCCCATCGGCCATCTGTTCTACGAGCTATGTGCCCTGCCCACTGCCACTTCAGTTTAGCGATTCTGTGAGCTATGTCGGTTACTTTAGTTCTCCTGCGGATCTCCTCGTTTCTGATTCGATCACGCAGAGAAATACGATACGATATTAGCCGTACGATAGGAGAAAGAAATTTACTTTAAATTACTTTGATCCACTGCATAAGCCCATCCGAGTATCATGGGGACCGGTTTGTTCTATATAAAAACTGGTAACAGGTTACGGCAGGTGCGACACACGGCCGGCCGGACAGATGCAGCGTGCACTCGTGCTAGTGCCGCAGTGCAAGCGAGAACTAGCGTCTTTAGACAATCTTTCTAGGCTTCATATTTTTTTTGTTAAATTTCACTTTACTAAATTTAGATATTGATTGAAATGAGAAATGATTATTTTTTTGAATTTGGAAACATACACTATTCCATCGGTATTAGCATAGTATTACGATATGGCTTATATATTGTAATACTGTGGTATTAGTATCTCACCCATAATGCGCGACCCGATAATACATGACCTATGAATGGACAGCCCGATAATTCGTGTCATGGACTTGAACATGCATTATGATGAGGTACCAATCATGTGCGACCCGATAATGCACGACCTATTAATCTTCAGCCCGATAACTCATGTTATGGACTTGAACTATTATAAAAGAGATAAAAGCTTGTACCTAAAAGTTTATAGGTTTTTCAAACAATATTATAAAAATAGACATCCAGTTGTGACTAATGTGTGCATCTCGTTTTTGCCTTTCATTTAAGTAGTGGTTATAATAATAATAAAAAGTATTTCTTCAAGAAAACTACATTTGTGTTTTCAATCAGGAACAAAACTTAACACATAACACCTCCTCATAAGTATAGCCACCAAAAGTTTCAAATCGGTCTCTCATTTCGCTGTGCAAACTTTATCTTGCAAACTGGCTAAGTTTGTTATTGTCAGTCTATTCAAGTTTGACTGCGACATGAGTTTAAACTTTAAACGGTCTGCAACTCAGCTCCGCCGGAAGAAAGTATAGGTTTAGTTGTTTGTATACAGTATCTGAGTTAGTGGAAATTAATCATAAGTTGATATGAAGAAAAACTTCATGTTTAGGGTTCCGTAGCCAAATGGCAAAAAACGGAACCCTTATGGATTCGTCATGTCTGTCTGTCTGTCCGTCCGTAATCCGTATGTCACATCCACTTTTTTCCGAAACTATAAGAACTATACTGTTGAAACTTGGTAAGTAGATGTATTCTGTTAACCGCATTAAGATTTTCATACAAAAATGGGAAAGATATAATAAACTTTGGGGGTTCCCCATACTTAGACCTGAAACTCAAAAAAATTTGTTCATCAAACCCTTACGTGTGGGGTATCTATGGATAGGTCTTCAAAAATGATATTGAGGTTTCTAATATAACTTTTTTCTGAACTGAATAGTTTGCGCGAGAGACACTTCCAAAGTAGTAATATGTGCCCCCCCCCCCCTGTAACTTCTAAAAATAAGAGAATGATAAAACTAATAAATATATGATGTACATTACCATACAAACTTCCACCGAAAATTGGTTTGAACGAGACCTAGTAAGTATTTTTTTTAATACGTCATTTATTAGAGATAATTGTGCGGAACCCTCCGTGCGCCAGTCCGACTCGCACTTGGCCGGTTTTTTTATCCATAATTACCATGACTGCTACCGATCCCAGGAAGAGCAGGGCCGCTGGGGACTAGGGGCCGTTTTTTTGGGTGTGTCAATCATATTTGGGAAGTTTTAGTAACGGCAGGACTTGGGGAACGGAGAATCCCCGGCAGATGCCAAGCTACTAAACCCAACGAATAGAAGACGTAGCATAGGCAGGCCTTTCATACGGTGGACCGACAACCTGGTGAAGGTCGCGGGAAGCCGCTGAATGCAGGAGCGCAGAACCGCCCGTCCTGGAAATCCTTGGGGGAGGCCTTTGTCCAGCAGTGGACGTCTTTCGGCTGATATGATGATAATCCATAATTCTTGTTAAGCCCTTGGCATCGTCTCACCTGATGTTAAGTTATGATGTTGCCGAAGCTGGAAGCGGGTTTACAACGATTCCCCAACGCAATGGGGAACTGGCTAATCTTAACTTCAAGCGGAAATACATCAATGCTGTTAACATTGATGTTTGGCGGCAAGACGGCTGAATAAGATGGTGGTGGTAGCTAGTCAGGCGGGCTTATAAAATGGACCACCAACAACCAAACAGAGTCTTACTATGTTGGGCTCCGCCGGAAATCGAACCCGCGACCTCCTGATGTGAAACTAATGGACTAACCATAACGCCATGGAGGCGGTCAAAATGCCATTGATGTGGCTAAATAAAATTGTAACATAAGTAACTTCTTTATACTAAATCTCGATCTAGACTTGTAAAAAATGTCAGTATGTTTAGCTGATATTATTATAGGTGTAGTGTACCTAAAAAGTTAAATATGAATTTAATTAATTCATTTATATAATCTTTATATATATAAATCTTCTGTCCGTGTGTTAGTCATTGAACTCCTCCTAAACGGCTGGACCGATTTTGATGAAATTTTTTTTGTGTGTATTCCAGGGGGTTTGAGGATGGTTTAGATTCACAAATCAGCCCGGCAGATGGCGCTGGTAGTGTTGTGAAAGGTGGAACGAAGTTCGCCGGGACAGCTAGTTTAATATAAAATGATTAATATAAATTTCTAACTACAGCACTGAGCGATCTTTAACTAAACAGTAATAAGGTAAAAATTGTTACTAGTAGTAATACAGTTGCTCGAAAAGTGGTACTTTATATGCTAGTTTACTGTGCACAAAATTTATTTCAGCGCACACGTGTTGTTTACTATACCACTTTTTTTAAATTTGTAAAATATAATAACCAAAGATACATACTATTCTTTAAGAAAGGAGAATTTTAAAAGAGATAGGCTGTTCCTCCGTGAGGTTAGTTCATAACGCTAGCTGATTAGATTCTCTTTGGGTAATATCTTTGTGAAGAAAGGGTAATAAATATAAATGAAGTGCATAGGTTACACCAAGGAATATGCCATCTTTTCTAAGGAGGTTGTAATGTTTACAATAATATTATCAATCACAAGCCTTATTGTAAATCTATTTATGGTAATATTTTAAAAAAAACTTACGCATTTGTACGTGTGCAATTGAATGTGGCGCAATTTTTGTAAAACTCAATTTGTTGTTTTAGTTGTGAATGCGAATAAAATTATGAACAGTTAATATAAATGTGATAAAAATATACTTATGAAAAAACAAAGGGAGATTACTCTCCGGTTTAAAATGAGCCACAATTCGCGTAAAATGAACTGTGTTTGCCGAAATCTTGATAGGTATATTTACCCATGTATTTTGTTTTTCTGTAACGGTCGTTTTTTATTTTACCTGTTTTCTTACAACTGTATTGAAAAAAGGAAATGACGAACTCGTGACGATGGTAAACCCTCGCTTGTGTCTCGTGCTTAAAAATGTCACTCGTTTGTTACTAACCTTTTTACCACCCTTGTATCATAAATAACTATTACTAAATATTGATACGAGTACCTACACAAATCTATTATGTAAACGTATACAGTGGGCCGATCGCGGAACTTTTATTGACATTTCGTTCGAACACCATGCACATAAGGACTACCTATCTTTTTAGGGACCAAAAAATTATAAAAATATTAAGTCAGTCCTCTGCTTGCAACGGACTCTCACTGAATGAGCGAGCGAAGCTATCCGAGTATACTGGAACAATCCGGTAGTATGTTCGACGATAACTCGAGTATCTTTGGTTGGAACGTTGTGAAATTTGGTAGGCAAATTAATGAGACAATATTTTTAAGTTCGAACATGATCCAAAACTTTCAAAGAGTTGCCAAGGTAAAGAGGGTTGTAAATGTTGAAAACATGGTTTCTCTGAACACCACTAGATGGAGCTGGACGGATCCTAATTCGTGCAAGAGTAAGTGAGCTTACCTAATCTTTTTTTAAAACGAGTATTCACAGTTCAGGGCGTCCCCACCATAGCTCAATACCTGAAGCAGGCCTCCATCCGATACTTCAAGTCTGCCGAACACCACCCCAACTCCCTACTTGTAAACGCCGCCGTTTACGAGCTACCCGCGAACCCCATTCGCGTAATCCGACGCCCCAGACATGTACTCACCGACCCCGACGACCCGACCACGCTAGCCGTAGCTGCCCGCCCCCTAACCCACAGAGAAACACTACACCGACATTCTGCCCTCGCCGATGTACCAAGCCGCTTCTCTCCGATCCTCCCCCGTCCAAGCAACGACCTAAGCCAAGGTCCGTGCCCACCTGGGCGCCCTTAGGCAGTTGCATCTTTTTGCTTTGCACTAGGCTGAGTGCCTTCTGTAGTGGCCCCCCCTGCCCGGTGAAGTTGTAAAGGCCCCCACGGCCAACAACAAGCTTGTCCTTTCGAAAAAATAATAGGGGATCGGACTGCTAGTCATTTGAGTTACTTTTTATGATCTGTCAAAAACGAAATTTTGTTCTAATAAATATGTTTGAAATACCCACAAGTGACGTCATAGATTTTTAGCGTCATTGATGTTACTTATTTTGTGAATTTGATCAATTAAAAATTGAAAACGTGATGGAAATACAAAACAAGTAAGGTTTTTTGAAACTTCAAGAAGAGAGCAATTTAGGAAATCATATTTCAGAATTTATTTTTGATGCAGTCCGATCCCCTATTCAGGGCAAACCATTAGTTGTGGCATGAACCAGTACTTGTGGCATGCACTAACAAAATTAATAATGACAAACACTGATTATTTCAATTAATAATTCGTTGATCAATTTCCATACCGACAAAACGGTAAATAATTATTCAATAATCCAAGACCATTGTTCAACTGGACACACATTAAATTATGCGTTTAATAATTATGCTAAACACCGGCAGGTTCCGGTCGTAACTGGTGGATACCGGTTGTAATTTACATTATTATCCGGCTTAATGCAGTTACAAACCGCTTTACATCAGCTCCCTAGGGTGTTCGGTTAATGGTTCCGATATTGTGCATTAAACAAGCACCCTGTAGGGTGAGGTATAGCTACACAAAGGCAACATCCTGTTTGCTAAAGGGAATTAGTTAACTTGAGATAGTGGCTATAGTCTTAAACTTATTTTACAAACTAGCTGTTGCCCGCGACTTTATCCGCGTGGCTAACTAAATCAACATCTTGGAGCATAGTAATAAGTTAGCAGTTACCTACCCGCTAGCAAAGTATATATATATAAGTACTGACGTACAGTATGGACACTCCCTGCCGCTCTCTAGATTGCGACCTCACCCCCTCGTCACCAATATTGATACAGATTGGTTACAGTTTGGTTCTCGAACGTATGGGATTTCTTCGTGAGTTTGCTCCGTCATTTGTTTCTGGAAATGTCATTTCACGACCGTTGTATGCAGTGTCCGGGGTATGCCGCTAGTCATATAAATCTACGTAAAGGTGTTCTGCGTTTCTCAAAACATGCAACAGGACATCTTCGGTGAGATGAGGTCCATCTTCTCGTACAGTTTTTTCTATTAATATTTGATAAGCCATTGGCATCATCAACTGTTGGTAAGTGAGGACGAGGTCGAAGATAGAAGCGGGCTGTTACTGGTACATTGCACTGGGTTCAAGAGCCCACATAACACCAGCATCACAAGGAAAAAAATATCACAAGGAAAAAAATATCACAAGGAAAAAATTACGCTGACGCCTTATTATTCTTAAACTTATTTGACAAATTAAAAAACTCCACGAACAAATTGCGCCAATTTTGAGACTATTTAATATTGAGACTGCAACCATCTACAAGAACCAAAGTAACCGACATAGCTCACTGTGGGCAGGTCACATAGCTCGTAGAACACATGGCCGTTTAAGCAGTAAAGTTTTCGAGTGGCGACCGCGCACCGGAAAGCGTAGCGTAGGCAGGCTTCCCAAGAGGTGGATCGTCGACCTGGTGAAGATCGCGGGCAGTCGATGGATGCGCTCAGCGTAGGACCGGTCGTCGTGGAAATCCTTGGGGGAGGCCTTTGTCCAGCAGTGGACGTTTTTCGGCTGATATGATGATTATGATGATGATAAACCATCTAAAACTGATCTAGCAACTTTGATACTAGGTATTTCACACAGAGCTTCTTTGATGTGAATTTAAGGGTCGGGACCCTCCAAAACTGAGTTTGGTTTTCCGTAAAAATGCGATAGCAAACATTTATGTTTCTAAATAAAAATTGGTACCAACCAATTACTAGTCAAAGACAACTGATCTTGCAACTGTGATTCTAGGTATTTCACACTGAGCTTCTTTGATGTGAATTTAAGGGTCAGGACCCTCCAAAACTGAGTTTGGTTTTCCGTAAAAATGCGATAGCAAACATTTATGTTTCTAAATAAAAATTGGTACCAACCAATTACTAGTCAAAGACAACTGATCTTGCAACTGTGATTCTAGGTATTTCACACTGAGCTTCTTTGATGTGAATTTAAGGGTCGGGCGGGATCCTTCAAAACTGAGTTTGATTTTCCGTGAAAATACAATAGCAAACATTTATGTTTCAAAAGAAAAATTGGTACCAACCAATTACTAGTCAAAGACAACTGATCTTGCAACTGTGATTCTAGGTATTTCACACTGAGCTTCTTTGATGTGAATTTAAGGGTCAGGACCCTCCAAAACTGAGTTTGGTTTTCCGTAAAAATGCGATAGCAAACATTTATGTTTCTAAATAAAAATTGGTACCAACCAATTACTAGTCAAAGACAACTGATCTTGCAACTGTGATTCTAGGTATTTCACACTGAGCTTCTTTGATGTGAATTTAAGGGTCAGGACCCTCCAAAACTGAGTTTGGTTTTCCGTAAAAATGCGATAGCAAACATTTATGTTTCTAAATAAAAATTGGTACCAACCAATTACTAGTCAAAGACAACTGATCTTGCAACTGTGATTCTAGGTATTTCACACTGAGCTTCTTTGATGTGAATTTAAGGGTCGGGCGGGATCCTTCAAAACTGAGTTTGATTTTCCGTGAAAATACAATAGCAAACATTTATGTTTCAAAAGAAAAATTGGTACCAACCAATTACTAGTCAAAGACAACTGATCTTGCAACTTTGTTTCTAGGTATTTTACACAAAGCTTCTTTGATGTGAATTTAAGGGTCAGGATCCTCCAAAACTGAGTTTGGTTTTCCGTGAAAATACGATAGCAAGCATTTATGTTTCTAAATAAAAATTGGTACCAACCAATTACTAGTCAAAGACAGGGAGGTGCAACGTAATTAAGAAAACATGCGGGTAAAATCGGTCCACCGAGTGGGAGGCCTGCCTATACTACGCTTTCCGGTGCGTGGTCGCCACTCGAGAACTTTAGCCTTTACCTGGTGAAGGTCGCGGGAAGCCGCTGGATGCGGGCAGCGCAGAACCGGTCGTCGTGGAGATCCTTGGGGGAGGCCTATGTCCAGCAGTGGACTTCCTTCGGCTGAAATGATGATGATGCGGGTAAAATGCTATAAAAATTTAAGAAAATCGGTCAAGTGCAAGTCGGACTAGCACTCCGAGGGTTGCGTACCACCACGCATCTCCACACAACTACATAGCACAAGGACAATATATAAATATAAGTCCTCCTTTGTACACGTCAAGTTAGCTGTCATAAATTGACAAGAACTTAGAGTGTACAAAGGTGGAATCATATCTATAAAAAATCTCTCCAGCCCAAGTTACCAACCATACCGGGTGTGTTAGGAGACAATGATTCACATTAAAAACAAAAGACATCAACGCGAGCCACAAAATATTTGTCACTCACTTTGGACTCCTTCGCGCGAGTAAGACTCACACTTGGCCGATTTTTATTACTTGTTGTTTTACTTCAGTGTTAGATCTATAATCACATCAAGTTTTACGCTTGTATGTATTACCGTTTTTACAAAAGAGCTAAATCAAAAATACTTCTTAAGACATAAACAGGTTTTTTGTGTATGAACTTATTCTTCGTTTTTTATATTTTTTTGTATTTGTTGTTATAGCGGCAACAGATTCCTCTCAATTCAACACATTCTGTAAAAATTTCAACTGAACATAGCTCACAGAATCGCTAAACTAAAGTGGCAGTGGGCAGGGCACAGCTCGTAGAACAGATGGCCGATGGGGCAGTGAAGTTCTCGAGTGGCGACCGCGCACTGATATGATGATGATTAAAAAAGTCTAAATCCAAATGATTAAGTGATCTATATTTTTTTTATTCATTATATCAATATATTGTAATACGAAGGTTCTTCATTCTTTAAGTTCTATTCATCATCATATCAGCTCATATACGTTCACACCGAAGGGCCCAAGCCTACCTTTAATTAGGACGATCGAGCCTTGGTCGACCATGCGGGCCCAGTGGTTGACTTCACACACAACCTTTGAGTTTTTTGCAGGCGTGTGCAGGTTTCCTCACGATGTTTTCTTTCACCATATGAGCGTCAGATTAACGTACATATGAAATCGAAATTCGAAAACACATGTCTTAAAATAAAATATGTTTCATATGGCTTCATTCGGTAATTTATTTATTTAACATTGAGGCTTTAAGATGCCTCAATTCGAGCAGTTTGATACGTGTTAAAATAGTATCGAACATAAGTCTATTCATTTTAAGTTCAAATCAATGCGGGCTTCAACGCGGCTGTTACGGTGAAACCAAACGCCCAATTTTCGGTTTTTACAAGTTTTTATTACTTTTATATACTTTCAAATAAATTGAACAAAATGTGTTCAAATAAAATGAAAGGTCTAAAAGTCACTTATTTTTGTGTGATGCTTTCATTCGACATTAACTATTTGTTTTCGATAAATTTTGCAATTAATGCCGTCTACAGTATATTTTTTTACATCAAAAGTGGTATTACATATTTTAAAATTGTATACAATTAAATCGATTTTTATTACATTTAAGTATATTATATATTTTTTCCATAGTAATAGCTTTACACAGTCTTTCAATAATTTGGATTAAATATTGTCATTTGACCTATCTTAAGGTCTTAAGAATAACCTTAACTCATAGTCAACCCCATATTACCATAACGTCATATTTTTTCCCCAAAAAATTCCCCAAGGATATTGATTCCCCCAAATACCAATTTTTTCTTCAAAATTCCAAAAAATCCCCCAATCTGGGAACGCTGCCGTAAATAAACTGCCTAAACACGAGAACTAACACTCCATGGGATCTCGCACATCTACCTTATTTTTAGCTCCCTTTTCATTCGCAAACGTCTTTTGTTAGCAAGGCACACGGTTTTCTATCTTAGTTTCCTTTCGGGAAATCCTCTGAACTGCTCGCATTAATTAATGAGCTATTTAACGGCCGTTTCGACCTCATAAATTTATTAATTGCCCCAACTTTTTCCAGGTAGGGTTCGTTTGGCGAATTTATGACAAAATCGAATTAACTTTCTGGTCACGTTGAGCATTATTTCTTTTTAAATTACTGGGTCAAATCTTTATTTATTATGTTTACCTGTGCTTTCGATGTGCCTATTTTAATTTTAACTTATTTATTTTATTTATTAAAAGGAAAACCTTTTTTTTACCTGCCCTGATTCAGGGTAGGTTCGAGCCCCTCGGTGGGGACGTATATGAGCTGTAATGATGATTAAAAGGAAAACGTTAGTCGATAACATTTTAGTCTAGACTTATTACTTTGTTAGTTACAAACGAATTGTACAATAATGAAATAATTCGAATTTATTTATATTTTTTTACCTATGAATTTGAATTAATTTTAATTAAGTAATTAAGGCGCTAAGATCACTCAATCCGAGCAGGTTGATACATGTTTCAATAATATCAAATGTAAGTATATTCATTTTAAGCTCAAATCTATGCGGGATTCAACGCGGCTGTTACGTTGAAACCGAACGCCCAATTCTCGATTTTTACATGTTTTTATTACTTTTGATCACTTTCAAGTAAGTTTATAAGTGTTCAATTAAAATTAAAGGTCTTAAAGTCACCGATTTTTGTGTGGTGGTTTCATTCAGTATTAACTATTTGTTTTCGATAAATTTTGCAATCAAAAAAAGAGGGTCTACAGTATATATTTTTTTTAACAGGCTTTGTTCTAATGAATTTGCTGAAATCGCAAAAAAAACTCTTTATACAAACCGATCAGCTGATCGACATTTTTGTATGTTCATTTTTGTATGGAGGGTTCAATTTTTTTTAAATAGTCCATTTTTCTTGGGTATTGTTGTTGAGTATCATGAGTTAACGGCTTCTACATCAATTTTTTCACACTTTTTAGGGTTCCGTAGTACAACAAGGAACCCTTATAGTTTCGTCATGTCTGTCTGTCCGCGGCCTAGCTCCTAGCACAAAACAACTTATCTGTTTTGTGCTCCTAGACTATAAGTAGTTAAGAGCTAAATTTGGCAAAGATACCTTAAGTAAAGTGGGGATGATCTTTTTTTCTCGTCAAACCGAGTCATGTGGGGTATAGTTGGTTAGAGCTTAAAAATAGTTTTGAGTGTTCTAGTGTTGTTAGGGTTCCGTTTTCGAAAAAATAGGCTTGAAAGTGCTTTGTTGGAGTCAAGTGTCCCCAGCCCCTAACAACTAAATCGCTGTAATTGGAAATTTGAAAATTAGATATATACGCGATAATGGCAACTTTGGAACCCTACATTGCGCGTGTCCTGGCACGCACTTGGCCGGTTTTTATTTATTGACACTAATGACAGTTAGAGTCTTGATACTGTAATAAAAAAAAATTCGAGCGAGACCTACAGTACTCGCATATGATGTGTAACATGTGACAAAATACTTTAGGTTAGTTACCTGGGTGGCGGATCTGACAGTAACGAAAAAAACCGACCAAGTGCGAGTCGGACTCTCGTAAAGTAGAATTCCGCGCTTTCGCGACTTCCTGTTACACATTTCCGTCCCATTTCACGAAATCACTCCCACAAATTGCAGGAAAGCGAGAGCAAAGCTCATTCGTCAGATCGAATAGCGCGCGCTTTCGCGACTTCCTGTTACACATTTCCGTCCCATGTTACACATTTCCGTCCCATTTCACGAAATCACTCCCACAAATTGCAGGAAAGCGAGAGCAAAGATGTTACACATCAATAAAATTGATATAGTTATTGATACTCATTTATTTTATTTTTGTCTCATTTTCTTTAATTCCAAGAAAATAACAAATTAAGGGTATAACTAAATAATTCTAATCAAACAGAGATTCCATTGATGTAAGTAAAAATTACTTAACGCTAATGGAATCCGAAAATTGTTGAAAAACCGCCACAGTTTCCTAAAATATCGCTGAGGTTCTATAAAAGTAAGGCGAGCACACACAACACAGCACATTGTGTAAACCGCAGGCACCATAAATCAACCTCATGATATACATATTCTGTTTAAAAGCTGTATATCGGTATGTACGGCGAGAGTGAACCGTTTTCCGCGTAAAACATGAGTTCATTGTGGAAAAGTAATAAAATGTCTACTTGTCGTAAGAAAAAAGATGTAAGTTATTTCAATAAAATTACAGACATAATTGTACAAATATGCGTCAGTAAGAATATGACGACTCATAAAAATTGCATTTATGGCTAATTTAACTCAAGTTTTGTTTAACCCTTCGCATGCAAGGTGACAAAAAGTTACGTGCCATACAAGGTGGGGTCTAAATAACCCAAACATAAGTGAATCCTGTCTTATACTTTAAAAAATACATTCAAAAATGCGTTTTTATCAATTTAGAGGATAGTTAGAACGACAATGAAAAGCCAATTTTCACTTGCAATCAATGGTTTGTTGTAATTTTGCAGTAAAATATGAGGCTCATGAGGCTCATGAGGCTCATTCAAACTGTAAAACTAAGCATAGACATTAGACAAATCAGTCTCAACCTCGTTTAAACTTAAATGATGTTAGAAAAAACAGAAAATAATATTAAGTCTTAAAATATAGTAACTAGTGTTGGGAACTTTTTTCATTTCTAAGACAATCTTTACAAAACAAATATGCGTCTCACTGACTCTAAACACGTATATGACAGTCAAGCGCCCGCGCAGCACTGAATTAACCCAACATGTCGACGTAGCAACGCCGCAAACTCAGCTACTCAAAATTACAGTCCTCGCCGTTACTTTTTTTTAAAATATGTATTAGATTTTCAAACCGTTGGGGTCTAAAAGACCCCACCTTGTATGCAAAGGGTTAGAAACAGCAAATTAATTTTATTTTATTGTTTTAAAAAGAAATCATAAGGTATTTTACTACAATTTAAGTTACTTTGAGTTTACCTCTATGTCTGCTGTGTAATATAATAAAAAAATATATTATGAGCATGAGTAATACAATTGTGTTTTAAAATTACTAACATTTGATTAAAACTGTTTCAATGGCGTAATGGTTAAGTCCATTAGCGTCACATCAGGCGGTTGCGGGTTCGATTCCCAGCGGAGTCTAACTTTATATGACTCTGTTTGGTTGGTGGAAGGGAATTTCAATTCTCTAAGTCTTGTCACCAAGCATCAATGATAACATTGACGTGTTTCGACTTGAAAGTAAGATAGCCCATTCCCCATTGAATTAGGGAATCTTAGTAAGCCAGCTTCCATCTTGGGCATCATTGTCTTACAATCAGGTAAGATAATGCCAAATGCTTACCAATTGTTCTAAGAGATTTATATATCACGCAGCTAATAAACCAATCTTTATAATTTATTACTAGGACATGACTTTATTTTTGATCGAACACAAACAATATTTGATTCGTTACCAGGTGACATGGTGGGTCCGACTATCATACACAACCTTCTTCAACAATTGTGGAAAAAAAAATTTAAAAAATCAAGCAAGTTATGAATACAGCCTAATACCACTTGACGCCTAGCGGGTGCTACAAAATGTTCTGCGGAGCATATATCATTCGTTCCTAATTAATTTTACGCACACTCTACGAAACGTATGCTTTATGACACCCTGTGTAACAAGCCGGGGGATATTTATTGGTTACGAATTTTCCCTTGTGTTTAGGTATTTTGTTTTTTAAATGTAATTCCGATTTTGTGTATGGGATTTTAGGGTTTTTTATCGAAACGAACCCTATTGCTAAACCTACCCGTCGCATCATCGGTCCGTCCGTCTATTTATAAAGAACTATATATCTTTTAAGCCGTAATAGCAAGCTAACCAAATTTTTAATATTCACGTTGCTGGATCCGATTTTTTTCGTCCGTTGAAAATGTTAAATTCGACTTATTTTGGAATGAACGACCTTAACCAAAAAAAACGAAATTAAAAGTAGTTACAAAAGCCATTAATTTTTAGAATGAGACCTTTATTTTATTTTTAATTTTTATTATTAGTTGTTATAGCTGTAATAGATATACACATTCTGCTCTACCTATTACGGTTCATGAAACACAGCCCGTTGACAGACGAACAGACAGACGGACGAACAGCAGAGGCTTAGCTAAGACAAAGAATAAAAAGTAACACTGACTTAGTTTTGCATAAAAAATACAGTATGTAGAATTTTTGTTTAGAGACATCGAAATTAACGGTGCAGCTCGAGGGTGAACAAGGCAGGCACAGCCAGCATAGCAGGTGCTGACAATAGCCAGTGTAGCCAAAGTACACTTACTTGCAAGATGATGGCACGTGAGACTTAAAATAAATAATATTGCGGCGGCAGTTGTTGAAAAAAAAGCGGGTGTGTCAGCTGCGACGCACGACTGGAGTTTACTACTTACTAACGATTATAAATGAAGCCGTTAAGGCTACAGGACGTGCCAAAGAAATAAACATACATACACCCAAATAAGTTGCACACAAAATTAATGACTATACTATACAAATAACGCATAACGCATAACGTCTGGTTTTACTTCCCATTAATTTTCATACCCCGCGCTTATATTCTTATGGAGTAAACTCTAATAAACTACAAAAATAGTACAATAAATGTTTTTTACCGCTTACAATTCTTATGGAGTAAACTCTAATAAACTCCAAAAATAGTACAATATATGTTTTTTACCGCTTACAAATATCACTATTTCTACCCGACTGCCCAAAAAAATTATATTGTTTTTCAGTGTATGTGCGTCTGTTTTCTTTTGCTGAGTTGTTAAAATTGTCTTGATTCCCTGAGTGACGCAGGATTCATTTATACTTGACTGCTTATAAAGAAGGGTAATATGGCTATGCAATCTGGTTATAATTAAATTGGTTAGGTTAATTAAAGATACCATAAAACTAACGCACTTTTTAAAACATTGAAGAGATTGGTTAAGCATTGAAGTTCTGTGAATGATTCAATATTAGTTATAAATTATTTGTATTTTTGTTTTAATTTAACTAATTACAAAAAATGTGATGAAGTTCATCATATCAGCCGAAGGACGTCCATTGCTGGATATAGGCCTCCCCCAAGGATTTCCACGACGACCGGTTCTGCGCTGCCCGCATCCAGCAGCTTCCCGCGACCTTCACCAGGTCATCGGCCCACCGAGTGGAAGGCCTCCCTACGCGACGTTTTCCGGTGCGCGGTCGCCACTCGAGAACTTTACTGCCTACATGCTTATGATAAAGTAAAAGTAGGTAAACTATCAACTTGCTAACAGAACACAGTTAAAAAACATCATCATATCAGCCGAAAGACGACCACTGCTAAACAAAGGCCTCCCCTAAAGGTTCCTCACCGACCGGTTTCACTGTCCCGCAGTGTACGCGCCACCTGTTACCACGAATGGATGTATTGTATCCAACTATGCACGATCCACGTGTCGATAAAAAACGTCTGCGTTTCTTTGACCCCGCCCAATCGAGTTTACCCCTTCTAATGTAGATTTAAGATGTTAGCATTCTTCCAATTTGAATATTCTGTCTCTCTCTAGCGGCCTGTGTTTGTTTTAAATCGTGTGATTTGTCTCCATCGATTCCGGTCCATGGTCACCCTCGCCGCCTTACATACATAAACTTTTAGAGATCGTGCCTTCTTTGACCTGATCACTCCATCTTGTTGGCGATCGGCTACATCGGCACTTACCATGAGCACACCCTGGACACTTCATAAAACGGGCCAGAAATGACATTTCAAAAAACGAATGGCGAAACAAACAAAATGGCGGCGAAATCCTATACGTTCGACAACCAAACTGTAACTAATCTGTATCAATCTGGGAAACGAGGGGGTGAGGTCGGAACGGAATCTAGAGAGCGGCAGGGAGTATCCATACTCTATGTTAGTACTAATATATTTACTTTGCCATAAGGTGAGGTGCAACCAAACGCACTCAAATTTTTAATAAATAAAAAAAGATCGACCTCTTGGTCTCTGGTTACTTTGGTACTAACATTATATTTATTCTCTTATTGTGACTGCCTAATTGGACTAGAGACATTTTCTCGACGACCGGACCTGCGCTGCCAGCATCCTTCGGCTTCCCGCGACCTTCACCAGGTGGTCAGTCCACCGAGTGAGAGGCCTGCCTTTGCTACGTCTTCCGGATGTACATCACTGTAATATTATGACATTTTTCTCTAGCTTTCAAATTAATTAAAAAGAAATGCTTCTTAAAAAGATATTACATGTACCTATCTGTAGTTGTAACTGGCATATGGACTTTCATATGAATAACATCAATGAGTCGTATTTAAATGACTTTAATGTAAAGCACATCAACGAGAGCTACTATCGTGCCACAGAGGAGTAAAGAAGTTTTAACACTATTTTTACGTCTCCTTAGTATTACTAAACATGATATTACCAAAAATACTATATATTACGTGTGTTAGGTCTCCTTATAGCGATCATACAAAAAATTTAACGAGACCTCTTTTGGCGAAATTCATGCCATAGAATCAACGAGTGATGCTCATGCAGCTTTCATATGAAATTGATCAACGAGAAATGCGAACATGGCTTTCATTTAAAAACCATTAACTAGAATTTTTTGAAATTGACGAGAGTTGCTCATGTGGCTTTTATTTAAAATACATCAATGAGAGATGCTCTTGTGGCCTTCATATAAAAGACATCAACGAGAAATGCGCATGTGGTTTTCATATAAAAAAACATCAACGAGAATTCTCACGTGGTATATAAAAGACATCAACGAGTGATGCTCATGTGGTTTTCATTCAAAGTACGTCAATGAGAGTGATCATGTGGCTATCATATAATAGACATCGAGTGATGCTCATGTGGCTTTAATATATAATACATCAATGAGACCTTAATGGTCTTTTAACTTTTATAAGGAAGAAGTTAACGAGCCTAGCAAACAACACTTCGAACTTGGAAACTTCAGAAGAAAATCACAAAAATCAACGCGACAACTAGCGGGGACATAAAGATTCATCGAACATCATCGGGGTCAGCTGGAAGAATTTCCTTTAGAAATAAGCTGTACCCGTTGTGTGACCTTACTTTGTAGAATGTGTAATATATGTTTCCTGTGTAGAATAAACTATAAAATAAAATCATTCACTGCTGGACAAAGGCCTCCCACAACGATTTCCACGACGACCATTCCTGCGCTGCCCGAATTCAGCGGCTTCCGCGACCTCCACCATGTCGTTGGTTCACCGAGTGGGAGGCCTGCCTACGCTACGTCTCTCGATGTGCGGTCGCCGCTCGGGAACTTTACCGCCCTAACGACTAAATATTCTACGAGCTATTATGTTCTCCGCCCGCTTCCACGTGAGCTATGTCGGTAACCTTGTTTCTCCTACGGATCCTCTCATTTCTGATTCTGCATAGCTCGATCTATCATCCTTCGGTTGACCTTAAGCCTTCTTATGACGCCCATAGTGAGCGATAATGTCTTAGTCCCTACTTCCCTACTAATACTAATATTATAAATGTGAAAGTAACTCTGTCTGTCTGTTACGCTTTCCCGCAAAAACTACTGAACGGATTTGGCTGAAATTTGGTAGGTAGACAGATTAGGACCTGGATTTAAACATAGGCTACTTTTTACCACGCTCGCGAGCCGCTTGCGGCTCGCGCACTGCGCACCCTCGAAAAGTCATAGAAACGTTGTCCACGCGGGTGAAACCGCGGGAAACAGCTATAATCTATAATTAGGAAAACTTAAGAACCTACCGCAGTTCTAGCCTCGAATTAGGTGGCATGGCCATGTTTCCATAGCCTCCGTGACTGAAAAAACCGCAGTTCCTGTAACGTACTTCCGGCCCTTTTCACGAAGGTCGTAATCACTCCCACAGATAGCAGGAAAGCGAGAGGAAAGATGTTCACTTCACAGACTGTAATAAAAATAAACAAAAAATCTATACTCATTGAAATTAACTATTTTACCCAAGAAACCTATATAGATAAGTTTCAAACCTACAATATATCACACTAATATTATAAAGGCGAAAGTTTGTGAGTGTGTTTCTTTGTTACTTCTTCAAGCAAAAACTACTGAACGGATCTGGTTGAAATTTGGTAGGTAGACAGATTAGGACCTGGATTAACACAGACTACCTTTTGTTACGCTTGCGAGCCGCTTGCGGCTCGCGCACTGCGCACCCTCGAAAAGTCATAGAAACGTTGTTCACGCCTATGTATTGTTTTTTGGCGAGCAATAAAGAATATTTACTTACTTCCTTATATTAGGAGCAAAAAAAATTGGACTAGCTTCATCCATATTCAAACAGAATTACAAGCTAACCTTCTTACTCTATAAAACTATCTCACCTATAACTCGAGAAGCCATGCCATCACCAAACACCGAACACCAAATCCGTGGGATGGTCCCACACTACTCCGCCGAGTGTGACCGGCCGCCGCAGATACGAAGATATTGGTGATACAGGCTGCTTATAAAGTGAAGTCTAAAAAAATTAATTATTATAATGATGCGTGACTTTTTGGTAAATCACTGAAATACTTATTTGTCCTGAAATATTCTTCCTACTGATATTATAAACGAGAAAGTTTGTAAGAATGCATGGATGTATGGATGTATGTTTGTTACTGTTTCACGCAAAAACTACTGAACGGATCTGGCTGAAATTTGGTAGGTAGACAGAATGGGATCTGGATTAACACATAGGCTACTTTTTTCTACTGCGCACCCTCGAAAAGTCATAGAAACGTTGTCCACGCGGGTGATGCCGCGGGAAACAGCTAGTACATACATATTTTTAAACGAATTCGTATATTTTATTATTTTAAAAGGTAATTTAAAATCGTAACTTAAATTAGAAGCGCAGGTTGTGGTGGAAATCCTTTGGAGAGGCCTTTGTCCAGCAGTGGACGTATTTCGGCTGATATGATAAATTAAATTAAAGTTTTAGTATTTTAATAACGTACCTTTGGTTATCTATACTATTCAAAAAGTTTTTATGTACTAATTCTAACATGATGACTTAAGGCAAAATTTTACGACGAATATTGAATCTGAAACTATAATTTATGAAAGAAAGTAGATAGATAAATAGAGAAAAAATATGACCCTTACGAGGCTCTTTAAAATAACAATAAACGAAGAAAACAAAGTTAATTAGACTGAGTAATTATACATATAATTAGTATACATTATAATTATGAGTAATTATATAATAATAAGACTGAGTTAAAACCATGTCTACATAAATGAATATGTAAAGTTTAATGAAAAAACGTAATAAAACCGTGTCAGTAGTGCCAGTTAGCGAAAATGGTCCAAGTTAGAAAACTTATAGTTTCAGAATCAGTTTTCTATGGAAAATTCCACCTTTTTTTTTGCAGATATATATAAAGTAAGTCTGGAAGGAATCGCTTTGAGCGATAAGACCGCCCAAATAGTACCGCTATCGTTCCTTTTTTTTATATAATTTGTTTATATTTTTTTGAACTAGTGTGTACAATAAAGAGTATTTATCTTTATCTTAAAATACGCGGCGTATAAGTTGAACACAATGACGGGCCTGTGTTCCTGGGTGCGGGAGACCCCCACGTCCCGCACTTCGATTGAGACCTGAAAATAAGGTACATAAATACATACTTGGCCTGATGTGCACTGGGCTCTCGTCTAAGTCCCGATCGCCCTAATTCAGGGTATACTCGAGCCCCTCGTAGAGGACGTATATGAGCTGATATGATGATGGTGACGTACCTACAATTTAGATCTGAAACAATAGGTACACTCTTTTTTTATGGACAGTCCTGTAATAATAGATTATGTAAATGACAAGGATATGTATTGAGCCTCCAGTAAATACCATAACCTGAGACTGTAATCAGAATTATGGTATTATTTGTAACAGGCATTAAGGTTTTTTTTTACTTGTTTGTAAAAATGAGTATATTGTTTTCAGGGCTAATGTATGTATGTATGTTTTTTCATTCCACGATATCTTTTAAACGGCTAAATGGATTTTAGAGTGCGAGGTATAGTCTGGGTCGTCTTGTTCCCGTTAGTGACATAGCATACATTTTACTCGACTTAAAAAAAGGACTTAAAAAAAGAGAATTTATTTTATTGTTTACTATTTAAAAGTGTGTAAATATTTATTTAAAATAAATAATTTGGAATTTTGGATTTTGTAAAAAATTTGATAATTTTTTGTGTAATGTGGCCATTAACTCTTTAAAGAATGTTTTTTTTTAGTTTTATGATTAGACCCGTTGCCCCATTAATTAATCATACTAATATTATAAACGCGAAAGTTTGTATATATGGATGTTATGTTTCTTACTCATTCACGCAAAAACTACTGGATGGATTGCGCAGTACTCGAGCCGCCGAGCGTTGAGAAAAAATCCTACTAATATTATAAACGTGAAAGGTTCTATGTATGGATGTTTGTTACACTTTTACGCTTCAACCACTGGACGGATCGGGATGAAACTTGCCACACATATATTTTAGGTTCTGGAATAGCACATAGGCTACTTGTATCCTGGGAAAACATCTTATTCCCAAGGGACAATCGAAAACAACGCGGGCACAGCCGCAGGCAGACGGCTAGTTTATTATATTGAGTTATATGTTTATGTTGTTTAAAAGGAACACCATGTACAACCGGCAGCTTAAAGACGCTGCTGGCCCCTCACACGTGACCACACAGATTCGAACCTATGAATAAATCCATTCACCCACCGTGGGACGGCTCGTAATTACCGCGTGTAGTTAACGCGGTACAGTCTCCTGCGGTTAAATGTGTGCCATCATCACGCTAAGTCACTAAAAAGGTTTCAATTGACACTAGACAACCTAAATTGACAGGTATGTAAGTGGTAGGTGGGTAGGACGCTCGTTAAAATTTACAGGAGCGTCGGTGGCGCAAAGGCTGCCACGTACCACGTACCAATGTGATTTCGAATTTAGTTTTCATTTGAATTTAGATCCGACGCTCTTACGGTGAAGGAAAAACATAGTGAGGAAACCTGCACACTCCTGCGGAGAAACTCGCAGGTTGTGTGTGAAGTCGACCAACCCGCAGTGGGCCCGCGTGATCGCCCTAATTAAAGGTAGGCTCGAGGCCATCGGTGGGGACGTATATGAGCTGATATGAATGGAACTCTTTACATATAGCATAAGGTAAGGTAAAACAATTTAAAAAGGTTACACGAAAGAATTTCGCTTACATTGTTTTTGAATTCTAAATTCAAACGGGTAGACAGGTAGATTCAGAGTTTCTCAATATGTGCGCGAACTGACATTTTATAAGTGATATGGGTAAAAGTGCGCTGATTGAAATTCCATCTTGCTACAAATTACGTGACGTCCGTGACGGCGTAGTGGTTATTCCACTTGCTTCTCACCAGGAGGTCACGGGTTCGATTCCCGGCGGGGTCTTACTTTTTATGACTGGGATTGTTAGATGGTAGCTCAGATCACATATATTTGAGTGCTAGGTTTTGCCCGTGGCTTCGCACACGTGGTTATCGAGGGTCACAAGCGGCTCGCGAGCGTTATTAAAAGTATCCTATATTCTATTCTAGGTTATAATATAATCAAATCTATGCAAAATTTCATTTAAATCCGTGGAGCAATTCGTTCGTGATTGAATCACAAACATGTAAACTTTCACATTTGTTATTGATTGGGATTTTTATTTTATGAAGGTAGGGTATTATCAATTCCGCCTGGCTAGCTCCAACATCTTACGTATCCTAGCTATGTCTTGCAGCCAAAAATCAATTTTCACAGCATTTATGTGTTCCGGCATGAAGATAGAAGATAGCTAGTTCCCCATTGCATTGAAGAATCTTGGTAAGTCACCGTCTTCAGTATTGCGTCACTTACTATCAGGTGAGATGATGCTGAGGGCTTACCAGTTGACCGCGCGGTGGACTGACGACCTGGTGAAGATCGCGGGAAGCCGATGGATGCGGGCAGCGCAGGACCGGTCGTCGTGGAAATTCTTGGGGGAGGCTTTTGTCCCGCAGTGGACGTATTTCGGCTGATATGATGATGATGATGACCGCGCTGAACACGTTAAAAAAACCGACTACAATCGCAACAAGTGTAATTTTGCTACTTTTTTTTCTAAACAAGTACTTATCCGATTTGATTAATCTATATGGGACCAATCTGAAGGCATAACCTATATACAATAAAAAAAAACGTAAAATGTTATGCGTGGTCAGTCATACATTAAAAAATATATATACGGGTTGACTTGTGAACTCCTTTTTTGAAGTCGGTTAAAAATACGTCAAAATTATTGGTCTGACTGTACATGAAAGGGCAATTTTAGTGATTAACTAAAACTAAAATGGTGCGATCGTTAAACTTTACAAGAAAATAAACTCAAGATAATGCAACTACGGGATCTTTCGAGTAATTAAAAGTTCCTGTGTAAGTGCAAGTGTTTGAATCTATTTTTCACTTGATATTATTATTTAATAATAATTGAAAACGCTAAACACGCTAAAAAACCCGACTTCCGTCGCAAAAACTTAGTACAATTTTTCATTATTAATTTAGATTTTAAGGGCCGAAACACATCGCCGCCCGCCGCTACGCAGAATTTTGCTTGTTATGTGTTTCGACCCTAATTTTTTAACAAAGTTCTACACCGATTTTGATAAAATTTATATGAGATCAACTCAGGTACATACCCTACTGAATAAAAAAGATCGAGTATTCTCTAGATCTATCGGGAAGTATGTCAGGCTATGTTAATAAGTAGTATGTGTCACTTTCCAACTCTATTACCACAGTATTATGATATGGCTTACAGTAGCGCAACGCCTTTGATAGTTATTTCTTTTACTGTACTGTTACCTACCGTAGTTGGTCCTTGCCCTCGCCTCACGGCGTTGGCAGGAATAGCAGCCCTCACTATATGACCTAGCTGTCGGTGAGCGAGTACGCTATATCATAAACCTGGTAGTCTAGCGTATCTGGTAGATATACGAGAGGGAATGTACTGTACAAGAAGAAGGGTAACTTTAATTTTTTTATTTTTTTCAAAAGTCATTTCTTAACGTGTCTTTCACACAACTTTGAAGTTATTAAACGTATGTCAAAGACTTCCATGCGATGATGGGCGTTTGATTTGTGTGTAATTATCAGACCTTAGATACTACAGTACTATTTAATACAGTATTATCAGTGAGACCCTAGTGTTTGAAGTACCTAACAGCATAATAGTATCTACGAGTCATCCGCATTCCTTACTAGGGAAATACAGCAAATGACCACTAATAGAGATGGGAAAATCGATGAACAAAATATCGATAAAATCCAAAACTGGAGGTATCAAATGTCTCAAAAAGTCTATATCATCCATTTAAAAACAATCATGCTCACATAAAAAAAATAAGTTAAAAAACTAATAACCGGCTACGGAAAAAAATGTAAATAAGAGTTTCCCGTCTGAAATCATAGCCTTTATTTTTCCCTTCATCTGGGGTAATAGCCGTGGTCGCAATCCTATTTAATAGGTATTTATGATAAAATTAAATACGATTAGATAGCTTGCGACTACGGCTATTACCCCAGATGAAAGGAAAAATATAGGTTGATACTTAATACATAATATCGCTTGCTAAGAAATTGAAAATGATACTTAGAATGTGCTCGTCAAGACCTGTCTTCTCTTACCAAACATTATATGAATATCTAAAAAACATGTTTGTTTAATTCACCTATAAAATCCGCCATGTTCATTTTTTTAATGCTATTTATCCCATGACACGTGGAGTGATGGCACGAATCCAAAGACATCACATTTGTCAAGATCAGTTAGGAAATACAGAAAATACGAGGGAACATATGAACATCCATACATACATACGTACATACATGCAAACATACACACATACATACATAGACCGTCAAAAACATAACCCTCCTATTTTCGTAGTCAGACAAAAAAACCGTAATTGAGGTAATTTATATCATATACATACTTATTTGGCCTTCGCTCATTTCATACCTATGTTTGGGGAAGTAACTATAAAATCGTCGATAAGATGCTGTCTTTAAACCAAATGAGTTAGAAATAGTGAAATCAGCTAGTCGATACTCGATAAATGTTATTGTCACAACACTATCATCATTCAAATTATAGGCTTACCTCTACAAGACATCTGTAGGTTTATAATTCCAACGCAATGATAAGTAAATAACTAGGTTTGTAAGTATAGTTCATTAAACACTCCAGGTGTAGAGTCTAGACTAAGATTACTAGATGCGGGCTAAGGCCTGAAACTAAGATCCAAAAAAAATTGATAGAATGTTGCGAACTGTCAAGTTGAAGCCACTTTTTAGGGTTCCGAAGTCAACATGGAACCCTTATAAAAGATAATAAAACTGTAATGGTGCTGTGTCTGTACATGAAATATTTTTGAAAAATAATAACTGTGGTGGACATTACTAACGATATAGAGGTCAAAACAACAACTTTTGGAATTTTTATCTGTCTGTCTGTCTGTATGTTCGCGTATCACTCAAAAACTACCAGGCCGATTTCGATAAAGTTTTATATGGTGGTTCCTTATAGCTTCCCATGGGTGGGTTCGCGGGCACAGCTAGTTAGAAATAAAGTTTATTACGCATGGAAGGAAATCATAGCTATTACAAGAATGGTAATAATAAATATTGAACTGTTAAAATCCAACTGCCTAACAATTTAAAAATCACTTGTAGAATGTGTAAAATAAAGTGGTTGTCATGGAACCCTTTAAACTTTTCTTCTCAGCCGGGATTTGAACTCGTGCCTCCTAAAAGTAGAGAGTCATAAACACAACTGCTAAGGAAACTTCGTAAGTGCGTTTTACGATTGTTACCACTAGTGGAGCGGTTTACACACCGCGCACTTATTTTATTATTTGCGTGAACAAAGTAGCAAGTAATACTTAAAAATTTAAAGTGGCTACACACAAAAATTTCCACGACGACCGGTTCTGCGCTGCCCGCATCCATCGGCCTCCCGCGAAATTCACCAGGTCGTCGTTCCACCGCGTTAGAGGCATGTCTACGCTGCGTTTTCCGGTGCGCGGTCGCCATTCGAGAACTTTACTATTGGAAATCCTTGGGGGAGGCCTTTGTCCAGCAGTGGACGATTTTCGGCTGATATGATGATACAAAAATACAAACCAGTCGGAGGATGGACGGAATATATTAAGGATAATAGTGTCACGTTTGTTAGCATTTCGATATGGAGCTCTAAAACCATAATTGAAGCCGAATACGAAGAAGGGTCGGTGGCTCAACCGGTAACGACTCGGTCCTTCTAACCAGAGGTACCGGGTTCAAATCTGGACGGCCAATGTACCAATGAGTTTTTCAAAAACTTACGTACATACTTACCGATTGCTTTAACGGTGAAGGAAAAACATCGTGAGGAAACCTGCACACGCCTGCGAAGAAACTCAAAGGTTGTGTGTGAAGTCGACCAACCCGCACTGGGCCCGCGTGGTCGACTAAGGCCTAATCGCCCTGATTCAGGGTAGGCTCGAGCCCCTCGGTGGGGACGTATATGAGCTGTAATGATGACGAAGAAGGCAAAGTCTGATTGACTGACCCGTTGGTTCAGTGGTGGCGCTCCTGCCTGCTGGGCCGAGAGTTGAGGATTAGATCCCCACCCAGGGCAAACATTCTTGTGACGAGCAGGTTTGTTTACTCTTGATTGGAACAGTTGTCTCTGTCTTTTTCTTTACATGTAAAGAGTAAAGAAAATAACCACACTTTTGTCACTTTTTCATTTTAATCAAAAACTACAATGAAAGTATAAAAAATATAAACATTACTCACTTTGTATTATCATAACAAATATTGTTCTTATTTTTTTTTTAATTTGTACATCAAAATATTAGTCATATAGTTGAAATAATAACTAGAGTTGAAGTATATTTTTTTCTGTATAGTCAAAACTGCTCAATCGTGTTTCTAATAGCTTTTGACTCATATGGGTATTTTTTTTCAACCTTGGGTTTTCTATAGTTTACGAGAAACTGACGTCAAACATTACGAAAATTCATAATATTACCGCCTTAAACGTATATTAGTATGTATATCAGTCTATGGTTCCCATAGCACAGGGAATCCCAGTTTGGGGCCAGATGACCGTGTGTGATTTGTCCCCGTATATTATTCATGTGTAACATCTTTCCTTTTGTAACATCTTTCCTTTCGCTTTCTTGCAACCTGTGGGAGTGATTTCATGAAAAGGGGCGGAAGTTATGGTATGGTATGGTCGGGCTCGATACCCTTGAACTAAAAAGGAAATTACAACTAGCGATGCATTACTGTTTACTTTTGCGTAACAAAACTGATAACCCAGTGGTATAATCGAGTATTAAGCTTTTTGTCCCTAATCAATATGTGCGCTCGGGGCGGCGGCTACACCACCAGCTAGGGGCGGCGGCGACACCACCAGCTGGGGGCGGCGGCGACACCACCAGCTGCTGGCGGCGGGTGTGCATCGCACGCAGTACACACACCATGCGCCCACGCATGCCCACGCCCCGCGCGCTGGCGCTACTTAACACTCTCCCAAGCATCCGTATATTAAGCGGTTCTACTTCAGCAGGCCAAGGGGTCCGCTGACGTGTCCCAAGTTTTCTGTAACGCCACGCCAAGTTCAAATGTACGAAACTATTACAGCAGGCCATGGGATCCGCCGGCGGCCGGTACGGAAATGCGTCTAGCAGGCCACGGGATCCGCTGAGCTGAAGAAAACCTTTTGGGGGCAGCGGGCGGACCCCATGGCCTCGTGATAGAAAACGTCGAATATTAGCTTGAAGTGCTGCACAATTCAAACTGAGGCCGCCGGCGGATCCCATGGCAGGGAGAGTGTTAATGAATTCGTTGATAGGATCCAACTTGTCGGCATTTTCGATGACAATATGACCAAAATATACTATCATTGTAGAATATTCCTTAGTTTTAGATAACTTTAAGTGTAACAACAATAGCCGTTTTTGAATGTACTGTAAGCTGTTGTTGTATTTTAAATAAATAAATAAGTGTGTTATTGGAAATCAGTATTGTTTTAGTCACGAAGGCTAAGAAAACCCCCTAATGCGAGGCCGTTTATTCAGTCACGAAGGCTAAGGAAATAGGCCATCCCGATTTATCCGAGGCCGGAAGGCCAGAAGGCCGGTAGGTTTTTGCTCATAATAGATGTTGCTTATCATATTCGACTACTGTAAGACACGCTCGTTTTTTTTTATTATATTATTATAACATTAAATAGCGTCGGTGGCGTAATGCCAAGGGCCGCTACCTCCTATCCGGGAGGTCGTGGTACGAATACTGCCACGTAAGAATGTGTTTTCGAATTTTAATTTCATATGTTGTACGATTATCTGACGACGCTCTTACAGTGAAGGAAAAAGGAAACTTGCACACACCTGCGAAAAAAATCGAAGTCTGTGTGTGAAGACTAACCCGCACTGGGCCCGCGTGGTTGACTAAGGCACGATCGCCCTAATTCAGGGCAGGCTCGGGACCTTCGGTGGGGACGTATATAAGTTGATATGATGACATTAAATAGCACCACATATCATAAAACAGCTGCGATATAATCATACGCTTCTTACGGTAGTTATCACCTCATAATGGAAGAGATAAAAACACAACAATTAATAGAACGCATTACAAATATTTTTCTCGACACGGGAACTGAACCCGGAACTTTATATAACGAGATACCGTCACAAAGTCAATTAGAGCTTAATTAGAGAATGACAAACTTCGCAAGAAATGCAAAAACGAATGAATTGGCATATTCTCTCATACATTGTTTATGGGAGATTGGAAAAGGGTTAAACGAATGGCAAAGAATAAGTCGATTTTACAGATGAAGGGTTCCTTATTCGAAAACGGATCAAACTCACAGGATTTATACAGGGTGTAACAAAACTGGTGTAGGTCCATTTAACTGGGGCTTCTACTCATCATATTCTAAAATTTTTGTTGTATGACTGCTGAAAATTAAAAAAAAATGTTTTATTTTTCATACAAATCGATCAGCTGATTGACCAACTCTGTAGATTTTTGTATGGAAGGACCATTTTTTTTTTGGGAATTGACTATGGGCTCCTGGAGGAAAGCTGTCCATTACAATGAGTAGATTTGCCACTTATCTACACCAATTTTAGAATTTTCATATTTTGCGTTTTTGCGTGCTAATCTTGAATTACTCAGGAACCAATTTGCGTGCGGTTATCAGTGGTGTACGAGTATTTATATAAACTTGGGCTAGCAGAAGCAGGCTAAGATTCCCAAACGCAATTATTACAATACTAGCTTTTGCCTGCGGCTTCGCCCGCATGGATATCGTTTTTATGGCTGTGTTTGAGAGTGAGTGGCTCGCGAAAGTGGACATGTGTTTTCTCCAGATTCCTCAGAAACTATATCGGCTATTCTGATTAGCAGTCTATGTCATTTCCCACTCCCTCAACCAATTCTATACAAAAAATCACTTAAATCCCTTCATTGCTCCGTTGCGATGCCAACGTGTGCGAGCGTAGAAAGGAGTTTTCCCCAGATCCCTCGGGAACTTATGTCAGGATATACTAATTAGAAAATAATGTCATATTATGTTTGTCCTCTTTAAACATTTATGTGCAAAAAATCACAACAATCTATTGTTCCGTTGCGATGTTAAAGTAATTAAGCAAAAAATTGGTTGTCTGTAAAGTCGGTTTACGGACGATAGTCTAACGTGATAACGTCATAACAAAACATTGATGAAATGATTAATCCGTCCCGTCGTGTAACGCTCTTGCTCCGATCGTAACGTTACAATGAGCGTAACGTTACAATGAGCGTAACGGGACAATGAGCGTAACGGAACAACGAGTCATCCTTTTTCGTGCGTGCAGCCGGCGTCCATCGATTTATTGGACGTAGTCACGTCAAAAATAGTATTTTTTTCATTTCCCTCAGGAACTACATCGAATTATGCCATTTTCACGGGATAAAAAGTAGCCTATGTCCTTTCCAGTGACCAAGATTACTCAAGGTGTTGAAGCGTGTAAAGGTAACAAATAAACAAACACATTTTCATATTTATAATATTACTAGCTTTTGCCCGCGGCTTCGCCCGCGTGGATATCGTCTGTATGACTGTCTTAGAGGGTCGCAAGGTCGCAAGCGACTCGCGAGCGTGGACGTGGATTTTCCCCAGATCCCTCGGGAACTATGTCGGGATATGCTTATTAGTAAATCATGTCATTTCTTACCCCCTGAACCATCTCTGTGCTAAAAATCACACAATACATTGTTCTGTTGCGATGTTAAAGAAATTAACCAAAAAAGTGTATATATTTATATTTTCAGCTCCTTCAGAAACTGCATGGGTCTATGCTATTTTCACGGGATAAAAAGTAGCCTATGTCCTTCCTCGTGAAACTTGCTACCTGCATGCTAAATTTCATTAAGATTAGTCAAGGCGTTGAAACGTGAAAAGGTAACAAACAAACAACACATTTTCACATTTATAATATTATAGTAAGAATTAAGGATACATTAGTAAGGACTAGTAAGGATTAGTGGTATAAAACAGAACCACTTATATTAATTAACGTCTAGGTAGGTTTGCTGTTTGCCTTATTTCAAAACAATTTCAATTTAATCTCAAGAACCCAACGATCCGGCATGAAGATAAGATAGCCAGCTCCCCATTGCGTTGGGGAATCTTGGTAAGCCCGCTTTCATCTTGGGCAACATCGACACTTACCACCACGTGAGATGTTGTCAAGTGTTTACCAATTGTGAATAAAAAAAAAGAGTATAGGAACCCAATGGGTATTTTGAGAAATCCTTTACAAACAAGTAGAATTTTGCTCTTCGACTTGGGAACCCTAAAGTTATTGAATGGCTATTCAATACTCAAAGTCCCTACGTAAATATATTATTCTCATTACAAAATAATTGCATACGCGTATAAATATGCATAAGCATATGTATTGAAAACATTTCATTGTACGTTCGCCAATAGAGTAATTAATATGTTTTGCATGACATTTAGAAAAAGTTGATTACTTGTATTAGTAATAACCTGACCAATGTAATTAAAAATTCAAACTAGACTGCATAAGAACATCCACCTTCTTTTTTGGTAGTCTGGTTAAATGTACCTATTCCATGTTAATTACGGGATATGGACTTGACAACAGGCTCAGCCAAAGAAACAGACATTCATACATACTTCAGTAAGTAAGTAAAAAAGTAAATATAGAAGAACTAGCTTTTGCCCGCAGCTTCGCCCACGTGGAAATCGTTTTTGTGACTGTCTTTTAGGGAGAGTGGTGCGCGTGGAAATTGGTTTTCTCTAGATCCCTATACCAGATCGGTCTATTCTGATTAACAGTCTATGTCATTTTCCACTCCCTCAACTATCTGAGTGCAAAAAATTACAACAATCCATTGTTCCGTTGCGATGTTGAAGAAATCAACCAAAAAAAGACTATTTTTTCAATTCCCTCAGGAACTGCATCGGACTATGCTATTTTCACTCTTTAACTCTTTTATTTTGACAGGCTACCTGCATGCCAAATTTCATTAAGATTGGTCAAGGTGTTGAAGCGTGAAGAGGTAACAAACAAACATATTTTTACATTTATAATATTATAAAGGTTGATACTTTTGATTGTACGTTCTTGGTGGAACATTAAATACTAAATTTCTGTGGAATTACTTAGTATAAATATATACCAAAATGAGGAACATTAGTAAGGATTAAAACAAGTTTAATGAATTGAACAAACATTTCTTCTTTTTGGGCAATCCCTCTCGTATATCTACCAGATACGCTAAAACTACCAGGTTTATGATGTAGCGTCCCCACTTTCCTACCCCTTGGGCATACAGAGAGGGCCGCTATTCCTGCCAATACCTTAAGGTGAAGACAAGGACCAATTACGGTAGGTCTTGCCGCCAAGAGGCTTGTCCCGGTACTCTGCAAGGCGAGTGCCTCGTGGAAGAGAACTATAGCAGAATAACAGCGTTTTGCCTTAGGGTAAAAATTACGCTGAGCTTTATTGCCTTTTGTATTGCTTTTGTGTTTCCCTTTTTCTTTAAAAAAAAATACTCCTTTGATGTTAGTATTAGGTATTTATAGGAAAAAAAAATTGTTTTTTATGTTTATCTACTCTTCTCTTTTTATAATTTTTTTTTTGTTTATCTACTTTTCTCTTTTTATTTATATTTGTGTACTTAAGCATAACAATAAATAAATCATTCATTCATTCATTCATACTACGTACTGTTCAGTTAGGTCCCGGAGCTGTGGGCACGCTCACCTCCTGCGGCTTTCGCTGCTGGCAGTTCGATCCCCGCTCGGGACGCCAGAGAAGCTGGCATCCCAATATCCAGTGTGGTACCGGAGCTGTAGGCACGCTCACTTCGGGTTTATCGCCTATTCATCGCGCGACCCGGTCGCTTAGCTTACATTCGTCAAGCTGTGGGTTACGTGACCGATCGCCGGTCGCGATCCCCAGTCGCGGTCGCTGTCTCCAAGATCGGATTGCTACCTTGACAAGATCCTTACCTAGATGGGTTTGACTGTTGGTGGCATTTTTCTCGACCGTTTCCGTGTTTCGAAAGGCAAGCTAAGCCGTTGGTGCCAGTTGCTATCACTAGATGGCACTCTGGGTCGGTTGACTTATCGCCGGTCGCGGTCCCCAGTCGCGGTCGCTGTGTCCAAGATCGGAATGCTAACTTGACACGGTCCTTACCAGATGGGTTTGACTGTTGGTGGCATTTTTCTCGACCGTTTCCGTTTTTCAAAAGACACTTTAAGCCGTTGGTGCCGTTTGCTATCACTAGATGGCACTGTGGGTTGCATAACTAATCGCCGGTCGTGGTCCCCAGTCGCGGTCTCTGTCTCCCAGATCGGAATGCTACCTTGACACGATTCTTACCCAGATGGTTTTGACTGTAGGTGGCATTTTTCTAGACCGTTTCCATGTTCCGCAAAGGAAGTTAAGCCGTTGGTGCCGGTTGCTATCACTAGATGGCACTGTGGGTTGCGTAACTGATCGCCGGTCGCGGTCCCCAGTCGCGGTCGCTGTCTCCAAGATCGGAAAGCTACCTTGATACGATCCTTACCCAGATGGTTTTGACTGTAAGTGGCATTTTTCTAGACCGTTTCCTTGTTCCGCAAAGCACGTTAAGCCGTTGGTGCCGGTGCTATCACTAGACGGCTGTCGTTAAGTCGTGTCAGATGCCTTATATGCGGCATGAGAAACTTCTGACAATGGGGTTCGCTACTAGCCCTACAACCTCCAGCAATCCGGACTTCATCATCATCATATCAGCTCATATACGTCCCCACCGAGGGGCTCGAGCCTACCCTGAATTAGGGCGATCGGGCCTTGATCGACCACGCGGGCCCAGTGCGGGTTGGTCGACATCACACACCACCTGCGAGTTTCTTCGCAAGCGTGTGCAGGTTTCCTCACGATGTTTTCCTTCACCTTATAAGAGCGTCTGATAAACGTACATATGAAATCTAAATTCGAAATCACATTGGTACGTGGCGGGATTCGAACAACGACCTACCGGACAGGAGGCGGCCGCCCGAGCCGTTACGCCACCGACGCTGTGTGGCTCCACAATGAAATGTCTGGACTTTCCACGATCTGCCTGGGAATATCTTGCGCCGACATAATATAACAACGGACACTTAAAGTTTTACACTTCATCATAATCATATCAGCCGAAAAACGTCCGATGCTGGACAAAGGCCTCCCTCAAGGGTTACCACGACGATCGGTCCTGCTCTTTTACACATAATCAAATAGTTATACAGGGTGGGAAGGAGTATACCGACAGATTTTAACCATGGATTCCTGGTGGTATTATGAGTAAATAATGTTATATCAACATGGGTCTAAAACTGCCTTATTAACTTACTTAATTTCTGGAACAAAAAAATCAATTAACGATAGTAATCCCTAGTGAACGAAACCTAAGTCGAAGGCTGAAGGCCTTAGTCTAAAGAGTGAAAAATAAAACTTCACACTTCACGAACGACTCCGACAACATACGATAAACGACGAGTGAAGTGAACGTCAGTATGATACTTTGAGGCAATAAACGTTAGATAAGATTAAGAAGAATATTATTAGGGCGTGTTACCGTTGAGATTTTTTAAACTTGTGAATTGTTTAAAAAAATAATATCTCGAAAATTAGGCTTTACTGGCCCATGTTTATATTACTTTTTTTTGTCTAAATAGGCATTAGAATCTTTTGTTAAAATCTGTTGGTATACTCCTTCCCACCCTGTATATAACTTTATTAGATAATAACGAACTAAAATTTCACATTATTTGTTTTAAACATATAAAGTGATCTGAAACAATAATTATAATTATTCTCATTAATAATGTAAGTACGTACTTAGATATTTGAAACTTTTCGAAATCAGTTTAAAACTCCCATCGTAACTAAGTTAACGTTCGAAGTTAAATTTTCTTTCCAAGTCTAAAGTCGAAACTTCTCACTCTTGACCAATTAAAGCAAGGGAGGGACATTTTAACTAGAATATTTTTTTTTACTCTCGAGTGATTGATGAAGGAGGCAAGAAGGTATTGTCATGGTAAAAAAAATTGAAGTTGAGTTTTTCATGCGGATCGATTGTTTTACTTACACAAATAGAGCCTAAAAATCAAAAATAAATATGTTTGTTTATGTGTGTATCTGTGTGTTTGTGCGTCAGTGCTCTAGTTTCCAAGCTACTGGACAGAATTTAAAAAAATTGGGTTAAGGCAATGTATGTTTTAAATTACCATTATCTTGGTTTTTTAGGTTTGCCACCATAGTAAAAAATCACATATTTTTTTTACACAAAAATGGATCTAAACATTTTTATAAAATTCGGTGCATCACTATTACTTTAAATGAGCTATAGCTGGCGGTAGTACGTTATTCCAAGAAAATACGGAATAAGATACCTCCCATACAAATCCAGGATATTTGTTACTTTTTCTCAAAAATCGCTCTTCCGATTTTAATGAAACGTTGTTAATAACTAGGCGTTAACAAGGACTACTGCACTGGGAAGTTATTTTATTCCTGGAAAAATCCGAGTAAGTGTACCTCCTATTCATTCACCCATAATATATGCTGAACCAGGACCTTTTCACTGGCCTGCCACTTACTGCAATTTTATTGTATTTATTAGTAAGTAACTATAAGGTATTACCAATCTATTACTGATTGTTTTTTGTGCCTATTTGGTGAATAAACGGTTTATCTATCTATCAAACGCAAACAATAATTTTTCATCAAGTCTAATTAACTTTATCCTTTGCTACAAAGTAAGTGTATTGTTTATTGTTTGAATCCGGTATTTGAGTACTAGTCATTTGAGTTACTTTTTATCAACTGCCAAAAACGACATTTTGTTCTGTAGATGTTCGTGTTACAAACAAGTGACATCATTGTCTTTGACGAACTAATTTAGTGATTTTGAAAAATATAAAATAAAATTAGATTAATATATGAAATAAATAAGTTTTTATGCTTTTGTAGGAGAAATGTTATTAAGTGATTATAATGTTATAATGTTATTATTTTTATTTTTTTTAGATACTGTCAAATACCCTATTGTGTATGCCCGACTTCGACAGACGGTGTAGGCTTCGCGAGAAAGTATGTACTTAGATACAGCGTGGAAGTATCATCTAAAATTTATTTAAACAAGTAACAAAGTACTTAGATAGATTCGAAAATAAATCGGGTGCGTTTAATTCTTACATCAAAGTTTTCAAACAGTTTGAAAGTTAATTAGTGTGAAACACGTAAAAACTCGAATCAGAAACGAAGAGATCCGTAGGAGAAGAAAGTAACGGACATAGCTCTCAGTGTTACTAAACTTAAGTGGCAGTGGGTGGGGCACATAGCTCGTACAACAGATGGCCGTTGGGGCAGTAAAGTTCTCGAGTGGTGACCGCGCACTGGGAAACGTGGGGCAGGCAGGTGTCCCACCCGGTGGACTGATGACCTGGTGAAGGTCGCGAGAAGCGCAGAACCGGCCGCGAATTGTGTCCCCGCTATTGCTGATCAAGCGCTGCCCTATTTATATCGCAGGCGTTTGTGAAGCTTGCATTGACACCGTCTAGCATTGTAATTTGGTTGCTCGGTTGTTGTTCAAGCAACAAAATTTATTTAATGCTGGATATATTTATTGCTAATTAGTTGCCCTAATGATAATGTTGCTCAAGTAATTTCTGACTAACAAATTACAATGCTAGACGATGTCAATGCTAGCTTTTATATCACTCTCTCAGAAACTTCTTGGTCTCTGTCCACCACCGCTCACTTCCACCACTGCTAAGGAGACGAAGTTATATGTATTTTAAGGTATTTATTTATTTTATAGTTTATTGCACACAGGATACCCAAGTTACATATTTTACGAAGTACGGTCACACAATAGGTACAGCTCATTTCTATATACAATAAAGAGTATTTATCTTCTCTTATCTTTTATATAAATTTCGTCCAGCAAACCCGGGAAAGAAGAAAGTTTTGACTGAGATGGCAGAAAAGATGTACACAACTAAAATAAAATAAAAATAAATTATAAAAATGAAATATTAATTAAAAACAAAATTTATACAAATATAAACATGAAATACATAATCCATCTAATATCTTTAAACGAGCAATTCTTGTATATTTATAATCTGAATCTTGGAAACGGCTTCAACGATTTGCTTGAAAATTGGTATACGGGGGTTTTGGGGGCGAAAAATCGATCTAGATAGGTCTCATCTCAACGCGTATTTCCGAGCTAAGCTCGGTCGCCCAAGTACTATATACTTAATTGGTGTAGGTTACAAAAATAATACAAAGATAAATATGAATCAACTAATATAAATACATTTGTAACTATGTAATATACGACTGACTCGGTGGCTCAGTGGTTAGTGCTCTTGACTGCTGATCCCCACCCAGGGCAAACATTTGTGTGATGAGCAGATTTGTTTCCTCTGTGTCTGGGTGTTAACTATCTATATATAAAGTATGTATTTAAACGTATATAAGTATTTATATGAGTCTCTGGTTCTAATAACACAGGGAATCCTACTTTGGGGCCAGATGACCATATCTGATATGTCCCTGAATATTTTTGATGTGTAACATCTTTGCTCTCGCTTTCCTGCAATTAGTGGGAGTGATTTCGTGAAATGGGACGGAAATGTGTCCCATGTGTAACAGGAAGTCGCGTTTTTTCAGGCTTTAAAAGCGCGGAAAAGGCAAAGGTATCTATGACCATACAGCCTAGTCTGCCGTATCTTTGCCGTCCTTTTTTCAGGCTTTAAAAGCGCGGAAAAGGCAAAGGTATCTATGACCATACAGCCTAGTCTGCCGTATCTTTGCCGTCCTTTTATAAAGTATTTTGTCACATGTTACACATCATATGCGAGTACTGTAGGTCTCGCTCGATTTTTTTTTTATTTATTTATATAAAACATTTCATGGCTAGTCAATTAACTCAAAATGACAGAGAAAGATAGTGTTATTTCAATTTCTTTCTAAAACAGTGAAAACTCTCATAGTTAAGGCTTTTAGTGAGGAAGAGAAATTTATATACTGACGGCATAAACAGAAATATATATTGCATCCAAATAATTACTTAAGACCAATCCTAAGACTCATCCTAAGACTGAGGCCCGATCGCTTAATTTAGGGTGGGCTCGAGCCCCTCGGTGGGGTCGTATATCAGCTAATATGATGATGAGGTATCCTAAGCCACATGCTGAATGATTATCTTTTTAACACCAAAACACATCAATGGGCGACTACGTTTAACCACCTCCGTCCATTATCTTTACATCAGAAGGTCGCGGGTTCGATTCCCGGAAGAGTGTAACTTTGTACGACTCGTTTTGGTTGGTGAAAGGGCATTGTCTAAGCCCACCTGGCTAGCTTTATCAGGAGGTCGCGGGTTCGATTCCCCGCAGAGTGTAACTTTGTACGACTCGTTTTGGTTGGTGAAAGGGCATTGTCTAAGCCCACCTGGCTAGCTTTATCAGGAGGTCGCGGGTTCGATTCCGGCAGAGTCTAACTTTGTACGACTCGTTTTGGTTGGTGAAAGGGCATTGTCTAAGCCCACCTGGCTAGCTTTATCAGGAGGTCACGGGTTCGATTCCGGCAGAGTATAACTTTGTACGACTCGTTTTGGTTGGTGAAAGGGCATTGTCTAAGCCCACCTGGCTAGCTTTATCAGGAGGTCACGGGTTCGATTCCGGCAGAGTATATCTTTGTACGACTCGTTTTGGTTGGTGAAAGGGCATTGTCTTAGCCCACCTGGCTAGCTTTATCAGGAGGTCACGGGTTCGATTCCGGCAGAGTATAACTTTGTACGACTCGTTTTGGTTGGTGAAAGGGCATTGTCTAAGCCCACCTGGCTAGCTTTATCAGGAGGTCGTGGGTTCGATTCCCGGCAGAGTGTAACTTTATACGACTCGTTTTGGTTGGTGGAAGGGCATTTTCTAAGCCCACCTGGCTAGCTATATCAGGAGGTCGCGGGTTCGATTCCCGGCGGAATATAACTTCATAAAACTCGGTTTCGTTAATGGAAGAGCATTTTCTAAGCCCGCCTGGCTACCACCAACTTGTGTTAACAGCATTAATGTGTTTCGGCTTGAAGATAAGAAAGCCAGTTCCCCATTGCGTTTTATTGGGGAAGCTTGGTAAGTCCGCTTCCACCTTTGGTCTCTTATTATCAGCAAAGTATATAATATTAGTACTCTAGATTCCGACCTCACCCCCTCGTCACCTAGATTGATTCAGATTGGTTACAGTTTGGTTCTCGAATGTATAGGATTTCGCCGTGATTTTGTTTGTTCCGTCATTCGTTATTTGAATGTCATTTCTCGCCCGTTGTATGAAGTGTCCGGGGTCTGCTATCAGGTCAGGTGAGATGATGCCAAGGGCTTATCAATTGCGGATAAAAAACAAGATATAAATAGTAAGAGTCTTAAGCCGTTATAGAAATCTAACCCTATTTTTTTACCTTATTAAGTTGAATTTTACAAAGCATTAAGTTTCTGTTTAAATAAACATTCTTCTTTATTACATTACATTTTTTGCAGATATCTATTTTACCACAGCGCGTTCAGGAAATACAAATAGTTTTTTAACGATATGACGCGAAGGTAAAAAGAATCATAACACCAATTTGCTATGCAAATCCCAACATTTTCCCATGTAAATGTATGGAAAAGTATGGAAAATGGGGCGAAGGGAGCTTTTATAATAGTCAACTCATTTGAATGCTTGTTATGGGATATAAAGTTAGATATGTAAAGTAAAAATTGTTTATAGCACACCAGAAAACTAATGTAAAAATTAAATTAATGTGAAGGAAAACATGAGGAAGCCTGCACACGCCTGTGAAGAAAATCGAAGACGGTGTGGGAAATGGACCAACCCGCACTGGGCGCGCGTGGTCGGCTAAGGCCTTATCGCCCTAATTCAGGATTAGACGTAGCGTAGGCAGGCCTCCCACTCGGTAGACCGAAGACCTGTTGAAGGTCGCGAGAAGCCGCTGGACGCGGGCAGTGCAGGACCAGTGTAGTGGAAATCCTTGAGGGTGGCCTTTGTCCAGCAGAGGACGTGTTTCGGTTTATATCATGATGATGATGTGGTCTCCACTGTACACGGCAAGACTTACCGCAGATGGTCCTAGCTTTTGCCTCACGGCGTTGGCAGGACTTTAAGGTAGGTGGGATGTTATGTCGTATAGTAGCCAATAAGTGGTCACCCTTTTTGAAGAAAAGCACGACCACACTTCTGTGCCGTGCCTAAGGCGTTTGTCCCTCGAATATAACGTAATTAAATAACTTATGAATAGCTTTTAGTACCGGTGATCCACCTGATTTCAGAAGTTCAGCCGTGATTCAATCATCACCTGCCTTGTTGTTCTTGAGCTGTTTTAGAGTCATTCTAATCTCGTACAGGCTGACGTACGGGATATCTTCGGTATTTTGTCGGGTTAGTCTGGATCTTGGGTCTTCAGCCAGATCGCTGACGGGCAAACGTTCCTACTTTGGGCTATATGTACTGTGATAGATATCGGACCGTGCTTTGTGGTGCAAACAAAATTGGATTTTAGATAAAATGCACAAGTATTTAACTGCCCGTAGTCCGATTCGAAGACAGGTCCACACGAAATCCCCACCCACAAAAGGACTGAACAAAAGACGGTTTAATGCGTCTCCCACGGAGTCAGACGTGCAGTGACCCTTAGCTGCGTCACGGTTCGGCTCATCGACGCAGGGTACACAGGGTGCTACGAATATACACTTTCTTACTTACTGCACTGGTTCAGAGACTCGAAGAGGATTTAGTCATAACTTTTGGCACCATCGACCCTGAACCTTCCTTGTTAGTCTCTTAAAAAATATTTAAAAAATAATAAGTACAGTCAGCCGCACACACTTTGACCATGAGCTGGTCACGCTTTGTATGAAGTTTTCTTTGTAGTGTAGTTGAGCTTAGACGTGTACAAATATGTGCTAGTATAGTGTTACCGCTGACGTGCAGCCGACTGTAATATGGGTACACAGTCAATCTTAATCTTGAACCGCTATTTTATATTTTATTACAAGCTTTTATTTAACTTGCAATGTTACAAACTGTATGTAAGTTGTCCGTTTCAAAATTTGTAAGTTAAATTGTACCCACTTGCCGGTTTCCGATTGAGCTGAAATTTTGCATGCAGATTTAGTTTGGAGTCCAATTATTTAAAGACTAGATTTTGCCAGCGGCTTCGCTCGCGTGAACATAGTTTCTATGACTGTCTTCGAGGGTGTGCGGTGCACGAGCCGCAAGCGGCTCGCGAGCGTGGAAAAGAGTAGCCTGTATGTTAATCCAGGTCCTAATCTGTCTAATCAGCCAGATACGTTCAGCAGTTTTTGCGTGATGAGTAACAAACATCCATACATACATACAAACATTAATATTAATAATATTAGTCGGATTTTTATTCAATATTTACTTTCTGCAATTTCAATTCGACTTTTTGCACATTAAATAATTTTAAATTTTCCTTCACTGTCTAAGTATTTTAATATTTTTATTCAGTATTTACTTTCTGCGATCTAAATACATCCTGTATATCTGAGACTGAACCATTTCTTAGTCGTGTGGCTAAAAGGGTGTATTTTCTGCGACAGATATTGTATTTAAGCGGTCGTTGATATGATGTCTTTTATATGAGGTCAACTTAACCCTAGGTTATATTTTTATGCCCTAGGTCTGGTCATTGTGCGTAAGCTTTTCCCATAGATAGATACGTTTTTCTTTAACCCATTCGTATGGCAATTACGCATTCATAACGAGATATTAATTCTTTAAACAACATTAGTGAAGTGACTGCCTATTATTTTTTTCCCACGCACAACTAATAATCCATTAAACAAAACATTACTTACAGTGGTCGTGTCGATCACATAGGTTAACATACTAAAAACACGGTCATGACCTGGATGGGTTTGACTGTTTTAGTGGCTTTTATTGAAAACGTTTCCGCTCCACAAGACACGCTAAGCCGTTGCTGTCGGTTTTATTTAATCCACAATTGATAAGCTCTTGGCATCATCTCACGTGATGGTAAGTGACGATGATGCCGAAGATGGAAGCGGGCTTGCCAAGATTCTTCTGGCTATCTTATCTTCAAGTCGAAACACATCAATGATGTTAACACTAATGTTTGGCGGCAAGATTTAGATAAGATGGTGGTAGCTAGCCAGGCGGGCTATGAAAATGTCCTACCACCAACCAAACCAAGTCTTACAAAGTTGACCCTTCCAGGAATTGATGTGAGGCGAATGGACTACTTAAAAGATAATTAAATTTCAAACTTACAAAATATACACTAACATTTAGTAAAAAGATAATATGACAAATTTAATCATCATGTCATCATCATATCAGCCGAAAGACGTCCACTGCTGCACATAGGCCTCCCCCTAGGTTGATTTTGATTTCTAATCAAACCCGTAACCTCCTGGTGTGAAGTGAATGGACCAACCATTACGCCACGAAGGCGGTTAAGGGTTGCTATCACTACACGGCGAAGCGGTTGTTTAGTCATGTCGGATGCCTTACAGCAGGGGTGTCCAACATAATTTGGTGGAGAGCCAGGTTTAGGATTTTTATAGCCGGAGCGGGCCAAAGGAAATGTTCAATAGTAAAGTGATTTTTTAATAAAACAAAACAGTAATTTTTATTTACATAAGTTCAGAACTTTTAGGGAAAGAACCACTTTTAATAAAATCTACCTAATGCCATGACAAACACCTTTTTTATTTGCATCTATTGTCTATTTCTTTGTTCAACTTGTGGCACGGAATAAAGGTAGGTAGCTTCGCACAATAACTATACATTAGATGGCTTAAATTTTAACTAGTTTGCGGGCCAGATGAAGTGCCTTCGCGGGCCGGATGGTGGCCCGCAGGCCTTATGTTGGCCAGCTTGCCTTACAGGTAGCTTGAAAATTTCTGACAGTGGAGTTTGCCACTAGCCCTACGAGCTCCACCAATCCGAACTCGGCCCCCGTATGTGGAGTATGGGTTATCCTTCCCGAGTTTGGAAAGATACCCATACATACCCCAACAACAGTATTACAATATAGCGGCTTACAGTAGTGCAACGAATGTACTTACGCAGAGCAACGGAAGGGTACTTGCGGGGCATCGGGCTGCAGGGCACAGCCTGAGAAACTCCACAAATTTGCCAGGCCAGTATTGGCTAATACCGCGCATGGCGCATCATGCGACATCAAAGGCATTGTGCTACTGTAAGCCATATCGTAACACCAAAGTATATATATTAGTACTAACATACAGTATGGACACTCCCTGCCGCTCTCTAGATTGCGACATCACCCCCTCGTCACCCAGATTGATACAGATTAGTTACAGTTTGGTTGTCGAACGTATAAGATTTGGCCGCCATTTTGTTTGTTTCGTCATTCGTTTTTTGAAATGTCATTTCTGGCCCGTTGTATGAAGTGTCCAGGGTGTGGCAATACCCCCACAAGTGGTTAGATTGTGGGTTGTTAACGATGTGTGCACACAATGTACCGTCTGGAACTTGTCTAGAACAGAATTTTAAAAACACTAGATTTAAGACTACCATGGAATAGTTACCGTGCAACATTTCTTGTACAAAAACCTTCCCAAGTTATGGTAAGAAACCCATGCCCCACAAACCCTAATTATTTGTAAAATTTTTATCAAATCTAATACGAGTACACCTCTCTTTGTTGCTACTACATCATGTTTATTGTTGTTTTGTGTATTCCCGACTAGGTAAAGCAGGGAAGGCTTCGCGAGAAAGTATGAACAGCGTGGCTGTACAATTGATTTTACTGTTTTTTTTTTTTTATTAGACCGTCTCTTATTAATTGCCTGGAAAAAACGGCTCCTTAGGATAAAAAGGTCGCTTGTTGTAAATATTTTTTGTATGCTGTATTTTCAACCGACCCAAAAAAGGATGAGGTTCTCAATTCGACTGTTTGTTTTTTTTTTGTTTATTTGCTACGCGATATCTTCGCAGATTGTGAACCGATTTTCATGGTTCTTTTTTTATTTGATAGGGTGGTATGCTTGGTCCGATATAAATCAGTGTAGTACTTTATTTGAAAATTACAAAAACCAAAAATAATAATGCAAAATTGTACCAAGTTTTTGCGCTTGAAGTCGGTTTTTTTATCGTGTTCAGGTTTTTCAATCATTTATGTTGAACAGCAATAAACAATATCAAATTGTTGTAAATACAAAAAATGTGTATAAAGTGTTATTTGGAAAAGTTGTGCAGTTTCATGAGCTGCATCTCCAGCTATTAAGAGGTGTGCAGTTATATGTCAACCTCTATATTATATGGCTCGTAAGCAAAAGGCCCAAAAACATTTTACTTTTTTTTCCGGCTACAAATTAAAAAGTAGGTTCCAATCAAAGGAGCTTTTATTACATAAATATAGTTTAAAAAAACTAAATGAAGCGCTTTTGAAGCACATAAAACTAAAAAGTAAAAAATAATTCTTATTATAAGCTGAAAACAATAATGAACGAAAAATACAAGTATTATTGTGAAAAAAAGCGTGGTTTGCTCGATAATATACGAAAAATATGGCACAAAGCGCCCACAGTAGTAATTTAATGGCGCCCACGCTTTTTTTTATCAATAATACTAGTATTTTTCGTTCATTATTGTTTTCAGCTTATATTAAAATAAAACGCTTTTTAGTTTGATGTGCTTTAAAAGCGTTTAACTATATTTATTTTTCAATTTTTATTCAGGACTATGAGATAGACTTATGAAATTATTTTATTGTCACTGATTCTTGATAAATGTACTTACAAAGTTTGAATTAAATATGTCTGTTTAAAGTGGGTCAAATTCGAGAGCAAAGGAGTCGGTGACAAACATACATACATACATACAAGTGAAGCTAATAAAAGCGTGATAAAAAAAGTGACAAAACTGAATACTCTGTACCTTTGGCAAGATAACTTCTTACTACTGTTGGATAAAGGAACTTCTTCGTGACTCATATGACTCATCGTCACGCTCCAAGAGGCACGGTGACTCAATAACGACTAAGACAGCAGGTGCAACTGTATAGGGGGTCAAACGATCCCTTTACGATTTTGGCCTTGTTTTAGCGGATACGCTCGCTCGTAAAAAAGGTTAGCATTTATATATTTTTACCCGACTGCGCTAGAAGAAGGGTCATGTTTTTTGTGTGTATGTATGTATGTAGATATGTATTTTTATTTATTTCTTTGGAAGCTCTGTAAGCTAATCAGCTTGATAACTTTTTAGTGCGAGATGTCGTTAGATTCATCTTGATCCCTTGAAACACATAGGATATTTTTTTACCTGACTGGCCTAAAAAGAGGTTATTTTTTTAGCACGCTCTGTAGCCTAAACGGCTTTATGGATTTTGAGGTGCGAGAAGTCGTTAGATTCTTCTTAATACTGCGAGAGACTAAGGAAACGTTTTTTTTGCATACACATAACGTAATAAAACAATTAAAAAAACGAAAAAAGGACAATATAAAAGAAGATCATATAAAAAAAAAACGTAAATAAACAAAAATGATGACTGACAGCTGATTGATTTGTATGAAGAGTTTTTTGTTTTTTGTTTTAAGCAAAGTCATAGAACAAAACTTGTTCAGTGTGATGAGTAGAAGCCTCAAACCTACACCAATTTTATTACAACCTGTATAATTAATTAGAATGTGCTCATTAAGACCTTTCTTTTGATATCATACATATGATTTTCTAAAAACCGGCCAAGTGCGAGTCGAACAAGCACTCCGAGGGTTCCGTACCTCCACACAACTACATAGCATAAGGACAATGATACCTATACACATTACAAACAAAAGACATATCAACGTTTAGAGCCAAAATAAATAAATAACCTCTTTTTGGCCAGTCAGGTAAAAAAATATGTTTTTTTTTGTCATTCAGTTCGGACTCCTTAGCACGAGTACGACTCACACTTGGCCGATTTTTATGATTTGTTGTTTTACTTCAGTATTAGTACTATAATCGCACCAAGTTTCATGCTTTTATGTATTACCGTTTTTACGATAGAGCTAAATCAAAAATACTTCTAAAGACCTATAAAAAACATGTATTTTATATAGAGCCTTTATTTTAAACTTTTTTCAAATTTTTTGGACTTGTTGTTAAAGCGGCAACAGAAATACACATTCTGTGAAAATTTCCAGTGTCTACCTATTACGTTTTATAAAATACAGCCCGCTGACGGACGAACAGGCAGACGGACAGACAGCGGAGGCTTAGTAATAGGATAGGGTCCCGTTGGTCACCCGTTCGCTGTACGGAACCCTAAAAATCACAATAACCTATAAAATGTACCATGTTGATTTTTTTAAATGCTATCCTATGACAAGCGGAGGGATGGCACGAATCCAGACACCACTTTTTTAAAATCGATTAAGTGGTTTAAGTACGAAAAATACGAGGTAACAGATGAACATACACATATACATACAAACATACATACATAAACTAACTTAAACATGAACATGACCGTAGTCAAGTAATGTAATCCAAATGAAATGCAATTTCATTTGACATTCAATAAAGTGATCGAAGATAGCACAAGACAGAAGCCAAAGTCTTCAAACCTCAAATGTAGGTCTCATGAGGGGTAATTGCAAGGGTTCCTTTTTAAAATCCGGTGTGCGAGCTACAATTCAATATTGCTGTCTCATCCACTCCAACCTTAAGACTTTTAAAAGACATTGTACGTTCTTGCGATAAAGTCGATTTTGCTAAAATATCGACGCCCGCACAAATTAGTTCGCCCGCTGCTGTATTGTTTTTTTCTTTTCTTGAAATCGGCGGTTTAATTTTCTGCGTTTGAGCAAAAAGCTTTAATATCCTTCCAGAAAGGATGCTAGACGGGATATTGTGGGGTGCAATTTGGATAAATACGAAGTCTGTAAAGGTGTCTATTGCGATCGGTTTGGAACTGAAAAAAATCATAAACGTTAAATGGGTGACTAGGTTAGTTTTGCAGACAACGAAGAAGACGGTAATGTGTAAATATAGTTACTGATACAAATTGTACTTAATTGTGGTGAACTTATCTAGTAATTGTAAGGTTACTTCATTTGACAGTACTAATGTATTATTAAAGTGAAACTTTTATTACATCGTCTCAAGCTTTTTCGTCTGTGTGTTGCGTGACGGCAAAGAGATTTTTACATCGTCTCTAACTTTTTCGTCAGAGCAGCCATGATCGTTTCGTCCTCTGTACCGTAGCTCCAAGACGAGAGCAGCCATGATCGTTTCGTTCTCTGTACCGTAACTCCAAGAGGACTGAAACTTTTATTACATGATCGTTTCGTCCTCTGTACCGTCGCTCCAAGACGAGAGCAGCCATGATCGTTTCGTGCTCTGTAAATGTCTATATGTGAAAAAATTTCACTTTTACCATGGTTTCATAAAACCACACACTCTTTTTTATTATACAGGAATGATATAAGTTTAAGATTTAGAGGAAGTGAGCGATGTAAGCTTAATCAAAAGTCTTTGGGATGTGTGGAAGAAAAAAACGATAGGAATGCCACGTAATTTTTGTTTCTATATCTTAAGCCAATTTTTTACTCCATAATTCAATTTTATTTTTTTCCACTACTGATTATCCTAATGGTAAAGTGACGATGATGCCGAAGATGGAAGGAAGCGGGCTCACCAAGATTCCCCAACGCAATAGGGAAATGATTATCGTATATTCTTGCCGGAACACATCACTGCTTTCAACGTTAATGTTTGGCGGCAAAACTTAGATAAAATGGTGGTAGATATAGCCAAAAATGTCCTACCACTAACCAAAACAAGTCTTACAATGGTGAAGCGGCGTTATTTCCGGTATTCAAACCTGCAACCTGCAGATGTGAAGCGAATGGATTTACCACTACGCCATGGAGGCGGTTAATGCCGTTGATGCTACTTACGAAACCCAAGAAACCTATAAAAAATAGATCTCTAATACTTATAGATTGTCCTTGCTCCATAACGAGATAATTACAAAAAAAAATATGCAAATCAAGAAGAACAACTGTCAGCTACTAAAAAGTGTCCAGTCAAATAACAGCGCACGCCGCCGCTATTTTTAACCGACTTCAATAAAAAAAAGAGTTTGCTTTAGAGCATATGATTGAAGTAAAACTTCTTTAGCTCCATCTATATGTATGAAAAAAAATTCTTATTCTTCAGAAAATAATCAAATCTTTTTTGTCATATGGAGGTATAGACAGTTTATGAAAAGAGTTTTATTATCCTCTGAAAATGATTAAATCTTTTTTATCTTATATGTTTGTTTCGATTGTTTTGACAACTGATATTGTTGCCTTGGCAACCAATATTGTTGGTAAACAAAAACAAATAGTACGAGTTAATATATATCCCTCTCAACTTCCGTTCGCCACGATCGATCTCACTTCCGTAACGCTCTCGTCACGCACCCAGCAGCTCACTCCCCAAGTCAAGCGTGCGTAAAGAAGTTTTACTTCAAAAAGTGTCTATCCAAGCTCTATACTGATCTATCCAAGCTTATATACGTCCCCACTGAGAGGCTCGCTCGAGCTCCTGAATTAGGGCAATCGGGCCTTAGTCGACCACGTGGGCCCAGTGCAGGTTGCTCAACATCACACACAACCTTCGAGTTTTTTTGCAGGCGTGTTCAGTTTCCTCACGATGTTTTCCTTCACCGTAAGCAAAGTATATATATTCGAACTAACTTACAGTACGGACACTCTCTGCCGCTCTCTAGATTCCGACCTCACCCCCTCGTCACCCAGATTCATACAGATAGGTTATAGTTTGATTCTCCGTCATTTGTTTTTAGAAATGTCATTTCACGACCGTTGTATGCAGTGTCCGGGGTGAACCGTAAGTAAGTTTCCTTTTCCTAACCCATAATCTACTTGGTGAGAACCTTAAAAATATATCAACGGCTTATTGGCCAATAATACGCAATTGAATTAAACGAAGTCGCTACTAATTTTATGTTCTCAATTCCAGTAGTTTCATTGAACTACCTACAGACGAAGAAACCCGCCTGACTAGCTACCACCATCTTATCCGAAGTCTTGCCACCAAACATCAGTATTTACAGCATTAATGTGTTCAGGCATTTAGATAAGTTGCTAGTTTCCGAATTGAGTTGGAGAATCTTGGTAAAGCCGTTTCCATCTTCGGCATCATCGTAACTCACCATCAGGTGAGATAAAAGGTCAACCAACAGAGGTCAAAAAACTGGCCAAGTGCGAGTTGGACTCGGGCAAAGTAGGGTTCAAAAAGTATTTTTTTATTTAACAAATCAAAATTATATTTACAGTTGGTAAAAGAACATTTTGTATGGAAAATCTGTGAACTTTTGACAAACACAACTGCACATCTCTAGTTGATCGACTATTACTCCTAAACTAAAAAAGCCTTCTCAGCCGTGATAGTTGTCCTTTTAAATTGAATATATTGTGTATATACTACCCTGAATCAAAAAACGTTTCAAGAAAACCCTAAGATTTTTTTAAAGACCAATTCAACGATACCCCACTCGATAGGGTACGTTAACAAAAAAATTCACCCCCTCTTTACATGTAGGGGAGGTATCATATTTTTTTGAGATTTTATTGTACAACTTTGTCAGCGTGATTAATATGTATAACAATGCAAAAGTACAGTTTTCTAGTATTTATGGTCTCTGAGCTACGCCGCGGACAGACGGACAGACAGACATGACGAAACTATAAGGGTTCCTTGTTGAATTCGGAACCCTAAAAATGATCTTTCTAATCTATATTACGTTTAACTCTATCTACCGCATGCAATATCCTTGGTCGCACGACTCGCACGCTGCACGCGCATCCTACTGTGTGCACCTGTCTGACTCCTGTTTGACTTAATTATTATTGGAGCTTCAGTGAATGTACAATAGTGTTGTACGATGCTACAACTTGTCGATGTTTTGTGTAATTTTATGGACGATATATGCAACGTCTTCAAATATCCTAATACAGTATTGTATGCTTGCGATAGTAGGTTCTTGGTGGAACACTGAACTGAACATATTTAGGTTTTTTCTTGCACTATTCCAATAATACGAGATTAATTGTGGAATAGTGGAAGAAAAAACCTAAATATATCCTAATACAGTTTGTACAGTGCTTTATTACTTACATTTCCAACATCATATTAGGTGATAGATAACATTGTGGCACTAAAATGACATGACTGTTGTTATGGATTTTAGATGTCCAATTCAAAATACTATTTATAGTAATTGTATGCTTGCGATAGTAGGTTCTTGGTGGAACACTGAACTGAACATATTTAGGTTTTTTCTTGCACTATTCCAATAATACGAGATTAATTGTGGAATAGTGGAAGAAAAAACCTAAATATATCCTAATACAGTTTGTACAGTGCTTTATTACTTACATTTCCAACATCATATTAGGTGATAGATAACATTGTGGCACTAAAATGACATGACTGTTGTTATGGATTTTAGATGTCCAATTCAAAATACTATTTATAGTACGTACATGAAAGACAGATAAATATATGTGCAAAACAAAAAATAAAACTAAAATACATACAAATTGGGCGTTCCTATCGCTGAGAGTGAATTCTACCAAAATTAAATCCTAAAAATATTGAGTAAGTAATTTACTTTTACCTGTATCTATAACTATCTCTTAGTAAGTAAGTAAGTAATTATCCTTTTTTTACAACAGAAAAACCGGCCCAGTGCGAGTCGGTCTCACGCTTCGAGAGTTCCGTACCACCACACCTCTACGCACAACCACAGTAATATTGTAATACAATAATGTAACACAACTGTGACAATGATACATAATCACATTAGAATCAAAAGACATCAACGCGAGCGACAGAGTATTTGTTGTTTTACTTAAGAATTAGTACTACAATCACGCCAAATTTCACACATGTATATTTAACCATTTTTACGAAAGAGCTAAATAAAAATAATTTCTTATATAACCTATAAATAAACACGTTTGTTGGGACTCTCCTTATTTTTTTCTAATTTTAATTATTTATATTTATTTATTCATATAAAATTATCGTGTCACAGTGTTAGTGGCCACACTCCTCCGAAACGGCTAGACGGATTTCCCTTAAATTTTCTGTGTATATTCGGTAGGTCTGAGAATAGGTATAGAAAGTTATATATTTATTACTTATTTCTTGTTTATTATTATTATTTATTTATCATTTAATATTTATTTATTATTATTATTACTTTTTATGAGCGGGAAACAGCTAGTAATTATATATTATTATGGCAGTTGTATATCGAGCTATCGATAAACTAATTTTAATTCGTTCCCTACATCACTATGAATTTCGAAGTTAGAAGTTGACATTTCCAACTAGGTAAAACGTTTGTTTGTCCTTAGGTCTACATTATGCTAAGTACACATACACATACACAAACATTCAATATTATTATTGCTACCTCCTGTTTATTCTAACAACGTTTGCAAGAATCGATTTGCGTTTATAATTTTAGTTAGTCTAAGTTTGTATGCAAATTGTGTTTTGGATTCCGTTTGATCTAGTTTAATGGTTGATGCTTTTGACTGCTAGGCCTAGGGTCGTTGGTTCGATTCTCACCCAGGGCAAACACGTGACAATATGTTTGCTCCTGTGACGGAGTGTTTAATATCTGTGTATGTTTTTTTTTGTTTTTATCGTACTAGCTTTTGCCCGCGGCTTCGCCCGCGTGGACATCGTTTTTATGACTGTCTTAGAGGGTGCGCGGTGCGCGAGCCGTAAGCGGCTCGCGATCGTGGACATGAATTTTCTCCAGATCGCCGAGAACTATGTCAGGATATGCTTATTAGTACATCATGTCATTTCCCACCCCCTAAAAACATATCTGTGCAAAAAATCACACAAGCCATTGTTTCGTTGCGATGTTAAAGAAATTAACCAAAAAAGAGTACATTTTCAGTTCCCTCAGAAACTGCATCGGGCTATGCTATTTTCACGGGATAAAAAGTAGTCTATGTCCTTCCTCGTGACACAGGCTACCTATATGCAAAATTTCATTAAGATGGTCAAGCCGTTGAAGTGTGAAAAGGTAACAAACAAACAAACACATTTTCACATTTATAATATTAGTAAGGATATTAAGTTCGTATAATTATCAGTCTCTGGTTTCCATAGTACAGTTTGGGGCCAGATGACCCTGTGTGATTTGTCCCTTATATTTACCTACTTACAGACTGTAAGGTAGGCCTGATGGCTACATCAAATTTTTAATCATCTTTTAATAAGTTATCCTATCCTACTAGTCCTATCCTATATTATATAATATTAAAAAGGCGAAAGTTTGTAAGTATGTATGGATATATGGATGTATGTTTGTTACTACTGAACGGATCTGGCTGAAATTGGGTAGATAGACAGATTAGAACCTGAATTAGGTTACTATTTTCCACGCTCGCGAGCCGCTTGCGTAGTCATAGAAACGTTGTCCTTGCGGGTGAAGCCGTGGGAAACAGCTAGTATATTATACTGAAGTCAAATTTTCATGTAAATTATTATTATGTTTCAAGTTTTTACATCTATTTGGATTTAAACCTATAACTGTAACATTTACTGACCTTCACTAGATCGTCGGACCACCGAGCGGGAGACCTGCCTACGCTACGTCTTCCGGTGAGCAATCGCCACTCGAGAACTTTACTGTCCCAATGGTTATCTATTCTACAAGCTATGTGCCCTATCCACTCCCACTTAAGTTTAGCGATTCTGTGAGCTATGTGTATATTTAATTTATAGCTGTAACATTTTCGATTTATTGTCACCATCATCATCCATCATATTACTCGAATGACGTCCACTGCTGGACCAAGGCCTAATCTAAGGGTTTCCATGAAGACCGGTCCTGCGTTGTCCGTATCCAGCGATTTACAGCGACCTTCACCGGTTGACGGTCCACTGAGTGGGAGGCCTTCCTACGCTACGTCTTCCGGTGCGCGGTCGCCACTAGAGAAATTTAGTGCCCCAATGGCCATCTGGTATACGATGTATGTATGTACCCGGACCACTCCCACTTAAGTTTAGCGATTCTACTGGCTATTTGGATGACCTTGGTTCTACTACCGATCTCATCATTTCTGATTCGATCGCGTAGGGAACCTCTGAGATTTCGATATATATTTAAACTAGCTTTTTCCCGCGGCTCCGCCCGCGTGGACATAGTTTTTATGACTGTCTTTAAGGGTGATTAGTAAATTATGTCGTTTCCCACCTACTCAACCAACTCTGTGCAAAAAATCACAACAATCGAGTATTTTTTAGTTCCATTAGGAACTGCGTCAGATTATGCTATTTTCCCGGGATAAAAAGTAGCTTATGTCCTTCCCCGTGACACAGGCTACCTGCATGCCAAATTTCATAATGATTGGTCAAGGCGTTGAAGCGTGAAAAGGTAACAAACAAACAAACACATTTTCACATTTATAATATTATGTGAGGATTTAATTTTATTACTTTTATAGTATTTAGCATTATTTATTGTGTAATACGTAACTCTATCAGTAGTTATTATATCAGTAGTAGGTATAACCCCGCAAAGAAAGTTCATAAGATAGACTGCTCGTCTTTATTTTTTCAAGTACTAGTATAAAATTAAGTTTTACTTACAATAAATGTGCTGTGTGATAAAATATAACCTCAAAGTGCAGTTGTACAGTGTTTGTTGGTCATAAACAGGCTGCTGCAGAGCTGATTTCATCTTATCATATCCAAGGTATGCACTTATCCGACGGTTATCATGAGATTTTAAACACAACACCAGTAATATCCACGAATCACAAGTTCACAGCCACAAACTATTTTTCATTGAACAGCTGATTGGACAAAGGTAATAGTGACTTTGACAGAAAGGGAGTTGCGTTTGGTTGCGTAGTGTAGATCATCTTTGACGAAATCTCCACGCAACCTCCAACTGGTGCATATGAGCTGCGTTCAAAATCACGTGATTCCTTTTTTGCCTTTTGTATTTTGAGGTAACAATTAAATAGATTCAAAATGACTCCAAACAATGGAAAATGTTACAAATGCCGAAAAGTAATAAAAAATAGAGAATATTTACATTGTTCAATATGCAAGTACCAATTTGATATTATATGCGCCAATGTATCATGGGAGGGATTTAAGATAATGACTCCAGAAAGGAAATCGAATTGGAAATGTACAAAATGTTTCAAACAAAGGAAAAAAGTTATTACTTCGAATAAAAATACTATGCAGGAAAGTATAAAAACACCACCAAAATCATTTGACACCTCCACTGAACATAATATTGTAGATGAAGAAACTCCCCAAAATTTTGTTTTAACCGATCGTAATAAGTATAAAATTAACATATCTACCCAAAACTAATTTGAGTCTCTGAAATGTTATGATTCAGAAGAAGAATTCGCTAACCCGGGTGTAACCTGTAACCTCAACAGAAGTTGTCCTAATATAGGTGTTAGCCAAAGTGAAGGCTTAAAAGAATTGATGACCAGGATTGCGAATTTAGAGAACAAGCTCCTTATAGCAGAAAATGAGATCGAGAATCTACTGACGGAAAATGAAATGATGAAAAAAGAAATCAAAAAAATATGAACGTCAAACTGACATACTCACAAGCATTTGTAGATCGACACCAAAAAAGAAGGTTTCAAAAGTTAACAAACATTTTAATACAACAACACTTGAATTCACCCGATTAGAACAGAAAGATGAAAGCCCTTCAACTCAAAATAATTGTAAAAACTACTTGCCCAAAACCGATGCAGATGATTTGACAACAACAAATAACTCTCCTAGATCTACAAATGATGCAATTAAACCTGAAAGTTTCAAGGTACATAAGGAAGAAAGTTTTGCAAAGAGAAAAGTAATATTGTTTTGTGATCAGTATGGTAAAGGTGTTAGGAAATTACTACAAAAGTTGCTAGGTTCTGAGTTCCATGTAACATCTATAATTAAACCAAATGCGCCGATAAATGAAGTTTTGAAAAACTGTAACACGATTTGTGCAAATTTAACCAGTTTTGATTTTGTTGTGATATTAGCAGGATCCAATGACGACAACCCGCTTGGTTATCAATCCTTTCTGTACTATCACATATCAACGCTTACAAAAACAAATGTTTTGGTTGGTGAAATCCATAATAATGGGTATATCAATGTTCATATGCAAAACAATGTAAGCCGATTAACTTGCTCTCAGTTTACTCATAGTAACTTTGTACCTATTAACTATGATAGTAGTGACTATATGCATGGTTCAAACTGGAAGCTATGTGCAAGCAGATTATTTTTACGGGAAATACTGCGTTTGAACTATAAAAATAATTATGTAAATAACCATGTGAAAAATGTAATTAGTAAGGTCATCAAATCAAAAGATAGTCAACAAAAAATTACACGTTACTTCAAAAACGTAAAAAAATGTACAACGCAAGTAATAAATTTTAATGAAACAATTCCAGTAAAGCAAAAATGTAAGCAAACTAATTTAAACGAAATTGAAATAAATGAAAATACAAATGAGTCAGATGTTTCACAATCTCGATCTGATTTTTTTCGTAACCAAAACTAATTTTAGTATTTTACATGTTAACTTGACTTTCTTGAAAAATTACCAAGTTGACATCTTACAGATTGAGGGTTACATGGAGGGTGCACATTTCTGTAGAAGTAAGATGAGTTGCGGAGGGGTTGCCATTTATATTAAAAATTCTGTAAACTTTCGTAAATTGGATTGGGTCTCTGAAATTGCAATCGAAAGACATTTTGAATGTTGTGGTGTGGAAATATCTGAACTTAATTATTTAATAGTTTGCGTCTATAGGTCACTAAAGAGTGATTTTCATATGTTTCTGAAGAAAATGGAAATTTTACTTAATAAGTTAGCTATTAGGAGAAGAAATTGCTTCAAGAAAATATTTATACTAGGCGATTTCAATGTTAATATTCTTGTTAATAACTGTCAAACTGAATCTTTAATCAACCTGTTGCATTCTTTCAAGTTTCACCCAACTATAAAAGTACCCACCAGAATCACTCCTCGTTCTAAAACTTGCATTGACAATAAGAAGTACAATGTTGAGGTATTGGATATTGGAATTGCAGACCACACCACCCAAATCATATCAATACCATGCAGCTTGAGTTATAATGAAAAATTTTGGTTTATTTACAAAAAAAATCCTGAAAAATATTTAGCGATATTTTTAAAATACATAATATCTCAAGTTAACTTTTCAGACGTCTATGAGAAAACAGACCCTAATGCAGCATACAAATCTTTTATTACTTTGTTCTCGCTTATTTATGACTTGTGTGTACCGACTGAGAGAATTAAAATTACATATAAAAGTAGACTACATTGGAGAACAAAAGGAATAGTCACCTCGAGTAAAATCAAAAGGCGTATATATTTACAAACTCACAAAAGTAACTGCCAGGCTGCTATTGATACATACAAAAAATACTGTAAAATTATGAAAATTGTCACTAGACTATCTAAAAAAATTACTAATATGAATTATATAAATAAAAGCACTAATAAAAGCAAGGCAACCTGGACAGTAATAAAAAGAAACACAGCAAAATCGAATATAATAAAGGAAACAATTGATTTGATCCAAAATGATGACACCACGATTGAAAAACCTATAGATATAGCTGAAACTTTCAATAATTACTTTATCAATCTCAACAGTCCCACGCATTGTAATCACATCGTCAAATATTCACCCATCACTACATCTAACGTTAAAAGTATATTTTTAAATCCGGTAACTACTTATGAAATAATATCAACTATCAGAACTATTAAGAATAAAAAAAGTACTGGCTATGATGGAATTCACATGCTTATTATAAAAAATAGTGTTGATTTAATAGCGCGGCCTTTGGAATTCATTATCAACTTATCGTTAGAGACAGGTATTTTTCCGGATGATTTAAAAAAAGCTTTGATAAAGCCTTTGCATAAAAGAGGTTCTAAGACTGACATGAATAACTATAGACCGATTGCCCTTTTGTCCAATTTTGCTAAAATATTTGAAAAAATTATATACACTAGGTTAATATCCTTTTTCAACAAACATAACATAATAAATGAAAATCAGTTTGGTTTTCAGAAAAATAAAAATACTACATTAGCTATATTTAAAGTCTTAAAGAAGATTTGGACAGAAGTGGATAATAAAAATACATGTATTGGTCTCTTTATGGACTTGTCTAAGGCATTTGACTGTGTTGTTCCAAAAACTCTCCTTAATCAACTTGAAAATATAGGGTTACGTGGAAATGCCTTAAAACTTATTGAGTCGTACCTTTCAGACAGAATGCAAGCAACTATTATTGACAAGTATAATAGAAATACTAAGACACTTGAGCAAATCCAATCAAATTTTGAAAGAAACATTTTGGGCATTCCTCAAGGCAGCGTACTAGGACCATTGTTGTTTCTTATCTATATAAATGAGCTTCCTCTAGTAATCAATCATCTATGTGTTATGTTCGCTGACGATGCTACAATGTTTATTCCTCAGGACAATTTGAATGATCTTGATTTTATTAGTGAAATATATAATACGATTGACATTGCCATAAAATGGTTGACATCTTGGAATTTGAAAGTTAACTTAGATAAGACAAAACTAATTGATTTTAGAAATTACAAAAAAGTGCCTAAGGAACTGAAAGTTACAATTGACAACAAAGACATAGAATTGGTAAATGACATTAAGTTTTTAGGAATAACGATTGACACATATTTCAATTGGAAATCTCATATTGACATTATTAACAAAAAGATATCTAGCAAATGTTACGCTTTATCAATATTAAGCAGTGTTACTTCAATAGAGGTCTGTAGAAATGCCTATTATGGATATGTTTACCCACTTTTAACATACGGTATCATGTATTGGGGCAACTCTGTTAATATTCAGTCTACCTTCATTCTGCAAAAAAGATGTCTTAGGATTATTTACAAAATGACTAGCACTGAATCCCTGCGACCTGTGTTCAAAAAAAGGAGATTTTTAACGTTGACTTCTATCTATATACTGGAACTGTGTGTTTTTATAAAAAGTCATAAAGAATATTTTACAAAAAAAAATGAAATTTGTCGCAGAAATGAACTACGGAGTAGATATAAAAACGATATGTGTGCTGTATTAGCTAGAAGCTACATATTTAGTAAAAGCGCTATTGTAACGGGTACAAAAATTTTTAATCATTTGCCTAACTCAATAAAATCACTATATGGTGCTCATTTTAAAATTTCACTAAAGGAGTAGTTGATTGAAAACACGTTCTATAGCTTAGAGGAATTTTTTTGGAAGTAGCATAAGTAGGTAATTTTATTTGATTAAGTAATGACAATTTATGACAATGTAATTAACGATTATTGTATGCCCGAAATGGGTAAACTGTAGATGCCTAAACAATTTGTAACAACCCTTTGTACCCAGTTTTGGACAATAAATTTTATCTTATTTTAACTTATCTTAATCAATTTAATAGGTATGTAAGTTTGTCAAAGAAAAAACGTCATAGATCTTTAATCCTTTTAGCCTATTTTATCGATGAAACGGATTAACTTAAAATATTCATCATCCATCCATCACCCAACAAAAAAAAACCACAAATAAACCGAAACCAATAAATGGACACCAGACACAAAACACCTGTGCCTCAAACATCAAACTGCGTATAAAATAAACAAAAAAGTGCATCCAAAACAGGACTCTTTCAAATCAGATGTCTGTATATTCTTAACTATCTTTGTAAGCTGCTACTTCATTTTAAACTTTAACAGAGTAGGAACAAGGGTTTTCACAAGCTCTCCCGGTGCCGAATCGAAACCGGTATTGGTAGCAAAAAACTGGAACCCGAAAAACGGATTGTGTGTTAACAAAAAATCGGGGCACGATGCTACCTCTTTACATTTTTTTGCCCGTCGTCGGCAGTATCGTAATTTATCAGTAGTTAGTGGTGGCATAAACATTCTTTCTATCCCTATTTTTTACCCGACTGTCCAAAAAGGAAATATTACCCATGTTTATCGAATATGTATGTATAATTGTGTGTCTGTATCTTTGGCTGAGCCTGGCCTAATGGATTTTGGTTTGCGAGGTGTCGTTAGATCCGTCTTAATACCGAAAGTGACATAGGATACAATTTTACCCGACTGCCCAATAAGGAGGGTAATGTTTATTGATTATGTATGTATTTATGTGTCTGTTTGTTTGGCTGAGCCCGGCTTAATGGATTTTGGATTGCGAGGTGTCGTTAGATTCGTCTTAATACCAAAAGTGACATAGGATACAATTTTACCCGACTGCCCAAAAAGGAGGGTAATGTTTATTGAGTATGTATGTATTTACGTGTCTGTTTCTTTGGCTGCGAGGAGTAGTTAGGTTCGTCTTAATACCCAAAGTGACGTAGGATACAGTTTTACCCGACTGCCCAAAAAGGAGGGTAATTTTTATCGAGTATAATTATGTATAATTATGTGTCTGTTTCTTTGGCTGAGCCCGGCTTAATGAATTTTGGATTGCGAGGTTTTGTTAGATTCGTCTTAATACCAAAAGTGACATAGGATACTATTTTACCCGACTGCCCAAAAAAGAGGGTAATGTTTATCAATTATGTATGTATAATTATGTGTCTGTTTCTTTAACTGAGCCCGGTTTAATGGATTTTGGAGTGCAGGGTGTCGTTAGATTCGTCTTAATACCGAAAGTGACATGGGATACAGTTTTACTCGACTGCCTGAAAAGGAGGGTAATTTTTATCGATTACGTACATATGTATTTATCTTTGGCTGAACCCGGCTTAATGGATTTTGGAGTGCGAGGTGTCGTTAGGTTCCTCTTAATACTTAAACTGACATAGGATACAATTTTACCCGACTGCCCAATAAGGAGGGTAATGTTTATCAATTATTTAAGTCTATGTGTGTGTTTCTTTGGCTGAACGCCCGGCTTGACGGATTTTGAGTGCGAGGTGTTGTTAGGTTCGTCTTAATACCGAAAGTGAAATAGGATACAGTTTTACCCGACTGCCTAAAAATAAGGGGTGATGTTTATCGATTATGTACATACGTATTTATGTGTCTGTTTCTTTGGCTGAGCCGGGATTAATGGATTTTAAAGTTCGAGGTGTCGTTAGATTCGTCTTAATACCGAAAGGGACATAGGATACAATTTTACCCGAATGCCCAAAAAGGAGGGTGATGTTTATCGATTATGTACATCTGTATTTATGTGTCTGTTTCTTTGGCTGAGCCGGGATTAATGGATTTTAGAGTGCGAGGTGTCGTTAGATTTGTCTTAATACCGAAAGGGACATAGGATACAATTTTACCCGACTGCCCAAAAAGGAGGGTGATGTTTATCGATTATGTACATCTGTATTTATGTATCTGTTTCTTTGGCTGATCGCGGCTTGACGGATTTTGGAGTGCAAGGTGTCGTTAGATTCGTCTTAATACCGAAAGTGAAATAGGATACAGTTTTACCCGACTGCCTAAAAAGGAGTGTAATGTTTATCGATTATGTATGTCTATGTGTGTGTTTCTTTGGCTGAGCTCGGCTTCACGGATTTTGGAGTACGAATTAAGTGTCGTTAGATTCTTCTTAATATGGGATTCATTAAAAAAGGGGTACCTACCTTTAGTTTGTATTCAGTTGGGTTTTTAATTTTTAAATATTTTTTTAGGTCATCAGTGGTCTGTTTATGAAAAAAAAATTACATGAGAACTTCTCCATATAATCTTCTCTTCTTCCTAGCAATGTTTCCCTCAGGAGACGGGGTCTAAGACAGGTTGTACAAATAAAAGGTCACAGGATTTACATTGTTTTTTTGGAGGACTGGTCTTACTAACGAACAAATACCCCCAAAATACCTACTATTATAAGACTTTTAAAAAGACTTAATTACTTAATGAGACCTATCAAAAGCGTCGGTGGCTCAACCGGTAACGACTCGGTCCTCCTAACCAGAGGTCCCGGGTTCAAATCCGGACGGCCCATGTACCAATGAGTTTTTCGAAACTTACGTACTTAGACGATTGCTTTAACGGTGAAGGAAAACATCGTGAGGAAACCTGCACATCTGGTTCCAGATGTGTATGAAGGTCGCGTTGCACACGTCCGTAGGTGTTAATCTAAATGCCCTACACGTGACCGCAGGTAATGCTAAGTGCAACACCAGGCAACCGCCGTCTATCCCTTGGATAGCACGGTTAATTATGCTACACGATAAGAAGAGAAGAAAAATGACTCTTTAAAAAAAATATGTATTATTGGTTATTGAAAATAATTAGAACCTGTCCAGACAAAAGAAATCGTCACAGACAGAATTAAATAAACTACAAAAACTATAATTAACCAACCATTTTGTCTTAACACCTACGCGATATACAACATAACGTGTCCAAAATTACATGACGTATCATCCCACATAAAATCCTTATAATCGCAGTTCAAGAAATAACAGTTGAGATTTGATCGGCGACCAAATAATATGGACCTGTCTCATTCAGCTCTTAAAATTAACTTATCAGGCCAATACATGTCAACATAAATTGGTGAATTCGATACTTAGAGGTTGTTGACTCTTAATAGATCTGTCTAAAATTTTCTAAGGTTTCGTTTATTTATCGAAATAACACGGCGAGTTTCAAGTACTTATTCGTTGTTTTGTATTGAAATAAGGAACAAATTTAATACAGACTCTCTAGATCCTACTAATATTATAAACGCGAAAGTTTGTATGGATGTGTGTTACTCTTTCACGCAAAAACTACTAAACGTATCTGGATTTTTGGTAGGTAGACAGATTTACACATATAAGCCACTATTATTCCACCCTCGCGAGCCGCTTGCGGCTCGCGCACTACGCACTCTCGGGAGCAGTCATAGAAACTATGTCCACGCGAGAAAAGCCATTGGTAAAAGCTAGTAAAAAATAAAGCAACAGACTGAAACAGGTCGAAAATATTTTTTTGTTTCCGGTATATGGTTTCTTAGGGAATATTGTTCAGAATCATGGTCCAAATATCCTCCGTTTTCGGTAAGCTATCCCTTCCCTGTATAATACTTATAACTACGTAACTGGCGGTAGGGCGTCTGCGCTGCGACCTATAAATAGATAGATAGATAGATAGATAGATAAAACAATTATTCAAAGCTATATTACAATTGATACACAAAAAATAAAATAAAAAACTAAACATAAATAATTGATAAACATTACCCTCCTAAATCGTGAACGAATACTCGTAGGACGGTAAGATAGGTCTTGTTTTGTAGATAAATGTATGAGCATTAATTAACTTCTCGGCTATTTTGTCATGGCTTTGACCGTTTTTCGATAAATTAACTGCGAAGGCGAAAACTTTTGAAAAAAAAATACAGATTGGGAAGGCGTTATTCCTAAGTTTTTATGCCAGTCAAATGATTTTATATGTTAATGTTGTACAGAATTTAATGCAGATTAATGTTGTCATAGACAGTTTTCTTATATCATATAATAGTTTCGAAAAAAAATTGGAAAAACCACAAATCGGGACACATTTTCAGGAAAAAGGTGGCTAAGTTTTTATGCCAGTCAAATGATTTTATGTTAATGTTGTACAGAATTTAATGCAGATTAATGTTGTCATAGACAGTTTTCTTATATCATATAATAGTTTCGAAAAAAAATTGGAAAAACCGCAAATCGGGACAAATTTTCAGGAAAAAGGTGGGGTTGTTCAGCAGGGTCGAATTAGTCTAGAAATCCCGGTGGCAAATAATTTTACCAAATGCCGTTAACCGGCTTCTGTAAAAAAAGAACCGCTACTCTAAAGCTTCTTTCTTTTCTTATCGTGTGACACAATTATTATCGGTGCTATCCAAGGGATAGACGACGGCGGTTGTCTAGTGTTACACTTAACATCACCCGCGGTCATGACATGTGTAGGGTATTTAGATTTACACCTACGGAAGTGTTCAACGCGACATTCATACACATCTGAAATGAGATGTGCAGGTTTCCTCACGATTTTCCTTCACCGTTTAAGCAATCGGTAAGTATATACGTAGGTCTCGAAATACTCATTGGTACATTGGCCGTCCAGATTTGAATCCGGGACCTCTGGAAAGGAGGACCGAGCCGTTACCGGTTGAGCCACCGACGCTTTTTTATGATCTACTAAGCTAAATAGTAATACTACAAAGCTAAATTCATTTATAGGAACTGAAAGGGTAAATAACTTACCCATCTTGAATGTTTCTACAATACACATTGTCCTAAATATTATTATATAGCTTTTAAAAAAACATGCATGCATAAAAAAAAATCTTAAAATATCTTCTTTTTTTTATTCACAATTGGTAAGCCCTTGGCATCAGCTCACCTGATGGTTAGTGACGATGATGCCGAAGATGGAAGCAGGCTTACCAAGATTCTCCAACGCAATTGGGATCTGGCTATCTTATTTATTTATATTTTATTTTATTTACACTTATAGTACACCAAAACAATTTCGTAAAGCTATATAATGAAGTGTACAGTAGGCGGTCTTATTGCTAAAAGCAATCTCTTATCTTCAACCTGGAACACATCTATGCTGTTAACACTGATGTTTGGCGGCAAGACTTAGATAAGATGGTGGTAGCTAGCCAGGTGAGTTATGAAAATGCCCTACCACCAACCAAACCGAGTCTTCCTTAAAGTTGACCCCGCCGGGAATCGAACCCGCTACCTCCTGATGTGAAGCGAATGGACTAACCATTACGCCACGGAGGCGGTAAAATCCCTAGGTAATCCCTAGATAATGTTGAGCAATGCATTTTACCACCACCCCGATAGTGCCACGCGTGCTTAGCGCTTATTTTATTTACCCCATCCTCACGCAATCATCATAATATCAGATACGTCCCCACCGAGGGGCTCAAGCCTACCCCGAATTAGGGCGATCGGGCCTTGTCCGACCACACAGGCCCAGTGCGGGTTGGCCGACACTAAATAATAGTAATTTAATGAAGGATCAGGTTTATTTTATTTTTAGCTAGTGACCATCGGGCTATAGTTTGAATTGACAGGTGTCATAAGCTTAACAATTGGTATTGTGAACACCTGTACACAGAAGGTGTTTCGGACAGGTTTGGAGTCTGCTAATTATACGTCGATGGTCCCATCTGCTTTCTACAAGACCATTTTGAAGGTTATTTACGGAATAATTAGATATTTTAAGATCGGAATTGGAATAGTTAGTATGGGTGTGCATCATCACTTACCATCAGATGAGTTGGAGTCGAAAGCACTCAAACCACACTAATATTATAAAGGCGAAAGTTTGTAAATGTGTATGTTTGTTACTTCTTCACGCAAAACTACTGAACGGCTCTGGATGAAATTTGGTAGGTAGACAGGTCATTACACATAGGCAATAGGCAAAAAAAGGTACCGCAATTTGGGGTGAGTAGGTTTCGCGGGGGGAGTTGGATTGCGAATCCAGAATTTCATTTTTGAGTAGCTACTTTAATTTTTGGGCTAAGGTTGCTCTCAAAGTAACTTGATTATATTTTTAGACATATTTTTTTTTCTTTTCGCAACACTAAGCTGCCAAATCATACAATTTTGGAACACGAATTCACTGTCAAAGTTGTTGCTCGGAACCAGCAGATTTTTAGTTGATTTTAACTTTGTTTTTAAGTGATGTTTACCAAAGTAAGTGTTCATCCGCCTTTCGGATATCGTTTATATACTTACATGGCTTATAGGAAACAGAAAACCTTAAGTTATATTTTCTTTATTAATAATGGTTTTAACATAGAAAACGATCCAACCGCATTTGAGGATTTTATGGGGAGAGCAGGGTTGTATTGAGGGGTGAGTTGGCTCGACAACGGGGACAGTTGAGTCACGAATGGGGAGAGTTGGTGTTGTACAGGTTTGATAGAGGGGGGAGTTGGTGTTCGTAGTTCTGGGTTGTCGATTTACATTTAAATAATATTGAAGTAGCGGAGGAATTAAATAAATTGCAAATTAAATAAAGAAATTATATTAAAATTTGCATTTTATTTATTTTATACAGTAATACAATTAAGTAACACAGTAATTTGCTTTATATTACAATTTGTAAGTACCAGAATGTAGGGAAGTGGTACAGATTCATTTATAATATGTCAAATGAAGTTAATACTCCATGGAGGTTTAACACTTGAAGATATTATCTAGATAAAGCGGCATTGCTTTATAATATTCTTAGTGATAGTCCTAGTTTTGAATCTTATTTTTGTTAAAGAGAATTCTAGCTCTATTTTCCGATGTCAAATTGAGAATATTTGATGGTGATAAGATAAATTCATATCATAATAATACTCGTAAAATAAAAATGCGAAAGAGAGCTATTACCAACTTGTTTGTGCGTAAACCGAAGTCCTTAATGGAATTAACGATGAACGCGGTTGTTAGAATTTTAAAATCAAAATTGCATGACTATGGCCAGCGAGTTTAAATTGTCTATTTTTGAACAGGTTAGTAGATTGCGTAAAGCCCAGCTGGATATATTACTTATAGATATCACTTACCTAAACAATACAAAAAGCGTCGGTGGCTCAACCGGTAACGACTCGGTCCATCTAACCAGAGGTACCGGGTTCAAATCTGGACGGCCAATGTACCAATGAGTTTTTCAAAAAATTACGTACATATAATTACCGATTGCTTTAACGGTGAAGGAAAACATCGTGAGGAAACCTGCACACGCCTGCGAAGAAACTCGAAGGTTGTGTGTGAAGTCGACCAACCCGCACTGGGCCCGCGTGGTCGACTAAGGCCTAATCGCCCTGATTCAGGGTAGGCTCGAGCCCCTCGGTGGGGACGTATATGAGCTGATATAATAAAACAATACAAATAGTAAAAAAATCAGGTACCTAGTCACTAAATAATATGTTGTTTTTTGTTATTTCATTCAGGTCGATACTTTTATAAACGAAGAATTTTCACGGATGTGTCTACCCATATATATCTATATTGACGTTTTTTTTGAAATTATATTAGGAATAGAAATTTATCTTCCAGATGAAGAAATAATGCTAACTGGTAAATGCGTAGAATGTGGAACATTAAGAGACTCGCTCATGAAGGGTTCCGTAAAACATAAATTGGGATTTACGTAAAAAAAATCATAACTCATTCGTTTCTTGGTAAAAAAAATATGCCAATTTGTGGCTTACTCGTATTCTTATATTTATGAGATTTTTTTTTAGTAAACTTTAATGTCAACCTAGCAATTTTTCCATCTCACCCCATTGCTAGACCTTATGACCCCAACTACGGGGTGAGCTGGCTTTGCCTACTATAATGAATTTTTCGTTGAAACTATATAAAGAAGCAACAAACTATCATAGACAAACTAAAATTCATACCTCCGGAATACTTTTTTTGTATATAAATCAATGTGCCACATATAAAAATGAACTTTTATCCAGGTTTAAACTTCAATTTCGAGCCAACTCACCCCGTTTTACAAGTAAAAAAAAATGACTGGTATTAGGTACTGCAAAACCTCGTAACTAATGATTCTTTTTTTATGCACTATGTTTATATCCCACAGCGACCCAGCGTTGCTCGAAGTCTCCTAGCCATATAACATAAAAATATAACAATACTTTCTCAGGAATAAGACATATCTAGATAGACGTGGAATGTAAAATATTACCTGAATACAAAATTTCATCCAAATCGTTAGAGCCGTTTACCGTACCGTAATTTAACTCTGACCGCCGCCGTTTTCTTATAAATATATAATAGGCAAAGGCAGAAATTAAATTTTATACGAAACGAAATTTTTTGATATTTTGCACATACATAACTAGAGGGGGGAGGGGAGGAAAGTGAGGCAGCATAGCCTGACATAGTTCCCGAAAGATCTGTGTACACATTTTTTTTTTAATAATAACCGTGGGGGGGCGAATATGGTACTTTACGGACATTTTATTTTCAATCCCGGATAGTCAATGGGTTCCCGCAGGAAAAGAAGAACATTGTATCTCTGGGATGGCTTAAGGTATTAAGATGAAACTTTTACTTTTAGATTAGGTGTATTCAATATGTTAACATCTGATTATAGTTACGTAAATATAGTTTTGATTCCGAAAAATTGGGGAGGGGGAGGTGGGTTCCCGAAGGAATCGGAATAACCCATTGTCTTTCCTTCAATCAGGCGTGTCGAATATCGCAAGTATCTTGGGCAGTCGATGTATATTGGGCATACTAAGGACACTCCCTGCCGCTCTCTAGATTGCGACCTCACCCCCTCGTCACCTAGATTGTAATTGTAATTGTAAGGACGTGCTGATTTCATAAACCAGGCGTCCGATGCGCCCATTTTGCGTGGTTGGCCAGCATCACTGCCAGCCCAGCTCCTCCAGGAAGCCCAGTAGCCCCCGCAGGTTGCCGACGACTTCCGGGAGTGTCCTGTGGTCGCCGAGATGCTCGGCCCTGTACGCCGCCACCTCTCTGCAGTCCAGGAGGATGTGAGCGGCTGTCTCCTTGGCCGCCATGCACGCGCGGCACAGCGGGCTGTCTGTAATCCCCAGGGTAAAAGGATGTTTGTTAAAGTAACCGTGACCGGTAATGGTCGCTGTTAACTTACGGAGCTGGAGTCTCCCGAGTTTCAGGAGCTTCCTAGTCAGGCCTGCGTTTGGTAACGGTAGCGCTTGTCTGGCCTGGCGACATGCTTCCAGCCCTGTCCAATATCGGTTATGTTCTGACCTTGTACGCAGCCGTAAGGTGGATCTGAACCAGTCCGAGGGGAGGGGTAAAATGGGTTCCGGGCCATACAGCTACAAGTTCTGACCCTCTCCTGGCCAGTTCATCGGCTGTGTCGTTTCCACGCGAGTTGCTGTGCTCCTTGATCAACTGCAGAGTTACATTGCTGTGGTAACATACCTCTGTTAGTCTTTGGTGACACTCGTGTATTAGCCTCGAAGTGATGACATTACTTTGGAGGGCCAGTAGAACCGCTCGACTGTCTGAAAGGATACGAATGGAGTAGCCCTGTACCCTTCTAGCAGTGATTGCATTAGCAGCTAGAATGATGCCCATACACTCCGCCTAAAAGACTACGCACCAAGTGGTTTGGATATTTTTATGTTTAGGTCTTCTGAAAAGACCCCGCAGCCGGTCCCAGCTCCAGTATTGGACCCATCGGTAAAGATCCGTAGGTCCGATAGGTTCTGGCCTTACCAGGGGTCTTCGTAGAGCTGTATTTTGTATTTCTTGTCAAAGACAAACTGTTTCGGGATTCTATCGTTGACAGCTGCGAACAGCGGTTCTTCCGAGACAATATTGTCCAGAAGTTCGACGTGAGGAACCCCTTCCTTGCTCCAGAGGTTTCTGAACCTTTAATCGTACCGCAGCACTGGCTGCCTCCTGCTGGATGAACAGATGCAGGGGCGGCACGTCTAGCATTGTCTCCAGGGCTGCTGTTGGTGTTGTTCGCATGCAGCCGGAGACCGCCATACATGCTGTCCTTTGGAAACATTGAAGTTTACTTACGACAGTCGAAAGTTTGGTGCATGGCCACCATAACAACGCGCCGTAGCTTACCATAGGGCGAATAACCGCTGTATAGAGCCATAGCATGATTTTTGGGGTAAAGCCCCATTTCTTACCCACCATTCTACGGCACTGCCACAGAGTTATCGTATCTTTATTTAACTTGCTGTTTAGGTGAATGCTCCAATTCAACTTGCTGTCAAGTATGACCCCTAGGTACTTAACTTCTGGTGAGAGTTGGAGATCTGTGTTGAATAGCTTGGGTAAATTATAGTTACGTTACCCAGGTTGATACAGATTGGTTACAGTTTGGTTGTCGAACGTATAGCATTTCGTCGGCATTTTGTTTGTTCCGTCATTCCTTTTTTGAAATGTAATTTCTGGCCCGTTGGATGAGGTGTCCAGGGTGTGCTCAAACTGAGAACAGTTTTGTTTTCACAATGGTTTTAGCGTATCCAATATGTATATCTACTTCCCAAGATAACTTACCTCAGGGTATATATTAGAAATGAAGTGTTAACCGAGAGAACCATTACCCAAAGTCGCTGGCACAAGCTGTACAGTCATAAAAACGATATCCACGCGGGCGAAGGCGCGGCCAAAAGCTAGTGTTAACCTAAGCTTAACCCGGCGCGGCGTGAATGAGGTCGGGTATCTCATACCCACCGATTTATGAAACACTAAATACTTCTGAACTGCACGACTCCTGGAACTCGGCTGGCTCGGTAGGTGGAGGGGTTGCCGCGAGGAGTAATTATAAGTGATTTTCTAAAAAAAAATATTAGTAAACTACACGTGCGCAAACACACAGCGGGTACGTAATATCCGAACTCATTTAAGAATATATTAGAATGTTTTATGTTGCTTTTATGATATCTCGAAGCAAAATTATACAGGGTGTAACAAAATTGGTGTACGTCCCGTTAACTGGGGCTTCTACTCATCATACTGAACAACTTTTGTTCTACGACTTTGCTGAAAACGTAAAAAAATATTTTTACTCTTCATACAAATCGATCAGCTGATCGACCGATTTTGTGCATTTTAGTACGGAGGGTCCAATTTTTTTTTTGATAATTGACTATGGGTTCCTTGGAGAAAGTTGTCCAGTATGACGAGTAGAACCCCCATTTAACGGGACCTACACCAATTTTGTAACATCCATTTTTTAATTTTGTGTGCACAGTTGTCAAAATATCTCAGTTTTTTTGATATTAAGTCATAGTTCCTAAATATTGATGATTTTTGTGTAAAAAAATAGTACTTTGTTTTTTAAGAAATAATTTTATATCTAGAACTGGGTAATTTTATCATTTTACTTCATGTCCCTTTTGTGAATTAATAAATAACACTAATAAGTAGTCATTTCAGTTATCAAAATCGTCAATTTCTATATTTGGGTATGTCACACCCACCTCACAGTTGGTGTAACTATTTTTTACCTCATTCACGCCCGCCGGGTTAAAGATAAGACCATCGCTTGCGTTGGGAATCTTGGTTAGCTCGCCGCGTATATCTTCGGCATTATCGTTACTTACCCATCAGGAGAGATAATCTGGGCTTATCAATAAAGGATTGTTATTTAACTTATTTGTATTTAGAGTTTTCTAATTACGTAAAATTCAATCAGTTTTAGGGTTCCTTACATCCAACGGATGACCAACGGGACCCTGTTATACTACGCCTCCGCTGTCTTTCCGTCTGTCAGAGAGCTGTATTTTATGAACCGTAATAGATCGACAGTTGAAATTTTCACAGAAAGTGTATTTTTGTTGCCGCTATATCAATAAATATCTACTAAAACAAGAGGTCTTCATACGAAAATGTGTTTTTTTTTAGGTCTTTAGAAGTGTTTTTGATTTAGCTCTATCGTATAAACGGTAATACATAAAAGCGTGAAACTTGGTGACATTATAGTATTAATACTGAACTAAAACAATAAATAATGAAAATCAGCCAAGTGTGAGTCGTACTCGCGCTAAGGAGTCCGAACTGAATGACAAAAAAATATTTTTGTCGCTCGCGTTGATATCTTTTATTTGTAATGTAAATAGATATCATTGTCATTATACTATTATGTTGTGTGGAGAGGTGTGGTGGTACGGAACCCTCAGAGTGCTAGTCCGTCTCACACTTGGCCGTTTTAAAAAAAGTAAATTAATTAGGTTTATTATTATTTAAAAAACGTTGTTAATAATATAAAATACTACGGTTATTAATAAAATAAAATATTTATTTCATTATGATTTAAAAAAACTCTTAACACCCTAGATTTGGTCCCTTCGCGACGCTCGTTGAGTTGCTACAATAATAGCACCTATTTACTTAGCATAACTTTGAAGATCGACGATCTACAGATCCCCGCGTAACGTTCCATTTTACGTACAACAATCTAGTTATGTAACTAAAAAGGTCATCCTTTGTGCGGGAAAGCAAGGACACAAAAGGCCAAAGTACAAAGGTCCTCATTGGCATGCGATCTGCGATTATAGTTTTAATTTTAACTGAGTTAAAGTTGTTTTTTCTACAGGTGTAACATTATTTGAGAATGACTTTTTTTTTAACGGGGAATTCTGCTTATTATACTGGAAAATTTTGTCGCACGTACCCAATATAGTTAATTAGCAAATTAAAAACCTCACCAATTTAATTGAAAACTAAAAACCCGACTGCATAAAACTTTGCCTCTCTTTTTGAACAGTCTTTTTGAACAAATGTATCCTAGTCACTCACGGGATCAAGACAACGCTCTTACGGTGAAGGAAAACATCGTGAGGAAACCTGCACACGCCTGCGGAGAAACTCGCAGGTTGTGTGTAAAGTCGACCAACCCGCACTGGGCCCGCGTGGTCGACTAAGACCCGATCGCCCTAATTTAGGGTACACTCGAACCCCTCGAGCTGATACGACGAAGGCGACGCATTGGAAACTTTGTCGCAGAGATCTCGATTTTCTCAGCAAATACAAAAAAAGTGGAAGTGCTATTTTGTAACCTGATTCTTCTTTTCAATGACTTCGTTTTTTCAGTTGCAGAAACACGAATCGTTAACTTTTATAACAAAAAAAATGTTGTATTAAAGAAACATCTTTTAAAACGGAGATTTTCATTCTACAGACAAACCTGACCGATTTATTACCTATAATTTTTTTAAATCGACTAGTCTAAACACAGAGTTCAATATGCCGGTTGGATTTTTTAAAAATTAATTGTAGTTTTTAATTAAAATGAAAAAACATTGAAAAAGTGCTAAAGTGTGATTATTTTCTTTACTCCTCACACGTAAAGAAAAAGACGGAGACAACTGTTCCAATCAATGCCCTGCCTTAAGCTACAGGAACAGCCAAAGAAACAGACATACATATGCTAAAAGCACTACCCTCCTTTTTAGCAGTCGGTTACAAAACGTACTTCTCATACAAGTAAAACTCGCTAACGAGCTGATCACTATGTACGTTCATTAAAAAAATATATTTATAAATATACTAACTGTTTCACGCGGCTTCACCCGCGTGGACCACGTTTCTATGACTTTTCGAGGGTGCGCAGCGTGGAAAAAAGAAGCCTATGTGTTAATTCATCCAGGTCCTAATCTGTCTACCTACTGAATTTAAGCCAGTTTGGTGCAGTAGTTTTTGCGTGAAAGAGTAACAACCATGCATCCATACATTCTTACAAACTTTCTCGTTATAATATTAGTAGGATAAGCGATAGTCCAGTGGTCACAGCGTTTGACTTTCTCCTCGTGGATCATGGGTTTGATTCCCGTTCCGGTCGAATCTTTGAAAAGTCATAGAAACGTTGTCCACGCGGCTGAATTTTTCGCCCCCAATAATTTCCATTTTTTTATTCAAAATTGGTTAGCCCTTGGCATCATTTTACCTGATGGTAAGTGACGCTGATGCCAATGATGGAAGCGGGCTTACCAAGATTCCCCAATGCAATGATTAACTGGCTATCTTATCTTCAAGCCGGAACACATCGATGTTGTTAGCATTGATGTTTGGCGGCAGGACGTAGATAAAAAGGTAGAAGCTAGCCAGTCTGGCTTAGAAAATGCCCTTCCACCAACCAAACCGACTCAAAGTTAGACTCTGCCGGGAATCGAACCCCCGACCTCCTCATGTGAAGCTATTGGCTTTAAACATTACGCCACGGAGGTGGTAAGGGTAAATATTTATTTATTTAAAAGTAAATAATAAACTAAACTTCGACCAGTGTGTGTTGCCAGTGATGACATACGGAACTGAGACATGGTCGCTTACAATGGGCCTCATAAGAAGGCTCAAGGTCACCCAAAGGGCAATGGAGCGTGCTGTACAACTGCGTATAATACTAACACTAGACTAAGTCCTAGAACAAGTTACTTACACTATTGTGATCCTAGTTGGTCGAATAAATAAATTATATTATACTAGCTGTCCGGCGAACTACGTTCCACTTTACACTACACTACACTACACTACCCTACATAAGAACCTTCTCCTGACAATAACGAAGTCGACAAAAAAAGATTTAGCGAAATCGGTCCAGCCGTTCTCACGTGATGCGATGACCAGAAGAAATAGGGGTTAATTTTTATATATAGGTATATATTTATTATTATAAACCTCCGAGTTTCTCTGCGTGGTCGAATTAGAAACGAGGAGATCCGTAGGAGAACCAAAGTAACCGTTATAGTTCTCAGAATTGCTAAACTTAAGTGGCAGTAGGCGGGGCACGTAGCTCTTAGAACGTATTAAAGTTCTCGAGTGGCAACGACAGCGTTGCGTAGGCAGGCCTCCCACTCGGTGGACCGATGACGTGGATAAGGTCGCAGAAAGCCGCTGGATGCGGGCAGCGCAGAACCGGTCGTCGTGAAAATCCTTGGGCGAGGCCTATGGCCAGCAGTAGACGTCTTTCGGCTGATATGATGATTGCAAATTTTATAGAAATGGTTAGAGCAGTTTCCAGTTTCCAGATCTTAAAACAAATTTTGTTTTCATTGTCAATGGCGGCGATGGTGGTTAAATGTCGCTAGGGAGCAATCTCTTCCAAGTAACTTTTATTGTATCGTAAATTAAAGTTGAGAAAAGATTAAACAAATACATCATTTGTAAGATAAAAGCTTAGAATATTGTAGTTAAAAATATCGATTTTTTCATTCAAAAATCGGCAAAGTGCGTGTCGGGCTACGCATTATATAGGGTTACGATGTCATTACTTGAAAACTTAAGATAATAAATAAAAATCTTAACATACCCAAATAGTATAAAATTAAAATAGTATACCCATAGTCCAATAGTATAAAATTAAAAAGTAAAAACACCAGGGACACGTTCAGCTTGTGAATTGGGTACGGCACATCTGGCAAAAATATGTAGGTAATTGGAAAGCACTACTTCATAAAAAAGACCAACTTAGTGATAGGGGTACACTGAAATAATACTTTTCGTGCTTTTTAATTACGGGAGGCACCCCTAAAAGTATTTGTTTCGCAAAATACATCATTTTTGATTTTTTAAATCTTAAAATAAATCATTTTTGATTTTTTAAATCGTAAAATAAATCATTTTTGAATTTTGATATACATATAACTTTGTGTTATATTTAAAAAAAACTCACTTGTATCCAATACAACGTATCGTTTTTTTATCACCAAAATTATTTTTGTTTGCTCACTTTTAGTAATTTGTTTTTTTTTCCGATTTTAAGTCCCACTTTTTAAAATTAAGTGCAAAGGGGAGGTGACACGTGAAAAAACTCAATATTTTGTTAATATTACTTTACTTAAAAAAGAGTCCAAAAACCTTTAATTCACTTTTTTCACTTTTTTTTTTCATACCTCACTCGAGGGAGTGCACCAAAATAAAATTTTCATTTCACTCCTACATAATGAACGAGTAGGTTATCCTACTTTTTATTGACATGCTGACTTCATTTTTACATGGTGATAGTTTTAACCAAATGTCATTTTTGTAGGTTAGTTTTAACTAAATGTCTATATTGTAGGTTTTATAGTTGCAAAGAAAATTTACGGTCGGACTGACATTACGAAATTATAAGGGTTGCCATATTATAATTTCGTATATGTCCATTTTGGTTCCGAAACCCTAAAAATGGTCTGTTTAGATAAGATAAACACTTAGTTAGAATAACAGATTTATGTTTACTCGAAAGTGGATTCAAGCCTGTGCGCGCCATTAAGATAAGCTGTCATTCCTTAAAAGACATTAACTGAAGACTTATCTAATTTTTAAGATTTTGCGGTACCGTTCAGATTTCAAATTGTTGACTTGGTTGGTAAGATAATTATCGAATAAGATTTCATATTACCTACCACGTGTAAATTAATAAATAAATTTAAACACGGGGGCCACTTTTAGGGGGTACTTTTTTTTTAAGAAAAGTATTTTTAGTACATTGTTTGACATATGAAATAAAAGAGCTTATTGTGTGAATCTCAAAATATGTTTTTTACTGTAGTTTTAAAGTTATTTAAGATAATAGTCGAAAACTTATCATTCCCTTATCTCCGAAACTACTGGGCCTAAAATCCTGAAAAAATCACAGTATAGGTGAAATATAGGTTGAATGCATAAATTACAGGAAAATCGATGAGAAAATCTAATGTCCTTCCGTTCACACAGGAAAAAAGAAATTTCTAAAGTCCAGAATACATAGACCCCTAAATACCTAGAGCAAAGTATGTACTTAGAGGTCTTGTTCTGTTGGAAGATAAAGTTTTGTTGCGGAACCCTGTTTTTGTGACCCCGAGTCGTACTTAGCCGGGTTTTTTTACATTAAATTTAAAAAACCTCAAACATTATAGTATCTAGAACATGTTTAAAAAAACCCAGTAGGTATGCGAAAGGAATACGTGCGTGTTTATAATAAAACTAGAAAAAAATCGGGTAGGACTGTGTCGGGGCTCATTGCCGTACGTACGTCCCACTCGTAGCTCGACCTCCGACCTCGCAATTTAAGTTGTAGGCCATGGAGCCTTAGCCTTCAATATATACAAGGGATTTTTTTTGCTACTTCCGTTACACTCTTTCGACACTTTTTTCGTTACAGATCAGGTTTTTGACTTGGTGCTATGTGTTTTTAAAGATGTTTCACGTCGAAAAATCTGTTTTAGTGCGAATATTTTCTCAGCGTTTGGAAAATAATACATATATATATAAAGTATAGGCTTTCTTTTATATTGTTCATATATATATAGAAAAAAATTGTTTATCGCTTTACAGTTTTCGTTTACAAAAGTAAAAAAATGACAGTTTACTGCATAGACAACAACGTCTACGCAAGTGACAACAGGTAAAATGAAGAATTGTACTTAATAATAAAATTCTGCAACACACATTTCACCGAACCTTAATTTAAAATTAAAACGATCCACTTCCATATTCCAAGAATATTCACAAAGTAAAGTACAAGAAATTTCCATTTTCTGATATCGACGAACACATTGAATGGTAGTTAACGAAGAACCGAGGAGCAAACTCAATGAGGAGAGATAAAATCAACTAATTTTAGAATGAAAGGCACTGTACTCAGAATAAACACATCCAAATGAGGTTTGAAATGAACGTTAAATAAAACCGGCCAAGTGTGAGTCGGACTTACGAAGGGTTCCGTACCATTATCTATAAAAATCACGTTTCTTGTATTAAATATTAATTTTATTTTAATTTAATTATTTATTTTTATACTGAATAATACAACTCAACATATTCTCAAGAACTCAATAATCAATCATGTGTTCCGGCTTGAAGATAAGATAGCCAGTTCCCCATTGCGTTGGGAAATATTGGTAACCCCGCTTCCATCTTCGGCAACATCGTCACTTACCACCAGGTGAGATGTTGTCAAGGGTTTACCAATTGTGAATAAAAAAAGTAAAAATATTTCAAGCGTCTACCTGTTGCCGTTATCAAAATCGTGCAAAAAATATCACGTTTGTTGTATGGGAGCCCCCCTTAAATATTTGTTTTATTATAATTTAATCATTTATTTTTAAAGTGAATACTACAACTCAACATTCTGTAAATATTTTAAGCGTCTACCTGTTGCCGTTATCAAAATCGTGCAAAAAAAATCACGTTGGTTGTATGGGAGTATTTTAATTTTAATTAAATTATTTATTTTTAAAGTGAATACATAACTTAATATTCTATGAATATTTCAAGCGTCTTCCTGTTGCTGTTAAATATTTTAGCCCCCCTTAAATATTTTATTTTCATTCTAATTTAAATATTTATTTTGAAACTAAATATATAACTAAATATTCTGAGAATATTTCAAGCGTTATCTATTGCCGTTATCAAAATCGAGCAAAAACGAGCAAAAAATCACGTTCGTTGTATGGAAACCCCCCTTGCTTTTCCCCTTTTTCTAATTTTTGTTATAGCGGCAACAGAAATACATAATCTGTGAAAATTTTAACTGTCTAGCTATCACAGTTCATGAAACACAGCCTGGTGACAGACGGACGGACGGACAGACAGATGGACAGCGAAGTCTCAGTAATAGGGTCCCGTTTTTACCCTTTGGGTACGGAACCCTAAACTTGGGGTCACAAAAACAAGGTTCTGCATCAAAACTTTACCTGGGTATCAACAGAACAAAACATCTCAGTACAAGCTTTGCTCTAGGTAATTTTTTTTTTATTTTTTTTATTCACTATTGGTAAACCCTTGACAACATCTCACCAGGTGGTAAGTGACGTATGGGTCTAATTATTCAGGATAGTGGAAATTTTATTATTCTAATCTATTTTTTTAATCTGATCAAGGTCGCGGGAAGCCGCTGGATGCGGGCAGCGCTGAACCGGTCGTCGTGGAAATTCTTGGGGGACGACTATGTCCAGCAGTGGATATCCTTCGGATAATATGATGATGATGAATTTACCCCCCCAAACGTGGACCCCATGTTTAAAAGTCACTTATGTACGTTACATGTCCGTCTTTGGGTCACCGACATACATAAAAGAGTTCCGTTTTTACCTTCGGAAGTACAGAACCCTAAATATGGTTAGAAATTTAAATATTTCATTATTTTTTTTCATCAACATCATACAAGCCGTAAGACGTCCACGGATGGACAAACCCTCCCCTAAGTATTTCCACAACGACCGGTGCTGTCGGCATCCAGCAGTTTTTCCGCGACATTCACCAGGTCGTCGGTCCAGTCTGCCTACGCTACGTTTTCCGGTGCGCGTTCACCACTCAAGAACTTTACTGCCACAACTTTCATATGTTATATAAACTATAGCCGCGTGCAGTGCCATTTACGTTTGGCGATTCTGTGATGGATTTCTGTATATCCTTGTCGCGCGTCGGTGGCGTAATGGCAAGGGCCGCTACCCCTGTCCGGGAGGTCGTGGTTCGATCCTGCCACGTACCAATGTGTTTTTAAATTTCGATTTAATATGTACGTTTATTGGACGCTCTAATACGGTGAAGGAAAACATCGTAAGGAAACCTGCATACGCGCCTGCGAAGAAACTCGAAGGTTGTGTGTGAAGTCGACCAACCCGCTTTGGGCCCGCGTGATCGACTAAGGCCCGATCGCCCTAATTCAGGATAGGTTCAGCCTCTCGGTGGGGACGTATATGAGCTGATGTGATGTGATGATATCCTTGTAGCTACCCATCAAATCACTGCTCCCTGGTGGACACACAGTGGGGACACACAAGGGGGATTTTTTCTTACTCTCTGTGTTAGTACATACCTATAAACTTTGGAAGCTGATGATTTGAAAGGATGAAAATCTCGCTATACTTTTCTACACCACCCAAGAGAATATAACTGCTGCAATTCATCAACATATTTTGCAAGTTGATAGATACTTATCTAGGTTATAAATCTATCGTACCCATATCGTTGAAACTACTATGGGTTTTCTCAAACCATTTTTGGAATAAATAAATAATAAATAAATAATAAATATTCTCAGACAAATCACACATGGTCATCTGGCCCCAAAGTAGGATTCCCTGTGTTATGGGTTACCAGAGACTGATATACATACTTATATACGTTTAAATACATACATATATAGATATTTAACACCCAGACACAGAGCAAACAAATCTGCTCATCACACAAATGCTTGCCCTGGGTGGGGATCGAACCCACAACCCTCGGATCAGTAGTCAAGGGCACTAACCACTGAGCCACCGAGTCAGTCAAAATAAGGAATCGGTTTGCAAAATATTAAGCTTAAAAGTGCTCATTTTTGTTAGATTCAAGTGCTGCCTGCTAAACCGCTGTTTCAGGACATCTGAAATAAATTATAAATAGTAGGACATATAACCAATTTAAAATGACAACTATCATAGCTAAGTAGGCTTTCTTAGTTTAGAAGTAATAGTTGACCAACTTAAGGTGTGCAGTTGGATTTGAAAAAAGTCCATAGATTTTCTATACAAAATGTTATATTTACCAACTGCAAATAAACTTTTGTTTTTTTTAAAATATACATTTATTTTTTTAAAAGACTACGAAACCCTGCGAGTCCGACTCGCACTTGGCCGATCTTTATTTTATAATGGTACGGTTGAGGTAGGTAATAAAATAATTAGACAACAAAATGAATTTTAAGTATAATAACATTACAGCCTTCGTTATTAAGTTTTAAGCGAAATGTGGCCATAAACAAAGTATATTTATTAGTACCACTCGTAACATACAGTATGGACACTCCCTGCCGCTCTCTAGATTGCGACCTCACCCCCTCGTCACCCAGATTGGTTACAGTTTGGTTGTCGAACGTATTTAGGATTTTGCCGCCATTTTTTTTGTCCCGTCATTCTTTTTTTCAATGTCATTTCTGGCCCGTTATATGAAGTGTCCAGGGTGTGCCAGAAAGGTCACTAGTGCGATTCCCCGCGGAGTGTAACCTTTGTAAGACTTGATTTGGTGTTAGGGCATGTTTTGAGTTCGCCTGGCTAGTCACCACCATCTTACCTAAGTCTTGCTGCCAAACATCAATGTTAACAGCCTTGATTTGTTCTGGCTTGAAGATAAATCAGCCAATTCCCCATTGCGTTGGCTTGGCGAGTCTTGGTAGCCCGCTTCCATCTTCGGCATCATTGTCACTTACCATCAGGTGAGATGATGTCATGGGCCTACCAATTGTGGATAAACTAGGATACGTAGGTAGGTACCTACAACGGAAAAAAATTTCAACAAAAATCATATTCCTCAAGGTTAGGTAAATAAAGGCCAAACTCCTAATTTCAGTGTTCTGGGTCGAAATTCGACAATCAAAAAGGTCGTAAGTAACATTTTCTTTTATTACAAGCAAAATTGGCTAGTCAAACAAAACAAAGTAAAAACTTATTACAGTTTTATAAGTTTGACCATTAGTGGTACTGGTACGGTGTCGGTTACATTACAGGGTCGCGAGTTCAATGGTTTTCACATAAAAAAAATTGTGTGTTACCTACTGTTTCAATTACGAGACGTCCAATACGAAATGTGTGGTCTTTTGCAGAGATATGTTATACAGGGTGTAAAAAAAATTGGTGTAGGACCCATTAACTGGGGGTTCTACTCATCATACTGAACAACTTTCCCCAAGGAACCCATAGTCAATTCTCCAAAAAAAAATTGAACCCTCCATACTAAAATGCACATAATTAGTCGATCAGCGGACTTTTTGGCGGGAATTTGTAGCGTTCAGTTTGACATTTTTCTTTTATTATCCGAAAAATTACATTTAGTGGTTTTTAATGTAAAATATTGATAGAGTATGTATCAGCGAAGTATCATTTATGTGTTTCTTGTGTAGGATAATTAAATAAAAGTGTGTATACTGTGTTTCGAGTTCCCACAAGAAGTCCGAGCAAGCTTTAGCAAAAGTGCATTCATTTTGCTAGAGTATGTAGGTTAGGTTCGTTTATAGACAATGATATGATGTGAACGTGAAGAAATAGTGATCTTGAAGACTGAAAAGTTACTGAACACTTAGAAAGAATGACAGGAGAAAAATGTGAGGAAACAATGATATTGAAAACAAAAAAAATGGACTGGACATCTGGATATTTGACCAATATAATGAGCTTTTGACTACGTAATCTGAAAAATATACTGAAAATTACTGAAGACGTGAATTCTACAAATTAATACTACTGAAAAACATATACTGAAGACTAGGCGGTATGGCCAATGAGCCTTAGCCTGCCCTAAAAGGGCGAAGAAAAAAAAAAGTCGATCAGCTGATTGATTTGTATGAAGAGCAAAAATTTTTTTTTGCGATTTGAGCTAAGTCGTAGAACAAAAGTTGTTCAGTGTGATGAGTAGAAGCCCCAGTTAACGGGACCCACACCAATTTTGTTACAACCTGTATATCAGGGGAGGTAAATAGATATGCGTCCTAAAAGTGAAACAAATATAAAGATGCCAATTGGCATCTCTTTTCTTAATAGTACCTATTCGGAGCAATGGACGCGAACTGTGTAAATAGGTTCTATTTTCAAATGTTGTTTGTTAGTGCATATCCCATCTATGGTAAAAAACCCTGAACTTTTGTGTAAAAAAAAATCAGCCAAGTGCTAAAAGAGTGATCCTTTGAGTGTATGGAACCCTAAAACTAAAAACAAAGGCATCCCTTGAAAGCGGTACGTATCTACCTACCTATACATCTTTCTGAAAATTATGCCAGTCTTACGACACAAAAAAATACCTAACTACAAAAGAACTATCTAAGGTGTCTATCCTTAAATACTTAGCTGCTTGGATAAAAATCACCTGCCTACTCGAACGAGAAAAAAAAACTAAACGAGTGTCGGAGAAAAACAAATTCGGATTCCAAACGCATCGTATATACGTAGCCGGCTCGTCGGTTCGCGCTACGAGCTTCACGCAGGCTCTGCCCCGGGAACCGTTTACTGATCAGCCCGGCCCCCCTGCCCCTCGCAGCCTCCGCCCCACCCTCCAGAAACCTAGCAAACCGCCGAGAGCGTCCGTCCGCGTTGGACGTGCACCGCGTCGCGACCCGAAACACACCTGTGGCATTTCGGCTCACAGAGAAGGACAACGTCATTGCGTATCCTGTCCTCTCCTTCTGCAATTCGTGCGTTCGATTTTGTATTTTTGTTTTCACCAGTGCCCAGGATTACAGTGGTTTTCAGTGCAACAACAGTGAATGGTGTGTGATTGTTTTTACCTATTCCTTTTTCACCGATGATTTTATGAATGAACCATGTTGGGACCGGTTTTCGACCGGATGATTTAAATTAAAATGAAACCAGTCTGGATGGACCAAAACGCCGATTTCCGCCGATACGGGTTTCGCCGTGGGAGTAACGTTATACAGCCTCTTTTATAGCCTCCTTTTAATTCTTCTTTCTTAGGTAATGACGCTTTTTGAGTGGGAACGGAATATGGACTTTGAATGAATACGGAATGACGTTAATATCAAGTGACATTACTTTTGTTTTTGTACTTTTTTCAGGTGTTCAAATTAACTAAAATACATGGGTACTTAACTATGTTTTCAGTAGGTAGTATGGTAGATGACAACATCAAAAATAAATCATGACTTGTTTACTAAATTCCCCCCCTCCCCCCCCTACTGAAACCATAAATCCTTGGTTACCCGCTTTATTTTCCATTAGGGCTTTCCTTCTTAAGCTTATAATTATTATTTGTAAGAGTCCGATTGAGCTTGAATTTGATAGCCGGTGACAATATATCCTTTTGATATTTTGATGATGATCTGATGATGAACTTTGTAGGTGGAAACTACGTTCCAAGATCGTCTATTGTTTTAAATCGAATCGTAGCAAATGCGGTAGGTACGTACTTATTATACTTACCCACTCAAATATTTTTTTAAATTTGAAAACATGCTGTTTTGGGCGTTGGGGCGCTTAAAGACTTTTCAAATAAAAGCTCTTACCAAAAAGTTTTTACCTACATTAATGAAACGCTGAAAAACTACGACGAAATACTTAGCTTACGAAGTAACTAGTATCTCATCTGTGACTTAGCTATAGAAACAAAGTGTAGATTTGACAGATGATAAAAAGTAACTCAAGCCAACTGCCCTATTATTTATTATGAACAAAAACCTTTATTAAATGCGAGAATATTTTTTTCTTTTTTTGTAGCTTTGCCTCTTAGCGACCTTTCAAATCGAAGTTCTCTTTGAAGTTCCCTGATTTTGGTAGACCTTTTAAGGCAGTTTTATATTCAATTACTGGGAAACCTCATTGAGTTACCTTGTTTCAACCTTTTTACTGCTATCGTAGAACGTAGTCTCGGAGGGGCACTCGGCGAAAAGGAACGTTTCATGTACCTACCTACTCCAGTCACCGAAATCTGTTGAGATCAAATTAACCTAAGTAGGTACAAATGATCTTATATTCTTACTTCTGCCTCCGCTGTCAAAATTTTATTTGATCCGGATGTTTTGGTAGCAGAGTAGCATTTTTTAAATAATGTATTAAAATTTTATTTGATCCCGATGCTTTGGTAGCAGAGTAGCATTTTAATAAATAATGTATATTAAAATTTTATTTGATCCCGATGTTTTGGTAGCAGAGTAGCATTTCTGAAAATAATGTTTTCAAATATTATTTGGTTCTGTTGTTTTGGTAGCAGAGTTAGCATTTTTGAAAATAATGTTTTTTAATTTTATTTGATCCCGATATTATGGTAGTACAGTAGCATTTCGGAAAATAATGTTTTTAAATATTATTTGGTACCGTTGTTTTGGTAGCAGAGTAGCATTTTTGTAAATAATGGTTTGAAATTTTATTGGATCCCGATGTTTTGGTAGCAGAGTAGCATTTTTGAAAATAATATTTTGAAATTTTGATTTGATCCAATTTTTTGGTAGCAGATAATGAAAATAAATAAAATTATACATGAAAATGAATCGGGGCTTCCATACAAATAAATGTGTAAGGATTTTTTTTTCTGTATTGTAAAAAAAACGGTTAAAATACACATAAGATTGAAACTTGGGTGTGGTTATAGTACTTTTCCTAAAGTGAAACAACAAATTATTAAAAAAAACAGCGGTCTAGGGCGTGTCGGACTCGCGCAAAGTAGGGTTCGCGCAAAATATTTTTAAAAACAAAATTATGTTTACAGTTGGTAATAGAACATTTTGTATGGACATTTTTTGACAATTCTAACTGCAGACCTTAAGTTGGTCAACTATTTCTTCTAAAATAAGAATCCCTACTTAGCCGTGATAGTTTTTGTTTCAAATTTATTATACTATTTACAATGAATAAACAACAAAATATATATATACTAGAACAATGAACCTAAAACTAAAAACCTTAAAAAATATAATATGCCTAAAATATATTATTAAAAGTAGTCCCTTTAGGCAAGGTTCCGAAGATACTGGCAGCGTTCCCAACAATTACAATTTTTTTCGGATGTCCTGAAACAGCGGGTTAGCTTGTGGGGACACTTGACTCGAACAAAAATTATCACTTTAAAGCTTTATATTTCTCAAACTGATGCCTGAATCAAAAAATGGTTTAAGCAAACCGTCAGTTGTTTTGAAAAACCTATTTAAAGATACCATAAACGATAGGGTACGATAGCAAAAAAAAAATCCCCCATTTTTTACATGTAGGGGAGGTACCATAAAAATATTTTTTCCAAGATTTTTGTGTAACTTTGTCGGGTTAAATAATTTGTATAACCATGCCACATTACAGCTTTCTAGTATTAATTGTCTCTGAGCTAAGCCGCGCACAGACGGACAGACAGACATGGCGAATTGGCGAAAGTATAAGTTGACTTCGAAACACTAAAAATGATTTTTTTGTCACTCGCGTTGATGTCTTTTGTTTGTTATGTGAATAGGTATTATTGTCATAGTTGTGTAAGTAACTATTTAGTAATCTGTGGTTGTGTGGCGAGTTATGGTGCTACGAAACCCTCTTAGCGCGAGTTCGACTCGCACTTGACCGTTTTTATTTTACAGTATAAAACATTATACCTTCAAATGCAAAACACAAGCAGGATAATTGGGCATTCAAACATAGAAATCTGACTAAGCTCGTTGTCAAATTTAATAAAATGTCTTCTAATTTCTTGGCCTTAAAATAATTCTGTGACAAAATTGAGTCATTCAATAGGAAATGCCTTTTAAATTACTGAAGCAACTTTAAATGAATTTTTACTGCAAAGTTTCCATTTTAAAAGTGGTTTATGTTTATATGCAGTTGGGTTTTTGAATTTTAGTTAAATTGGTTAAGCACATTGTATGGTTAATATTTTTATAACTTACTATGGGTTCCTTATATCTTTTTGTGTCTGAGACAGCGTCCTTGAAGAAAGTTGTTTAGTATGGTGAGTAGGAGCCACAGATTCACCAATTTCATCTATTAACTTTACAATTTACGAGTAGGCACAATAACAACTACCTAACCGATACATTTGATTTCCTGTAGATATATATATTTTTATGTTTTTTTGATGTGAAACATCTATAGTCGCACGTAAAACCGATTTCTGGCGTGGCGACGCATGCCGTGGCGACGCGTCCCCACGCTATATGATGATATATAATATATAGCGGAGGATTTTGTGAAGCCCATTACCTCTTTATTCTTAGGAGAGATCCATTAAGTGATCTCAAAATAGGAGGCAGGGAGTCCTTAACAATTCCCCGAAAACAAATGAACATATCCAATAAATTTATGATTTAAAAATAAAAGGTGAAGTTTTGCGTGAGGGGGCAGGGTTCCAACCATATCTCAATAAAATCTTACGAAAATTTAAATTTGAAAATACCTCACGTAGTTAATATACCTCCCCTTATCCTTTATTGGTTAGTTGTCCCTATAGAATCTTGTTACTGAACTATCCTCTTAAGTCTAAATTAACCAAGCGGTGTGGTCCTTAGTTAAAATTTAAAGGACTTCCAGTTAAGTCGAGCGGATACTTAAACGGCTTTTACCTGGGTTTAAAAGAATTCAAGCAGTTTAGGCTCAAATAGCGGCGTGGGTAAGTAGTAAGCGTGTAAGTAGTAGTAGTAGTGGCGTGGACTTGGTTTTAGTATTTTCAACGGACTTCCAAAAAGAAGCAGGTTTTCAATTCGACTGTATATTTTTTGTATGTTTGTTACGCGATATCTTCGCAGATTGTGAATCTATTTCCATGATTCTTTTTTTATCGGTAGGTTATATTTCCAGGTTGGTTCCGTGTAAATTTTATCAAAATCGGTGTAGTACTTTTTTATAAAATTAACAAAACCCAAAAACAATAATGCAAAATTGTACTAAGTGGTTGCGATGGAAGTCGGTTTTTAAAAATCACAAAATGAGTAGGGTAATTCCGGGAGTGATGGCCTTAAATGTTTTGGCGACCTCTTGTGACTAAACTAAGACGATTAAAACTAAGATTTTGATTGAAAACAAAACTTTAATAATCCTTCTTACAAAAAATAATTGAAATCAGTCTTTAGATCAACATAATAAAGCCTCATAGGCGAAACAAAAAAAATCATGTTTGGCCATCTCTCCCGGCATGTCCGGGAGTGATGGCCTTAGGGCTAAGGGTGAGATGGCCAGTACTCCTTTTGCCTCTTCCCTTGCCTTTTCTTGAAATTTTAGCTTCATTCTGTTCTTTTTTCTTCCTGTTGCCACAGATGGAACACATATCGTCGAACTCTGTGCAATTCTCGTGCACCCACAGAAGACATATTGTGCACTGAAGCCAATCTTCGATAAGCTGTGTTTTATAATAGTTTTCGCCGCAGCCGCGGCAGTTGTCCTCTTCTTTTTCTTCATCGTCACTTTCATCATTGTAAATAATAACATCATCATCTTCTTCGCAACTACTTTCTGAGATCTTTCGAAGTGCCTTACGTTTTCTAACAGTCTTTTTTTCTTGTTTTATTTGTATCACAGGTTCTGACTTTATTTTCTTCTTGATTAGCTTTAAATTTTCTTGATTTTCTTTGTTGTCTTTCGCTTATAGACGTTTGGCATCTGTAAACATAGAATTCCATAAGATATGGGGCAGATCGATTAAGGGCCATCTGTCCCCGAAAAATTATAGCCATCTATCCCGATCGTCCGGGATAGATGGCCATATCGATTTAAAAAAGAACGGTGCAATCGATTCCAGTAATTTTGAGGTTATGTTGGAAAGAAGTTATCTCACTTTAAAATAATTCCATATAAACCGATGATTTCATTAAAATATATTGGTGACATGATGCAACGTCAAACCCTTAAACATTTGTAGATTAGTACGTTTTAAACAAAGCAGATTTTACTTACTTTTTCATTTTATTTGTGCAAATTTTTTTGTCCACATGTCACGCGCACCACAGAAGGAACCAAACTGAGCGATTACTGGCGCCATCTGACTGTTGGTTCTGGTATTTTTGTCGACTGGCCATCTCTCCCGTAAGGCCATCTCCCCCGGAATTACCCTACATTAATGACGCTCTGAAAAACTATGACGTAACGCCCTAGGTATTTCAATCATTTTTTTAAACACGCTTATATTAGCTTCACCTACATGTATGTATATTTGTACGTATGTTTGTATGTATGTGTGCAACCGACTCCTTTGCACTCGATTTTGACCCACTTTAAACGGACAGATTTAATTAAAACTTTGTATATTTACCAAGAATAAGTGACAATATAATTATTTCATAAGTTTATCTCATTATCCTGAACTAAAAATTAAATATAGTTTAAAAAAACTAAATACACGCTTTTAAAGCATATCAAACTAAAAAGTGAAAAATAATTCTTAATATAAGCTGAAAACAATAATGAACGAAAAACACTACTTAGTATTATTGTGAAAAATGCGTGGGGCGCTTTGTGCCATATTTTTCGTTATCAATATACCCTTTTTTTAGAACAAATGTCAATTTTGACAGATGACAAGAAGTGATTCCCTTATAGTCATCCCTAACTACCTCATGTATTAGGACTATTCCGATTTCTGTGATTAGGACTTACATGATGTGTATACTTATGTCAGCGTGTAATACATCTAACACTACAATGTTATACCAAAATACAATTTCACATAATACTGTCCTAGTTCCAATACGATATTACTTTGGCTTTCGCCATAACCGACAAAGTTAATTCGTACTATCTCTCTCCCTTCTCGGTCCAATTTATTTCTTCTTTTATTTGTCCCTTCTTGGGTTCATTTATGAAATTGTCCTATTGGCAATCAACGGCCATCTTTGTTTCCTATTATTTCATATATTTATTTGTGAAATGGTTTTATTCTGAGTTGTAACCACAAACTTGAAAAATTCATGTATCTATTGCATTGTATTTATAAAAGATCGTGTATTGTATCAATTGCATTGTATTAAATTTATTGTACTTGAACATTAGTATCGTTAAAGTTATTATATCTTTTTAACTGACTTTAAAAAAGGAGGTGGTTTCTCAATTCGACTATTTTGAAGTTGAGCTGATGAACTACGGAGGTGGAATTAAGGTCCCAGGATCGTCATTATTTTCAATCAAATCATAAGAAATACTGTAACTCTAAGCGCGGCTTTTTTAAAATTTGAAATCCAGAAATAAATATAGTTAATTATTTTATCTTACTATTTTATCTTTTGGCACACTGAACTTAAAAACTCTTTTCAAATAAAAGATTATACCTAAAAGTTTTTCGATTTTTCGAAATGAGCTTATTTTATTATATATCTTGTCTTCCATAGCTAACGTTTTGTCAAATTTTTGCCTCATAACTATTTGAGATAACATTAGATTAGATTCTGTTTGTTATTCCGTGGCGATATTAATATCAAAACCGGCCAAGTACGAGTCGGATCCGCTCACGTAGGGTTACGTAGCACCATTTTCATGGTCCTATAGTTGTGTTGTATTTCTATATTTGTTATCTTTAGCGCAAGCACGACTTAAAATTGGCCTGTTTCTAAAATGTGTTGTTTTATTCTATAATATATAATTTTCAAACTTGGTGTCACTATAATACAAACGTAAAATAGAGCAAAAACAAAAAAAAACCTTAATAAGTACTTAATTACATTTTTGTGTATAAACCCTCATTAGTTATTTGCTTTTTTATGTTTTATTTTCGTTACAAATTCCGCCACAATAATACAATAATTACTTATGCTGTAAAAGTTTTAATCGGCTATAACGGCTTAAAAGGTATAAGCCTTTTAAAGGTCAGATTGGCAGACAGACAGCGTAAGCTTAGTAATTGGGTTCTGTTTTTAACTTTTTTTTATTTACAATTGGTAATCCTTTATTGGCATCATCTCACCTGATAGTACGTGACGATGATATCGAAGATGGAAGCGGGCTTACCAAGATTCTCCCCCACGCAATGGAAAACTGGCTATCTCATCTTCAAGCCGGAACATATCAATGTTGTTAACACTGATGTTTGGCGGCAACACCTAGATATGTGATAGATAGGTGGTAGCTAGTCAGGCGGGCTTAGAAAATGCCCTACCACCAACCAAACCGAGTCTTACAAGTCAACCCCACCGGGAATCGAACCCGCGACCTCCTGGTGTGAAGCGAATGGACTAACCATTACGCCACGGAGGCGGTTAAATCCCTAGTAAAATAGTGAATAGGTATTAGATACGCATCATGATTTCGTAAAGCATACCAATTTTATATGTCCTTATCATGTAGGTAATCTGATATCTTGTTTCAATAAATAACATCACATTTGACAAAAGCCAGATCTGCATTGTTTCAACTAATTGATGTTTGATAGTGGTAACGCCCCCTTTCAACCGACTTAAAAAAAACGAGGAGGTACTCAATTCAGTTGTATATTTTAAATTCTTTTTTACCTCAAAACTCCGTCATTTATTATTCTCCTCGTTATATTTTATTATTATGTTTCTATTATTTTTAATTTTTTTTTAAATGACTGTGTTTGTAAAGGCCAAAATTAAAGGGCAGAGATCAACATTAGGTACCTAGACCTATTTTTTATCTCATAAAATGCATTAGTTTACGAGACATCTGGGAAAAACTTAAGTTTGTTTGTTTCTTACTCTTTCATACTCAAACTATCGAACCTATTTAGCTGAAAATTGAAGTAGAGCTAAAAAGTAAATGGCGGAGAATACCTTGTATCCCGGAAACATCTATAGAACCCTCAATCTGATCTTTTTCCACTCTCTCAATCCGCTTGCGGCTCGCGCACCGTTTATCCTCCAATACAGTCGTAAAAGCGACGTCATGCAGATGAAGCCGCAGCAAAAGCTAGTGCAGCATATGTAATAATCCATCAGACAAATGTAATAATTTGCGTACATTTACACGGATTGTTGCCCAGAGGGAATGCTCGATCATATGATTTTATCATATCTGTAGTGATTCTTCATTCTTCTTCACGTAGGTTAGCTGGAGATACACAAGATGGATGAGCAAGAGAGCCATGAACGCACTGTAATTATTGTATATTATTATATTTATTCTGTTAATAAAGCAGTAGACTTATGTAAGAAAAAAGCTGCTGTTATGGCTGGTTTACACGGTGCAAGCTACTGGCGTTGATAGTAGACAGCTACTGCTACTTTGTACTCGTTGACAGTAGCTTGACTCGCCTCACCCGGTGACACGAGTGCGAGCTGCTGGCATGACAGTAGAAAGCTACTGCAGCAAGCTGCTGCTTGTGGTGTGGTGGAGGAAGGCGAGTGGCGAGTAAAAACAAAAAATGATTTTTTTTTATTAAAAATTTGAGTGCGTTTGGCTGCACCTCACCTGATGGTAAGTGCCGATGCAGCCGAGGATGTAACACGCAAGCTCAAATAGTGCCTATTCACTCTCGTCTTGAAGATTCCTGTAGTAATGTATGTTGTAGTAACTCGAAAGCGAGCTACTGACCGACTCGCTCATGACAGTCACTCGCACGATGCGGTCACACGGTGCGAATAGCTGCACTGCAGTAACTCGCCTCGCCAGCTTGCACGCTGGCTCCGTACCGTGTAAACCAGCCATTAGAATCGCATACAGTATACTTTTCTTATTCTTCGATTCATTTGGATCCCCTGGCTTGATCCACCGGTGGATTGAAATGCACTCTTGAGTTCACAGGGTTCACTACCCCTATATTGAAATCCTTTTAATACGCACTAGTGTTTATTAATCCCTTGATAACAACCCATTATCATCCCCACTTCTGGGCACATCCGAACTGGTTAAAATCGCATACAATATACTTTTCTTATCCCTCGATTCATTTGGATCCCCTGGCTTGATCCACCGGTGGATTGAAATGCACTATTGAGTTCACAGGGTTCACCCCTATATTGAAATCCTTTTAATACGCACTAGTGTTTATTAATCCCTTGATAACAACCCATAATCATCCCCACTGCTGGGCACATCCGAACTGGTTAAAATCTCATACAATATACTTTTCTTATCCCTCGATTCATTTGGATCCCCGGGCTTGATCCACTGGTGGATTGAAATGCACTCTTGAGTTCACAGGGTTCACCCCTATATTGAAATCCTTTTAATACGCACTAGTGTTTATTGATCCCTTGATAACAACCCATAAACATCCCCACTGCTGGGGCACATCCAAACTGGTTAAAATCGCATACAATAAACTTTTCTTATCCCTCGATTCATTTGGATCCCCGGCTTGATCCACCGGTGGATTGAAATGCACTCTTGAGTTCACAGGGTTCACTCCTATATTGAAATCCTTTTAATACGTACTAGTGTTTATTGATCTCTTGATAACAACCCATAAACATCCCCACTGCTGGGGCACATCCAAAGTGGTTAAAATCGCATACAATAAACTTTTCATATCCCTCGATTCATTTGGATCCCCGGCCTTGATCCACTGAAATGGTCGAGAAAAATGCCACTAACAGTCAAACCCATCCAGAGTAAGACCGTGTTTCAGTTCAGTTTATCTGCGTGATCGACCCAACCTTGCAAGTTGCACTGAGCTACGACTGTTTCTATTTGTAGATCCATAAGAGGTGTGTTTTCATGGGACCATGACTGCTTGATATCATACCTAAGACAAAGTATATATATTAGTACTAACCTAAGAGCAGGCTCCCAAAATAAGTGCATTTTTGCTGGAACATGTTGAGTCACCCGCAAGCTTGATGAATGTGAAAACTACACATCTGATTCTTTGTAACCTTTTCTTTGGTATGGCTAAAACAAAAACACGATTTATTGGTTTTCGCTCGATACTTTTTATTTTGTAAAACTATACGTAGTTTTCAGAGATTATTAGATTTTTCTCCTACATTACATAAGAGGCACAAGAAATTAATACCAATAATAAGATAATAAAGGTATTGATAAAACGGCTAAGACGAAATTTTCCAAAATTTTTTAGTAAGCCCGCAACAAACGAAAATGTGCATTTACGCTCGAAGTAAAGGACGTAACTCGCAATTCAACTGTAAATCTGATTTCATAAGGTGTCGGGTTGTTCGCCAGTGCTGCGCTGGGAGCCTGCTCTTGACTTCTTGACTTGTAAAGTTAGTGCGCTTTGTCGGCGTTTATTCAATGACATAAGGACTTCATTGGCTGCAAAGTTTACAAATTTTTCTGTAAAAGTATCTCATAGTATTGACAATGATAGCAAGCTTTTTTTTAAAAAAATATTCATTATATTAAGTATCATATTATTTTCAGTTATCAGCCTCAATCAAATTAAAATTTCAAATTTTAGCTAATTCACCCAATCCACCCACGTTATCAAAACAAGTTTCATTCTTAATTCATTTTTAGTTATTCATTTATACATTATTATAATTATTATTAGTGTCGAATGTGCCTTTAATTACTTTAATAATAGTATTTCCATTTTATGGCATATCTTTATGGTATTTCTAGGCCTACACAATTTTTATCCGCACAATTATCTATAATTATATTGTTTTTGTTTCGTATATGTCATTGCGTGGGAATATAGGAATAGGCCCATCTATAGAAACTATCAGCGTCGGTGGCGTAATGGCAAGGGCTGCTACCTCCTGTCCGAGAGGTCGTGGTTCGAACCCTGCCACGTAGCAATGTGTTTTCGCATTTCGATTTCATATGTACGTTTATCCGACGCTCTTACGGTGAAGGAAAACATCGTGAGGAAACCTGCACACGCCTGCGAAAAAACTCGAAGGTTGTGTTGGAAGTCGACCAAACCGCACTGGGGCGGCGTGGTAGACTAAGGCCCGATCGCCCTAATTCAGGGTAGGTTCGAGCCCCTCGGTGGGGACGTATATGAGCTGATAAGATGAAGAAGATCTTGATTATGCAATAATGTTCTTTGATTCATATCATAACACAACGTCATCTCTGCAACTAGCATCATTGTTCTCAATGGCTTCTTTATGAATAGGTAGGCACGGTCTGTTGTTTTGTCAATCACTTTTTGTTTGTTTGTTGTATTTATTTTCTTTCTTTGTTATTACCCGACTCCCCAAGGAGAGATTTGTTTTCCGGCTGTACATATGTACGTATTTATATCTGTTTCTTCGGTTGAGCCTATAGCCAATTTAAGATATTAGTACTAACATACAGTATGGGCACTCCCTGCCGCTCTCTGGATTGCGACCTCACCCCCTCGTTACCCAGATTGATACACATGTCGAACGTATTACGCCGCCATTTTGTTTGTTCCGTCATTCGTTTTTTGAAATGTCATTTCTGGCCCGTTGTATGAAGTGTCCCCAGGGTGTGCCTATAGCCTAAACGACTTGATGGACTTTGGAGTGCAAGGTGTCCTTACATTCGTCTTGATCTCCTAAGATAGTTTTTATGTAGTCGAGTATTTATTTTTTAGTTAAATTGGTTGGGTTATTATTAGATTACCAAAACTCGTCAACATTTCTTTTTCTCGAATAAATTTTAAATTAATAATTAAGTTTTTTTTTTTTAAAAAAACTACAGTATCTTAGGATTAAGACATTCCCTCTCGTATATCTACCAGATACGCTAAACTACCAGGTTTATGATACAGCGTCCACACTCACCGACAGCAAGGTCATATAGTGAGGGCCGCTATTCCTGCCAACACCATAAGGTGAAGACAAGGACTAGTTTCTGTAGGTCTTGCCGCCAAGACGCTTGTCCTTAGGATTAGGACAATGAAAAATCTTTTTTTGACAATTTTGTGACAACACCGACAGTGGGTGTCGTAAGAGACGATGTAAACCGAAGCATGGGCAGCAGCGGCGTACTTTTCGCGTACTCTGCCACCCCCTTCCCCCAACTCGGGGTGACGGGGGGGACGGGGGGCTATGTCCAGCGCTGGACGTCTTTCAGCTGATGTGATAATGTTAAAGCAAGCTGATTAGTAGTAGCTTACACCATTTTTTCTAGTTGTAAGTAATTACATCCCCACAATTGCGAGTCTTGCTGATGTTTGTAAAGTTGTTCCTTTCCCTCTAATATGGTTGATAGGACCTATGGCTGACTCTCGCGTTATATTCGTGACCGGGTGCTGTCCGTGTGAAGTGGCCTATTCTTTTCAAAGGCATTAATGACATTCAATAATTTGTATATATATCTTTTCGTGTCATATTGTTCTCATGTTCTAATGACAAAATCAATCTGGTTTAGATCAAGTATTGAATTTTAACGTTATTAACTAGTTTATTTATTGATTCTTCACAAATGACATTGTTATTATTATTTTATGACTATCAGAAAGAGTGTGATTGGCACCTATTTTGAATAAATATATTGAATTGAAGTGTTGTTATTATAATCGACTCATTCAATTAAAAAAAAATGCAGAAAAATTCGTTAGTATGAGAGGCGAGTTATGTTAAGGCTCCTTTAAACCTGAAGGATTTTGAGAGCTAAAAGTCTCAAAAGCTTACCTATAATAAATTTTAAACCTAAAATTTGCTCCGACGCAAAAACTTTACCTGCTTTTTCATGATTTTATCGCTGACATCAAACTTTTAATGCTCGGATTTGTTTTCTCCTATAAAACAAAGTTTTTTTTTTGCGTAGGAAGCCGATGTTCACTCACATATGCTAATCAGGTTCGATGCCTTTTTAAGACGAGGCACAGCCACACTGTCTGATTGGTAAGTTATTTATAACTTTTTGTATCTTTTGACTTTTCTCAATTGTCAATCCATCTCCCTATGTTTAAGCACACTTTTCAACCGACTTCCAAAACGGAGGAGATTCTCAATTCGACTGTATGTTTTTTTTTATGTGTGTTACCTCAGAACTTTTGACGGGGTGAACCGATTTTTATGATTCTTTATTTATTTGAAAGCTAGTGCTTCCCGTTTGGTTTCATATAAATTTTATCAAAATCGGTGGGGTACTTTATTAGAAAATTAACAAAAACCAAAAATAATAATGCATAAATGTACTAAGTTGTTGCGATGGAAGTCGGTTTTTTAACGTGTTTAGCGTTTTCAATTATATTAGCTTACCTTGTATGTAAGCAAGTATGTAACTAACTATTTAAAAATCTAGGTTTTCGATTGTTTTCTACTGTTTTAACATTGTTCATGGTGAGTCTAGGACCCAATTTTAGCACCGCAAATAATATTTTTATTATTGCACTAGCTTTTGCCAGCGGCTTCGTTCGCGTGAACGAACATAGTTTCTTTGCCTGTCTTCGAGGGTGCGCAGTGCGCGAGCCGCAAGTGGCTCGCGAGTGTAGAAATAAGAGCCTTTATGTTAATCCAGGTCCTTATCTGTCTACCTACCAAATTTCACCCAGATACGTTTAGTAATTTTTGCGTGAAAGAGTAACAAATCTCCATACATACATACAAACTTTCACATTTATAATACATATTAGTAGGATGTATTCTTTTCTCTTATTTTTACCTGGTTGCCCAAATGGGAGGGATAATGTTTTAATTGGTCTTTTTACTTGGACCATTTTGTTTATTGTGGGAAATTATCAATTATCAATTTATAATTTGAGAAGTCTATGATGTAGTTCAGATGATACATACATAATCTAGTACCATCGAGCTGATCTTCAATCTTGATGATGATGTCGGAGAGTAAGCATTTTGAGCTTTTTTGAATCGTTGTGAGATGCACTTTGGCCTTAATAAGGTCCTTACTTAGAGTTCAGTTCACGCACTGGGCCCGCGTGGTCGACTAAAGCCCGATCACCCTAATTCAGGGTAGGCTCGAGCCTCTCGGTGGGGACGTATATATGAGCTGATGTGTGATGATGATGATACATACTTTATATGGCCAAAGGAGCTACTAATAGGCCTTAATTCGTTATTAGCTTAAAGTTTGGGAAGTATAAAGGTAACGTCCTTACCTAACCTTAAAAAGCCATGTTTGGCCTAAGTACGATAATTGGTTTTCAAGCGTGTTTTTTTTTTCATTAGGTGGTTGTGTTGTGTATAAGGAGATTATTAACCAGACTACCCTAGGGTATCAATTTTTTTTTGTCAATTTTGCGAGGAAATTTTAGATTCGTCTTAATCCCTTGAATGTCACAGGCTACATACTAAATAGCGTTTTTTTTCACACGATCACCCGCTGGGCTAATCTGAAGATTTCCCGAAAGTTTCATCGTAATCTTTTTGTTCTTTTTTTATTCTTCACTTTTATTTATTTTTACACGGCTACCCACAAAAAAGGGGTATATTGTTTTTTGGTCTAATAAATGTATGTATGTTTCTTTATTCCACGATATCTTATAAACGGCTTGATGGATTTAAGGTTGCGAGGTATCATTAGATTCGTCTCGATCGCGTGAGTGACATAGAATAATTTTACCCGACTTTCCAAAAAAAAAACAGGGGTAATGTTTTTTTTTGCTGTTGTATTTCTATAAATTTTTTTATTCAAAGTTATTACAAGTTTATCTTATTAGTACTTATTCCTTTCTATTTTTTAATTTATACCTTATTTTTTCTTTTGAAAGATATCTGCATATACCTCTGATTAAACTTATCTTCACGACGACGTCTAAATGACAACAGAATGTAATCCCATCAAGTCAAGACGCATCGAAACAAGTTGCCTATAACACGATTTGTATCTAGCAAGTCTCACAGATTAAAAATAAAGGCATACGATCTTTTTGGACCGGTTTTGAGCTCGTATAAGGCTTCCACATCCGGTGGCTGTAGACCCTACTGTTACTTTTTTATTTTGTTAGCTTGTTTTTAATCTAAGGTTATTGATTTATTCGGCTTGATATGCTCTTGACTTTCCCACGAGAGTGTAAATCCATTTGCAATTTAATTACTGGTTAATTTAGTAGTTCGGCTAATTAAAATGTTGTTGGTTCTTTGGATTATTTTATTAATTACGCTTGTAAAGTGGGATCATTATTTTTGTAGTTCCGTATCTTAAAAGGAAAAAAAGGATTCTTATAGAATCACTTTGTTTTTCGTCTGCCTGTCTGTCTGTCAATACCCTTTTTTCTCAAAACCGTGTGGAGGTCATCAAGTTGAAATTAATATCAAATACTAAGGTATGCTATTGAAACTAGAAAAAAAATCAAGTTTCTAAGTCAAAGAAATAAAAAGGTACGCCAATTTTAAGGCCATTTACGGCCACATATTTTGATATTCGCCTAAATCAAAACCTATGGGGTATTGACCTAGAATCATGAAATTTGGCAAGAAGCAAGGTCTCACAGCATAAGTAAAGGGAAAAACGAAAATCGATAATTTGTATTATCATATCACATTAAAAAAGTAAAAACGGAAAACGTAGCGTAAGCAGGCGTCCTACGCGGTTGACCGACGACCTGGTGAAGATCGCGGGAAGCTGACGATGGATGCGGGCAGCGCAGGATTGGTCGTCGTGGAAATCCTTGGGAGAGGCCTTTGTCCACCAGTGGTATATTGTTTGCGAACATAAACTTACATTTGCATTTATATTTATTCAAAATGTTTTTCAAAAACAAAGTTAAGTTCTTTTCTTTTTCAATAATATTGTTGTAATCGTTAATGTTTTGTAGGGTTTCGTGCCCAAAGATATTTTGGTGCGCGAGACCAACTCGTACTTGGCCGTTTTTTTTTGCAGTCAATATTTTTATAAGTATGTCCCTAAAATTATAATTTCATTTAAATTATTTTAACTGTCACTGGATTGCGAAATCTCTATCCGACAAAAGAGTTTGGTTATCTGCCTAGGAGATGTTTTTTGCGCTAATTATGGATCCCAAAACGTTACAGTAACTATTTTTAAAAGAGTAAAGTATGTACCCACAGAGCGAAACCGGGGCGCACGTGCTTACTACATATTCGCGTTGGTCTATCTTTATTATATTTTTAATATCTCCCCAACGATTGTGGAATTATCTCATATAACGTTAGTTATTTAATTTGAAGTGCGGTGTTTTAATTTACTTATGGATATTCAATTTCATTTGATTATATTTTAATTTTTATTGTATTTATATCTTTTTTGTTTGTTATTACAGAATACAAAAAGGCTGCGCTTTTAATAGGTACTTACCTACCAAGAGCTTTTAATTAAAACTTAACATACAATTGGTACTTACCTAAATTTTTTGCTGGACTTCAGAAGTTTCCCCCTATTTCTAAGGTTCTGTTCCTAAAGGGTGCCAACGGGACCCTATTATTTTACGCTTCTAAGTCCGTTTGTTTAAATTCTCAGAGTCTACTGTAACAATTAGGCGTTTGTAGGTATTTATAAAGTTTATTTCGACAATAACTCGAGTATCGTTGATCGGAACGTCGTGAAATTAATTATCGCATTAATGAAATTAAAAAAAATAGTTTGAATATGAGCCAAATCGGTTAAGGGGTTGCCGAGATATAGGGGTTTTAAATGTTAAAACACCACTAGATGGCGCTGGACGTATCCTATATCTTTTTTTAAAAACAAGTTGGTGAGTTTACAGTTCGGAGCGAACCACTAGTAATAAAGTTTTCACGAAGTAATAATGTGTTATTATGGCATATATCAGCTCATATACGTCCCCACCGAGGGGCTCGAGCCTACCCTGAATCAGGGCGATTAGGCCTTAGTCGACCACGCCGGCCCAGTGCGGGTTGGTCGACTTCACACACAACCTTCGAGTTTCTTCGCAGGCCTGTGCAGGTTTCCTCACGATGTTTTCCTTCACCGTTAAAGCAATCGGTAATGATATGTACGTATACGTTTTTGAAAAACTCATTGGTACATTGGCCGTCCAGATTTGAACCCGGTACCTCTGGTTAGATGGACCGAGTCGTTACCGGTTGAGCCACCGACGCTTCATTAATAAATAATAATTAATTTTGGCATATTTCTTTACAAATATTAAAAATAAAATAATAGGTGTGGTAAAAGAAATGTGTTTTTTGAAGGTTTTTTTTTTGTTTTGCTTTGTCGTAAAAATGATCATTTTATTACATACAAGCCTTAAACTTTTTGTGATTGATTATAGCGTAAAACAACAAATTAAAAACCGGCTAAGTGTGGTTTGTACGAAAGATTAAAAAAAAAATTCTACTGTCGGTCTTGTTGATGTCTTTTGTATTTAAATGTCTTTTGTGTTTACTTGTTTAGGATTCTGTTCCCAAAACTGTGGTGGTACGGAACCCTCGGTGCATAAGTCCGACTCGCACTTGGCCGAGTTTTTTTTTCGTAGGTAGGTAGATATTCCTTTTTAGTCAGTGTTTGCGATTCTTACAAGCCTTCAAGGCGAGAGTGAATAGCCATTATTTGAGTTTTAGTGTACCTAACATCCTCGACAGCATCATCACTTTCTGTCAGGTAGGTTACAGACAAACGCAATAAAAATTATTAGTAAAAAAAAAGGTAATTTTTCCGAAATATACAAATATTAAAATAAAACAGAGAATGGCCGTTAGTTGCCATTGCCAAATAGAAAACAAGCTTAAAACTAATTAACTTCTAAATTCAAATTTGAATAAACATAATTTCTACACACACAAAGTCGTCTCTCCCACGTAGCAAGCAATGTGCTTTCCATATTTAGTACACAGATGTGATGGAGCCATATCTTATATCGTAAATATACAACGTATACACATACGTGTGCCACATTTGTATATCGCATGCTTGTATCTCATACAGTGCTATAAACGTTTTTTGCTGACTTATTCCGTTTTAATACCGTTTTTAAGTTTGCCGCTAGATTTTTTTACTCGACTGCCCATTACAGAGGGTTATGTTTTCCGGGTGTATGTATGTATATATGTCTGTTTCTTTGGCCGAGCCTGTAGCCTAAACGGCTTAATTGATTTTGGTGTATGAGGTTTCGTTAGATACGTCTTGATTCCGTAGGTGATGTAGGATTCATTTTTACCCGACTTCAAAAAAAGAAAAGTCATGTTTTATGCAAGCGAGTTTTTAATTAAATTGGTTAGGTTATTTGCCGATGTATTCCATTTTATGACCGTTTTCAAATTTACCGCTAGATTTTTTTTAAATGGAAGAAAAAATACTTTATTTTTTTTATTTTTTATATTTATTTATTGAAATTACAGCTTTAAATCTACAGTAATCAAACCTTAGAAAATGCATATGCCAATAAATTTCAAATTCTTAAAATTAACATAATTATTCTAATCTATCTATCCGCGTGCAATCGACTACATCAGATGTGTTACATTTTATGCCTGATGAAAGTGTATAATATGTCGCCGGTATATTGTCAAAACCGTGATATCACAATTTCACTAGGTACACTAAATTTAGTAAGATTATAATATTACGGTATTAATTGTCAATCGGCTTACAATTTCACGCCCTTTTCTAGATTATCCGAATAAAACCGATCATTTATTTTTCTGCGAAGCATTCTGCTACCCAGGATATTTTGACTGTTTTAATCAATCAAACCTGACCGAACCTAACATCGCTCGCATCGCTCGCTCATTTATTTATTGTTATTCACTTGGCTTAGTGTTATTTTAATGTTACTAGTAAGATTACAACGACACTTGTGAAATTGTAAGCAGTATGTTACGGTTCACAATCTTTCGACATTTCACAATCTCGCGAGATAGATCCCGTTAGATTATAATGCAATTTTACGGTGACATAATATGTGTACTAATTAGTATTTATGGTTTAACTCTTGTTACCTGTCAGATGTATCCTAATAGATATCAAAACATAGGTAGGTATACTCAATCATGTTTGTTTACCCAATGTTCTACGCTGTATTTGTTTTGTTAGTGTTTCTTTGTTTGTCAATATTGATTAATGTTTGTATTGTAATAAACCATTTGTGTAACGATTCGGTATTCAATTTTAAGTAGGAACATTTACGTCACTTTCTGTGTTGACGTAATTTTACAAGCTTTTATTTTACAAGCTTTTATTTTACAAGCTTTTATTTAACTTGCAATGTATGTATGGTTGTTCGGGTGAAATCTTGCAATTTAAATTTGATCCATTTCCCGGTTTCCGATTGAGCTAAAATTTTGCATGCTGTACATCGCATGACAACTGGGGTCAATTGTAAGACTTGGTTTGGTTGGTGGTAGGGCATTTTCTAAGCCCGCCTGGCTAGCTACCACCATCTTATCTAAGTCTTGCCGCCAAATATCAATGTTGATATCATTGGTGTGTTCCGGCATGAAGATAAGATAGCCAGTTTCCCATGGCGTTGGGGAATCTTGGTAAGCCCGCTTCCATCTTCGGCAACATCGTCACTTACCACCAGGTGAGATGTTGTCAAGGGTTTACCAATTGTGAATAAAAAAAAATGCAATAATAAAAGCTTGTACATAAAAGTTTTTAGGTTATTCGAAATTATTTGCACTTGCAATGGTCGTGTAAGTAAGTCCGCTTCAAATCTTACGATTTTAAAACAACTACCAGGGGTCCGATTCAACTGAAATTTAGTATGAAGCCGTATTCCCGGTAACAATAGATCCTCTTGGTATTTCGAAGTTGATCTGATGATGAACTATGATGGTGGATCCAAGGACCCAGGATCGTCTACTGTTTTCAATCAAATCATAGGGGAATACTCTACCTCTCAGCCCAGCTTTTTGAAACTACGAATCAAGAACACTAAACTCAAAAACTCATTTTAAATAAAAGCTTGAACCTACATATTTTTTACTTTTGTGAATTAGGCCTATTAATGCTGATGTAAACTTCGTCACGCAAAGGGATTCAAAGGGATTAAAAGGATTTTAATTGAGTTTTATAAAAAGAAGAAAAAAAATCTATAAAAATACTTTAAAATTTTTGAATACCAGCCAACTTAAATTCATTTTATTATAAACGCTAATAAAAAGCTTGTAACACTAATTATACCCAGGACATTTAAATCCTAAGTGACACCAACATCAATTAGTGATTTCAGACACTTTATCAACAAGTCACTCGTCACCAAAACAACAAAAAAATATACAAGTAATCTTCGCAGTACAGTCAACTCCCTACATAAAAGGAACTGATTGTACCAGAACATAGTGAACTCCGTTGTTCTTTAATCTTGGTAAGCCCGCTTCCATTTTGCGGTATCATCGTCACTTACCACCAGGTGAGATGATGCCAAGGGCTTACTAATTGTGAATAAAATAAAAAAAACCTTTGTAACATTGCAAAATGAGGGCTTCGTCGACTTGGTATTTTTCGGAGCCCCGCGCGGCTCCCATTTTTCAGTGGCACCAGAAACGTAACCTTACCTTAATTTCGCAATCTTACGACAGCTGGATTTTGGCGAAAATCTAGATTTGGCTATTATCCTAGGACATACGTACAAAACTACAATCAGAGAAGATAACATGCTTTTATTCTCGAAGAAATAACCTAAATTAAAAACCCGACTGCATAAAAACACTATACGCTTGAACAGTCGGGTAAAAATATATCCTATAGACGAATGTAATGAACACCTCTGCACTTCCAAATCCATCAAGCCGTTTCGGCTACAGGCTCAGCTAAAGAAACAGACATACAGACATATACCTAAAAATCATTACCCTCCCTTTTGGGCAGTCGTGTAAAAAAAGATATACTGAACTATTTAGAAAAATAAAAAAATGCGGTATTTATCCATAGACATTTGAAATAGCCATTATTATTATTCAATTTTCATTGCATCATGAGTAGGTTGAAAGAGTCATTATTATTAGACGCTATAGGTCAAAATGATATATTTTATTACGCCTCGTAGGGTAAGACTCCCTATTCCGGTCAGCTTCCCTTTTATGTCAACCCCCACCCTCTATAACCGTAAATCATAAGATAATTTTATATTTTTTGATAATTAATATAACTTATTTCGTTTCGTTTTTTTTTTGAGATTTTTAAAACAGTTAAGTATATGTATAATTATTTCTTATTTTCGCTTTTACAGAAGTGTGACATAAAAGAGGCGACTGACCGGAATAGGGAGTCTTAGTCTTTCTGCATCCCCTATACAAATATTAAGGTTTAACCGTTTGCGGGAGATTAAAAAAATCTTACTCACTATTCCAGTCTTCATAAAAAGGTTACAACCCTTATATCATAATTACTGACAAACGCACAATCATAAGCGGGCTAATTGTTAGCTACTTAGGGGCGCTGAGTGTATCTGAAAAACACATTTGCAAGCCAAACATGTGGCTATTTTACGTTCTCACGGTATTTCACGACTGTAACTTGTCAGACGGTACTAAAAAAACAAACAAAATATATTTATACGCAGAAGTCGAACTCGTAAACTGTTTCGTCCAATGTTGTTACCATTGATGTTTGGCAGCAAGATTTAGATACCCTTCCACCAGCAAAACCAAGTCTTACAAAGTTACACCAGTATATTTGTAATAACATACAATACGGACACTCCCTGCCGCCTCTCTAGATTCCGACCTCACCTCCTCGTCACCCATATTGATACAAATTGTTTACAGTATGGTTCTCGAACATACGTTATTTCTCCGTGATTTACTTTGCTCCTTAGAAATGTCATTTCACGACCGTTTGTATGCAGTGTCCGGGGTGTGGTTAGACTCTGGCGGGAGTCGAACCCGCGACCGACTGATGTGAAGTTAACTTTTAATACTTAAAATTTACATCTTCGCGTAAAATTTAAGTCTTGTAAGGTAAAATATCGACAGAGTGAAACAAAATTGGTGTGTTAGTAAATGGCTCCTAATTGCATTATCCATATACAAGATGTAACAAAAATGGTTTTGGACCAGTTAACTGGAGCTTGTACTCGTCATACTAAACAGCTTTCTCCTGGGTATCCATACCTAATTCTCAAAATAAAAAAATACGAGTGTGCTTTAGACCACACGACTGAAGTAAAACTTCTCTAGCTCTATCTATATGTATGAAAGTAAATACTTAGTCTTCAGAAACTAATCAAATCTTTTTTGTCATATGGAGGTATAGACAGTTTATGAAAAGAGTTTTATTATCCTCTGAAAACGATCAATTTTTTTTATCTTATGTTTGTTTTGACCAGTTAACTGGAGCTTGTACTCGTCATACTAAACAGCTTTCTCCTGGGTATCCATACCTAATTCTCAAAATAAAAAAATACGAGTGTGCTTTAGACCACACGACTGAAGTAAAACTTCTCTAGCTCTATCTATATGTATGAAAGTAAATACTTAGTCTTCAGAAACTAATCAAATCTTTTTTGTCATATGGAGGTATAGACAGTTTATGAAAAGAGTTTTATTATCCTCTGAAAACGATCAATTTTTTTTATCTTATTATGTTTGTTTTGACCAAAGATATTGTTGCCTTGGCAACCGATATTGTTGGTAAAAAAAAAAAAAATAGTATCTCTCTTTCTATCTTCACTAATTTATATATCTCTCTCAACTTCCGTTCGCCTCGCCCGATTACACTTCCGTAACGCTCTTGTCACGCATCCACCAGCTTACTCCCCAAGTGAAGCGTGCGTAAAGAAGTTTTACTTCAAAAATTGTGTTGGAACATTTAACTAGGACTTCTATTCGTACACTGAACAACTTTCTTAAAAAAACCCATACCTAATTTAAAAAAAAGAATCGACTCCATAAATTAGTTTTTTTTCTGTAAATTGCATTATCTTTTAAAAATCAGCAAAATTAGCATAAGAAAACATTGATATAAAAACATACAAAGAAAAACAAAGACTGTACAAACGAACGGACAGACAGAAAGACGCATGATTGCCTCTCACAAACAATTTGCCGCCTACACGGTGTTTGTGTGTTTTTGGTCCAAGTGACTAGAGGCAGCGAGTACGTTAGGTTTGTACTATAAATCACAAAAGTTGTTGACAAAACTACTATGAAGAAATCTTGGGGATCTGATCATAATTGTTTGTCTAACAACGATTTCACAGATTTGAACATGAAACGTAGTTCGTAGAAGAGATGGCCGTTGAGGAAGTAAAGTTCTCTAGAGGCGACCGTTAGACGAGTACGTTAGATTTGTATTTAAAATCACAAAAGTTCTTGACAAAACTATTATGTAGAAATCTTGGGGAACTGATCATAATTCGATTTTACAGATTTGAACATTCAACATAGTTCGTAAAAGGGATGGCCGTTGAGGAAGTACAGTTATCGAATGGCGACCGCGCAACGTAAAACGTAGTGTAGGAACGCCTCCCATTCGGTGGACCGAAGACCTGATATGATGATGAGGAAAGGTGAAAATTTTATGATGCTGCGTACACATTTATTTAACCTTTAAGGTTTTCATTAATGTTGTTAACTTATAAGTGAATTTACTCAAAAATTAAAAGTACCATGAGTTGCTTTGACAAAAGGATGGAACGGCCGTGTTGTTTGTTCGTCTTTGCTCAACTAGATTTATTTTATTTCAATAAATTGCTTACTGAAGACAGTAAATCTGAATAAAATAACTAATAAAGGCAGCGGATTGTCTTATATTTTTTACTCATAATATTCTTTAATATGGATAAGACTCATAAGTAATTTGAAATCTATATTTGTATTTATCTTTCTATTTATTTATTTTACTAATCATTTAGTAAAAATTTAGACTTACATTCTAAAATAATGTAGCAAATGTGTATTCTAAATAATAGAAAACGCTAAACACGTTGAAAACCCGACTTCCAACGCAACAACTTAGTACAATTTTGCATTATTATTTTTTTTTTTGTTTGTTTGTTTGTTAGTAAACTCTTTATTGTACAACAAAATATACAATTACTTTTGGTAATTTTCCAATAAAGCACTACACCGATTTTGATAAAATTTATATGAAACCACATGGGAAGCACTAGCTATCAAATTAAAAAAGGATCATCAAAATTGGTTCACTCAGTCAAAAGTTCTAAAGGTAACAAACATGAAAAAATACAGACGAATTGAGAACCTCCTCCTTTGTGGAAGTCAGTTGATAGTATGTATTATGTCTCTCAAATTGTCCTCTTTCATTTTACTGAAATGAATTTCTGACTGAAAACAGTAAATTTAAAAGAGTAAATAGTAGCTATTTATTAACACAGCGGTTAATTTTATCTATAACTCATAATGTGCTTTTTTACACGCCTGTTACCGTTTGTATTTCATTTCTTTCTCTCTTACTGGTTTTTTGGCAGAAAACTCATGCAGAGTTAAGCGTACCATTTGTACATCTGAGTTTTTAATTTCAGTATTTCTCATTTACTGTGTCAAATTGTCAATAAACAATAAAATAAAATAAATAATAATCATCCTTTACTTATATTATAAATGTGAAAATTTGTATGTTTGTTACCTTTTCACACTTCAACACCTCGATTAATCTTGATTGAATTTGGCATGCAGGTAGTCTGTGTCACTGAAAACGACAAAGGCTACTTTTTATCCCGTGAAAATAGCATAGTCCGATGCAGTTCCTGAGGGAACTGGAAAAATACCAGGACTCCTTTTTTGGTTAATTTCTTTAATATCGCAACGGAACAATGTATTATTGTGATTTTTTGCACAGAGATGGTTGAGGGAGTGGGAAATGTCATAATTTACTAATTAGCATATTCTGACATAGTTCCCGAGGGATCTGGGGAAAACTAATTTCCACGCTCGCGCATGTCGGCGTCGCAACGGATCAACGAATTGATGTGATTTTTGTAGAATTGGTTGAGGGGGTGGGAAGTGACATAGACTACCTATCAGAATAGCACGATATAGTTCCTGAGGGTTCTGGTAAAACTCATACCCAGCGGCTCGCGCACCACTCACCCTCAAAGACATTCATAAAAACGATGTCCACGCGGACGAAGCTACGGGAAAAAGCTAGTAATCTATAATATGGATAAGACCTAACTTATTTCAAATCTATAAGTCTCTCAAATAGTCCTCAATCTGGGGGAGATTCATTTTAATTCAATAAATTGCTTACTGAAGACAGTAAAATATGAGTAAATGAAATAACGAATAAACAGAGCGGGTTGTCTATTCTATTACACTCATATAACATAATGTTTAACACTCAGGATAACACTCTTCAGTAATTCAAAACTCTATTAAATCTTTCAAATTGTCCCACACAATCTTAACTAGGCCTCGCGTGGGTTAAACCTAAGACAGTGTGTCGCAAACGAATCGAGTTTTTAAAGTAATCTCAACGACAAGGCGAGTGGGCTGTATGCTGGAAAGTTTAACTTCTCTATGAGCTAAGGTTTAAATTAGAAATCAATCTTTTCAAATTAGTTAGGACATTGGCCATGTATTCGAACCAGGGACCTTGTACAGGAGGGACGAATCGTCACCGTTGAGCCACCGATGCTTTTTACAAAGTTTTATTTAACTAGAAATATTTTTATGTATGTTAGTTGTCTTTAACAGACCAGTTATTTTTATGCTTAGAGACATAGGATATATTATCAGCCGACTGTCCAAAAAAGAGAGGTAATGTTTTTTATGCAGTCGGGTTCCTAATTTTAATTAAGTAAATTGGTTAGTTTATTAGTTACTAGATGTGGCCGCGACTTCGTCCGCGTGGAGGTTTTTAATGTTCCCACAGGAACTCTTGAATTATCCGGGATAAAAAGTATCCTATAGGTTAACCCGGGGTATAGGAAACCACCATACAAAATTTCATCAAAATCGGCTTGGTAGTTTTTGCGTGATGCGCGAACATTCAGACAGAATAAAATTCCAAAAGTTGTTGTTTTGTCCTCTATAACGTTAGTAATGTCCACCACAGTTATTATTTTCCAAAAATATTTCATGTACAGACACGGCCCTGTTACAGTTTTATTATATGTAATTACTTATAGATAAATGATATCTTTTCAATGCGTTGATGTTTCTTTGTAAACATTTACTCCATCAATTGTATTTTAAATCGATCACCTGTAATATTTTCCATTTTTTGGAACAGCACAACGGATACCTAATACCTATCCATCGTCAGCCATCTTGCAAATGAGGTGTTTTGACGTTTTCCGTCAGATGACAAATGAATAAGCTGACGCGCGAAAAAAGAAACCTACGCGTTAAGTGATCGCAAGCTTCTTAAGGCCTTAAGATAGGTCAAATGACAATATTCAATTTTATTCAAATTATTGAAAGACTGTGTAAAGCTATGATGGAAGAAATATACCTACTTAAAGCACAGATGAGAAACTAATTACTTCGTAACAGATATTGCACTTCCTTGTAAAACGAAAATACCTACGCATTTATTTACCTACTCCTTCCCACTGTCAGACAATACACGGAAACATGGGTATTAAGGCGCTAGACTTAGCGGTCATAACTGCGTACACGGGCGGCACGTATCAACCTGCTCGGACTGAGGCATCTTAAAGCCTTAATACTAATTTTACTGTCAAAGTGTATTTTTGATACCATAGACCTTCGTCGTAGGTCCGAGGGATTAATTTAAACTTAAAACCTACTTGTACCCTTTCTATAGAAAAAGGGTCAGATTATAAGTAAAAAATGAAAATTTTAAAACGGCAGTGTGCCTCGACACAGCTCAACCCTATTTTTAGGGTCCCGTACCTAAAGGGTAAAAACGGGACCCTATTACTAAGACTTCGCTCTCCGTCCGTCTGTCTGTCACCAGTCTGTATTTCATGAACAGTAGACAGTTGAAATTTTCACAGACGATGTCTGTCTGTCTGTCCGTCCATCTGTAACCAGGCTGTATTTCATGAACCGTGATAGCTAGACAGTTGAAAATTTCACAGATGATGTGAACTTAGGAAAAGTGAAAAGTAAATATGTGACGAGGGGGTGAGGTCGCAATCTAGAGAGCGGCAGGGAGTGTCCATACTGTATGTTAGTACTAAATATATATTCTTTGCTACAGGTACAATATATGCTTTTAAGAAGCTGTAAATATTTTATGTACGTATCAATAAAGACTACGGCTTATACAGGATGTAACAAAATTGGTGTAGAAACCGTTGACTAGGGCTGTCTCTACCCATCATACTAAACAACTTTTCTCTTCATATAAATCGATCAGCTTGTAACTAATTTTGTGCATTTTTAACAGACTTCAATTAAGGAGGAGGTTTTCAACTCGACTAAGTTTTTTTTCTATGTTTGTTATCTTCGCAGGTTGTGAGCCGATTTTTATGTTTTTTTATTTTATTTTATAGGGTACGTTTTCAGCGCCTATATTAACCGCCTCCGTGGCGTAATGGTTCGTCCATTCGCTTCACACCAGGAGGCCGAGGGTTTGATACCGGCGGGGTCAACTTTGTAAGACTCGGTTTGGTTGGTGGTAGGGCATTTTCATAGGTCGCCTGGCTAGCTACCACCATTTTATCTAAGTCTTGCCGCCAAACATTAATGCCAACAATATTGATGTGTTCCGGCTTGAAGATAAGATAGCCAGTTCCCCATTGCGTTGGGGAATCTTGGTAAATCCGCTTTCATCTTCGGCATCATTGTCACTTACCATCAGGTGCGATGATGCCAAGGGCTTACCAATTGTGAATTAAAATAAAAAAAATTCGTTCATAAATTTTTTAGAAAATCAATAAATACCAAACAATGTATCAAAACTTTACTTGGTTCTTGCGATTGAAGTCGATTTTTTAACGTTTTTAGCGTTTCTAATAATTATATGAAGCGTCGTCAAAAGACGACGAACCTATATGCAAAAATATATATATATTTTTAAGTGTTTATAGGTTCCTTGTGGAAAGTGCTTCAGTATGAAGAGTAGAAGCCTCAGTTAACTTAGTTCTACCTACACCAATTTTGTTACATCCTGTACGTTTTCGTTATCTAAATGAGCTTATACATTGTTATCTAGAGTTCATTTTCTCTTTTATGCCCTGACCCAAAAACAGAGATCGTGCCCTGCATATACGGGGTCTAATTTTCGTAATTACTATCCCGAAATGAAGTCCCTGAATTCAAGTTGCTAATTTTATTAAAGTAGGCGTTGCTTTTTGGCAGAATTTCACATAGTAATTTAGAAATTACTTTAATATTATAAGAACAGCGTTTAGGCAGTTATACGTAGGTGTTATGAAATAGTTATCATCATATTATGTATGAGCCGAAAGACGTCCGTCCACTGCTGGACATAGGCCTCCTCCAAGGATTTCCAAGACGACCAGTCCTGCGCTACCTGCATCCAGCGGCTTTTTTTAAATTTAAATCGGCAAGCCCTTGGCATCAGCTCATCTGATGGTAGGGACGATGATGCCGAAGATGGAAGCGGGCTTACCAAGATTCCCCAGCGCAATGGAGAACTGCCTATCTTATCTTTAAGCTGGAACATATCAATGTTGTCAACACTGATGTTTGGCGGCAAGACACAGATAAGATAGTGGTAGCTAGCCAGGTATACTTAAAAAATGCCCTACCACCAACCAAACCGAGACTTACAAGATGACCCCACCGGGAATTGAACCCGCGACATCCTGGTGTGAAGCGAATGGACTTACCATCATGTCACGGAGGCGGCATCTCGCAACCTTCACTAACCGATGTCAATCGCAACTATCTAACATTTGCTAGTTATTTTTTTTTGTTTTTGTAATTAAAAAAAAAAACATTAAAACGATTTTAATAAAATTTAAAGCGGAACACCTGAAGGCATTACTTATATATATAATAAAAATAACTGGCCAAATGCGAGTCAGAACCGCACACAAAGGGTTCCGTACCATCATACTAGATGGCGCTAGTTTATTTTGTATGGAGACTTACACTTTTTCTAATTTTTAGTGTTTGTCGTTATAGCGGCAACAGAAATACATCATCTGTAAAAATTTCAACTGTATAGCTATCACTATACAGTTGAAATTTATATCATTCTTTAAAATCACATAAGGGGTAACAATTCAGAAAACTGAAATGCAACGGTTAAAAAGAGACTTAGATCTGTTTCCAGTAGAACCAGCTAATTGTATAATAACCTTATTTCCTGGAATAAGCGAACCATAGTATTATTACTTATTATCAAGTAATGGAGGATAATTGATAACGTTTCACGTTAAGCTAACGGCAGTGTGCCTCGACACAGCTCCACCCTATTATTTAGGGTTACGTATCCAAAGGGTAAAACGGGACCCTATTACTAAGACTTCGCTGTCCATCCGTCTGTCACCAGTCTGTATTTTAATGAACCGTGATAGCTAGACAGTTGAAATTTTCACAGATGATGTGAACTTAGAAAAAGTGAAATAATAATGATCTCCATACAAAAAAATGATTTTTTTTTATAAACGTGTAGAAACTAGCGCAATCTAGTATGATGGTAAGGAACCCTTTGTATAGGAGCCATCTAGTATGATGGTACGCAACCCTATGTGTGCGGTTCTGACTCGCACTTCTTAAAATATATTTTTAATAAATGCGATATAAATGAAGTTTCTAAACCACAAAAAACCTGCTAGTCAGTATTCTGTCATCAAGTCTCGTAAAATTAAATTATTTTTCATTGTGTGTTAAGTCTGAAGGGTGTCGAGTCTACTAAACTTTATTATGTTTCTTTAGAGAACGTTAAATACGCCGCCGTCTTCATCGCTTCCAGTTGACATTTGACATATTTTTATCTAGTTTTTAATTGGGATTTAAATATTTGTTTACTTGGGAAGCGGATAAAAGCTGCAGTTTTATTTTTTTATACATGAGTAAGATGTGCTTTTTAAGGTACCCTATTACTAAGACTCCGCTGTCCGTTCGTCTGTCACCAGCTTGTAATTCATGAACCGTAATAACTAGACAGTTGAAATTTCCACAAATGATGTATTTCTGTTGCCACTATAACAACAAGTACTAAAAATTAGAAAAAATGAAAGTCTGCATACAAAAAACGTGTTTTTTTAAACATGAAGAAACTAGCGCCATCAAGTATGATGGTACGGAACACTATACGCGCGGTTCTGACTCGCACTTTACCGTTTTTTTTTAATCTGGGGCACAATTTTTTTCAGTATTCTGACGTCCAGACTGGTTTTATATAATTTTTTTTTCAGTATTCTGACGTCCAGACTGGTTTTTTTTTTTTTTTTCAGTATTCTCACGTTCAGACTGGTTTTATATTTTTTTTGTGTGTACCAATACGAAAATTAAATTTCACCATGCTCATTTTATTTTCGTGTTTTTTTTCAACAAAACTAAAATATTTTTGTTTTTTTCAGAAACGTTCCATGAAAACAGAATCGGCTGCAGAAGTGATGGTTAGTGACTTTGACAGTTGAACGTTAGTGATTTTAGTGACAAAATTTTACAGTGCAGTGATTTTAGTGAAACTATGATAGTGAAAATGAGGTGATTCCTAAAAATACTGTCATTCGAACTATGTGTTTAGTTAAACTTGTAAATTATCATAATGTGTGCCAAAATGAGGAGTTTAGTACCCGTTTTCTACGGTGAGTTTTATCATAATCTACATGTCAATTTATTTTCAAAATTAAATTTATGATTTTTCTTGCACTATTCCATAGTTAATATTTAAATAAAACACATTTTTTATACTGCAACCGGTTTCTTGATCATCTTCAGGGAGTGTTTTGTTTATATTAATTGTAGAATAGTGCAAAAGAAATCATAAAAATGTTCAATTCAGTGTTCCCTCAAGAACCTAATATCGCAACTATACAATAACTTGAGAAAATTTTTAAGTTTAGTAAGTGCTGTCCAAAACTCCTTCAATTAAATATATTCAAGATTGGTTTTTAAAAAGGGAAAGACATGTAATTGTAAGTTTTGCAAAATTTTATTTTTTGTACCACTATAGTAATACTATAGTGTACTAAAAATAAAATTTTGCAAAACTTACTACAACAAACAACATTTCCGAAACGGCTGGATGAATTTCCATGAAATTTTCCGTGTATATTCAGTAGGTCTGAGAATAGGTATAGAAAATTTTTCATCGGGATCTGAGTGGGCGAAGCTGCGATAAACAGCTAGCCTTTATATATAAATAATTTTAAAAACTACTTGACCGAATACGATGTAACTTCGGTGATATGTTGTACACACGCCCGCAAAGAATATAACAGAAAAACCAGCGTGCCGCTGCCACAAACAATGAAAAATTTAGAAACACTGAAAAATGTTTTTTTTTTCTATTTAATTTTTCACGATTCCAACGAAAACTAGATCCACGCGGGCGAAGCCGCTGGAAAAGCTAGTATTCTTTATCATAATTTGCCTGAGTTTCATAACTTTTGTATGCAAATTTGTTTTACTACCTACAAATTCTTACAAAAACACCCCTTACCTAACGTATAAAAAGTTTTTAAACACGTTTTGTTTTGAAGACCGGTGTAAAAACAAGGGTAGGGGTCGTTAATTTTTTTATTAGTGAATAAAAATGTGCTCATACCGTAATAACCCTGGCAGTTACGAATCATTGAAATTGTATGATAACAAAAACACCGTTTTTTATTACTTAAAGTTAAACACAAATATACCAAAAGGGTTTTGTTTTTAATTTTCTGTGTTAGAATTTTTATTTTAAGTTCCAGTGTTTTTTGCCCCAGAAATACATTAAAGTTTCTTAGAACTTAATTTAATTACCTATGAATTGTTTTTGGGCATTATACAAACATCTAATAGCTACAAAATATGTTCATTTTGTAGCAATACTTAGGTAGTGGACGTGGGTTTTAAAAAATAGATGCGTGCGTATAATTTAGTTTATTGATAGAAATAAGACCTAAAACTAAATATACAAGGATTAAAAGACAAATACATTATACACATCAAATTTAAAACTGATTCAAATTTAAAATATACTTGAGTCTTACCCGAAATGGGTCTTTTAGAGAATGTATTAAACAAATATTTTAGAAACAGTTTATGATGATAATAATAATAGGAATGATGATATAATTTATGTTTTTGAGTGATATTGTCAGATGGATGACAGGCGACAGCGCAAGCGTGAAAAAAAAAAAAATTTTTTTTTATTCACAATAGGTAAGCCCTTGACATCATCTCACCTGATAGTAAGTGACGATGATGCCGAAGATGGAAGCGGGCTGAAGAAAGGTCATATGAAAAAAGAAAGCATAAATGATGCGTGCCGCGTTAAAAATCATGCTACAGCCGTCAAATTAACTATTTTATTACGGCTTTCTCCGCACGATATCAGTGTGTGGGTTTCGGAAAAAAAACGAACCGACGATGAACAAATAGGTCCACAGGAAAATCGGCGAAAGATGGTTTTTGCAATAGCGTCAGTGCACACCACCCATATTATAAAGCGGCTACAATTCGCGGCGTATAATTTGAACACAAATGACCGGTTCCCGGGGGACTAGTGTGTCTTAGTGCGCGCGATCCCCGCGTCCTGTACTTCGATTGAGACCCGAAAATAAGACTACGTGCTACTTCTGTGTTTTAGTTTCTACTTGTCATATTATCTGTTGCCCCGCCACGACACCCACCGCATTTCACCCTCTGTTCCATTTGAATTGCTCATTTGAGAAACCTCATAAGTCCAGTTTATAGCGGTTTCTTTTTTTTTTAATTCAGTTCGGTTTTCTAGAGACGTAGGTATATTATTCCATTGTGAAACCACGCAAGTCTTGTTTATTTAGAACTAAATTGAGCACGGTGGACTCCGCCAGCCTGTCCATAGAAAACACACAAGTCAGTGACTTCACTGAATTATTTATTATTCTTATTATTTATTTATTTTATTCGAAAAAAAAATTAGTAGGTAAACATTGGACCCACAAAACTGAATGATCTGTTTGTCTGAGGGATCGACGGTCTCACAATTATACATTATAATCAAATCACAGATAAGACGTAACGATGTTGTATATGACAAACAGTTTTTGTGATCTCTAAAAAGTCTAGTTTGGCTGACTTATAGGGTTTCTCAAATTACCGATTCATCACACGCACACTAAAACTCAAAGCCATCTCTCGGTGTTCCGACTGTAGTCTGGTACACCATGAAATATGTTTGACTATGGAACCCTAAAAAGGGTTCGTCGACTCGGTATTTGCGTAGTCCCCGCGCAAACCAAAAAGTTGCTGCCTAGTCATTTAATTATTAGGTTAGCCCGATTACTTAATAATACGCTAATTAGCTTTTGCTCACGTCTTCACGTGCGTGAATTCTTATTGACGTGAAACGTTTTTAAAATCTCATTAAATGTCAAAAAACTGGATCATGACGAAAGTGACGAAGAATCTGTTTCCTTCATAGCAACCAAATAACGAACCGCGGCTCCATAACAACTAAGTAAAAAAAAATATGTATATACAGTCGAACATAGAACCTTCTCTTTTTTTGAAGTCGGTTAAAACGGCGAGGCCCGCTGCACGAGCTCCGCGTAGGGCGAAGTCCAGAGCGCCCCCTGCGTGGCCGGAGGCAAAAAAAAAGTTTTTATTAAAAAACTCAGGGACGTCTAAACTAGACGTTTCACGTTAAACCAACGGCAGTGTGCCCCGACAAAGCCCCATCCGATTTTTATAAGGGTGCGCGTTGCGCGAGTTATTTTTTCCAGATCCCTCGGGAACTTTATATTTTTCAGGAAGAACAGTGTCATAATAGTTTTCGCCCTTTTCTTATTTCTTTATGCCAAACAGTGAAATCGTTTCAAGAGTTTTTGCGTGAAAGAGTAACAAATGGACAGACACACAAACGGATTTGACTAGATCTTGTGAACTAGGTATTTTTACTCCAGATAACAAAAGCTTAGTAAAAATCAGTAGGCACATAAATCTTCTGCATATATAAATATTATAAATGGACACCGTGCCTGACTGACTGAGAATGAATGACTGACTGACTGACTGATCTATCAACATTTTTTAACCACTTAAACAGATAGCAATTATGACGTAGGCAACTGCTAAAAAGGATTTCAGAAAATTCCAGCGGGAATGGCAAAAACGGGATCAACGCGGGTAAAGGCGTGGGCAGCAGCTAGTTCTACTATAAAATGAAATAAAAACAGGCAAAGTGCGTGTCGGCCCACGCGCAACGTAGGGTTCCGTAGTTGCCATTATCGCGTCCATATCTAATTTTCAAATTTCCAAATACATCGGTTTAGTTGATAGAGGCCGGGGACTCTCGACTTCAACAAAATTTATCACTTTCAAACCTATTTTATCGAAAACGAAACCCTAAATTATAAAATGGTCTTAGAAAAGACTTACAACTGTTTTTTATGCTTTAACCAACCCCACACGATAGGGTTTGACGAGAAAAAAAAATCATCCCTACTTTACTTGTAGGGGAAGTACCCTTAAAGAGTTTTTTTTCCAATTTTTTTTTACCGTTCTCTCCACGTTATTTTCAGCTTTTAATTACTAATAGTCTAGGAGCTAGGCCGCGGACAAACAGACGGGCAGACGGACAGACAGACATGACTTTTTACTTAGGTAAAATTATTCCTAGTATCACTTTCTAATCACTTCTTCTCTTCGAAACTATGGACCTAACTGAACACAGTTATAAACAAAAAAATAAACAATAATTTAGAGACTAAAATTCAAAAAAAAAATTAAAAATAAAATTCTGACCCCAAAATAGGATTCCCTGTACTAGGGAACCATAGATTGATATACATACTTAAATACGTTTAAAGACACACAGCAAAAAAACACGAATATTTGCTCTGGATGGGAATCGAACCCATGACCCTCAGCCACGCAGGCAGCAGTTGACCACTGAACCACCGGGTCAGTCAGTCTATATCTATCAGTAAAGGTAAGAATTCTTCAACCTTATATTTCTAAGTACACTTTCCCTCAGTTATAGATTCGCATTTGTCTCTGACTACTAAGACGCAATTAATAAGTCAGGATTATAATATCGATAAACGGCACCCTAGTTATCGATATCCAATAATTCCAATGCGTCAGTCTATTTCATCGTACGATATAGTGTCGTCCCATATTACGTTGATACGCGAACTTATTTATCATTCGTTCTCCTAATTCCTGTATTAATGTTACCCTCCTTGTTACAAATACAATGACGAATCTCTCTACCCGTACCAAGGGAAATCTCTACGATTTTCCGGCTGAATGTTTTTATACCAAAGAACGATGAGTAGGTATTTTGTAGTTTTTTGATTCTTTGTTTGAGGTCTGGTATGGCACCCATTTTAGAACTTAGTACATCACACCCAGAACAACTTCTTTCAACGCAGGAGAATTTGATTTCTAATTGACTGAGCCGATCTCGTCGCGGGCACGACATAATATAGGCTTTTCTGAAAACCAGCGCTGCGGTCTAAAATCAATACAGTAAACAAAAGGAGACGACGACACGGGGAATCCATGTAGGAACCGAGGGGCGAGACGTGGGAGATAGAGCCTAAATTGCCCCGTCACAGCTCGGGACAATTCATAGAGTTCAATTCATTCAGGCGTCTACATTGACGCAAATATCAAAGGTATAAGAACAGAATCATGTAGCTCAGAATCATGGTACAAGAGTCAATGGGAATATTAATTCCGGTTTCGGAGTGACTCGCCCGGGACACGAATTAGCGAGGCTTGTCTGGAAGTCACTCATTGACTCAAGTCGAGCAAAGACAATAGATTCACAGTCGGACCGGCGGTGTTAGGTGTGGTGCTCCACACACAATGGCCCGTCTGATTGCATATTCTATTTTCCTTAACACCTGCACTCTGGAGGAGCTAATCATCATAATCATCATCATCATTCATCATATCAGCCGAAGGAAGTCCACTGCTGGACATAGGCCTCCCCCAAGGATCTTCACGACGACCGGTTCTGAGCTGCCCGCATCCAGCGGCTTCCCGCGACCTTCACCAGGTCATCGGTCCACCGAATGGGAGGCCTGCCTACACTACGCTTTCCGGTGCGTGGTCGCCACTCGAGAACTTTACTGCCCCAACGGCCATCTGTTCTTCGAGCAATGTGCCCCGCCCACTGCCACTTAAGTTTAGCAATTCTGAGAGCTATGTCGGTTACTTTGGTTCTCTTACGGATCTCCTCGTTTCTTATTCGATCACGCAGAGAAACTCCGAGCATAGCACGCTCCATTGCCCTTTGGCTGACCTTGAGCCTTCTTATGAGGTCATCATCATTATATCAGCCGAAATACGTCCACTGCTGGACAGAGGCCTCCCCCAAGGAATTCCACGACGACCGGTCCTGCGCTGCCCGCATCCATCGACTTCCCGCGATCTTCACCAAGTCGTCGGTCCATCTTATGGGAGGCCTCCTTACGCTACGTTTTCCAGTGCGCGGTCGCAAATCGAAAACTTTACTGCTCCAACGGCCATCTGTTCTACGAGCTATATGCCCTGCCCACTGCCACTTCAGTTTAGCGATTCTGTGAGCTATGTCGGTTAGTTTGGTTCTCCTGCGGATCTCCTCGTTTCTGATTCGATCACGCAACTAATAGACGCCGCAAATAGCGCCGTTAAGGCGGCCACATACTCTGCAGCAGAGATAATACTTGTCGTCGGCACGATAGAAGGAAACGAAGGAGAATACGAAGAATGGGAGGCCATGTTTATTGTATCTTTTCTTTTCCTCTTATTTTGTGCAATAAAGTGTTTTCAATCAATCAATGTTAGTCTTTCAGCTGAATTGCAGATGATGGGCACCATACCCATAGATAAGGATGCTAAGAATAGGGGATCGGACTGCTAGTCATTTGAGTTACTCTTTATGACCTGTCAAAAATGAAATTTTGTTCTAAAAATGTTTGAAATACCCACAAGTAATGTCATTGACGAACTTATTTTGTGAATAAAAAATAGAAGACGTGATGGAAAAACAAAAAAAGTAAGGTTTTTTGAAACTTGAAGAGGAGAGCAATTTGGAAAATAATATTTCAGAATTTATTTTTGATGCAGTCCGATCCCCTATTGTGCATGCATGATCCTTTTAAAACGGTTTCTCGATACGTTCTCACAAAAAACTTGTAACTCGACGAAACAAATGGTAACGCCTCATCCGTCATTTCTACCCAGCGCTCTCTTCTAATTGATCACGCTATATTTCTCGGTATTATTAATTGTCCTTTTTCCGACCGTTTAATCCTACCGTCGCGTCGTCTAACTGGGATTAAGAGTTTCGCCTAGAGGAACTTTACTTTGGCAACGTGCCCTAGATAAGATTTTAGGGGATTTACGAAGGAAACTTTTAAAATAACTTACTTTCTACTTTACTTAAAGCTGGCATTGCGAACTATTCGATTTGACATATTGATAGTATAGCCAAAGTATATATATTAGTACTAACATACAGTATGGACACTCCCTGCCGCTCTCTAGATTGCGACCTCACCCCCTTCGTCACCCAGACTGATACAGATTGGAAACTTTTTAGGTATTGTATTAGCACACCCCGGACACTGCATACATCGGTCGTGAAATAACATTTCCAAAAACAAATGACAGAGCAAACAAAATGATGAACCAAACTATGACCAATCTGTATCAATCTGGGTCGAGGGGGTGAGGTCGCAATCTAGAGAGCCGCTAGGAGTGTCCATACTGTATGTTAGTACTAATATGTATTACTTTGGTATTAGCACACCCCGGACACTGCATACAAATGTTCATAAAATGACATTTCTAAAAACAAGTGACGGAGCAAGCAAAATCATGGCGAAATCCCATACGTTCGATAACCAAACTATAACCAATCTGTATCAATCTGGGTGGCAGGGAGTGTCCTTACTGTATGTATCAGGTGAGGTGCAGCCAAACGCACTCAAATTTTTAATAAAAAAAAAATGTTAGTACTAATATGTACTCGTATACTTTAGTATTAGTCTGCCCACATTTAAAATTTGAAAGCGTTAAGGTAGTACGATTTGTCATCAGTCGAAAATATCTAATAAATTCAATCGCATGCCCAAATAAAGAAGACTTAAAAACATCGATCTGTAAGAAGGTGCCAATAGAATAATACAAAGAGCTCTTCGTTGATGTCGGTATAGTATTTTATCCTTGGTAGATATGACCATTTTTGATGTATTAAAAAAAATAGTTAGAAGACTTTCTACTTGCTTAACAAGTAAAATGGAGAAAAAATCGCGACTAACATGTTACCACTGGCATCAAGATAAAGAAGAAAAACCGACCAAGTGCTAGTCATACTCTTACACGAAGGGTCCCGTACCATTATACAAGGTTTATCACACACTACGTACTTTTCAGCACGCTCCATTGTTCTTTAGGTGACCTTGAGCCTTCTTATAAGGCCATGCTAAGCGAACATGTTTCGGTATGTCCTCACTGACAAGACTTACTGTTTAAGGACCTTAGTCTTGAGACTCAGCAGTATTTGGGACGTGAAGATATTGCGAAGCTTCCCTGAACGCTGCCCAGCTGAGTTGGATTCGTCGTTTGATCCCTGAAATCTTTGGGGCAGGCCTTTTTTCAGCAGTGAATGTCTTTCGGTTGAAATGATGTTGTTGTTTTTAAATACTTTTCACGTTTAAAAAACACGTTTTTTGTATGGGGCGGGCTTTTATTTTTAATTAAATTTTTATTATTTGTTGTTATTGCGGCAATAGAAATACACTTTGTAAAAATTTCTGCTGTCTACCTATTACGGTTCGTGAAATGCAGCCCGCTGACAGACAGACGGACAGACGGACGGATGGACAGCGAAGGCTTAGTAATAGGGTGGGTCCCTTTGAGTATGGAACCCTAAAAACAGAAATTTTAAGATTAAATTTATTTTTTTCCGAAAAGCTTGACACTGAGAGTAGCATACTGAAATTGATTTTTCTCAGCCATTTGTAAAGTTACGAAAAAAAACTGAAAAAAAGTTAACAAAAAACTGGGTTTAAACCAAGGTTTATTCATGGATTCATTCCAAAACTCTCACCCAACTGGTCAAAACACGGATTTTAGGAGGATTGTGAACCTACTGCGAAAATTAGAATTTTCTTAAGTACAAACTGCGATTGCGATATTTTTAATAGGTTGTCAGTTAGAACTAAATATAAATAAGATTTCGTTTTTTTTTTCAATTATAGCTTAAAAATAAACAAATAATGACCGAAAATAGTTTTGTATGAAAATACTGAACGACAAACAAAATTTAACTTATTAATTGTATTGAAAAAATAAAAACCCATATAAACCTAGCTTTTGTTCTAACTGACAACCTATCAACCATTGGTCAAAATCGGTTAACTTTTATAAGGAGAAAATCGCTATCGCCGTTTGTATAAAAAGTAGCAGGTTCACAATCCTCTTAATCTGAACACAATTTTTGGGTTAAAACCCAATGTTTTTTCTGCTGACATGTTTGGGTTTTACCCATTGTTTTACCCATTGTCCATCTACATCATTCGATTCATATGAAAAATACTCGTCAGACCAATTTGCAGCTATGTTAGTCGGTGCACCGGGAGCTTTTTTTTTCTGAGTTGCTGAGTTTTTCACGTCTGCGGAGATTTGTGAAAGTTTTAATGAACCTAACCAAAGTATATATTATATTAGTACTAACATACAGTATGGACACTCCCTGTCGCTCTCTAGATTGCGACTTCAGCCCCTCGTCACCCAGATTGATACAGATTGGTTACAGTTTGGTTGTCGAACGTATAGGATTTCGCCGCCATTTTGTTTGATCCGTTATTCGTTTTTTGAAATTTAATTTTTGGCCCATTGTATTAAGTATCCAGGGTGTGACCTAACTATGCATATCCAGACAGGTTTGGGTTTAATTAAACCAAAGGTTCAATATTAACTTTGTGTCACTACTTCAGGCATCCGGTGACGACCCTAACTATGTTTGTGGTCCACGGGTTAGATAGTTTTGGATGAACTCCGCGTTTCCAGAGTGCTAACGAGTTTGATGGAATTATTTCTGTTAATCACACTTGGTAATATTAAAAAGGCGAAAGTTTGTGAGTGTGTGAGTGTTATGTTTGTTACTTCTTCACGCAAAAACTACTGAACGGATCTGGTTGGAATTTGTTATGTAGACAGATTAGGACCTGGATTAACATATAGGATACTTTTTTCCACGCTCGCGGGCCGCTTGCGGCTCGCGCACTGCGCACCTTCGAAACAAGAAGTCATAGAAACGTTGTCCACGCAGGTGGAGCCGCGGGAAACAGCTAGTAGGAACTAAATGGATCAAAGGATAAACATATCTAATCGACTCAGTGGCGTAGTGGTATGTCCACTGACTTTACACCAAGAGGTCACGGGTTCGATTCTGGCAGTGTCTAACTTTATAGGACTCAGTTTAGATAACTTAGATAACTTTATAGGGCAAGTTTGATGGGATTATTTCTGTTAATAGGAACTAAATGGATCAAAGGATAAACATATCTAACCGACTCAGTGGCGTTGTGGTAAGTCCACTGACTTCACACCAAGAGGCCGCGGGTTTGATTCTGGGCAGGGCCTAACTTTATAAGACTCGGTTTAGTTAATAATAGTAGGGCATCTTCTAATGACTAGCTACCATCATCTTTATGTAAGTCTTGCCGCCATTACTAACAGAATTGATGAGTTCTGGGATGGAGGTACGACACCCAATCCCCCATTGCGTTGAGGAATCTTGGTAAGCCTGCTATTAATTTTGGCATCATCGTCTTTTGCCATCAGATAAGATGATGTCAAGGGGTTACCAATTGTGGATAAAAAATCCTTACAATAGAAGTCGCACTAATGTTGTAAATGCGAAAGTTTGGCTATTTGTTCGTTGCACATTTTCAAGCCTTAACTGATTTTGATGGAATTTGGTAGGTAGATAGATCAAGCACTAGTTTAACATAAAGATAGCCGCTTACAAATTTTAAAATGTTTATCCAAATTAAATTGCGTCTTTCTGATAGTACCTAACTGCATTACAAATTGTCAAATAAAAAAAAGGCATTATACACTTTTAACGTCATACATTATGTAAAAAGTGTGACTTAATGTATGACGTAATATACTTATTTCGTCATACATTACATCACACTTTTCCTCGTGCCGCTGTGGCACTCTTCCCGCTTGAGCGTTGTCCGGAATGTATGCTCATGTTAAGTTTGTTTTTATTTTAAGTAATTTCATTAGGTTCAAAAGCTAGTATATATGTAAAATTAAAAGATGTGACAGTGTGTTTATTTGTCTTTTCTTCACGTCGCAATGGAGCCATGGATCGACGTGATTTTTTGCATAAAGATAGTTGTATGGGTTGGTAGGAATCACCTCTATTGGCTATACTAATAGGGCCTATGGTTTGACAGAATACCAAACGGTTAAGTAGGTTGGGCACATATTCGTTGGGACAGTAAGATTCTTAAGTGGCAACCGCGCATCGGAAGACGTAGCATCGGTAAGTCTCGACGGACCGACGACCTGGTGAAGGTCGCGGGATACCGCTGGATGCGGGCAGCGCAGGATCAATTGTCGTGGAAATCCTTGGAAGCCTTTGTGCAGTTGTGGACGTCTTTCGGCTGATATGATGATAAATATGTATATTCAAACAGAAACTGTAACTTTTTACCCAAATAAATCGTTAAAAAATTGTTGATCTATACTAGATAAAACATATTTTTGTTGCATGAAAATTTATGATGCTTTTAGCCAAGATGTGTCACAAGACATTTGATAAAATTTCATCAATTTCTTTGTTTTAATGTAGCATGAAATATTCAGTACAAACTCCTAAGTTTTTGGACGTCCTGAAAAATTTAATCTATAATGACAACATCACTCTTTTTACGTTCACTAATGTTTTTTTATTTTATCGATATTTTTTTCGAACCGACCTAAAAAAAGGAGGTTCTCAATTCGACTTTGTGTACGCGATTTCTTCGCCGCCCGTTGTGAACAGATTTTGATGATTATTTTTTTAGGGTTCCGTACCCAAAGGGTAAAGACGGGACCCTATAGCTTCGGTAGTGACTTCGCTGTCCGTCTGTCCGTCTGTCACCAGGCTGTATTTCATGAACCGTGATAGCTAGATAATTTTAATTTTCACAGATAATGTATTTCTGTTGCCGCTATAACAACAAATACTAAAAAACATAATAAAATAAATATTTAAGAGGGCTCTCACACAACAAACGTGATTTTTTTGCTCGTTTTTGCTCGATATTGATAACGGTAACAAGACGCTTGAAATATTCACATAATATTTATTTATATACTTACTCATTCTAAATTAATATATATAAAATAAAACAAATATTTTAGGGGGCTCCCATACTACATACGTGATTTTTATAGATAATGGTACGGAGCCCTTCGTGCCCGAGTCCGACTCGCACTTGGCCGGTTTTTTAGCTGATTGTCCAAAAAGGAGGTTAATGGTTTTTGCATGTATGTATGTAGGTAGGTATGTATGTCTCTTTAGCTGAGCTTGTAGCATATATGTGTCCGGGTTTTAATCCCTACTAATATTATAAATGCGAAAGTAACTCTGTCTGTCTGTTACGCTTTCCCGCAAAAACTACTGAACGGATTTGGCTGAAATTTGGTAGGTAGACAGATTAGGACCTGGATTCAGACATAGGCTACTTTTTACCACGCTCGCGAGCCGCTTGCGGCTCGCGCACTGCGCACCCTCGAAAAGTCATAGAAACGTTGTCCACGCGGGTGAAACCGCGGGAAACAGCTAGTGTTAAATAAAATTGATTGGGTAATTTACGCTGTATATAATATATATGTATTTTACCCGCGTGGACAACGTTTCTATGACATTTCGAGGGTGCGCAGTGCGCGAGCCGCAAGCGGCTCGCGAGCGTGGTAAAAAGTAGCCTATGTCTTAATCCAGGTCCTAATCTGTCTACCTACCAAATTTCAGCCAAATCCGTTCAGTAGTTTTTGCGGAAAAGCGTAACAGATAGACAGAGTTACTTTCGCATTTATAATATTAGTAGGGATAATATAAAAATCGATTACAAACTTTTTTTTGTAAAAAAAAAGAGTGCTACTCAATACTTGTTTACTGGGATTAGTTTTTTAGGATTTCGAGGTCAACAAGGAACCTTTATAGTTTCGCCATCTCTGTCTGTCCGTCTGCCCGTCTGTCCGCGGCTTAGCTCAGATACTATTAATACTAGAAAGCTGTAATTGCATGGTTATACACAAGACGCCGACAATGTTGTGAATGAAAATGTTGAAAATTTCTTTTTATGGTACCTTCCCTACAAGTAGAGAGGGGGTGTTTTTTTTTTGCTAACGGACCCTGTCGTGTGGGTATAGTTGAATAGGTCTTCTAAAACAACTGAGGGTTTGCTTAAACCATTTTCCAATTTTTTATTTAGGGATCGGATTGCGAAATATTAAGCTTTAAAGTGCTAATATTTGTTTTAATCAAAAGTGCAACCTCCCCCCCCCCCCCCAAGCTAAACCGGTATTCCAGGACATCGCAAAAAAATGTAAATAATAGGTAGGACATTCAATTTTAAAGGAAAACTATCACGGTTAAGTAGGCTTTCTTAGTTTAAGAGAAATAGTCGACCAACTTAAGGTGTGCAGTTGGATTTGTCAAAAGTTCAAAGATTTTCTGTACAAAATGTTCTATTACAAACTGTAAATTAATAATTTGTAAGTAAATAGTTTCGTTTTTTTAAATAAACATTAAGCTTTTTTAAAAACTTAGGAACCCTGCACTTGGCCAGTTTTTAAACGTGTTTAGCGTTTCTTATCAGTTTTTTTAAGCTTATTACCATAAAATGCTTTAATCGGCCTTAAACGCCAGGAACATTTAACATAGGCATTAATTTTATCTTGGGTTTAATATTATCTTTTTAAAAGCTTTTATCTACTCTCATATCGGAAAATTCGAATTATAAACTTCAAAACGGATTTATATTGGCATACTTTATAAACACAATACCGATTTTTTTTTTAAAAAAACTTCATAATATTATTTCTCTAACAAAATAATGTTTTAAAGTATTTTTTTCCATTACGATACAAGTTAATCCAAAAAGTAAATATCGCCAACGAAGTTCCATATTTTTTTTATTGGAATGCACATTCGGTTCGCGCCATTTTTACAGCATTGCAAATACTTTATAAACACAATACCGATTTTTTTTTTAAAAAAACTTCATAATATTATTTCTCTAACAAAATAATGTTTTAAAGTATTTTTTTCCATTACGATACAAGTTAATCCAAAAAGTAAATATCGCCAACGAAGTTCCATATTTTTTTTATTGGAATGCACATTCGGTTCGCGCCATTTTTACAGCATTGCAAAAAGTTTTCATTTCAATTTTTACTTGTTTGTGACAGCTCCCGCTTTAACGCATGCGCGGTGATGTGCTAGGTTTTGGCGCCATTCATTGAATACGTTTTGTTGTTGTTACTAAATTTCATGGATAATTTTCATTCTTGCTTAAAAATTTCTGAGATCAGTGAAAGCATTGTTTTTACCTGTCTGTGACAGAGTCCGCTTCAGCGCAATTGCGGTAATGTGCTGGGATTTGGCGCTATAACACGTTTTGTTGTAGGTACTGAATTTCGTGGTATTTTTTTTTTACTCTTTTAACTTTGATCATTGTTGTTTAGTTGACTCAATCCCAATGTATGAGATTTGATAAAGTAGTGTATGAAACTGCACATAACTAGGTATTAAAACACTCGTATGACACTATTAAAAACCTCGCCAAGGCTTGGTTTTTAAACTCATAGTCGTGTTTTAATACCCCTCATTATGCAACAGTTTCATAAACTACTATTATGAAACATACTTTTAGGAATTCATTAATAATTGAAAACCCGATTGCTTAAAAACTTAAACCCCTTTTTGGCCAGTGGGGTAAAAAAAGTATCCTACCCGCGGGATCAAGACGAATCTAACGATAACTCATACGTTAAAATCCTTAAAGCCGTTCAGGCTGTAGCAGGGAATATAGAAATCTACATAGGTACATACACTGGAAAAACATAACCCTCCTTTTGAGGCAGTCAGTTAAAAAGCCCACCCATTCCCTAAATCATTTTTCCTGTAATCGATATCGGTAGCTTGTCAACGCTGTAATGATCTTGAGAAATTTTCTGAGAAACAAATACCGACGAACGACGCCTAAAAGTTTCAACATGGCGATATCGGTAACTTTGCCCAAAGTTTGGACTTATTTTTACGATAAAATTGCCAAGTTTAAAATGAGCTTTTGTGGAATGTCTTTGTTTCTGGGTAATTTTGTTACGGCATTTGTTTGTGGTACTTATACCTACGTCTCTTACGAAAGAAAATTCCTTAGCAAATTTGAAACTCATCATCATCTATATATAAAGAAAGTCGTGTTAGTTACACCACTTATAACTCAAGAACGGCTGGACGAATTTTTATGATTTTTTTGTTTTTGCATTTGTCTTCGTCCGGAATAGGATAGTAAATATTTAAAAGTGTACGGAACCCTTATAAGTGTGCGTATCAGCTCCGTCGCGCGACAGGAGTTTACTCATTCTTAATCTTTTCTTTTATTCTACGCGGAGCTCAGCCTGCAGCCTTTTGGTTTAGATATGGCCATGGAATTTTAGCCTCCCAGATATAAAAGGTGACTGACATAAAACGCGAGTAAACAACTTGATGTAGACAACTTAAGTCTTCTCTTTCTTTCTAATCATGTGACACAACTAACCTTGCTATCCAAGGGATAGACGGCGGTTACCTGGTGTTGCACTTAGCATCACCCGCGGTCACGTGTAGGGCATTTAGATTAACACCCAAGGACGTGTGCAGCGCAACCTTCATACACACCTGGAATCAGATGTTAAAGTTTTCTCACGATGTTTCCCTTCACCGTTAAAGCAATCGGTAAGTATATGTACGTAAGTTTCGAAAAACTCATTTGTACACATTTCGATTTGATTTTGAATCAGTGCCTGTTGAACCACCGATGCTTTTTAACATCGTGTGAGTAAACAAAGTTAACAATCGATTTCACTCTTCCCCCCATCTATAAATTGTTTCTTAAGGAGTAAACTCAGAAAATCCAGTTACGTACATTGAACTACTAGTTCAAGTAATTCAATGGTTACGTACTTTATAATTTGACATTCCCTTTAAAAACCTATTGACAAAAAAGGTTACATATTATATAATTATGTTAAATATTGGAATTCATCGCAATTCAACAGTATCCGAACGGGCAACTCGAAGGATTTACCTAAAGTCCCCCCTAACGACCGGTTTGTGGAACCACCCCGTTCTAAATACGAATGTAATAAGCGCTTATCCCGATCCCGTTTGTAACTATCGACACTGATTCTACTTGTCCGTAGGGTTGCCAGGCTACAAATTGGGATGAGATTATAGTAATAGTTAGATATTAATGATGATAGGTCAGAGTGAATACGTTTTATTTGTGATTGCAATTTCACTTTCATCTTTGTTGTCATTTAAAGCATCCGGTGAGATTGGAGTCAAACACTTTTTAATAAATAGTATAAATAAGAATAAACTAACAAATGAAAGAAAAACTATATAACATGTCAATGAATTTTACTGTCTACATTATGAATGAATTTGACTGTATACAGTGTGTATCGGATAGGGTTACCGATATTTTAAAATAATACACCACATTTTATCTACGAAACGCATCCTTTTTCCCTCTAAATGGCAGTTATTTTTATTTTCAATTTAGTTTTTGTAGCTTTTAATCTTCTTCTTAGCGTGTCGATGGCAGACACTACACTGTAGCAGCCCAGAATTTGGCCACGTTAACAGCATTATCAGCCGCTGTCATGAGGTCTTCCTGCGTGCAGATGTAGGGGCACGCAGGACACGATGTTAAATGTGTCATCGTTTGAACTGCACCGCACAAACAGCTTATATCACTTTCACCCAAAAATCCCCACCTGACCATGTTTTCTTTGCTCCGACCGGTCTGGGTCCGGAGTCTGTTTAAAGACTTCCAAACCGGTCATGGCAAGTCATGTCCAGGGGGAAGGCTTTCTGATATCGGGACGAAAGGTGTTGGTAAGCTTACTTTGTCCTGCAAAAGGTTACACCTCGCTTTCTTGGGTTCTACTGATAAAGGATAGACACACTTTATAAAACTATTTCGGCTTTTCAGCCGTTGTTGCACTGGGTTGTGGCTATACATAGGGGGCCGTGTGTCAGTATCCATCTTCGATCTTTCAGAGGAGCTAGCCACCGCCCTGCGCATAGCCGGGGGCGCAATACCAGCTAGTGGGCTGAACTACAGCTGACTGACCGGGGACGGTTTGAGGCAACCAGTTATGATCCGACAGTTCTCATTTAGAGCTGTATCCACCAGCTTCGCATGGGCAGAGCGACACCATACAGGGCTTGCATACTCGCCTGCAGAAAAGGAAAGCACTAGCCCCGAGGTCCGCAGAATGTGTGGCGTTGCTCCCCATTTAGTGGTAGTGAGACGCTGCAGCAAGTTATTGCGAGTGTGCACCTTTCTTTTAATCGTTTGGCAGTTCTTATTATACGTAAGCGATCGGTCCAGCACAAGAGTGAGATAGGCCTGAATTTTTTAGGACTGTCTATTGATTTTCCTGGCTTTGGGATGGCTATGACCTTTGATTTTCTCCAGAGGCAGGGTATCGAATATCGAAGCGGATTCCAGAAACTGGTTAAACATTTGCAGCAACCATGAGACGACAACAGGGCCAAGTTGTTTCAACTGCTCAACAGAGATGTTATCCACTCCTGAGGCTTTACCACAATTAAGCTTTTTGATAGAATTGACAATGTCAGTCAGGTTGAAAGGCTCGATTACATGGTGGTTTGTGCTCACAGATCTGTCCAGTTTTGGGACCTTCGCAAGGCGGCCTGATGACTTGCCATTAAGGAGTAGTTGGTGAGCTATCTGATTAGCCGTAACTCGACTCGGAGAAAAGGGTGGGGGTGGATCAGTTGTGAGTTTTTGGATGGTCTTCCATGCCTTCTTACTGTTGTGCGTCATGTCTATGTTTGTAACAGTATTGATCCACTTCTCCTGACGAGTTATATTTATCTGCGATAGCAGTTCCGCACCAGCTAATGTAGTGTCCTCAGAGAAAGGGTCCTGGCCGTATAAGGACTCATACCTCCTGCGGCTTGCTCTGACAGCCCTGGGATGTAGGAAGTCCGGCAGCCCCTAGGAATGTGTTGACGAGAGGATGTTGTCACGATGTCAACAAAATGACCGTAATTTCCTGGGACTGGAGGAACTTTCAAAAGAGCTTCATCTATTGACCGCGAGAACGACTCCCAATTTGCCTTTTCATAATTGAAACGGCGCTTTAGAGGGACATTTACGAGGCGGACTACAGGTTGTATTGTGCACATGATCGGTCTATGTTGGGTGCGAGGTATTGGAGCACTTACGGATTTTGTGCACTGGGAACTGACAGATTCACTGACAAAGATCAGGTCCGGATTATAACCACGCCTCCACCGGCCGTTGTTGAAAGAGGCCGGTAGATTGGCATTGTGAACCAGAGCTTAATCGTTCGTCTCAGCCCATATCTCAACAGCCTAACCACATGCATCCGTGTCGTTATACCCCCAACTTGTGCTGTGACTATTGAAATCGCCGATTACAATTCATTCAAATTCAAAGTAGCTTTTAATGAAAAATATGTTTTCTTTTAAATTAGCGGCAGTACAGACTTCAAAATGGTCACATTTGAAAGGTAATTTGTTTGCTCTGGTGATCCACACGTAAAATTAACCAAAACATTTGAGAAAAAAAAAACTAAAAAAGTTTTTATTAATGACATTATTTCCTCACAGTGGGTACACCATTACTACTAATTTTCAAGCAAATCTATCAGCTGCGATCGGACAAAACTTTCTAAAGGAATTATATTTTCTTGCAAATTGACGGCTGCCTTAGAAAAAGTTATTCAGTTTCATAAGTAGAACATTATAAGTTTAAATAGTGTCAGTACCTTTCTTGAGAACCTGTCATATTAGATTCTAATACAACATATTGTATTTATTTATCGATAACTTATAAATATTTTTGTCCCAACCCTAGAACCGGCAAAACCAGCACTTTATCTAATCTATTTTCTAACTACAACTTTATGTGTTTTCATTAAAGCAGACATTCCAATGAAAGTGCACAGGGTGTGCTGTTAATCTTTTTGCACTACACTTGCAATAATTATCAAGTTCCTGTTCAATAATAGTAATAGTTAGTTTGTGCATATGTGTGCAAAGTGTGGGTTACAAAGTTAACATTGTAAAGGAAATTATGCTATCATTTTCAAATTACACATGTACTCATCATATCAGCAGGAAATCGTCCACTGCTGGACAAAGGCCTCCCCCAAGGATTTCCACGACGACCGGTCCTGCGCTGCCCGCATCCATCGGCTTCCCGCGATCTTCACCAGGTCGTCGGTCCACCGCGTGGGAGGCCTGCCTACGCTACGTTTTCCGGTGCGCGGTCGCCACACCGCGCACACATGTACTACTAGAAATAAAATACAGTGGCATAAAAAATCGCACTTTCTATTTTTTCTCAGTACATTTTCATACAAAAGGTTGCTTCACATAAGGACGATTACTTTCCTAAATAAAGAAGACAAAAAAAAACTAATAAGTGGTATGAGTAGGTTAGATCCCTGGCTACAAATTCGTCTTAGAGCACAACATTCTGCAGAAACACGCGAACTCAGTAGAACAGAGCCTACGGTCATCATATCAGCTCAAATACGTCCCCACCAAGGGGCTCGAGCCTACCCTGAATTAGGGCGATGGGGTCTTAGTCGAGCAAGCGGGTCCAGTGCGGGTTGGTCGACTTCACACACAACCTTCGAGTTTCTTCGCAGGCGTGTGCGTGCAGGTTTCCTCACTATGTTTTTCCTTCACCGTAAGAGCGTCGGATAAGCGTACATATGAAATTCGAAAACACATTGGTACATGGCAGGATTCGAACCACGACCTCCCGGACAGGAGGTAGCGGCGCTTGCCATTACGCCACCGACGCTCTACGCCTACGGTAAAGTAGCGAATTTTGCATTCTTTTTGCAGACAAAAATCATGTTCTTCGTTTTGAGCAGTCTACTGAGTCACGTGGATCGGCAGAATGTTGTGCTCTTCATCATTTTTTTAGCCAGGAATATAACCTAATGATACATTTTTATTGTAGAACATATGGCCGATGGGGCAGTAAAGTTCTCGAGTGGCGACCGCGCACCGGAAAACGTAGCGTAGGCAGGCCTCCCACGCGGTGGACCAACGACCTGGTAAAGATCGCGGGAAGATGATGGATGCGGGCAGCGCAGGACCGGTCTTCGTGGAAATCCTTGGGGGAGGCCTTTGTCCAGCAGTGGACAATTTTCGGCTTATGATGATGATGATACAATTTGTTTATTTATTTTTTATTTTCTGTATTTAAGAAAGTAATCGTCCTTATTTGGAGCAGCCTTAAAATATACTTAGAAAAAATAAGGGGTGCAATTATTTTGACGCAAGTGTATACGATGTGAACAGTTAAACTGGCTGGATCATGAAATGCCCGGGCGGATCTGATTTGAGCGAGCGAAGCGAGCGATAATAGGTTCGTTAAGTTTGATGTTCATACCTTCGGACATACATACGAACATAGCAAGTTATATAAAAGCTTATAAGGGGTGCAATTATTTTGACGGAAAGTGTACACGATGTGAACAGTTAAACTGGCTGGATCATGAAATGCCCAGGCGGATCTGATTTGAGCGAGCGAAGCGAGCGATAATAGGTTCGTTAAGTTTGATGTTCATACCTTCGGACATACATATCAACATAGCAAGTTATATATAAGCTTATAAGAGGTGCAATTATTTTGACGGCAAGTGTACACGATGTGAACGTACAGTTAAACTGGCTGGATAATGAAATGCCCGGGCGGATCTGATTTGAGCGAGCGAAGAAAGAATAGCAATAGAAAAGCACTGAATTGTGAGGACGAGGTGGCTTTATATTGTCTTTTCAAACGAGTGAAAGAGAAATCCGATATTTAACAGCAATACTAATGCTTTACATGTTCGCCTAGGAAAAATATCGCTATTTCAAGTGCGATACGTTAAAGCGTTAATGACATTTCTATTGCTATTCTCCTTTCCTTCTACGGCAGTACCTACTGTGACAAAAATAAAGGTAACTTGGGAATTTGCCACATATGACACGTAGAATTTTTACTCGCTGCGTAAATATGAATTTCGGAAAGAAAATAAATTTTGGGGTAATATAGAATAGTTTTATTTTATAAGATTAGAAAAAAAAGATAAAGACGTAAACAAGTGGATGAGTTAAAGTTGTAAAGAAAGGATGACCATAATATTTTAAAAAATAGGTAAAAGGCGTAACAAATAATTGGTATAACAAATGGATGACCGTGGAACTAGTTAAATATAAAAATAACACATTACCTAAATTTAAAATATAAAAAAGGTTAGGTAACGATCGATCGTCCCCCCAGGTGTAAAAAATGATCGAATAAATACCTAAAACATAAATGAAGTTAATTTATCGGGTGTCTAAATAACCCCCCAAAGTTGTAGGAAATACTTTGGGTGTACAATACTCTTAATGATTTTAAAATAAATGCAAAATTGACAAAGTGAACGGAAACAGGAGAACACGTAGGCTAGCAGCTGCGCTTGGAGGAAGACAGCAGAACCTTGCCGGGCAGTAGCAGTGCTTGGTCACCAGTGATAGAGTTTGGTCACCAGTGACAACCAACGTCAATGGGCCTTAAAATTTGATAGAAACAAAGATTCCACTTCCCTTTGAGTGAGCGGCAGGCAGATGCAGAGCGGCGAAACAAACGCCGGTGGAAGACTAGCAGTAATCCAGGATAATAGTGTTTCGTTCGGGCCGGGTGGAAGACCCTACAACGATGAAATAAAATTTAGTTCGCAACGACACTAAATAAAATTGGACAGCTATCTACAAGCATAAATCACTTACCCCTGTTAAATATAGGAAGTCTTGTAAACAAAACCAAAAACACAGATGTTTAAAATAATTTACTTTCACCAATTTCGACGGTCATCAGTCATACAGAATCAATTTTTGTTTTACACTTGTCAAAAAGTCACAAATATTTTCAAATTAAATTTAAAAGAGAATTTAATTATGAAACGCACGAAAAGAGATCGGCTCGAAACGATAGTTTGCGTTTCACTACATAATAAATTAATAAAAGTCTATGGCCTATGTTCAGCTGTGGATGTCCAGTGATCCACATTATCATAATGCAACCTTATCTAATACTGGCCGTTTGGAAAGCAATGCTTGAGATAATGGTAATGACAGACAAATGTCAATCGAAACAATTTGCACCATATTTTCACATCAACGATTTTGCTAATTGTGTATTGGTTTCACATTCACTTTGTGATATGGATTTTATTATCATTAATAGAAAACGTGGACAAGTGTTGTTATTTAAGGAACACCAATACTATAAACAGAAAGTTTATAAAAAAATATCTCAAATATGGTTTTGTTGTAACCATCGTAACAGTATATATAAAGTGCTCGGGTTCGGTGACAATAAACGTAAGTATATACCTACCTACTTATATGTGCTATTCCAGTGAATAATCTTTCTGTTTTTGCGTGAAAGAGTAACAAACATCCGTGTAAGGATACTATCGCTGTCACTTTTTAAGGGCCATATTACACTAGCGAGTTGCGAGCGAGTGGAAAGCGAGGTGAATGCGCAGCGAGCTCGCAATGTTTGCATGGCGAAGACGCCGCGGGTGCGCAGCGAGCTAGCGGCGAAACGCCGTGGATGTGCAGCGAGTTCGCGGCGTGCAATCCGCGTTTTGTACATTCAAATGATTCACGTCGTCGTGATTAACTTATTAACAGTATTATTAAATCAAAAGGAAATTGATATTAAAAATAAAAGGGTCGACCAAACTGATAAAGATAATTTTGTTATTTCCTGCCAGTTAAAACTTTTAAATGGTGAAATATCATTTGGACATTTCCTCGAAACTTTGCGTTAAAAATATAAGCTAAAACCTAATCTGAAGGTTTTTTAATTTAACGGTGTCGGCAACGAGTATAACTGGGACAGCACTAGTTAAGAGATAAATGCAATAAATGGTGTGGAGAAATAAGTAGTGTGACAAACGAGAAAAAAATTCCTGTTTGTCAGACTGGTGTGACTACGAGTCGGCAACGTAATGTAGCATGGCTATGCATATTAATCACGCCGACAAAGTGGTACAATAAAATCTTGAAATACATTTTTTTAGGGTACCTCCCCTAAATGTAAAGAGGGGCGAAATTTTTTTCGTTGATGTACCCCGTCGTGTGGGGTATCTTTGAATAGGTCTTTTACGAGTACTGAGGGTCTGCTATGCTAGTGCTATATAACTAATTTTCAATTTAAGGATCCATTTGCGAAATATTAAGCTTTAACGTGCTATTTTTTGTTAGAGTCAAGTGCCCCCCCCTCCTACCAGCTAAACTGCTACTTCAGGACATCCATATAGTAAGACATACAATCAATTTAAAAGAAAAACTATCAAGGCTAAGAACGCTTTCTTAGTTTAGGAGTAATAGTCGACCAACTTAAGATGTGCAGTTCGATTTGTAAAAAGTTTCATAAATTTTCCTTAAGGAATGTTCTATTACCATTTTTTATATATTCATTTAAAAATTTGAAAATACTACGGAACCCTACTTTGCGCGAGTCTGACTTGCGGTTCGCCGGAATTCTAAACATTTTTTTTATGACATGTACCATTTTTAGAGTTTCCCTGTTAAACCACTTATGCCATATTTTAGATGTTAAATCAGTGTTATACTCGTATATGAAAAAAAATTTAAAAACATTTGTAGTCATTTTTGAGAAACAGAAGTATTTTTAATGCGATGTACCCTTAAAAATAATATTACTATAAAAAGCATTATCCTCTGAAAAAAAATATCCGAATAAGTCCAACAGTTTCTCTGCAAAACAGGGATACATTACAATATCCTTCTATAATATTATAACCGCTAATGTTTGTACGAATGTATGGATGTATGTTTGTTACTCTTTCACGCAAAAACTACTGAACTGATCTGACTGAAATTTGGTAGGTAGACAGATTAGGACCTGGATAAACACATATGCTACTTTTTTCCACGCGCGCGAGCCGCAATTGCCGTCATAGAAACGTGAAACAGCTAGTACACGTATAAATTTTTCTCGACCACTTTTTTGGTGTCTATAGTGATGTAGCGTTTATAGAGTACCTACATTTGCGTCCAAATCTCAAAATCGATTTTTCGGACGATTAAATAACTTGTTGTTTACTCCTTCGTCCATCGAAAGTTTTAAAAAAAGTTGCTGCATCATCTGTTCCCTGCGATACACAGCTGGTGTTACATTTTTCTGACTCTCAACTTAACCCTATGTACGGGGCGTTAACCGTTCAAGAGGATTGTCGCGTCGCACACTTGACATGAACTCGCTGGCTTGTTCCATTATGCTCCAAAGCAATTGGCATTTACATTTTTTTTTAAATCTTACTAATATTATAAATGTGAAAATGTGTTTTTTTTTGTTTGTTACCTTTTCACGCTTCAACGCCTTGACCAATCTTTATGAAATTTGGCATTTGGCACGGGGAAGGACATAGGCTACTTTTTATCCCGGGAAAATAGCATAATCTGATGCAGTTCCTGAGGGAACTAAAAAAATACTCGGTTGTTGTGATTTTTTGCACAGAGATGGTTGAGTAGGTGGAAAAGGACATAATTTACTAATCACCCCTAAAGACAGTCATTAAAACGATGTCCACGCGGGCGAAGCCTAGGGAAAAAGCTAGTAAAATATAATGATAAGACTCGAAGGTTGTGTGTAAAGTCGACGATTGTTTTGGCATCTATATCGTTAATAATGTCCACCACAGTTATTATTTTCCAAAAATATTTCATTACAGTTTTATTATATGTAAGTATAAAGATTTATGTAATGGAATCTTTGCACGTGATTTTCACCCACTTCAAGACGTCGGATTAAATCGAAAATAAGCACACGTGTTAAAGAACCGATGATAGTACAAAAAGTTAAAAAAGCGTGGGATGCTTTAAACTACATTTTAGTACTTAATTAATAATACCTTAAAAAATAACCGACAGAAGTAAAAACTTTTTACAGTTTTATAAGCTTTGACCCTCCGAGTGTTCCTGGCAGTGTCAGTTACATTACAGGTTACAGTGTCGCGAGTTAAATGTTTTTTTCAGATTTCAAAAAATGCTCGACGCACCCAAAAGGAGTTTCCACTTCAAAATACTACCATGAAGTCAAATACTAGTTAGTAAGTGAGTAAATGTTAATACGCACCAGAAAACACAAAAAAAAATATAGATAGTGCAAAGGCGGCCATACCTTTTCTGCTAGAAATTTATAGGTAGATAGATAACACGTTTATTTGTAACTGCAAACACACACATAGATACTTAGTACATTATACATATTAAAAAGAAAAAAAAAACAAATAACAAGAGCAAAAAACAGAAAGAGGACATTAGATAAAATAATTTATATAAATAAGATTTATAAGAAATGGGTATTTTCACGGGCGTAGATTGCTGGTTGGTTCTGGACATGGTAGAACCACACCCTGGAGACTTCATACAACTGACAAAATGACATTTCAAAAAAACGAATGACGGAACAAACAAAATGGCGGCGAAATCCTATACGTTCGACAATCAAATTGTAACCAATCTGAATCAATCTGGGTGACGAGGGGGTGAGGTCGCAATCTAGAGAGCGGCAGGTAGTGTCCTATTGTATGTTAGTACTTTGGTAGAACGCAGCGGAATAAGCCAACTTACCATATTAGCTACACGAGGGTCCTTTTGTCTCGTTTTAGGGTCCCGCATGCAAAGTCAATAGCGTAGGATGAATACGAAAATTTCTGCCATATATTGAGTATTTTTCTGCACTAAAACTCTCAGTACCTAGATGGAGCTTTGTACTCTTTTAAACTACCCCCTTGTTTTAAGTCTTTTAAATTCTCTCTCTTTTGTTATTTTTTTTAAACTTAGTCTGTACCTATATATTGATCATCGTTACTAATATTATAAATATGAAAACGTGTTTTTTTGTTTGTATGTTACCTTTCACGCTTCCACACCTCGACCAAAATAGTATAGTGGGATGCCTGAGGAAACTGAAAAAAAACGAGTGTGCTTTAGATCACACGACTGATGTAAAAACTTAATCACCGTTCGCGTAGCGCATTCACCAGCTTACTCCCCAAGTCCAGAGTGCCGTTCGCCTCGCCCGATCACACTTTTCGTAACCTTAGACATCACCGTTCAACTTACTCTCCAGTCAAGGTTGCGTAAAGAAGTTTTACTTCAAAAATGCTCTTTTATTGGTTAATTTTTTTAACATCGCAACGGAACAATGGATTGTTGTTATTTTTTGCACAGTGATGTGTGAGGTTGTGGGAAATGACATGATTTACTAACTAATATATCCTGACATAGTTTTGAAAACTGATTTCCCGCACGTCGGCGTCGCAACAAAGCAATGGATTGAAGTGTTTTTTTCTAGAAAAGTGGTGAGAGTGTGGGAAGTGACAAAAACTGCGAATCAGAACAGCCCGATATAGTTCCTGAGGGATCTTGAGAAAATTGATGTGCACTCACTCACGCACCACTCGCCCTCATAAAAAATCATGTTCATAAAAATTATAGCCACGCGGGCGAAGCCGCGGGCAAAAGCTAGTTGAGAAATTTGGCCAAATTTTCTAAACTGAACAACTGACTTCGAGTAACCTATGTCTACGGTAGAGCCAAAAAATTACGAGATTCGAAATTAAGTCGAGGTATCGATTGGAACAGTTGTCTCTGTCTTTTACGTGTAAAGAGTGAAAAAATAACCACACTTTTTGAATGGTTTTTTTTTTGAATCAAAAACTACAATGAAAGTATAAAAAATAATATCATTACTCACTTTGTATTATCTTAACAAGTATAGTTGTAAAATTTTAAAAATTCATACTTAAAAATTTTAGTCGTAACTAGAATTGAAAGTAACGGTGTAGACCTATCTTTGTGATTTTTTTCTATCGAGCCAGAACTGCTCAATCGTGTTTCTAATAGCTTTTGACTTTAAGGAACATCATCAGCAATAAGGGTATTTTTTTCAACCTTCGGTTTTCTATCGTTTAGGAGTACTCGACGTCAAAAATAACGAAAATCCGTAACCCCTAACAAATTTGAACCTTGTTATGAAGAACCATCAGTTTCCTATATTGGAACAGATTAATACCTACCTAAACATTTTTATTTCCACGAAAGGCCAAACGAACATTATTGGGTCAATTGATTTTTTCCTTTTGATGTACGTACATTGAACTTTTGATCTCATTTGTGAAGGACAAATTAAACTTCTAAATTTTATATTTATGCCTACTACAGCTGTAGCTGCTAAACTATTATAGTTTAATAGTACCTATAATACTAATTTACATTAGACTACCTGTCCCGGTGAACTTCGTACTACCTTACACTACACTTACACACCCTACCGTACACTACACTGCACTACCCTAACGTACTCTACCCTACCCTACAATACACTACCCTACCTTACCCTACCCTACATAAGAAACTTATCCTGACAATAACGACCTCAACAAAAAAAGAATTAACGAAATCCAGATACCATAGATATCTAGAAATGTAGATACCGACTGCAGCGCCATCTGCCGGGTTGATTTGTGAATCTAAACCATCCAGGGCGCCACCATAACGCATAAAAAAATCATTCAAATCGGTCCAGCCGCTTAGGAGGAGTTCAGTAACATACACGCGTATAGTAGAATTACATATATAAAGATGGTGCGCGGTGAGCGAGCCGTATGCAGCTTTCGGGTTTTTTTTGTAATATACAAACATTCCTCGTTCATCGCTCTTTTTCATCCTTTCACAGCTATCAGAGTGCTACGTTTACGGGAGTGTCCCGAACGCTCTGAAACCAGCCTAAAATGTACCTAATCTTTAAAAGCTAGACTTTGTGTGGATTTAAAATTAAGGAGTATGGATTTAAAATAAAGCCCCATACTTACTTTACATCAATTTCTGATTCTAAATTCCTTTCTTTTCTTTTTCAGTGCTGGTTTGCGCAGCGGGTTTCCAGCAGCAATACTTCAGGGTAGTCCCTCGAAGTCTGAGAGTTCAGGAGGGTTCTGAAGCAGTCCTGGAGTGCGCTGTGGCCAACCTGGCAGGCCAAGTGCAATGGGCTAAGGATGGGTTTGCTTTGGGTGAGTATTTTTTTTATCCTATGTTATAGTGATTGTAGATCAGTGCGACTTCCTGCGTGGTCTCGTCCATCACGCAGGTTAACTGACCTAAAAGGTACAGTAATTATTTGTGTAACAAGAGGACAAAGTAACATTTCGTTCCGAGGGCGTTAGTTTGAATTCTGAGCTTAGTGTACAATATTTATTTGTGTAACAAGAGGACAAACTGACATTTCGTTCCGAGGGCGTTAAATTGAATTCTGAGCTTAGTGTACAATATTTATTTGAGTAACAAGAGGACAAAGTAAGATTTCGTTCCGAGGGCATTAGTTTGAATTCTGAGCTTAGGGTACAATTTTTATTTGTGTAACAAGAGGACAAGGTAACATTTCATTCTGAGGGCGTTAAATTGAATTCTAAGCTTAGTGTACAATATTTATTTGTGTTACAAGAGGACAAAGTAACATTTCGTTCCGAGGGCGTTAAATTGAATTCTAAGCTAAGTGTACAATATTTATTTGTGTAACAAGAGGACAAGGTAACATTTCATTCCGAGGGCGTTAAATTGAATTCTAAGCTTAGTGTACAATATTTATTTGTGTAACAAGAGGACAAAGTAACATTTCGTTCCGAGGGCGTTAAATTGAATTCTGAGCTTAGTGTACAATTTTTATTTGTGTAACAAGAGGACAAGGTAACATTTCATTCCGAGGGCGTTAAATTGAGTTCTGAGCTTAGTGTACAATATTTATTTGTGTAACAATAGGACAAAGTAACATTTCGTTCCGGGGGCGTTAAATTGAATTCTGAGCTTAGTGTACAATATTTATTTGTGTAACAAGAGGACAAAGTAAGATTTCGTTCCGAGGGCGTTAGTTTGAATTCTGAGCTTAGTGTACAATATTTATTTGTGAACCAAGAGGACAAAATAACATTTTATTCTGAAGGCGTTAGTTTGAATTCTGAGCTTAGTGAGGAATTTAATATACGTAACCGGAGCGTAAATATTATTTGGCCCCAAGTGACACACACAATTTTTCGTCATAACCTATGAGAAAAAGAAACTAGTATGTTCTACCTATAGACATTTGTTTGAGCGTTCTGTCTTCTGATTGTTCCGCGTTCGTTTCATGTGCCTATATTATTCCGATTTCTATACATAGCACTAACGCGGACCCATCAGAAGAGACAAACAAATCTCCCTACGGGAGCAAAGTAGACTCTTGTTCGCTTGAGAAACGAATCGTCGTTTTTCGAATAGGTGTGATAAAAAATATTCTATCTCACCTAACACCATTTAAAGAGCAAAAACAGAATGATTTCCAAATTGCATGACGAAATCCTTCTTGCAAACGATCCAGTCAATCTGTTTATGATGGATATCTCAAGGTACATTAGTTTCCAATATAAGTATTACAATGTTTCGTACACATATTTTCAGTATTACAAATTCTTCCGCGTTCCGTTTGGTGGAATTGACTCGTGTCATGCAAAAAGCCTTACCTATAATTTCGACATGCGTGCGTGCGTAGGGAGTATTACTACTGGATATTGAATATTTTTTGACGGTACAATAGTCGATCATACTATAAAATACAATATGCAGGTCATTGCCCTCTATCATATTTAACGGTTAGGCATGTACCATCAGTTCTGTAGTTCAAATTCTAGAAAGTTTTTTGTACTGAGTTTTATTTTTTGAAGTGAAAATTCCTTTAGGCGCGTTGGGCAAACGACAACGTTCCAGGAACACTCGCAGGGTCAAAACTTTGCCAACCTAGTCGTTCGCCAGGAACACTTCGGAGGGTCAAAACTTATAAAACTGTAAAAAGTTTTCACTTCTGTGGTTAGGTTAGGTTTTTTATTTTACTGACTGTATTGACATTGACTGCTGAACATAGGCCTAACGACCGGTCCAACGCTGCCCGCATTCAACGCCGCTACCTTCATCAAGCCGTCAGTCTACGCTACGACTGTCAGTGCGCGGTCACCGCTCGAGAACTTTACGGCTATCCTTTCTACGAGCTATGTGCCTCGCCCAGCGCCACTTGAGTTAAGCGATTTTGTGAGCAATGTTAGTTATAGTTATACTCGAGTGTTGATTTCATCATATCAGCTCATATACGTCCTCACCGAGGGGTTCGAGCCTACCCTAAATTAGGGCCTTTAGTCGACCACGCGGGCCCAGTGCGGGTTGATCAACTTCACACGCAACCTTCGAGTTTCTTCGCAGATGTGTGCAGGTTTCCTCACGACGTTTTCCTTTACCGTAAGAGCGTCGGATAAACGTACATATGAAATCCAAATTCGAAAACACATTGGTATTCGTGGCAGGGTTCAAACCACGACCTCCTGGACAGAAGGCAGAGCGGCCCTAGCCCGATACACAACCGACGCTCTTAACTGTTGTTATATCTTGATAACATCATATCAGCTCATTTACGTCCCCAAGGGAGGGGCTTGAGCCTACCCTGATTTAGGGCGATTGGGCCTTAGTCGACCACGCGGGCCCTACACACACAACCTGCGAGTTTCTCCGCAGGCGTGTGCAGGTTTCCTCACGATGTTTGCCTTCACCGTTAAAGCAATCGGTGAGTATATGTACGTAAGTTTAGAAAAACTCATTGGTACATTGGCCGTCCGAATTTGCACCCGGCACCTCTAGTTAGGAGGACCGAGTCGTTACCGGTTGAGCCACCGACGCTATATATAATTTAAATGAAATGTTCTTCCATATAAATTGCCAACAAACTATCAAATGACAATCAATATAATCCCAATAACAACCTATTTTGACCACTCTAACCCAACTGGGTCAAAGTATCTGTTACCGGCCTTATACCGCGGTTTCATCTGACCCCATTGATTTGCAAACTTTGTACGAATTTGGGATTCAGCGTAAACAGTGATCGTAATACAATTTGAATTGGATTGTATGCCATCGATGTTTTAAGAATTTAGGAATTGATCGTAAATCTAAATTTAAACAAGCGTGTTTATGTAGCTAGTGTTACATAAACACGCTTGTTTAAATTTAAATTTAGGCGAACTTCGTACCGCCTCATACTAAACTACACAACCGCTGTTACCGCTACCGCTACACCACCACTACACTACCACTACACTACACTACACAGCCGCTATCGCTACACTACCACTAAACTACCACTACCACTTCCACTACTTTTTGTAGATATTGCAGGAATTTTTAGGTCATTTTTACACTTTGGGTTACATTATTTGAGTTTTAGTAAGGATCCCTAATTTTTTGAAAATATAATATAGCCTATTAGTGTAGCTTCCCAACGGTGAAATAATTTTTCAAATCGGTCCAGTAGTTTCGGATCCTATTCAAAACAAACAATCAAATCTTTCCTGTTTATAATATTAGTATAGATGTATTTTTCTGTGAGCAATGTTAGAACTTGAGTGTTGGTTTCATCATATCAGCTAGAAAAAAACAAAAGGAAAACGTAGTGAGGAAACTTGCACACATCTGCGAAAAAAACTCGAAGCACGAGAGGGCGGATCAGCGGGCCGCCTGCAGCTGAGCCGGATAACTCTGCTTTAGCCGAAAACGGCTAGGACCATCATCATCATCATCATTTTAAGCTATTGCATAGCTTTTATCGCGGGCTTTGAGCGCGGCGACCGAATCAAGAAATTCCGTAACGAAAATGAAACCTAACACCCCCCCATTCCGCCTACCATGTAGCTCGGCCGAGCGTTATCGCGTTCTAAAAACTTAAAGTGCCATCTATTAGCAATTTGCGGTACTAAAAGGACTTAGTCAATTTTACTGGTGTAACTTTCTTAGTGTTAATTTATTACATAAACATCCCGCTCCCCAAGGACTATATAGTACTGGTAAATAATGCAAAAATAAATAAATAATTATAATTGCATAAGTTGATAAAAAATGCTATGCAATAGCTTTACCGCGGCAGTCCCCGAGTGCCACACGTTTTTTTTTTAAACCGACGCAAAAAAGGGGTGTAAGGTTGACGTGTGTATCTGTGTGTCTGTCTGGGGCATCGTAGCGCCCAAAAGGATGAACTGTTTTTTTTTTAAAAGGTGACTTGATCCAGAGTGTTCTAAGCTATTATTCAAGAAAATCTGTTCAGCCGTTCTGAAGATAATCAGACGTGAAGTGACCAAGTTCCACAAGTCTAATTGATTTGCAATTTGGTACCCGGTTCATCATATCAGCTCATATACGTCCCTACCGAGGGGCTCTAACCTACCCTGAATTAAGGCGATCGGGCCTTAGTCGACCACGTGGGCCCAGTGCGGGTTGAACGATTTTACATACAACCTTCAAGTTTCTTCGTCCAGGTTTCTTCACGATGTTTTCCTTCCTTTTACTTCAATGATAATCAAGAACATGATAACATTGACCTGATGCTGCAGCATCACTTGGAATCTGCAGGATACCCAACTTCTCAGCAACTTACAGCAGTATATTGTGTTTGGGCTCATTGATATGGTCTCAATGTATAGGTTACAGATAGATGTAAAAATTGTGGATAAAAAAAATATAACAATTCCTTCCAATAAGCCTTGTGTTGATAGCTCGGGCACAGTTCAGGGTGTTTTTGGTTTTTTTTAACCGCCTCCGTGGTGTAATGGTTAGTCCATGCGCTTCGCAACTGGAGGTCGCGGGTTTGATTCCCGGGGGGGTCAACTTGTAAGACTTGGTTATAAGCCTTGTGTTGATAGCTCGGGCACAGTTCAGGGTGTTTTTGTTTTTTTTAACCGCCTCCGTGGTGTAATGGTTAGTCCATTCGCTTCGCAACTGGAGGTCGCGGGTTCGATTCCCGGGGGGGTCAACTTGTAAGACTTGGTTTGGTTGGTGGTAGGGCATTTTCTAAGCCCGCCTGGCTAGCTACCACCATCTTATCTAAGTCTTGCCGCCAAACATCAGTGTTAACATTGATGTGTTTCGGCTAGAAGATAATATAGCCAGTTCTCCATTGCATTGGGGAATCTTGGTAAGCCCGCTTCCATCTTCGGCATCATCGTCACTTACCATCAGGTGAGATGATGGCAAGGGCTTACCAATTGTAAATAAAAAAAAAATATCACTATTCCATTCGACAAAAACTTGGTGCAGGCTGATGCCGACAAAAGTACCAAGTACATGAATCTGGCGCACGAGGTTACTGTTATGTGGCAAGTGGAATCCACTGAAATCATTCCCGTAGTCCTATCCTTGTTCGGGCTAATTCCAGCCGATCTTGAACGACACCTAACGCGGCTGGAACTCCAAGACAGAACAATTATTTAATTGCAGCAATGCCAAAGGCAGTCTTAATCGACAATGCCCGGATAGTCCGACGCTTTCTCTCCCCGTTTGTCGCACTGAACTCCATCAGACTGTGCTTCCGCTGGAGGTGCCCCTGCTACTTCGCCTCGTGCCAAGTGTAGAAAATTTTATATTTTGAAATGAAAATAATATAAATATAAAATACTAGCGGTCCCGGCGAACTTCGTATCGCCTTATACTACACTACACTACACACCGCACATCTCACACCTCACACAGTACACCTCACACCGCACACTACACTACTTTTTGTAGATAAGTCAAAATTTTTGGTCATTTTTTTTCACTTTGGGTTACATTATTAAAGTTTATGGAAGTATCCCTAATTTTTTGATAATATAATATAGCCTATAGCAACCCCGGATAGTGTAGCTTCTCAACGGTGAAATAATTTTTCAAATCGGTCCAGTAGTTCGGAGCCTATTCAATGGAAACAAACAAACAATCAAATCTATCCTCTTTATAATATTATTATCAGTATAAATATAATTGTCAGGAATTTTTCAAGTTCTTAAAATGCCGATTTTCTTTTTTTTTTAAATAAACTTACCGCTATTATTTAAACCCTTAACCTATTTTATGATACCTAACTTCATAATCTATAATCCATACAAATTTTCAAAGGCAATTATTATTACAGTTAACTGTAAAACGAGTATATAACCTGTAAACGACCAGTAATTGACTAAAACATAAGTATCTAAACTTATAATTATAATATTTATTGTATGCATAACATAACAATATCTAGACAGGAGGATCTAGATACATTGTATCTAGAATTCTAGATACAAAGTGGCTCCAATAGCCTTAGTCAGTGTAATTTAAGACAATATACTAGACCTTACACAATATGCACTGAACAATCTAGCTATCTCTATAGAATATTCCGAAACCCGGGGTCACAAGCTAATCTCCCATAGCTAGTGAAGTCAAATCCTACTATTCTACTCCTACTAATGTACATATGTTTGTTACTCTTTCACGCAAAAACTACTGAACGGATCTGGCTGAAATTTATGTTTGTCTACCTAACAGATTAAGACCTGGATTAAGTTTAAGATTAATTCAGGTAGAATTTAACTGTACTTTATCTATTACTATATCATCATATCAGCTCATATACGTCCCCACCGAGGGGCTCGAGCCTACCCTGAATTGGGGCGATCGGGCCTTAGTCGACCACGCGGGCCCAGTGCGGGTTGGTTGACTTCACACACAACCTGCGAGTTTCTTCGCAGGCTTGTGCACAACTTGTGCAGGTTTCCTCACGATGTTTTCCTTCATCGTAAGAGCGTCGGATAAACGTACATATGAAATCTAAATTCGAAATCACATTGGTACGTGGCAGAATTCGAACCACGACCTCCCGGATAGGAGGCGGCAGACCTAGCCGTTACGCCACCGACGCTCTATATGTTCGATCTATATAAACTTAAATTCCTGCACAAAAAAAACACATAGGCTACTTTTTTCCACTGCGCGCCCACGAAAAGTCATAGAAACGTTGTCCACGCGAGTGAAGCCGCGGGAAATAGCTAGTATCTACACTCTCCTTTAAAAAACAGTCATAAAACGATGTACACGCGGGCGAAGTTGCGGACAAAAGCTAGTGTTTATTCAATCTGTTTCAGTCTATGTAGTTTTTGTTCGCTTGATTTACGTGGCCAAACTGGTTCGCTATAAGCTGCATAAATGGCAATCTAAGTGACTGCTTGCGACTCGTGCACCACTTTCCTTCAAAAACAGTCATAAAACGATGTACACGCGGGCGAAGTTGCGGACAAAAGCTAGTGTTTATTCAATCTGTTTCAGTCTATGTAGTTTTTGTTCGCTTGATTTACGTGGCCAAACTGGTTCGCTTTAAGCTGCGTTAATGGCAATCCATGTGACCATAGGTATACGAAGTATAATTTTATTTTCCTCTGCCCTCTGTATTTGCGTGCGTGCTATTAACAGTTTATAGCATTTTATATAGTGTTTCCATGTACAATAGGGATGACGACAGCATCAGAAATTAATTATGAACTCTTGATCACTAAATTGCCCTCCTACTTATACTTCGAAAAACCTTACTCGTTTTGTTTTTATCAAGTCTTCGATTTTTAATTCACCAAAATCACAAAATGAGTATTTCTAACATTTTAGAATAAAATGTCGTTTTTGACAAATGATAAAAAGTAACTCGGATGACTAGCAATCGTCAATAGCGTAATGTTTTTATGTTGTTTCTCTTACTTCCGATTTCCAGCAATGTTAGTTAATTAATAAATAATCAAGACTGTCAAATCAAACAATCGCAACGTCCAAAACAGATAATAAGATAGACCCATTTACGTCTCTAAGCAAACTAATGGAATTGCTTTGTTTCTGCGGTTATTCTATAATAGTGACATCTGTTGTTATAATATCCGGCTAGGCTAGCGAGCTAATGACTTATGATTATGATTTTGGTTGGTTAATAGGAGAACCGTGGCGTAATGGTTAGCCCATTCGTTTCACACCAGGAGGTCGCGGGTTCGATTCCCGGTGGGTTCAACTTGTAAGACTCGGTTTGGTTGGTGGTATGATATGATGAAGTCCCGTAGTAATAATTTAAGAAACCACTATAGAGTTTGGCACCATTTAGATCATTGTGAATTTTTTGTATCGCACTTGGCTCTCTTTCTTCTTTATGTTTTGAAGGGATATCATTAATTTTTGTAAAGAAATAATGTTCAACTAATGCTCGTAGACATACATTGTATATTTTTATAATTCATTATAATACAACGGTGGTGGTACGGAACCCTTGGTGAGTGAGGATGACTCACACTTTTTTCCTTTGTATACATTCGTCCAATAAGCTAACTCGACGCCATATTTTAAGTTTCTAAGTCACCTGGAAGTGGTTTTGGTTGATTTAAAATTAGTGATATCGGAAATGGTAAAACATATATATAAATTTGGATTCTAGGTACTCGAGCGGCTCTTACTAGACACAAAATCGTAAGTGTGTAAGTGTGTAGGTCAAACAAATTTTATATAATGGGTAGGTCGAAAATTGCCCGAAATGGTTCGTGTAATATAACCCTCGACCAGTGTCGCCTTTTCTTTTTGAACTTGGCCGACACACTGCCCAGTGTCTAGATTGACATTGTTCAGTATTTTATAAGGAATATTAATAAATTAACCATTTGGAGAAATAGCGATTTATTGTAAAAAGTAATTTAATAATAATAATCAAACTCATTTCATAATCGTGAAATGAAATTAGTACTGGGACCGTTTTTATACTATTTGGCCTGTGAAATCATAAAAAATAATCAGGGACTAAAAAAAACCATTCTAATTTGGTATTTGAATGGTGTATATTTTTAATAAAACAGCTTTAATATTTTTTAACAATTAGAATTTTGTCACCTATTGTCATTAGTCTATATTGTACCTTAAGAGGACTGTGAACGCACAGTGAAAATTCGACTTTTCATACAAACGGCGATAACGAGTTATGTTAACCGATTTGGACGAAAAAAATGCAAAGTTCGCTTAAATTTTGTAAATCTTTTCTGTTTCAGCCCACAAAAACCAGTTTTACTTCACTACAGTTAGACATTGCACCTTTTTTTTCTCTCTTATTCCTCAATAAAGTCCTGACATATTGTCGGACTCACTTTTTTTTTTTGGAAAAATGCCTATATCCAAGTTGAAAGAATAAAACATTGAAAAAGTGCATAAAAATGTGGTTATTTTCTTTACTCTTTACACGTAAAATAAAAACAGAGACAACTGTTCTGAACAATACCTCGCACTAAGAGGTAACTCTAGTCTATTCAACTGACGAGTACTTGACGTTGTTAACTGTAGCAGAATTTGCCAATACTCACAACGTTACCAAGTTGCTCCATTCATCCATGTATCGGTAGTTCGTATTGGTTGGTTTAACCCTATAGGTGTATCTCTACGTATTTGTGGTTCCGTTCCTCTGAAGTTAACATTTGGATTGTTTGCAGATGGGACTTAAGGCGAGGTAATGATTGGAACAGTTATCTATGTCTTTTTCTTTACGTGTAAAGAGTAAAGAAAATAACCACACTTTTTCAATGGTTTTTCGTTTCAATCAAATACTACAATGAAAGTATAAAAAATAATAACATTACTCGCTTTGTATTGTCATAACAAATGTTGTTGTATATTTTATTAAATTTTTAATTCAAAATATTAGTCATAACTAGAGTTGAAAGTAACGGTGTAGACCTATCTTTGGGATTTTTTCCTATCGAGCCAAAACTGCTCAATCGTGTTTCTAATAGCTTTTAACTTTAAGGAACATCATCAACTATAAGGGTATTTTTTTACAACTTTGGGTTTTCTATTGTTTAGGGGTAATTGATGTCAAAAATAACGAAAATCTGTAATATTACCGCCTTAAGCATTTAACCGTCTCCGTGGCGTCATGAACATTTAGATTGTTTGCAGATGAGACTTAAGCAATTAACCGCCTCCGTGGCGTAATTGTTAAGTCCATTAGCTTTACATCAGGCGGTCGCTGGTTCGATTCCCGGCGGAGTCTTATCCTTTTACGACTCGATTTGGTTGGTGGAAGGGCATTACCACCATCTTAGGTCTTAAGTCTTGCCGCCAAAAATTAATGTTAACAGCGTTTTTCGGTGTGAAGATAAGATAGCCAGTTCCCATTGCGTTGGGGAATCTTGGTAAGCTCGCTTCTGTCTTCGGCATCATCGTCACTTACCATCACGTGAGATGATGTCAAGGGCTTACCAATTGTGAATATTAAAAAAAATGTGATCATTGTCGGTCCTAGCTGAGTAGTTTGTAGTTTACGGCTTGATGGATTTGGAGTGCAAGTTGCCGTTTGATTCGTCTTGATTCGAGTGTCATTCGAAAAACTGTTAAACCAAACCATTAAAACGCTAAAAATGTCAAGAACAAATCGTAACAACGCAATAAAATTTTGTAATTGTTTGGTTTTAGTTAATTTAGAAAAAAGTACCAAACAGATTTTGATGAAATTCATATGGCACCAACCTGGCACCATACAAAACAATATTCTATATTGCATCACAACATTAAAAAGAAGAAAACAAAATAGAACAAATATAATACAACTAGCTGTTTCCCGCGGCTTCAACCGCGTGAACGTTTCTATGACTTCTCGAGAGTGCGAGAGCCGCTTGCGGCTCGCGAGCGTGGAAAAAAGTAGCCTATGTGTTAATCCAGGTTCTAATCTGTCTATCTACCAAATTTCAGCCAGATCCGTTCTGTAGTTTTTGCGTGAAAGAGTAACAAACACATATCCATACATTCTTACAAACTTTCGCGTTTAAAATATTAGAAGGAAATAGCAGGCCCTTTTGAATTAAAAAATGATCGTGAAAATTAGTTTACAATCTGCGATGATATCGTGTAAAACATAGTAAAAAAAATAACTTATCAAAATATTGACTTATAAATTCCTCCCTTCTTTTTTTAAAGGTTTCTTCATTTAGCAAAGCGTAATTTGACACAAACAAGATCGCATGCAAATACTTGATAAGTCAGTGACTTACATTTGACAGAAAATTGACAGAACTGAGTGTTGCCGTACGTAGAATACACTCTAAATTCCATTATCGTGTTTCGTCAGCCAGATTTTATTTAGAACGTATGATTTCTTAGGCCTATTTGAGCGAGGAGAGTCAATTCAGGTAACACAGCAAATCCAACTTTCATTTTCGACATCAGCGTCACTTAATCAACTTGCAATAATAAGCGTCGGTGGCGTAACTGCTAGGGCCGCCGCCTTCTGTCCCGTAGGTCGTGGTTCGAATCCTGCCACGTACCAATGTGATTTCGAATTTAGTTTTCATATGTACGTTTATCCGACGCTCTTACGGTGAAGGAAAACATTCGTGAGGAAACCTGCACACGCCTGCGGAGAAACTAGCAGGTTGTGTGTGAAGTAACCAACCCGCACTGGGCCCGCGTGGTCGACTAAGGCCCGATCTCTCTAATTCAGGGTAGGCTCGAGCCCCTCGGTGGGGACGTATATGTGCAATAACTCACAATAAATTATTTAACAATTGGAACAATGAATTAAAAATAATGTAGAAATCAATGAAAAGTCATTCACCGGAGCGCGGCAAATCTCTTCAAATGAACTCTAATTGAAGCCTTATTACGAACGATGCATGGTCAATTCGTTAGTCACAGTTCCAGTTACAATATTAACTACTGTCGGGTAATCATTTCGATGTAACAGACAGGTCAACCATCGAACGATAAGAATTCAATCTTTATTTTCTTGCTGTTTATAAGTTTATTATGGTCAGTCCATTTGCTTCACATTAGTCTATTTACTTCACATCAGGAGGATGCGGATTCGATTCCGGGCGAATTCTAACTTCGTAAGATTCTGTTTGGATGGTGGAAGGGCATTTTCAAAGACCGCCTGCCCGTTTTTTAATTCACAATTGGTAAGCCCTTGGTGAGATATCACCTGATGGTAAGTGACGATGATGCCGAAGATGGAAGCGGGCTTATCAAGATTTTCCAACGGGAACTGGCTATACCAAACCGATTCAGAGTTAGACTCCGCCGGGAATCGAACCCGCGACCTCTTGATGTGAAACTAATGGCCTTAACCATTACGCCACGAAGATCTTGCAGCCAAACATTAATGTTAACAGCGTTAATGTGTTCCGGTCTGAAAACATGATAGCCAGTTCCTTATTGCGTTGGGTAATCTTGGTAAGCCTGCTTCTCTCTTCGGTATCCTCGTCACTTACCATCAGGTGAGATGATTTCAGGGGCTTACCAATTGTGATTTTAAAATAAGCTGTACGACAGCCCGTACTAAATTTTCTCGTCATTTTTTTAATTTTTTGATGAATTCATGTTGCATGACCAAATATATACTAACTTATTCGTAAATAAATACATTCTTATTCGTATCGAAATACCTATAACAAACATGTATATGTAATAACTAATATTATAAATATGAAAATGTGTTTGTTTGTTTGTTACCTTTTCACGCTTCAACACCTTGACCAATCTTGATGAAATTTGGCATGCAGTTACCCTGTGTCACGGGAAAGGACATATGCTACTTTTTATCCCGTGAAAATGGCATAGTCCGATGCAGTTCCTGAGAGAACTGAAAAAATAGTCTTTTTTGGTTCATTTCTTTAAAACCGCAACGGAAAAATTTATTGTTGCTATTTTTTGCAGAGATGGTTGAGGTAGTGGGAAATGACAGAGACTGCTTATCAAAATAGCCCCACTTTGGATAGGGACATGGGGCAATTTAATGTTCGCACCACTCACCCTCAAAGACAGTCATAGAGACGATGTCCTCGCGGGCGAAGCTGTGGGCGAAAGCTAGTATATTATAAAACAAACAACAAAAAACAAAGTAAGCCTCTGCCTTATTATTCGTATTACACGAAAATTCAATAGCTCCAACCATCTGTGAGTAAATCGCAAATTTCAATTTCATTTGTAGGAGATCCATGCGAACTCGATTTTTCCCAGACCAATGGGTATTACTTTGTAATAGACAATCATAAGCAACTACAATGTGCAAAGTTTCATCAAAATCGTTAGAGCCATTTTTGTATTTGTATGGCCCTTTGGTTTGACGGTACGAAGAAACTTTAGATAATCCTTCGATGAAATAGTTTAAAACTCTTAAGTTTCGAATTTGGTCCCAATCAGAATAAATATTAAGCTTTAAAAGCCAAGCGTCACCACGGACGGACGGACGCATTGGCGCACGCACGTACAGAATTGAGATTATCGGTTTTTCGGTATGTGTTAATGATATAGAATACATTTTCCTAAAAAAATGGAACAACTTTTTTTTCACGATTACAATACTTCTAAGAGAAAGTAAAAATACCAGCGATTGCGCGCGGCTTCGCCCGCGAGTTTTAACTGTAATCGAGGGTGCATTGTTTGAATCGTGAGTTATGGTCTTGAGTTCGTATGAAAATCTCATAAAAACACACTCAGGATTTCCCGAATTTTCTAATTTCCGGCCAACTTTGAAATTTTTCTTAGACTAAAAAACTTATCTTTTTCTCATTGTGACCTTCTTTACAGGATTCTCGTCCGTCATCCCAGGATACCCTCGCTACACCATGTTCGGTGACCGCAGACACGGGGTGTACAACCTTCGCATAGTGAACGTGACCTTGGAAGACGATGCCGAGTACCAGTGCCAGGTCGGGCCTGCCCAGATGCACAAGGTCATCAGGGCTAACGCCAGCCTGACTGTCATATGTAAGTGCCTTGCTTCTCTATGACATTTATCCACAGAACTTTGACCAGGTTTTCTCTTTTGGCACTTACTTAGAGAGGCGAAAGCGGAGCGAAAACGGAACGCAGCGTTCGGTTCGCATTCGCGTATTAAACGTACATGAACGGTACACCGGATGCGAACCAAATCCATGCGAGTTTGGTGTCTTATATATATATATAGGCAAAGGTTTCAAAGTCCATACAGCCTAGTCTTTAGTACACAGACTAAAAACAGAGTGGTGAATCAGTACCAATTGTACAATAAAAACCGAGTCGGACTACCGCTTCAATTTGCACTCCTTAGCGCGACCACGACTCACACTTGGCAAATTTTTATTTATTTATTATTAGTACTTTAATTAAACCAAGTTTCACAATTGTACGTATAATACCGTTTTCACGATAGAGCTAAATGAAAAAAAAAATGGAGACCCACCCCTGTTTTTTCACCTTTTTCATTTTTTTGTATTTGATGTTATAGCGGCAATAGAAATACGTATTCTGTAAAAAATTCAACTGTCTTCCTATTACGGTTCATGACAGACAGCGGAGGCTTAGTAAAAGGATTTGTTGGATTATCTTGTGTTCTGAGACATCAATTCCATTTGTCATTTATTCGATCTTTGGTTGGCATATTAGTTGGAATACCAGTCATCGCTCCCAAGTCCTGTGTATTTTATAACTTATGCGGCATATTAAGACTTCGCTAACTTTGCATCATACGAGATATTTTATTTTTCGCAGATAACTAGCGCCGCCAACTGTTAAATAATATTTACTTGCCGAACACATGCTTTAACGAAGATTTTAAACGATGAAAATGAAAACTTAGGTACTCTAGTTTATTTATAGAAAGATCACTCTGTGAAATCTAGTTTGCTGTAGTTACAGATAGCATAAAAACTTTAGCACATTGCCACAGATGAGATACTAGTTACTTCGTAAACACTGCTGCGAATACGAACCGGAAACGATACTCTAGTTTATTTATAGAAAGATAACTCTGTGAAATATAGTTCACTGTAGTTCCAGATAGCATAAAACCTTTAGCACACTACCACAGATGAGATACTAGTTACTTCGCAAACACTGCTGCGAATACGAACCGGAAACGATACTCTAGTTTATTTATAGAAAGATCACTCTGTGAAATATAGTTCGCTGTAGTTACAGATAGCATAAAACCTTTAGCACACTGCCACAGATGAGATACTAGTTACTTCGTAAACACTGCTGCGAATACGAACCGGAAACGAAACGAAACACTACCAAACGGCGAAACGCTGTCTTCCAAGATTTTATTTGGTGCGTTTCACACAGCAAGCGGATCGAACGCGATGTGAAACCATTTCACCTAGGATCCGCGGCAGTTTCGTCAATATCGACAGATTTTCGGCGGTCCGGCTACTTGCAAAGGCGAAGCCTGGTCTACTCGTATGTCTAAGGCGTAGTCGTATCAAAGTATATATACCTATTAGTACTATCATACAGTATGGACACTCCCTGCCGCTCTCTAGATTACGACCTCACCCCCTCGTCACCCATATTGAAACAGATTGGTTACAGTTTGGTAGTGTAGGATTTGGCCGTGATTTTGTTTGCTCCGTCATTTGTTTTTTGAAATGTCATTTCACGACCATTTGTATGCAGTGTCCGGGGTGTGGTCGTATGGAGGCGTTGCAGCGTTACCAAATCGTTCCACATTTTGCGTTCTTTTTTTTACGGTCATGCGTTCCCTTATTGTTTCCATCTTTCGTGCGTACTTTTCGTACCTTTTTAGGGTTCCGTAGTTAACAAGGAACCATTATAGTTTCACTATTTCTGTCTGTCTGTCTGTCCGTCTGTCCCCGGCTTAGCTCAGAGGCTATTAGAATTTAAAAATGTACAAAAATCGTGTGTTCCCCACACGATGATTTTTGTACATTTTTAAATTCTAATAGCCTCTGAGCTAAGCCGGGGACAGACGGATGGTTCTTATCTCCGAAACTAAGTAAAAAATTAAAAAAAAATGGTGCGGTCGATGGATCCCCACCAGAAGCGAAGTTCTTTTTACTGCCAAAAAAGAAAGGTAATGTTTTTGGGATGTATGTGTTTATGTATGTCTGTTTCTTTAGCTGAGCCCTGTAGCCTTAAAAGCTAATGGATTTTAAAGTGGGAGGTTTCGTTAGATTCGTCTTAATTTTAACCCAAACAAGTGGGCTTATGTTTTTATGCAGCCTGGGTTTTTAATTTTTAATTAAATTAATTATGTTGTTTATACCTCTCCTTCCACTGTGACGGAAGGTTCTATCAAAAAGGTGTAAATGCTGTCTTGGAACCTTTAACACCTAGACTACAGGCTACAGAACTTTTATAACGCCTTCGTGGCTTAATGGTTAGTCCATTCGCTTCACACTAGGAGGTCGTGGTTTCGATTCCCGGTGGGGTCATCTTATAAGACTCGGTTTCATTGTGATAGGACATTTTCTAAGCCCAACTGGCTAGCTACCACTATTTTATCTAAGTCTTGTCACCAAACATCAGTGTTAACAACGTTGATGTGTTTCGGCTTGAAGATAAGATAGCTAGTTCTCCATTGCGTTGGGGAATCTTGATAAGCCCGCTTCCGTCTTCAGCATCATCGTCACTTACCATCAGGTGAGATGATGACAAGGGCTTACCAATTGTGAATAAAAAAATACCTACTTGATGGCCGTTTTACGATCCTACAAAAAAAATGTAATAAAGTCTGTATACCTATTTAACTTAAGACGCCGGAACTTTATTTGTTTGAGGCTCACCTAAGTAAACAAAAAGCTTTACTCACAGGCACGAAATAATTTATTTTCGATATCAAATAAATACGTTTTGTACGAACCCTGAATACTATTGTAAATAATACGATTATAAAACAAAATGTAATATCGTTTTGGTCTGTTTTCGTCCTCAGATCAGGTCCTGATAAACTCTCAACTACTTATTATTCCGTAGGGATGTCACTGCTCTTTTAAAAATAAAACTTACCCAGGAATAAACTGCCGAATGATTCACCTATTTTTACCCGACTGCCTAAAGAGGAAGGGTAATGGTTTTTGGGTGTAAGTATAAATAAATAAATAAATATTCTGGGACAAATCACACATGGATGGTCACCTGGCCCCAAAGTAGGATTCCCTGTATTATGGGAACCAGAGACTGATATACATACTTATATAAGTTTAAATACATACATATATAGATATTTAACACCCAGACACAGAGCAAACAAATCTGCTCATCACACAAATGTTTGCCCTGGGTGGGGACCGAACCCACAACTCTCGGATCAGTAGTCAAGAGCACTAACCACTGAGCCACCGAGTCAGTCAATTGTATATATGTATGTATGTCTAAATGTATGTTACTTTAGCTGAGCCTGTAGCCTAAACGGCTTGATCGATTTTGGAGTGCGAGGTGTTGTTGGATTCGTCTTAATCCCTTATGTGACATAGGATACTGTTTACCCGACTGCCAAAAAAAATATTTAATGTTGGTTAGGCTATGCATGCTGTGACTTACTGACTTACACAACTTAAAAGGGTTGTAGCGCGGTGCGCAGTTATTCAATCTTCTTTCATTCCATCTATTTCTTTTCCACGCATAAGCTGTCAATCCATCTAACAACTTAATTTAAAAAACCAAAAAATTATCATCATCACCTCATAATTAATAAATTCGTATCTTAATACTTCATAAAAGACCCATTACGGATCTTGTTTCCATAATTAAATAATAGTAAGTACATGTCCACGATGGAGTTTTAACCCACGCCCTTATATCGCTCTACCTACACCTACTCCCGTCGTGTGACAGGTTTTTAGAAATATTTGAGAAATTCGATAACGATTTTCTTATTTGCCTTGTTAACAGTTAAGTTTGCATTCCATCCAGTGCTTGATTTAATTTTCACTCGACTGTCCAAAAAGGTGGGTGATGTTTTTTGGTGTAGGTATGTATGTATGTTTGTTACTTTGGCTGTTTGTATGTTTCAAGTGTCTATCTGTTACGGGTCATTAAATACAGCACGCTGACAGACATACAAACAGAAATAGTCAGGAACGAAGTCAGGCTTTGTAGGGTCCCGATGGGGACCCTTTGGGTGTACAGAACCCTGAAAAACCAATTCCCGGTGATTTGGCTGTAGGTACTTAGAATATAATTCGTTTCAAGTAACTTTATTTGCTTTATGTAAGGGTTAGTTTCATTTCCCCTTAACCATAACACTATCGATTATTTTACCCAATTTGTTGCCCTTCTTATCCCTCCACCAATTTTTCTTAAACAAACTCCTTTGAAGGGGTCGCCTAACCCTACCGCTGCGACCTCAGTTGTTTTTATCGCGGGCCGATTTGACCCATAGCAAGTTATCAATAACTTTTTGCGAAGATTTCTACCCGAAACCTTGTATATCTTTTTTATGGCCGAGAAAACCCTCGGTGGGGGGGTGCCCTATCAATATTTTAGAGGGTCGGAGTCAGAAAAACATAACTTCTTGTAACGTTTCTTGCAAATTTTATACGGGGTGTTGAGATTGCGAGGGGGGTACACATTGCAGTAGCCGTAAAAGTTCATTGTTATTGTTAGCTAGTGCCAGTGTTTCTTGCTCATACTGTATCTGTAATGGAAGCAAATGGACTTATTGTGCTTCCTAATGTCTAACTTATATAGAGTTTGTCAGAGTCCTGGCGCCGTATAGCGTTTAGTGTATCGTACTATGTTCCATTTCTACAAAAGTTATTTTGTTAGGAATGTTAGGTGCTGAACTTTTATTTCAATATACGATCATTGGGTTTTTTTGCTGTAATCGTCGCGTTTGGCAGATCTGTTGACAATCGCAGTGTGGTTTCAGACCGACTACCTGATGAAGGACACGGGAAGCCGCTGAATACGGGCAGTGTAGAACCGGTCGTTGTGAAGATCCTGGGAGGAGGCCCTTATCCATTAGTGGATGCTTTCAGCTAATATGATGATGATGATATTACAACAGAGCTAGAGTCTCGGAAAATGTCTAAAAATATATAAATGTTAACAAAAAGTTTGATTATTTAAATTACGTATTTTAAGGTGTCTAGTGTGGGTGTGTAAAATGAATCTTATACTCTTTGGTATCATATTTTTAATATTTACAGTTGGTATGGTATTTATCTATGGTATTAAATAAACAGTTAATGAACTATGACTGTGATATATAGGTACATATGATGATGTCTATTCAAAGTAAAACAAAATATTGAATTAATTTGGGTAACAAACAAAAATTACAAGTCATATTGAAGTTTTCTCTTTTTTAAAAATTAAAAAAACCTACTTACAACCAGTCTTAACTTAATCACACTAATATTATAAAGGCGAAAGTTTGTGAGTGTGTGAGTGTGTATGTTTGTTACTTTTTCACGCAGAAACTACTGAATGGATGTGGCAGAAATTTGATAGGTAGACAGATCTGTACCTGGATTAACACATAGGCTACTTTTTTCCACATTCACGTGGCACTGCGCACCGTCGAAAAGTCATAGAAACGTTGTCCACGCGGGTGAAGCCGCGGGAAGCAGCTAGTACACTTATAATGGAAGCATTGTAGACAAAGAACACCCCAATCTGTGCCAAAACGCATTTATTTTCTTGCGAGGCCTTAGAAAATCTGCCAAACTAAGCACATAAAGCAGAATATTTAACACTTCCACAGCCGGAGTTGAGGCAACAACACCCAAAGTAGTTGTAACGTTATAACTTAAACCGTATTATAAAAGCGTCAAATATTCACAACTTGGCCAAAGTTTGGCAAAACCCCGCAAATATGACTTCCGAAGTTAAAAGAAACATTTTCACGTGTTATGGTTGCTGGGAATCAGCAGCTTTGTGTTTAGATTTATTGATTTAAAAGCTTTTATGAAAGGAAACTTTTCAGGGTGATATTATAAAGGAGTATTTTTAAGCGCGGACCTCCGTGAAAAAATTGAGCTGACGGAGTTCAGAAGCAAAATAATGCCTCGTGCACCTTTCACACCGGACCCTTTAGTATCATATTAATTTATGCAGATAATTTTATTTATTACGTCAAATCGTCTGAAAATATGTGACTTCAACGAGAATTTCTCTGGAATATTCTCCGCCATGTGTCGTAAGTGACATTTACCACGTGGTCTGGTTTGCAAAAAGCAGAATATTATATGGCAGCCGCCACATCAGAAGACGATGAATAATTCATAACATATAGGTAGGTAGGTCTATGTGTGAATGCGAGCAACAAATAGCATCAAAGAAAGACACGAACGTGGAAAGCTTGATGTAATTTTTTCTCTACACAACAAAAGGTAAGGGAAGGGTTATGCATCTTACAGACTATGCATGTTGTAAATAGGGATGCAACGATTACGATGCTGTGCATCGATAATGTGTGGTTATTGATTTTTTTACGGTTAATATCAATAAAACAAGTAGCTAGTACCTCATCTGTGATAAAACGCACCATAGCAAGAGGTATAGGGAGGAGCGTAGAAGTGACGATTTATCTATGTATATAAAAATGAACCCCTATTTCTTCTGGTCATCGCATCACGCGTGAACGGCTGGACCGATTTCGCTAATTCTTTTTTTGTTGAGTTCGTTATTGTCAGGAGAAGGTTCTTATGTAGGGTAGGCTAGGGTAGTGTAGTGTGGTATAGTGTAGTGTATTGTAGTGTAGGGTTGGGTAGGGTAGGGTAGTGTAGTGTAGGGTAGTGTAGTGTAGTGTAGGGTAGGGTAGGGTAGAGTAGTCGGGGGTTAAAAATTACCTTTAAGAAAAAATTGCGTACCTAATTATTTTAGTTAATGAATCATTATGGCTAGTAAATAATCTTTTAGGTAAATTTGGAATGCCTGATGCCAACGTAAAATGATGTCCCGCTTAGTCGGCGGAGCCTTCATTACGAGATCTTACTGTTCCTATAAAGTGATTGTGTAAAAACGCGTTTTTTTAATGATTACTTACATCAGTTTTCCAGAGACAAAAAATTCCAATAAGATTCCTATTTCACAGTAAAAATAATCACTATAATCACAACAAGTTTCACGCTTAGATATAGTACCGTTTTTACGATTGAATAATTATATATCACCCCTCTTTTTGCGTCGGGGGTTAAAAATATACCTGTAAGAAAAAAATACGTACCTAATGATTAATTAGTTAACGGATTATTAGGGCTAGTTAAGAATCTGTTAGGTGAATTTGGCATGCCTAATGCCACCGTAAAATGATGCCCCGCTTAGTCGGCGGAACCTTCATTACGAAATCTTACTGTTTTCTTTAAAGTGATTTTATGAAAACACGTTTTTGATGTGTAACATCTTTGCTCTAGCTTTCCTGCAATTTGTGGGAGTGATTTCGTGAAATGGGACGGAAATGTGTCCCATTGTAACAGGAAGTCGCGTTTTTTCAGGCTTTAAAAGCGCGGAAAGGGCAAAGGTACCTATGACCATACAGCCTAGTCTGCCGTATCTTTGCCGTCCTTTTTTCAGGCTTCAAAAGCGCGGAAAAGGCAATGGTATCTATGACCATACAGCCTAGTCTGCCGTATCTTTGCCGTCCTTTTATAAAGTATTTTGTCACATGTTACACATCATATGCGAGTACTGTAGGCCTCGCTCGATTTTTTTATTATTATTACATTAGTTCTTCAGAGACAAAACATTCTAATAAGATTCCTATTTCACAGTAAAAACAATCACCCAAAACAATAGGAAAACCTATTATATTTTGCGTAAAACCATAAAATTTCATGTGAAAGTTAAATTAGAAGTCCCAACCTGCATTAAATGTAATGTAATGTATGAACATATATTCCGACCCCTGGCTCCTATAGGTTTAGGGTTCAAGAAATATCGCCAGCGACCCCTTATTGCTTATTGGATACGGAACCAGCGAATTTGAATAAAAGGCCTCTCGTAAAATAGTTGCGTCCTATTATTGTGATCGGTAGGGATGTGGGTCCGTTGGGTTCATTGTTTTGTCGACATCGATATTCGTTTTGTTTTATCTTGATTATTAAAAGGTCGTTTTCACAAAAAGGAATTAACATTACTTAACCTTTATTTAAAGTAAAGGTTTTGTTAATATATATTTTTAGTTAAGTTTATTTAATGCTTTCCTGAAATTGTTGTTTTCCTAGAAAAGTAGCCACGCCGATTTACGTTGAAGAACACTTCTATCAACATTTTAAGGTTTTTATTTGTTTCTTTCTAATCTCTTTCTTGTACAAATACGGAATTTTCAAATTTCATTTCATTGATCAAATGGTAATCATTTTCCTCTATGTCTCTTTTTCTTTTCATTCATTTCTGAGTTATATCGTGCATTTTGAAGGAATGAAACCATAGATAAGAGGTGCAGATGTGTAGTTAGGTAGTTATATGACGATGAAGAATGGTGCATTTGAAAAGACAAACTAATTTATAATAACTAATTGCTAACTTCATCAGCAATTCAGCAACATTTCACAATGTCGCAACAACGTGGAGTAACAGTGAGACTATGAATTAGACAGACCTATTAAATTCCACAGTCGCTTAGTACAATTCGCAACGCATAAGTTGAACAGAAATGGCGACTGTTCGCGCAGGTAGGAAGCGTGCGGGTGTAGCGTGGGTTTCGCGGGGGGCTAGTGTGCCTTGTCGCGCGTAAGCCCCACGTCGCGCACTTCGATTGAGACCTGAAATTAAGATGCACACTGCTCAACGTAGATGCGGCGATCTGTAACGAGACTACACCAATACATTATTTAAAAAAATATTTTAAATAAATTTTATCGTTCCAAATAATTCTCTCGGCCATCCCTATCAGAACTTATCAGGGTAACCCTTCGGCTGCCACTATAAACCGGGCACTATCTGACCCGAAGGTCTTGAAGGGCTAAGGTCTCCCTATAAAAACCTTTACGCCCTTTTCGTTATTCTTGAAGTTACAGTTCGCTTTTAGGTTTAGGCTTTTGCTCGTTATTTGACCGAATAGTTTGCGAAACTTGGAAAAATAAAATAGGGTCAAAAAGGGCACTAGTAACAATAGTAACTAAAGTACACAAAAAAGTTTTCGATCCTATTTATATAGTCGGTAAGGTTTTCTTTTCAATCCTTGATAATTTATAAAAATAGTATGCGTGTATTATGTATCAAGGTTCTCGGCAGCAATGAGTTATCCTTACTGGCAGGTATTTATTTCTTTATTAGGTACTCCGTAAATAGGTACTACTAGCTTTTGGCCACGGCTTCGCCCGCCGTTTTAATGGATGTATAGCTGGCACCAGCGACTTCGTGTGGAGGTTGGGTTTCCTTAGGTTGACATTTTATTTCTAATAACCTGTAGTAAGTTACATGTCGCGCCAAACTTTATTGCAGCTCTGAAGTTGGTCGCATAACGCGTCGCAGTAGCAAAGTTAAGTAGGACGTAAAGGTACTTACTGCTCGGTTTTACCGGCGCAGCAAGCACCCGCATCACACTTCAGATCAGTAATAAAGTTTGGCGCGAGCTATATCTCGGGTTCACAATTCTAGTAAAGCTGAAGGTGTCTCCGCTCTACTCTTTATGTAAAGAGTAATTACTCGTTTATTTAAATGGTATTTTTCAAAAGAGTTAGGATGCTCAGTATACATCGACTTCCCGAGACGCCTCGCTCAATTGAAGGAAATCCTAAGGGTTTTCTAATTTCTCTCGGGAACCCCTCGTTCAAAAATATATTTTCGCTACTATAATCAGGTGTTACCAAATTGAATTCTTCTAATCTATTAAGTAATTCTAGGAATACAAGTTCTTCATTTTTCTGCGGGAATATATTGATTATCCATAATCAAAAATGTAACGTCACGTAAAAAAATAAAGTACTGTTTTCAGCATGTCTTATTTAACATTAAAGGTTTCATCTTAATATATATTTAACCAAGCCAGGGAGATAGTTAATCTGATTTTTTGTGGGAATCCTTCAATTATCTGGAATAAGAAAATGGGATGTTTACTCATGATATATCATTAACCGCCTCCGTAGCTCAGAGGCAAAGTTCACTGGCTTAACACAGGAGGTCGCAGGTTCGATTCCCGGCGGGGTCACCTTGTAAGACTCGGTTTGGTTGGAGGTAGGGCATTTTCTAAGCCCGCCTGGCTTAGCTACCACCATCTTATCTAAGTCTTGCCGCCAAACATCAGTGTTAAACACATTGATGTGTTCCGGCATGAAGATAAGATAGCCAGTTCTCCATTGCGTTGGGGAATCTTGGCAAGCCCGCTTCCATCTTCGGCATCATCGTCACTTACCATCTGGTGAGATGATGCCAAGGGCTTACCAATAGAGAATAAAAAATAAAAAAATAATCCAAATATCATTTAAATCAGTTAAGTGATTTTTGCGTGATGAAGCATTTTATAAATCAGTTTTTTTATTCCTCCATGAACCCTTAATTTTTAGGGGATAAAAGTATTTTTGACGTTACTCTCTGAAATAAAATGTATAATCGTGCAAAGTTTCGTTTAAATTGGATCAGCGGTTTTTTGTGATTTGTAAACAGTCAGAGAGGCAGCAAAAATATTTTAAAAAAGGTTTTTGTCTGTATATCTATAGACATGTCCCCCACGGATATTATTTTCAAAAGATATTTCATGTACAGACACGGCATCGTAAATGTTTTATTATAATTATGTGTAGATATTTTTCTCTTATTTATTATGCTTTTCATGTAGATATTCCGCAAGTATCTTTAGGCAAATGTTATTTATACATTTCTGTGTTATTTCCACTGAAATCTACCGGAATGTTATTACAAAATTTATGACGTCACAAGGGCTTGGTACTATATTTTACTACTGCCTTATTTTTGTCGGGAAAATAATAATATTGTGAGAAAAACGTCGTAAAAATATTGTTATGGTGCAGTCAAATACGAATATAATAATAATATACCTGTGCAAAATTAATTGGCAATGTTGGCTAACTTCACCTTCTATGGTTTTAATAATAAGTACCTTGGCGACGTGGTAAAACAATATCAAACGTAAGTCTATTTATTTTAAATTCAAATCAATGCGGGTTTTAACGTGGCTGTTACGTTGAAACCGAACGACCAATTCTCGGTTTTTACTTGTTTTTATTATTTTTCTTTACATTCAAAAAATATTTAAAAGAATGTTTTCAATTAAAATGAAAGGTGTTAAAGTCACCGATTTTTGTGTGTTGGTTATCAAAAAAGGTAATATTTTTAAAATTGTTTTAAATTAATTATATTTTTTATTACTTTAAGTATATTATATATTTATTCCATAGTGATAGCTTTACACGGTCTTTTAATAATTTGAATTGAATATTGTCATTTAACCCATCTTAGGGCCTTATGTACGTCAAAGGATAGTGACGACTATTGCGTATGTATTGGTGTATATTAATAGAGGTAAATTTTTCCTTAAAATTAAGAAAGTAGTTTGTTATTGACGTTTTCTAGATTGTGTCCCTGTGTGTCCCAGATGGGGCAGACCTGTGGAGATGACAATCATTCCTTGAAACTGATTTAATAGTCTTATAGACGCCAAAGGATATGACAATATTTCGTATCTATGTATTGTATGTATATGTTATTAAAGGACAATATTTCGTTGAAACTGACAAAATAGTTTGTTATAGACGTTTCCTTTTAATAAATATAATGTCCCTGTGTGTCCAAGATAGGGCAGATCTGCGGAGAGTACGAAAAGTTTATCCTTTATACATATATTTACTGCGTACTATCAGGTCATATTATGATGTCAAGGGCCTATCTATGTATGAAAAACTACTAAGTAACTATAACATTTTTAATGCCGTTTGTTTGAGTAAATTTATTTAATAAAATAATAGAATTAAAGGAAGTAGAAAAACATTTCCTTCTTTTGACTCGCTTTGTAGACTACAAAGTTATAAAACTTAACAAAAATATTCCCACAAAAGCTTTAAAACAGTTTTGTCCGCAAGCGTCCTCTTGCCCTTAGCGCTGGGCGCTGGGTTAATTTTAAACTCCACTTTTGTACATAACAGTCCGACAAACTTTTCATGTTCCACCATAAAGACGTGAAAGGCTTGCTTTTTACCGTTGAAAGTTTAAAGTTTAACAAAACGGTCGTAGCAGGGAAGTTTTTAAGAAAGCTCGACGCATTGTCTATCGAAGTACAGTCAGTGGCAAAAGTTTACTGAATAGTTATAGTACGCTCTCCGCGAACAATTCTACTCAAAAGCAAATGTAACACGAAACGCAGTAATCAGTATATGGAGGCCTTTTCTTGGAATAGCTTAGTTGCTATTCGGGAGAGCGGTATTCAAATTAGTCATGAATATGTCATACCTAGGTACTTGTAGGGTTCCGTACCTCAAAAGGAAAAAAAACGAAACCCTTGTAGGGTCACTCGTCTGTCCGTCTGTCTGTCACAGTCGGTTTGCTTAGAAACTACTGGACCGATTAAGTTGAAATTTGGTAAACATGAGTAAGTCGATGACCCAAAGACGGACAATATAAAAAAAAGTTTTGGAAAATAAATCGTGTGACATATCAAATAAAAGGTCTTGTTGTTAGAATTTCAAATATTATTTTTTATAATGTTTAGATAAATAATTTTGATGTGATTTCCGAAAATACAATTCCTAACGTTTTGAAGAAAAAAACACAGTACTTGAGGTAAAATGCATAGGTTACAGGAAAATCTATGAGGAAATCTAAAGTCCTTCCGTTCTTACACGAAAAATTAAATTTTCAAAGTCCGATTGTTTATAAATTAGCGACACCTAGTGGGATCTAGTAGTATCTTCTACATAGTTAATTTGCGTATTGATACGACAACCGCAATAAGTTCCCTATTACCTATATCTGTAGATGGCGCTGTAGATGAAAATTTGTTTTTGGTACGGAACCCAAACTCGCACTTGACCGGTTTTTGAAAAAGAAAGACACCAAAACGCATACAATCGTTTTAATGTTGAAATAACGTGCAAGTTTCCGCCTTTTTACCTGCCTTCCCAAAAAGGAGGTTAATGGTTTTGGAATTTATGTATGTACTAGCTGATTCCCGCGGCTTCACCCACGTGGACAACGTTTCTATGCCTTTTCGAGGGTGCACAGTGCGCGAGCCGCTTCGCGAGCGTGAAGAAAGTAGCCTCTGTGTTACTCCAGGTCCTAATCTGTCTACTTACCAAATTTACCAGCCAGATCCGTTCAGTAGTTTTTGCGTGAAGAAGTAACAAACATACATACTCACAAACTTTCACCTTTACCTATAATATTAGTGTGATGTGATGTGATATATGACTGTTTTTTTTTTTGCTGAGCCCATAGCTTAAAACAGCTTGCTTTTAAAGGGTGAGTGTCGATAGATTAATTCTGATCCCTGAAGTGACATAGGATAATTTTAAGCAGTCGAGTTTTTCCTAATTTTTTTATTAATTAAATTAGTGAAGTTATTAAAGGTTGCCAACTGGTGCCTATTACTAAGCCTACGCCGCCATCTGCATCTTTATCTTTTAAATGTCTGTAACTTTGTAATAGGAAGCCATTGTTTCGTAATATGAAGAATAATGTGTTATTACTGACTGACTCGTTGGCTCAGTGGTTACTGCTCATGACTGCTAATCCGAGGGTTGTAGGTTCGATCCCCACCCAGGGCAAACATTTGTGTGATGAGCAGATTTGTTTGCTCTGTGTCTGGGTGTTAAATATCTATATATGTATGTATTTAAATGTATATAAGTATGTATATCAGTCTCTGGTTCCCATAACACAGGGAATCCTACTTTGGGGCCAGATGACGATGTGTGATTTGTCCCAGAATATTTATTTATTTATTATGACTTCTATCAGTCAAATTATAGAATAGGTGCGCGGTGCATAGAATAGGTGCGCGGTGCATGATCCGTTTCGTCGTGGTACAGGACTGGAGTCGAGACCCTTGTGTGAAAGTCTGAATGTAGTTACTCGTATAATTTGTTATTTAGTTCGTTCCGTTTGGTAGCTCAGCCAACAAGATCCTTCTACAAGAACAAATATTGGAGGCGTTCACAAGCTCCTATGAGAGTCGTAGCCTGTCTAGTCTACGCCGCACGGTTTACGACCAGGCAGTTTAATTTAGTGCCTTTTTTGCCTGAATGTGTTGAGTCGGCGGCAACCTTGCCGAACGTGAAACCTGCACAGATGATTATTTGAACTTTGTTCTATCTTATGCATAATCTTATGCTTATGCATAAGCGTCGGTGGCTCAACCGGTAACGACTCGGTCCATCTAACTAGAGGTACCGGGTTCAAATCTGGATGGCCAATGTACCAATGAGTTTTTCAAAAAAACTTACGTACATACTTACCGATTGCTTTAACGGTGAAGGAAAACATCGTGAGGAAACCTGCACACGCCTGCGAAGAAACTCGAAGGTTGTGTGTGAAGTCGACCAACCCGCACTGGGCCCGCGTGGTCGTCTAAGGCCTAATCGCCCTGATTCAGGGTAGGCTCGAGCCCCTCGGTGGGGACGTATATGAGCTGTAATGATGATGCATAAGACAATGAATTTCATAGAAAATTTAGTAACCCCTAACACTTCTCTTTCCTACTCCATCATCAGATCCTGATCACCATAAAGACCATTCCAATAAGCACAAACACGATACTTGGGCTGTGAGCTGGTGAAGAGTTAGGAGAGATTTCAGGTGATGCTGCAGGTTTCCATGTGCTAATGTAACAGAAAAGCCTTTGTGCAGCAGTGGACGTCGTTTGGCTGAGTTTGGCGGTATTGGGTATGCGTTCAGTTAATGTTGGGTGTTAGCTATACCTAAGCAGTATGTATTTAGTCAGTGGAAGAAAGTATCTTAAAAGAAAATTGGATTACTTTGAACCTCGCTGGTTGTAGGGGAAGCGATTTTTTAACAGGCTTAATGTAAAGGGTGTGAAAGAAATAGGAAAACGAAGGATAATCTACTTTTATCTTCAGTAGAATCAGCTTTCTCTCAGTTCCTAGACTGACTGACAGATAACGCCACTGAATGTAGAAACATATCGGCTAGTACGTCTTATCTCACTCACACAAGCATGGTACGCGTTCACCTACACAAGCTTAGACTGTGTGCGTAGGAACGCGTTTGTTTCATACATTTGATCGCCAGTGACGTGACCAGGTGAAGATCGCGGGAAGCCGATGGATGCGGGCAGCGCAGGACCGGTCGTCGTGGAAATCCTTGGGGGAAGTCTTTGTCCGGCAGTAGACGATTTTCAGCTGATATGATGATGAATGACAGGGTCGCTGCCTCCTGTCCGGGAGGTCGTAGTTCAAATCCTGCCACGTACCAATGTGATTTTTAATTTAGATTTCATATGTACGTTTATCCTACGCTCTTGCGGTAAAGGAAAATATCGTGAGGCAACCTGCACACGCCTGAGAAGAAACTCGCAGGTTGTGTGTGAAGTCGACCAACCCGCACCGACCGGCCCGCTCGCCCTAATTCAGGGTAGGGTCGAGCCCCTTGGTGGGGACGTATATGAGCTGATATGAATGACAGGGTCAATGACTTTTCAGATTGGCAACAGTTGTCGTTAATTCGTCAACCTTGGTATTTCGTCGGACAAAGAGCGTGTGAAGGCTACAGAAAACTCGACGCAAGACTCATGTTTTACATCACACTAATATTATAAAAGCGAAAGTTTATGAGTGTGTATGTTTGTTACTTCTTCACGCAAAAGCTACTGAACGGATCTGGCTAAAATTTGGTAAGTAGACAGATTAGGACCTGGATTAACACATAGGCTACTTTACACATGGATTAACGCACTGCGCACCCTCGAAAAGTCATAGAAACGTTGTCCACGCGGGTGAAGCCGCGGGAAACAGCTAGTTGTCTATAAGTGTGGCAGGATCTATGATGACCTGACCGCTATGGCTTGACATTGACACTACTTCACTATGTTTGACGTCTGTGAAATCACATAAAAATGGAGTATGTACCAGATCAGAAAACGAAAATGCAACCAATATAATAAGAGACCTTTGATCTTTGTTTGATCAACTAAGCAAACTTTATTAGTTATCCCCACTCATGGAGGAAAATTGAAATTGTTTCACGTTAAACTAACGCTTGGGGCTCGCGTACCACTCACCCTCGAAAGTAGTCATAGAAGCTATAAATTAAAAGTTTTTTTTCTGACAATTACAGTCCATATGTTCGTTACAATTTTACTTAAAAACTATGTTAGTAAAACATAAATAAATAACTTGAAATTCAAATAATTAAGAAAACACTGTAGACAAAACCACCATTATTTTGCAGCCCGATTGGAGGACAATATATATTACTACTAACATACAGTATGGACACTCCCTGCCGCTCTTTAGATTCCGACCTCACCCCCTCGTCACTCCGATTGATTATAGTTTGGTTCTCGAAAGTATGGGATTACGCGGTGATTTTGTTTGCTTCGTCATTTGTTTTTGGAAATGTCATTTCACGACCGTTGTATGCAGTGTCCGGGGTGTGTTGAGGGCGTCACATGCTTCCCGGTCCAGTGAGCAAAAAACGGCCTATCGACCCTTCCCGCTACAGTGGCCAGGAGGCTGTTGGGGCTATCGCGCGCCCATCGCCACATGGAAGCGAAACATCCACTCCTTCCTCCACGAACATCCCTGAGGCGCTGCAGAAGCGCGGCAACCCTAACAGCGCTCTGAAGGTATTTTTGAATTGGACGCGTAGGACGCGTGGACGCTATGCGGGCGAAGCTTAGGCTTAATAAAGCTTTTAATAATTTATTTAAAACGTAAACCAAACATTTACTATTTAAATCAAATGGACAATTCAGAGCGACTTGTGCACTCAGACTTCATAGTTTCTTAGGACTTTTCCTCTTTATCAACCTGTTTCTTTCGCTCACTTTGTTTTTTATTTCTTTTTCAGTCCCTGCTTCCGTCTCCTTGGTATTATGTTTCCTTTGTGATATGGACTGAGATTTCTTCCTTAGTGTTTCCCGCTATTTGCTACCTGATAGTTTTTCTTTGTCCATTTTGCGTCTGTTTTCTTATGAAAACAACACGAAAACGTAAAGTAATAACTAACTTATATATTTGTGAGTAAAACAATTTATTATTTATTTTATTGTTCATTTTCCGAACGCACAAAAAATAACTTTGTTTTAAAAAGGTTGCTAACAGCTATAAGTCCGCATCATACTGCATTACAGTGTATTCTTCTTCTGTCGTATCGACGCCAAGTCATATCCCTCCTGCCCAGTATGTCGCCACTGGCCACCCTGACGGCGCTATCGGTAGCGTCCTCAGCTCTTCCCGAGTGCAGGTTGGGCCATTGTCTGTGGGGCACCATACCTACACCACAGGTCCGACCCATCCTTGATCTCCCACCTAATACGATTGTCTTTGCTTTGGCCGACCTGACTGTGTCTTAAAAAATACGATAAATGTGCTTTAGACCACACGACTGAAGTAAAACTTCTGTAGCTCCATCTATACGTATGAAAGTAAATACTTAGTCTTCAGAAAATAATCGAATCTTTTTTGTCATATCGCTGCTTATCAAGAATAATGGTGCATCTCAAAAACGATATTTTTTCAGTAGAGACGTTTAAAAAAAATAAAAAAGTTTTTTTACTTTAAATTTTATTTTAACTAAGTTAACCAGCTTCTTAATGGTTATTGCGTTTTTAAATTAGGTAAAGTATAGCTTTCATGCAAAATCAACAAGAAAATGTAACATAATTAACTATAAAAATGACAAAACCTTCGACTACTTTGACTTACGTCACATAACTGGCCATATTTTTTTTAAAAACAAAGGTGCATCTTGTTTTACATCACTTATATTAAAGGAATTATTTCGACAATAACGGCTCATCTGGTTTTGTGTCATAAAAGCAAACATTTTTTTAAAGTAATATCGGCCTTTTTTGTTATGTCATAATATTTGTTATAGTTTTTTTTTCAAAAATATCGACTTATCTAGGTTTATGTCGCAGATCATATCTGAGTATTATAGTCAACAATGACTTAATTGTGTTTATGTCAAACACCAATCACAATAAATTTTCAAAACTAAGCCTATAAACTAGAAACATTATGAAATAAAGTTTAGAAAATATAATGAAAATACACAAAAAGTATTAATAATATTTTTTAACAGAAGAAACTGTTAATTTCTTATTTTTAGGTATAGTTTACCTTTAAGCTGAATCATACGTCTTTTCAGTCTTAATTAGTATTTATTCTTAATTATTTTTAGGAACTATAATTATTAATCGAAATAAAAATCTTAGGCAATAACAAATAAACTATTTTTTCACTCAATATCGTAGAAGCATACAAATTTCTACAGTTTCAAAATGGAGGGGAATATTTAGTCTTACAAACTTGCATAAAATAGGGTATAGATTCTAGGATATTTTTTTTTAATCAAATTGAATTACTTCTTCTTTTTGTAAGCTTTCATATAAATCAGGCTGTTATTGTTTGTAGAGTTCAGAGTATTTTTTTTATATTTGTCAATGACGAGTCTTTTATAATCATTTGTGTATGATGTTTTATACAAAATTATTTGAAAATACTGATCTGATGAATAAATTGTACCCGACTTAAGGAACTTCTTTATTGCCTCTCAATGACAGAATGTGCAGAGTCCGCTTCGTTTTGTGTATGACCCTTAATCAGGAATGATGTGTTCATAATGAGTGACTGCATACACGTACAAAGCAATCATAAAATAATGTTTTTGCTACCCATCACAGTTGTCGGAAAAGAAAATCAAATCCAATTTAGACTCAAGCTGTTTAGATGAGTCTTGTAAGTTTTCTTTGTATTGCAACATACACGTTCCTATCTCAATTACTCCACGTTTGCGTTCTCCTTCCTTGCCACACAAAACAAGCGACATCATGGCTTTTTAAATAAAGACCGTAAAATTATGAACATTCAGTTTGGATTAGTAATAAAAACATCTCCTTTAGGACATGGCATTACAGCTTGCAAGTCGTATACTGACATGATACAATTATCAGGTGTATAATATTTACAAAGCAACTATAGAATTTATTTCACTTTTTAACTCATCGCCTGTCTTGCTTTTATGGATTCTTGTCTCCACATCAATCTCGGTTTGAACGTCTCTCCCCAAGTTCTTGAGCTTCTGCTTCCAATTAGTCATCTCAATTTATTGTTATTAATATCAAAGCAAAATGTGTTTTGACATCGTTTTCTACCTGTGCTAACGTAATTTGTTGCGATTTTGTTTCTATAATGTTTCAGATATTTATCTTATGCTGTATTTAACTATTGTTTTCTTGCAATGATAGCAGATCATTCGTTAATGTCGAGTGTGATTCTTTCTATTTTATTCTTTTCCGATTCTACTGCTTTCTTTTTTAGAATTTGAGGCAATACTTTTTCAACTCTAATGATTGATGCTGTTTTCAGCTTTTTCCTGATATACTTATTCTTGTATTGTTAACGTTTTTTAGAAGCTGCGTTGTCTTTTTGTTTATCTTAGTTGAAGAAATCGAGTCGGATGAACTTGATTGCGTTGTTTCTGATTTTTGGCGCTCGCATAATCGAAGTTTGGATCTTTGATGCTATCATCTGAACCAGTCTTTTAAATCTGTAGGAGAGTCATATCTTCGTTCTAATTTTAAAGGGACTTTAATTTTCTAAAACATTTGGTTTGTCTTCCTCCCTAGTGCTGTTATTTTTCCTGTATTCCTTTCTAAAAGTAAATTAAAAAATAAGACATTGAGTAGGAATTAACAAGAATTAATATGTTATTTTATTCTCAATATAATAAATATATTGTCTTCAAGGGTCTGCATTAATAAACTTGAAACTTTTATTACATACCAAAAAAAAATTATTGAAAATTAACAACGTGAGGTGTCACTATCTGCTATCTTTAGGACACTAGCTACCTATTCTGGCAGGGCTAATATGATTATGAGGAATCTCTCTCTCTCTCTCGCTTTTCTTAGCAATTTTTCCGTCTGATCACGGGGTCTGCTTTCTTACTCCACTTGGCCCTATCCTAGGACGAAGTCCTCAGTTAGGTCGCAGCTTTATGTTCTTTCTTAATGACGCTCAACCATCAAAGTTTCGGCCTTCCTCTTCGCCTTTGACCGGGTAGGTTTTGGTTGAGTGTAACATTGCCGATTTAGTCAGGTGGTCTCCTTTTCACGTGTCCAAACCATCGTAGCTGGTTTTCTTGTAGCTTGTCTGCGACGTCGCGCACGCCGAGGCTACCGCGCACGTGCTCGTTGAGGATCTTGTAAAGCCTCGTCACTCCGCACATGCACCGCAGAATATTTAATTATGAGGACTATTCTCAAAACTGATAAAGATTTAGGAAGTGCCTAGATTACAGAAGTTAGAAGCGAAGTGACCAATTTGATTTTAACTTAAAGGGGTTTAAAAATATTTGTATGGAGACTGTCATAGTACCAAGTCCGCAATTTTTAAACAGCGTCACACAATTAAACCTCAATATTTGAAAAGAGGAGATTAGGTAAACAAAAAATGTCACTTAGCATTCCATTCAATTGAATATTCTCATCAGCATTATATCCTAAAACGTCACGATAAGGAAATAATTGAACTTAAAGAAATAAAATAAATATATTTCGAGTATGCAATTCTGCAAATTTATGTCCAGTTATCTCCAAAATGTGACGTTTAAGGACTTTGTGCTAAATGCCATTTTTTGTAGGTCTATAATTATGTCCCATATCCAAATATACTGGTTTTTTCGTGCAACACAATTTTGACAAAATGTTAAAATGGACTATGCCAATAATTTTAAATCCGTTTCTAATTATAACTTTTTTTATCCACAATTGGTAAGCCCTTGACAGTATATCACCTGATGGTAAGTGACGATGATGCCAAAGTTAATGTCGGAACATATCGATGTCGTTATCATGTTAACATATTGTGTTCCGGAATGAAGATAAGATAGCCATCGCATTGCATCGATGAATCTTGGTAAGCCCCATAGTAAGTCTCGAAGCGGCCTTGCCAAGATTCCACAACGCAATGAGTTAACGTTTAACGGCTAACGTTTAACGCCTGCGTATCGTATTGGTTAAGTCCATTAGCTTCACATCAGGAGATCGTGGGTTTGATTCCCGGTGAAATCTTTGTGTATTAGTCCGTTTGGAAGTCTTGTCGCCAAGCATTTAACGGCATTGATGTGTTTCAGCTTGAAGATAAGTTAGCCAAGTGTAAAATAAGCAAAGAGCTGATGTTGTTTAAAGTCAACATACTCTAGTCGGCAAGTAAATTTCACATTTTTGAAAGTTAATATCATGACTACAGATCTATATTGATATATGACATGGTGACTAACACATGTACTTATCATGAACAGTGATATATTTTATTAACAAGCTCTAAAGCTCCACGATATTTCTTCTGAATATGGGCATATCTTTAAAACAAACAAAACTCTGTAGATTTTTTCTCATGAATAAAGTATTAAAAACAAATAATAAAAATTAAGATACTAACTTTATGATGAAGAGTGGCATATCACAAAATATTTCACTATTCTATAAAATATTTATGCAAATATTCCGTATTATTTTGCGATGTGCCTATATTCACGTTAGTAACGCTCCAACTTCCTTGAATGACGGGGCACAACTGGTGACCGGCCACTGTTCACAATAATATGGCGGTCAAAACCGAACAATCACATAACGGCCCAATGTTGCCACAACGTCAATAAAAAGCTCTCAGTTTTGCTGTCTTGTTCACGATAAAATATAGCTCATTCTGAACGCACTGGTGGTAATAACTCAAAATCGCACTATTTTGTTTTGGGCCACTATTCTTGATAAGCAGCGATATGGAGGCACGAGTATAGGCAGTTTATGATAAGAGTTTTATTATCCTCTGAAAATGATCAAATCTTTTTTATCTTTTGTTTGTTTTGATTGTTTTGACAACCGATTTTGTTGGTAAACAAAAATAAATAGTATCTCTCTTTCTATCTTCACTGATTTATATATCCCTCTCAACTTCCGTTCGCCTCGCCCGATCTCACTTCCGTAACGCTCTCGTCACGCATCCACCAGCTTAATCCCCAAGCCAAGCGTACGTAAAAAAGTTTTACTTCAAAAAGTACTACTCGTATATACTCGTATATAAAAGTATATACTCGTTTCATCATCATCTTCATATCAGCCGAAATACGTCTACTGCTGGACAAAGAACTCTCTACCCCAACGGCCATCTGTTCTTCCCTACGAGTTATTTGCCCCATCCATGGTACTCGTGTGTGTTTGTGTCAAATAAAAATCTGTCTATTGTCTTTTGTCTTTTTTTTTTTTTTTTTTTTTATTAAAAATTTGAGTGCGTTTGACTGCAACTCACCTGATGGTAAGTGATGATGCAGTCGAGGATGGTACACGCAAACTCAAATAATGCCTATTCACTCTTGCCTTGAAGATCCCCAAATTATAGGAATCGGGAAACACTGACGCAGGCAAGGAGTTCCACTCTATTGTCTATTGTCCATTGCCACTTAAGACAATAAATAATTCGTTTAACTTTTAACTATATAATCGTTACCAAAAAAAAGGACAGCAACACAGTAACACACAAATAAACAAATCGCCACCAAGAACCAACTAATAATGATAACGGCGCACTAAATTGGGACGAATGTCACTTGTGTCGTTAGGAAAAGATATACAAATGCTCTAAGCGATTGTTCACACTGTTCTGTTCGAAATAAAAAAAAAACATATTGTTGGAAAAAGCTGTTCATGTGCATTTGTAGCAGCCATTTTTTAGGGTTCCCTAGTCATCAAGGAACCCTTACAGTTTCGCCATGTTTGGCCTGCCTGTCTGTCCGTCTGTCCGCAGATTATCTCAGAGACTATTAGCTGTAATTTGGCATGGGTAATGGGGCAGTAAAGTTCTCGAGTGGCGACCACGCACCGGGAAACGTACCGTAGGCAGGCCTCCCACTCGGTGGACCGATGACCTGGTGAAGGTCGCGGAAAGCCGCGGGATGCGGGTAGCGCAGAACCGGTCGTCGTGGAAATCCTTGGAAAGCCCTATGTCCAGCAGTGGACGTCTTTTGGCTTTGATTTTAAAGAAGTTTCACGCCAAAAATATTTCTACAAAACAACCAACTGACTATTCAACTTGTGATTATCTTGCTTTGTATAAAGAGCGTCAGTGGCGTAATGGCAAGGGCCGCTACCTCGTACCTCCTGTCAAGATTGTCGTGGTTCGAATCCTGCCACGTACCAATGTGGTTTCGAATTTCAATTTCATATGCACGTTTATCATGTACGTTTATCCTCTTACGGTGAAGGAAAACATCGTGAGGAAACCTGCACACACCTGCGAAGAAACTCGAAGGTTGTGTGTGAAGTAGACCAACCCGCACTGAACCCGCGTGCTCGACTAAGGCCTGATCGCCCTAGTTCAGGATAGGCTCGAGCCCCTCGGACGGGGCGTATATATATGAACTGATATGATGATCAACTTGTAAGATACTTATTTGAAGGAAAAACCCACACGATGCTTACGTAATACTGTACGACAACTTGATACTCAAGGGTACACACGCCCTTACAAGATTAATGTACCAAGAGATATGGTGCACCGACACACCACACATATATTATTTATGTCATAACAACGAAAATAAGTATCACATACTACGGCAATACTGTTTATATAGCTACAAAATGCTAATATTATTCGCAATATAGCCTTTATCGCTGGGACTTGTATTCAAGATGCGCTAAACATTGAAATGTTGCTGAAAGAAATATAATAATAACATATGAAAGATAGCATGTATCATATTTCTGGCGAATATAATAGCGGTTGGTCTTGCTGGGTAATCCTATATTGTTATGTTAGGCACCGACAATAGACGATCGCGTCTTTTGAAGTAGTTACTGTAAACATCGTATATCTTTACATTTGATTTTTTTTTTCGGAATGCGGAGGGGGGAAGGGGGAAAATGCATTTACGCATACCAATACAGCCGGATGTATTGGTTATGTGGGACTCACAGCCCTGCGCCTGTATGCAGACATACACATATATACATAAGGTATATATAAATAAATATGCACAGGCCTTGGACCGCACTACTCACTAACGACCCTCTGTAGCCTTGTCAGCTAAGCTACCTTAAAACTCTTAAAAGCTAATCGGAGCGTACTCCTTTTATACAGGATGTAACATAAAGGTGTGGTGATACTTTAAGGTGGGCTTGTACTCATAAAAACTGAACCAGTTTTGTTCTGCAACCTTTTTTTTTGATTCTTTTAAAAAATCGGTCAGCTGATTAAACGGTTTTTATGAAAACTCCAATAAAAATAAAAATAAGAACAAAAGTTGCTCAGTTTGATGAGTACAAGCCCACCTTAAAGTATTACCACACCTTTATGTCACACCTGTATATACTTGCCAGCGCGAATCTTACTAAAAAACCTAAGTTCAAATTCAAACTAGTAAGTCGTACGAAATCTTTCCGAAACAGTTGAGATTAATTCCATAGGAGACCGCGAGTTAGGACAGAGGTCCTTTATCAAAAGTAATATCTACTTGTGACCGCGCGCCAGGGCAGAGGCAAAGTATTATATTAGTACTAACATACAGCATGGACACTCCCTGCCGCTCTCTAGTTTATGTATCATACGCAGCAGTGGCAGTTTTTCGGCTGATGATACCTCCAACCAAGAAGGGGGGCAGCTGTACCCTTACATATCCAGCAGCTTTTAATTTTCAAATTCATGAGCTATCTCGGTGATTTGGTTTTTCTGCAGATCTCATAAACAACAAACAGGTACCTAGCTGATTTATATTTCGTCTTCTGCCTGCTGAGTTTATTCCGTAGAAATGAAGGCTAATATTTGGTCTGTTTCGCACATATCAAAAGACCGCCCAAGGCTTAAGGACAGGCCCTGTGGGACATCTTATGCTTATGCCGTATTCCTCTCGTATCGCTTACAGTATTCATCTTATTCATTTTGATATCTCACGCCTCCGGCTTTGAGTTATGTTTGTTTTCATAAGTATTGTTATTTATTATTTTCACTTAAATGATACAGTATTTATGAATAGCCTGCTTTACCCACGTGGATATCGTTTTTATGAATGTATTGTCTATCCCTTAGGAATTTCGAAAAATACGGCTTTATTCATTTTTTCTGTACCTGCAAGATATCGAAATGGAACGTACACGAAAATTATAGTCCAGATTCTTGTTTTAATCGCACAAATTTACATTGAAATGGGTGCGGGCAGCGTTATATCGGTCGTTGTGGAAATCCGTCACAGAGGCTTTTGTTCAGCAGTATAGAAGACTTTCAAATTATACTATTGTTGATGTAGCGCTATTAATATCATCGTCATAGCAGCAAAAAGACGTCCACTGATGGACAAAGGCCCCCAAGGATTTCCACGACGACCAGTCCTGCGACAGTTACCATTTCATCGGTCCATCGTGTATACTACGTCATCCGGTTCGCTATTAATATCTAATGAAAAATAATCTACCTATTATAACATTTACTCAATTGCAGTCATCTAGCTCTGTTGCAATTGAAATCAATTATCTATAATCAAAATTACAACGACATTTGCAAAATTGAATCCAACTTGGCAAAATTCAATTATTTTCACTGTGAACCAACATTTCAAATGCAATTATAGTTACAGCGGTAACTCAAATATAAACATCGATTACGTTCTAGTCGCTGTTTTAGTATTTTAATGTATTTTAAAGGTATTGTTAACATAATGTTTAAAACATAGAATAATAAAAAAAAATAAAGATCAATAATAGGGGTGACGACAGCCTTAGAAATAAATTATGAACTCTTGATCACTAAATTGCCCTCCTACTTAAACTTCGGAAAACGTTACTCGTTTTGTTTTCCATCAAGTCTTCGATTTTTATTTCACCAAAATCACAGAAAGGAGTACATAAATGACGCTGAAAAACTATGACGTCAGGCCTAGGTATTTCAAACATTTTTAGAACAAAATGTCGTTTTTGACAGATGATAAAAATTAAATCAGATGGCTAGCATTCCTCATCCCTATTATCAAAGTTATGCTCGGAGTTTCCCTACGTGATCCTATCAGAAATGAGGAGATCTGTAGGAGAACCAAGGTAACTGACATAGCTCACAGAATCGCTAAACTTAAGTGGCAGTGGGAGAGGCACATAGCTAGTAGAAAAGATAGCCTTTGGGGCAGTAAATTTTTGGAGTGGTGACTGCGTACCGGAAGACGTAGCGTAGGCAGCTCTCACACTCGGTGTACCGACTACACCTGGTGAACCTCTTAACTTTTAGCTTTTTAATTTTTAATTATTTTTGATGGATCCCCATACTAGCACATATTATTAAGTGAACATTTCAGTTAGCTACCTATCACGGATCTAAAGATACAACCTTTTAAAGATCGGACAGACAGACAGACGGTTAAACGGAGCGTAGGCTTGGTAAAAGGGTCTCGTTACCTAATACGGGACCCTGAAAAGTGTTAGTTGACCTTTGACGTACAATATTATGTAGAACACATCAAAGTAAGTTTGTGTTGTAAAATCCATCTCATACTAACTTACTCTACATCAAAACAGGAAACAAAAGAAATAAAAAACTGTTCTCGCTCTTTTTCCAAGACATTGTCTGGTTGCACCGTGTGAAGCCCCCGGGAAATCTGCTCGAGACATGTTAATGCACGCGGATCTGTCTGCCGACGGAGCGGTATTAAATTTTGTTTCATTCTGTTGGTTGACCTAGTTTGCTTTTGGACGAAGGGCGAATTTCAATTTGAAAATGCGGATTAGTTAGAATTATGCTAAACACTGAAAATTTTAAAACGTCAAGATAAGTGGATTTTTTCTCTTTACGCAGCGTGCTCATGTTCGTTTCTGCGGAATTTTAAACGTGGCTTCTGTTTGTGGAACTGTACAACGTGAAAATACGGAGATAAGCCCGTAACACCCTGTTAATGTTTATAAGGTTTCCGGAGCTAAAATGGCAAAATAACTTTTAATTTTATTTTTGTTTGATTGAGAAACCAACAGCGATAATACAATAGTAAAAGAAACTTAAGTATATAAAGGTAAGAATAGCAAATAATAGGTGTACACGTTTAAAATAGTACATTGTGATACAAGGGTGGAAAGTAGGTTATTGTAAACGAGCTGTCATTAACAAGCCCGTGCCGAAGGCGAGGGTTTTTAATGTCATGAGTGTGCAATAAACTACACACTCGTGTCAAAGTATAAATATTAGTACTAACATACAGTATGGACAATCCCTGCCGCTCTCTAGATTGCGACTTCATCCCCTAGTCTCCCAGATTGATTCAGATGGGATACAGTTTGGTTGTCGAACGTATAGGATTTCGCCGCCATTTTGTTTATAACGACTATAACGATTGACGGATCGTTTTTTGAAATGTCATTTATAGCCCGTTGTATGAAGTGTCCCAAGGTGTGCTCGTGTATCACACGACGTTTTTCAATACAGTTGTGGAAAATAGTAAAAAACAAATCGAATAATTAAATATGTTTATTTCAACATAACATACGTACAAAGGTAAATTAGGTAATTCGAAAATAGCGCGTTTTTGCAACTGGTTTTTTTTACAACGTATTAGGCAACGGGCTCGTACGCGTATACAGCCTATTGGATTGTAGAAAAATGTTAATGTGAAAATAATTAAATTAAAACTAGTACATAATTCAAAATAATAAACAACCATTTAAAATAATTTTCAAAGGAATAAATATAATGTAACTGCATAATAAACATTCAGTCCGCAAAATAACTACTTGAGCGGCAAGATTTCATGATTGAGCGGCAGAAAAACATGTCTATAAGCAGCAACTCAACACTGTAGGAAGAGTGTGGTACGGGGAGTTCTAAATGGAAGCGGGAGCGAGCGAAGCGAGCTCGGACTTGCGGAGCACCCCGACTCGGATCCGTTAGGTTCGGAGTTCCCCGCACAGTCGTAGTGTTAGGTTTAACATGAGAACACAGAAGTAGGAGCCCCGACCACTCAACACTGTAGGAAGAGTGTAGTACGGGGATGTTTAAAATAATTACAGCCATCCAGAATGACATAAATTGCTGATTGATTTTGAAATGTTTGCTGACCATGAGTTGCTGACCAATTAGCTATTTCTGCTCACAGATTATATTTTTCTGCTCACAGAAATAACAATACTATGCTAACCATTTAATTGACACCCATTTTCAAAATGCAATGCTAGGACGTACGGAGTCATTCATTTTACTTCGTATAATATCTATCCCATTTTATTCTATGTATGAAAACTCCTTGCTACTAAACTTTTTAAATTTACTAATAAATTTAAACTAAACTGCAAAAGTAATGATCGAGCTCGTAAAAGAAAGTCACGACCACGTAAAAGAAAGATGCCTATGCAAAAAAATAGTTTTCGAATCATAAATTTAGTCTCTGAAAGTGCGCCATGTTTAACAACTGTATTGAAAAAAACATTAACGCCTAACTTGTATGTATGTCTCTTAGTTATTAATTAAATTTTGTATTTGTATTTATTTATTTTGATTATAAAGAGTTATTTGAGTTTGAGTTTAAACTTCAACCCTTATAATTTCGTCATGTATGTCCGTCTGTCCATCCGTATGTCACAGTGAATTTTCTCTGTCACTATTAAACCTATACGAGTGTAGGAGCGTCGCGTCGGTGGCGTAACGGTTAGGGCCGCTACTTCCTGTCCGGGAGGTTGTGGTTCGAATCCTGCCACGTACCAATGTGTTTTCGAATTTCGGTTTTATATGTACGTTTAAAAACATCGTTAGGAAACCTGCATACTCAGCAGTTGTGTGCGAAGTCGACTAACCCGCACTGGGCTTGCTTGTTCGACTAAGGCGTGATCGCCCTAATTTAGGGTAGGCTCGAGCCCATCGGTGGGGACTTATATGAGCTGATACTACACCTACAGTAACGTAACGTCGTCTCTTAGACGTACTACTAACTAGTATCTCATCTGTGGTACTACTTAAACATTTTTCTATAAGTTATTCGCCTTTAATATTACTGCTTTAATATTACAGCATCGAAAACTTGTAGTATACAGTTGTCAACTTATGATCCAAAATGCAAAATGAAGGCAATATGAAACCCTCTACATGTAAGAGGAGGGTGATTTTTTTTGTGCACCCTCCCTTCCACTCCACTCGAGTAGACCTATTCAAATTGTGACACATGAGTTGTTATGTGCCAGCGCATGAGAAATAGATGAAATAGATCGAAGGGAAGAAGGTTAAATAACAGCATTACCGCGTTACAAGATGCTAATGCTTCCTTAGGACCGTTCTATGATCCTGATGTGAAACGAATGGACTGACTATAACGGATTACGGAAGGTGGTCAAAATGCTCCTGGAATCACCAGGATCTTAGACGACACTTGAAATGAGGGTTGTCCTTTTAAAATGTAATCATTTACATTCACATAAATATTTTATTACAAATTCTAATTACACATAGACATTAGCCAGTAGAAAGATTTCAAGTACCACAGACACAGTTATATTGCGGGCGCGTAACGGTGGCATGGGAGAATTTGTCAAACAATGAAGTTCATTCATCTTGTGGGAGTCTAGTCTGATGGGGCTAAAATTAGATATTATAGTTGTTTTAAAGGCTAGCATTAGGTTAATACTATAGCTGAGGTGTACGCACGCGGCTTTAATTTTTTTACCAGTTTAAAGAAATATAAAGCTACTAGCTTTTGCCCGCGGCTTTGCCCGCGTGGAAATCGTTTTTATGACTGCCTTTGAGGGTACGAAGTGCGCGAGCCGAGCGTAGACATGAATGTCCTCCAGATCCCTCAGGAACTATATCGGGCTATTCTGATTAACAGTTTATGTCTCTTACCACCGTTCAACCATTTCTATATACAAAAAACACTTCAATCAATTCATTGCTTCGTTGCGATGCCGACGTGCGCGAGCGTGGAAAGGAGTTTTCCCCATATCCCTCGGGAACTTATGTCAGGATATACTAATTAGTAAATTATGGCATTTTATGTTCGTCCTCTTCAACCATTTCTGTGCAAAAAATCACAACAATCCATTGTTCCGTTGCGATGTTAAAGTAATTAAGAAAAAAAGAGTATTTTTTTCAGTTCCCTCAGGAACTACATCGGACTATGCTATTTTGACGGGATAAAAAGTACCATATGTCCTTTCCAGTGACACAGGCTACCTGCATGCCAAATTTCCTCAAGATTGGTCAAGGTGTTGAAGCGTGAAAAGGTAACAAACAAATAAATAAACAAACAAACACATTTTCACATTTATAAAATTAGTAAAGAATTTCTAATGGATCTTTTCTTTCCATCTTCGGCATCATCGTCACTTACCATCAGATGAGATGATGCCAAGGGCTTACCAATTGTGAAAAAAAAACCATTCATATTCTTGTAAAAAAGTAGCTTTTGCTTGCAGTTTCGTCTGTGTGACATCGTTTTTGCGACTGTAATTGAGGGTGCACGGTGCGCTAGCTGCAAGCGGCTCAAGAGCGTGGAATAAAAATTAGCCTAGATGTTAATCCAGTGCTTGATCTGTCTACCTACCTCATCTAAATCCGTTAAGCTGTTTAAAAAAGCGTGAAATTGAAACAAACAAACATTCATACTCTCGTGTTTATAATAGAAGTGTGATTCATTATAGATACGAATGCCTTTAATGAACAACAAAATAAGTTATTCAAAAAATAATTTTAGGTTCGCACGTTCATTTCTGCCGAGTTATATATAATATAAGCGACTCATAGCACTCCCACTACTGGGGAACGGGTCTGTTCCTATTTCAAGTTGGTTAGGTCATCATACTTCACACACAGGAGTGGTTAGGTCACTACCTACTTGAAATAGGAACGGACACGTTCCCCAGTAGTGGCAGTGCTATATAAGTCGCTTGTTGTTCATTAAAAGCCTGGTATGGTGGTGGTTGTAAGACTAGTGACCTACCCCACTGTCAGAAGTTTTCAAGCCTCTTAAAAGGCCTGTTAACTACTGCCATCTAGTGATAGCAACCCGCAACAACGCCTCCACGTTTCTTATAAGCACATTCCATTGCCCTTTGGGTGACCTTGAGCCTTCTTATGAGGCCCATAATAAGCGATCATGTCTCAGTTCCGTATGTCATCCCTGGCAACACACTGTTCGAAGACCTTGATCTTAAGATACTGCGGTATTTGGGACGTGAAGATATTCGTTATTATGAAATTACTTTTGTCCCACCCTTAACCTACCTGCGAACATGACTGCGAAACTGGGCTCTTGTAGAATTAATTCCACAATGAATGCCTTCGATTTCAGTCAAATAGAAGTGAGTCTGATTTAAATTGAAGACATAACTAGAAGTCTAGCCGTTCACGCCTTCAAGGGCAAGCGATAGACAATTGACTATATCGTGAACAAGATGCTTTTCACAGCATCCGATATTTGGCGGTCCAGTTTAGATTAGTTTTTTTTATATACCTTACACTTTTTTCCCTTTGTATGCACAACAAATTATATTTTTTAGTTTCATAAACAGCCTTAAAATAAGGCTAATCTAAACTTACTTACCTGTGTGTATTGTCTAACTCTCTTGCTGTCTTCGGGAGTTGCAAGTCCTGCTCCAAGCTAAGCAATAACTTTATACTTTTAGTGAAAGTTAAACAATTTTGCTAGCAATTCATTATTTATCCTACTAATAGTACTAATATTATAAACGCGAGTTTGTAAGAATCTATAGTAGGTGTATGGATGTATGTTTGTTACTCTTTTACGCAAAAACTACTGAACGCATCTGCTACTTTTTTCCACGCTCACGAGACGCTTGCGGCTCGCGCACTGCGCACTCTCGAAAATTCATAGAAACGTTGTCTACGCGGATGAAGCCGCGAGAAACAGCTAGTATCATAATAAGCCTTAGTTTCATCATCTTTACCATCCGAAAGATGTGAACATAGGTCACCCCTAATAATTTCCACAATGACCAGCATCCAGCGGCTTTCCGCGACATTCACTAGGTCTTCGGTCTACTCAGTGGAAACGCGATGTCTTCCGTTGCGCGGTTGCCACTCGAGAAATTTACTACCCGAACGGTTAGAACTATGTGCCCCAAACACGGAAGTGCCTTAGTGAAGCTATGTCAGTTACTTTGGTCTTCCCACGGATCTCCTCATTTCTGATTCGATCACGTAAGAAAACTCCGTCCACAGCACGTTACATCGCCTATTGATACGGATAAAAGCCTTTGTTTTAAACTTTTAACAAAATATACATTATGAAGCGGTGAAGGAAAACATCGTGAGGAAACCGGCACACACCTGGGAAGAAACTCGAAGGTTGTGTGTGAAGTTGACCAACCTGCACTGGGCCCGCGTGGTCCACTAAGGCCCGATGGCTCAAGCCCCTCGGTGGGGAAGTAAATGAGCTGATATAATGAACAAAATATAATGTTCTTTTTCCTACCGATTTTGTCGGATAGTCTCAAAGTGCTTTAAAAAAGGCGTTTTGATCATGCTTTAGATGCTTACTTCATTTTTGCGTTTCGCAAAGCTGAAGAAATGAATTTAATTTAGAGTAAATTATAGTACTCTTAATATTATGTATGGTTTGGGACCGTACTATAATAATAAAGTACTCGTCAATTTCTAATATGCATGTCAATAGAAGGCTCAAGATCACCCAAAGTGCTCTCGGAGATCGATTCAGAATAGAGAACAGAAGTTACCAATAGCTCACATAATCGCTACACTAAAGTGGCAGTGGGGGACACATAGCTCATAGAACAGACGGCGGTGAAGTTCTCGAGTGCGAGTGACCGACGACCTTGTGAAGTTAGCGGGAAGTCGCTGTATGCGGGCATTGCAGGACTGGACCTTGCGGCTGATATGAAGATGATAAATATATGAATAGTATAATTATTAGATTCAGAGCAATATTCACAATGTTTACAACTTTGGAAATGATGACATATTATTACTAGGCTTAAGATTTGACTGTCTTCGTGGCGTAATGGTTAGTCCATTAGCTTAACATCAGGAGGTCGTGGGTTCAATTCCCGGCGGAGAATAACTTTCTAAGACTTTGTTTTATTAGTTGGACCTTGCGGCTGATATGAAGATGATAAATATATGAATAGTATAATTATTAGATTCAGAGCAATATTCACAATGTTTACAACTTTGGAAATGATGACATATTATTACTAGGCTTAAGATTTGACTGTCTTCGTGGCGTAATGGTTAGTCCATTAGCTTAACATCAGGAGGTCGTGGGTTCAATTCCCGGCGGAGAATAACTTTCTAAGACTTTGTTTTATTAGTAGAAGGACATCTCCTAATTCTACCTGCCTAGCTACCTCCATATTGTCTAAGTCTTGCCACCAAACATCAACCAAGAGAACCAAAGTAACCGACATAGCTCACAGAATTGCTTAACTTAAGTGGCAGTGGCGGGGCACATAGCTCGTAGAACAGGTAGTCGTTGGGGTTGTACATAAAGTTTTCGAGTGGCGACCGCGCACCGGACCGCCGCCGGCGTCCCGCTGAATGCGGGCAGCAAAGGACCAGTCCTCGTGAAAATCCTAGGGAAAGGCCTCTGTTCTGCAGTGGACGTCTTTCGGCTGATATAATGATGATGATGATTATAGTATAGAAGGACAAATTTTTGCTCCGATTGTATAGGTTTCCTTAGGAAATTTATACAGTTTCATTTTCGTTTCATTGGTGAAATCTGTCATTGGCCACTATCTAGCGAATGTATGGTCATTATGTATAAAATAAAATAAAAAACATTCTAAAATTTTATTTAACTAGTAATGTTAGTGTGTGTATGTAAGTGGAGCGAACACTTCAAAATTTACAAGTTTTTGACCCACCTCCTGGTTTCTTATTGAGCTGAATTTTTGCATACACGTTTAGTTTGGTTAACAATGCGTGGTTAGCTAAGTAATGTCATTCTAAATCCAATTTCAAAGATGGCAGAACAAAATAATTTAAATTCTTTTCAAAAAAAACAATGTTTTAAGGTTTTTCAAAATTGCTTATTCTTATAATTAATAAACCACAGTTTTTATTCATCTAGTACAAAATAAGTACATTCGAAACAACGCTTTCATTCAAACTCTTAAGGATTATTTATAATTAAGCTGCCATTAAAGTTGACATTGAAATGTAAATGTACAAAAAAATTAAAGAAATTTTCTTAAAAATAATATTTTCAACCCTTCTATTATTAACATCCCGTTAAGGCTAAAATCTTTTAAGGCAAACCAAAAAAAAATCTGCCACGAGATGTCTGAGATAAACTAATGTAGCTGAGTGCCACCCCGGCAAATCCCGGGGGTAGGGTGCCCACGCTATCGGGATTGTTGAGACATCCCGGGATTCAGGGATTTTCTGTTGCATTATTTATTAGGTGCTAAATAAATTTGTTACGCTCGAGACAGGTGAAGATTGTTGATTTATAGATAAAAGTTCAAGGCAGGAAAAGGTTTTTTTTCCAGAGATTTAGTTTGCTCTTTAACGCCCTTTTACACACAAATCCTTTGGTTGATTAGGTTTTCTCTTTTTTTTAAATGTGTTATTTTAGGGTTCCGTATACCCAAAGGGTGATCAACGGGACCCTACTATTAAGCCCTCGCTATCTGTCCGTCGGTCTGTCTGTCTGTATTTCATTAACACGACATGACACGAACATGACAGTTTAAATTTTCAAAGTATATTTATTTCTATTTTCTTTGTAAAAACAAATAGTAAAAATGAGAAAAAGTTAAAAAATAAGGGGTATACAAAAAACCCGAATTTTTGTAGGTGTTTTAGGAGTAACAACGGTAATACATACAACCATAAAACTTGGTGTGGTTACTGTACCTACTAATACTGAACTAAAACAACAAATAATGAAAATGGGCAGTGTGAGTCGTGCTTGCGCTAAGGAGTCCGAACTGAATGATAAAAAAGCATATTTTATCGCTCTTTTATCATTGTTTGTGTTAATATTCATTCCAATCAATACAGATAAACAAGAGCGACAGTTTTTTTTATTATTCGGTCAGGGAACCTTATCGTGAGCCCTGAATACGACTCACACTTGGCCGGTTTAACTTTAGGACTAGTACTATAATCACAACATCACTGTTTTTACGATAAAACATAACCAAAAATTCCGTTAGAAACACGATCCCTGTATGGGAATTTCCCTTATACTCTTAATCCGCAATGATGAAAATTACAGCTTATGCCTACTAATAAGGTCCCGCTATCTTGCACGGAACCCTAAAAATTAAATCATCACATCAGCCAAAAGACCTCCACTGCTGGACATAGGCCTCTCGTGAGTTGGTAGGTTTCTCTGTAATTACCACGCTTGGCAGGTGGGTTGGCGATACCAGCGTGCGATATGGTGGTACGGTAAGCAGAAAGGACGCTGCTGCCCATCCTACGATTTAGTCCCTTAGTCGTCTCTTACGACACCGATGGGAAGACATGGATAGCTCTATTCTAGGCAATGAACCATACGGCCTACCATATGTTTTTACGATAGAACATTACCAAAGAAAGATTGTAGAAAGATTCCCTTTATGGCAATTTAACTTAATCTCTTGGGTTTTTATTTTTATTATTTGTTACTAAATTCGCTATGATACACGTACTCTTTGAAAATTACAGCTTCGGCTTACTAACAGGGTCCCGTTATCTTGCACGGAACCCTAAAAATTAAATCATATTAGCTAAAAGACCTCCACTGCTGGACATAAGCCTCTCCTGAGTTGGCGTGCTTAGAGATGGGAGTTTGCTTGTTTTTTAAATAAATAGGATGTATTATTTTTTCATAAACTCAGGGTTTCATTTGGTTTAAAAAGATTTCATTAATATAAATTAGCTGGAATTACTTTGAGCTGAGTAAATTTTAAAAATTTAACAAACATTAACAAAATAAAAAAATAATATTCTTCTTTTTCTTTCTCTTTGCCACTTCCCACATTAAGTCACAGATTACTAATAAGTGGGGTCGGATCTCCTAATCATTTTACGCCAAGACGGTCTGTCTTGGGTTGTCGAATTGGGTAGTTGGCTAAAATAAAAATAAAATATATAAAAAAAAAACTTAATTTCAAATAATGGCCACCCTACACTTCAAACGCGGAGTGGGGTTCAAATTGAACAATCATAGCTTTACTCAACTGAAATCTGACTTGGTAGCCTCCAAATGTCATTGCGGGGCCGCGGACTTGGCTCGCTTCTTACCCTAACGTCATTTGGCGCCGTCGAGTCTTCTTGTAAAGCTTTTGAAATGTCAGTTTGACTTTTTAATTTTTTTTTTAACTTTTGACCTTTTAGGGCTTAGCTGCCTAGACGATCAATGGCAGTTGTTAATTTATACATAATTTCCATGTTATTAACGCAATAGGGGATCGGACTGCTAGTCCTTTGAGTTACTTTTTATGATCTGTATGAAAAGTGATTTGGCAATGAGACCGCCTACTGTACACTATATTATAATATCTCTATGTATTAGCTTTACGAAATTGTTTTTGGTGTACTATAAGTGTAAATAAATAAATAAATCTGTCAAAAACGAAATTTTGTTCTAAAAATGTTGTGACGTCATAGATTTTTAGCTTAATTGAAGAACTTATTTTGTAAATTTGTACAATTAAAATTTGAAGAAGTAATTGAAAAACAAAACAAGTAAGGTTTTAAGAAACTTCAAGAGGAGAGCAATTTAGGAAATCATATTTCAGATTTTATTTTAGATGCAGTCCAGTCCGATCCCCTAAATTGTCAAAGACGCATTGACGATCATTTAAAAAAAAAAAAACGACAGACGTTATCCAGGAGGTCAATGAGTGGTCGAAACAGTACAACTGTCCCCTAGAAATCAATGTTCGATTACGTAGGTACAATAATAATAATGATTCACGTTTCTTGTATGGTTTCTTGTTCCATTTTTAATTAAAATTTATTTTATTGTTTGTTGTTAAAGTGGCAATAGAAATACACACTCTGTGAAAATTTAAACTGTCTACCTATTAAGGTTCATGAAATACAGTGCGCTGACAGACAGACGGGCAGTGGAGGCTTAGTAAATAGGGTCCCATTGGCACCCTTAAAAGTTTGGACTACTCATACAAAGTTGACTAATGAGCTGATCGATATGGGACCGTCCATTAATCACGTGAGGCTTGAAAGGGGGGGGGGAGGGGTTTGACAAAAATCACGAAATGTCACAACTGGGGAGGGGGGGGTGTAATAAGATACCACGTGTATTTATTTTTTCAAACGCGCGATTTTTAAATCGAAAAGCGGCGTGTAGTGTGACCTTGACTCGCCGTTGCTAGGCAACGAACGAAGTACCTACTCACACGCCGCCGACGACTTCCCGGCTCGGCACGCCAAACGCCTAAAAATAATGAAATTTTTTGTAAGTAGATACTAAAAATACACGTGATGTTGGGTGGGGGGTGGGGGGTAGTCTTAAACCTCACCATGTATCACCAAGGGGGAGGGGGGGTTAAAAAATGCTTAAAAAAAGATCACGTGATTAATGGACGGCCCCTATGTATGAAAGTATATTTTTTTTGCTAATTGACCATAGGTGTCGTAAGGAAAGTTGTTCAGTAGTCTTCTCATTCAGCTCCTGAAATGAATTCGTCGTTTACACTATCACCAAAGTATGTAATATATTAGTACTGACATACTGCTGCATGTTTGCTGGCCAGGCTTACACGAAATACACTCGTAACTCAGTTTTGTATAGACTTGTGGAAACCTATGACGAACTGTTTAGTGGCGTTGACATATTCTTCCTCCGACGTAACCAATTTATGAATTTAATTTTTACACGACTTCATACAAACACCCTCAACACACACACAACATTTACACATTCCTTAAACACACTACACACATAATGTATAACACTTTGCGCTGCCCGTTTCATACTAAATGTTTTTCTTTCTTTTATTGTATTTCTTTTTTGGTTATATAATTTTTGGTTTATTAATGTTATTTTCAATTACATTTTATACTGTTATATTATTTGTTTTTAAGCCTACTTCGTCCATTTTCAAATTTTAATTAGTTTAATTTCATAATTCGCTTTCTAAAATGTAAAACCAACAGTTGTAATATTTATGTGTAATAAGCTGTGAAATTTGCGAAAATAAATAAATAAATACAGTATGGACACTCCCTGCCACTCTCTAGATTCCGACCTCACCCCCATTGATACACCCAGATTGATACAGATTGGTTATAGTTTGTTTCTCGAAGGCATGGAATTCATCATTACAGCTCATATACGTCCCCACCGAGGGGCTCGAGCCTACCCTTAATCAGGGCGATTAGGCCTCAGTCGACCACGCGGGCCCAGTGCGGGTTGGTCGACTTCACACACAACCTTCGAGTTTCTTCGCAGGCGTGTGCAGGTTGCCTCACGATGTTTTCCTTCACCGTTTAAGCAATCGGTAAGTATGTACGTAAGTTTTTGAAAAACTCATTGGTACATTGGCCGTCCAGATTTGAACCCGGTACCTCTGGTTAGATGGACCGAGTCGTTACCGGTTGAGCCACCGACGCTTTTTAGCCACCGACGACGCTTTTTGGATGGAATTACGCCGTGATTTTGTTTACTCCGTCATTTGTTTTTTTAGAAATGTAATTTCACGACCGTTGTATACAGTGTCCGGGGTGTGCCGTTACCCTGTTTACTGTTTACGTAACTGATTTTTAGGGTTTCATACACCCCTAGTTGATTCATAAAGATGTTTTGTTACGGAACCCTTATAGTAAGCGAGTCCAACTCGCACTTGGCAGGTTTTTGGTTAGGTTTTACACCTTTCCTTAGCAATTTGCTACAACATTGTAATTTTGACACAGTTTCACCCATCCTTTGGGCATAAAGAAATCTCCAATCTAACTTTTTTTATTTTAATAATTCCAACCCATCCGATTAGGTTTAACGCCGAAAAAGGCGGGAAAAGGGGATGTTTTAATTCGGTTGGCGGTAAAAAGATGGGGACAGGAAATGGCCCCGTCACTTTGTCGTTCGGGAATGAAATACTGCATTAGAACATTTTATTGCGCAAAGGAGTTATGGATACTTACTACATTTGAATTTCACACTTTCCTCTTTCTCATGTAAATTAATTTTTCAGCGAACCGCAAAAAAGGAGTATGGGCAAAGTATATAATATTAGTTGGTATTAACATACAGTATGGAGACTCCCTGCCGCTATCTAGATTGCGACCTCACCCCCTCGTCACCCAGATTGATACAGATTGGTTACAGTTTGGTTGTCGAACGTATAGGATTTAACCGCCATTTTGTTTGTTCCGTCATTCCTTTTTTGAAATGTCATTTCTGGCCCGTTGTATGAAGTGTCCAGGGTGTGACATGGGGAAGGTTCTCAATTCGACTACATGTTTTTCTTAATGTTCATGGTACGCAATTTCTTTTTTTTATTTTTTTTATTCTTTGCCGATTATAAACCGATTTTCATGAATCTTTTTTAGTGTTCCGTACCCAAAGGGTAAAAAACGGGACCCTATTACTAAGACTTCGCTGTCGGACCGTCTGTCTGTCTGTCCGTCTGTCACCAGGCTGTATTTCATGAACCGTGATAGCTATACAGTTGAGATTTTCACAGATGATATATTTCTGTTGCCGCTATAACAACAAATACAAAAAAAATGAAAAAGTGAAAAAATAAGGGAGGTTAGTGCTGAAAAAAATGCTGTTTTTAATCGCTACATATACAAAAAACGTGTTTTTTTAAACATGAAGAAACTAGCGCCATCTAGTATGATGGTACGGAACCCGTGTGCAGTTCTGACTGGCACCCGGCCGGTTTTTTTTAATATGTTATGCCTCCAGTGTGGTTCTATGTAAGTTTCAACAAAATTGTTTTTTTTTTGAAAATTTACAAAAACAAATAAAAAACGGTAATTTAAAAAACTAAAAAACCCGCCTGCGTTTCTGTGTAATTTGGAAATGAAAAACCCTAAAACAAGAAAGTCGTCATACCCGATTGCACTTAACTTAAGAAAAATTGTAGCAGTCGGGACCCATTCTAGAAAGTCAGCCGTCTAGTCAGTATATTGGAGTAATCTGCAATGTAATATAGGTATGTGCTCTCAATTCACTAAGCCTCCATTTCTAGAATGGGTCCCGACTGCTACAATTTTTCTTAAGTTAAGTGCAATCGGGTATGACGACTTTCTTGTTTTAGGGTTTTTCATTTCCAAATTACACAGAAACGCAGGCGGGTTTTTTAGTTTTTTAAATTACCGTTTTTTATTTTATTATTTTTTTTAGTTTTATTATTGAATGAGTTCATTTGAATTTGGCGCCAAAAATCCGCCATTTTGTTTTTTTTTATTTTGATATACCCAGTGTCATTCACACAGTAAATGTGTATCTAACGACACCCCTCAAACTAAAATCTATCGAGCCGTTCAGGCTGCAGTGCGTGCCTAACATTGGAATTTGGCGCCAAAAATCCGCCATTTTGTTTTTTATTTGGATATACCCAGTGTCATTCTCACAGTAAAAACGTATCTAACGACAACCCTCAAGCTATAATTCATCGAGCCGTTCAGGCTGCAGAGCGTGTCATACATTTGAATTTTGCGCCAAAAATCCGCCATTTTGTTTTTTTTATTTTGATATACCCAGTGTCACTTTCACAGTAAATACGAATCTAACGACACGTCTCAAGCTAAAATCCATCCAGCCGTTCAGGCTGCAGAGCGTGCCAAACAATAATACATACAAACATACATACATACATACATACTCTCGAAAAACATAACCCTCCTTCTGGCGCAGTCGGAAAAAATGTTGCAAAACGGTACTAAGTTGTTGCGAATCAATTGAAGTCGTTTTTTTTACATGTTGCGTTTTAAATTATTGTGTGCACAGTGGGTTGAGTAAGTCCTTTGTAATAATTTCTCTATCTTTCGACATGATAGATCTGTTTATCGAAATGACAAAAAACTGCAGAAATATAAGTAAAAAACAAACTTTATTAAAACAAAACCTGTTTTTTATTCTATTTCGCATGAAAGATTGTTAAAGTGGGGTAATAGATTGATAAATGGCACAACACATACCGACAAAAAATACAAACATTTACCAGGTACTATGTAAATTCGTTGTTGCCCGCGAAACAGTTTTGAACACTCGCATCAATCACGCACAGTGGTTCCAACAACTCGAGTCTCAGACTAAAAAAAATATACGAGTATAACGAAATTGTGTATCCGTGAAAAAAACTCTCACGTCACAGAACCCCGAGATGAGGTTATTTTTTATAGCTTCAAATGAAGAAAATGACTGTTACAAGTACTATATTTTATACCTTTATTGTCGTATGAACATAAATGGAATTACATTGAGGTTATAAAGGAGATTTGATTTGTTGAAAAAGTGTGTAACGTTAGTGCCAGTGAGAATTAGTATTTGTATGCTGCTAGAAGAAGCAGTTCAGTTTCGTTGAATTGATGTCGGGAACACCTGGGTTCGTGTTTCTCTTTAAAATTTTCGCTCGCACGAGTTTTATTGCCTTAGTCGGTACATTCAGCGTATGTCGAGCTTGTAAATTGGTTGGCGATATTTTGTGTAAGCGCTTTAGAAAACGTATTGCAAGTCACTGTAATACTCTTCTATTTACTTAGTACATATTATTTCTTTACCCTATTAAGGTGCTTTGAAAACATATTATTAAAATAACGTAAACGTTCCCACCGATGGGGCACGGGTCAAAGTGATAATTATCATGATAATTATAAAATTAATTGCAAAAACAAAAAAACTATAATATTATCTTTGACAAAACGCACTATGTCCTGCCACGATTTGACGTTCGTATTGTGCCGAAGCGCGTCAAAACTCGAACTCAGAAAAAAGTCCCAAAAACTAAATTTTTGATTAATAACCGTGATCAAACTTGCACTTATAGCAATAAAAAGTTATTTAGTTATATTTTCTTCATAATATTTTTGTATTTCCATTTTTAGTAAAAAATGAGAAGAATCGCCGATAATTATCATGATAATTATCAAAGAAAATAATGATCTTGTTAACTTCGAACCCTGCTCTTGACTCTTCCCAAACTCTTGGGCCAAGTACGGGTTGTTGGTGGTTTACAAAAGTTATTTGCCTATAAGGCATCTCGCACGGCTTAGTGACTGCCATATTGTGTAACAACTGGAGAAAATGCCACTAACAGTCAAACCCATCCAGGTAATGACCATGCTTCAATTCAGATAACCTGCGTGATCGAACTAACCACGCAAGTCGCATTGAGGTACGACCGCTTATTTTTTTTCAGTCATATCAGCTCATATATCCCCACCGAGGGGCTCAAGCCTACCCTGAATTAAGGCGATCGGGCCTTGTCGAACACGCAGGCCCAGTGCAGGTTGGTCGACTTCACACACAGCCTTTGAGTTTCTTCGCAGACGTGTGCAGGTTTCCTCATGATGTTTTCCTTCACCGTAAGAGCATGTAAGAGTGTAGGATAAACGTACATATGAAATCTAATTTCGGAATCACATTGGTACGTGGCAGGTTCGAACCACGACCTTCCGGACAGGACGCGGCGGCCCTAGCCGTTACGCCACCGACGCTCTTATCCCTCTTCATTATCGAAATAATAATATTATAAATAGGTATAATTCAATGTAAGACAGTTTTTCAACGTCATGATAAATCCCATTTCATTTAGAAACTCGACGATAAAACAAATCCTTGATTAGATCCAAAACAAAGGTGAAGCGAAAAGTGTGGATGAGAATTAATTATGTTTACGCGTCCCCGGGGGTTTGGACCACTGTGCGCTCCGTAACGCAAAACATTTGTCAGCAGTCGGTGGTGCGCCTACCGGCAGAGACAGTGTTGCCAAATCACTTTGTCAAAAATACCGTGTTACCAGGCTCAAATGAAGGTGTTCTCTATACAAAATAGCCAAAAAGATATAAAAAATACGGTGTTTCTCTAAAAGCACTGATACCGAAATTACGGTGTTTGTTTTAAGATTCTCAAAATTAATGACAGTAGACGACACTGGACAACACGAAAATACGGTATATCTACCGTAATTACGATGTAGTTGGCAACACCGCAGAGAGTATGTTGTTATCGGTAGAGATGTACACCACCGGTTACCGGAACCGGAAAAGGTAGATAACGTTAATGAGGTTTCTGTTCATCTTACTCGTAGTTACCGAATGTATGTTGAAGAAAAATATATAGTTTAAAAAAACACGCTTTTAAAGCACATCAAACTAAAAAGTGCAAAATAATTCCTAATATAAGCTGAAAATTATAATGAAAAAAGCGTGGGTTGCTCCGATATACGAAAAATATGGCACAAAGCGACCAACGCTTTTTTCACAACAATACTAGTATTTTTCGTTCATTATTATTTTCAGCATAGATTAAGAATTATTTTTCACTTTTTAGTTTAACGTGCTTTAAAAGCGTGTTTTTTTTTAAACTATATTTATTTTTCAGTATTTATTTCAGGATAACGAGATAAACTTACGAGATGATTGTATTGTCACTGATTTTTAATAAATATACAAAGTTTGAATTAAATATGTCCGTTTAAAGTGGGTCAAAATCGAGTGCAAAGGAGTCGGTTACAAACATACATACATACAAGTGAAGCTAATATAAGCTGTTAAAAACTGGCCAAGTGAAAGTCGGGCTCGCGTACCGAGGGATCCTTCCACCACAAAATATATTTGTGTTATGTCTTTGTAAAAAATAAGTTGGATTGACTGAAAAACTTGACTTAATCATGAAAATTTAGTCCTAGTTTAATTTAATTTTCATTCTTTGTTGGTATAGCATAGCGGCAACAAAAATACACACGCTATAATTTTTTTTAATATTTTTTTATTCACAATTGGTAAGCTCTTGGCATCATCTCACCTGATGGTAAGTAATGATGATGCCGAAGATGGAAGCGGGCTTACCAAGATTCCCCAACGCAATGGAGAACTGGCTATCTTATCTTCAAGCCGGAACACATCAATGTTGTTAACACTGATGTTTGGCGGCAAGACTTAGATAAGATGGTGGTAGCTAGCCAGGCGGGCTTAGAAAATGCCCTACCACCAACCAAACCGAGTCTTACAAGTTGACCCCACCGGGAATCGAACCCGCGACCTCCTGGTGTAAAGCGAATGGAATATCCATTACGCCACGGAGGCGGTTAAAACAACTGTCTACCTTTACGGTTCATGAAATATAGCCCGCTGACAGCCAGACAGACCGCGGAGGCTTAGTCATAGGGTCTCATTTGCTCCCTTTGGGTACGGAACCCTAAAAATGATAATAAATGGATCTTTTCGTCCTGCGCATTTAATCCCACATATTGGATCCCACCCATCCGCACATCATCCACATCCCCATAATGGATCAGATGATTAACTAGCTAGAACGAATTTTATTAGTCGTCATATTTTTAAGCATGGCTTCTACTTTTGATTTCCTTAAAGGAACCTATGTTCAATTCGCAAAAAAAACAGATTACCGACAACTACTGTGGCCGCGTTCAGATGGCACGCGATGCGCGCGCGATACCTTGGCGTTTTGCAGTACCTACATCGACCGCTTAAAAGCAAAAAGTTGCAACAGTTCTTGCTCAACTGTAGCGATGTACTGAATAACGCTTACGCGTCACGCGCGCATCGCCTGTCATATCATCTGTACACGGCCGAAATCAAATACAAGAAGCTAGGTATATTTTCTGACAGCTAAACTAAGAAAACAAAGTGGTTTCAATAGAGGTGACGACGGCATCAGAAATAAATTATGAACTCTTGATCACTAAATTGCCCTCCTACTTAAACTTCGGAATACGTTACTCGTTTTGTTTTCCATCAAGTCTTCGATTTTTAATTCACCAAAATCACAAAATGAGTACATAAATGACGCTGCAAAACTATGACGTCAGGCCTAGGTATTTCAAACATTTTTAGAACAAAATGTCGTTTTTGACAATGATAAAAAGTAACTCAGATGACTAGCATTCGTCATCCCTACACAAATAGGTAACTCGATAGATGGAGCTATGATGACATGGTTCTTTAATTTTTTAAAGTAAAAGAAGCTATTCAATCAAAAAGTAACATGTCTAACTTATGTCACCGAGTTATAAAAATCTATTCGAGCTATTATAAGAAAGTTCAAGAATAGAAGTCCTTACAATCAATTCAATACAGCACCGAGGGCCATCTTTTGCCAGCTCACTAAACTTTTTTTAGCTCAGCTAAACCCCTCAGTCTGTTTAAAATTTATTTCTAGAAAAAAATCCCATTACGAATAGTATTGGCCCAAAACGTAACCGTAAAAAGCCTTAATCGGTAGGACTACACAGGTACAATCGTAAATTCCGGCATAAATTTGAACCGGTACTTCGGAGGGCTGGTCTCGTTTGCTCAGAAGAGATTTATATTTATACGTTTGCCGCTTAGCAATGGGAATCAACGAATTATTTTCACGCTTTAAAAAGAACGTGTTACTTTGACGTTACACGTGTTACGCATGTGTTAAGTGATGCGTACATAGACAGATTTTTTATTTTAGTTTGATAAAAGGGTTGGAAAATTTTTGCGTGTAGCTTAGCATAGTGACTATTATTACATAGAGTTTTTTTATTCGAAATCTTTCGCACACGATTAAAGACGATTGTGAAGCTGCGACTTTTCATACAAACGGTGTTAACGATTTTCACCTCTAAAATATTAACCGATTTCACATTTTCATAAGTTGTCAGTCACAGCAAAAGCTAGGCTTGTTTATTTTTGTTTTTTCGATAAAGTTAAGAAGTTTAATTTTATTGTCATTCACGTAATTAAAAAAAATTAAAAGTAATTTCGGCCATTTTTTGTTTATTTATAATCAGTAATTTAAAAAACCCTTTGTGCGCGGTTCTGATTCGCACTTTACCGGTTTTTTTAATGTATTTTACGCGATTTCTTCGCCGATGGAGAAGCGATTTAGATGATTCTTTTTCTTATTGTTTGATAGGTTATTCCTTCAAGGAGATCCAATGTAAATTGTATCGAAATCGGGTTGGCATTTTTTTTGGAAATTTAAAAAGAAACAAAACAGTGAAGCAGAATTGTGATTAGTGGCTGCGATTGAAGTCGTATGGTATTGTCAAATGACTAAAGAAAGAAAGAAAATGAATTTATTTTGACAGGCAAGTAAGGATGTACAATTATTATTCTTATATAAAGCTTATGCAGGCTGTAACAAAATTGGTGTGGTTCCGTTAACTAGGGCTTAAACTTATAGTACTGACCTAATTTGCTGAAATCACAAAAAAAAGAAATCTTCATACAAATTAATCAGCAGATCGACCAATTTTGTATGGAGGGTCCAATTTGTTTTGAGAATTGATGTAGGTCCTTGGGGAAAGTTGTTCCGTGTGATGAGTAGAGAGCCAAGAGCGTCGGTGGCGTAATGGTTAGGGCCGCTACCTTCCGACCGGGAGGTCGTGGTTCGAGTCCTGCCTCGTACCAATGTGATTCCGAATTTAGATTTCATATGTACGTTTATCCTACACTCTTACATGCTCTTACGGTGAAGGAAAACATCGTGAGGAAACCTGCACACGCCTGCGAAGAAAATCGAAGGTTGTGTGTGAAATCGACCAACCCGCACTGGGCCCGCGTTATCGACTAAGGCCCGATCGCCCTAATTCAGGGTAGGCTCGAGCCCCTCGGTGGGGACATATATGAGCTGATATGATGATGATGAGTAGAACCCACAGTTAACGGGTCCTACACCAGTCTTTTACACCCTGTATATAAACGTAGTAGGTAAATAGGTACATGAACTTGATGTACAGATATTATATTTTATTCAAGAAGTGCACCATCTCACAGCTTGCCAGAGTACACTATTTTCTTAATGTTACTTCATTAGGCAGCTGCTACACTATAGCAGTTACACCTAGAGTTATGTTACAGTTTTATGCTGCTCGCGACCTCGCCTTTAGAATTGTACAGAGGCCAGCATATCAAGCTAGACACTCGTAGTGCAATTTTGATCCTTACGCATACGGCATAAGAGCGGTACAAAGTCTCTTGATGTGGTCAACTCTGTACGTAGGTACAGTCAAATCACATGGTTTTTAGGGTTCCGAAGTCAATATTGAAGCCTTATAGTTTAGCTATGTCTGTCTGTCTGTTCATCTGTCCGCGGCTTAGCTCATACTACTAGAAAACTGTTATTTGGCATGGATATACATATTAATCACGCCGACAAAGTGGTACAATAAAAAAAAAATTTTTTTAGGGTACTTCCCCCTACATGTAGAAGGGATGATTCCTAAAATGAAAACTTCTTTAGGCGCGTTAGGTTTTTTTAGATTGGAAAAATACCATTGAACTCGCGACACTGTAACCTGTAACCTCAGAACTGTATCCGACACAGACAGGAAGAGTCGGAGGGTCAAAACTTATAAAACTCTGAAAAGTTTTCACTTCTGTCGGCACTCCCGGAGTGGTTAGGTTATGGTTTTTTGCTGTCGTATCCTATCGTGTTGTGTATCTGAAAACTACTGAGGGTTTACTAAACCCTTATTTGATCCAGGAATCGGTTTGTGAAATATTAAGCCTTAAGGTGATAATTTTTGTTAGAGTCTTGGCCCCCCTCCCCCCCCCCCCCACCAGCTAATACCGCTATAGTATGTTTTTTTTTATTCACAATTGGTAAACCCTTGACAACATCTCACCTGGTGTTAAGTGACGATGTTGCTGAAGATGGAAGCGGGCTTACCAAGATTCCCCAACGCAATGGGGAACTGGCTATCTTATCTTCATGCCGGAACACGATGAACAGGTCCCACCTTCCCCACTAAGACCGAAGGCCTGTGTCTTAGCGTAGTTTGGTGATCGTCTTTTTTGTCTGGTTGTTTTATAAGGGAAAGTGAACCCTGCATTGCCCCTTTCTGGTGGGAAATTATACCTATGGAATATAAAGTTCCCACGAGATGCATTCTATCTATAAACTAACATAATATCAGCTCATACACGTCCCCATCGTTGGCTCAATCCTGCCCCATTACATATTATTTACTTCACTTACTCACCAATCTGGAAGGTTCCAGATTGAAAGTTGCATTTTTACAATCCTAAGTGGCGGGAATTCTTGGGTTCTAGGAAAAATAAAAAAACTTGATTGAGTCTAGAAAGAGGGATAAGCCTTGTTTATTGGACTCAAATTGTGAAGAAACCTTTGTTTGTATAGGCGTAAAACTCCACGTTACATCACTTATTTAGTATTATAAGTACGGCCATACATTAATTTTAGCTCTATATTTTATAGTTAATTATTGGCCCAAGAAGATGTCACATTTATTCTAGTATTTAACAGTACAAATTTGATATTGTATTGAATTATACAACACACCCTGTACGATATCACGTACTAACTTACGGATGTATATAAATTTGTATTAAATTTGTCTACATAAAGTAAGGTTAAAATTAAACAAAATTAAGTAGACTTATGACAGTAAAGAAAAAGATAATTTAAATATTTTAGATTATACATTTCCGTCAAGCAAACAATACTACAACCACTGTACATTTCCGTGACTCACAGAGAACCCTAATTTTTAAAGAACCTTTCGAGTGCTCCATATTTAAATTTAGTAAAACCATGGATATTTAATGTGTGATTCCAGTAATGTGTAACTGTAAAATTATTGTAAAACCTTAAGACCAAAATAATACGTACCCAGACTCTCGTCGAAATTCACAACACTCTTACTTTTCATACCATCGTTAGCACAGAAAAACAAACAATATTTTAGCCTCCAAACACGACTATCTCGTTCCGTCATTCGACCCTCTGTCCCCCTGCTCACGCGCATTCCCATGAAACAGCCCCGGCATTCTATCTCCTTCACACAACAACACAAATCCAATTCTTTTACTCTTTCGCTCTCTCCTACCCTATCTTGCGAACATTAAATCGTATTTCATTGGTCCCAAGTGCTAACACTTTACATACTTGAGCTAAGGAATTCGGTGTCAGACCGAACCTTCAAAAAAAATAGTTCAGCAACTCAATATTATTATTAGGGTTCCATGTGGTGTTACGCAGTAGTTCTATTACAAAAGTTATTATTATGAGGGTTCCGTATGGTGTCACGCAGGAACCATCACAACACCAATGATATCAATATTGATATTTGGCGGCAAGACTTAGATAAGATGGTGTTAGCTAGCCAGGCGGGCTTTGGAAATGCCCTACCACCAATCAAACCGAGTCTTACAATTGACCCCGCCGGGAATCGAACACGCGACCTCCTGTGTAAAACCAGTGAACTTTGCCACTGAGCTACGGAGGCGGTTAGGACATAATCATAATCAATTAAAAATAAAAACTGCAGTTGGATTTAAAAAAAAAGTTTAATAGATTTTCCGTACAACATGTTCTATTAACAACTGCAAATATAATTTAGTTTTTTAAAATATACATTTATTTTTTTAAAAGACAACGGAATCATATTTGCGCGAGTCCGACTCTTTTTTTTTATTACCCGTCTGGCCAAGAAGGATGGTAATGTTTTTCACAGGTAGATATGTGTGTAAATACAGTCTATCGCCGATTCATCCTGTCCGCAGACATCATCTACGACACGATAGCAGCCTTTACCTTTACTACAAACTCCACATAAACTAGCCTTGCTAGTTTGGGACAAATCTTGGAAGCACTTTCCGGTTTCCGGTTTAGCTGAAATTTTACATACACGTAAAGTTTAGAGCGCAATGCATGGTTAGCTAAGTGACGTCATTCTAAATCCAAAATGGCAGACTCTCAAATATGACTGACCAGAAGTTTATTCACGCACCCCCTGATATAGGTATCATATGAATGGTTTTCTGAGAAGAATAAGAAATAATAAAAAAATATTTTCAAATTAAAGGTTGTACCTAAAAATTTTTAGGTTTTTCGAAAATTATATGCTCTATTAATTTCATAATATTTTGCAAGTAATACCGTCTTATGACAAAGAACTGTTATGATTTATAATATGTACCTACAAATTTGTATACAGAACCCTCGCTTGGCGAGCCCGACTCGCACTTGTCCAGTTTTTTTCAGAGTGAAGACGGTTTTTTTACGTGTTTAGCGTGGTCAAATAAGAGAATCACGTTTTTTTTTTAATATGTCGATCTATTATTTTGTATACCATGATAAAGTAAAAATAAAAACTATGCTTTCACACTACGTAAACATTGATATTAATAATAAGGTGGAAGTAACAATAAATAACCATTATCACAAAAGGTATAATACCCTGAAATAGCTTCCGACAGTGTACGGAAGAAACAAAATAAAGGTGGGGAGAGCAACCCTTCATCTTCCAAATCGTTACCCTTAGTACCCGCCCCCGACTACATACACAAGTAGACTTTCATTCCAGCAAGCGAAGTCTCATTAAAAAAAAAAAGCGTAGTCTGTGCTGAAAGTGAGTAAGTCTAACCTTCGTGGCGTAAAATGGAACAAACTGAAAAAAAATATTCTAACCCTAAGATCATATGATTCTATTTTAAAAGCTTTTAATTAACTTGCAATGTTTGTGTATGTTTGTTCGGGTGGAATCTTGCAAGTTAAATTTGACCCACTTCCCGGTTTTCCATTGAGCATGAGATTTTTCATGCATATTATGTTATCGCGTGACAATGCAATATTAAAAGCCCAGGGTATACCTAAAAAAATTAGGTTTTCGAAAATTATTTCTAAAATATTACAGTCACACTATAATGACTTAACAGTATTGTAAACATAACAAATACGACAATAAGGCACGGCAAAGTCCTCAAATCTTTTGACGGTTCTCTTTCCTCATAGACTCTATTAGACAAAGATTGTCCTTTTTCCTAAGTACCTTCCGTTAACCATAGTCAATAGACTCCCTATATAATACACATTTTTTTGCTAACATAATTCAATTCAAATATTTTGTTCCAGAAAAATGATTCCATAGGATTTACCAATTGTGAATAAAAAATAATGGTATTTCAGAATATAAAATAATTAACATTCATTTTATCCTAATTATATTCAAAAAAAATACATGATAATAAATGCTGTATATTTTTGTTTGCTAAAAATAAATAAATATTCAAAGACAAATCAATAATCACACGGTATGGTCATGTGTTCCCAATCTAGTATTCCCTGTACCAAAGTATATATATTAGTTGCCTGTACTATGGCGACCCGAGACTGATAATATACGTTTAAAAACATACATAAACAGATATTAAACACCCAGACGCAGAGCAAACAAAGCTGTTCAACACATTAAATTTGCCCCGGATAGGGATATAACCTACAATCCTCGGACCAAAAAGCAGACGCTGTCCACTGAATCACCGAGTCAGTAAAAAAAATGGACAGGACGTCTGTTGGGTCCGCTAGTTGTCAATATATTTGTCTGATTTGAAATTTTTGTATGAAGAGTCTTGAACTTTTTTTGCTCCGATTGTTTTTGGTCATGTAAAAATTTTCTTGAAGAAAGTTGTTCAGTTTTATAATTGGATTATGATTTAATGTGCTCCTTATTGATTCATTATCAATTTGAATAACTTTCGATTAAAGTTACTTGATATTTTATCACATAATTTTTAACAGAATTGGAGACCATCAACACAAAGTTTAAAAAAAAATCTACTCATGCAGACCAAAAAACATAAGTGAGCTATTTGTTTTTAAGTGAATTTTTAAAATCAAACTGTCTAAACTTTTTGCATCACAAAAATATATTTATTTTTCTAAAGTTATTTCATGAATATTCATTATGTATGTCTATGCGTACACTTGTCGATGGTACGTACATAGACAAATACAAACCGTGGCTGGTCGATGTGTGCGTGACATTATACAGGGTGGCAAGTGAAATATAGTGGCTCAGTTTACCGGTAATAATGGTGATTGTACTCGCGAAACTGAATTACATTCCAGGGAAATTCTTTCGCATTTGTTCACATACAGAATCCTTTCTTCACATATATTATAAAACAAAGTCCTCGGCCTCATCCGTCTGTCTGTTCGTGATAAACTTAAAAACTACTAAACGGATTGTCTGGCGGTTTTCACCAATGGACAGAGTGATTAATGAGGAAGGTATATTATTTGTCAATTTTTGTATACATTGGTTCAAATATAACGATAATTGTTGGACGTGTTACAAACAGTCCAGCTGCATAGGAGCTTTCATCGAAAACACTGCCTAATCTCTTTGAGATATTATAACAAAACAATGTATGGTGGGATATTTCTCTTTTATAGATCTACAAAAATGTTCGCGATGGCATATATCTATTTTTAAAGGATAGCTTATAGTTCCTTATTCAGGGGTAGGTGCCCTCTGACAGACATCCTCTGCAAAGCGGACTGTTTGTGACATTCATGATGAATAGTTGCTTATTCAGGGGTAGGTGCCCTCTGATAGTACCCCAATTATAGGAAGATCGCGTCGGTTGAGGCTAAGGAGTTTTCGGGTCAGTTGTGGTTCCAGGCCGCTATGGTGTAACACTGTGCCCCAACGTTTCGACTATGCTTCGATAGCCGTATTCGCGAGCAGACTGAAGCCCCGGTGTCATGGCCGCCGGAGCGTCTTCGCAAGAACACCTCCGTCTACCCTCATTTCATCGCTATCGAAGCATCGTCGAAACGTTGAGGTAAAAAAAATTGGAATACCTTCAAATATGTTCTATAAAATCACGTCAAGTCCCGCTTTCAATTTGTCTTAATGAATAATCGTGAAAGTTTAAAGTTTTTTTTTTACTTTTATCATGCTTTAATTTTTTACTTTCACAATTAGTGAGCATTTGACAATGGTAAGTGACGATGATGCCAAAGATGGAGGCGGGCTTACCCAAGATTCTCCAACGCAATGGGGAACGCCTATCCTATCTTCAAGCCCCAACTCATCATTGAAGCTTGGCGGCAAGATTGAAATAAGATGAGATGGTGGTAGCCAGCCATGGCGGCTTAAAAATAATTCTGTTCCACGAACCAAACCGAGTCATACAAAGTTAGACTTTGTCGGAAATTGAACCCGTGACCGCCTAATGCAAGGTTAATAAATCTGACTTAACCATTACGCCACGACTGGAGGCGGTTAAAATTTCGATTTCGAGCGTCACGTCGCTTAGGTTTGTTTACAAGCCTCGTTTGTATTGTAAAACTGGTAAATAAGTTTGTTTACAAAGCTGCTTGGAATACTTATTTTAAAAATTCGATGAACAAACATCTGTTTGAGCCAAATTTGTACTAAATTATGCGTCACGGTGCGATTGCCTACTACGAAGGTTAGGTGAAACAAGATACTTCATCATCACAATCATATCAGCTCATATACGTCCCCACCGAGGGGCTCCAGCCTGCCTTGAATTAGGGCGATTGGGCCTTAGATGACCACGCAGGCCCAGTGCGGGTTGGTCGACTTCACACATAACCTGCGAGTTTCTCCGCAGGTGTGTGCAGGTTTCCTCACGATGTTTGCTTTCACCGTAAAAGCCTCGGATAAACGTACATTGAAATCTAAATTTGAAATCACATTGGTACGTGGCAGGATTCGAACCACGACCTCCCGGACAGGAGGCGGCGGCTCTAGCCGTTACGCCACCGATGCTCACGAATTAAGATACAGTAATAATAAGACAATAGTCTTATTGCTGTACCAATACCTGGTAATTTTAGTCTACAATTTTTACATTAACTTACGAATTTTATAAACCACCTTAAAATTACATAAGTAGGTAGGTACCTCTTCCATTTTTGTAGGACGTAATGAAAACATAAATCTCGGTTTAAAAATAAGATTATATTCCGGTAACACAATTATCAGTAAGCTTTGCTCTTAAATTAGTAACCCCTTTTCGCTCAGTAACCGGGTTAATTAAGGTGATTAATTTATTGTTAAAAAACCGGTCAAGTGAGAGTCGGACTTGCGCACTGAGGGATCCGTACCAAAACACATTTGGGTATGAAACCCTGAACATCAATAAGTAAATACAGCAAACGGATTGTAGGACAAATTTTGTAGTTAAAAAAATGTTCTCCCATACATTGACATAAGTCACGGTCAATTCTCTAACTGCAAATTTAAGTTTGTAATCGTTAAAAATATTTTTATATGAACCACAAAACAGTTTTCGGATTTTTTTCTTTACTTGTGCTGTAAGACCTTGCTTCTTACCAAATATCATGATTCTAGGTCAACGGAAAGTACCCTATAGGCAAAGAATACTAAATAGGTATGATTTACTTGCGATTATCAAAATATGAGACGTAAAATGGCCGTATCTTTTTATTGCTTTAACTTAGAAGCTTGATTTTTTTCCAGTTTTAAAGGATCGTGGACCTAAGTATTTGATGTTAATTTCAACTTGCTACCTTTCTTTACGCGTTTCTGAGAAAAAGTATCTTGACAGACATACAAAGTGATCCTATATAAGTTCCTTTTTTTCCTGTTTTAGAAGTTATTTTATTAAATTTGTTCTATATGCGGTTGTGAATAAAGTGTCCTTGATTTTGAGTACATAAACTGTATTTTTGGTAATCGAGTTTAACCTATACAATGCTTGAGGTCTGGTCGACCTGTAAGGCTGGAGCGTTGCAAACGACTGGTGGCTGGACTACGGGAAATTACTACGTACATATAAATAAGCTGACTCCACATTTAATGCTACGCCGTAGCCGCTACACTTTTGTGAACCATAAAAACCAATAAATTATTAATTCTTATACATAAAATAAACCTTAAAATCTTAAATTTCATGTATTTCTCTATCCCTCGTAGGTACACTGATTCCTGTATTGAGTCTAAAAAACCTTTAAGTATACAGGTGTTACAAAATTCGTAGGGGACCCGTTAATTGGGGATTCTACTCATCTTAACTGTGCTGCTTTTTTCAAAACTTTTTAAAAAAAAATTGATTCCATACTAAACTGGTCAATCATTTAATCGCTTTGTATGAAGACTCGATTTTTTTTACGTATTTAGGAAGGTTTCTTAATATCATGAGTAATAGACCCAGTTTACGGATCCTATAAAAAAAATGTTACAACACTCTGTATTTTAAATGTCATTGCCACTTTCATTAAAATATTTTCTAATTAAAAAAAATAAATAATTCTAGATTCATAGTGTCGTGCAATATTTACAATCCTACTACATACAAAGAAAATAAAAGCAATCCTTGTGTAAAGTACAATCGCGCACAAAAAAAACACCAAAAAATTTCGTTCAAAAATATTTTTCATCTAGGAGAGCGAGGAAGAAAATTGCCTGTACCAGTTTCTAGACGGGCGGGTATTACAGCTTACAGCTCGGCTGAAAATTCAGGTGGCTGGGAAAATGGCAGAATTTTTGTGTATTTGTATTTTTGAGGACTCACGTCTGCTTGGTAGCATTTGGGGTGTTCATTTGTACAGACAGAGCAAAAGAAGAAGGATTTTGTGCGGTAACATTTGTGGTATTGAAATTGGAGGTATGTTTTGTAATGGACATTGATGTGTTCCGGGATTAAAATGAGATAGCAAGGCCCCATCGCGTTCGAGGACATTGGTAGGCCCGCTTACACCTTTGCTTCGGCATCATTAACACTTATAGTCAGGTGAGATGCCGCCAGGGACTTATCAAATATGGATTTTAAAAAAAAAAACTCTTTTAATATATCAACGCATCGCATCTCTTCATAGACAGAATTAAGTTTCCCTGTATAGATATATTTTAGGTGTATAGCACACGTACCTAGTTTAATTTTTTTTTAATGTTATTTTTGAAAGAAATGACATCTGCAGCATATAAACACCCTGCAAACAAACCAATTGATCAAACATAATATCAATGCAATAAAGAATATTGTATTGTATTGTATCATAATGTTCATTATCAGCCGTAATAATTCAACTGCTTTAATAGGCTTTTGAGTTGCATCCTCTTTGGGCTTCCTCCAAGGATTATTATGCTTTTGTATGGATAAGGATGGAATAGGGGGTTCCATTAATAGATCTAACCACAGAGACCAATCTAACTACGGACACTATTTTGACTGACAATGGACACGAAAAGTGTTCGTGTTTAGATTGATCTTACTAAGCTGATCTGACCACGGCTAACAAACGGATTTTTCCAACTATCAATCCTACGCTGCCCACATCTAGCGGATTCCCGCGACCTCAACAAGGTCGTCGATCAAAATGTATCATCACTTCAGCTCATATACGTTTCCACCAAGGGGCTCGGACCAACCCTGAATTAGGATGATCGGGCCTTAGTCAACCACCCGGGCCCAGTATATAAAATGTAAAAAAAGAAACAAAAAATTGCAATATATTTTTCCTACCGACAGTACCCGGAATTCTACCTACCGAGGCGTTACTTTTAATCTCGAATATTGCGATGGTGACAATTTCAAACCATTGCTATTTCTATCTTGTTCCCTCTCATTGCCTTTGCATATATTTCCTACTCTAGAGCTTGTAAATGTCACGTAACGTAGGCAAAGACCGCTTTGATGTTCGTCACACACATGTAATTTGAAATGGTATTCTGTATGTCTGTTTATTATTTTACTTATTTATCTTTGGGGAATTTGGAAGGATTTTTCTTTTTTTTTTCATAATACGGGAAATATTTGGCATTTATTTAATTTTACGTTTAGGTATCCGACGCTCTAACGGTGTAGGAAAACATCGCGAGGAAACCTGCACACGCCTGCGACAAAACTCGAAGGTTGTGTGTAAAGTCGACCAACCCGCTCTATTCCCGCGTGGTCGACTAAGGATCGATCGCGTTAATTCAGGAAAGGCTTGAGCCCCTCGGTGAGAACGTATATGAGCTGATATGATTTAATTTTAGTCCTTTATCGAATACATAATATTATATAATTGGCATTGTTATTTTTACTTGAATGAAATGAACTTTGGAGGTGGAATCAAGGTCCCGGGATCGTCTTTTATTTTCTCTAGAATCATAGGAAATACTGGGACCCAAGTTGGTCACCCTTTGCCCTGCAAAGTACAAGAACTGCATAGTGATGCATAGATGCATAGTATCTCTTCACTAGTATGTGACAGATACTAATCGCTAGACTGAAATGGCAGTGGGCAGGGCACATAGCTCGTAGAACAGATGGCCGATGGGGCAGTAAAGTTCTCGAGTGGCGACCGCGCACCGGAAAACGTAGCGTAGGCAGGCCTCCCACGCGGTGGACCGATGACCTGGTGAAGGTCGCGGGAAGCCGATGGATACGGGCAGCGCAGGACCGGTCGTCGTGGAAATCCTTGGGGGAGGCCTTTGTTCAGCAGTGGACGATTTGTGGCTGATATGATGATGATGATGAGTATGTGATCAAAACGAAACACATTTTGATCAAATATTGAGCACAGAATTTCCATAAATTATCTTTTTTAGGTTGACATCACTGACGTTCCTTTTCAAGCAAATATTAAGCATATGAATCGAAAATAAACATCAAAAGGTTTCCTTACGTTACTATCGTTTTATATCAAGAGATTCTGACGAGAGCCAGCAAAGTTAGCATTTTGATGAGATTTGGATATATTTAGACCAAGGTTTTTAGTTTAATTGTGTTTGTAAGGCACATCATGTGGAGAAACTATCGACATCTAATAGGATCTAATAGTATCTTCTATATAGTTGATTTACGAAGATGTTTTGCTACGGAACCTTCACTGCGCGAGTCCAACTCGCACTTGGCCGTTTTTTTTTTCATTGGCATGGACTATAAAAGGATTTTAAACTTACTTTATTTTGTAGGCGTCAGGCGAGTAAAACCTTTTTTAACCGACTTCCAAAAAGGAGGAGGTTCTCAATTCGACTGTATGTTATATGTGTGTTACCTCAGAAATTTTGACTGGGTGAACCGATTTTTATATATTTTTTTTATTTGAAAGCTAGTGCTTCCCGTGTGGTCTCATATAAATTTTATGAAAATCTGTGTAGTACTTTATTAGAAAATTAACTAAAACCAAAAATAATAATGCAAAAATGTACTAAGTTGTTGCGATGGAAGTCGGTTTTTTAATGTGTTTAGCGTTTTCAATTATATTTCAATTGAATACATTATACCGCTTACTTATTACGTATATCACATCCATAATATGTTGAATGTCATAATAACACACATAGATAATGATCTGCCATTTCCCGCTCTAGTGCGTACTTAAGGAGCCGTTCTACCTTATCACTGTATAATTATCTAACTAACCGAACCATATATCACGATGCGCGATGCGTGAAGCGTCAAGCGCGTATGTAAACGCATGTTAACGCATTGAAAGCATGTGTTGACACGTTAAAATAATTAGATAGCTGGGAATGGGCGTCAGACTTGAACGTTCGATAAGTTTAATTAAAGACCGAGTCTGAAGAAGAATCTTAGTAACCTATAATCATATCGTCGGTGGCGTAACGGCAAGGGCCGCTACCTCCTATCCGGGAGGTCGTGGTTTAAGTCCTGCCACGTACCAATGTGTTTTTGAATTTCGACTCATATGTACGTTTATCCGACGCTCTTACGGTGAAGGAAAACGTCGTGAGGAAACCTGCACACATCTGCGAAGAAACTCGAAGGTTGTGTATGAAGTTGACCAACCCGCACTGGGCCCGCGTGGTCGACTAAGGCCCGATCGCCCTAAATCAGGGTAGGCTTGAGCCCCTCGTTGGGGAAGTATATATGAGCTGGTGTGATGATGATGTGATAAATCATATAGGCCGAAAGACGTCCACTGTTAGACAAATACCCCAAGGATATCCATTACGACCGGTTCTGCGCTGCCCGCATCTAGCGGCTTCCCGCGACCTTTACCAGACCGTGGTCCACTGAGTCGGAGGCCTTTCTGCGCTACGGCTTCCAGTAATCGGTCGCCACTCGAGATCTTTGCTACCCCAACGGCCGTATGTTCTACGAGCTATGTGCCCCGCTCACTGTTTATAAAAAAGTTTAAGAAAAAAAACTACTATATCACTCCATTTTCTTAGCTTAACTCAGCGCAGTTCTGGTGTTCAAAGGTTTTCATTTGACTTCCAAAAAGGAGGAGGTTCTCAATTCGGCTGTATGTTTTTTTTTATGTGTGTTAACTCAGAACTTTTGACTGGATCAACAGATTTTGATGATTTTTATTTGAAAGCTAGTTACTTCCTATAAATTTTATCAAAATGGGTGTAGTACTTTATTAGAAAATTTATAAAAACCAAAAAAATAATGCAAAATGGTACTAAGTGTTTGCGATGGAAGTCGGTTTTTTAACCTGTTTAGCGTTTTTGCTACGCGAGTTCTCTTTAGGTACGTTTTTTTATCATATATTATGGACATATTTCGACTTCATACAGCAGCGCTTCATCGCTTCGCTTAGCTACCACAAGCTCATCTTAGCTACTCGTACTTAGCTTAGCTTAGTTACCTTAGCTAAGCTTAGCAACATCTCAAAGCTAATCTACATGGTATAGCTTAGCTACGTATCTTCATATTAACTGATCTACCATGCACAACTTAGGTGGACGCGGTTACAGTCGACGTCAAAGATATATTTACATTTGAAAGTTACAGAAAGATCTAAATAACTCACCATGTAGTGTGACAAATACTTTTCACGTAATATATAACACACACACACTACATGGCAAGTTATTTGAGAGTCTCCAGGAGGCTAGACTTTACATACAAACGTAGTTCCGCTTCAATACAAAAACTGCATATACCAGATTGAATCCAACTTTTCCGAATATATTGAGTAGACACATATCGGTGTTTGTGATTAGTTTTCATCGTAGTAAATTTTAACGTAACTCAACGAAGGCTTAAATTAGTTCTGTACTGAAAGTTTGAAACTGCTCTTATTTTTTTTCCGTTTTATATTAGTACATCGAAAACTAATTACAAACATCGATATGTGTCTCCTCAATATAGGTATTTGCAAAGTTTGGATTCAATCTGGCATGTAGTTTTTGTATCAAATCGGAACTACGTTTGTATGGAAACTCGAGCCTTCTGGCGGCCCTTAAGTGTTAAGATCTTTTTGTAACTTTCAAATGTAAATATGTCTTTGACGTCGACTGTACATATTCAGTTTCATAGCTTCGCTACGCATCTTTACACATCTCTTGTGAATACCTGCCTTACACCATAAACTTTGTGATCAAACCTCCATTCAAAACACAACATTGAACCAATTTCTGAAATTTAGAACTAGGAAAACCACATCATCATCATATCAGCTCCTATACGTCCCCACCGAGGGGCTCGAGCCTACCCTGAATTAGAGCGATCCCAGGCGGGTTAGTCGACTTCACATCACAACTTTCGAGTTTCTTCGCAGGTGTGTGCAGGTTTCCTCACGATGTGTTTCCCTTACCGTTAAAGCAATCGGTGAGTATATGTATTATGTACGTAAGTTTCGAGAAACTCATTGGTACATTGGCCGTCCGGAATTGAATCCGGCACCTCTGGTTAGGAGGACCGAGTTGTTACCGGTTGAGCCACCGATGCTTCTAACATAGGAAAACCACAAAGCAATATTTTTCTTACATTCCCATAGTTTTTAATCCACAACTGTAACGTTTCACGTATGTTATAGTTGATATAACTTTTTGGTTAATTACGGGAAATCCCTGTTGCTCGTTTACCCGACTTTGCGGGGGGCTGTAAAGAGTTTACGAGTGTGCAGTTAAAACGGTCCCTGTTGCGTTGTTCTCTTGATGACAATTTATTTTAGCTACATACTGTATGTGTACAGGTATAAAACGAGTTGTAGTTTTAGTATGACCTGAGTTACACTCGATTAAAAGCTTTAATTTGCAGTGTTGGCTGAAACTATTAGTGCTTTTCAGTACTTAGTACTTACTTCTTTTAACACGTAGGGTCGGTCTGTACTTGAAATGTTTTTGGAAAATAATAACTGGTGGATGTTACCTAACGATATAGAGACCAAAACAACAACTTATGGAATTTTTGTCTGTCTGTATGTTCGCGCAGCAATAACTACCTGACCGATTTTGATGAAATTTTGTATGGTGGTTTCTTATAACCCGGGTTTATATAAAGGATACTTTTTATCCCGGAAAATTCAAGATTTCCCGTGGGATAATTCAAAACGTCCACGCGGACGAAGTCGCGGAAATAGCTAGTTTCTAATAAATTGTTGACAATTCGTAAACTCCCCACTGCTGGGGTACGGATTTTTTCCCAAACTCAAGACTAAGATAAGATGATGGTAGCTAGCCAGGCGAGCTTAGTAAATGCCCTTCCACCTACCAAACCTTAGACTCAGCCGGGAATCTAACCTGCGACCGTCTGGTGTAAAGCTAATGGATCATTACGTTTCGCTGTTATTGTCATTTTTCTCGACCGTTTCCGTGCTTAGCATTGCACGTAAAGCCTTTGGTGCCGGTAGATATTACTAAATGGTAAGTAGTCGTTAAGCCGTGTCAGGAGAGGGTGGGGGGGCGTCGCTCCGATTAGCTTTAAAGGTAGCTTAGCTGCCAAAGCTACTGGAGGTCGTTAGTTATTTATATACTAGTTGTCCCGGCGAACTTCGTACCACCTTACACTACACTACACTATTATAACCCACCCTACCCTACTCTACACTACACTACCCTAACCTACCCTACATAAGAACCTTCACCTAACAATAACGAACTCGACAAAAAAGAATTAGCGAAATCGGTCCAGCCGTTCACGTGTGATGCCGTGACCAAGGGAAATAGGTATTATGTATATAATGGGTATGTATGCATATAGGCGCAGGGCTGTGAGTCCCACATAACCAGTACGGCCGGTTGTATTGGTATGCGCAAAAGCATTTTCCCCATTCCCTCCTCCGCAGTCCGAGGGGAAAAAAAAGCGGTTTGAAAACTTGTGACAGCGGGGCCCGCCACGATTCCTAAAACCGCCTCCGTAGCTCAGAGGCAAAGTTTACTGGCTTTACACAGGAGGTCGCGGGTTCGATTCCCGGCGGGGTCAATTGTAAGACTCGGTTTGGTTGGTGGTAGGGCATTTTCTAAGCCCGCCTGGCTAGCTACCACCATCTTATCTAAGTCTTGCCGCCAAATATCAATGTTGATATCATTGGTGTGTTCCGGCATGAAGATAAGATAGCCAGTTCCCCATTGCGTTGGGGAATCTTGGTAAGCCCGCTTCCATCTTCGGCAACATCGTCACTTACCACCAGGTGAGATGTTGTCAAGGGATTACCAATTGTAAATAAAAAAAAAATAAAAAAATAATACCTCCGCACAATCCGTATTTGCCCCCGTGGTGTGTGACGTACGGCCTAACCTTCCCGAGAAGTGGGGACATTATTAGTTGTCAACGAGAGGGGGGTGGCTTAACCGCCTCCGTGGCGTAATTGTTAGTCCATTCGCTTCATACCAGGAGGTTGCGATTTCGATTCCCGATGGGGTCAACTTGTAAGACTCGATTTGGTTGGTGGAATATACCCTATATATAGTTGGTCCCATTAGAAATAAAAAAAAATCGGTTTAGATCTTTTTTTTAAGAAAATTAACAAAAACCAAAACAATTATTCAAAATTGTACTAAGTTGTTGCGGTGGAAGTCGGTTTTTTAATGTCCTTAGCGTTTCCAGTTATATCACTAGTTTTCAGCATTGTTGAAAACATCTGAGTGTGCGCGAAATGTAGCGTACCTACCCATACCAAAGTATATATATAACGTACCCATACATTCCGAGTCCGCTCAAAAACCCAAAGTAAAAATGCGTGTCTCTTTTCAAAGCGTCACTTGGTCCATTTACTTGACGGGTTCATATTTTTTCTGTTCCACTTTTTTTCGTCACGTTCGCATACGCCGTCACTCTTATCTGTAGAGATAAGGAGAGGCGGTCCATCTATCTCTTTTCGTTTTTTGCGCTGTTGCAAAAGCTCGCTCGCGGCTGTGTGTTCGCGGAAAATTATCATCAGCCTGTAGCTCTGTTTTTTTTTATTCTTTAAAAAGCATATTGGGAAACTGTTTCATGTTGATACACTTACCTGAGTATTGGGATGTTGACCTGAAGGAAAATAATAACAAGGTTTTTGCCCTAGCTCATTTATAATGGGGGTGCGTTGCGTTGATTGATACTTAATTAAATCGATCCTATACAAGCTGACTGTTTACAGGCTACCCACAGAAAAGGAGTGTATTGTTTTCAGGTTTTATGTTCATACTAGCTGTGACCGTGACTTTGTCCACGGTAAGGTTTTGTATTTTCCCACGGGAACTCTTGAATTTTACAGGATTAAAAGTATCCTATAAGTAATCCGGGCTATAAGAGACTACCGTACAAAATTTCATCAAAATCGGCTTGGTAGTTTTTGCGTGATAAGCAAACATACAGACAGACAGACAGACAAAAATTCCAAAAAATGTATTGGCCTCTATTTTGTTAGTAATGTCCTCCACAGTTATTATTTTTCAAAAATATTCCAGACACGACCCCGTTACAGTTTTATTATATGTATAGATGGTATGTATGTATGTTGCTTTATTCCACGATATCTTTTAAACGGCTTTATGGATCTTAAAGTGCGAGTTATCGTTAGATTCGTCTGGATCCCGTGAGTGATGATATAGGATACACTTTACCTGACATCAAAAATAAAAGGACAGTTTTTTATGCAGTCGTGTTTAAAATAAAAAGTTTCAAATGGTAAATTCTAAGCATGCTTCTCTGCGTGATCGAATCAGAAACGAGGAAATCCGCATGGTGAAGATCGCGGGATGCCGCTGGATGCGGGCAGCGCAGGACCGGTCGACGTGGAAATCCTTGGGGGGGGGCCTTTGTGCAGCAGTGGACGTTTGATATGATGATTCTTAAAACTGAGTCTACGAACCTTTACCTCATAAAATTAGAGCCAAAAAACCGGGTGGGGCTGTGTAGAGGCACACTGACGGTGTTCAATTTTCCTCCATGAGTGGATAAATAAATAGGTTTACTTGTTAAAAGAAATGAGGTTGATTGATTTATTGAAAACACTTTATTGCACAACATAAGAGAAAAAAAAGATACAATGATTAAGGAAGTTGTACATATAGGCGGTCTTATCGCTAACAAGCGATCTCTTCCAGACAACCTTTAGGTGAAGGAAATATGAGAAATCATTATTGTGGGGTAGTAGTGGGCAATAAACAAATTCATAGAGAAAAAAAAATATCCAATCTTAAACTACGTAATACACGTAAATATATAAGTAGATATAAATGATATAAACTAAAATACATATACATAAAACATACATACATACATAACATATATAGTATAGTAAGTACATACACATTAATGATGATGATGAGAACAACTAGAGATAATATGTAGGAGATTAAACAGATTTATGAAATTTATAGCGCTAGAAAGTGATCTTTAACTTTAGATTTAAATATATTAAGGGAAGGGGAATTACGAATGGAATCAGGGAGGGAGTTATAGGTTATAGGTTCTTTCAGAAACAGGCCTAAGTGTATTTCGTTATATCCGTTTCATTTCAGATTTCCGATCTGGTACCCCGTATGTGATTTTAAAGACGTTGCACTTTAAAAAAAATGGCAAACAATTTGACTACTAATGAATAAGACTAGCTGTTTCCTGCGGCTTCACCCGCGTGGACAATCTTTCTATGACTTTTTGAGGGCGCGCAGCGAGTGGAATTAAGTAGACTATGTTTTAATCCAGGCCCTAATCTGTCTACCTACCAAATTTCAGCCAGATCAGTTCAGTAGTTTTTGCGTGAAAGACTAACAAACATACATCCATACATTCTTACAAACTTTTGTGTTTATACATAATATTAGTAGGATAGGGTTACCGTTCATCACTGACTCACTGATTGCGTGACTCTGTAACGCTTTAAAAATGATTCTGTAACGCAAACAGCTGTAGCTCGTCACTTTGCCCTTTGGGTGTTCTTGAACCTACTTATTAGGCCTATAGTAAGCGACCATGTCTCAGTGCTTTTGGCTACATCACAGGCCAAATAAATGATTTATATGATATATAGTATGTACGTAGGTTTCGAAAAACTCATTGGTAAATTGGCCGTCCGGATTTGAACCTGGGATCTCTGGTTAGGAGGACAGAGTCGTTACCGGTTGAGCCACCGACGCTTATTATACTCACCGATAAAAACATCGTGAGGAAACCTGCACACACCTGCGAAGAAACTCGAAGGTTGTGTAACCTGCGAAGAAACTCTAAGGTTGTTTATGAAGTCGACCAACCCGCACTGGGCCCGCGTGGTAGGCTCGAGCCCCTCGGTAGGGACTTATATGAGCTGACATGATGATGATATGTTAAATTATTTGTATTGTTCTCTCAGAAACAGTTAGGATGTCAGGCAAACATAGATGTAAGACAAATATAATGACAGCAACATGTAATTAAAACCGTGACATGACAGCGCGTGCGAGCGAGACAGACGACTAAACAAGGGTAGAAAGCTTATAAATTAGCTCTGCTATCCTTTTCGTATGGTGCAAGTCACAATCTCTCAATTTTTTTTTTTTTTTTTTTTATTTACAATTGGTAAACCCTTGACAACATCTCACCTAGTGGTAAGTGACGATGTTGCCGAAGATGGAAGCGGGCTTACCAAGATTCCCCAACGCGATGGGGAATGTACTTAATAATGTACTTATTTAATGTACTTTTCTGTTTGGTGGCGCTGCCCAAAATACGGCGAACCCTGAGTAACCTACTACCACACTTAGGCCAAAGCATATATATTAGTACTAACATACAGTATAGACACTCCCTGGCGCTCTCTAGATTGCGATCTCACCCCCTCGTCACCCAAATACAGATTGGTTACAGTTTGCTTGTCGAACGTATAGGATTTCGCCGCCATTTTGTTTGTTCCGTTATTCCTTTTTTGAAATGCCTTTTTGGCCCATTGTATGAAGGTGTGCTTAGGCTTGTGGTGCGGCCCTAGAGAAGAACCACCATCTGTTCCCGAGGTTGTTGTCGGAGACGACTAACCAGTTGGGCAGCGACGTCTTTTCGCGTACTGTGATACCACACTGCACACTGCGAAGGCCAACTCGCCTTCCAAGCGTGACAAATAGCGCAAAATCCCCCCCCTCCCCCCTCCTACTACTAGGACCCGTTAACTGCGGCTTCTACTTATCATACTAAAAAAAAAATGCCCTAGGAAATCCATAATCATTAAAAGAATTTGGACGTTCCATACAAAATGCACAAAAATTGGTGAATCAGCTGATTGATTTAAATGAAGAGTTCCTTTTTTTTCCGAATCAACAAAGAGTCTCTTGGAAAAAGTTGTTCAGTATGACGAGTAGAAGCCCCATTTAACGGCTCTTACAACAATTTTGTTACATCCTGTATAGTTTTATATTGTATATCGCTGCCTCTTGTGATATGAGGCCAATGTTTATTTATTTAATTAGGTACATAGAGACAGAAACTGGTTCCAATTGTGTCTGAACCAATGATATAGGGGAGAAATAAATGCAAAACTGGGTCACGGACAAACACGTAAGAGTTATTTTCCAATAACGAGAAAATAATGTAATACAATTTAATAATAGATATTTAAGTACCTATGTTATATTATGTGCCCCGCCTACTAAGTGGCAGTAGGTTCTTGATTCGGTCCCCTCAAAGCCCGCGATAAAAGCTATACAACAGCTTTATAATTCAAAATTGTACTAAGTTGTTGCGACAGAAGTCGGTTATTTTTTTATTTTTTTTATTAATAATTTGAGTGCGTTTGACTGCAACTCAAAAAAAGTTAAGTAATTATATGAGTTATGTCGGTTACTCTTCTGTCGGATCTCCTTATTTCTGATTAGATTGCGTAGGGAAACTCTTGACCTTATGCCTTTCGTTCTCGAGTGGCGATCGCACACCGGAAGACGTAGCGTGGGCGGGTCTCCCTTTCGGTAGAACGACGATCAGGTGATGGTCGTGGGAAAGCCGCTTGAGCGGGCAGCGCAGGACCGTTCGTCGTGGAAATGCTTGCGGAAGGCCTTTATCCAGCAGTGGACGTCTTTCGGCTGATATGATGATGAAGTATGTATTTAAATGTATATATGTCAACGTGAGATTCTAAATTCCGTTAGATTATAATCTAACGGGATTTATTTCGCGAGAATGTGAACTGTCAAAAGATTGTGAACTGTAACATATTGTTTACAATTTCACTAGTGACATTGTAAACTCACTAGTGATATTACAACAGCAGTAAGCGAACTGAAAAACACTAAATAAATGAGCGATGTTAGGTTCGGTCAGGTTTGATTCATTTAACCTGGGTAGCAGAATGCTTCGCAGCAGAAGAAATGTTCGGGCTGGTCCCCGAACGATGTATGTGATTTGTATGAGTGCAGGACGGCAGGAGAGTTTGTATGTAAAACGTGTGTGCTCTTGTCAAGCGTCTTTATTGCACTAAGTGAATGACGGCGGGCGATGTTCGCAATGTCAGCTAAAATACTTATTATAAAATTAGCGGAAAATAATCCTTAATGTGCGTGCTCGTACAAGAAATCATCCGTTTTATTCGGAGGTACAAGAATATGCCGTGATAATGTGATCCGATTCACAATTTACCGTTATATCATAATCTAACTAGTGAGATTGTAATATCGCGGTTTTCACAATATCCCGGTGACATATACATATGTACATATGTACGAGTATATCAGCCGCTGGTTTATCATAGCACAGATAATCCTACTTTGAGACCAAATGATTGTGTGATTTATGAAAATCGGTTTAGTACTATTTGGAAAGTAAAAAATCAAATTAAAACCGGCCAAGTGCGAGTCAGAACCGCACACATAGGGTTCCGTACCATCATACTGTTGAAGGAGTTTGTATACTGTGTGGGTATTCAAACTATTTAACTACATGTGTTTTGAATCTTGAAAAAGAGTATATACCTATGTCAGTTGTCAATGTCTCGATTGTGAAAATATAAAAACAACGTTTGGTTTATATGTGCTATATTTAATTTATTCCTTCTCTGTTATCATTCTCCAAAACTGTGTCCTAAGGCGGACACCACTGACGCTCTGCTTACACGTATGTGTTAAACTATAACAGGTTATCGGTCCCAGCTACAAATATGGAGAATTTCGGTAAATTACAAATTGGCTTGTTGGAAGGGAAAGCAAATTGGGATACTTGGAAATATAAAGCCACCAGTCTGCTACGCACCGTCCCGGACGCGCTTGAGGTAGTGGTGGGCTCGTTCAAGAAACCCACAGAACCTGTTCTTCCAACAGATACAGTTGCAGTGACCACGTACAAGACAGAACTAGGCCGTTTTGTAAAAGCTGACGCAACTGCTCTGCTTATCGTAACCACCAATATGAAAGAAGAGACACTTCGAAAGGTCATGAGATACACGAATGCAAGAGACGTATGGCTTGAGCTACATAGACTTTTCGACGGCACGGACGAAGACAAGTCCTACAATCTATGTATGAGCTTCTTTGGCTTTAGAAAAGATCCGGCAGATGACATAGCCACACACATGTCAAAGTTGAAAAATATTTGGACGCAGCTTAATCAGGAGTTAAGTAAGGACAAAACCGGTGAGCTACCAGAACTTCTACTCCTTTGCAAGATTCTCGATACGCTCGACGAAACCTATTTTTCCTTTAGAAGCAGCTGGCTATTATTACCTAAATCTGATCGAACCATCGAAAGCCTTACAAGCCATTTATGTGCATTTGAACGAGCTTTGCAGAGTAATAACGTACTTCAACAAGAAGCTCTCGTTACAAATTCCGGCACTACGTCTACTGCAGAGAAGAAGGATAGAAAGTTGAAATGCAACTACTGCCAAGCTATCGGCCATCGAGTGAGAAACTGTCAGAAGTGGATCAGAGACGGCAAGCCTCCGAAAAGCAGTAATCCGCAAGCAACACGTTCTACCTCTAAATCCGCAAACATGATCCTGTTGTCTATCGATAGCACAGAAGTATTTTCAATCGTTCCCGACATCGAAAACTGGTACGTGGATAACGGCGCCACGAGCCACGTGACAAACCGGGCTGATTTATTCCAAACCTTCAAATGCTTTGACGATATCCATACTGTAACAACGGCTGACGGCAAATCGATTCGTGCTAAGGGCAAAGGTTCAGTAATTATCGAAGCAAATGTAAGAGGGAAGCTACAACGAGCGACCCTTCAAGATGTTTGGTACGTTCCAGCCATTTCGAAGAATTTATTCTCAGTACTAGCACTTCACGACAGGATTCCGAACAGCAAATTCGTATCGACGACAAAAGAATGCAACGTCTATGTCAACGAAGAAGCGTGCTTAATAGGAAGACGTAAGAAAGAAGGTGGATTGTACAAACTAGACTTAAAAGTTGTACATCCTGAGAACCCCGCTGAAGTCTTTGCAACATTCAATACTATGCAACTATACCACGAGAGGTTTGCACACCAGAACAAGAGGCACGTGAAAGCTACAGTGAAACGCGAACTGGACTTAGATCTTCCTCTTGATAAGGAGCTGTGTGAGGGCTGCATATATGGAAAAGCTCATAGACTTAAATTCGGTACGAGGACCCGAGCTACCGCGCCAGGAGAACTCATGCACACCGACATTTGTGGACCATTTCAACCAAGCTTTTCAAAATTCCAGTACTACGTGTTGTTCAAAGACGACTATACAGGCTATCGTATGGTATACTTCCTGAGATACAAGTCGGAGGTTAAGGATAAGCTCGCCTTAATGCTAGCTCAGACGAAGAATGAAGGATATGCCGTAAAATGCCTGTTAAGCGACAACGGTGGCGAATTTGACAACAAGTCCATTAGAGATATACTAGACTCCCATGGAATTCGACAAAGACTGGTAATGCCTTACACACCAGAGCAGAACGGTGTAAGCGAACGTGAAAATCGCACCTTGGTTGAAACAGCGAGATCCATGATGTACGCGCATGACCCTATGCCACAAGAACTTTGGGCAGAACTGATAAATACGGCCGCGTACATTCTCAACAGAACAGGTCCGACAAACAACAACGACAAGTCACCGTATGAACTTTGGACTGGAAAAAAACCGACTGTCAAACATCTGCGTATCATAGGATGCAATGCCTACGTCCACGTTCCAAAGCAGAAACGAAAAAAAATGAACAAAAAAGCCATTAAAGGACGACTTGTCGGTTACGATGAAGATGGCTACCGGGTATGGATTACTGACGGAAAAAGTAACAAGCTCGTCCGTTCACGTGATGTCACTTTCGATGAAAGACCGCTTCCTAACGAAGATGTTCACCCAGCTTGTGTAAACAACGACACAAATACGAGGGAGTACATAGTACAGCTGCCGTTGGGTAACTCCAACAGCAATGAGGAACCGGCTCCCCTTCCTGAAGTACATCATGATCCATCACCAGATGAACCCGAGGAAGATTTCGAAGATGCTGAAGATAATGTATCTAGCGATAATGAACTTGGCCTTGAGGGAGGAAATTTGGAACCCGAACCAGTCCAAGAAGACCAAGTACACGAACCCGAACCGGTCCAAGAAGACCAAGTACACGAACTCGAACCTCATCACGATGATCCTGAAGTAGTCGACTATGACGCCGAACCGCCGCGTTACAACTTGCGCAATCGCAACGAAATACGACGACCTGAGAGATATAATGACTACGTATGCATTACAGAGATGTACCCGTCGAATTTCGCTGATGCAATGGATCGTGACGACAGCGAAGAATGGCGAAAAGCGATGCACAGTGAAATGAAGTCACTGAAGGACCTCAACGTTTGGACGGCATGTGATCTACCGAAAGGGAGAAAAGCGCTTCCTTGCAAATGGGTCCTACGAACAAAAAGAAACCCAGACGGCTCTATTGACAAATACAAGGCACGACTCGTTGTGAAGGGATTTAAACAAAGAAGAGGAATCGACTACGATCAGACCTTCAGTCCTGTCACACGCCTAGCGACTGTCAGAGCATTGTTGAGTGTCAGCGCTCAAGAGAACATGCATATAGTACAATTTGATGTTGCTACTGCGTTCCTCAACGGAAAGCTTGTGGAGGAAATATACATGCAACAACCCGAAGGTTTTAGCGACGGAACGACTAAGGTCTGGAAACTTAACCGAAGCTTGTACGGCTTAAAGCAAGCTCCAAGATGTTGGAACTCGTGTTTTGAAAGCATTTTACTTGATATGGACTTTAAGCAATGCGAGGCTGACTGTTGTCTATACAGTAAAGAAACAGATGGCAAGAAACTATTGATCACGTTGTACGTAGATGACGGATTAGTAGCCGCAAGTGATGAAGACTTAGCGCAATCATTTCTTAATGATTTACGAAAACGTTTGAAGATAACGACGAAGCCCGCTTCATATTACCTAGGGCTACAAATCGAAAGAGAGAAGGATGGCTCTGTCTTCATAAATCAAGAAGCCTATGCAAAGAAAATATTGGAGCGCTTTGGGATGACAGAATGCAATCCTGTCGCAACACCCATTGAGAAGGATGCTACGACTATTCAATCAGGGAAAGTCGAATCCGAAACCGTGAAGTATCCGTATAGAGAAGCAGTCGGTGCGTTAGCATATTTAATGGTCGGAACACGTCCTGACATTGCTTTTGCAGTGGGTGTTGCCTCCCGAAAATTGGAATCCCCCTCCAAGGAAGACTGCCTTGGTGTAAAAAGGATTTTGCGTTACATCAAAGGAACGTCTGCCTATGGAATTAGGTATGGACAGCATAAACCAGGAATACTCGAAGCATTCAGCGATGCTGACCATGGAGGCGATCGAGAGACCAGCCGATCTACCACAGGCGTTGCCTGTCGCTATGCAGGAGGTGTGATATCTTGGCTCAGTCAACGGCAAGCGTCCGTTTCTATCTCTACTACCGAAGCCGAGCTGGTAGCAGCCAGTGAAGCAGCCAGAGAGTTGGTTTGGCTCACCAGAGTAATGCAGGAGTTAACTGAACTCAGGCATATTCCTACACTATATGTTGACAACGAAGCAGCAGTTCGCTTAGCACATAACCCCGAATTCCATAAGCGAACAAAGCACATTCGTATTAGACATTTCTACGTTCGAGAGCAAGTTGCTGAAGGTGCAATGGAAGTCAAGAGAATTGGCACTGCAGATCAGCCAGCTGATATTTTAACCAAAGGACTACCGCGGCCAAGATTCTCTTTCCTTTGCCATGCCCTTGGAATAGTATTGAATAAGGGAAAGTGTTGAAGGAGTTTGTATACTGTGTGGGTATTCAAACTATTTAACTACATGTGTTTTGAATCTTGAAAAAGAGTATATACCTATGTCAGTTGTCAATGTCTCGATTGTGAAAATATAAAAACAACGTTTGGTTTATATGTGCTATATTTAATTTATTCCTTCTCTGTTATCATTCTCCAAAACTGTGTCCTAAGGCGGACACCACTGACGCTCTGCTTACACGTATGTGTTAAACTATATCACATACTAGATGTTGCTAGTTTTTTTATGTTTCAAAAAGGACAGGTTTTTTGTATGGAGACCCCTCTTATTTTTTCATTTTTTCAATTTTTTTGTATTTATTCTTATAGCGGCAACAGAAATACATCATGTGTGAAAATTATAACTGTCTAGCTATCACGGTTCATATCCCATCTAGTATGATGGTACGGAACCCTTTGTACTAGCGCCATCTAGTATGATGGTACGGAACCCTATGTGTGCGTGTGCGATTCTGACTAGTACTTGGCCGTGTTTTTTTTAAGTGATATCTTCGCAGATAGTGATCTGATTTTCATTATTCTTTTTCGATCTGTGCTTAAATCTGTATAGTACTTTTTTAGAAAACTAACAATGATCAAAAATAAAAAAAGACGTGTGGCACTCGGGGACTGCCTAAAGTAAAGCTATTGCATAGCATTTTTTATCAAGTTATGCAATTATAATTATTTATTTATGCAGTATTTACCAGTACCGTATAATCATTGGGGCGCGGGATGTTTATGAAATAAATTAACACTAAGAAAGTTAATCATCATCATCATCAAGATGGATAGATAGATAGCACAGTAAGTTTTTTTAGAACTCAATATATATATATATATATATATATATATATATATATATATATATATATATATATATATATATATATATATATATATTTGGGGTGTTAGGTTTTATTTTCGTTACGAAATTTCTTGTTTCGGTCCCCTCAAAGCCCGCGATAAAAGCTATACAATAGCTTAATAATTCAAAATTGTACTAAGTTGTTGCGACAGAAGTCGGTTTTTTTTAACGTGTTCATCGTTCTGTAAGAACATTTTATTGCATAAGTTGAATTGAATTATTTATTTTACTTTGGTTTAATTGCTTGCTAATCCATGTTTCAACTTTTATTAGAATTCCATTCTTTACACGCACAAAGTATTAATTATTTAGCCGGTAGGTCTAATATTCCTTAACAAAAAGTTTATCAAACTTTTCTCTCCATTAAGTAAATGAGTTTTTCTTTCATGAATCCGAAAATTACAAAGTAGGTAAGTACTTATTAATGTTTTACTTTCTTTGTTTTCAGGTAAGTACCGAGGCTTTCTAAGACTTCTGCAGAGGTGATGAGTTGTAAATTTCTTCACTAAGGTATGAAAAAAAATTGTTTTTTTTTACCTGAATGGAAACAATTGGAGTTTCAGCGATCGCTGTTAAATTTATAGTCTATACATTGCATTCATTTAACTGTAAAAGTAATAATACAAAATAAGGTCCTCCATTGGGATTTGTCATCGCGGTGAAAGGATTAGCAAGTCAGCGTGAGAACTCGCTGACTGCCCAGGGTGCGCCGGACGTACGGTCTTTTTAGTACATCACTCGGGAGGGCTCCTTTCATGCACCTTTCACTTCGGACTCAGGTCGACCGGAGCAAGGAGAATATGTTCAGGTGGGGACTCTCGGAAAACCCAAATTTAGACTGTGTGTGTGGAGCGGTGCAGTCCATGGCTCATTTAGTTTCCTGTCCTGCCTGCCTGTCACCTGTTCGCAGCAGGACTTAATGGACGCCACAAATAGTGCATGCCCTCTCGCACATCTACCAGATACGCTAGACTTCCAGGTTTATGATATAGCGTCCCCACTTACCTAAAAGTGGCTAAGTTCTGGGCCGTAATGATTTAATTTGTCATCGACACGCAAAGAAGAAGAAGAAGGTCCTCCATTAAAAACCGGCCAAGTGCGAGTTGAACTCGTGTGGAGAGGGTTCCGTACAATGCAAAATAGAAAAATAGAAAATATCACATATGAAATCCTCACAGTAAGACGCGAGTTAACTACTACTAGCGCTATCTGGTGGTATTTTAGTGAACTATTTTCCGTAAGTGAACGTATTATATTGAGTTTACAACTTTATTTTCAATTGATATAATTTTTATAGGTTTTCCTGTAATCTATAAGCAATGACTGTATTATGTATTTTTTTCAAAACTTTAGGCTCAGTATTTTCAGAGATCATGGGGGAGGAATGGTCAATTTTCATCTTCTTTCATGAATAAAATCAAAAATATTTATTTTACAATAATAACAAAAATATATTTGAGATCCTCATATTGAGCTCTTTCATTTGCTAAATGACTCAATCAGGTTTACAAAACTTATTTTTTTATTTCTAAATATGTCCCCCGAAAGTGAACCTTATTAAAAAAATAATAATATTTACTTTGCACATCTGTGTTTGGGTCATTTAAGATTTCATCATCCTACCAAATTTCACCTGATTTGGTCCAGTAGATTCGGAGCAAATTGGCTGTGACAGACGGACGGACAGACAGACAGACGCACGAGTGATCCTATAAGGGTTCCTTTTTTTTGTACGGAACCCTAAAATGAAGTTATTTTGAAGATGTATATTGATTAGTTGACATTTTTCGAATAATTAAGGTAACAATAATAATAATATTTTTTTAATGAAAATTAAGACTGTTTCAAGACGAATAATTAAGGTAACAATAATAATTATATTTTTTTAATGAAAATTAAGACTGTTTCAAGAATCTTATATGAATATTTAATTGTTTTAATCACCGGTTATTTTGTATATATTTTTTAAAATAATAACGTCAAACCCTAAAAAGAACAGCTTTAGTATTTATTGAATTTGACGATTACGAAATGAATTTAGCATTTAATTATTTCTAAATTACTTTTTACAATTTATTTACGAAATATTTTTTCAACCGACTTCCAACAATGCGGAGGTTAACAGTTCGACTAGATGATGTTTTTTTTGTATGTTTGTTACGCGATACCTTCGCAGATTGTGGACCGATTTTCATGATTCTTTTTATTCGATAGGGTTGGTGGTATGCTGCCAAGTTGGTTCCATATAAATTTTATAATTTTATAAATTTACGTACATACTTACCGATTGCTTTAACGGTGAAGGAAAAACATCGTGAGGAAACCTGCACACGCCTGCGAAGAAACTCGAAGGTTGTGTGTGAAGTCGACCAACCCGCACTGGGCCCGCGTGGTCGACTAAGGCCTAATCGCCCTGATTCAGGGTAGGCTCGAGCCCCTCGGTGGGGACGTATATGAGCTGTAATGATGAAATTTTATAATTGAGCATTCTACTTTTTATTAAATTAACAAAAACCAAAAATAATTATACGAAATTTTACCAAGTTGTTGAGATGGAAGTCGGTTGTTTAGGGTTCCCTATTATTAAGACTACGTTGTCCGTCTTTCCGTCTATCACCAGGCTGTATTTCATGAACCGTGATAGCTAGACAGCTGAAATTTTCACAGATGTTTTATTTCTGTTGCCGATATAACGACAAATACTAAAAATTAAAAAAAGTGAAAAAATAAGGAGGTCTTCATACAAAAAAAATATAATTACACCATAATTAAACATATATAATTTCAGTATGCCACGCTCCATACAAAAATGTACCAACCCCTTTACAGAATCTGTTATCTGGCCATATTTTTAGTAAGGTGTTCAAAAGACAAACTCGAACACTAATTGTACTTATAGACCTACATAAAATCGATAGCAGAAGTTACATAAAATATGGTAGGTACTTAAAAGTATAGGTTTTTTTTATGCAAAAACGTAGAACATACATCGGCCCTGAATACAAATTCTCCGCGTCACTTTATCGAGTAAATCCGTTTTGTAGTGTTGTACAAATATTGATAGTGAATTGATGTTGATATCGATAAACATTATTTACTTTCTATCGGGGAAGTCCTAGCAAGGATGAAACATACGAACTAAAAACTTGTGGACCGATTTTCATGATTATTTTTATTCGATAGGGTGGGTATGCTGCCAAGTTGGTTCCATATAAATTTTATAAGTTGGCGTTGACTTTTTTTAGTAAATTAACAAAAACCAAAAATAATTATACGAAATTGTACCAAGTTGTTGCGATGGAAGTCGGTTTTTAGGGTTCCGTATTATTAAGACTCCGCTGTCCGTCTGTCCGTCTATCACCAGGCTGTATTTCATGAACCGTGATAGCTAGACAGCTGAAATTTTCACAGATGTTGTATTTCTGTTGCCGCTATAACGACAAATAATAAAAATTAAAAAAAATGTAAAAAATAAGGGGGTCTACATATATAAAAAACCTGTTTTTATTTAGTCGTGAAGAAACTAGCTTCATCTAGTATAATGGTACGCAACCCTTTATACTAGCACCATCTAGTATGATGGTACGGAACCCTTTGTGTGCGGTTCTGACTCGCACTTGGCCGTTTTTTTACGTGTTTAGCGTTTTCAATTATGTTTCTCATGTTTTGATGCCTTTTAAAAAACTGAAGAACTCTCATATTATTTATTTTTTTCTCTATGAATTTGTTTATTGGCCACTATTCCCTACAAGAATGATTTCTCATGTTTCCTTCACCTAAAGGTTGTCTGGAAGAGATCGCTTGTTAGCGATAAGACCGCCTATATATACAATTTCCTTAAACATTGTATCTTTTTTATCTTATATTGTGCAATATTTTTTTAATTAATCAATCAAAGAACAAAACGGTAAAGTAATTACCGAAATATCTACCTTTGCACGTGTTATCCCATAACCAATGTATATTAGTACTAACATACAGTATGGACACTCCCTGCCGCTCTCTAGATTACTACCTCACCCCCTCGTCACCCAGATTAATACAGATTTGTTATAGTTTGGTTTTTGAACGTATGGGATTTCGCCATGATTTTGTTTGCTTCTTCATTTGTTTTTAGAAATGTCATTTCACGTCCGTTGTATGCAGTGTCCGGGGTGTGCCGTAACAGTTATTGAGTAGGCATCCAGTGACCTTTACTAATTTCGCCGTGATTTTGTTTACTCCGTCATTCGTTTTTATAAATGTCATATCACGACCGTTATATGCAGTGTCCGGGGTGCACCGTAACTGTAATTGAGTAGGCATCAAGTGACCTTTACTAATTTCGCCGTGATTTTGTTTACTCCGTCATTTGTTTTTATAAATGTCATTTCACGACCGATATATGCAGTGTCCGGGGTGCACCGTAACAGTAATTGAGTAGGCATCAAGTGACCTTTACTAATTTCGCCGTGATTTTGTTTACTCCGTCATTTGTTTTTATAAATGTCATTTCACGACCGTTGTATGCAGTTTCCGGGGTGTGCCATAACAGTAATTGATTAGGCATCAAGTGACCTTCACTAATTTCGCCGTGATTTTGTTTGCTCCGTCATTTGTTTTTAGAAATGACATTCTACAACCGATGTATGCAGTGTCCGGGGTGTGCCGTAACAGTAATTGAGTTGGCATCAAGTGACCTTTACTAATTTCGCCGTGATTTTGTTTACTCCGTCATTTGTTTTTAGAAATGTCATTTCACGACCGTTGTATGCAGTGTCCGGGGTGTGAAGGAACAGTAATTGAGTAGGCATCAAGTGACCTTAACTAATGGCCAGCCTCATTATTTAGAAAACATTAAACAGGAAAGATTGTCTTATTATATTATACAAGATTTTATTTAACTTGCCTTGTTAGTATAAGTTTATTCTTTCCAGGTTCAGATTGAGTTGAAATTTAGTATGAAGCCGTATAGCCGTTGACAATACGAGTAGATCCTTTTCTTGTTTTGAAGTGGATATGATGATGAAATTCGGAGGTGGAATCAAGGTCTCAGAATCATCTTTTGTTTTCAATAGAATTGTAGGAAATACAGTCTAGTTGTTTTGAAATAGCCAATTATATAATCTATGTTGTCAGTGGTGTAACGGCTAGGGCCGCCGCCTCCTGTACGGGAATCGTGGTTCGAATCCTGCCACGTGCCAATGTGATTTCGAATTTATATTTCATATTTACGTTTATCCCACGCTCTTACGGTGAAGGAAAACATCGCGAGGAAACTCGCAGAATGTGTGTGAAGTCGACCAACCTGCACTGGGCCCGCGTGGTCGACTCAGGCCCGATCGTCCTAATTCTGGGTAAGTTTGAGCCCTTCTTTGGGGACATTATATGAGCTGGTATGATGATAACGTATGTTGTTAAATGTTTTTATTCTTTTATTATTGGTTATGATGATATGATAAAACTTTTATTTATGACCATGATCAGTGGTAAGGTTTTCATTTTCAGATTTTTGAAAATCTTTGTACTTTTTGGGCGACATGGTCTGAATTCTAACTTGGTCGCTTAACCGTTCCTAAGTTGTTCGTTAAGTATCAATAAATTTTACATAGATAAATAGTTTATTTTTCTACCTTTTTAGCAAAATATTGCATGTTTGTTTTTTTTTTTATCGAAGTGTGGTAGCCTTAGGTAAGAAGCCCTTGACATTAAGTTTTTAAGTTCATAAAGTTCTCTTTAAATTATTTCACGGGGCGGCACCTAATATTTAGAGGTCATATTTTGCGCCCTCTATAACAACCTCGGGAGGCAATAAGGTGGGTTCAAATGTATGTTTTTGTATTTTTGTCAGATGAAACTAATATACGGTACATTTTTTTTTCTATCTGGTATAGTTTAGCCGTACAAGCCCACGTTAGTACACGTTTTACATAACGCTAATTTTGTGTAAGTATGGATCACGAAAGATGTTCATCGAATTCACGTCAAAAAATGTATGAAAGTACATATATAATTGTCAGTATGCCACGCTCCATACAAAAATGTTCCAACCCCTTTACAGAATCTGTTAATATCTGGCCATATTTTTAGTTAGGTGTTCAAAAGACAAACTCGAACACTAATTGTACTTATAGTCCGACATAAAATCGATAGCAGAAGTTACATAAAATATGGTAGGTACTTAAAAGTATAGGTTTTTTTTATGCAAAAACGTAGAACATACATCGGCCCTGAATACAAATTCTCCGCGTCACTTTATCGAGTAAATCCGTTTTGTAGTGTTGTACAAACATTGATAGTGAATTGATGTTGATATCGATAAACATTATTTACTTTCTACCGGGGAAGTCCTAGCAAGGATGAAACATACGAACTAAAAACGGAAATCAAACTTTTATTAATTAAATTATTTTGTATATTTTACTAATATTATAAATGTGAAATTTTGTATGTATGGATGTTTGTTAATGTTTCACGCAAAAACTATTAAACGTATCTGGCTGAAATTTGGTAGGTAGACAGATTAGGACCTGAATTAACATACAGACTATTTTGTTCCACGCTCACGAGTCGCTTGCGTTTCGCGCACTGCGCACCCTCAAAGACAGTCATAGAAACAATGTTCACGCGAGTGAAGCTGTTGGCAAAATCTAGTTTTAAATAATAATGTTTAATTAGACCTAGAATACTTTTAAAATACGTTTTAATATTTATTCGTTGGCAGATAATTCTAGAAAGTAGGAACACCTACGTGTATTATTTTAATGCACCTAAAAACAATGAATTGTTCGAAAGTTATTCGGACTTCCTTTTTCGACATTAACCTATCGATATCGATTTGTCGACATAAGGACGAACGAGGCCCATCACTAGAGTATCACAAAAACGCGTCTAAATCCAATGACACGAGCAGGAATCTAATCAAATTCGTTACGGGAACACGTATAAATTCTTTATCAACACTTTTTCGGCTTCGATAAACCGATTCGACTCCAAACGAAAGCCTCTGATCACAATTTTAGACATAAAATTAAGTTTAAGTTAGGATTATTTGTTTTTTGATTTATATTGTGCAAAATAATTCTAGTTTAGTGAAACATAAGAGGTCAAGTAGGTTAGTTGTGTGTTTTGTATTAACTAGATAGTCCTAATTCTATCAATAGTTTGTTTGTAAACTCTTTATTGCATTTAAAACAAATAAAGTGTTAACAAAAGAATATAAATATAACAAAGGAGGACTTATCCCTTTATAGTTCCACTGGTGAGCTTTTTATAGTTCCGCACATCCAGAGTATGAGCAAAGTATATATATTATATTAGTAGGTACTAACATACAGTATGGATACTCCCTGCCGCTCTCTAGATTGCGACCTCACCCCCTCGTCACCCAGATTGATACAGATTGGTTACAGTTTGGTTGTCGAACGTATAGGATTTCGCTGCCATTTTGTTTGTTCCGTCATTCCTTTTTGTAATGTCATTTCTGGCCCGTTGTATGAAGTATCCAGGGTGTGGTACGGGTCTATGTATGTCTATTTTTTAGCTAAGCCTGTGGCTTAAACGGCTTGATGGATTTGAGAGTGCGAGGTGTCGTTAGATTTGTCTTGATCCTTTCAGTGACATAGGATTTATTTTTTGTAATGTTTTATGCAGTCGAGTCTTTAATTTTATGCAGTCGAGTCTTTAATTTTATGCAGTCGAGTCTTTAATTTTATGTAGTCGAGTCTTTAGAACGAAAGAAGGAGGGTTATGTTTTTGGAAATTTTGTGTATGTATGTAGGTGTGTATGTTCATCTGTTACCATGTATCCTTAAACACTGAACCGATTATTAAAACAAGTGTGTCACAGTTTATAATATCATTTTGATAAAGACAACATGGCGGATTATACAAAACTCACAAAAAAAATTTTTTTTTGATAATCATGTCATGTTTGGTATCAAAAGAATAGTCTTGATCAACACATTCTAAATACTTTTTAGTAAATACTATCCTTAGTGGGGTTTTATTTTTTTTAACTTTTATTTTATTTAATAAGTATGGGTATATAAAAAGCAATGATACATACCAATTTTTGTTTTAAAATTTGACCGAATACCTACCAACTCAGCAACAATCCCTTACGAAATTACCTTAAGAAATTCTAAAAATGTTCCGTAATTTTTTTTTGTTTTGTTAAGGACCGGCTCCGTGGCGTAATGGTCAGTCCATTCGCTTCACACCAAGAGGTCTTGTGTTCGATTCCCGGTGGGCTCAGACTCGTTTTGGTTGGTGGTAGGGTATTTTCTAAGCCCGCCTGGCTACCTACCACCATCTTATCTATACCCTGCTGCCAAACATCAACATTGATGTGTTCCGGTTTGAAGATAACATAGCCAGTCCTCCATTACGTTGGGGAGTCTTGGTAAGCCCGCTTTCATATTCGGCATCATCGTCACTTACCATCAGGTGAGATGATGCCAAGGGCTTACCAATTGTGAATAAAAAAAATAAAAAAATGAATTTGTTTTAAAAAATAAACTTCATCATGATACATATAAAAATCGATTGCTCTTCCTTAGTCTCGCTAAAACTGAAAACGGTTCGACCGATTACGATGAAACTTTGTCAAATTGTTGTGCGAACGCCATGGAAGGTTTATAACAAAACGCACCGCACACCCTGGATGTCCACGCGGGCGGAGCTGCGGGCAACAGCTAGTAGTTTGTAGTTTTTATTTTATGGATTGTTATTAAGTTCTTAAGTTGTAAATAAATAAATAAATAAATAAAATTCTTAACGTGATACGAGACTCCAAAAACATGATGTTTAAAAGAACAACCGTGAACCATTTTTTAAAAAAACATTGTGTTGAAAAATGTTGTGCTTACTGGTAAATTAGCGGTGCCCTGTAGAACACAAACTCATTAAATACCCTCCTTTCTGTCCTCCATCGTAAATCATTATAAGGTTCCTCAAACCTGTCGCCATAACTTTGACAGGTGACGTGACACGTCAACGCTTGATTTATGCGGTGTACTGTACACGTGCTACGTAAATTAGGAGCCCACTGTACCGCTATCTTACTAGTATTGACACACTATTATAATATAGCGGCTTACAGTAGTGCAACGAATGTACTTACGCAGAGCAACGGAAGGGTACTTGCGGGGCGGCGGGCGGCGGGGCACAGCCTAGTATGCTAGTACATTCGCCGTGGCGGCATCGTGCGCTATCAAAGGCGTTGCGCTACTGTAAGCCATATCGTAATACTGTGGTATTGATTTATTTTGCCCAGTTTTCCTACCTCAGCGTTTAGGTTTACGTGATTCGGATTAATTATTTTCAGGGTGCGCATCATTGCGTTCCATTATTATAGGAAGTCTACTGTTTAGGGTTCCGTAGTCAATGGGTACCAAAAGGACCCTTTTTTTATTCACAATTGGTAAACCCTTGACAACATCTCACTTGGTGGTAAGTGACGATGTTGCCGAAGATGGAAGCGGGCTTACCAAGATTCCCCAACGCAATGGGGAACTGGCTATCTTATCTTCATGCCGGAACACACCAATAATATAAACATTGATATTTGGCCTATTACCAAGCCTCCGCTATGTGTATGTCAGCGGGCTGTATGTCATGAACCATAATACGTAAACAGTTGAAATTTTCACAGGAGTGTGTATTTCTATTGTCGCTGTAACAAAAAAGAATAAAAAAAAACAATTAAAGGGAGCTCCCATACATGAAACTTCATTTACAACATTTGAAACATTGATTTTGTGTCCCCTTCAACATCATCATCATATAAGCCGAAAAACATTCACTGCTATGTTCTTTTTAAATAAGGCCTTTAAATATTTTTTACCAGTGGCCTCCTTTGTCCTCCCCCAAAGATTTCCACGACGACCGGTCCTGCGCTAAAAAAAAAATACCCTTAAAATTTATCAAATCTTGTACTACATTGATACGGAACCCTTCGTTTGCAAGTCCTACTCGCACTTGACCGGTTTTTATTTTAGTGTATTAACTTATATTCCTTAGTAAAAAAAATTAACCGCCTCCGTTGCGTAATGATTAGTCCGTTAGCTTCACATTAGGACGTCGCGGGTTCGTTCACCGGCGGAGTTTAACATTGTAAGACTCGGTTTGGTTCGTTGAAGGGCATTTCCTATGATCGCCTGGCTAGCTACCAGCTTTTTGTTCGGCATTATGTTAACATAATGTTAACAGCATTGATGTGTGCCGGCTTGAATATAAGATCCGTGGCGCAGCGGTTAAATCCATTAGCTTCACATCAGGAGGTCGTGGGTTTGATTTACGGCGGAGTTTTACTTTGTAAGACACTGTTTGGCTGGTGGAAGGGCATTTTCTAAGCCCGCCTGATTGGCTACCAACGTTTTATCTCAATCTTGCCACCGAACATCAATGTTAATAGCGTTGGATGTGTTCCGGCTTGAAGATAAGATAGCCAATTCCCCATTGCATTAGGGAATCTTGGTAAGCGCGCTTCCATCTTCCGCTTTATTTTCACTTACCATCAGGTAAAATGATACCATTTGTGGATAACAAAAAGTTGTTCATTTTCATGAGCTGGATCACCAGCTAAAAGTTTTTTTAAATCATAATTGGAAAGCCCTTGCCATCTTAACAGATGTTGGTAGCTAGCCAGGTGGGCTTATGAAATGTCTTTTCACGAGCCAAACTGACTCTTGAAAAGTTAGACTTCGCCGGGAATCAAACTTGCGACCTCCTGATGTGAAGCTAATGGACTTAACCGTTACGCCACGGAGGAGGTTTGCGGTTATGTATCAGGCCCGAAACCCCTTGAGACGGTTGTTGAGTTGACATTTAAATCTATTTATCTCAGGTGTTTCTGTAACGAAAGACACGGTAAGCCATTGATATTAACAGCTGTCATTGTATAGCGGGAGGCCTTTGTTGGAAAGTTGTAGACATCATCCACAAAGTTTCCGGAATCCGCCCTTTAATTGTTGACGATAACATTGCTGGGATTAACAAAATACAATATCCTAACCAATTTAATTAAAAACCCGACCGTATAAAAACATTGCCCTTCTTTTTTGGGCAGTCGGGTAAAAATAGGGGATAGTCACTTAGGGGATCTATAGGAGAACTCGCACCATCAAGCCGTTTATGATACAGGCTTAACCGAAAAAAACAGAAATGCATTTAGGGGTGTAAAAAATTGGTGTAGAAACCGTTAACTGTCGGTACTACTTATCAAACTGAACATTTTTCCCCAAGGAAACCAGTCCGCATCCAGCGGCTTCTGGTGACTTTTGCCAGGTTATCGGTCCACCGAGTGGGAGGCCTGCCGACGCTACGTTTTCCGGTGCGCGGTCGCGCACAGAACCGGTCGTCATGGTAACCCTTGGGGGAGGCCTATGTCCGTGGACATCCTTCGGATGATATGGTGTCTCTTTTTAAAAAAAAAACTGGTCTCTCCATACAAAAATGCACAAAATTTGTCTATCAGCTGATCGATTTGTATGAAGTCAATTTTTTTTTGCCATTTCAGCAAATTCATAAAACCAAAGTTGTTCAGTATTACGAGTAGTTGCACCAATATTTCACATACACGCCAAACAACTTTACCCTCCCTTAAATATTTTTTTAATTAAAAAAAATAGAACCGACTCTAGGAATGTAGTTTAGTAGTGAGAAGGAACCCGCCACATGGATGTTTGTAGGTAATCAATTAGAAAAGACCTAAAACCATAATTTAAGACGACCCAGAGCACATCTCTGGTGACGGCAGGTTAGGAGAGCTGACCCCAGAATAAAGTGAGATAGGCCAGAAAAAGAAGATAAAGTAAGAAAACAAACCCTCTAAATTTATAAGTTTATCTTTTTTAGATATAAGAGTTGGATGTTTTATCTTCACAAAGATAGAAAGGTTTCCAAGGAGGAACCTAACGGTGAAGCATTAAAAGGAGGTTCTTTGTACTAAAGTTCTTTCTATTGATTGATAGATAGCCCCTTTGTTCGTCAGTATTTGAACACGCAAGCTTGCTCCAATCTTTGTTTGCTTAAAATGGTTCAGGAAATAGTTAAACACACTGTCGAGAAGTTTGAAAACTCTTTTAGTTTTTAAAATACTTTTTTCTGATGTGCAATAAAGGATATTTACTTACTTACTTACTTGATTTTATACTTGCTTCGTTTTTAGGTAAAGTAGTTGGATGTTTTATCTTCACAAAGACAGAAAGGTTTCCAAGGAGGTACCTAACGGTGAAGCATTAAAGGGAGTTTCTTTGTACTGAAGAAAAGTTCTTTCTATTGATTGATAGATAACCCCTTTGTTCGCAGAGATATGCTATATATAAGGGGAGGTAGATAGGTTACGTGTATCCTTAAAGTGAAGCAAAAAAAGATGCCAATTGGCATCTCTTTTCATAGTAGCATTCGGTAGGTACCTATTATAATGTGTGTGTAAATGGATTCGATTTTCAAATGTGGTTTGTTAGTGTATAACCCATCTATGGTAACAAATCTCTGTTTGTTCGTCAGTATTTGAACACGCAATCTTGCTCCAATCTTTGTTTGCTTAAAATGGTTCAGGAAATAGTTAAACACACTCGAGAAGCTTAAAAAATCTTTTTACTTTTAGTTTTTGAAACACTTTTTTTTAGTGTGAAATAAAAGATATTTACCTATTTACTTGATTTTATTGCGCAGTAGAAAACGTAGCGTAGGTAGGCCTCCCACTCGGTGGACCGATGACCTGGTGAAAGTTGCGGAAAGCCGCTGGATGCGGGCAGCGCAGAACCGGTCGTCATAGAAAACCTTGGGGGAGGCCTATATCCAGCAGTGGACGTCCGTCAGCTGATATAATGATGATGATGACTTGATTTTATACTTACTTCGTTTTTAGTTGGATCTAAAAATGTGTAAATTTCAATCTGTTTCTATGCTTGACGTCACTAGCATGCTAAATCTCATTTAAGCTAGCGAATAGGCGCGTAATAATTCAACAATTTACTTTTAAATCTAATACAGATGCAAGAAATATCAGCCATCTTGGTTCGAAGTGAAAATAAAGCTCTGATTGTATTCAAAATATTTCGAATAGGTTTAATCTACAATCACAAATTAAATATTGCTGTCTTATCTCTCATGCCACATTTTTTTTTACAAAAAAATGGTGTTAGGAAGTCAGGCTTAAAAACTACCCCACTGCCCCAATGCTAAGGTTTAGGTTACACTAACAACTAATTTCTAAACTTAAGTGGCAGTAGGCGGGGCACATATCTCGTAGAACATATAGCCGTTGCGGCAGTAAAGTTTTCGAGTGGCGACCGCGCACCGGAAAACGTAGCGTAAGTAGGCCTCCCACTCGGTGAACCGAAGCCGCTGGATGCGGGCAGCGCAGAACCGGTTGTCATGGAAGTCCTTGGGAGAGGCCTATGTCCAGCAGTGGACGTCCGTCGGCTGATATGATGATGATGAACAACGAATTAGACCCAGTCATAGACCGCTCCCACTACAGGGGTAACTTAAAAGAGAAAAATCTCGGTTGCTCGCCATCCGACACAGCAGTGTGTATTGCGGCAAACTTTTATGCATGTAAGGCGGAGGTTAAGCCATCAATCTCTCACTTCCCTGTTTGTTTAGAAAAGTTTTTTTCGCGCAAAATCTTAAGACTTATGGCCTCCGAGGACACCGCCACATTGAATAATGATCGTTCCGTTTTATTTTCAAAATAACTTTTGAGGAATCTACAATTTGAATGTTAAATTTTGTTGAGTTTGTTTTTGTATTTTTGTTATAACTGCCCCCCCGGTTTCAAAAAGTTTTTGGAATAAGATTTATTGTTCAAAGGTATCCTGTAAAGTTATCTTTGTAAAAACAAAAGTATTTATAAACTGAAGAATATGCTTTGTTATGTTTCGAAACTAAACTAGGTAATTTTCGTATTTATAAGTGTGTGCTAATTTTTTTTTGAGACTAGCTTTTTGCACCGCGGAACCGCCCGCGTTTAATAATTTTGAAAAAATCTTTTCTCTACATCATGAAAGGAACCTCTGTGTAAAATTTCGGCTTTTTTAGATCGCAGAGTGGTGCTGAGTGTGGGTGGGTGTTGATGAGTCAGTTAGTAAATGATCGAGTCGGGAGTTTAAGGTAAACCATCTAAACCTAAAACTAAACTTTGTTTCTGCGTGATCGAATCAGAAACGAAGAGATCCGCAGCAGAACCAAAGTAAGCGACATAGCTCACAGAATCGCTAAACTGAAGTGGCAGTGGGCAGGGCATATAGCTTGTAGAACAGATGGTCGTTGGGGTAGTAAGGTTCTCGGGTGGCAAGCGCACAACGTAAAACGTAGCGTAGACAGGCCAGTGGACCAACGACCTGGTGAAGATCGCGGGAAGCCGATGGGTGCGAACAGCGCAGGACCGGTCGCCGTGGAAATCCTAGGGGGGGCCTTTGTCCAGCAGTAGACGATTTTCGGCTGATATGATGATGATGATCTAAACAACTTAAAGGTATGCCCAAATAAGCTACACATCTTTCGATCGAAAGTTTCTGTTAGCTGCTGCTAGTTTTCGGCGGACGCCACGCTCGGCGTTGTGACTGGTCTAGCTCTTAAGTCGCCACGCCCATTATGAAACTTGGCAAGGAATATCTATACACTAATACCTATTTTGAGAAAAAAATAATTAAACCGGTACAAAAAAATTAATTACAATTAAAAAAAATTTAATTACTAAGCTCATTCAGTCAAGTACACATTTCACTACTTTGTTTATTTGATGATAACTTTTTCACGCGTGGCATTTGGTTTTGAAGTGCGCATACTTGTTAATAAGTCAAAAATTTCAATTACCTTACCTTACCTCGACGACAAAATAATATATAGGCAAAGTATATATATTTTTTTAGTACTAACATACAGTATGGACACTCCCTGCCGCTCTCTAGATTGCGACCTCACCCCCTCGTCAACCAGATTGATACATATTGGTTACAGTTTGGTCGTCGAACGTATAGGATTTCGCCGTCATTTTGTTTGTTCCGTCATTCGTTTTTTGATATGTCATTTCTGGCCCATTGTATGAAGTGTCCAGGGTGTGATAAAGGTATAACTTCAAATATTACTAAAATCGGAAAACATCAGCATTTTTTACCTGTCCGCTGCACGTAGAATGCCCCAAGGGTTGATTTGTCGCGAGTTCTGCCATACAAACATTCGGCAGTTAACTTGATAATTAAGAAAAAAACACTCGGCTCATAGTGACTCTGCGTCATTGTCCGCGTTATTTTTTACAAGGCGTTGGCGCCAAGTTGACGCCGGGTTAATTAATATCCCAAAAGTTTAAGCTCTTGCAAGCCAAATATAAAAGTAAATCCAGTTCTTTTAACCAATTTATTAAAAGTAAATCCTTTATCTAGATGAATTTAACGATATCGCACTCCAAAATCCATTAGGCTACAGGCCAGACTATCATCATATCAGCTCATATACGCTCATATACGTCCCCACCGAGGGACTCGAGCCTACCCTGAATTAGGGCGATCGGGCCTTAGTCGACCACGCGGGCCCAGTGCGGGTTGGTCGACTTCACACACAACCTATATTGCACAACAACAACAACAGGCTATATTGCAGTTCAAAAAAAGATACATAGATGGGGTTGGAACAGTTTTATATCGTAACAATTGTAATAATTTGTATAGTAACAATATATTATTCATATATTTTTTCGGCTCACGATTAAACGTATATTTTTCGAAGGGGAATGCAAATACAAACCTAAAATGTATTAGGTTATTTTGACCTAAAGTGTCACGTTGCTGAGATATTTGAAGTTAAATGTTTTCAATTAAATTTGACAATTAGGTTTTCCTAAAATAAATAATGATAGTAATAAATAAATATATTCAAACAATAATTTCCCCCTCTATCTCTTAAAGTATCTCAGTAACGTGACGCTTAGGTTAAAATGTCTTAATATGTATATGTTTGGTATGTGTTTGCATTTCCTATCTAAAAATCTAGGTTCAATCGTGCGCCGAAAGATTTAAAAAAAGAATGCAATAATATTGTCACTCAACCACAAAATAATGCATAAAATATTGTCTATATACCACAAAAGAATGTAATAATATTGACACTACACCACAAAAGAATGCAATAATATTGTCACTATACCACAAAATAATGCAATAATGTAACTGCACAAAATAATGTAGTAATGTTACTGTACCACAAAAGAATGCAATAATATTGTGACAATATCACAAAAGAATGCAATAATATTGTCACTGTACCACAAAAAATGTAATAATATTGACATTATACCACAAATAAAATACAATAATATTGTCACTATACCACAAAAAAAATGGAATAATATTGTCACTATACCAAAAAAGAATGTAATAATATTGTCTCTATACCACAAAAGAATGCAGTAATATTGTCACTATACCACAAAAGAATGTATTAATATTGTCACTATACCACAAAAGTAAGTACCCCTTTGGGTTCCGAACTCTGAAATTTGGGACCCTATACGCAACATAAATTTGAATAAAACCGTTGAAAATAATAACATTACATAACAACTATATTTATTTACTACCGGTACTTATAAATAAAGTAGGACCTTATGAAACCAAGCTTGTAGTGAAGGTTATATTCTAAGGCTGCGTCTACAATGTCGTCTCGCAAACTCACAAGATCCACGTCTTATATTGTGGATTTATGATGGGCGTAAATTTTATGTCGCGTCCTAAGGCTGGGTTTGACGATAAACGAGGGTAGAATATTATTCAGTTTTTTAGACATAGATGAGATTTTTGTACGACCTTGCTGTTAATAATGTATTTCAATGTATGTACGAGTATATGTGTCACCGTAGAATTGTGTTAACCTTTATAATTGTGATTTTTTTTCGTTTTTTTTCCGTAGCCGGGTTTTTACGATAGTTATAAAACAGAAATCATTGAATGTTCGAAAAGCGTTATTTCTGTGTTCCAATATGTATGCTACGCTTATTCACAACGTCGTAGCCTAGTCACGTAGCCCTTTTACCAAAGTATACATATTCGTACTAACATACAGTATGGACACTCCTTGCCACTCTCTAGATTCATACCTCACCCCCTCGTCACCCAGGTTGATACAGATTGTTTTAAGTTTGGTTCTCGAACTTGTAGAATTTCGCCGTGATTTCATTTGTTTCGTCATTTGTTTTTAGAAATGTCATTTCGCGCCTGTTCTATGAACAATGTAAATTGTGTGAAAAGAGAACTAATCTATCAAACTTCACAATAATTTAATAATGCTCCCGTTGGCGTGTTGACGACGTTGTTGTTGTATCCCGGGATCGGGTTGTCGTACGGCATCGCGAACACAACCTGATAACAATATATGTATTTTAGTTTTTGGGAGGTTTTGTGTAAGTTACCATTTTTCTTTTTTTTTCACGGAAATTCTTTTAACGGTTAAGTCGTTCTATAATCGTTTACAAGATTTGACATTTACCAACTAATATACATGCATACAAACATTGCAAGTTGAATAAAATTTATCGAAAACTGCAATATTATGTAAAACTGTAAATAAACTACAATTTCCTAAAACCATGTTAAAGATAAGAATTTCCCTAACTTATGCGATAAAAATCATTGATTCCAATCAATACACTCCCAAGAACATTAATGACACTCTGTTAACAGCTCATATACGTCCCCACCGAGGGGCTCGAGCCTACCCTGAATTAGGGCAATCGGGCCTTAGTCGACCACGCGGGCCCAGTGCGGGTTGGTCGACTTCACACACAACCTGCGAGTTTCTTCGCAGGCTTGTGCAGGTTTCCTCACGATGTTTTCCTTCACCGTAAGAGCATCGGATAAACGTACATATGAAATCTAAATTCGAAATCACATTGGTACGTGGCAGGTTCGAACCACGACCTACCGGACAGGAGGCGGCGGCCCTAGCTATTACGCCACCGACGCTCATTCATTCGTCACGTATTCATTATTTAATTCAATAACTCTTGTCACAATCACAATTTAAAAACCAACCAAAACGGCTCAACACAGAAAAGGCTTTTAAAAACTGGTCACAACTATTTTATATGGTTACCCAACTCAAATAAAAAGAGTAGTTTCAGTTTGCAAATCGTAAAACACGGACACATTTCAGGCTGTGTAAATCGCAGCACATAACGGAGTAATTTCATTCGTGACGTCACGTCAGTTTGTATCTCTGATAGTTATCTGAGATTTAAGTGTTTGCTCGTTTGTGCAACATTTTATATACATTTTTAGTAATATTTTTTGCGGTTAGGTTGCAAACTGTGCTGGCAAACCCTTTTTACTTTCGGGTTAGTTTGTTACTTTTTTTAAATTTATTTATAGAAAAAAAGGTTAACGATTTTGATGAAACATTGTGAATGGCTTGGATTTTATAAGACCTACTGCACTGGGTAGTTAATTATTCTAAGAAAAATCTAAGTAAGGTATGTAAGGTTCATTTTTAACATAACAGTAAGTATGTACCATTAACTATATATTATGTGCCTGGTGTCTCAATAAACTTATTCTATTCTATTCTACTCTTATTCCCATACAAATCCAAATTATTTTGTACATTTTTCATTAAGTTTGAATGATATAACTTAATTGATTATTTTTATTTCTAATAAGAATTTGAGCACGTTTTACAAACAACTTAACTGATAGAAAGTGACGATGCAGTCGAGGATGTTACACGCTAACTCAAATAATGCCTAATCACTCTCGCTTTAAAGGCCCCCAATTCAGAAAGCACAGAGAAAGGCAAGGAATTACACTGCTTCGCAGTCCGCATAATAATTGAGGAGTCGTAACGCATTGTTGAGGAAGTGTTACTGTGATCTAATTGGTATGTTTAAATGGCCGTCCTGGGATTCGAACGGGAACCTCTGATTAGGACAGAGTCGTAGCCAATGAGCCACCAACACATCCACCATCCATAGATATCTACAAACATAATTTCTACTAACAAACTAATTACAAGATTCACTGAGCTCTTGGCATATTTCTGCTATAAATAAGAGTTTCCTGTTGTTTTCATCCCATGATAGATGAGCTGCCTATCTGTGCAGTTTATCATGTACAGAGTACGGGGTGTCCAACTTGTTACGGCCTCGTAGTGTTTGCTAAAAGTTGTTTTTGTTTCTTGATTTTGGCGTGATACGTCTAGACCTCTAGAAGTTCACAACGGATACATTGTACCAGGCAAACGCCGTCTATTCCTTGGATAGTAGGGTTAATTGTGTCACCCATAAAGAAAGAGAGAAGATTTTTATTTATTTGGGTAAATTATATCTCTACGTATCTTTATCTCTACTGTGGTTTGATTATTAAATTAAGTGTGTTCACTTTCCTATTTATTGTTTTTTTTTCTTGCTTTGTTTTTTTCTTTTATTTTGAAATATTATTTATTCATTTCTGTTTACTTTTTTCTATTTTACTATCGTGTAAATATCGTTAGTCAAAGCCTCCACAAGGACGTAGTCGCGGGCACAGCTAGTTATGTTATATAGGCAGGAACCGAAGTTTCTATTTGGCGTATTGTTCAGTTTCAAAAAAGTGGTTATCAAAAATCCTTAGTATATTTTTAGTCTTTTAAATCTTAAATGTACATATTTCTATTTAAAACTTTGAAAGATTTTTGATAACCACTTTTGTAAAATTGAGTAATACGCCAACTAGACACTTAAGTTCCTGCCCGTTGTATTGCGATTCAATATTTTTCGTCGGGTTTCTCTCCTTTTACCCGACTGTCCATAAAGGAGGTTAAGAACTTTTGGGTTTAATGTATGTATGTATATATATTTTTATGTCTGTTTCTTTGGATGAGCTAAACGGCTTGATGGATTTTGAATTGCGCCCTTTTAGGGTCAGTCCGCCTTTGTACATAATTAATTCTTTTAATGATTGTTTACATCGATATTTTGTACAATAAAGAGTTTAAAAACAAAAAAAAAATGCGAGGTATCTTTGAATTTGTCTTGATCTCGTGAGTGACGCAGGATAGATTTTTACCCGACGGCCCAAAAAAAGAGTAATGTGCAATCGGGTAATTAATTTTTAAATTAAACTGGTCATAATTTGTCGTCTATATTATATTCTTCTTTAATTTTCTTGTTAACCACTTTAGTGGCGTAATGGTTGAGTCGATTAACTTCAAATCAGGGAAGCCTTTCCGATTCCCATCGGAGTCTAACTTTGTAACACTCGGCTTGGTTGGTGAAAGGGTATTTTCTAACCCCGCCTGTCTAGCCACCATGTTATCTAAGTCTTGCCGCCAAAAACTAATGCTCACAACATTGATGTGTCCCGGCTTGAAGATAAGATAGCCAGTTTCCTATTGCGTTGGGGAATCTTGGTAAGCCCGCTTCCATTTTCGGCATCATCGTCCTTTACCATCAGGTGATACCAAGGGCTTACAAATTGTGAATCAAAAAAAATATTACTTTATTATTAACAGGCTAAACTAAAGTAAGTATCAATAATACATCCAAAAAATATCGCAAGACTTCCAAAACAAGGTCAAACCCATAATAACTACAGTTTGTCAGCACTTAAATGCCAGTAGCGTAATCGACAAAAAGCCAAAAAACATGGCTTTCAATCTCCCAAACTTGAACGCCCATAAATTTTCGTAATTACACCCCACACAAAGAATACCCCCTAAAAAGAGGGGGCAAGGGGGGAGATGGAATCGAAAAGATATTCAAGATAACAACTCTAAATTCCAAACGACCGACCAATATTAACGTGAAATACCTGGCCAAATAAATTTAGAGGACGAGATACGAATATTTGAATGGGTGTAGAGGGGGGTTTTGGGGGGGTGAAAATGGGGGATAAAAGGACATGGCTCTTTATATTGACGTCTGACTAATGTGCACACTGTAACGTCGTATTTGGAGATTTAATTGGTGTGTCCGTCTTGCAAATATAAAAAAGACTATTTAAATTGGAATTTCAGTTTTGGTTTGGATAATATCACACTAATATTATAAAGGCGAAAGCTTGTGAGTATGCATGTTTGTTACTTCTTCACGCAAAAACTACTGAACGGATCTGGCTGAAATTTGGTAGGTAGACAGATTAGGACCTGGAGTAACACATAGGCTACTTCTTTTCACGCTTATGGCTTGCGCACAGCGCACCCTTGAAAAGTCGAGAGAAACGATGTCCACGCGGTTGAAGCCGCGGGAAACAGCTAGTAAAATATAAATTTTAATGTGTGGAAAAGATACACGTCACTTGACACAAGACGTAAGGGGCAAAATTTCGCTTGAATAATTTGCAAAATAAACGAGTATATAAGATATTTTTAGGGTTCTGTACATCCGATGAGAAAAAGGAATCTTTAAAAGATAACTCATCTGTCTGTCTGTCTGTCCGTCCATCCGACCGTCCGTCTTTCACATCTATTTAACGCAAACCGTTAAATTTTGGTACCTACATGAATAGAGTTGTTGACCTAATCAATATTTTTTTTCCATATAAGGCTTGTATTATAGTTAAAAAAAACCAACTAAAATCCATAATATTAACGTTCTTATAGAAACGAAACCCCTCCATACGAGGCACTTGACCGGTTTTGAATATTCAAGTATCTACCTTAGTAAACAAGCTGTTAAGTTTAATAGAACACATTTTTTATGGGGAACTTCTACTCATGAAACTGAACAACTTTAGTTCTACAACTTCGCTGAAATAGCAAAAATGGATTGTTTGACTAGGCGCTGTGAAAAAGAAAGAGCTACAAAAACACAAATGTACTATGATTCTTTTAATTCTTTAACCCATTCTTTTTTAAATACTGGAATCAGGGTTGGCTTGGTTTTTCCCAACCCCAAAAACCCACTTTGTTAAATTGGGTAAAAACCACCTAAAAACCCGAATCACAAAATTATAATACTTGTATTGAAAATTCTGATAACGCTATCAAATCTTTTCTTATAAACAATAGCACTAAATATCAATACCACTGAGAAAATATGAAGGGGATTTCTCTGATTGACAACCCACCATAACGATTTTCGTGCAATCTCCTTTATGGTTTTTCCTGTCAAATGGTGTAACCACTTTATTCAGTATTAAGTAGACTTGGTAGAAAATAATTGAATCTGAAATTAAGATAAAAGCAATTAAAGCTAAATGTAATCCGATGAAATCCAATTATCCCAAAAAACTTAAATAATCCAATGGGTACATAATTTTTGAAAAAACCCATATTTTTGCCAACCCTAACTGGCGTCCGAATCAAATCAGGACATCACAATATCCCCGGCTTAGGCTACCAAAAACCTCTATGGGCTCCGAGACAACCGCCCAAAAGTAAATTAGGCCTGTCAAAACTATACTGCGGGCCCCCCATCCCCAACTTTTCGTATGATTATAACTTGTCCATAGAGTTGCCTAACGACTTGCAAATACGAAAAAATATATTGCTATAATAATAATATAGCATTAAATTTTTTTTATCCACTAGTACGCCCTTGGCATCATCTCACCTGATGATGATGACGCCGAAGATTTTTTTTTTTTTTTTTTTTTATGCACAATTGGTAAACCCTTGACAACATCTCACCTGGTGGTAAGTGACGATGTTGCCGAAGATGGAAGCGGGCTTACCAAGATTCCCCAACGCAATGGGGAACTGGCTATCTTATCTTCATGCCGGAACACACCAATGATATCAACATTGATATTTGGCGGCAAGACTTAGATAAGATGGTGGTAGCTAGCCAGACGGGCTTAGAAAATGCCCTACCACCAACCAAACCGAGTCTTACAATTAACCCCGCCGGGAATCGAACCCGCGACCTCCTGTTTAAAGCCAGTGAACTTTGCCTCTGAGCTACGGAGGCGGCTGGAATGCGGATGGAAGCGGGCATACCAAGATTCCCCAATGCAACGGGGAACAGGAAGGTAATAACAGTTTCAGAAAGTTTTGTAAAGAAGAATCAAAATAAATAATTAAAAAAACACACTTCCGGCACACCCCGGACACTCCATACAAACGAGCGAGAAATGATATACATAATTATAACTGACGTATCTATAGGCAAGAATGCAGGTAGGGTTGAATCACACCGGCGGTATTGGTCACGAAATGTTTGTTAGTTATTTACTGCATGCACACTCAACAGCAACAATCAACAGTTATCTTATATGATTAAGTAACTTACATGGATAACATTGTTCATTTGTTCTTCAAACACAGGAGTTTTTGTCCGTGAAACAATCTCATTTAGCAACCTACAATAATAGTCAATCTCAATCTATAATTCCGAGATCACATTCTATAATATCACACCACTAGATATTTCTATACAACTCATACTTTCACACCATCTAATCAAATTATTTTAAATAAATAAAACGAACAAAATATCTCACAAGCCACAGTAACAAACTGACATCTGACATATGAAAAACATAAAGGAACTACATTTCTAAAAAAAAAAGATACAGCTAGTATGAAGATTCATAGGAACTGATTGTTCTTAGATTTGGTCGTATAATATTGGTGGTCAGCCAATCATGATACGAGGCATGCTGAGACGTCGCGGCCGCCTATTGGCGTCGAGCGGTGAGCGGCGCGCAAAGTAAATATAAGTGACGTTAATCGCGCATGCGTAGTTCGTCATTTACGTTCGGTAAATAGTTGCTTTTTATTCCGGTGTACGAAATCACAGCGGCGCGCAAAGTGAATATAAGTGACGTTTATCGCGCTTGCGTAGCTCGTCCTTTACGTTTGGTACTCAATCTACATCCAATCTGAGTGACGGGGGGGGGTGAGGTCGAATTTAGAGAGCGGCAGGGAGTGTCCATACTGTACGTTAGTACTAATATATATATACTGTGCTTCCGGTATGGAGACGCCTTTACTTTTTTTAGTTTTTTATTTTATTTTTTATTAAAAAATCCGCCATAATAGTTAACATTCTGTAAAAACCATTTAGCTACCTATTACGGTTCATAAGATACAGCTGTTTGACGAAGAGACGGACGGCCTTACAGACGGAAAGCGTAGGCTTAGTCATTGGCACCCTTTGGGTACAGAACCCTAAATATTCATTAAGTACATACTTTTATGTACATGACATGAGGCAGAAAATTTTGATAAAGTGATCGAAATATTTTACTAATTTTACAATATGTTATGCACTCAACATCACTCGCTGAGACCGCGGTCACGTGCGTGTGTGCATTGTAGATTTTACCTACAGATACGACGCTAAATGGTTATCAAAGTTTCGTTACGAGTTTCCTCACAATGTTTTTTGTCGGTTATAGTACATTTTCGGCCCGCGTGGGCGACTAAGGCCCGATCGCCCTAATTCAGGGTGGCTCGAGCCCCTCGGTGGGGAAGTATATGAGCTGATATGATGATAATGATATTACATTACTGCAGAGGTCGCGAATGTAAACCATTGCTGCATGAGACTATAATACGAATTCGCAAATTCGTCCCATCCCTAGCCCTTGGCCACGAAGACACCTAATTCAACTTCGCACCGAACGGAGATAAACTCGAGCGAACTCGCGATATATATCGCTCTTCAATCGCTCGAACTGAACTTAATTTGGCCCGGTGCGCTTCTAAAAGTACTGTAGTTCCGAGTTCAGAGTTCCGAGTTCCGATGTCTGTGCTGCAAACTTTATGGCGGCCGTGGTGGTTCCAGTACGGTTCTCATTAGGATTGAATTAGTGTGAATAGGTTTGCGTTCGGAAGTAATAGTCGTGACTCTTAAAAGAAACTTTGATAAAGGATGTGTAAAACAGAGTTAAATCAAAGTATATATATTAGTACTAACATTCAGTATGGGCACTCCCAACCGCTCTCTAGATTGCGACCTCACCGCCTCGTCACCCATATTGATACAGATTGGTTACAGTTTGGTGTTCGCACGTATAGGATTTCGCCGCCTTTTTTGTTCCGTAATTCTTTTTTTGAAATTTCATTTCTGGCTCTTTGTATGAAGTGTCCAGGATGTGGTTAAACTTTGAGTACGAGCATGTGGTGGTCTGATAAACATAGCTCGTAAAACAGATGGCCGTTGAGGCAGCCTAAGCCTGAGCCTGTAGCTTATACGGCTTGAAAGATTTTGAAGTGCGAGGTGTCGTTAAATTCATCTTGTTCTCGAAAGTGACATAGGATAATTTTTAACCTGGCTGCCCAGTCAGAGGGGTAATAATTTTATGCAGTCGGGTTTTTAATTTTCAACCGACACATCCAAACAAGAGGCGCTTAATTCGACTATATTTTTTTAATAATTATGTTTGTTACGCGATATCTTCGCAGATTGTAAACCAATTTTCATGATAATAATAATAATAAATTAAAATAAATAAATAAAATAAATTAAATACCAAATATTATATTGCTTTCTTCCATTTTCATGATTATTTTTTTATTCAAATAATAATAATTTGTTTATTTTTTTTGAGTTATATATAAAAAAAAAACAACATCACAACGCTAAATCTAGTATTAAGATTGTGTGCGTCTGAGGTGTATTTATTCGATATGGTATGTTGCCAGGTTGGTCCTATATAAATTTTACCATAGCCGGTGTAGTACTTTTTTGGATATTAACAAAAACCAAAAATAATAATAGAAAATTTTACTAAGCTTTTAACGTGTTCAGCGTTTCCAATTTTAGTTTAGTTTAGGATAGTATGAAGACCTTCTTCTTCGTGTTGACGACAAGTCATATCTTTGTTGCTCAATATGTGGCCAACATCACAGCGCTATCGGCGGCTTCTATTAGCTCCTACTGAGTGCAGGTGTTAGGGCCGTTGGACATCCAATCTGATTGGCCATTGTTTGTTGAGCACAACACCTCCGTATGTCTGACCCGCCCGCCTGAACCGATTGTCTTGCTCCGGCCGACTTGGATCAGAGTCTATTAAGTGACTTCCAGACCTGCCTCGCTAGTAGTTATTTATATACGTATATTAGCAGAAGTGTAGTGCCTGGCAACCGAGGTTTCATATGACACTACGACATAACAATAGCTGGGTAAGGGGTATGTATATCTACGCTACGTACCTGTTATATTTATTGTATGTTAAACAAAAGAAAGAAAAGACCTTCTCTTTAATAAACATTTACTTTAATTTAAATTACATTGTAACATATACTTATGAGCGTCGGAGGCGTAATGCTAGGGCCGCTACCTCCTGTTCGGGCGGTCGTGGTTCGTATCCTGCCACGCACCAATGTGTTTTAGAATTTCGATTTCATATGTACATTTATCCGAAGCTCTTACGGTGAAGGAAAACATCGTGAGGAAACCTGCACACGCCTGCGAAGAAATTGTAGGGTTGTGTGTGAAGTCGACCAACCCGCACTGGACCTGCGTGCTCGAGTAAGGGCCGATCGTCTTAATTCAGGGTAGGGTCGAGCCCCTCGATGGGGACGTATATGAGCTGATATGATAATGAAGGAGTATTTATAGAATTTTAAAGAAAAAACAAATAATAACATCGCTTACATAAGCTTTAGCTTTTAAAAAGTGTACATTCAAATAAAAAGATTTTATACATTGAAAATTGAAAAAAATATTTTGAACAAAAAAACCGACTTCAAACAGGAAACTAAGGTTCCCCTCGATTTCTTTGGGATGCCATTATCAGATCCTGGTTTCCTTATCATAGTACCACCCTTGGGATATCTCCTTTCCAACAAAAAATTAATCATCAAAATCGGTTCATAAACAACGAAGTTTTTTTTTTGTATTCACATAAAAAAATATATACGGTCAACTTGAGAAACCTCCTCCTTTTTTTAAGTCGGTTAAAAAGCGGACAGTTTGCATCTCTGATTTTGAATTAAACCAGTAATAATAATCTACTCAGTGAGAACAAAAAAAAAACACTTTGGGAGTGCCGACAGAAGTAAAAACTCTTTACAGTTAAATAAGTTTTGGCCCTCCGAGCGTTCCTGGCGGTGTCGGTTACATAACAGGTTACAGTGTCGCGAGTTCAATGGTTCTTTCCCATCTCAAAAATTGCCCAACGCGCCTAAAAAAGTTTTCACTTTAAAAATGCTCGGTCATTAAATCTCTCTTATCGTGTGGCACAAATTAACCCTGGTATCCATGAATCCATGGGTTAGACGGCGGTTGCCTGGTGTTGCACTTAGCATCACCCGCGGTCACGTGTAGGGCATTTAGATTTTCACCTACGGACATTCAATAAAAACAGTATTTCATAATATTTAACTTTCAGAATCACATTTATATTTTGCCATGTTTAATTCAAATCGAACATATCTCATGAAAAATTAATCACGTGCCACACATCCTCATAAATTTTTAGGAGTATCAGCCAAGCGTGTGTCGTATACGAATGTACTAAGTTCCTCAGTTACGGAGCCTACAATTTTCCCAAAATGCGTGTTACCAAATACCAAAATTTTACGAAAATGTACTAGGTACTTAGAAAGACTTTAGGAATTAATAAAAAAATTAAAAATGCAACTGCATAAAAACTTATCCCCTACTTTTTTGGCCAGTCGGGTAATATCCCCTAAGTCACTAACAGGATTAAGAAGAATCTATCAACACCTTGCTCTCCAAAATCAATTAAGCCGTTTTGGCTACAGAGCGTGCCAAAGAAATAAATAACCCTATTTTTTGGCTAGTCGGGTAATAAAAATGTATCTTATGTCACTCACGGGATGAAGGCTAATCTAATGACACTTCGAACTCCTAAATTCATCAAGCCGTTCAGGCTACAGGACGTGCCAAAGAAATATACATACATACATACATACACACACTCGTAAAACATAACCCTTCTTCTGGTGCAGTCGGGGAAAAAAGTTCTATCTATTTCTAAGTACTTTGATAACTTAGAAATACTATCTCGATGTGCATATACTCACCTATTGCTTTAACGGTGAAAGAAAACATCGCGAGGAAACCTGCACACGCCTTCGAAGAAACTCTAAGGTTGTGTGTGAAGCCGACCAACCCTCACTGGGCCCGAGTGGTCGACTAAGGCCCGATCGGCCTAATTCAGGGCAGGCTCGAGCCCCTCTGTAGGGACGTATATGAGCTGATATGATTGCTATCGCGATTTAGATTAAATAAAATAAAGATGCTATTGTTGTTCTATCCTGTATTACTGATAGCTTGATAAAATAGAAGGCGTTTCTCCGCCGGAAAAAGCTTGGCTTTTAAACTGTGTAAATAAGAGGAAGGAAATGGACGTGACGAAATCAAAAAGAAAAAAAAATACAAGAGAGATTTAAAATAAATTATACCGGCATAAAATGACGATGCCGTTTTTAGTATATATCTAAGGAACCCTAAAAAGAGCGTAATTTGTGGCACATCCAATAAAATCTGTGAGGGACCCATTATCATTGCAGTGTTATACTGAAACGGACTGATTTATTGATACCGACGCTGAATATATTAGGAGGGGGGTGGTGGTAAAGAAAATGTATAGACTCGCCCCCTCGAATCAGGGACGGATTGAGAAGGTTTAAGGGGTTAATGGTCAGTGAAAGGCACGTTAAAAGTTGTTGCTACATAGTACTTTATTGTAGCATAAGTGTTAATAAAATAATAAATAACTCATTATTAAAAAAATCCATAGGAAGATTAGTAGTACACTTATAACTATAAAACACTATAGAAGAACTTTTTCAATTTACTAGCTTTTGCCAGCGGCTTCGCTCACGTGAACGTGAACGTTGACTGTCCTCGAGGGTTCGCAGTGCGCGAGCCGCAAGCGGCTCGCTAGCATGGAAGAAAGTGGCCTACGTGTGAATCCAGGACCTAATACCTAATCTACCTACCAAATTTCAGCCAGATTCGTTCAGTAGTTTTTACGTGAAAGAGTAACATACATACATCCATACAATCTTACAAACTTTCGCGTATAGTAGGATAGTAGGATTTGAATAATCCAATGGATCGTTCCACCCAGAACTTCTAGATAGGACAGTCTAATTGGTCTGCAATCATCTTTAGGATGCTGTTGCCACAGAGTAGTATGAAACCAGTTTTTTCAGCATTATTGTGTAAAAGTCTCCACAAGCGCCTCCACGAACATACCATATGTACTGGTCGTGTTAATTTCAAAAGCACCCTTAAGTGCATTACCATGTAGATCCGTTGAGTAAACTTAACTGATGGCCGCATAGAGTAGAAAGATTGGCTGTATGCTTTAAATAGTGTTATTTTAACCTTTTTGGAGTTTCCCTCATTAAGAATCGATTTTCTATAAGCCTGGGATATGAAAATTTACGGGGAGTAAAATCAAAACGTTATGCGTTATGCGATTGTTGTATATTATACTTAATAATACCCGCCTCCGCCGAAAAGAGGAGTTAAATTTAATACTTATGTATGTATGTACATTTGTGCCCATTTGTGTACATGTGGTGTGTGCACATTTGTGTACATGTGTTCACATGTGTGTCCATGTGTTCACATATGTATACATGTGTTATATTTTATAATTTTTAATTTTGTGCGCAACTTATCTTGCGCATCCCCCAGCACATTTTATAATCATTCGTTATGAGTAAACTCCAGTCGTGCGTTGGAGCTGACATACACACTTTTTTCATCATCATCATCTTCTTTAGAGGTTTATTTGCTCTAAATGGTGACACTAAGTGCTATTTACAAAACTTGTAGTTTCTTTGTGATTTACAGTAATTTTTGGTTGGCGGAAGGGCATTTTCTAAGCCCGCCTGGCTAGCTACCACCATCTTATCTAAATGTTTTCTGGCTTGCCAGTTCCCCATTGCGTTGGGGAATCTTCGTATGCCTGCTTCCATCTTCGGTATCATCGATACTTACCATCAGGTGAGTTAATGTCAAGGGCTTACCAATTTTAGATAAAAAAAACTGTTAACTGAATGCGGTCCTGTTGCAGCCTTCGGCCGGATGGGCAAAACATATGGCGCGGTTACCGATTTATATGGCGGACTCCGATTTGATTCGAAAGTTTGGTGTAGCAATAGCTCTTTACCGGTTTAGTTTGTTTCATTAGAGGTTTTATAAGTGTTTTCGAACAACTTAATACTCCTATAATCTATACATATAATAAAAATGTAACGGGGCCGTGTCTGTACATGAAATTTTTTTGTAAAATAATAACTGTGATGGACATTTCTAACGATATAGAGGCAAAAACAACGACTTTTGGAATTTTTGTCTGTCTGTCTGTCTGTCTGCTGTCTGTATGTTCGCGCATTACGCAAAAACTACCAGGCCGATTTTGATGAAATTTTGTATGCTGGTTCCTTATAGCCCAGGTTAACATGTAGGATACTTTTTATACTGGAAAATTTAAGAGCTAAGTATTATTTAGGACGGTAAAAAAAGACACAGATTAAGAGAAATGATCCAGGGCGAATGCCTGGATGTTGATGATAAAAAGTTCAAGCCCTTTCATACTCTACTAAATATGCTAAAATTCACGAATGAGCCCTTTTTTCATGTGCACATACATTAAAATTAGGCATAGACGTTTAGTTTGAATAAAAATTCATTGCTAGCTAAATGACGTCATTCTAAATCCAGTATGGCGTTCTCCTAAAGATGGCGGCGTTTTTTATGCACTTCCATGATATTAATAGGTATCGAATGAAAGGGTTTGCTGAGAAGAATACTAAATATTCAAAATGTATTTCAAATAAAAGCTTAAAACTTTAAGTTTTGAGGCTTTTCGAAAGTTTTTAGATAATTTCAGTTGAGACCTGAAGTTTTCCTCTTTTCTTTTCTTGCTAGCATGGTTTTTTTTTTGTTTTTTGAAGAGAAATTTAACTTGCCAGTACCTTGAATCAGTAGTGCTACTTAAAACTTTTAGTTACTGGTTTAACAAATCGTATGCTAACTCTAAGATAGCGAGTTCCTTTTCTGCTAAAGTTAGCTCTGAAGAAAGTTAATATAATGTCAGGGCTACAGGACGGGTTTTGTAACAAATTGTCGAGTTCGTTTAATGTCGTACATGCGCAAAATGGCCGATTTTAATTATATCTACGAGTATTATAACAAAATCCCTACGAAAAATACCTACTCGGGTTTCTGAGATATTTTTCAAATGATGCATAGAAAATTACAAATCTGACAGTCTCGGAAGCTTATATTGGTCAGCATGTTCATAACATGTTTTTTTTTAAAAAAAAATATATTTTAGATATTTTACAATGTCTCTGTTTATGAGCTGTCATCGTCAATTCTAAAAAAAAATTACTCAGATCGATTAGGACGAATATGAATGAGAGTTAAAAAATTTTTTGGCCAATTGACCATGATTTATTTGGAAAACTTAATCAATATCTCGTGTGGAATCCCTGATTAAGATTATGACATTTAATAAATTGAAACCCTATACGGGGTGTACACAAATTGGTGAAGGACAGGTTAAATGGGGCTTCAACGTATCGTACTAAACAACTTTCCCCAAAAATTCCATAGTCAATTCTAAAAAAAATTGATCCTCCATACAAAATTTCACAATATTGGTCATTCAGTTGATCGATTTGTGTGTTTTTTTTTTGCGATTTCACCAAAGTCTTAGAACAAAAGTTGTTCAATATAATGGCACAGTATTACAATATAGCGAATTACAGTAGCGCATCGAATGTACTTACTGTGACAAAAATAATAGAAACTGGGGATAAAAACCCTTACGGAATTTGCCACATATGATACGTAAGATTTAGAGGTTCAGGCCTAAACGGAGTTTTAAGAAAAAAATATTATGGGGTAAATTAGAATATATGTATTTTATGATTTTTTTTTAAAAAAAGGCACAATATAAGTACTAGAAAAAGATGTGATTTACATTTGTTGACCGTGTTGATATAAAACAATAACCTAATATATTTTTGAACAATTTCCGGAAATAAATTTAAAGTAACAATTTTATTTGAATATAAAAAGGTTATCTTATAGAATGCCGGTAGGCAACGATCGTCGCCGTTTCTTTGGTACTTAAATAAGTTACTAAGTCCTAAAATAATTAAATTTCACTTTGGTCTGAATTACCCTATCGTTCTAAAAAAAACACGTATTAGGTACAAAACATTTTTAAAATTTAAAACAAATAACTAAATCGTTAGAAACTGGAGGCAGGAAATCTTCTAGGACCAATGGCCAGAGAGTCGCTCGGGATAAAAGATAAATTAAGCATTCACTTCCCTTTTGGCAAGCAGCTGGGCGGGCAGTGCAAAGGACTGGCTGGTGGTCAGCACAGCTCCATCCCAGGATCAATCCTTAGTCGGATGAACCTTCGGGGACGTCAACTTCGCAAGGGGAGTGGAAGAACCCTACGGACATATATAGATCTAGTTCGCAGCAGTACCAAAAATACACCCAAAGCGGTTTCCTTATACAAATTACTTACCACTGAATAAAATAGTGGGCCTCAACGAAACATTAATATAAAACCAAAAATTTAAATACACATCACTGTCGAAGAGATCACGGTCAACCTTTTCTTTTCCTCTTGTCAAAAAGTAACAAATATTTTCAAATTAAATTTTCATAGACGAACAAAACCAAAAGAGCATTTAATCATGAAACGCAAGAAAGGAGATCGGCTTGAAGCGATACTTTGCGCTTCATTACGCAGAGCAACGAACTTGAGGGGCAGCGGGCAGCGGGGCACAGCCTACCAAACTCCTTGAGTTTGGCAGGCTGACTACAGGCTAGTATGCTAGTACCTACGCCGGTGGCGGCATCGTGCGACATCAAAGGCGTTTCGCTGCTGTAAGCCATTTCGTAATACTGTGATATTGGGTAGAAACTCCAGTTAACGGTACTTACACCAATTTTGTTACACCCTTTATACTATAATTCTTCAAAAGGTACACTTATCAAATGTAGATAATTTTGAACCAATAGTTACATAGATTTGTGTCTTGCAACGTGAATACTACATAAAACAAATAATGTTGACATACTGCTTCTTTACCCCGAAGACGTTACTCTCTTATCTAAGATGCCATCTGTCCCCAGGGATATCTTTAACTACACTGTTATCTATATCGATTTTTACATGTTAATTTCAAGATAGGGAATGCAACATAAATACCTTTAAGCCTTACAAATAATGAAACTTATCAAAAGAACATCATATTGAAAATGAGAAGGTTTGCTTCATCGACATGACGTTTTGCGATTGACATACTGCTTCTGTGCCCCGAGACATTACCCTCTTTTCTAAGATTCCATCTGTCCCCAGGGATATCTTCATCTACATTTTTATCTATCAAATGTAACATATTGATTTGACAATAGAAAATTAAAACTAAAGCTCTTTTACACGTCTGCCCACAAAAAAGTTATTGTTTCAGTTCTAATGTATGTATGTTTTTTTTTATTCCAGGGAAACTTATTATTTTTTATGCCACGATATCTTCTTAACAACTTGATGAATTTAGATTCCTCTTGATCCCATGTGTGACATAAGATATATTTTACCCGACTTCCCAAAAAAGAGGGGTTATGTGTTATGTAGTTGCATTTGTATTAAAACTTTTACTAAAAGTTATTTAGCTTATCAAAACAAAATTATAATGTAAATTGGAAGGTTTGCTTCACTATATGACATTTTGCGATTGACAAACTGCTTCTGTACCCCGAAGCTTCCTAAGACATTACACCCTTATCTAAGATTCCATCTGCCCCCAGGGATATCTTTATAAATCATTTCTGTGCCATCCAACTTCCAGCTTATGGTCCCCTAATTTTCTTTTAACTTTATGTGTGCCCCTTTTGCTCGGCTGATTTTTGTCTGATTCGCTCGTTTTGCGTATTAAATAGGTAAGTTACTGGTACAAATGGATACCGTATTCATTTTCGAATATTTTCGCTAAGATATACACAAAATTCCTTTTACTAAGGTCCAAGGGTTTTGTTTGTAAACAGAAACATTATAACTGTGTGGCGGAAACCTTGTGAATATTTAGGAGACTTCTAAAAAATAAGGCTGTTGTGTATAAGTATATTATTTTACTTTCATTATCGCATTGTTAGTCTTTATAATCTAACATATATTTTGAAAAATATTTATTAATGATAAATTTTGAATATTTAATTTATTGTTGTTGAACATTGTGAAGATCTTATGAACTATTTTTATTCATATGAACCCCGAAAATATTCATGTCACAGATTGTTTGTTCCTATGTTTAAATAACTGCCATCATTATTTACCTTACATTTCTTAGATAAACGGGAAGGCAACGAATTTCCTTGTTTTGATTTCAGACACTCAGAGTATTATTATCTTTCGTATTACCTTGATAGAAACGTATTAATTTCTTGCCCAATTAAACAAAGATTCGATAGGTAATCACCCAATTTCAAATACTCCCACAAATGAATGACCCCCGACTAACAAAGTTAGTGGTGCACGTGATAAAGGCAATTTATCGATGTTCGATATCATTAAGTTATTGACGTCACAACAAAAATGTATTCAAAAATACTACCTACCCTATTTCGTGATTAACGCAGTCACATACCGACTACTGAAATAGTTCAACTTTTCGAGTAATACATATTATTATTAATAATAGTTTAATAGAACACCTGCCTAAATAAGTTGCTATTATATTTTTTACTAAAATTGTGCTATCGACATTTCATTATATCACTTAATTTAATATTGTTCGGCTTTTGTTCACTTGTATTTCAATACAATCATTAGGGTAATAAAAATCAAAAAAATATAATTTTTTTAGCCATCGATACTTCCACAGCTCTAAACTAATACTGTTTGAAGATCAGCCTATAATTAAAGTGCGTCCACAGATCTTATTTATCAAGCTTGTTCTGAGTTTGAGAATTTATTAAATTCATCAACTTCCTTGAGTGTTTGATAACAATTTTCCATTTTGGATCAGCCAATTATTATTATTATTATATCAGCTCATATACGTCCCCACCGAGGGGCTCGAGTCTACCCTGAATCAGGGCGATTAGGCCTTAGTCGACCACGCGGGCCCAGTGCGGGTTGGTCGACTTCACACACAACCTTCGAGTTTCTTCGCAGGCGTGTGCAGGTTTCCTCACGATGTTTTCCTTCACCGTTAAAGCAATCGGTAAGTATATGTACGTAAGTTTTTTGAAAAAACTCATTGGTACATTGGCCGTCCAGATTTGAACCCGGTACCTCTGGTTAGATGGACCGAGTCGTTACCGGTTGAGCCACCGACGCTTTTAGCCAATCAATACAAGCAAGCCAATACTTAGTTATATTTAAAAACTTATTACATTGACTGAGGTTTTCATCTTGTTAAGTGGTTATTACACGAATATTATTAACACGGAAATGCTGATGTTTGTTTGTTTGCTTGTTCCACTTTCATGCCTAAACGGCTGAACGGTATTGGATAAAATTTCGCAACTAAATAGATCAAAAACTTAATTAACACATTGGCCAATTCCGATAATTTCGCAACTAAATAAATCAATAACTTAATTGATCCACGCTCGTGAGCCGCTTGTGGCTCGCGCACCGTCCACCCTCGATTACACTATATTTACGCGTACGGAGCTGAGGGCAAAAGCGTAGTAGATATTGTTAAATCAGACTTTTGTTTTTAACTTAAGAAATATTTAATCAATGTTAGGATTGATGATCATCATTCTTCACCGAAGTTAAGAAGTAATGGCATGTGAGATTTTTTGAATGTTTTGAAGGGATTTTCTTTAGGCCAGACGTTTTCACTTCGAAAACACTTCCCGAAATGGTGGACATACTACTTTCAAGTTGTATGAGATTTGTATTAGGTGGTAAAAAACCCTTCGGAAAGTATGCACTGTAATAAAAACTTCCTCGACGCGCCCTCCAACCGCGTCTAAGCTGACACAAGTATTGTACGATGACTTCAGGATCCGTTTTAGTCTTATAAAAAATGTTTATACCACCATTAGATTTAATAGAACATGATAAAAAAACGAGCAAGCCTTTCGCGTATGATGTGTAACATGTGACAGAATATTTATGAAAATAACAAATTATCAGGTTGTATAATGGGCCAGGCCTTCGGATAGTAAGTCATCTTTGCCTTCGGCCTCACATAAGGAGGCATGGCCATGTCATAAATTAATTAGCTATTGTGACTCAAAAAAGTACGCATTTTCTGTTACACTCTTCCGTCCCATTTCACGAAATCACTTCCACAAATAGGGATGAGGAATGCTAGTCATTTGAGTTACTTTTTATCATCTGTCAAAAACGACACTTTGTTCTAAAAATGTTAGAAATACCTAGGCGTGACGTCATAGTTTAGCAGCGTCATATATGTACTCATTTTGTGATTTTGGTGAGATAAAACTCGAAGACTTTATGGAAAACAAAACGAGTAAGGTTTTCCGAAGTTTTAGTAGGAGGGCAATTTAGTATTTATTTCTGATGCTGTCGTCATCCCTAATGCAGGAAAGCGGGAGGAAAATTATTACACATCAAAAGTAAATAAAAAAATAATAAAACACGATTAAGGAATTGAAGATTGAAAAGAATTAAAAAGTCAAAATTATATAAAATAAATAAATATTCCGGGACAAATCACACATAGTCTTCTGGCCCCAAAGTAGGATTCCCTGTGTTATGGGTTCCAGAGACTGATATACATACTTATATACGTTTAAATACATACATATATAGATATTTAACACCCAGACACAGATCAAACAAATCTGCTCATCACACAAATGTTTGGGGATCGAACCAACAACCCTAGGATTAGTAGTCAACAGCACAAACCATTGAGCCACCGAGTCAGTCAATTTTTGAAAATATCAAAACAAAAACAAATAAAAAAGAAAATAATTCAAAACAGATCGGAAAACAAACAAAAACAAATTCGAAACGTGTGCTAGGGCACAGTAGAAGTGAAACTTCAACGGAAAAGCCACTCCACGAGGCCGTAACCCTTTTTGTATAGAATTTTCACTTCCAAAAAATTACAACTTTGTCACATCTGTAGTGTAACTTCGCAATAGAAAGTTTTAATTATCAAAAACGTCCTAGCTTTGATTATTTCATAAAAAAACCAAAATGAAACATTAATTATTTCACGCGGCCATCCCCAATAACTTTTATCACTTCCCCACATTTTTAATTTTAAAACTTCGCTCGACAATTCCAAATTTAAATTAAACAAACATGGCAGGTCGTTATCTTAGTTATTTATTACTTTCATAAATTTTATTTGACGTTTTTGGTTTACGCTGCTATTGGATTTTTGAGTTACTGGAGGTATAAAATATAAAATGAAAATGTGGCGTTAAATCACCTAATGTTTATTTTGTTTACCGACAGTTCAAGAAGGAGGTTATTGTTATTGGAGTGTATGTGTCTATATCTGTATAAACGGCTTGATGGATTTTGTAGTGTGAGGTGTCGTTAGATTTATCTTTTTTTTTCTCGGACTGCGGAGAAGGGGAGGGGGAAAATGCGTTTATGCACACCAGGATAGCCGGCTGTACTGGTTATGTGGGACTCACAGCCCTGCGCCTATATGCATACATACCCATTATATACATAAGGTATATATAAATAAATATGCACAGGCCCAAGACCACACTACCCACTAACAACTCCCTGTAGCCTTAGCAGCTTAGCTGCCTTAAAAGCTAATCGGAGCGATGCAAAGGGAGTGCGAACGTTAGATTTATCTTGATCTTATAACACTAGAAGCGCCTGCGTCCTTAATGTGTTCCATTTTGATGTTCTTCTAGCTCTAGTTAATCTAATATTATATAATATAATTAATAATACCTTTAAACGAGCAATTCTTGTATATATAATTATAATCTGAATCTCAGAAACGCCTCCAACGGTTTGATTAAAAATTGGTTAGTAAGGGGGTTTTGGGGGCGAAAAATCGATCTAGATAGGTCTCATCTCAGAGAAAACGCGTATAGGTACTGTTTTATTAATTTTATTATACATAGAATTGTACAGTAGGTAAAGATTACCACTACTCTGTCTAAACCATAGACACAACTGATTCTAATAGTAGGTACTCCTCTTGCGTAACATAGACATATTATTATGCTTAGATCAGCTATTGACTTCTAGGGTGAGACCAAAAAAAGAAAACACCTATGTACAGTGGCCAGCATATCAAGCTGGACACTTTGGACTGTACCGTTCTTATGCCGTATGCGTATGGGTCAGAATTGTACTACGATTGTCTAGCTTCATGTGCTGGCTTCTGTACGTATATTATGAATCAATTTCTTAAACTGTCTCCTTCGTTTCATAGATGTCTTATCTATGTAGGTTCTATACTTACCCCTATTTATATAGGTCATTGATCTTTACTATCTATGTAGGTTCTATACTTACCCCTATTTATATAGGTCATTGATCTTTACTATCTATGTAGGTTCTATACTTACCCCTATTTATATAGGTCATTGATCTTTACTATCTATGACTGTCGTAACAAATTCTTCGTGACCAACCAATACGTAAACACACTATCGATAAATTTTTCTTTCAATATTATTTATTGTGTTTTTGTCCACGGCAAGTATTAGATCGAACCAATGTCCACTGCCATTTGAGCGTTATGTGCAGCATAATTCATACGAAAATATGTTTTGTTCTCGGCTGTATGTTGCAAAAAATAGACAAAAACAACTAAGTCTCACAACGAAAGCGGATGTAGAAAGTGTAAAGCGAGACTCAGATAAATGAAAAAATAATACTACCCTATGACTAGGATTTAACTGCTTCCGTAGCGTCTAGTCCGTTAGCTTCACCTCAGGAGGCCGCGGGTTCGATTCCCAGCGGAGCCTAACTTTTTACAAGCTTTTATTTAACTTGCAATGTATGTATGTTTGTTCGGGTGGAATCTTGCAAGTTAAATTTGACCCACTTCCTGGTTTCCGATTGAGCTGAAATTTTACATGCATATATGTATATCGCGTGACAATGCAATATTAAAAGCTTTTACCTGAAAGTTTTAAGGTTTTTTAAAAAAAATTATATAGACTCGCTTTGGTTGATTGAAGGGCATTTTTTATACCTGCATGGTTAGCTCTCACTATCTTATCCAAGTCCGCTTCCATCTTCGGCGTCATCATCACTTACCATCAGGTGAGATGATTCCAATGGCTTACTAATTAGTCAAATTTTTTTAATTTAAAAATAAGTTAAGGTGAATCGTTGAATTTCATAATCTTTAGCATTTTCGTCACGTCACTAATGCTTCAATATTTGAAATATATTTAGGGCAAAATAACGTTTTTGACATCACATACTTTGTGAACAGAACTAGTGATGAAGAAATTCCCAGTAGTTCGGTGCACCTCACCATCATCATCATATAAACCGAAAGACGTCCACTGCTGAACAAAGGTCTCCCCCAAGGATTTCCACGACGAACACTTAACTTCGGTCCCCAGAACGACTTTATTTAATTCTGTTCTCAGTAGTTCGAAGTAGTAACTAAAATCCCAGTAATTCGCTCAACAGAACTACTGGGTGTTCAGTTTCTTTTTTTTATACTCAATATACAAAATACAGAAGATATATGTATGAGATTATTATACGTAGGGACGTATAATTCGGTGGTAAGCACGCCGACCGTAGCTGCTCAGATAAATATGACGTATTATTATGTTTTCGGAACGGGTGGAGATGGAAAGAACCTTCGGTTATGATGGTGAGAGTTATAAAAGATGTGTGGCGATTCCACGTCGTGCCTAAGGTGTAAAATGACTATTTTAGGGTTTCGTACCAAAAGGGTACCAAGCGGACACTATTTTTAAGCCTCCGCTGTCCGTCCATCCGTCTGTCAGCAGCGAGCTGTATTCCATGAACCGTAATAGGTTGACAGTTGTTTTTTTTACAGAGAGTGTATTTCTATTTCCGTTATAAAAACAAAAATGTATCTTAAGTATAACAGAGATTCAAGACAAATTTAACGATAATTTGCACTTATAATCCGTTCAGCCGTTTAGAATACAGGTTCAGCCGTAGAAACTGAGGTGATTACACCCAAAAACATTACCCTCCTTCTTGGCCTAACCAATTTAATGAAAAACAAAAACCGGTTGTCTGTAAAGTCGGTTTACTGACGATAGTTGAACGTGACAACGTCATAAGAAAATACTGATGGAATGGTTTCATAATATCGAAAACGGAACGCCTCACGGAACGCCTCAGAGCGAGGTAACGACGGAACGCCTCAGAGCGAGGTAACGACGCATTTTTCGTGCGTGCAGCCGGCTCCATCGAATTATAAGACGTTATCAAAAACATTACCCTCCTTCTTGGCCTAACCAATTTAATGAAAAACAAAAACCGGTTGTCTGTAAAGTCGGTTTACTGACGATAGTTGAACGTGACAACGTCATAAGAAAATACTGATGGAATGGTTTCATAATATCGAAAACGGAACGCCTCACGGAACGCCTCAGAGCGAGGTAACGACGGAACGCCTCAGAGCGAGGTAACGACGCATTTTTCGTGCGTGCAGCCGGCTCCATCGAATTATAAGACGTTATCACGTCAAAAAACACGTCTGCATAAAAACATAACCGTCTTTGTTGCCAATACAACAAAACTATTTTTTTTTACCCGAATAGCCAAAACGGAGAGTAATGTCTTTCGGGTGAATGTATGTAAGTGTATATGTCTGTTTCTTTGGTTAAAGCCTGTAGCCTAAACAGCTTAATGGATTTTGAAGTGCGAAGTGCCATTAGATTCGTCTACATCCCAACAGTGAAATAGTATACATTTTTATCCAACTGTTGGGCACCCGAAAGACATTACCTTCCGTTTTGGGTATTCGGGTAAAAAAGAAACGTTTGGATCGCAGTTTGTTAGAAAAGTCAACATAACTACTTTATATAATTTTGGTCTCAATAGTGCTAATAAAAAATTAATGATAAATAAGTCCCAGTGATTCGGTCAACAGAACTACTGGGAAAAATGTCAATATGGCAATTGGGCAAATGGCATTCGGGTAAAAAAAAGTTTAGACCGCAGCTAGCCAATATAGTTAGAAAAGAAACTGTGTCGAACTCATTTATAGCATATCTCTGGTGTCGAAACATTTTCGTAACACTTTGAAATATTACATGCACAAAAATGAAATAACTTATGCTGTACGCTCCGCCTATCAAAATAACCCGTTCCCGCAAAAAGGAATTTGGTGTATTATTTCAAGGGAAATATTTCCAAGAGAAAGTGACATTCCTTGTTCTATCATGGGGTTTGTTTTCCTTCGCACTTGGCTATAGGGCTAGTCTCTGGGTAGGTATCCTGACAGCCAGTTAGGTTATTTTGTAAGCGGAGAAGGAAAACATAGTGTTCATAATGTACACATTCAGGGACTTTTTTGAAGTAACTAAGGCTTCTTCACATAAAACCTTTTTTTACAAAGTACCTACTAACTATATTATTGTTAATTTGTAATATATCTTTTAAACTTTCATACAACTGTTTAAGAATAACCTAACCAATTTAACACATTCCCTCCCAGATCATCGATGACAATTAGATGACAGTGATTATGACAACTATAGTGGACAGTGGCACTGAAAGTGTTAATCAAAAATTTAAAAAAAAACCCGACTGAATAAAAATGCTCCCTCTTTTTTGGGAATCGCGTTAAAATGTATCCTGTGTCACTTTCGGGATCAAGGCAAATCTAACGACACTTCGTTTATCAAAATCCATCAAGCCGTTTAGACTACAAGCTCAGCCAAAGAAACAGACATACATGCAAACATACATACATACACCTGAAAAATGTTACCTCCTTTTTTGGGCAGTCGGTTAAAAAGAACGTATGAAGAAGTTACAGGTGAATATGCCTTTATGCCAAATTTCAACTCAATGGAACACCGAGAAGTAGGTCAAAAACTTTCAATTTTTGAAACGGAGAACCTACGAACATTGAAAATTAAATAAAAGCTTTCAAAAACTACTACAAAAAATGGTAATATTATCCTTCGGTCACCTTCAAAGGTATTTAATTCTTCAAGTTTAATGTTTAAACGAGTTGATGAGGTAATTTTGGAGGTAACTTCGCGATCTTTTTCTATTGAGGAATTTATTGAGTAATCGTGTTACACCTTAAATAAGCCCTCAAGTCAGATAGTCTATTAAGCATTAAGATTAAAACATTAGTTTTTTTAACTATTTGTAAACTAAGCATCATCATTTCCTTGTACTGGTCCATATAGTAAAGTAAGCATAAATCAGTTAAATTATTTCTAAAATGTTAAAATGTATTACATCATCTTAATAATATCACCAGAAATGTTAAGTCCCATTAAAATACTCCAGTGAGTGTCAACTAGAATTGTCTGCGATTCCGAAAACTTCCGACCGTATCCTGTATTCCCTTGGGACCTCGTTGGCAGACCGGAGATGTTGGCGAAATTTTCCGAAATTTTCCCGTGGAAAGAATTGAAAGAAAATGACGAGCGTACAGCGCTCTTGGGAGACAAAAAAACTATGAGTCGACAGACATTTTGTTTGACTATGTGAAATGTAATAGAGCGTCGGTAGTGTGACGGCTAAGGATGCCGCCTCCTGTCCGGGAGGTCGTGGTTCGAATCCTGCCACGTACCAATGTGATTTCTAATTAAGATTTCATATGTACGTTTATCCGACGCTCTTACGGTGAAGGAAAAACATCGTGAGGAAACCTGCACATGTCTGCGAAGAAACTCGCAGGTTGTGTGTAAAAGCGACCAACCCGCACTGGGCACGCGTGGTCGACTAAGGCCCGATAGCCCCAATTAAGAGTAGGCTCGAGCCCCTCAGTGGAGACGTATACGAGCTGATATGATGTGAAATGTGTATAGGAATGAGTAAATGCGTTTAGGATCATAGATTATTATTTTTTCAATTAAAAGGAATATTTTTCAAACGCTAGAGTTCAGCTTAGATTCGGCATTACTCTTTTTTTTACTATTTAGAACTTAACCCGGAAAAACAACTTCTTCTCTATTTAAAATAGGGGTGAAGATTTCGGGAAGCTGCTGGATGCGGGCAAAGCAGGACCGGTTGTCGTGGAAATCCTTGTATATCAGTGGACGTTTTTCGGCTGATATGATGATGATGATGAATTTTTTTTTATATCTACAATTGCTTAATAATAGGGACTAGAATTAGTTGTATATTTCATTAGACGACCTACCTAAGGATTTTTGACGTGAATAGGTACATGAACGTCTTTGTTTTTTAGAAAAAGGGGGTGTTCAATAATAAAAGGAAAGAAGTCGTTTTTATTATTGTAGTGTGTGTGCGTGCCTACTGACGCGCACACATACAAACCGTTCGATGTAACATTGTATGAAGATATCCTTCTATCTTTCTTTTTACTTTAGTTTCGTACGGCTAAACCAGAGCGGATAGATAAACAATAATTAAACCGCCTGTAAGACCCATTCGGCGACATTACAAAATTATATATTTGAACCAGGCCTCATCGTCCGTCGAGGCAATTTGTAGTTTCAAAGTTAAAATCTCAATAAGATCATACCTAAATTATTTCGTTTAGTACTCACAAATCGGAAATATAATTGCTTTTACTTCAAAAAGTCACAAAAGGCATAGCGAACTTGTAAAATCAAAGAAAATTCCTTTTAACCTAATTTCGTAATTTCTAAGTTGTTAGGAAATTTTCGATACAAAGAAGGTATGCAAAGTTAGGAAAATTTCAGAGACCTTCGTCAATGAGGCAAAATAATCGTTATGTTAATAGCACTAAGAGAGAAAAAGTTTGGTCTTCTGTTTGGTCCAAGTAATGAGTGATGAGAAACGGTTTTTTTTATGAAATGTGAAAATGGCTTATTTCTAAACTATCCTAACTAATAGTATAAATGTGAAAATGTGTTTGTTACCTTTTCACGCTTCAGCACCTTGACTAATCTCGATGAAATTTGGCATGCAGGTATCCTGTGCCACGGGAGAGGACATAGGCTACTTTTTATCCCGTGAAAATAGCATAGTCCGATGCAGTTCCTGAGGGAACTGAAAAAATAGGTACTCTTCGTTTGGTTAATTTCATTAACTTAGCAGCGGAACAATGGATTGTTGCGATTTTTTGCACACAGATTCAAAGAGAATATAATAAACCAACGTTTTTCAGAGATGGTTGAGTGGGAAATGACATAATTAACTAATTAGCATATCCTGGCAAAATTCACGTCCACGCTCGCCGAGCCTCATATGTGGGTCGGCGACGCACCGCGCACCCTTTAAGGCAGTCACAAAAACTATGTCCACGCGGCCGAAGCCGCGGGATAAAGCTAGTTATTCAATAACTATTAATACAAATATATATCTGACCAGGACACGTACTTCTTGCTTACTAAAAGCGCCAGTTTATTTTTTCCTGAAGTGTTAAGATTACCTCGCTTGCTTACTTCCCTAGCTCAGAGATCAAAAACACCGAATTGTCCTTCGAAATTGAATGACGCCGCTTCTTAACGCCCCACTACTGGACCACAGATCTCTTCTTAAATTCGGGAATGTAATTCAATACTCCACACTGGAGCCAAGTCCAGATTAGTGGAGATTGAACATGTACTCCACTGTAAAAAATAATTAAGCCGTCTATAAAGCATCTGAAACGGCTTTATGACTGCTATCCAGTAATATAGCAACCAGTATATTACTGGATGGCAGTGGCGTTGCGAAGCACGGAATTTTCTATTACCACTCATGAGGGAATAGAATACACTGCTTTATGCCACTCAAATTTTTAATAAAAAAATCGGCGCATCAGAAGCGTTCAGGTCTTTTCCATTGTCATTTCAGAATAGGTATTTGAAACATCCAAAGGGCGTTTTCCGGTTAAACGCTAACCTCTTATAACAAAAGGCAACTTCAGACTGCCACTAAAGGCCACATTTGGCGTGGCGCGCTAATTGCTCGGTGTGTGGCCGCCTTTATTCGTCGCCTTTATTTTTAATTGCTAAATGTGACCGACTAGATAGGGGTCCGTGTGGAATTTGGAACCTCAGAATGTAAATGTGAACAGGAGGATAATGTGCTTAGATTGCTTTTGAACCTTTGTGTTTGTTTCCAGGGTACGTACAAAATATATTGTCAATCAGCTTATTTGGCATGTGATGATGATGATGACCATTACATCAGCCAAAAGAAGTCCACTGCTGGACAAAGACCTCCACCGAATTGGGAGGGTTTTGCCGTAATCGCCACGCTTGGCAGGCGGGTTGGCGATCGCAGTGTGCAGTGTGGTGGCACAGTACGCGGTCTGGACGTTATTGTCCATCCTCCGGTTTTGATTACTTATTCTGCTTTTACGAAACCCGTGGAAATAGATGAGTTAGTACTATTCTAGGGCCACACGACAGGCCAAACGATTTTACCACACAACACTATTACATTTACATTACATTAGAATATATGAGTTGGGCCACACCACAGGCCAAACGTTTTTACCATACAACGCTATTACAGATTAGAATATATGAGTTGGTACTATTCTAGGGCCACACTACAGGCCAATCGTTTTTACCATACAACACTGTTACATTCACATTAGATTAGAATATATGAGTTGGTACTATTCCAAGGCCTCAACGCAGGCCAAACGTTTTTACCATACAACAACTATTACGTTTACATTAGATAAGATTAGTTTATTTCATAGTATTTTTGACAATATATGAGTTGGTACTATTCTAGGGCCTCACCACAGGCCAAACGTTTTTACCATACAACAACTATTACGTTTACATTAGATAAGATTAGTTTATTTCATAGTATTTTTGACAATATATGAGTTGGTACTATTCTAGGGCCTCACCACAGGCCAAACGTTTTTACCATACAACAACTATTACGTTTACATTAGATAAGATTAGTTTATTTCATAGTATTTTTGACAATTTACTACAGAGCTCATTAGAAATCAAAAGAAACACTTGTATCAAAGTGAAATAAAATTTTTCAATTCAAATAATGTAATTACTATTTCGATTTGTTGTAAATTAATTCCAAATTTAATTTAAATAATCTAATAGCACTTATTTTGTTGGCAAGGTTACGTGGGTTAGTTGTATAGTAGGGTAAGGTGAGGACCAAGGCGGGATGGGATTGTATCTCGTTGAGAAACTGATTGATAATAACTTCATTTTAGCCGACTTACAAAGAAAGTTGGAGGCTCTTAATTCATTTATTTATTTATGTTCACCCATATTCATAGGTAAATGTGAGCCGATTGAGATAATTATTTTTTTTGTTTAAAAGAGAACACTTCCGAGGTGGACCAATATCCAAAATCAATAAAAGATCTGGTCATGGAATCATCCCTTGTTGCACACAACGAAAGATTCCATGACCAAAGCAAGTATTTATACGTACATACATAAGATACTCCGCAAAACTCCTCAGTAAGCTAGCTGCCTTTCCATGGTTTAGAAATACATGTAGCGCCATCTATTGCTAAATTTAGAGTGAGCTAGTAAAGAAAGTAGGTATCTGTTATTTTCGCTGTAAAAACAGTTTTTCTAGTTTTACTAAAAATGAGTTCTGTAAGATGTTCTGTAAGACTAAAAAATGTCTACCGAAAACGTCCGTCCGTTCGTCCGTCCGTCATGTTTTCCATAACAGCTAAACCAATGGTCCGATTGACATATATATTGTCATCATATCAGCTCATACACGTTTCCACCGAGGGGCTCGAGCCTACCCTGAATTAGGGCAATCGGGCCTTAGTCGACCACGCGGGCCCAGTGCAGGTTGGTCGACTTCACAGACAACCTTCGAGTTTCTTTGCAGGCGTGTGCAGGTTTCCTCACGATGTTTTCCTTCACCGTAAGAGCGTCGGATAAACGTACATATGAAATCGAAAATCTAAAACACATTGGTACGTGCCAGGATCGAACCACGACCTCCCGGACAGGAGGTAGCGGCCCTTGCCATTACGCCACCGACGCTCTAATTTCAAATGTTTTATTCATGACAAATTGTCAATGAATTCGGCGAAAAATATAAGTAGGTATGCGAAACCCACCTAACAAATACTATTCACGCTTGACCAACATTTTTAATTGCTTGATGTCAGTGCTTTTTCATTATCGAGGGCAGTAGGGGAGGGGGATCCAACAGTGGGGCGTTGGGGACAATAATTCAATTCATTTGAATCATTTCAATGGGCTTTATTATTTCTAGATGGTGTTTGCGGCTGACACAGCAACTTTTACGTTATAATTGTCGGTGATTAATGTTAATAAAATTGAGTTTGCGAAATTATTTTGGAGCATTTTTCCTTTGTTAGCCTCGGTTTTATTTTTCAGACAAATGAATATTGTATCATATATATGATTAGACATTTTTTTCTGATCTGGTCTATACTGCTGAGACACTGGTCTCTTCACGAACTCGGAAAGGTTAAGGAAACTTCACACAACTTTAACCGCCTCCGTGGTGTATTAGTTAGTCCATTCGCTTCGCAACAGGAGGTCGCGGGTTCGATGCCCGGTGGGGTCAACTTTTAAGACTTGGTTTGGTTGATGGTAGGGTATTTTCTAAGCTCGCCTAGCCAGCTACCACCAACATCAGTGTTAACAACATTGATGTGTTCCGGCTTGAAGATAAGATCTTAAATCTTGGTAAGCCCGCTTCCATCTTCGGCATCATCGTTACTTACCATCAGGTGAGATTATGCTACGGGCTTACCAATTGCGAATAAAAAAAAGATAAAAAAACACAGGGGCGAAGTCCTTGTTGAGCCTTTTCTAAGCCCGCCTGACTGGCTACCACCAGCTAAACATTAAAGTAACATGATTGGTGTGTTCCGGCATGAAGATGAGATAGCTAGCCCCAATGTGTTGGGGAATGTTAGAAGCTTGCTTCTATCTTCGACATCATCGAGACTTACCATCAGGTGAGATGATGCTAAGGTTTTACCAATTGTAAACAAAAAAGTAACATCAAAGTAACATTATTGATGTGTTTCGGCATGAAGATGAGATAGCCAGCCCCACTGTGTTGAGGAATCTCGGTAAGCCCGCTTCTATCTTCGGCAACATCGTGACTTACCATCAGGTGAGATGATGCCAAGGTCTTACCAATTGGGGTTAGTCTAACTGTTTAAATGTTGATGATAAACTTATTTTAGTCGTTTAATTATTAATTTATTTTTACAATTACTCCGTTTTGATTACCATTTAATTCAACTTTCCCTATGATTTTTCCACAAGACAATATCAGGCACCAAACTGAAAAGCTCAGGCTGTATAAAAGTTATATAAATCACGAACGCATTCCAACTTTTCTTCTTCCTGTTAGCCAGTTTTTTTGGGTTTCTTTTTAATATTTATTTTATGCAAAGTTTCGCCATTTTTGTTCGAGAGGAGTTCAACGACCTTCTTGAGTAGGGGAAGAGTGTCATGAAGAAGCCCAGTTTTAAAAGAGCCATTTTCAATTGTGCAAAACTACCGACCTTATTATTTTTTTTACGTGTATTTTAGTAGTTACTAATGCTGATCACTGATACTCCATAAAATTTCATAATTATTTGTTTAATGCTGACGTCGTTGGTACGTTTTAAATATTTTAGACTCCAAAAGTAAATTTTTTATGTTGTTATATTTATTTTTTGACATTCAAATGCCAATAACTTATTAAAAAAAAAGATTATGCTCTAACCTTGTATAGATTTTAAGCTTTCCAACGATGTACAGTTAAGTACTTAAACATTTTTATTTTATACTGATTTTGAAAATAATTATTTGTAAAGTAAAAAGTTATGGAGGAGCCGCTTTGTTAAAATATAGAGGGAAGGGGACAATATGGACCCTGTGGGAAAAGAAGCCTCTTGACACCTTTGAAATCCCACATTGATCGAAAGCAAAATCAACTCGCAAAACATTTTGATTATTATTAATAAATTAAAAACAAGGGATAATTTGATTACTCTTCAAGTTATCAAAAATTTTTTCAAGTTGCAAGCAATTTTTTAGATTGTATGCATTTTTTAAGGAGTCTATATTGTCTTCCCTCTTCTCTACAAAATTATCTCGTTACAATCACCAATAAATATGGTTTACGTTATTGAATTTCATCTTTGTCTCATTCACAACTGGCGTTGGCTCTTTTAAAGTCTAAGAGTTATGAAAAAGCCAAAAATCATCTTTTTTTTTCAAAACGATAATAATACTAATCTTGTAAATTTTTGTCATTTCCCTTACGAAACTTTGTTCTATACCTTCTGTAAAAAATATTTTTTTATTTTTCCTTCCTTATAGGTTTTTGGGGCCTTGTCTCACAGTAAGCGCTAATTATAGGTTTGATTACGTTGAAATCGAGGTTTATATTTATGTATTATATAATTAATTAGGAATTAGTTAAAAAATTAAAATCCGACTGCATAAAAACTGAACCCTTCTTTTTTGTACAGTCAGGTAAAAATTTATGCTATGTCACTCAGGGGATTAAGAAGATTCTAACGACACCTTGCACTACAAAATATATCAAGCCGTTTAAGCTAGAGCGTGTCAAAGAAATATACATACATACACTCGTAAACATGACTCTTCTTCTGGCGCAGTCGGGTAAAAATAATGTTATCCAGGTAATCTATTAAATAAGTCATTTTAAAACTGCTTATAACTCAATTTGTATAAGCTTAGACGCATAAATTTCGAATGAGCAATTTCGAATTATTAAAAATTTAAAACAAGTTCGTTTATAACTTAAAGCTATAATATATAACTTTATGAAAGCTCTTTATATAGCAAAGGGGTACTCCAGTGAGCGGTCAAGACTCAGCACATAAATTATATGCACTTTAGGTTATGGGCCAAGTTAAAGCACACTAGCGGTTAAATTTATGACATAACATCATACAGGATGACTTTTTAGTTAATCAAAAACGGAAAATAGTAGATTCTGAAACTAAACAACTTTTCACAAGAAAACTTAACAATCAGAGCAAAAATATTACAAGATGCGGGAAAATTATAAATGTTACTAAATAACACTGAACAAATTTTTACAAGAAACCTTTACAATCAATGCAAAAAATGTCTTAATGCTAGAAAATGGTGGATGTTACTCATAAAACAGAACAACTTTTCTCAAAAAACCTTTACAATCAGTACAAAAAATGACTTGATGCTAGAAAGAGTAGATGTTACTCATTAAACACAACAACTTTTCACAAGAAACCTTTGCAGCATATTTTTTTTTGTTTGCACTGATTGCAAACAAAAAAACCTGAGCAGCATTTATAACTTTTTTTGTTTGCACTGATTGCAAACAAAAAAAAAAGATAGATGCTGCTTATAAAACCGAACAACTTTTCACAACAAAGCTCTACAATAGGTGCAGGAATGATTAAGACCAGTTGTTCCCAAATGGTGCGCCACGGAACCCTAAGGTGCTATAAGGAGGGCACCGGAGTTTTTCAGGAGTTTGCAGGCGATACGACAAAAACTTACTATACAATTTCATTTTTAGTGTTTTCGATAATTTTCTAAAAAAGACCTTATCGGATTTTTATAAATTTTATATGGGACCAACAAGAAAGCATAACTTGTCAATTAAAAATAAGAATCGGTTCACGATCAGAGAAGAAATCGCGTAACATGTATATGTACGCCTTTTCCTTTTTAAAAGCTTTTAATTAACTTGCAATGTATGTATGTATGTTTGTTCGGGTAAAATCTTGCAAGTTAAATTTGACCCACTTCTCGGTTTCCGATTAAGCTGAAATTTTGCATGCTTATGTATATCGCGTGACAATGCAATACTAAAAGCTTGTACCTAAAAGTTTTTAGGTTTTTCGAAAATTATTATTTTTTAAAGTAGATTAAAAACGCTTACTAAACGGTTTTCTGATATCGATGGTATCGAACCACGAAATGTATGAGGCGCCGGCGCCGTGAAAAAAATAACCCATCATGAAAGTGCTATGCGGAGTAATTTGGGAAGTTAGGGGGGGGGGGGGACTTAAACGGATCAATTATTGACAGTTAGTAAGAAAAGTTTTTTTATTCTTTTTAACGGTATTAATATGTTTCATGAACAGTTTATTATTTATTGGGTTGCAGTGCACTTAAAAGGGCTGCAATACTAAAACCTTTATTTTTTTACTCAGAGATTTTTTAGTAAAGCAGCCCTTTTAAGTGCACCCCAATCATTTATTACAAAAAATACATATATACAACACTTTTACCATCACCAAAAAGAAAACAAAAGATCAAAGTATCAAAATGAGCGCTACAGAAGTTACCTTAGATGATTCACGGCCCCACCCATGGTTACGAAGTAACTAGTATCTCATCTGTGCCCACGGTCAGAAGTGTACGTGTCTATATTATTCCAATTTCTGTGGTCATAACGTAAAGTCACTATTTTTGTTCACGGAGGTGTACTTTGGTTGTTCTCCCTCTCTGTCTACTATAACTATTTAAATATTTCTATCCTTGTCTCCTGTCAAACAACTTTCCGGACATTTAATAAAGTTGTGGTTTGGTATGAAACTGGGGATCTAGTTCCTTTGTGTGATCTAAGGTATTTTCTACCATTTTCCATTTTCACCGAATGAAACTTCACCTTCATAGTAATAAATCAGATTAAAAACGTAATTCCCTAAAATGCATTTCCCAAGAATCACCACCTTCCAATAATGACCACGTTTTCAAAGTGTCGCAAAAAATACCAATTATTTTAAACTATATGATGTGGATTAATTTAACTTTGCAAGTGAAATGTTCTTTGGGTTTATTCCAATAGAATTTTATATTTTAAACCTATGAAAAGTAAAATAACTAAATTTGTCTTAAGTCAATAAAGTTTTGAGGAAGCATTTCATCTTTTAAACGCTTAATAAACACAAAATAAACGGCCGCAAAGCTTAATAATTTTACCGTCTTCAAAATGGAAGAAAATTTTATTTTACTACATATTAAATTTCATAATAAACTCTCCTAAAACTGTTTTGAAGTACCTATAAAGATATTATTTCCCCATCTAACACGGATCTCAACTCGTAAGCATGTACCTAAAAGTGTTTCAAGTGTTACTTTATTTATATCTTCTTATCAGCTCATATACGTCCCCACCGTGGGGCTCGAGCTTACCCTTAATAAGGATGATCGGGCCTTAGTCAACTTCACACACAACCTTCGAGTTTTTTTACAGGCATGTGCAGGTTTCCTCACGATGTTTTTCTTCACCGTAAGAGCGTCGGATAAACGTACATATGAAATCTAAATTCGAAAACACATTGGTATGTGGCAGGATTCGAACCACGGCCTCCCGTACAGGAGGTAGCGGCAGTAACCGTTACGCCACCGACGCTTATTTATAGAGCCGTATTATTTCAGCAACTGGATAGGCTAGTACTTCGCCCTGAACTGGACATCGTGCGCATCATATTAAGATTTTATCATACTAGTTATCTTTATTGATTGGCATCTCTTAAAATTTCATAAGAATCGGATAAAGGCGTTCAAAGTTATTTCCAGACAAACATTCATAACAACAAGTGCAAAAACGTTCAACGTAACTATGAAAACTTCGATCACTCGATTATTAATTAATTGAGTAGGTTCTAATTAAAGATTCTCCAGTAATGTGGCAAAGATATTTTTGTAATGCAAAATTCATACTACAAATTACTTATTCAAATTACTCCACACACGGGTCCAAGGCCAACGGTTTTTTTATTGAATTTTATCAGTAGCGGGCGGAATAGAAAATCATTACTAATATTATAAATTTAAAAATGTGTTCGTTTGTTTGTTACCTTTTCACGCTGCAACACCTCGACTAATCTTGTAAAAAAATTGGCATGCAGGTAGCCTGTGTCTCTGGGAAGGACAAAGGCTACTTTTTATCCCATGAAAATAGCATAGTCAATAGAAAAAAACTTTTTTTGGTTAATTTCTTTAACATTGCAACGAGGCAATGGATTGTTCTGATTTTTTGCACACAGATGGTTGAGGAGGTAGGAAATGGCATAATATACTAATTAGCATATCCTGACCTAGTTCCCGAGGGATCTGCGGAAAACTCATTTTTCGCGTCGCAACTGAGCAACGAATTTAATTATTTTTTTGAGTAGAATTGGTTGAGGGTGTGGAGAGTGACTTAATCTGCTAATCAGAAAAGTCCGATATAGTTCCTGAGGGATCTGGAGAAAACCCTCAAAGACACGGTCATAAAAACGATGTCCACGTGGGCGAAGCAGCGGGCAATAGCTTGTTAATGATATTTCTTAACAGCTCGTTATTTATTTCAGAAAAGTAACTTCTGAATCATTAAATTTAAAGAAAAAAAAGGGACTTACTAAAAATACATCATCACCTATATATCACCTTGCGGTTTTTATACAGTGTCCACTGCAAGTCAAAATATAATTTCCCAATAACCGAAATCACAAAATGTCACAAAAATGTCTCTTACAACTTGTGCAGAACCCGGTACTGCACAATGCGTTCGTTACTGCCGTTTTGGAGATCCGCCAGCGAAATATCCCATACCCTCTGAGAATACGAAGAGACATGCAGCTCGATATTTTCGTTGCAATATGGTTTCCTGAGCTCGTTTAAAGCTTTAAGATGCCTCAATCCAAGCAGGCTGATACGTGTTATAATAATATGGAACGTACGTCTATTCATTTTAAGTTCAAATCAATGCGGGCTTCAACGCGGCTGTTACGTTGAAACCGAACACCCAATTCTCGATTTTTACTGGTTTTCATTACTTTTCTATACTTTCAAATAATAAAAAAAAATGTTCAATTAAAATGAAAGATCTTTAAGTCACCGAATTTTGTGTGTTGGTTTCATTTAAAATTAACAATTTGTTTTCGAGAAATTTTGCAATTATTGCCAAAAACAGGGTCTACAGTATATTTTTTACATCAAAAGTGGTAATATTTTTAAAATTGTATTCAATTAAATCAATTTTTCATACTTTAAGTATATTATAATTTTTTCCATAGTGATAGCTTTACACAGTCTTTTAATAATTTGAATTGAAATGTAAGCTTAGTTGGTTCCTTAGTGAAATTTGTTTAGTTATATCAGGTGGGATGATGCCAATAGGGGCTTACCAATAGCATACACGTACTCGTGTTTTAGATTTTGTATGAAAATAATGCTCAGTTGGTTCTTTGGTCTAGGTTTTTCAATTATATCAGGTGAAATAGCTTTTATTTAAGTATTGAGCAGGTACGGTATTTTTACTCGCTATACAGGGTGTAACAAAATAGGTATAGGTCCCGTTAATTGGGGCTTCTACTCAACATACCATGAAACTGAACAACTTTTGTTCTATGACTTTTCTGAAATCGCATAAAAAAACACTCGATCATCTGAATGACCAATTTTGTATAGCGTAATTTTTTTTTGGAGCATTGGCTATGGGTTCCTCGAAAAAGTTCTTCGGTATAATGAGTAGAACCTTGAGTTAACGGGTCCTACACGATTTTTTTGCACCATGTATATAAAAGCTGTAACAAAATTAGCTGAAACTATATTAACTTGTGCTTCTACCCATGAAACTTAACAAATTTCCCCATGGACCCCTAGTCAAATCGCAAAAAAAAATTGGCTCTCCCATACTAACTCGATCAGCTGATCAGCCAACTTAGTATGGGAAGTCCAAATTTGTTTTTGAGATTTGACTATAGGTTTCATGGGGAAAGTTGTTCAGTTTCATGGGCAGAAGCACCAGTTAAAATAGTTTTAGCTAATTTTGTTAGACCTATATACATTTTGTTCCTTACTCTACCAATGAATTTGATATTCATTGGTTTTGTTTTTATTGTAACTTTGTTTTGCTATCTACTCTTTCCAATTATAAAAAAAAACAATCAAATACCCAGAAACAGAAAGGACAATCGTTTTGTTTACCTATTTGTAGTTTTATTAAGTTAACTTACTTTTTTGATATATTTTCATGATTTATATGGGTAGGCATTTAAAAACTCGACGCTGCCTACGACATGAAACAATAAAAAATGCGTCCATATACAATTCAACAGTACGCACGCATTTAATTCAATTCGTTCAGACTGACCCGCGCAAATTTATGGCAAAGTTCGTCAGAAGGGGAGATCGGGGCCAAAGGGGTGTTTTTCATAGCGAGAATTTTTCATTGCGCGGTGTCCGTCGGCTCGCGTCAGCGGCCCACAAAAGCTGGTAACGATGTGAGTGATATGTGCTGCTGCTGTAGCGGTACTGGATGCGACTAGAGATATAAAAATATTTTTTATTAACCCAAAATTTTCCTGAATCTGTTTGGTAGTTGAGGCGCTGGAACACCGAACCCACAAATACACACACTCACACACACACGCACACACTTACTATTAGTGTGAGACTATCAGTCTGCATAAAAATCACGACTTCGGTTTTTTTTCGCTATAATACCTTCTTCACACCTTCCTCGCTCGACAGTAAAGATTTTGCAATAGCGAAATCGATAGTCCACTACTTTGGCGTACTTACTGAACGCTCTAAAATTTACCTAAAATATCAGTTCCAGTCAATTGCCATATCGCACTGTCGACTCTTGCAACCATCGATTGAGTTATGGCACCGATGCACAGGGGAGGTCGGGGCAAAGCAAATACTGTTGGGAAAATATTGGAATGAAAACAAGTCAGCTTAATAGGATGCTTCGTTTTGTTCCCGTAGCTACTGGATACATTTTTAATTTTTTTTGTTATATAAAAATAGCCATGTAGGAGTCGGTAGGATTCCGCACCACTATACAATGTATGTACCATTTTTAGGGTTCCATACCTCAATTGGGAAAAACGGAACCCTTATAGGAACTGTGCGTATGTCTGTCCGTCTGTCAAGACCCTTTTTCTCCGGAACGGATAAAGGTATCAAGTCGAAATTAATATCAATTACGAAGGTCTTGGCGATGTGAAAAATTCAACCTTCTAAGTTAACTCAATCAAACGACACGGCTTTTTATAAAACGTTTTCACACTCGTAAACTCACTCATTTAATTAAAACCTGTTAGATAATTCTCGTTTCCCGAAAAAATCCCAAAGTTGTTAATTTGTAGTCATATCACATAAAAACCGTACCTACCCAAAAGTATGGTGCGAAACCCTCGGTGCACAAGTCCAACTCGAACTTGGCCGGTTTTTTTTTATTTGCAGTGATAACACGTACATCTCTACATAGTATGAAAAAAAGTCGCTGTCTGCCTGTGTCTGTTTCTCTTCTTTCTTCTTCTATACCACGCAACGATTTGATACGGGTTTTATTTTCACTAATAGAAAGAGCTCTAAACATGGAAGGTTTATATATCCTCGCTAACTGCTTGCGACTCGCGCACCGCTCACCAGCAGTCTTTATGTATAAAAATTCAGTTTCCGTATGTTTGTGTCCGCAAAAATCAAAAATATAGGGCTCACCAATTGTCAATAAAAAAATTAAAAAAAATAGACGATCGGTTACGGTGAAACTATGCACATTCTAAAAACCTCGGGTTGGCGTTTCGCGTTTGTGGTCTTATGCTTCGAAAGCATCTGTATGTCCGATATACTCATTTGAACATCAAAATACTTGTAATGCCTTAAAAGAATAATAATATAAATAGTAGGATTTTTTTTCATTTCAGAAAAAAAAAGAGTAAAGACTCAAAATATTTTCGAACTTGAGGCGAGTTGTGTGTTCTATTTTTCTTTACGTGTAAAGAGCAAAGAAAATAACCACACTTTTTCAATGGTTTTTCGTTTCAATCAAAAACTACAATGAAAGAATAAAAAATAATCATATTTTTCACTTTGTATTACCATAACAAATATAGTTGTATATTTAAAAAAAAAATATACTTTAAAATATTAGTCATAACTTGAGTTGAAAGTAACGGTGTAGACCTATCTTTGGGATTTTTTTCTATCGAGCCAAAACTGCTCAATCGTGTTTTTAATAGCTTTAGACTTTAAAGAAAATCATCAACAATAAGTGTATTTTTTTAACCTTGGGTTTTCTATGGTTTAGGAGTAACTGACGTCAAAAATAACGAAAATCTGTGTAGTATTACCGCCTTAACATAAATTTTGCAGAAATAAGAATAGTTAATATTAGTTACACTAATGAAGTTCTCAAATATTCGTTGCTATAATTAATACTTTGTACTGTTTATACTAAAATAATGTTCATTTTAAACAAAAATGTGTTAAAACTTTGAACTTAAAGTAATTATTAATCAATAATGCTGTCAGATTGTTTATTTTATAATGGAAATAATTATTAGAGTTTTATAATATTTTATGCTGATCTTTTTTTACCCGACTTCCCAAAAAGAGCGTTATGTTTGTCGGGTCTATGTATGTATGTATGTCTGTTTCTTTGGCTGAGCATGTTTTGCTAGAAATTTTGAGGTTTCTTAAAGAACCGCCTCCGTGGCGTAATGGTTAAGGCCGTTAGCTTCACACCAGGAGGTCGCGGTTTCGATTCCCGGCGGAGTCTAACTTTGTATGACTCGGTTTGGTTGGTGGAAGTGCATTTTCTGAACCCGCCTGGCTAGCTACCACTATTTTATCTAAGTTTTGCCGCCAAGCATCAACGTTAACAACATTGATGTGTTCCGGCTTGAAGATAGGATAGCCAGTTTCCCGAATCTTGGTAAGCTCGCTACCATCTTCGGCATCATCGTCACTTACCATCAGATGCGATGATGTCAAGAGCTTAAACTGAAATAGAACCTTTGGGTTTCTCGTCATCACCATCATATCAGCTCCGAAGGGCTCGAGCCTACCCTAAATGAGGGCGATCGGGCCTTAGTTCACCACGCGAGCCCAGTGCGGGTTGGTCAACTTCTCACACAACCTTCGAGTATCTTCGCAGGTGTGTTCAGGTTTCCTCACGATGTTTTCCTTCACCGTAGGAGCATCGGATAAACGTACATATGAAATCGAATTTCGAAAACACATTGGTACGTGGCAGGACTCGAACCACGACCTCGCGAATAGGAAGTAGCGGCCCTTGCCGTTGCGCCACCGACGCTCTTCTCTCGGGTTTCTCCTGCTATGTATAAATCTATTATTAATTAGCGATCTCATAAAAAATAAGAAGTTTATTGGCCCATTCGTCATGTCCGGCTACTAATAATTCACTTCGTTTAATCCACATATTCTGGGATCCATAATATGGTGTTGACGTTTATATACGTCAGTTAATTTATACGTCTCTATATACGACATTAAAAGTTATTGGGTCAAATTAAATCCGTTGAGTTAAATTTTAACGGCGAATGGGTGGTTATATTGGATTATTGTTTTTGTGCGTCCGGGTTATTAAAGATAATCGTTAACATTTTAAAAAGGTAATCTACAACGTATTCTGAAATTTGGATCAAATATAAAAAAAAATTAGGCAAATAGGTAACAGATGTTATTTTATTCTTAGAATATTTATTTAGGTATTATTACACTCTCCATACTTCAAATACTTTAAAGTTTTTCTATCAGTAGCATTAAAATGAAGTCTCGATGAATTATTGTCATAAACATGTATATGTACTTATGTAAGACTTCCAATAAATATAAACTTTTTATCTATATTGATTAGGACACTTGATTAGTCTTATTAGTCTCTAGTTTTAATATAAATGAAATCTAAGTTTAAGGCCATTTATCCTACTTCCTACTAATATTATAAATGCGAAAGTTTGCAAGATTGTATGGATGTATGTTTGTTATTCTTTCATGCAAAAACTACTGAACGGATCTGGCTGAAATTTGGTAGGTAGATAGATTAGGACCTGGTTTAGCACATGGGCTACTTTATTCCACGCTCGCGAGCTGCTTGCGGCTCGCGCACTGCTCACCCTCAAAAAGTAATAGAAACGTTATCCACGCGGGTGAAGCCGCGAAAACTAATATTATTATTTAATATTTTCAAATGAATAAAATGCAATGAGTTAGTTTTGGATAGACATTGAATGCTTTTTAATCATTGCACTGAAAAAGAAAATCCAATTATATGAATAAAAATATGTGGTGGCGTCGGTGGCGTAACAGCTAGGGCCGCTACCTCTAGCCCGGGGATCGTGATTCGAATGCTATTGTACCAATCTGTTTTCGAATTTTAAATTCCTAGGTACGTTTATACGGTGAACATCGTGAGGGAACCTACACACAACTGCAAAGAAATTCGAAGGTTGTGTGTAAAGTCGACCAACCCGCACTGGGCCCGCGTGGTCGACTAAGGCCCGTTGGCCCTAAATCTGGGTGGGCTCGAGCCCGTCGTTGAGATTATATGAGCTGATATGATGAACAAACAACTATTTATTGTTCCAAACTAAATGCTTAACAAACAAATGCATGATGCAAAAAAAACGCAATTTCCCGGAAGAGAACGCGTAAAACAAATTAAATATCACCAAGAATTACCCGGTGCACATCGACGGACAACAAAGCTCTCCCCGGCGTGGCTTGCCAACAGCCAGAGATATGCATCAAGAACCAACAGACAGAGATATTTGGCAGGACGCCCTGAACTATTGTTTAATTTTTAGTTTTATTACCGGCAAAAGATACGGAAGATTTGGCTGGCTTTGCGCCGCGCATCGATTTTTACGTTTTTTGAGTTACGCGTTTTCGAGCTTTAACGGTCCCATGTACTTTATAGGTAGATTGGGGCTATTCCAGAATTTGGCGGTCTCATTTGAACATTTATCTGTTTTATCGCTTTCAATTATATTCCACTGACTTTTGTTCGATGATTAATAAAAGTAATTTAAAAACTCAAAGTACAGGATGCTCCTAAGTTCTAATAAAACCTTACGATACTTAAATGGAAGCCAAAATAAAAGCACTTACTTATCGCATAATATTGTGATTCAGCGTTTTAGCAATTCATCCGGGCAATAGGAAAGTTGGCAATAACAGAACAAAGGACAGAGACGTACTCGTGCTTAGGTTTTTAGCCTCCTTTTTTCAACCGACTTCAAAAAAAGGAGGATCTCAATTCGACTGTGTATTTTTTAAATGTTTTTTACGGGATATCTTCTCAGATTATGATCCGTATCGCATAATATTGTGATTCAGCGCTTTAGCAATTCATCCGGGCAATACGAAAGTTGGCAATAACAGAACAAAGAACAGAAACGTACTCGTGCTTAAGTTTTTTAGCCTCCTTTTTTCAACCGACTTCGAAAAAAAAGGTACTCAATTGGACTGTATGTTTTTTTAAAATGTTTGTTACGGGATATCTTTTCAGATTTTAGGTTAGTCCTATTTCCATATCAATTATATCAATATCGGTTAAGTATTTTTTTTTATAAAATTAACAAAAAACAGGAAATATCTAAATTGTACAAAGTTGTTGCGATTGAAGTCGGTTTTTAACGTGTTAAGCGTTTAGAATTATTGTAGGGACTTTCCGTGTGTGTGCTACATAACTAAAATCCAGTCCATATGACTTTATTTTAGATTTGGTTTTTTTAATTTATATGAGTCCATATGACTTTATTTTAGATTTGGTATTTTTAATTTATATAAATTAATACATATGTATCTCAAATTATCAGATATAACTATAGTTTAGAAATACAGTGTAAACTCTATATAGCGACACTCAAGGGACCAGGCATTTTGTGACGTTGTTGAGAGTTTTCGTTATACAAAGAGAAATTAGCGTTAAAGTAAACCAACTGGAGCCAGAAAATTTGACGTTTTAAGGAGTGAATAGTTCTATCCAGTGACGTTATACAGAGTTAACACTGTAGTAGAATTCCAATGTTAGTGTTAGAAAAAACGTAGGGGCAAAAAACTATAACATTACTACAATTAACCGCCTTCGTGGCTTAATGGTAGGTCCATTTGCTTAACACCAGATGGTTGCGGGTACGATTCTCTGCGGGGTCTAACTTTGTAAGACTCGATTTGGTTAGTTGCAGGGCTTTTACTAAGCCCGCCTGGCCAGCTACAACCATCTTATCTAAGTCTTGCAATCAAACATAAGTTTAACAGAATTGACGTGTAACGGCATGAAGATAAGGTAGCCACTAGCCAGTTCCCCATGGTGTACGGTGATCTCGGTAAGTCCGCTTCCTTCTTCGGCATCGTCGTTACTTAAGTTCCATAAGAAAACGGGTGATGCTGTGAAGTTTGGTAGTCATTTTTTCCCCAGCGGGTGGTCTTGTGAGGTTTGGTAACGATCCCGTCAATAGATTTTTTTGTAGAGATCATCAGAATCTAGAAACGCGACGGTTACCAGCTAGAGTATTTTTTGATGGAGAGCTTAAGGCTAATTTTATGAAGTATTTAAGGATGTAATATAATTATTGTAGTTTATAAAACAGTCTACCTCCCCAGTTTTCAATTATTTCCCTAAGTGATTCCGTTTTGATTAAAAACTGTAATATTAACACTTAAGGCCCCATTACGGATCTGAGTACGCCCCTGGCCTCCTACTATACCCTAGCGAGTTGCATCAATGCAATGCAGAGATTTTTATCTGGGTAGCTTCCGCTTTTGCTACAAAAAAATGTCAAGCATGATCGTTTGATAAGATTGTTAGGTTCCGTATGAAAAGATTTATTCACTATGAGAATATTTTACTGCAAAAGTTGACATGGAAGAAAAATAAGAGGTTCAGTATGATATGAAAGATAAAGTTGTAATAAACTTATTTAATTAAATTTTCATATCAAGCCAGGCATGAACAACTTTTTATAGGATTTCCACTAAATGTACTGGAAAATTGGTAAAGTTGCAAGAAGTGACTAAACTCAGATACGTTTTACCGTGAGCCCTTACGAATGACTAAAGTTTGGCATAAGTTATGTTTTTAGTTGTTTGAAATTCTGTTTTAGCTGTTTAAAGGTTTAGGGTGTTCCACGAAGCCATTTAGATAAGCTCTTTCATTATACAGGGTCTTCGGCAGATGGTTGAAAATACGAAAATGGGGAATAGGTGGAGTCGCCTCCCACCTATTTTGAGGATTAAAAAAAATCTAGGACTTGTAATTTTTTTTACAGGATTTTTTTTCCTTTTTTTAGAAATTTTGCCATTTTTATACCTTTGAACACATGTAACTTTTTGTTTTTTAAAGCTAGCTCCAAAATCTTTTTTTTAATAGACTTTTATAAGATTGTCGGCTCTAAAAAAAAATATGTTTGTTTCAAGTTATTGCTAAAAACAAAAATGTGGGCCCCCGGACTTAAAAAAAAAGTTGAACAAAAATTTAAAAGTCAACTTTGCGATGCATTTAAAAAAAAAATAATGGGGCTGGAAGGCTTCTGTTTTTTTTAAAACATCTCTAAAGCTTAGGCTTTTGAATGGTATGTAATTTGTTTCGGTATCTTTTTTGTAACCGGAGTTGTTAATTTTTTTTACTCAATTGGACCATGTTGACGAAATTCCACTAGTTACATGTTTTGTGAAATGTATCAAATGCAAAGTTGAAAATAATGTAAATACTTACTGTTGGGACGGTTACAAAGAGCAGGTACGTTTTTTTACATTCTTGCACACACATAATGGCTATCTTTTGTCATTTATTGGCATATTGGAGTTAGCACTTCCATATGCCAATAAAATGTCCGCATATTCCGCATTGGTAAATTGAGCCATTTTAAACCACAACGAAGTCTTAACAAAACGTCTGATAATAACAAAAAGTGACAAACAACAAAAAAACTTAACAAAATCACAAACGTTAATAACGTTAACGTTTTTTTTTTGTTTTCGTTAATTTCACTTTGCTGTGTTTGTGATTTTGTTAAGTTTTTTTGTTGTTTGTCACTTTTTGTTATTATCAGACGTTTTGTTAAGACTTTGTTGTGGTTTAAAATGGCTCAATTTACCAATGCGGAATATGCGGACATTTTATTGGCATATGGAAGTGCTAACTCCAATATGCCAATAAATGACAAAAGATAGCCATTATGTGTGTGCAAGAATGTAAAAAAACGTACCTGCTCTTTGTAACCGTCCCAACAGTAAGTATTTACATTATTTTCAACTTTGCATTTGATACATTTCACAAAACATGTAACTAGTGGAATTTCGTCAACATGGTCCAATTGAGTAAAAAAAATTAACAACTCCGGTTACAAAAAAGATACCGAAACAAATTACATACCATTCAAAAGCCTAAGCTTTAGAGATGTTTTAAAAAAAACAGAAGCCTTCCAGCCCCATTATTTTTTTTTAAATGCATCGCAAAGTTGACTTTTAAATTTTTGTTCAACTTTTTTTTTAAGTTCGGGGGCCCACATTTTTGTTTTTAGCAATAACTTGAAACAAACATAATTTTTTTTAGAGCCGACAATCTTATAAAAGTCTATTAAAAAAAAGATTTTGGAGCTAGCTTTAAAAAACAAAAAGTTACATGTGTTCAAAGGTATAAAAATGGCAAAATTTCTAAAAAAAGGAAAAAAAATCCTGTAAAAAAAATTACAAGTCCTAGATTTTTTTTTATTCTCAAAATAGGTGGGAGGCGACCCCACCTATCCCCCATTTTCGTATTTTCAACCATCTGCCGAAGACCCTGTATAAGTGTAGCTTTAGATTGATAATAGATACCTAGACCCTATACCGCACGGACATTTTGTAGAGGAGTTCGTCCAGTGTTTAACCATGTTCAGATGTTTTGGGCCAGGTTATTGACCTCAATCTGATAAGAAAAAAGGTTGTCTTATAACAGTGAGAAAATAGAGGCTAATTTATAAAAAAAACTGTTAAAATATAGGAATTTTTGGTACTTATATTTTGTTTAATCCATCGAATGAAAGCGTAGCTTGTACAATGCTATACATTACATGTATTTCGCTTTTGCATGAACTATTTTTCAGTTAATGATTTTACGACTGCCCACAAACAGGGAGTGTATTGTTTTCAGGTCTAATGTATGTATGTATGTATGTTTCTTTATTCTAAAATATCTTCTAAACGGCTTAATGGATTTTAGAGTGCGTGGTATCGTTACTTTCGTCTTGATCCCGTGAGTGTCTAGTGAGTGACATATGATATTAATCGAAAACAAAGAGAGGTAAAGTTTTAATGCAATCGCGTTTTTATTAAATATTAATTTATATTTATTTAAATGTACTATATAAAGGGTATTTAAAGGGCAACGGTACGTGCTATCCTAGAAGTTTCTCTGCGTGATCGAATCAGAAACGAGCAGATCCGCAGGAGAACCAAAGTAGCCGACATAGCTCACAGAATCGCTAAACTCACTTCAGTTTAGCAGGCATATAGCTCGTAGAATAGATGGCCGTTGGGGCAGTACAGTTATCGAGTGGCCACCGCGCACCGGAAAACGTAGCGTGGACCGACGACCTGGTGAAGATCGCGGGAAGCCGATGGATGCGGGCAGTGGAAATCCTTAGGTAGGCCTTTGTCCAGCAGTGGACGTTTTTCGGCTAAAATGTACTACCATATTGTACCTAATATAAACGAAGTCATGAAATATTGTAAAAAATATAAAGTACTGCTTTGATATGCGATCATTGTATTGATCGAACAAAATATTCTATTTATATCTTAAAGATGATGGGCAAATTAATTTGCAGGCTTGTCCAAGAGTGCTGCCACACGTGAGTGGTTTCAGTACTAAACTTAAAGGACACTTCAGTGGTTACAGGCTGTAATCCCGTCAATGTAATTCTTTTAATTGACTAACACCACATGGCTATCAACTTTTAAACCGGTCCAAACTTGACGTTTTAGGCCAATAGTCCTCTAGCATTTAGCAAGGAACGGTTAAGTTTGACAGCATATATTCCAAGCCTCCCGGGCCATATATTTGTAACGCGGAAACGCGTTTATTTATTATTTATTTATTTTATTAATTTAGGAAACAAACAGTCTTATATATAATATTACATATAAATTTTAAATTAAAAACGACCTGGACTTCCACTTAATATAAATAAAACATGAAATATACGAGCCCTGAGACAATATTAATTTTACAACTATTTTTTATTTAACAGTTTATTTTATTTCTAATCGCACTTTTAAAGGCACCCAAAGTAGTTTTAAAAATGTCTACATCAGAAAAGTCTTTATTGAAATTGCGTGTCGATCGTCTGAAGAAACTATTTTTGGCAGAATTTGTCGAAAAAGGAGATATTGAAAAGGTTGTTTTTGTGCGAGAGGATATGCGGGGTGGTATCCTAAGTTTAATTTCAGCTAATAGTGCGGGAGAGTCAATAATGTTATTTATTATTTTGAATAAGCACACGTTGCTGTTATTTGTTCTTCTTCCTTCCGATCTATTTCATATATTTCTAATGCTCTGGCAGAAATAAAGTGTGACACATGTGATTAAATGATTTTGAAAAAAAAAACTACTTCAAACAGGAAACTAAGGTTCCCCTCGATTTCTCTGGGATGCCATCATCAGATCCTGCATTCCTTATCACGGTACCATCCTCGGGATATCTCCTTTGCAACAAAACAAGAATCGTTAAAATCGGTTCATAAACGACGAAGTTATCCGCGAACATACATAAAAAAATAAACTTTTACGGTCGAATTGAGAAACCTCCTCCTTTTTTGAAGTCGGTTAAAAATCCGAATTATTTTCAATATTCAATATTTTTCACAATTCAACTTATCAAAATATCAAATAAGCAAAATAATTTGTATGAGAACCTGATTCTCCTCTCTACAAGACTCGTCTCGGTTCTTATGTTTTTACTCATCATTAAATTCTATTCATCTGTGAGCACATACGGTTGCTTAATTTTTATTTAAGGAAGGTATTTATCGTTTGTAATACTATTACTTAGATTTTTTTTTTCGAAAACGATGTACCAAAAATTTACCTGCTGAAAAACGTTGCTATTTAAACCTCGGTGGTTTTTTGGAACGCGTAATGCTGTTTCAGAATGTATTTTGTTATTACGATAATAAATTGAAAAAAAAAATATCTACGCCCTACCTCACCGTACATGTACGTCGCGTCATGCTACATATTGACACAGTATTACGATATGGCTTACAGTAGCGCAATGCCTTTGATGTCGCACGATGCCGCCACGGCGTTGGTACTAGCATACTAGCCTGTAGCCAGGCTGGCAAACTCCGAAAGCCCTGCCGCCCGCAGCCCCGCAAGTACCCTTCCGTTGCTCCGCGTAAGTACATTCGTTTCACTACTGTAAGCCGCTATATTGTAATACTGTGATATTGATGTGCCTGATGTGTGTGTTTTGATATACCACACATCTGAGGCGGTTCTTGCACCATTTTAGCCCCCCATCATTCTTACAGATTTTCGACAGTTTTAGTCGCTATTTCGTCACCGCTAGCACATCCCGGACACTGCATACAACGGTCGTGAATTGTCATTTTTATAAAACTAATGACGGAGTATACAAAATCACAGCGAAATGCTATACGTTCGAGAACCAAACTGTAACCAATCTGTATCAATCTGGGTGACGAGGGGGTGAGGTTAGAATCTAGAGAGCGGCAGGGAGTGTCCATACTGTATGTTAATACTAGTACATATAATTTGCCGCCAGGCACCTATAAAACTTCACTGAAAATTTCAATCCCAATCAGAATAATGTTTATAACTAGCCCACGATCCCCGAAATTGGTCACTAACTTTAATACGAATTTTAAAATACCAAGAGGTCCATGTACATTAAGAATGCCGTATAATTTTTTTAAAAAAAAACACTCCTGCAAAAAAACTGTACCCCTCTTTTTGGGAAGTCGGGTAAAATTATTCTATGTTACTCACACGATCGAGACCACGCACTCTAAAATCCATCAAGCCGTTTAGAATATATCGTAGATAAAAGAAACATACATACAAACATTAGACCTGAAAACAATAAACTCTTTTTGATGTGTAACATCTTTGCTCTCGCTTTCCTGCAATTAGTGGCAGTGATTTCGTGAAATGGGACGGAAATGTGTCCCATGGGACGGAAATGTGTAGCAGGGAGTCGCGTTTTTTCAGGCTTTAAAAGCGCGGAAAGGTAAAGGTATCTATGACCATACAGCCTAGTCTGCCGTATCTTTGCCGTCCTTTTTTCAGGCTTTAAAAGCGCGGAAAAGGCAAAGGTCTCTATGACCATAAAGCCTAGTCTGCCGTATCTTTGCCGTCCTTTTATAAAGTATTTTGTCACATGTTACACATCATATGCGAGTACTGTAGGTCTCGCTCGAATTTTTTTTTGTGGGCAGTCGTGTTATAATGATGAAAACTCAAATATATGAGTGTTACTTACGAATCCCCCAATGAAACCACACGGTACCTTAAATTTCTATTTTTAGTTCAGTATACGCAGCTGACGTCATACCCGGGTCATATTTTAACTGCAAACAATGAGGTTTGGTTTGTTTTTGTTTGAAGTTGAACTTCAGAATGTGGATAGTTAAAACCGCTGCTGGAGTTATGTGTTACCGTTTGTTAAATTAAGGTTACGTAAGTATTTATTACTGTTTTTAAAGTTATTAAAAAATTACACAAAGTTTAGAAGTACACTTGACAATAAGAAAATGTCTTAAAGTGAGTCCACATAGAGACTTGAACACCCGCCTGTACCCCGCAGGCGTCCCACCCAATAATAACCCTTGGAGTGCCTGGTGGATAAAACCACGTGGCGTGCCTGGTGGGTCTGTCGGACCCGTAAACAAAATAGTTTTATGTTTGTTGTCATTTAATAGTAAAATAAAAGCGTCGGTGGCTCAACCGGTAACGACTCGGTCCTTCTAACCAGAGGTACCGGGTTCAAATTTGGACCGCCAATGTACCAATGAGTTTATTTAAAAAAAAAACTTACGTACATACTTACCGATTGCTTTAACAGTGAAGGAAAACATCGTGAGGAAACCTGCATACACCTGCGAAGAAACTCGCAGGTTGTGTGTGAAGTCGACCAACCCGCACTGGGCCCTCGTGGTCGACTAAGGCCTGATCGCCCTAATTCAGGGTAGGCTCGAGCCGCTCGGTGGGGACGTATATGAGCTAATATGACGAATAGTCAAAATGCCAAATAACCAATTTTTATTTATTTTGAATCTTGGGGGTATAGTATGGCCTAACATCCCCGAGTTTGGGAAGTGCCCCGAACCCCTGCAGTGGGCTCTTTATGGATTGTTAACGATTTTAATCCATTAGGACCAATAGATGGCAGTAACACAATACACAAAGACGCTACGTGCCACCGCTTCTTTGCATGACGTTCCTTTTACTGTTCTCGTTTGACAAAGGCATTGAAAAGCTTTGACGTTCCTTTATCAATGTCATTCATCGAGTACCTTTTTAGGTATACAGAGTGTAGAAAAGACCTGAACGAATTGATAACACAGCTCTACAAAAAAAAAATATTTTTCGTTGCCCTAGATATCTTAGCAAATTTTGATGTTTTCAAGTGCCCAGATTACGAATTTATTCATGAAAGTATTGAATGTGCTCTTGTTTTTATGACTATCGCATATCTTATATTAAGATCAATTATCGGCTTTTTAGTAATAAAATTTATTTTCCCAGTCATGATTAGAGTTCTGAGCAAAAAAACGAGAGCAAATCTTACTAAATCATTGATAGTTTCATGAATTGTGAACATAAACATATCCAAAATCAATCTTATTATCTAGGGCAACAAAACCACTGTAGACCAGTTCCACAAGTTCCTTGGAGAAATTGTTAATTAAAATAAGAAGAAAATGACAAAAAAACAGTTAAGTGGCAATGGGCGGGGCACTTAGCTCGTAAAACGGATTGCCGTTGGGGTAGTAAAGTTCCCGAGTGGCGTAGGCAGGCCTCCTACTCGGTGGACCGATGACCTGGTTGAAGGTCGCGGGAAGCCGCTGGATGCGGGTAGCGCAGAACCGGTCGTCGTGGAAATCCTTGGGGGAGGCCTATGTCCAGCAGTGGGCGTCCTTCGGCTGATATGATGATGATGAACAAAAAAACCCGTCTGCATAAAAACTTAACCCCTCTTTTTGGTCAGTCGGGTAAAAATGTTTACTATGTCACTAACGGGATCAAGACGCATCTAACAACTCGCACTTGAAAATCCATCAAGCCGTTTAGACTACTACTGAGCGTGTCAAAGAAATAAACATACATAGTTTCACTCAAAAAACAACCTTCGAGTAATAAGAAGAAAAAACAAATATGGTAGGTAACTAAAACAGAAAATAATGGCACGGTCCTAAAATTAAGGGAATTTTGCTCAATGCTACCCAGAGACATAATAGTGTACATTTGTGTATGCTTTTAATTTAAATACTCACTAATACGTATTAAATTCACTAGACTTAGAGCAAACACACATGCTCTCCACAAGAACGTTTGTCCGGGGCGGAAATCGAACCCATGACCTCTAGTTAAATTTAAGACCTCGGCCTTGTTTTGGTTTTATGTATTTTTTTAGTAAACTATCTGTTACCCGTGGCTTCGCCCTCGTAAATATTGAGACTGAGTGGGTTTTTTTCAGGCCTATGTCCATCCTGAAATTCCATTCTAACTATTTTTAAAGGATTTGTTTTTAATCGGATGAGTAGTTTCGAAGATTACCTCGAACATACAAACTTTACCTCTTTATAATACTAGTATAGAATATAGTAGTGGTTAAGGCAACAGCTGTCATATAATACCTTATTTACTCATGCAAGTGTACATTGCATGAGTAAATAAGGTATTATATGACAGTTGCCTAAAGAAAATAAACTTTAACTGCGTAGTGCGCGAGCCGCGAATACGGGCATTCCTCGTTTATCGCTCTTTTTATTAGATTTTTTCTAATGGAATTCCGTATATTTTCTTAAATAAAAAAAAAATTGCCAAGACCGGCCGGTCTAGTAACATCATACTAGATGGCGCTAGTACAAAGGGTTCCGTACCATCATACTAGATGGCGCCAGTTTCTTTACTTTTAAAAAAACACGTTTATTGAGACTTTCACTTTTTCTAATTTTTAGTAGCTGTTGTTGTAGCGGCAACAGAAATACATCATCTGTGAAAATTTCAACAGCCTAGCTATCACGGTTCATGAAATACAGCCTGGTGACAGACGGACAGACAGGCAGACAGACAGACAGACGGATGGACAGCGAAGTCTGAGTAATAGGGTCCCGTTGTTTAGGGTCCCTTTGGGTACGGAACCCTAAAAATGAGTGCGTTTGGCTGTACCTCACCTAATAGTAAGTGCCGATGCAGCCGAGGATGTTACACGCAAGCACAGTGCTTATCCACTCTCGATTTGAAGATTCCTAAATTTTACAAATCGGCGAACACAGATGCCAGCGGGGAATTCCACTCCCTATCAAATCCGTTGCGTGGTTTAGAAGAAGCAAGCGGAGAAACAGGTAGAGGCAGATATCGACTTTGTTTTAAACTATTAAGAGATACTCTCTTAACGTCAGGACCTATTTATTTTTTCGATAAAATCCACCATCATCATTATTGAAGCTATTTTTCAGCATTTCAAAGATAAAGTTTGTAATTATTTTCTCAGGCTAAAAAAACGGAATTTTTATTCATTATTTGGCTACTAAAAGTAGGTCCATTTAGCAACTTCATTTGTTATGTTAATTACTTAGACTTGGTAGCTTCATTAGTTAATTTTCCACTAGACTAGCTAAAATATTAGGTACCCTGACTCTTATTTTGTTAATTAATTAGTACTTTGTGGTCCGTAACTAGGAACTTAGCTAATTAGATAGCTGAAAAAATTCATCATCACATGACGGCTTTTTGCGTCTTTAACAGTCTAAAACACTCATAAAATTGGACAATTTAACCCAAAAAAACTCGTAGTAAATTCGCTAAAAATTGTTTGAACTCCTCATACATACTTGGTCGAACAGCTGATCGGTTTGTGTTGGAGAAGTAGTGGAAGGTTGTTCAGCTTCATTAGGGAAGCCCCACTTAAGTGTCAATACCTTTAATACTCAGACTGCTAAGTATTGTATATACGAGTACCTATCTATGGCATTTGCTGTGTATATGTCGCCGGTGAATTGTCAAAACCTTGATATTACAATTTCACTACACTAAATTTAGTGAGATTATAATGTAACGGTAAATTGTCAATCTGCTTAAAATTGACCGGCCTATTCTTGTATCTCTAAATAAAACCGATGATTTCTTCTTTTGCGAAGCAGGGGTACCATCGCTTCGCGAGGCTCTTTGACTGTTAAATCAATCAAACCATACCAAACCTAATATCGCTCGCTTCCCTCACTCATTTATTAAGTGTGTTATTCACTTCGCTTAGTGTTATTGTAATGTCACTAGTGAGATTACAATGACACTAGTGAAATTGTATGCAGTATGTTACGGTTGACAATCTTTCGACAGTTCACAATCTCGCGAGATAGATCCCGTTAGATTATATTTACAACTTTACGGTGACATATATATTGCGTATAGGTATCTCTGCGTACGAACTTAAAAATGAATGTCTTGTGCGAGTTTTCTCTGCAACACGAGAAAATGCTATACGCGCTACGTACAGACTACGGACTACGCTATCGTAGTCACTAATGAGAAGCTTAACACTTCCGTGTATGGCGTATGCTTTATGGGGTTTTTCGCTTCTACGCCGCCGTCGTAGTAGCGATATTCAGTGCGGTCGGAGCAGTGAACGGAATGAGACTTTATGTCACGTCAATTACAAACTAGATGCGCGGTGGTACGAATGTCGAATAAAATGATGTTACAAAATATTGTAATAAAGCTTACATCAGCTCGCACTGAAACGTGGCTGTTACGACCTCCGTTCGAGTAGTGCGAAAAAAATATTAAAGTTTACAATTCACAAGTAAAATGGGGATCAAAGATAAAACTCTAGTTAAATAATATTTATGTTTTTAAGACCTATATTTCTTGTGTTAGTTTTACGGTGACATATATATTGCGTACTTAGTTTTGGAGGAATTTCGCGAATTATTTTATTCCAAAAATAGGTGATATTTTTCCTAAAAGGGAGTTACAATTAAAATTTTATGCACTTAGAAATAATATTGGTTTTAATAGGGATTTCCAAAAATAAAATTTTATTCAATATAAAGTAATGTCGAATCTACTTCTAGGTACTTCAATCTTTATTTTTTCCCGACTGCCCGAAAAGGAGGTTAACGTTTTTCGGTTGTAGGTGTGTATGTATGTCGGTTTCTTTGGCTGAGCTTGTAGTCTAAACGTCCTGATGGATTTTGGAGTGATACAGAAAGTGACATAGGATTAATTTTCATGGGATATATTTTTATGTAGTCGGGTTTTTAATTTTGAATTGATTGGGTTATTATTTCTGTCATGGAAATCCTTGCCACCCGCCTTTGTCCAGTTGTGGACGTCCGTCGGATGATATGATGATTATTTTTGACTAGAATTGAGACTTTTCGCGACCACGCGCAGATTATGTATAAGTAGAAAATACATTCTGAATTCTCAAACAAGTTGGACTGCTGATCGGTTAATCTGGTATGGGCATTCAAAATTCAAGGATTTCTACAGCGACCGGGTGCGTGCTTCCGCAGCGGCTTTAATTCCCGCTACCTTCACCAGATCATCGTTTAAACGACTGGGAGGCCTACCTACGATCGTCTCCCGGTGCGCTATCGTTACAATATGCAGAGATATCACTTAACCACACCCCGGACACTGCATACAACGGTCGTGAAAGGAGCAAACAAAATCACGGCGAAATCCTATACGTTCGAGAAACCAAACTATAACCAATCTGTATCAATCTGGGTGACGAGGGAGTGCGGTCGAAATCTAGAGATCGGCATTGAGTGTCCGTACTGTATGCTTGTACTAATATATATACTTTGGCGTAACAAACATACAAAAAAACATTAAGTCGAATCGAGAACCTCCTACGTTTTGGAAGTCAGTGGAAAATTACATTTAACACAATCAACGTGACATTTAACATTTGACGATTCGTTCGCGGAACAGTAGGGGAAACAGGAAAACATTGGGACAGCTTTGTGAGTCGCAATCAAGCATACAATACGGGCCTGCGCAAACAGGCTGGTCAAATAGGCCTACTGGGGCAGTGGCGGGCAAACAAACCGAGTAACGGACTAAAAGCTGTGTTTATGAGTCACGAAGATTTGGCAACTGCCTACATACATTATTTATCTATACCTCTTTAAGTAAATCATATTTTTAACAGCGATGGAGCGACTAATGCTCGGCGTTTCCCTACATAATTGAATCAGAATTGAAGGGATCCGTAGAAGAAGCAAGGTAGCTGACATAGCTCACACTATATTGGGCAGGGCACATAGCTTGTAGAACAGATGACTGTTGGGACATTCCCTCTCTTATATCTACCAGATACGCTAAACTACCAGGTTTATGATATAGCGTTCCCACTCACCGGCAGCTAGGTCATATTCCTTCCAACGCCGTGAGGCGAAGGCAAGGACCAACTGCGGTAGGTCTTGCCGCCAAGACTTTTTTCCTGGTACTCTGTAAGGCAAGTGCCTCGTGGAAGAGAACCACTACCTACTCTGAAGGTAGGTCCCGGAGCTGTAGGCACGCTCACTTCCCGCGGCTTTCGCTGCTGGTGGTTCGATCCCCGCTCGGGACGCCAGAGAAGCTGGCTCCCACATCTCCAGTGTGGTATCGGAGCTCTTCGCGGCTGGATCGGCTGGAGCAGTACTAGCGTAGCTCTGCTTCCTATCAGGCAAGTGCCGGAGACGCTTCCATGGCAGTAAACAAACCAACAGTTCCACTTAGTGGACAACTCACGTGCCCCGCGTTGTTTCCGCCCAGAGCCCACGTGGCCGGCTACGACAACTCTAGTTGCGCGCAGGGAGGACGCCCGCACGCCACGTGCTTGCTAGGCAACACACATTGCCCAACCCCAGCAACTAACCACATTACCACTACGAGTCCTTGATTCAGTCGGGGAAACGACATGCCCACCAAAGGCTTATGATAAGTCGATGACTACTATTAACAGGCTGATAGGTGAAAGTTGAATGTAAATGACATTTCTATTTTCCTGGGTCTGCTGAACCACTTGCGGCGAGCGAACGATGCCCTGTACGGTCAGTCTTATAGGATATATATATATATATATATATATATATATATATATATATATATATATATATATATATATATATATATATATATATATATATATATATATATATATATATATATATAGTTATTTTTTATTTTAACGCACACCGAAACTTTTAAGCGCTGCCCGTCCAATAAAAATTCAGTCAAGACCTTTAATACCCATCCTCCGGTTTTACTCCCTTAGTCGCCTCTAACGATACCTTTGGGAAGACAAGGGACATATTATTTACCTAACTCTATAAATTAAAATAAAAAAAATTTTTAAGCCTACTTTTACTTAAACGAGTACCTTTTGCTCAAAAATAACTTCTGTAGAACTACCTGAAGGAACAGCCTATTGTAACCAAAAGTCATCCTAACAATACATCGAAACTTTTAAACGCTGCCCGTCCAATTAAAAACTCAGTCAAGGCCTTTAATATCCATCCTCCGGTTTTAGTCCCTTAGTCGCCTCTAACGATACCTTCGGGAACACAAGGGACATATTATTTACCTAACTCTATTAAATAAAATAAACATATTATTTTATTAAGCCTACTTTTACTTAAACGAGTACCTTAACAAACGAATAACTTCTGTAGAACTACCTGAAGGAACAGCCTACTGTAACCAAAAGTCATTCTAACACACACCGAAACTTTTAAACGCTACCCGTCCAATACAGGGACACAGTCAAGGCCTTTGATACCCATTTTAGTCCCTTAGTCGCCTCTATCGATACCTTCAGGAAGACGAGGGACACATTATTTACCTTACTCTATTACATAAAATAAAGATTATTTTTATTAAGCCTACTTTTACTTAAACGAGTACCTTTTGCTTAAAAATAACTTCTGTAGAACTACCTGAAGGAACAGCCTATTGTAGTATTGTAACCAAAAGTCATTCTTACAACACACCGAAACTTTTAAACGCTGCCCGTCCAATAAAAATTCAGTCAAGACCTTTAATACCCATCCTCCGGTTTTACTCCCTTAGTCGCCTCTAACGATACCTTTGGGAAGACAAGGGACATATTATTTACCTAACTCTATAAATTAAAATTAAAATATATTTTTTTAAGCCTACTTTTACTTAAACGAGTACCTTTTGCTCAAAAATAACTTTTGTAGAACTACCTGAAGGAACAGCCTATTGTAACCAAAAGTCATCCTAACAATACATCGAAACTTTTAAACGCTGCCCGTCCAATTAAAAACTCAGTCAAGGCCTTTAATATCCATCCTCCGGTTTTAGTCCCTTAGTCGCCTCTAACGATACCTTCGGGAACACAAGGGACATATTATTTACCTAACTCTATTAAATAAAATAAACATATTATTGTATTAAGCCTACTTTTACTTAAACGAGTACCTTAACAAACGAATAACTTCTGTAGAACTACCTGAAGGAACAGCCTACTGTAACCAAAAGTCATTCTAACACACACCGAAACTTTTAAACGCTACCCGTCCAATACAGGGACACAGTCAAGGCCTTTGATACCCATTTTAGTCCCTTAGTCGCCTCTAACGATACCTTCAGGAAGACGAGGGACACATTATTTACCTTACTCTATTACATAAAATAAAGATTATTTTTATTAAGCCTACTTTTACTTAAACGAGTACCTTTTGCTTAAAAATAACTTCTGTAGAACTACCTGAAGGAACAGCCTATTGTAACCAAAAGTCATTCTTACAACACACCGAAACTTTTAAACGCTGCCCGTCCAATAAAAACTCAGTCAAGGCCTTTAATTAGCTGCTCCCTTATCTACTTTCGACAGGCCGGCACCCAGGGTTGCCATTATACAGAATAAAATGTGTATTTTACCCCCGTTCAAGTCACCATTTGGCGTGTAATGTGATTTTATTAACATTTCGTTACGGGAAGAAAGGGATTTTACTAACGGAATTAATAATTAATTACGAAGTAACAGTAATAGATGCGGTGTTACAAGTGTTCGTGGCTCAGTGCAACTTGCGTGGTTGCGTCTATAACGTAAGTTAACTGACCTGAAACACGGTCATTAACTGGATGGGTTTGACAGTAGTGGCTTTATAAAAAGCTTTCATTTAACTTAAAATGTTTGTATGTATCTGTGTAAGTTGCCCGCTTCAAATTTTGAAAGTTCTATTTGAACCACTTCTCTCTTCGATTGAGCTGACATGAAGAGACATTTTATTTTAAGAGGGTTGTGAAGCTGCGACTTTTCATACAAACGGCGCGTTAACGATTTTCACCAACCAGTGTAACTTAGTACCTACTAAAACAAGGCAATAACATCGAGTTTCGGCTCGTTTGATTTCTCTTGAAGATAAATCTCAGAAACAAGGGAAACCCAGATAGACTAGCTGCTAAATATCATCCGAGGACATCGACAATAGTAGTTACTATAATATATATGTGTATCAGAATATCCAACAAACTGCCAAAGAATATAAAGGATCTAAAATGCAAAAAATGTATTACGAACTGTTGTTAAAAATTTAAAATGGTTAGAAGAGAGATTTTTTTACAGTTTAGGTGATTTTTTAAAACTTTAATACTAGTAAATCGGATTTATGTTATGATATGGTTTTTGATCTCTAAATTTGACAGACTAGGTAGTGATTTTTAAGTGAAATAATTATATTATTTTGTTTAAATAAGTTTATTCCTGACATTTAACTTAATTTATGACATTTGTTTACCTTCAAGGCGAGAGTGAATAGGCACTATTTGAGCTTGCGTGTCACATCCTCGGCTGCATCGGCACTGACCATCAGGTGAGGTGCAGCCAAACTCACTCAAATTTTAAATTTAAAAAAATTGTGTATATTGTGGTATAATTGTACATATGCATTCTAACGTGATGCTAATTGTATAATAGCTAAACGCCATTAAGCCGTGTCAGATGCCTTATAAGCGGCTTGAAAAACTTCTGAGAGTGGGATTCGCCACTGGTCCTACCACCCCGGAGTTCGCGTCCATGTGTGGAGTATGACCAAAATTTCCCAAATCTTGGAAAAGTCGACTCTACATACAAACATGCACAAAATTGGTCAATCAGCTGATGGATTTTTATGAAAAGTTAAATTATTTTTTGCGTATTGACTATGAGTCTCTTGGGAAAAGTTGTTCAGTATGATGAGTGGAACCCCCGGTTAAGGGCTCCTACACCAATTTTTCAAATGTCAAAAAAGACTGACGTTTCATACAAAAATGAACAAAATTGGTCAATCAGGTAATGGATTTTTATGAAAAGATCAAATTTTTTTTGCGTGTTGACTATGAGTCTCTTGGAAAAACTTGTTCAGTATGATGATTAGAACCGCCAGTTAACGGCTCCTACATCAATTTGTTACACCCTATAAAAACAAACCCTTTTCTGTAGAAATATAAAATATTTTTCAAGAAACAAAAGATTTCCGAACACAGACAGGGACCAGGATAAAACGACTTACTATTTATAATACAAACTGAACACTGAACAGGAAAAAGCTATTTTCCTTAACAAATAATGGCAACATTAATTTACTGGCAACCCTTGTTACGGCAGGAGGATGGAAATGGAGGGGGAGGGGGTTGCAAAAGTCAATAATTACTCACGTGCTGCTGTTTTCACTCCGAGATCTTTTGTTCTGTTGAAATATGTTTCCTGAATAAAAGACCGTTTGTGCGTGGTTGGGTAAAGTTTTTTCAAAGATTTTGTCTGCCTACTTAAAGATATTTAAGAAGGCTTTAAATTATTATTATTACTAGCTTTTGCCCGCGGCTTCGCCCGCATGGACATCGTTTTTATGACTGTCTTTTAGGGTGAGTGGTGCGCAAGTCGCAAGCGGCTCGCGAGCGCAGACATGAGTTTTCCGATCCCTCAGGAACCATGTAAGGATATGCTAATTAGTAAAATATGTCATTTCCCACCCCCCCCAGCCTCCAGCAATACATTGTTCCGTTGCAATGTTAAAGAAACTATCCAAAAATAAAGAGTGGATATAATTTCAGTTCCCTCAGGATCTGCATCGGACTATGCTATTTTCACGTTATAAAAAGTTTGTCCTTCCTAGTGACATAGGCTACCTGCATGCCAAATTTCATCAAGATTGGTTAAGGTGTTGAAGCGTGAAAAGGTAACAAACAAACAAACACATTTTCACATTTGTAATATTAAGGATTAAGGATTATTTAAAAAAGAGGGAAATAGGACCGAAAGGGGGTCCGGTTGAAATAAACTGTTTCCAAGGCAGTTTAAGTCGTTGGTGCCGATTGCTATCACTAGATGGCAGTCGTTAGGCCGTGTCAGACGCCTTAAAGGCGGCTTGAAAAAATTTTGATAGTAGGGTTCGCCACCAAGCCGGACTTGGCCCCCCTGTGTAGAGTATGGTCAAAGTATATATGTTAGTACTAACATACAGTATGGACACTCCCTGCCGCTCTCTAGAATTCTAACTCACCCCCTCGTCACCCAGATTGATTCAGATTAGTTATAGTTTGGTTATCGAACGTATAGTATTTCGCCGCCATTTTGTTGTTCCGTCATTCGGTTTTTGAAATGTCATATCTGGTATGGTCTAACCTGCCCGTGTTTAGTAGGAGACCCATGCTCCTTCCAAAGTATATGTATATTAGTACTAACATTACAGTATGGATACTCCCTGCCGCTCTCTAGATTCCGACCTCACCCCCTCGTCACCCAGATTGATTGCTAGTTTGGTGCTCGAACGTAAGCGATTTCGCCGTGATTTTATTTGTTCCGTCATTTGGTTTTAGAAATGTATTTTCTTGTTCTCGTCCGTTGTACGAAGTTCCCGGTGTGTATTTTTATGTGTTACTAGCTGTTTCCCGCGGCTTCACCCGCGTGGACAACGTTTCTATGACTTTTCGAGGATGCGCAGTGCGCGAGCCGCAAGCGGCTTGCGAGCCTGGAAAGAGGTAGCCTATGTGTTAATCCAGGTCCTAATCTGTCTACACCCGTACATTATTACAAACTTTTGCGTTTATAATATTAGTAGGATTAACCAGAGATATGCTATGTATATATAAGGGGATGTAGATAGGTTAAATGCGCTCTAAAAGTGAAGCTGAAGTTTCCTTTTTTTTATTCACAATTAGTAAACCCTTGACAACATCTCACCTGGTGGTAAGTGACGATGTTGCCGAAGATGAAAGCGGGCTTACCAAGATTCCCCAACGCAATGGGGAACTGGCTATCTTATCTTCATGCCGGAACACACCAATGATTTCAACATTGATATTTGACGGCAAGACTTAGATAAGATGGTGGTAGCTAGCCAGGCGGGCTTAGAAAATGCCCTACCACCAACCAAACCGAGTCTTACAATTGACCCCGCCGGGAATCGAACCCGCGACCTCCTGTGTAAAGCCAGTCAACTTTGCCTCTGAGCTACGGAGGCGGTAAATCTCTTTTCTTAGTAGCATTCGGTGCAATGGAAACGAACCATACCTATAATATTGTGTGTGTAAATAGGTTCGATTTTCAAATGTTGTTTGTTAGTACATAATCATCTATGGTAACAAATCTCTGTTATTAACTATATAAATTTAAAAAAATCAAACAACCCGGTGTAAACATGTTTGTGTGAGTAATGTATGAAATTTCGTGTTCTCAGTAACTCTGTTTCCAAAAACTGTTTGTTTATTTGAAATACATAAAAGAAATATTACTCGGAAAGCCATTTTTGAATTGGCCATTTATTCTAAGAAGTAGATACATACTTGACATTGATTTGTGATAAATATGGCATATTATATGTATTTGTTGTGAAGCGTCGGTGGCTCAACCGGTAACGACTCGGTCTTCCTAACCAGAAGTGCCGAGTTCAAATCCGGACGGCCAATGTACCAATGAGTTTTTCGAAACTTACGTACATATACTCACCGATTGCTTTAACGGTGAAGGAGAAACATCGTGAGGAAACCTGCACACACCTGCGAAGAAACTCGAAGGTTGTGTGTGAAATTGACCAACCCGCACTGGGCCCGCGTGGTCGACTAAGGCCCGATCGCTCTAATTCAGGGTAGGCTCGAGCCCCTCGGTGAGGAAATATATGAGCTGATGACACAAATACGGCAATCGCGAATCGGACTCGTGCGCTAAGGGTTCTGTTACCGTACCACCATTGCGTACCACAGAGCTGTTCGCGTATCCCGCACCTATTTTAAAAATTCGTCATATTGAGAGAAACAGATTCAATTTGTTGAGGATACATCCCTGTGCCTGTGACATTCTGTCACACCCCGGATACTGCATACAAATGGTCGTGAAATGACATTTCTAAGAATAAATGACGGAGCAAACAAAATCACGGCGAAATCCCATACGTTCGAGAACCAAACTGTAATTAATCTGTATCAATATGGGTGACGAGGTGGTGAGGTCGCAATGTAGACAGCGGCAGGGAGTGTCCATGTTAGTACTAATATACAGGGTGTAACATAAAGGTGTGGTGATACTTTAAGGTGGGCTTGTACTCATCAAACTGAACAACTTTCTCCATGGAACCCATAGTCAAATCGCAAAAAAAAATTGGCTCTCGCATACTAACTTGATCAGCTGATCAGCCAACTTAGTATGGGAAGTTCAAATTTTTTTTGCGATTTGACTATGGGTTCCATGGAGAAAGTTATTCAGTTTGATGGGTACAAGCCCACCTTAAAGTATCACCACACCTTTATGTTACACCCTGTATATACTTTGCTTTTGGTATCAAATCGAACCCTAAAAACAAAACAATAATGAGATAATATATGGTACGTTTTGCTCATATGAGTTTTAGTTAACTTCAACATTTGATTTTTGAATTATATTAGTTTGAAGTACCTCTGAATACTTAATTCACTTTATTAAAATTGAGTACTTTTTATTTTGTCTTAAATTTTATATTAATATAAATTTAAATTATAAAAACCCCGAAATCACTCTTTCCTGCTCCATCATCATACCCCGATCACCATCTGTTTATAACCCGCGTGAACAACGTTTCTATGACATTTTGAGGGTGCGCAGTGCGCGAGCCGCTTGCCGCTCGCGAGCGTGGAAAAAAGTAGCATATGTGTTAATCCAGGTCCTAATCTGTCTACATACCAAATTTCAGTCAGATCGGTTCAGTAATTTTTGCGTGAAAGAGTAACAAATATACATCCATACATTCTTACAAACTTTCGCGTTTATAATATTAGTCCTGATTCATTGTGACCATTCCAATGAGCTCATACATGATAACTACGAGCTCTGCTGTAATTTAGTGATGAGTAGGGTACCCTGCAGATGAAAGGTGATGCTGAAGTATAATGTCAAGGTTACCATGTTATTGCAATACCAATAAATAATAATAGAATACGAATTTTCGATAGATCAGACCTGTGGAAGTTGCTTAGCAAGAAAAGAGATGATGGTCTACAAACGGCTCAACAGAATGATAGATAAGAATCATAGATAAAAACACTCTCGATTTAGTCATCTTTCAAACACATACAGCTAAATCAAAATCGGTTCATCCGTTTCGGCAATACGAGCCACAGACATGCACAAAGATACACAAATACACGCGTTAAACTCATAACTTCCCTCTTTTCCCATCGGGGGTAAAAATAGGTATTCAAATAATGCCCTCTTTTAGTACCCCAGATGTAATCAAAAACTTTGTTACCTTTTCTCCTAGATACGTATCTGTATACTATACAGGCGTACAGTCGCTCACGAGTACCACAAGGCAAAAAGCCGAAAGGTTAAACAAACTTTACCGACTTCTTTAGTCAATTAAGGAGTTATCAACAGTTTTTTTTCTTCCTACAAAGTTAGAGAAGAGAGGGAATGTAGTTAATTCACTGAATACCTATTTGGAATTCGGACTATTTTCTAAATGGCGTCTTTAGTGACTTGAATTAATGGAGCCTTAAGGTAATGAGGTGTTGTTAGTTAGTGCTATTATCGCTTAGTAGGGTCATTGCATTGTGTTAAAATACAGAGTGACTGGTCCATTAGTAGTGATTCCACTAATTAAACTGGACATCTTTTGTTCTAAAACATTGTCGAAATTTAAAAAAAAATGACTTTTCATACAAATCGATCGGCTGCTCTCAACCAAGTTTGTATAAATATAGTCAACAGAGTGACTGGTCCATTAGTAGTGATTCCACTAATTAAACTGGACATCATTTGTTCTAAAACATTGCCGAAATTTAAAAAAAAATGACTTTTCATACAAATCGATCGGCTGCTCTCAACCAAGTTTGTATAAATATAGTCAACAGAGTGACTGGTCCATTAGTAGTGATTCCACTAATTAAACTGGACATCTTTTGTTCTAAAACATTGCCGAAATTTAAAAAAAAATGACTTTTCATACAAATCGATCGGCTGCTCTCAACCAAGTTTGCATAAATATAGTCAACAGAGTGACTGGTCCATTAGTAGTGATTCCACTAATTAAACTGGACATCTTTTGTTCTAAAACATTGCCGAAATTTAAAAAAAAAAGACTTTTCATACAAATCGATCGGCTGCTCTCAACCAAGTTTGTATAAATATAGTCAATTTTTACTATACAGGGTGTAAAAAAATGGTTTAGGACCCGTTAACTGGGGGTTCTCTTATACTGAACAACTTTCCCCAAGGAACCCATAGTAAATTCTCAAAAAAAAATTGGACCTTCCATACTAAAATGCACAAAATTGATCAATCAGCTGATCGATTTGTATGAAGAGTAATTTTTTTTGACTTTTCGGCAAAGTCATAGAACAAAAGTTGTTAAATATGATGAGTAAAAGCTCCAGTTAACGGGACCTACACCAATTTCGTTCACCCATATATATTACTTACATTCATTCATACACTTGAAAAAAAATACCCTTCTTATGGACAGTGGGGTAAAAAGAAGACTTTTAGAAGCTTGAAGTGCATGAGAATACCATCATTGCGATCCGTATCGTTGCCTTTCGTGGAGTACGTCTAAGCGTTAGGTCATATTTGACTTTTTATTTTCGATCCTTCATTTAGAGTTAAATCCTATCATCCCAAATATGTAGAACTGTCAAGTAACTTAAAGGACAGGGTAAGCGAGTTTAAAATTAGCTAATTGTTTGGAAAATTCCAAACACGAGCGACTCTCGGGTTGTCTAACTTCGTTTAATAAGCAGGTACGTTTTGTGACCTTACGCAAACCACGACAAAGGTTTCCATATTGTTTTATAAATAATTAAAAGGTTTATTTATTTCTCTTGAGTGACTGGCTGTTTTAAGGCGTTAGGATGACTTAATCGAGCAGGTAGATCGATGATAAAATAATATCGAACGTAACTCTATTTATTTAAAGTTCAAATCAATACGGGCTTTAACGCGGCGGTTACGTTAAAACCGAACGCCTGATTCTCGATTTTCACATAAACATGTGAAAAAAAAAACTTTTTTTACTTTCCTTCACTGTCAAATTCGTTTTAAAAATGGGTTCAATTAAAAAATAAGGTGCTATAGTCGTCGATTTTCATGCGTTTGTTTCATTTAACACAAACAGTTTAACACAAATTTTCACATTATGTCAAAAACAGGGTCTGCGGGATATTTGTATACTTTAAAAGTGGTAATATTATAATAAATGGATTCAATTGAAACGATTTTTTATTACTTCAAGTTTTTTTTTCGTAGTGATAATAAATCACAATCTTTCAATAATTTGAATTGAGTATTGTTATTTGACCCATATTAACGCCTTAAATCTAAAAGTCATTACGCTACATATTCATGTAGTTGTCTATAGATAACCCTTTCTGTGATTACGTCCATAGCAATATTATACATCTCAGACATTTCTTTATAACCCTCCAAATACAACTGGCAGCTAATAAACTGCCTTATCTCCCACAGTCCGCAGTTAAAAACAAAGGAGACACAAAAACTGGATGGGCCACAAGTTGACAAGCTCTGGCCGTTTCAAAGGCGAGTTTCCCACCTTTGTGCGGGGGCAGGGGAGCGGAACTGTCGGTCGCTACAGTAATATCCTGTTACTGTGGACGCGACTATGAGAGTAGGTTGTAGTCTTGTTTGATTAATTATGATTAGCAATGATGCAGCCCCTTTGAGCAAAACTCCAAAATATTTGGGTAGATAGGTGTCTATGACTATTTTTTGTTTAATCCTTACTAATATTTTAAAAGTTTAAAAGTGTTTGTTTGTTTATTTGTTACCTTTTCACGCTTCAACACCTTGACCAATCCTGATTAAATTTGGGATGCAGGTAGCCTGTGTCACGGGGAAGAACATAGGCTACTTTTTATTCCGTGAAAATAGCATAGTCCGATGCAGTTCCTGGGGGAACTGAAAAAATACTATTTTTTTTGGTAATTTCTTTAAAATCACAACGGAACAATGGATTGTTGTGATTTTTTGCACAGAGATGCTTGTGGCTCGCGCACCAATCACCCTCAAAGCCAGTCATAAAAACTATGTCCACGCAGGCGAAGCCGCGGGCATAAGCTAGTGTTTAATAAAATAAATAAATAAATAATAATAATATAATAAATAAGGTATACCTACTGCATTACTACAGATAAATTTTAATCTTTGAATCGTACTTGTTAACTGACTGCCCAAAAAGGAGGTAATGTTTTTTGTGTGTATGTATGTTTCCTCGGCTGAACCTCTAGCCTAAACGGCTTGATGGATTTGGAGTGCGAGGTTTCGTTAGATTCGTCCCGATCCCAAAAGTGAAATAGGATACACATTTCACCCCGAATGCCCAAAAAAACGGTAATGTTTACAGTAATTACGTGGCTACGGTATTGTTACCGGACTGCAGAAAAGGTACTCGCGCGTATCTACGAGTATTTATTACCTCGTAGCATCAAAACGGCTTGATTTATTTTCAACCGCCTTCCAAAAAGGAGGAGGTTATCAATTCGACTGTATGCTTTTTTTGTATGTTCGTTACGCGATATCTTTGCAGATTGATAACCGATTTTCATGATTCTTTTTTATTCGATAGAGTATGCTCCCGAGTTGGTCCCATATAAATTTTATCAAAATCGGTTTAGTACTTTTTTGAGAAAATTAACAAAAACCAAAACTAATAATGCAAAATTGTACCAAGTTGTTGCGTGTGGAAGTCGGTTTTTTTCCAATTAATTTATTTATTTATTTATTTACACTAATAGTACACCAAAAACAATTTTGTAAAGCGAAGACATAATGATTTTATATATAGTGTAAAGTAAGCGGTCTTATTGCTAAAAGCAATCTCTTCCAGACAAACTTATAAAGAGCAACGTTTCGTTAAATTTTATACGCAATCTTAAGCCGTTGGTGCCGGTTATTATTACTATATAGCATCGGTTCAGAGGCCTTATAGGTGGTTTGGATCCTCTTTGGCTTTTGCTACTATTGCCTTACAACCGCCAACAATCCGCACTTTGGGTCTGAGTTGATTTTGTCCCAACCCTCTCAAAACATGAGAAAGAGGCCCCAGAAGTGGGGATCACAGACCTATATTAAAGCTACCACTTTATAAGCTTCTTAAAACTCTTGTTTACCCATAACTGACAACTTATTAATATCGAGTAATGAGAATTTGTACAAGACTTGAGGTTGTTTTGACGAATTCGTAGAAACGAGATGCTTAGAGTTAAGGGATGGAGGTTAACCTTTGTTCGACGCAAAGATATTTTAATAACAGAAAGTTATTAATATGGGCAATTAAACGTCTAAGTTGTTAATTAATTTCATAATGATTATTTATGAGATTGACATTACTTAAAAGTATACGAATAAACCGTCGGTGGCGTAATGGTTTGGGCCGCTACTTCCTGTCCGGGAGGTTGTGGTTCGAATCCTGCCACATACCAATGTGTTTTCGAATTTCGATTTCATATGTACGTTTATCCGACGCTCTTACGGTGAACAAAAACAGCGTGAGGAAACCTGCACACGCCTGCGAAGAAATTGGAAGGTTGTGTGTGAAGTCGACCAACTCGCACTGGGCCGCGTGGTTGACTAAGGCCCGGTCGCCCTACTTCAGGGTAGGCTTCGAGCCCCTCGCTGGGAACGTATATGAGCTGATATGGTGATGATACGAAATTAGCGCCAAGTGGAGTTATCTTGTGTACTAATGAGTATGTTACTAATATTCAAGTGTTTTGTTTTACTTTTAGAAGTACCTATATACTCGATGTTTTAAAAATAAACAAACTCCTTTTTACACAATTCACTGTGCGCCTATTAATAATTTCCTAAGATTTTGTTGCCGCTTTCATGAAAATAACTTTGTGAAGATTGTCCCAAAAATGCTTACAAACAGAATACTCGAAGGGGAGAATGATGGATTACAGTTTCTTTAATAGATTTTTTGTTGTACACAATTTTTCTTGAATGTAAAATCTTATGAGATATTTAAAAAAAATGCTTATATTACCGATTGCTTTAACGGTGAAGGAAAACATCGTGAGGAAACCTCACACGCCTACGAAGAAACTCGAAGGTTGTGTGTGAAGTCGACCAACCCGCACTGGGCCCGCGTGGTCGACTAAGGCCTAATCGCCCTGATTCAGGGTAGGCTCGAGCCCCTCGGTGGGGACGTATATGAGCTGTAATGATGATTAAAAAAAAAAGCAAATGTGTAAAAAAAGTTAGATCCTATGTTTGTAAAATATACAGGGCATTACAGGGCCTAACCTAACTGGTGTAGAAGCCTTACACAACAACAAACCACATTGAAGCAAAAACTTAACTTTGTAGCTGAAAAAATGTTCTCCTATACATCGATCATACGATAGAGCGTCGGTGGCGCAACGGCAAGGGCCGCTACCTCCTATCCGGGATGTCATGGTTCGAGTCCTGCCACGTACCAATGTGTTTTCGAATTTCGATCTCATATGTTTGTTTATCCGACGCTCTTACGGTGAAGGAAAACATCGTGAGGAAACCTGCACACAGCTGCGAAGAAACTCGAAGGTTGTGTGTGAAGTTGACCAACCCGCACTGGGCCCGCGTGGTCGACTTATGCCCGATCGCCCTAATTCAGGGTAGGCTTGAGCCCCTCGGTGGGGACGTATATATGAGCTGATGTGATGATACATCGATGTAAGTCACGGTCAGTAGTTCTCCAACTGCAAATGTAAGTTTGTTATCGCAAAAAAAATAGGTGATATAACTTCAAATTGTTAATTTTAGATTTTTTCTATTTAGTAGTGCTGTGAGGCTTCGCTTTTTTTAAATGTCACGATTCTAGGTCAATAGGAGCAACCTATGTTAATTTACTTGCGAGTATCAAAATATGTGACATAACTGGCCATAAAATACCACCGTATCTTTTGATTTCTTTGACATAGAAGCTTGATTTTTTTTACCCCTTCAAAGGACCGTAGATCGAAGTATTTGATGCTTCCTACTTAACTTGATACCACCACGCGTTTTTTTTTTTTAAATAGGTCTTTGACAGATAGACAGACGGTCAATGAAGTCATCCTATTAAGGTTTCTTCCTTGTTTGTAAGATACGGAGCCCTAAAAATAAAGAAATTTACCTTTTTTTATTTACAATTGTTAAGCCCTATAACTAAAACGTCGACAAAGATTTTTAACACGGAAAACCAATCAGCGAAATTTCAAATTCGAACATAATTCGAAACCTTTTACCTTTCGAACGTTACTTACCTACTTTTCGTCCATAAATTGACTAAAATAAAATATCTTTGGGGAAAAGATTACTTTTTTATTTGACTAATATTTTTAAGCCGACATTTTTGTGAGCTAATGTTAAATTTATGATCTTTCGTTTTTTAAACCAAGGGTGATGACAGTGCAGGGGAGGATACTTGATAGCGAACGCGGAAAACGTTTTTCGATGTTGCCAGATACCTTATATACGTTCTATATAAAGTTGCCAGATTATTAAAGGTGAACACAAAACCCTACGTAACTCAATATATCAACTTGCCGTACCATATAAAGAGTGCGACATAAAAATGAGTCTGTATGATAAATCTGAATTTATGTTTTGTAGTACTCTATTACCAAAGTATATATATTAGTACTAAAATACAGTATGGACACTCCCTGCCGCTCTCTAGATTGCGACCTCACCCCGTCGTCACCCAGATTGAAACAGATTGGTTACAGTTTGGTTGTCGAACGTATAAGATTTCGCCGCCATTTTGTTTGTTCCGTCATTCCTTTTTGAAATGTCATTTCTGGCACGTTGTATGAAAAAAAGGCCAGAAAAATATCCAGGGTGTGCTATCACTAAATCTCCACCTCAGGACAGAAACAGGCTTACCGATAAAAAGACACTCCACTGTTATTTGAATAGCATATATCACTGCGATTTCTGCAGGTAATCACTGCACAATTAGGCATTTTCACACATGTGACGGCGACAGCAGGCGCGAAGCGAATGATGGCTATATCTAAAAGTTTCGCCAAGGTTAGCCCAACTGAGCTAACGTTGAGCAACAGTGCCACGCCCATAAGGCACTTCTCCTTTTTTTCTGTTCTGAGGTCTCTACTGTCCGCCTGTCTGCCTGCAAGTGGGATGTATTTCATGAAAGAACCTATTACGGTTAAGATTTCAACCGTCTACCTAATAAGGTAGACATGTGGCGACATCTGCAGTACCCGCCACATACAACTACATAACCTCAACTCAAGACTGAACCATCGATCATACTATATGGAATTACATCTTCATCTCGATAGATGGCATCTAGAACGCGCTATTAGAATTTCTTCAGCGCTAAGCATATATACAAGCACCAACCATTCACGGTTGGTCCACGGCCGGACCCCAGGCACAACACCTCGCCTGGCGGAGATATCTCCCTTTGTGCTCGTCATGTAGGAACATATCCGTTCCTACATTGGTGACCCCGACGCTGAACATTGACGCACCTTCGGCAACAACTCCTCAACAGACCTCCAGCCGGTAAAGCAAGCCAACAGCAGCATAGCAGTCCAATGCGAAGTACCAGGACCATCGCAGCCGTCATATCGAGCTTCCTGGTCCTGCACTTCACCCCGAAGCCTCATCAGGTTCGCAGCCGTCGACGCAGCATCAAGGACCTGCAGCTTCACTCTTCAGGCAGCAAGCCGTCGGCAGCTCACGCTGTAGAGCACGCGCTCCACGTGACCTGCTTCCCTTGCACCGTACGCCTGAACCACCTCCTCGTCCCGACTCACCGTGGACTCGAGTAGAGCAACATTGGCCTGGCGTCTCGACTCACCGCAGACGCCGCATCGCGACGCGTATCGTCGCTCCGCCGCACCGCAACATTGGACAGCCAACTCAATATGGATATCGACCTCCGGTCTCGGAGGGGGAGTAATGTGGCGACATCTGCAGTACCCGCCACATACAACTACATAACCTCAACTCAAGACTGAACCATCGATCATACTATATGGAATTACATCTTCATCTCGATAGATGGCATCTAGAACGCACTATTAGAATTTCTTCAGCGCTAAGCATATATACAAGCACCAACCATTCACGGTTGGTCCACGGCCGGACCCCAGGCACAACACCTCGCCTGGCGGAGATATCTCCCTTTGTCCTCGAGAGTAGGAACACACCGTTCCTACAGACAATTGAAATTTTCTCAGAGTGTATATTTCACAGACACTCCGCGACTTGAACAGCATTTTGAGTTGCTGCAAGCAGGTCCTCGCGTGTCCAGGTGTAGGGACACGCTGGGCATGATAGTAAATGTGTCATGTTTTTTGAGGATGCGCCACTTTCACAGATGTTATTTTCATCATCTGTGAAGCCCCATATGCACCTGCACAGATTATCCCTACATGTCTGACTTGGATGCGGACTTTACCAATTTTTTTGGCAGCTATTAACTTTATTTACCGTTTCTGGTCATATGTTTACATCTGTATACAAAATTTCGTTACTGTAGGTCTTATAGTGGCACAGAAAATTTAGTGTGAATATACGGACGGACGAACGGCCGGACGTGACAAAATTATGAAATTTCCGTTTTTTTTCCATTTTGGACTAAAAAAAGCCATATGTTTACCCGACTACGGCGAAGGAGGGGTTGGTACCAACTTATTATTTTCTTAGAAACTAAATAATTATTTAGGTTTAAAAATATTTATTCCCAAAAAGACACCAGTCACTTATATGAGAAAATATAAATATTATACTGAAAAAAAAAGTTAAATTTGTAAGTATGTGTTCGCTCGTATTGGAAACATAAAAAATATTAAAAAAATAGTTTATTTGCAAGGTCATTCATCACATCGTTATTATTAATTTTTGAAACATATCAATAGTATTATTGAATTACTTTTTAAACCAATTATGCGTATTTTTTTTTACTGTCCACGCGGGGACAATCCCTTCGCATTAACAAAATGGCGGCCAATGAATTATGATCCTGCGCCATTTGAATATTAAAAACCCAACTAATTGATAGCCTGGTGGGGGTGAAAGATGGCTTTTAGGTTAACCCCGGGGATTTACTCGCGATGAGGTGAACGTTCTTAGATATTTTAGGGATTTTAAACCTGTCTGGTAAATGTAATAAGTTAAAAAACCGGCCAAGTTCAAGTTGGACTCGTTCACTCAGGGTTCCGTAGCAAAAAATCTTCATTAATCCTTACTAATATATTATAAACCCGAAAGTTTGTATGTATATATGAATGTATGAATGTTTTTTACTCTTTGTTTGGTAGCTAGACAGATTAGGACCTGGATTAACATATAGACTACTTTTTTCATGCTCGCGAGCCGCTTGTGGCTTGCGAACTGCGCACCCTCGAAGACAGTCATAGAAACTATGTTCACGCGAGTGAAGCCTCTGTCAAAAGCTAGTCAACTATATAGAAGATACTACTATTATAGATCCAACTAGGTAGATGTCGCGTTTCATCACATTGCAAAACTCATTTCTTGTATTATTTATTACTAGCTATCCCGGCGAACTTCGTACCACCTTACACTACCCTATCCTACCCTACCCTACACTACACTACCCTACCCTACATAAGAACCTTCTCCTAACAATAACGAACTCAACAAAAATATTTAGCGAAATCGGTCCAGCCGTGCACGCGTGATGCGATGACCAGAAGAATAAGGGGTTCATTTTTATATACTCGTATGTATATAGATTATTATTTGTTGTTATAGCGACAAAAAGTACACACTGAAAATTTAAACTGTCTATTACGGTTCGCTCTTGAAATGCGGCCCGCTGACAGCCAGCAGACGGGCAGTGGAGGCTTAGTAATAGGGTCCTGTTAATCACCCTTAGGGTGTACAACTACGAAACCCTAAAATTTAATAAATTTATACCGTTAACTATTCATAAGCCTTTTGCGTCTATATAAGATGTCAGGGAAGCGAAAGGATTGTCCTCTCCAAAGACACTGAGCCGCCTGGGATACAATTAAGGAAGCGCATGGCTGTCCAGGATCTGCGTCGGCCTTCCTGGCTGAACCCGCAGGAACGAACGAATTTAAACGATAAATCACAATTACTAGCCGCAAATGTTCTCTCCCAAATAATTTGTGATAAAGCTATAAAAATAGTAACATCTTTATGTGTTAACAATTATGATGATGAAAGAGACGTTGGGGTAGTAAATATCTCGAGTAGCGACCGTGCTAAATAAGAGGTCGAGGTCCGAACCGCAAGAATAACACACTTACCAATAGAGAATATAAAAAACTAAATTGGTTTCAAAATACAAAACTATGGATCTATTCTGCAGTAGCTCAAATCTGTCCGACGTTGCCTTGCTTTAGAAATTTTCAATTGCACCGTAAGCGTTTATAAGAAAGCTTAGTGTTTATTTTATGTTACATTTATTTATTATTTTTTGTAAACGCAATTGAATTCATTTCTTACATTTTTGTAAGTAAGCTTGTTATTTGTGTGTATATCTAAATCCATATGTGGAAGATTTTTCCTAAGCTCATAACATTTTTTTTTACAATTAAAGTCCACTTCAATACACTCTATAAAAAAATATAACGTCATCATTCTACACGATGAACTACTGAAGCTAAAATTCCCTAATAAAATGAAATAAAAAATAACAGCTAACACATTAGTGCGAACGAAGCACATCTTCCGGACCATTTACTGTGTTACAAGATATTAACTCCATCTAACTAAAAAAGGGCTACAAAATATAATCCCAATGCTAAATTCTCTTTTCTTTTGTTTCAGCTCCTCCAACTTCAGTAGAGATCCTCAACCACCCCCACAACTCCAAGTTAGAAGTGAAACAGGAGGACGATGTTACCCTGGAGTGCCAGGCGAGGAACGCCAAGCCTGCTGCCAAAATTATCTGGTATAGGGGGAATGTGGAGCTGAAGGGGAATAAAGGTATGTTTTGTTTAGCATTGCTGTAATTTTTTAGAAGAAGATATGTTTAGAAAAAAAATAATAGCAAGAGAATGTTAATATGACTTTTGTATTTCTTTGACTCTTATAATAATTGTTTTAAAATCTATTGCACAAACTATTTTAATTTAAGAAAGGGTATAAATTCCGGCAGGATTTCAGATTATATTATTTTCAATGCTAAATTTCTTTGTAGACCAAACTACCGCGGTGTTTTAATCAAATCTTCAGAAGGGCTCGTCTTTAAAGTTATTGTAAAGGTCAATAATATCTTTATTAGCTCTCGCTCTTATAAAAAAATCGGCAAAGTGTGTGTCGGACCACGTATAATGTAGGTTTCCGGAGTCATTACTTGAAACCTGTTTGTTTCAGGATACCGTAAATCGTTTTCCTAAGAACAGAAACAAACAAAGACTTTATTCATAGTATATCTTTGGTCATTAACATCGCAGCCGAAAGACGTCCACTGCTAGATAAAGGCCTCCTTCCTGAAGCCAAGGGTTTCCACGACGACCGCTCCTGCGCTAACCGCATCCAGCGGCTTCCTGTGACCATCATCTAGTTGGGAGACCTGCCTAGGTACGCTACGTCTTTCAGTGCGCGGTCGCCACTCGAGAACTTCCTAAAGGCCGGCTACACAGCTAAGGGACCGACCTGGAGAGAGTAGGTAGTGGTTCTCTTCCACGAGGCACTCGCCTTGCACAGTACCAGTACAAGCTTCTTGGCGGCAAGACCTACCGCAACTGGTCCTTCCCTTCGCCTTATGGTGTTGGCAGGAATAGCGGCCCTCACTGTATACCCTAAGGGCCGGTCAGTGGGGACGCTATATCATAAACTTGGTAGTTTAGCCACATATTTCTATTGTGTTTTAGCGTAGCGGGTAGATATACGGTAGGGAATGTAAAGGACATGTAACTCTACAGGCACTCATAAACGGTAGGGAATGACCTAAAGAACATGATACTCTGGCAGGAAGAGCGGCCCTCACTATAAGACCTAGCTGTCGGTGAGTGGGGACTCTATATCATTAACCTGGTAGTTTAGCGTATCTAGTGGCCATCTGTTCTCCGAGCTAGTGCCTTGCTCTCTGTCACTTAAGTGTAGTGATTCTGAGGGCTATGCCGGTTATTTTGGTTCTCCTACGGATCTCATATCTGATTTGATCACGTAGGAATTCCCCGAAACCTCCTTGGCAAAGATGACCTTTTCCTTGGTGTTACCTATGCGCCTCATGCGTCATCAGTCTCCTTCTGATACCTGCCACCGTTGTATTTAATCTCCTTTCTTTAAAAATATTTAACATAGCTCACTCCATGGCCCTTTGGGCGACCTTTTTTCAAGGACCCTTGTAAGCGACATGTGTCTATAACGACTGAACTGAACACTTTCACTGGAACAACAAATTGTTATTAAATACCGATAATAATGTATCAGATCGCTAATTGGCAAGAGTCGCGTTGTGCAAATACGGTACCTACAAAATTGGTATAAACATGTGCTCTTGTCTCTCACACATTAATTAACCAAGTTTTCAATTTCAATTAGCAACCAATTGTTGTTGCGCTAACGAGGAGTGTAGTGATGGGGTGTTTAAATGTCGATTGTCGATAAAATTAATTGACGCACTGTGGCTATTTTAAATGCTTATATTGTGGATTGTTTTAAACAAATGTTACATTAGCTACTCTTCAATTGGATCTATACATGTTTTTATTACGGTCTGTTTTTTTATAGTTTTTAACAAGGTTAGTTCAAAGTTCCTTACATAAAAATTTATGTCAGTTGTAAAATGATATTGTTTAATATGCTTAATAACATTATTTTAAGAATAAACTCCAGAAGAAAATGGCTTAGTAATTTTTCAGATGAAACTTGGAAAAAACACTACTATATACGGTACTGACGTCGACATAAATCTTACACACTGATTGACATTCCACTGACATATGAACATGATATTAATAGAGGAACTGTCATACGGTCATAACACGCTCGGCTAGTGTGAACATCCGAATTTTGTGGCATAAAATATTACATGTCGATAATAGTTACTTGCATCACTAGTTAAACGGTAACCTAGTCTTGCTGGATACGTCAAAGTTATTTTTTTGGGCAATATGTTTTTTGTCACAAAAAAAATGTGGTAATACTAGCATAATAAGCGGGGTTCAACCTAGAAAACCTGTCTCCTGCAGCAGTATTGACGGTTGGACAGACAAACAGACTGCATAGGTTTAGTAATAGGGTCTCATTACCTGTTACGAAACCCTAAAAAATAGGAACGCAATAAATGACATTTAGATGTTTTCAAGGGTTTACCAATTGTGAATAAAAAAAAAATACATAAATTTGTCAGAAGTCTCGGTTCTTTGTTAGTAAAAAACTGCTCAAGAGCGAGTGGGATTCGCGCTCTGAGGTTTTCATACCACCTCTCCACACTTCTATGACAATGATACCTATTCACATCACAAACAAGAAACAACATCGCGAGCGACATTTTTTTTTTCAGTTCTGACTCCTTAGCGCGGCCCGTTTTTATTATTTGTTGTTTTACTTCAAGATTATCGCTATAATTACACCAAGATTCACGGACCCCCTAATTTTTTACTTTTTTTTTAAATTCTTGTTATAGTGGCAATGAAATACACACTGTTTGTATATTAGGGTTCATGAAACTAATAGAGAGACATACGGACGCCGACGAAGGCTTAGTAATAGAGTCCCGCTGGTTACCCCTTGGGGGTGCGGTACCCTAAAAAGTACAGGAACACAAAGTTCATTTCGATTCTAAAACAAGAAGTTTCTATATCTTTGTAGGAACCGTGACTGTACAGCCATGTAATAAGTACTCCTTCCTCATCTCTGCCAGTGACGTGAAAAAAGGCTTTGTTTGATCTGCACGGTATTTAAATCTTCTGTAAGAAGTTTATATATCTATTATGTGAAGGTGATTTGAATATACATTTTCTACGTTACTTTAAAACCTACCTACAGGTAATTATTTGTTTGTATTTTTTTTCATTTCCTTCCATTTAAAAAAAATAAAAATGACACTTTTAGGGTTTTTATTAAATTATACTTGTACTCTATCAATAATTAGATTTAATTCGACCTTCAGAAATACAAACTCAGCAATAATGTAATTATCTTATCAGCCGAAAGACGTCCAATGCTGGACACAGGCTTCCCCAAGGATTTACACAACGACTGGTTCTGTGCTGCCCGTATCCAGCAGCTTCCCACGACCTTCACCCAGTGGGGCACCCGCCTACGCTACGTCTCCCTTAGCGCGGTCGTCACTCGAGAACTTTATTGCCCCAATGGCTATCTGTACTATAAGCTATGTGTCCCGCGAACTCCACTTAAATTTAAGGAATAATGCATCATTAATTTAATGATCCGGTGGTCCAAAAGCAGCGCTGCTGACTGATGGGCCGAGGGTTGTGGGTTCGATCACCGGAAGATGTAGCGTAGGCAGGCCTCCCAATCGGTGGACCGACCACCTGTTACTGGTCGCAAGAAGTCGCTGGATGCAGGCAGCGCAATGGTCGTATTGGGGAGGCCCTTTTCATCAGCCACACCCTAGACACTTCATACAACGGGCCAGAAATGACATTTCAAAAAAGGAATGACGGAACAAACAAAACGGCGGCGAAATCTTATACGTTCGACAACCAAACTGTAACCAATCTGTATCTATCTGGGTGACGAGGGGGGTGAGGTCGCAATCTAGAGAGCCGCAGGGAGTGTCCATACTGTATGTAGTACTAATATACATACTTCAGACGTCTTTCGGCTGATATGATGCGGCGGGGGTCGCCGACAGAAGGTCAGAGTCCAGAGAAATTCTAGCGGGGAGACAAAATTAAAGATTCAAGATTATATATATAGGTTTAATTTACTGCATTTTACAAACAATATATAGATAGATTGGGTTCGACCTACTTTCTGTCACACTGAGAAGAGAATTTTTGGAAGGGAGAGAGGTACCGGCCTTAAATTGTCCTTATTTATGCGCAGAATTCACAGATCACTCAGCGTCACAGCTTCTTCTTAATCGCAGGGCAATCACAGCGTAGAGCGGCGGATGGAGGATAGCGTCGAGGCTTCCGTGGTAAATGTACACAACAGCGTAGGGTGGAGAACGGAGGGCAGCTCCTCTGTCTGGCTTAGCGATGCGGTGTAGCGGAAAGCAGGCAGGCGGTGAAGTGGGTGATACAAACCCCTGGTAGAACGAGGAACCTGGCCGTGTAGATAAAAACGCCATTAATGTTAGCTATAAATAGCTTGAGCATGAATTGAGCTGCGATGTAGGCCACATCCTCCATGTTTCCTTAGAGGCCATCTCCATGAGGCAGGTGCATGAGGTTAGATAGATGAAGTTAGGAAGCATGGTTATAGCAGGACATGTGGGAACCACATCGCAGCAGTTTACAATGATAGATGATAATATTTAGGTGCGCAATAGTCTATTTTTTTAAGGGAAATGTTGTACAATATAAGAAAACAGCATGTGACATGGGTGACCACGCCCATAGGTATTTTACTCTAAGTTTTTAGCTATTAAGTTTTAATTTTTGAAAACAATTATGTGCAAGAGCTATTAAAATGGAAATTAATCAGTTTTTGAAATAGGAACTTACCCTTTTAGAGGGGTTTTCACATAAATTTTTGGTAAAACGCCTGCTCGCAGAGCGAGCTCAAGAGAAAAGGAATTTGACAGTTCTTTTTTTTTATATATATACGAAGGCTAGTGTGGTCCGTTTTGTAGCTGACACGCACAGCGGAATTCGGCGCACTACAAAAAGGATGTGCAGCAATTCACGATGTGACAGTACCCCCCATTTTAGAGTAAGGATTTTACCTAAGAAAATCCGCTTTAAATCTAGTCTTAATCTTGCTACTCTACATACATGCCCATCCACACCTTAACTTCATGCTTACCTTTCATACAGCATTCAGTCTTATTGCCATCCATATCTCACATCCAATTTTCCTTTCATTCTTCACTTAAAGTCGTCCAAGACTAATGTCTAATAGCCAAGGACTAACACAACAGAGTACACTCTTCTTAGCTTGAGCAACTCCAGATAGCAAGAATAAGAACTTTCTACTTTAGATACATATGTAGAACTTCTACAAGACTAGAAGCAGATGGTAGGACGCCAGGTGGGTACCGAGTATCCTATTTATTTATATTATGTGAAGGAAGTGTGGCAGTTGTATTATGTAGGCTGTGTAAGTTAATAATAAAATTAGTAATAATAATGGTGTTTATTATATTTTGATTAACTTATTGTAGTGTTGAGGAATGTATGGTAGATGTGATGAAAACTGGTATCTTAGTATCGGTAATATGTTATCTTAGTAGTGTTAATTTTGTTTTAATTAAAGTGTAGTTTACTACAAGAATATATGTTTTTTAACAAACCTAGGTTAGAGTGAAGGTTCAGAAAATAATATACTAAAATAACTGTGTAGTTAGGTACCTAAAAGGAAAATAAGTCTTGTTCCTTTAGGTAGGATAGGATTTATCAGTATAATTATGATACCTAATGAATGTATAGAAGCCAAGGACCATAATAAATTATTATTTCCCACTGTTTTTAGTTGATTAAAAAAAATGTGCTAAGGTTTATTTTCTTATCTAATTAAGTTCAGCTTATCTCTAGCTTTTTCTTTATACTAAGTTAATACTATTTCTCTAATTTGAGATTTTTCAGAATAGCTTAATCTAATTTTTCCGACCTATTTACTAATGTCTAGAGTTGGGTAGATGGGGTTAACTTTATGTCCTTAATGTGCCAAGGACCAAGGGTTTTGCCCTGCATGTCTGTAAGCTCGTATACAACAGGGGAGTTTTTACGAATTATTCTGCATTTTATATATTTAGGGGCTAACTTTTTAGAAAAATGTTTTTCTTTGTCACTTAGATGGTATGTACGTCTCCATACAATGTCGCCTATATTGAATTCAGCAGGCTTTCTACGTAGGTTATAGTTGTGACAGTTACGTGAGTGAGCTTGAATAAGTAGAGCTTGAACTCTATCGAATATCGATGATAGGACTCCTAAGTTTTCAGCATAATGATCCCTAGGTTGGAATATTAAGCTTTCAACATCAGGGTTAATGTAGTAGGATCCATCTGGAATTAGTTCTCTACCATAAACTAAAAATGCAGGTGTATAACTAGTTACCTCACTTACTGAGCTGTTCAGAGCGAATTGGATTTTTGGTATAAGTAGGTCCCATGAGCGTTGATCGCTTTCTAGGAAAGTTGAAACAGCAGTTATTATAGTTTTATTGTATCGCTCGACGGTGTTAATTTGAGGAGCGCATTTAGGAGTATAGTGGACATTAGGTATTTTATACTTGTCAAAAAGTGATTTTAGATGGTTAGAAATGAATTGGCTTCCATGATCTAGCACTATACACTGAGGGATTCCATGAATCAGGAATACATTTTCCTCCAGGATACGACCAATAATGTTAGAGTTAGCTCTTTTTATAGGGAATAATAGGCAATATTTGGAGAAACAACAGGTTACTACTAGTAGGTGTTCATTTTGCCGTCTAGAGACAGGAAGAGGGCCTACTAAGTCAATGCTTAGCATCTGAAAGGGGCGAGAACATTTTTTAGGTTGACCCATTTCACCTAGAGGTGCATGGTTAGCATGTTTATGGGCAATGCAGACATCACAAGACGATACTAATTTTACTACATCTTTGTGCATGCCAGGCCAGTAGTTTTTCAGTGTTAACCTTTTGTACGTTTTGAAAATGCCTAGGTGGGTTCAGAGTGGTTTTTTAGGATTACAGCCTGTCTATGTTCTTGTGGAATTACTTCTTTCCATTCAAATTCAGATAGTAGGGTAAGATTACTTTTCATGTATTTGTAGAGTTTGTTATTTTTAACTATGAAGTTGGGAAATGAGGTTGGACTTTTCTGACAGCCATTAAAAATATTTAGGTACCATTGATCATTAGTAAAGATAGGGTCTGAGATGGCTGCTACAGAGCAGGCGCGCGAGAGTGCGTCGGGAATAATGTTATCAACTCCACGACGATGCTTTATGTCAAAGTTGAAACATGATAGTCTGACACCCCAGCGAGCAAGTCTTCCAGTAGGGTTATTTAATTTTAGAAACCACTTGAGAGCAGAATGGTCAGTATACACATTAAACTTTTGGCCATTTTCTAAGTAATATCTCCAATGTTCTAGGGCTAAAAGTACTGCTAGTGCCTCTCTTTCAGTTATACTGAAGTTTCTTTCAGAAGGGGACAAGGATTTACTCATGTATGCAACAGGGTGTTCTATACCATCTGTTGTTTGTGAGAGTAGAGCGCCAATGCCATAGTCGCTAGCATCAGTATGTACATCAAAAGGGAGAGAATAATCAGGACAGGTTAAGACCGGAGCGGATATAAGAGTTTCTTTCAGTTTGTGAAAGGATTCATCACATTCTTTAGTCCAAACAAAGGGTGGAGCTTTTTTACCAGAACTAGTCAACCTATTCAGAGGACCAGCTAGGGTACTGAATTTAGGTACAAACCTTCTGTACCAGGAGGCAGTTGCCACAAATCTCCTGACTTCCTTAGCATTAGTAGGGACAGGGAAATTTAAAATTGCTTCTACCTTTCCAGGGTCAGGATGTAAACCTTTAGAGTTCACCACATATCCTAAGTATTTTAGTTCTGAGCGGAAAAATTTTGACTTTTCATAGTTGATAGTTAAGTTTGCATTTTTCAGTTTATTTAATACTTTCAATAGTAGTGATATATGCGAGTCAAAATCAGGTGAGCATATTACAATGTCGTCCATGAATGCAAAGACTCTGCATTCAAATTCAGGGCCATAGAATAAGGAATCTACCAATCTCTGTTGGGTTGCAGGTGCATTAGTTAAGCCGAATGGTGTAGTTTTAAATCTAAAGGTTCCACGAGTAGGTATATAGAATGCAGTCTTATCTCTGTCGTTTTCTTTAATAGGGATCTGCCAGAAAGATTTGTAGAGGTCAATACTAGACAAATATTTACTATTTCCTAGGTTATCTAAGATTTCCGAAATGTATGGTAAGTGATAGGCATCTTTTTTTGTTACAGAGTTCAGTTTACGGCTATCTAAACAGAATCGTAGTTTTCCATCTTTCTTAGGGGTCAAGAGGACTGGAGAGGACCAGGGACTCTCACATGGCTCGACTACATCAAGTTTTAGCATTTCGTCTAGTTCTTCGCCGAGGACGCGTTGTTTTTCAGGGGATGTTCTATAGTAGCGCTGACGTATAGGGGGAGAATTGCCAGTGTCTATATAGTGAGTCATAAGGTGTGTACGGCCCAAACCACGCTTTTGAGATGATATCTCTAAGAATTGCGATATGATATTGTCAGCGGTCACACGCTGAGGTTCTGAGAGGTCATCATAGCCTTTTATGAATTTCTCAGGATCAGTGTTGCGGTGATTAATTTTATTAGTGCTGATCATAAATATTGAGTTAATATTCTTAGGAAATATTTCAAACTTTTTCCAGAAGTCAATACCCAGTAGCAATGGGATTTCCACAGAAGGAATAACATGTGCATTGATTATATGAAATCTATTTTCAAATGTGATAGGTAAGGATAGGTAACCAATGGAACTTAAGATTTGACCCCCAGCGGCAACAAAAGATTTAGAATCAATTTTTTGCAAGGTCAGATCTAATTCTTTCATTAAGGTTAGGTGATAATCACCCCCTACTATAGTGACTGCAGAGCCAGAGTCCAGTAGACCACAAGTTAGTGACTCATTTATTTTTATGTTAGCATAGGGGCGAATGTCATTACTAGGTTTGTCATTCTGGATTGTTGTGACTGAGTAGCAACAGAAAAATTTTGTAATTGTAGATAGCCAGCTATCCCACTCAGACTTGTAAAATTTTTGTTTTTTATTATTATTATTTACATCACAACAACCCAGTTTATTTAGTTTTTTGATGTAGTGGGGTTACATTTTGTGCAGTCGGGGAACTTTACATCTTTTTCTCCGCACTTGAAACATACAGGGAAACGCTCAGCTTTACAATTACGAAGAGAGTGTGTGTTAACACGGCATCTGGGGCAGAAGGTGTTATGACTTACGGCCCTAGGGTAGACTACTGGAGAGGGATCAATCTTAGCAACAGGTAAATTACCAGAAGTGGGGGTAGAATGGGTGTGTGGGGTTTGATGAGGGACGTAGGGTTTCTTATGATAAATTGTTTATTAAGGTACCTGTTTTCATAGTTAGCATTAGAATACTGCTTATTATTAGTATAGTAATTTGAGTACTGATTAGGTTTGTTGTATGAATTTTTTGAATAACTTTGTCTAGTGTAAGCAAATTCAGGTGCTAATGTACTAGGACCTGGCTTAGGGGGCTCATGGTATGTATTAGATCTGGATTTATACTTTTCATAATTTTTGCAAATAACTCTCAGTTCATCTAAGTCTTTCGCATTGGAGACAGCAAGCACTTCAGCATAACAAGGTTTAATATTATGGGATACAATATCAAATATTTCCTGATCGGTTGGAATTTTGTTTAATCTTGTAAACATCCCATTCATAATAGAAAGATATACCACAATATTCTCCGATTCTCCCTGCGTGCGCTCTCTAATCTCAGTCATTAATTTGTAGTCATAGTCGTCAGTACCAAAATCATTTTTAATCTTGACTAAGAGCTCTTCCCATGTGGATATTGAAGGTCTAATGCATCTGAACCAGTGCAAAGCATTGCCAGTAAAGATTTCGTAGGAAGCATTTAGTAAATTTTCTTTGGTAACATTTTTTGAAATCCTATACTCCTCAATACGTTGTAGGAATGAACGGACGCAAGAACTTCCATCAAATTTGGGCCTATGCAGGTTAGTAGTATGTTTACACTGAATGTTTATATTTGTAGGTAAATTACTATTACAAGAATCTGAGGATTCAAGGCAGTCTGTTGTAGATGGAATGCTAGTTTGCATAGAGGTAGTTTGTGTACTGTTTGACATCTCATTCAATTTCGTGTTAATTTTTTCTAACCTGCTCCTGTAAGTTTTTAGAATCTCTTTATTTTCAATGAGAAGGGGTGAAATTCTATTTAACCTGTGCCAGAGGTGATTTCTATAGGAGGTGCATCTGCTAATGTCGTTCTGTGTTTTAATAGTGGGTAAGAAACTTTCAATCTCTCCTAGAGTATGTAACACACCATTCAGATTCACACTTTCATCCAAGCCAGATTCAGAAATATCTTCGGGAAGCGATTGTTTGGCAAGCAAGTTTATTTGGCTACGAAGTTCCAAACAAGTCCCGGTTTTACCCCCACGGATTAGCACTTCATATTCCAGTTCAGGCTTACGTAAATGAACATACTTAATAAGAGAGTAAGTTCCCATTTTCACAATGTCCAGATAGTAACACAGAAAATATGTACCTAGCTACATTAAGACTATACAGAAAAATACACACATGTGGTAAAGGTACTGCCACGATGTGAGGAGTAATGCCAGAGTGACAGAAAGTAAGACAAGTTGGGCGCCACTGCGGCGGGGGTCGCCGACAGAAGGTCAGAGTCCAGAGAAATTCTAGCGGGGAGACAAAATTAAAGATTCAAGATTATATATATAGGTTTAATTTACTGCATTTTACAAACAATATATAGATAGATTGGGTTCGACCTACTTTCTGTCACACTGAGAAGAGAATTTTTGGAAGGGAGAGAGGTACCGGCCTTAAATTGTCCTTATTTATGCGCAGAATTCACAGATCACTCAGCGTCACAGCTTCTTCTTAATCGCAGGGCAATCACAGCGTAGAGCGGCGGATGGAGGATAGCGTCGAGGCTTCCGTGGTAAATGTACACAACAGCGTAGGGTGGAGAACGGAGGGCAGCTCCTCTGTCTGGCTTAGCGATGCGGTGTAGCGGAAAGCAGGCAGGCGGTGAAGTGGGTGATACAAACCCCTGGTAGAACGAGGAACCTGGCCGTGTAGATAAAAACGCCATTAATGTTAGCTATAAATAGCTTGAGCATGAATTGAGCTGCGATGTAGGCCACATCCTCCATGTTTCCTTAGAGGCCATCTCCATGAGGCAGGTGCATGAGGTTAGATAGATGAAGTTAGGAAGCATGGTTATAGCAGGACATGTGGGAACCACATCGCAGCAGTTTACAATGATAGATGATAATATTTAGGTGCGCAATAGTCTATTTTTTTAAGGGAAATGTTGTACAATATAAGAAAACAGCATGTGACATGGGTGACCACGCCCATAGGTATTTTACTCTAAGTTTTTAGCTATTAAGTTTTAATTTTTGAAAACAATTATGTGCAAGAGCTATTAAAATGGAAATTAATCAGTTTTTGAAATAGGAACTTACCCTTTTAGAGGGGTTTTCACATAAATTTTTGGTAAAACGCCTGCTCGCAGAGCGAGCTCAAGAGAAAAGGAATTTGACAGTTCTTTTTTTTTTATATATATACGAAGGCTAGTGTGGTCCGTTTTGTAGCTGACACGCACAGCGGAATTCGGCGCACTACAAAAAGGATGTGCAGCAATTCACGATGTGACAATGATGAGGAATACGAGATAGACTTTTCTTGCCACATCCAGTCCAGTAGGTCCGTTGCCCAATAGTTGAGTGACATTGACGCGGCTGGCTCGTTCCGACGCGCGGTCCCAACAACCCCTATCTGTGACGTACGGCCCGGCCAAATTGAACTGGATTCCTGTTTTATTTCACTATATTTATGCCGTATGGAACTGACTAATTTGTTGGGCTTTTGAAATGAAAAAAAAAACCTGGTCAAGTGTGAGTCGATTTCACGTTCAGCGGGTTCCGTACCATTCCGTTTTCCGAAAGAACGTTAGGACTTTGAATTTTCGTTAAACTGTAAGTGTTTTTTTTTTAAATTCAAGACTAGTACCTTCTTTCGAGAAAAATATGAGGGGAATTATCGATTTTCGTACATTTTCGATAATATATTTTAAACTACCTATGCATTTTAAAATTATAAAAATAAATGTTTATGTATTTTTTGTAAGGAGCCCTTTTATTCGGTAATTTTTATGCATTTCGTTTTTTTTTTAAACTTTCTTATTACGCCCCATAATTTTAATTCGTTCTTTTACGCTAAGCTTTCGTGATTCGGTCATCAAACTCTGATATGTACCAAATTTAAACTTCTTCGTCCAGTAAATTGGGAGAAAATCAGGTATAACAGACAAATGAGTGACCTTGTAAGGGTTATTTTTTCTTTTGATGTATGGAACCCTAAAAACACAAAACAGGGCTCTATTCATGAAATACACAAGCTACCCACAGTGTAATCATAAACACAGGTATTTGAACTTTCAATATTAAGATGATGAAATGGGTGATCTTTGTTTAAAAAAATAATCTTAGTAAAGCATGCTTTTAAATCTAATATATAAAATTTTCGTGTCACAGTTTTAGTTCCCTTACTCCTCCGAAACGGCTTGACCGATTCTCATGAAATTTTTTGAGCATATTGAGTAGGTCTGAGAATCGGCCAACATCAATTATTTTTTTTAGGGTAGGGTAGGGTAGTGTAGGGTAGGGTAGTGTAGGGTAGGGTAGGGTAGTGTAGTGTAGGGTAGTGTAGTGTAGGGTAGGGTAGTGTAGGGTAGGGTAGGGTAGTGTAGTGTAGTGTATGTAGGGTAGGGTAGTGTAGGTTAGGGTAGTGTAGGGTAGGGTAGGGTAGTGTAGGGTAGGGTAGTGTAGTGTAGGGTAGGGTATTGTAGTGTAGTGTAGGGTAGGGTAGGGTAGGGCAGTGTAATGTAATGTAAGGCGGTACGTAGTTCGCCGGGACAGCTAGTATACTATAAATTTTTTTCAAATCTCATTTTAAAATCTTTACTGAATTTTTTACAATACCAAATATTTAACTTTTTGACATTGTTATTTGTATTATTTAGTGATTTTGATAAATATAAAATTGGAATAATAAAGAATTTACTACGACAATACCAAAATCCTTACTAATGTTAAAACGTGTTGGTTTGTTTGTTACCTCTTCACGCTTAAACACCTCAACCAACCTTGACGAAATTTGGCATTGAGTTAGCCTGTGTCAGGGGGAGGGACATAAGCTACTATATATCCCGTGAAAATACCAAAGTCCGATACAGTTCCTGAGGGAACAGAAAAAATACACTTTTTGGTTGATTTCTTTAACATGATTTTTTGACCAGAGATGGTTAAGGGGGTGGGAATGATGATAGACTACTAATTAGCATAGTCCGAGATAGTTCCTGAAAAACCGGGAAAAAAAATCATTTCCAGGTACGCGCACTTCGACGTTGGGGGTGGGAAGTGACATAGACTACTTCAGAATAGCCCTATTGTATAGTTCCCAAAGGATCCGCAGAAAACTCCTGTCTTGCTCGCTTACGGCTCGCGTACCACTCACCCTTAATGGAAATTATTAAAACGATGCCCACGTGAATGAAGCGAAATTGAATCTACTTATAAAACAAAGAAAAATATTGTTATTCAATTTAAATGTGTATGCAAATCAAAAATTTTATTTTCTTCAAACCTGGGCGCACCGTTTGTTATAAAGTCGAAATTATTTCCACCTCTTACTTGCTAAGGGCCCTCGACCACGCTCCGTTGTTCAGAGCGGCCCTTGAATTGGGGTTCCGCGGTCAACAATAGCAAAACGGAAACGTCAAGAACACTTGGGACTTTTATATGGAGTCAATTAATTGCTTTTATTGTTTTGACAATTGTCTGGTTGAGGTTTTGTGACCAAAAAAAAATATTATTTTACCGCTATGTCGCTATTGACATTTATTCTGTCAGTATTTCAAAAACCCATTGAATTACTTCTTCAAGAAAGCTAACTTACCAATTTTATTTATACTTATTTTTTTTATTATTTTTTTTTATTTTAATATTTCACACATACGGAACCTTTTTACCGCTCAGCCGCTACTCAAGCCCAAGTAAATTGCAAAGCGGATATTTTCCGCCATCTAAAAACTTGTTTCTTTCATAAATATTGAAAAGAGAGCTTTGAAATAATATTAAGCCCCCATTAAATGTTTTTTTTAACTTGACATGATTTAGGTAGGTACCAGCCTATGTATTTTTAACTCGACATGATTTAGGTAGGTACCAGCCTATGTATTTTTATCTCGACATGATTTAGGTAGGTACCAGCCTATGTATTTTTAACTCGACATGATTTAGGTAGGTACCAGCCTATGTATTTTTAACTCGACATGATTTAGGTAGGTACCAGCCTATGTATTTTTATCTCGACATGATTTAGGTAGGTACCAGCCTATGTATTTTTAACTCGACATGATTTAGGTAGGTACCAGCCTATGTATTTTTAACTTGACACGATTAGGTATGTACCAGCCTATGTATTTTTACTTGACATGATTTAGGTAGGTACCAGCCTATGTATTTTTAACTCGACATGATTTAGGTAGGTACCAGCCTATGTATTTTAACTCGACATGATTTAGGTAGGTACCAGCCTATGTATTTTTATCTCGACATGATTTAGGTAGGTACCAGCCTATGTATTTTTAACTCGACATGATTTAGGTAGGTACCAGCCTATGTATTTTTAACTTGACACGATTTAGGTATGTACCAGCCTATGTATTTTTTACTTGACATGATTTAGGTAGGTACCAGCCTATGTATTCTTAACTCGACATGATTTAGGTAGGTACCAGACTATGTATTTTTAACTCGACATGATTTCGATACGTACCAGCCTATGTATTTTTAACTCGACACAATTTAGGTGGTACCAGCCTATGTATTTTTAACTCGACATGATTTAGGTAGTACCTATGCATTTTTAACTCGACATGATTTAGGTAGGTACCAGGCTATATATTTTTAACTCGACATGATTTAGGTGGGTACCAACCTATGCATTTTTAACTCGACATAATTTAGGTGGGTACCAACCTATGCATTTTTAACTCGACATGATTTAGGTAGGTACCAGACTATATATTTTTAACTCGACATGATTTAGGTGGGTACCAACCTATGCATTTTTATCGACATAATTTAGGTGGGTACCAAATGATTTAGGTAGGTACCAGGCTATATATTTTTAACTCGACATGATTTAGGTGGGTACCAACCTATGCATTTTTAACTCGACATAATTTAGGTGGGTACCAACCTATGCATTTTTAACTCGACATGATTTAGGTAGGTACCAGGCTATATATTTTTAACTCGACATGATTTAGGTAGATACCAACCTATGCATTTTTAACTTGACATTATTTAGGTAGGTACCAGCCTATGTATTTTTTACCCGACTGCCCAAAAAGGAGACTAATATTTTTCAGGTGTATGTATGTGATGATTATGATTGTTTAGTTGGCTGAGCCTGTAGCATAAACAGCTTGATAAATTTTTGACTGCAAGGTGTCGTTATGATAGTCTTGGTCCTGTGAGTGACATAGAATACATTTTTACCTGACCGTAAAAAAAATGTCAGTCGGGTTTTCAATTAAATTGCTACGGTTATTTTCAGATTGATCGGTCTTGGTCCCGTGAGTGACATAGAATACATTTTTACCTGACTGTAAAAATAATGTCAGTCGGGTTTTCAATTTTCAATTAAATTGCTACGGTTATTTTCAGATTGATCGGTCTTGGTCCCGTGAGTGACATAGAATACATTTTTACCTGAATGTAAAAAAAATGTCAGTCGGGTTTTCAATTTTCAATTAAATTGCTACGGTTATTTTCAGATTGATCGTTCCCAACATAAAGCTCGTCAGAGTCGTTTAAAACGTGTCCTTTAACTATTGGACGTTAGAAAAGGATTTAGGATGTCCGGAGTAAAACAGTTTTTGAGTTAAGACTCCGGGACCCTTCTCTATGGATGGTCCCACACACACTTGACCGAATTTTTGACATCTGTGGTTGTATTACGATATTCGCGATGCACACGTCCGTAGGTATTAATCTAAATGCCCTACACGTGACCACGAGTGATGTTAAGTGCAACACCAGGCAACGGTTAATTATGCCACACAATAAAAAGAAGAAGACGATATTATATACAAGTGTGATGAAATGGCAAGAAAAAAACAACTCTTCATACAAAGCGATTAGCTGGTAGACCAATTTTGTGCATTTTTGTATGGAGCATCGAATTTTTTTTTGTTAATTGACTATGGGTACTTTGGGGAAAGTTGTTCAGTATGATGAGTTAAAGCCCTAGTTAACGGGTCCTACACCATTTTTTTTTTACACCTAGTATATTTACAGGTTTTTGGAGTAGTTGTTTAATTTTATTTCGTTCACCTACAAGCAAATTTTCTAAAAAAATCTGGCACCGAATATTTTCTTAAATACGAAATCCAATCTGCCTCGTATAAAGGGTGTTTTCAAACAACCAATTAAATGATCCCATTCTATATCTGTCAATTCCGGATACGGAATCCGAGCCGGAATCCCTGGCTTATTAAATTTCTTTATTGACGCGAGTGAGGAGGCTCGGATATTTGCTTAGTTTTTTTTTGTAAAAAAAAATTAGGTATGTATTGTGTTAGTCTATTGATTGGTACCTATACAGGCTGTAACGAAATTGGTGTAGGGCCCGTTAGGTGAAGCTTCCACTCAACATAGAGAAAAACATTCTCCAAAAGACCCATTCAACATGCAAAAATAAATTACGCTTCATACAAATTGATCAGCTGATGTACGAATTACGTATGGTGAGCCCAGTTTTTGACACGAAACGTCTTTAAAATCACATACCAAACAAGTCAAAAAATTGGACTGTAAAGAAAACGCAACGAAAGAAATCTGTGTGCGTTTGGCGACAAGTATAGCCTTAGGGCTCCATGGCCATTCCGCCTAATATTTTGGAACAACGGAACTTTTAGCCGCTTGCCGGTAAAGTGAATTGGTAGAATACGTCAGTGACGTTACGAAATGAGGTGAGTGCGGGAGCCTTAAGGCTCCATGGCCATTCCGCCTAATTTTTTGGAACAACGGAACTTTTAACCGCTTGCCGGTAAAGTGAATTGGTAGAATACGTCAGTGACGTTACGAAATGAGGTGAGTGCGGGTATTACTAAAGTTTGCTACAGCGCTAAAACATTATGTCGTTTAATCAAACTAATAAAACATGCAGCGATAAATCAAAGTATAGTTTTCTCGCGACCAAAACGGCCAATTTTATGGCGCTTCGCGTTTCGTTTTACATATAACATACATAATGGGGTATACCATAATGCGCAATCCGATAATGCACAACCTGTAATTGTACACCCTGATACCTCGGGTCATTAACTTGAACTGAAATAAAAGTTTGTACCTAAAAAGAACTTCGTTCCTGACGGGGGTCCCCCGATCGCACTACTTTTTTTTTACTATGGGTTCCTTGTGAGTAGTTGTATAATATAATTAATTAGTAATAATGTCTATTGTATCTTTTTGAATAAAATACCTAAAAATCTACTTATGAAACTTGTTTTTAATATATCTATTTTGATATGTCCTAACCACGCTAAAACAAAGGCCACCTAAATTTATCCCAGCACTACCAACCTAATTCATTTCACTTATTGCGTACCAACATAATGACTTTAAAACTATTCAAAAGCACACTCCCCGAACACTTATTCGCGTACATTTTGCGAATTCATTAATGTACATATACCCTTAGGTCCCACAGGGAGAATCGTGGAATTTCTGGAATTGCTAAAATTAAGCCAGTGTGCTCAGAGCTACGTGTCACGAACATTACGTGTAAGGTGGGTCGTTAAAATTGTAATTTAATTTTGGAACAAACTTAACTAAGATGGAACTTTGAACCTTCAATAATTTCCGAAAAACCTAAAAAGGTACAAACATTTCGTATTCTTAACAAACCCTTTTATTAATACCATTAACGTGAGGTTGCATAAAAAAATTAAGTGATCTTTGGGAGTTTGCCATATTGCATTTAGAATGACGTCACTTAGCTAACCATGCATTGTGCTTATAACTTAACGTGTATACAAAATTTCAGCTCAATCGGAAATCGGAAAGTGGTTCTAATTTAGCTTCCAAGATTTGTCCCAAACTAACTGACTAACCACGGCAATTTAATATATGTAGAGCTTTTAAAAACACGAAACAAAGTACGGCATCTATACTTAAATACTCACCCCCTTTTTCTTGTTTTCGAATCGATGGTTTGTGTGGTAACATAATTATTTTTTGCACAATATTGCTTCATTTTTATTTTTTTATATAACTTTTTCGGTCTACCCACGGGTCGTGGCAGAAAATCAGTGGCAAAGCTATTCACTGAGCTATGGCCCATTTGCACTGCATCACACTCGTGTAAACTTATTTATATAAATTATTTTGTTGTTATTTGTTAAATTTTCTTTTTTATTTAATGTTCTCTCTATGTTTTTTTTTTGCTCTTTTAATTTGTTAAGTTTTTTTTAATATGTATGTATAATGTACTAGTATCTATGTGTGTATTTGCAGTAACAAATAAACGTGTTATCTTTTTTAATTTATTTATAGCTTTAAAAAACAAACATAAAGATGTAAACACAGTACAATTGAAACCCTATCTATTAAATATTATGTAGGTAGGTGACACCAAACACATAATTATATAGTGTAGGTACTTAAGTAAAAAAAACTGCCATAAGGACGTTCACTACACAAGAACAATGATGACGTCGATGTGTGTGTGAAAATTATTTTTATTTTACGCATGTGCCATCATCGGTCGCCCCAAGAAGTCTTCGATTGTGCAGGTGTCCGGGCACTCGCGGCAAGTCGATGAGTGTATAATAGTTTGTGGACTGACCCCATATAGACACACTTCTAGGTGACAGAACCCCATCGACACGTATTCTTCCTAAATCGGCCAACTTGAGTCCGCAGTCTATTCAGAGATTTCCAAACAGACCACGGCAAGTCACTACCTGGAGGGAGGGCCTCCCGTTGTGAGATAAACCTTTCTGTGACAGAGAAAGTATTTTTCCATAAACAGTAGTTAGCCGTTAGCGGGTCATTTTGTAGCTTAGCTAGGAATTTCCTTACAGTTATCGATAAATAAAATACCTATTATTGAGGAAAATCAGACTGCCCTTCCGGCAGTCTAGGGTAGGTAAGTGGGGACGCTATATCATAAACCTGGAAGTCTAGCGTATCAGGTAGATATACGAGAGGGGGATGCCCTCCCGCAGAACATACAGTATGCGAAGTCATTTCGGTAAAGGTGTAGCAATAACACCTAACTTCGCTCTTTTAGTACCCTACATGTACTAGGGAGTACCTGGTGGGTACCCTTATTATTACGTAAGCTAAACGTAAGCTGTCATTCCATAGTATTAGGTGTCAGAACAATAATTAAAGTCATCTGTGTCAGAACTCAGAAGATTTTAATAGTCAGAACATAGCTTGATATATAAAATGGGATTGCATTTTAATATTTATTGATTAATATCAAAATGTTTAAATGTGTTTTCTTTTCTTTTCAGCGCCAAAAGAGGAAATCAAAGAAGTGGAAAGCCCAAATAGAAATCCTAAATCTACGAGATACACTACAGTATCACGGTAAGCTCTTAGGTTTTTATCATGCGTCATCATCATCATCATCATCGTATCAGCCGAAAAACGTCCACTGCTGGACAAAGGCCTCCCCCAAGGATTTCCACGACAACCGGTCCTGCGCTGCCCCGGGCAGCCTGCCCGCATCCATCGGCTTCCCGCGATCTTCACGACGATATAATGCGTACTCATATTAAAATTATTTTAAGCCTCATCAGCCTAAATTAATGAAATTGACTTAAAATAAGGAGATACTGTCAGTGTAAGGTTTAGTTTTTTAGGTTTTTATCATGCGTAGTCATGTCAACAAAATTTGTAGCGTCGTCAACCTTATTTATGGAATTGACTTAAAATAAAGAGAATACTTCATTATCACGGTAAGGTTTAGCTCTGAGTTTTTTATTATGCATACTCATGTTAAAAACATTTTTAGCTTCGTCAACCTAAATTAATGGCATTGACTTAAAATAAAGAGACTAGGTAATTCAGTATTACGGTAAGTTTTAGCTCTTGGGTTTTTAGCGTAACCAAGTTAAAAAAATTTTTAGCCTCGTCGACCTAAATTAATAGAATTGACTTAAAATGAAGAGAATACTTCATTATTACGGTAAGGTTTAGCTCTGAGGTTTTTACTATGCATACTCATGTTAAAAACATTTTTAGCCTCGTCAACCTAAATTAATGGAATTGACTTAAAATAAAGAGACTAGGTACTTCAGTATTGCGGTAAGGTTTAGCTCTTGGGTTTTTAGCGTAATCATGTTTAAAACATTTTTAGCCTCGTCAACCTAAATTAATGAAATCGACTTAAAATAAGGAGGTACTTACATATCAAACAATTAACTAAGGTGAAGGAAAAAATATTTGGACAAATAAAATTTTACGTATGTATGTCTTTTTACCAGACTTTCCACGGCTCATGTAATGTTTTTCGTGAGTATATATGTACGCTTGTTACTCGTAAATTACCAAGTTAGGTACATTACCAGCAATGTACAAGGAAAATGTATAATAATAATAAATATTCTGGGACAAATCACACATGGTCATCTGGCCCCAAAGTAGGATTCCCTGTGTTATGGGAACCAGAGACTGATATACATACTCGTACTTATATACGTTTAAATACATACATATATAGATATTTAACACCCAGACACAGAGCAAACAAATCTGCTCATCACACAAATGTTTGCCCTGGGTGGGGATCGAACCCACAACTCTCGGATCAGTAGTCAAGAGCACTAACCACTGAGCCACCGAATCAGTCAGTATGTAGCTGTTTCTTCGGCTGAGTCTGTAGCCTAAACGGCTTGATGGATTTTTGGAGTGCCAAGTGTCGTTAAATTCGATTTAATCCCCTGAGTTACATAGTATACATTTTTACCCGACTTCCTAAAACGGAGGGCAATGTTTTTGAGCATTCGGGTAAGTTGCAGCTTAACGTCTCTTTGGAAATTATATTTCCCATACAATCTTTAACACCCCATTCCATCCCCTTAGATGTCGCTTTTGGAAAAATACTTATTGTACCCGTGGCATAACTGCTTGTTACAACTGACGTAAATTCGATGAACGCCTCTCTCCTCATCTCGACAGGCATTTCTTAAAAAAAAAAGTATTACCAAAAACGTGTACTTTTTCACCGACTTCAAAAAAGGAGGAGGTTTCTCAATTCGACCGTATACAGGCCGTAACAAAATTGGTGTAGGTCCCGTTAACCGGGGCTTCTACTTATCATAATGAACAACTTTTGTTCTACAACTTTGCTGAAAACGTAAATTTTTTTTTACTCTTCATACAAATCGATCAGCTGATCGACCGATTTTGTGCATTTTAGTATGGAGGGTCCAAATTTATTTTTTAGAATTGACTATAGGTTCCTTGGAGAAAGTTGTTCAGTATGATGAGTAAAACCCCCAGTTAACAGGACCTACACCAATTTTGTTACAGTCTGTATATAAGGTGTAACAAAATTAGCTGAAACTATTTTTACTGGTGCTTCTACCCATGAAACTGATCAACTTTCCCCATGTAACCCATAGTCAGAAGCACTAGTTAAAATAGTTTCAGCTAATTTTGTTAGACCTTATATATACAGGTCTTAACAAAGGTATGCACTTATTATTAACTGGGGCTTGTACTCATGAAACTGAACAACTTTCCCCAAGAAACCCATGGTCAATTCGCAAAAATTTTTTTGGATTTCCCATGCAAATCGATCAGCTGGCGGGCAAACTTTGTATGGAAGTCCAAAAATTTGTTTGCGAATTTTCCATGAGTTTCTTTGGGAAAGTTGTTCAGTTTCATGAGTACAAGTTACAGATAGAAAACTTAGAAATAAGTGCATACCTTTGTTAAGACTCTATATATATTTATGTGTGTTCGCGGATAACTTCGTCGTTTATGAACCGATTTTGATGATTCTTTTTTTATTGGAAAGGAGATATCCCAAGGGCGGTATCATGATAAGGAAACCAGTATCTGATGATGGCATCCCAGAGAAATCGAGGGGAACCTTAGTTTCCTGTTTGAAGTCGGTTTTTTTTGTTCAAAATTATAAGGGCTTCGCACGACTTACTATTATCATCATCATGTTAGCCAAAAGACGTCCATTGCTGGACAAAGGCCTTCCCCGAGGACTTCCATAACGACCGGTCCCGTGCAGCCCGCATCTAGCGGCTTCCTAAAGCCTTTACCAGGTAAGCAGATAGCAAAGTAATGTATATATGTTTATGTAATGTTTTAGACCCTCAGTCATGAGGATACGACTAAGAAGAAAGAAGAATGTTTTAGACCAATTTGGCGGCAGTACAAATACATTTTTGGTCATGGACGCCGAGGACGTCATAGACCTCTAAAAATCATCGAATTCACGAAAAAACTAACGATACCCACCGATTTTTACCTACCCCAATTTTTTGTCTTCCGATGGGCCAACCGTTCGATAAAATAACTAAAAACATATTATCATGTGCTACAACTACGACTTCTATGATACAAAATGTTCCAAATTTCAAGTTTCTATCTTCTGTGGTATTGACTGTCCGAGGTCTTTCATTCAAGAATTCTTTTACATTTAAATGAATTAAGAAACTTCGTTTCGAGATCAGCTTTGTCATTTTTCGTTGTTAGTCGTTTGAAAAATTAGACTGTCTCCAGTAGCTTCCGTTTCCAATATTAATTAGACATTTAATTAAAGGGCTTTTAAAATGTAGTGCGCTGAAATTAAACCATCAAGATATCGGAGAGTTATGCATGTTGCTATATTTTTTTTATTCACAAACGGTAAGCCCTTGGCATCATCTCACCTGAGCGTAAGGACTATGATGCCATACATGGAAGCGGGCTTACCAAGATTCCCAACAAAATGAGGCACTGGCTATCTTATCTTTAAACTGAAACAAATCTATGCTTGTTAACATCGGTGTTAGGTGGCAAGACTTAGATAGGATTGTGGCAGTTAGCCAGGCGAGCTTAGATCAACAATCTATCACCCAAATCGAGTCTTGCAAAGTTAGAAGGCACCGGGAACCGAACCCGCAACCTCTTGATGTGAAGCTACTGGACTTTAACTATTGCGCCACGGAGGTTGAAACTATTGAAAGTCTTCTTTTACATGGTCTTTGGTAATATGAACCACAAGTAAATTATGTAATACATATTCAGTACGGGGGCGACCACAAAGTTGGTCCTACGGACCCGCGTCAGCGCTGTGTCATGTACGAAATTAGTTTTAAGGACATTTCCGGTTCCATTCCAAGGCTGTTGCGGTCAAAGAAAACCGTGGAAATGGCTCGAGTTTTTAATCGGTTTTCGTGGAAAAAGGAAATTAGTTTTCTCATGATTTCAGTCAAGAATATGGTTTGTTATGGAAATCCTTGGGTGGCCTTTCTTAAGCTGTGGACGTCCTTTAGCTGATATGTAGCCTTTATTCATTCGCACTTAGCCTGTGAGATTCATAACCCTTCATGTCCGCTTTGCTGTAATCGGGTAAAAACATTCCTCCTGTCGTTCATCCGTTGTCTCACTCGCACACACGAACAGAAGTGTACGAAACATAAATTACTTTTTGCGAAATGTCACAACTTGACGCATACGGAACCGTGTTGGCGAAATATGATTTTCTGGACGTGTTGAATAAGTTTTTGACAGTCACATGAATATTTCATTTACTATAGTCGTAGTTCAAAGGAAATTATGTTAAATATGTAACATGTATCTACGTTACTTCGATCGAATACACAAATTCGCATACTTTTTCGTAAAATCCTCTTCAAAATCAAATATTTATAATTAAAATTAAAACATTTCTTAGACCTAACAAATAGATATTTAACCACCTCCGTGGCGTTATGGTAATTCCTTCAGCTTTACATCAGTAGGTCACGAGTTCGATTCCCGGCGGAGTTTAACTTTGTAAGACTTGGTTTGGTTGGTGGAAGGACATTTTCTAAGCCCGCCTGGCTAGCTACTAACATCTTATCTAAGTTTTGTTGTCAAACATCAATGTTAACAGCCTTGATGTGTTCCGGCTGGAAGATAAGATAGCCAGTTCCCCATTGTGTAGGGTAATCTTGGTAAGATCGCTTCCATCTTCGGCATCATCGTCACTTACCATCAGGTGAGATGATGCCATGGGTTTACGAATATTGGATAAAAAATATATAAATTCAGGAAACTTGTCAGGATGCCTGATTATTGCATTCCACCTCTTGTCGATTGTTGTGATTGACCCCGTGCTCCAATGTTCAGCGCTCCCGGCTGCTTGCTCTGTCGAAATTCGCGGGTTCGATTCCCTCCCAAGGCAAACATTTGCGTTACAAACATGTTTGTTTGCTCTATGTAAAAAAAGTAAGTTATATTTTTACAGTCACCAAAAACACTGTATCCGAGTCACTGATTAAATCATCTGTTACAGACGCACAAGGCCATTGATGATGATGATGATGATAATTCAGAATAGACTCTAGAATTTTTTTATTTTTTTTATTCACTATTGGTAAGCCCTTGGCATCAATTTACCAGATGGTAAGGAAAAATATCGAAATTATACCTTTATTAGTACTAACATACAGTATAGCCACTACCTGCCGCTCTCTAGATTCCGACCTCACCTCCGGGGACCCAGATGAACAAGTATATAACTACATATATATTTTGGCTCTGTATTTGAATGGTCCTACTACGAAATTTGTAAAGACATATCAACTCTTCAATGTATCAGTCGACTTAACATCACTGCAAGGAGTCCATAACCATAGTACCATAACAGTCCAGGTTTCGATAGACTTGACGGCCGTCTCATACTCCACAAATGCGAGACAATAACATGACATGGGCTGATCATATTATTCTATCATCTTATTCTGCAAGTCAGAACCGCACACAAAGGGTACGGATACCATCATACTAGATGGCACTAGTATAAAAGGTTCCGTACCATCATACTAGATGGCGCTAGTTTCTTCATATTTAAAAAATCACGTTTTTTGTATGGAGACCTCCCTTATTTTTTCACTTTTTCTAATTTTTAGTATTCGTCGTTATAGCGGCAACAGAAATACATCATCTCTGAAAATTTCAGCTATCTAGCTATCACGGTTCATGAAATACAGCCTGGTGACAGACGGACGGACAGCGAAGTCGTAGTAACAGAGTTTTACCCTTTTGGTACGGAACCCTAAAAATAATTCACGATCTCGGACTACTTTGTAAAAAGTTATGCGTGGTCAAACATTAAGAAGAATAAAAATACAGGTTGTCATAAATAGCTTCTCCTTTTCTGAAGCCGATTAAAAACGATGATGATAAGGTGCAACGGGTTAGAATAATTAGATACTTCTTGGTGCTTTATGGTCCATATTAATTTTACTTCGCGCTTTAGTTCTCTAACCCCACGACCGACGCCGACGACGGCCGAACCTTCAGAAACTTTTGACAGAGACACTGCGGCGTTAGATTTATTTATTTTGTTACTTCGACAGTTTGTTGGTTAGTCCCTTTTTCTCGCCTCTTGCTAGTTTTGTTTGAGAAAGGATCAGTCACTGTTGTGAAATGTGGGTCGTTTCATTGATTTTGTAACGTGTGGCTTTTATCTTCGGGCCACCTATTTTAAAAGGTATACTCTATTACATTGGCAGGAGGGCAGGCAATTTAATGACTGCCTTGCGGTACCTAGATTCCACAATTCGGCGGACTATAGACTACTCGATTTATCAAAAGAATATATTAACGTCTCTGGGCACAAAAGCCTTTTGAGACAGCCTTCATTTAATTAATATTAATTTGTTTTTTTATTTGCAAAGCTAGTGTCGTTGTATTGCAAATGTTCTTTGTATTTCTTATCAGCATTTGCAGCAGCCTCATCTGAGATGTAACACCCGACTGAAGTAAGGCATCTATAAAACTGCACCCGAGCAAATTGAGTTTTCACGTCCTCTTTCTTTTCATTTTGTTGTTCTTCACACTGCTCACGTGCACTAGACAATTTTCTTTAAAGCAAACCACTTTTTGAAGCAAATTTCAGCAGAAAATAATGCAAAAACAATCAAATATAACCGAATGCGTTCATCACAAATCCCACCAAAAAAAACTTGACAATCCGAAGTACAAATATGTTACCACAGTATAGATAGTCCTGTTCATACCGTTATTCAAAATAATTACGGCTGTTCCAAAGATGACCTATAATAACTATTATAAATAAATATCCTTTATAAAAAGTAGCAGGCTTGACATATCTCTATTATAGGTACTGAAATGTCAACATTAACCCCATAACTTTTAAATTTCATGCATACCTACTTGGCAAAATTGTATCCGTCAAACTAGTTCGTCTTATCATGGATTCTACTTTAGTTCAGTTATCATAGTAACTGCTCAATCAAGGCATTTCAGTTGAAATGAGAAAACAGTATTTTCTGCCAAAAATACCAAATTGACTGAAACAGAAAATACCTAGGTATTTTGTATGCCTATATACACCTATTTATTTCTTCACACAATAAATAGACATAACCTTGTATAACCATTAAAATAACTGCTAAAATATCGATCCAATAGAATTTCATCATGAGGAAAAGTTGAGCAATAAGTGTTTTTTCCAGCACTTCTCCATAACAGCACTAAATGACGCCACGTTTTGTGTTTACTAATTTTACTTGGTCATTTTATTTAATGGAGACCGTAGACACCATTCCAGCGTAACAAACTTTAAGATGAAGCGATATACACAGTGATCTATTGAATTTCAAGAAAACTACGTATTTTAAAGAAGAACGTTCATTATGAACTCCGTCCCCTGCCTCCCACCATACAAATCGTAGTCTACTGATAATTTTAAAAAAAGAAGTTGTTCTATAAAAAAACATTTATTTAGGATTGGATAAGAGAAGTTTGTGTCTTTTTCAAAAAGCCTCTAAACATAAACATATTTATTATTTATTTAGAGAGTTGTATACTTCAGCATATATGTTTTTCTTTAAAAAGACAGGGATATACGGACATAGTTTCCGCCTAAGTCCTATCCGATTGTAAACGGATCTTTATAAAAAAACTTTTTTTTTAGAAATTATCAGTAAACTACCTACTAATTTGTATGGGGGCTGGGGACGGCGTTCTTAAGTGACGCGGTGTCCTATTACACTATAGCAATATCGATCGTCCGTTCGTTCCGCAATGATCCGACCGCTACTCCCAACCGAATAAAAGATAAAAAGAAACGAACCCCAAACTTCACATCAAGTGGTAGAGTGGCACTCTGCCAAATGCGCCAGCGACGAGAAAAAAAAATACAGAAAAAAAAGTATAAAACCTACTTCCGTTTTAATCATTCTGTCGGGCTGGAAACGCTATCGTATAATCCGTTTGTTGAACCAAAATTTTATCTTTTAGCCAAAATTGTAGTTTCGCTTTAAAATCTCAACTTTTCGCGCTGTCACACATTGTGAACGCAACTTTACGATGATTTTGTTCACTTTACCAAAGAATAAAGACTATTTACTACGTAAAAGAAGGTTAACTCCGCAAAATAATTTGAATGAATAGCGACTCTTGCTACGACACAAAAAAGTGCAAATTCAGGTCGCACAGCGCTAATTACCTACAGTTATATTAACCTACAAGTGGCCTCTCCTTCTATCGCGTAACTCTTATCTCTTCTGACTACTTAATTTGCACCTTGCAAGGGGCCGCGCGGCTTGGCGCGTCGTAGGTACATTTTTAACATTTTCATACATACAGCGCAGAGTGCGACAGTCCTGACTTTACTCTTTTTTCCATTTAAATGAAATCATTATTTTAATATTATTTAATTAACATGAGAAATAATTGGAATTACGTGTATTCGTTGTCTGTCGGAAGCCAATTGATGCTCATCGAAACGACGATTTGTAATTTTATTCTGTATTCGATATTCCAATAATAACGATTTTTGTACGTGTACGTTTGTACTTCTCATAAATTTTATCGACATGTATTTATCTACTCATTTACGTTCCTGTCTACTACACAATATCTGTTTCAGATGTGATACGTGAAATAATTATAAATATTCAATTGATTTTTTAATACAGAAAATTAAAATTAAATAAAACATTCGGTATCTGTGTTTGGCATACTTACATTTTTATTTTTCCAAGTTACTTGTAGTGTGTTCCTGCTTGACGAGAACAAAGGGATATATCTTCGCCAGGCGAGGTGGTATAACCTGGGGTCCAGCCGTGGACCAACTGTGGATGATTGGCAGTTGTGTATATATATCGCAGATATCTGGTTAATTCTGCCGTTTGATTGAAAGGCTAGCCTGTTGATTTATTGGCGAAATTCAATTGAATGACTAGGCCAAACGTTGATTGAACAAGCGTCACTCAACGTTCAACTAGTAAGCTAGCCGGATAGCAATTCGCCTGAAATAAAGTACGCCGCATTATATGAGGTGCCACTTTGTGTAAAATCTACTGAGTAAAAAACTGTGTTCAGGCACAGATGAGATACTAGTTACTTGTTCAGGTTTGATTGATTATACAGTCAAAGACCGATGACCTGGTGAAGGTCGCGGGTAGCCGATGGATGCGGGCAGCGCAGGACCGGTCGTCGTGGAAATCCTTGGGGGAGGCCTTTGTCCAGCAGTGGACGATTTGTGGTTGATATGATGATGATGATGACAGTCAAAGAACCTCGTGAAGTGAACCTCCCCTAATGGGTAGCAGAATGCTTTGCAGAAGAAGAAATCATCGGTTTTTTCGAAGTTTCTTAGCTTCGAACGCCGCCGTTTTGCAAAGCAGTGCGCTGTGTTGAAAACCGGCAGATTTGACATAACGGCTGCGACAAAATTTATCCCATTCAACGACTTGGCTAAATGACGTTTAGCAAAGTAGTTAAAAGTTAAATTCAACGACTTGGCCAGTTGTCCTTAAGTCAATCAATTGGCTAGCCTTTCAATCAACCAGATGGCTGCGACATCTATACTAATTAGCAAAGAAATGTTAATAGCGCGTTCTTGGTATTGATAGATAATTTGTGCTCTCGTCCCTTGTGTTAAGGTTTATTTTTAGTTAAAGGCAGTTCATTTCCATACAATTTATGTTGACGTGACGTCGGTGCCATCTGTTGAGATGTACACGAACCATTATCTGAGGCGGGTACTGCAGGTGTCGCCACATACTTAGAACAAGAGAGTATTGAAAATAAATTGTCCAGGCAAATTTGTATATTAGGTCGTAGTAGGATTGTAGAATCAGCTGTTTTATAAACCAGCTAGTCGCTTTGTGAAGTACAGAGTAAAAACTTCATACAACACACCGACAGTTAGGTTAAGTTAAAAAAATAGCATGTCTGATGCCACCGTAAAAAGTTTCGTCGACTCGGTTTTTTTCCGAGTTTTATACGAAGTACTTTATAACCACCGCTAGCTGGTTTGTAAAAAAGCTGATTCAACAATTCCACTACGACATATATATATATACAAAAACAGGATGTAACAAAATTGGTATAGGTTCCATTAACTACTCATCATACTGAACAACTTTTGTTTTACGACTTTTCTGAAATGCAAAAAAAAATATTTTAGTCTTCATACAGATCGGTCAGCAGATCGACCAATTTTGTGCATTTTAGTATGGAGGGTCAATTTTTTTTTTGAGAATTTACTATGGGTTCCTTGGGGAAAGTTGTTCAGTGTGATGAGTAGAACCCCCAGTTAACGGGTCCTACACCAATTTTTTTACTTATAATATGTGCTTCCTTTAAAAAATGCATTGAAAAAAGGCACATGTGTATATAAATGTAGGTACTAAAATATTTTTATTAAGTTAAAATAGATTTTAAAAACTTATCTAATTTTTAAAAGTCAGTTGAATTTAATTGATCCGCTGGGCCAGATGGCATTGCTCTTACTTGCTGCACCGAAGGTCGTAGGTTCGATCTCCATCTAGGGCAAACATTCGTGTAATGAACGGGTTTGTTTGCTCTGTGTTTGGGTGTTTAATATCTGAATATGTATGTATTCATTAAATATATATTAATTAGTATATATTAATTAATGTGTATTAATTTAAGTTCTCGAGTGGCGACTGCGCACCGGAAAACTTACCGTAGGCAGGCCTGCCACTCGGTGGACCGATGACCTGGTGATGGTCGCGGGAAGCCGCTGGATGCGGGTAGCGCCGAACCGGTCGTCGTGTAAATCCTTGGGGGAGGCTTATGTCCAGCAGTGGACGTCCTTCGGCTGATATGATGATGATGCATGTATTTAAACGTATATCAATAAGTATGTATATCAGTCTCTAATTCCCTTCATACCTACAAGAAATCCTAGTTTGGGGCCAGGTGACCGAGACGTATTTGTCATAGAATATTGTTTTTTAATTTATTTATTTTAATTAATACATGAAATTATTTTTCTTTATCTACTATATAAAAATAAGTCGGGTTTTCCTTCCTGACGCTATAACTCCAGAACGGCTGGACCGATTTGGCTAATTCTTTTTTTGTCGAGTTCTTTATTGTCAGGAGAAGGTTCTTATGTAGGTTAGGGTAGTGTAGGGTAGGGTAGGGCAGTGTAATGTAATGTAAAGCGGTACGTAGTTCGCCGGGACAGCTAGTACAACATAAAAGCCTATGTTACCTTATGTCACGTAGGTGCTTAATTACAGTACAACGTCCCTAATACTTAATGAATTAAGGCCATTATAATTAACAGGGGTATGCAAAATCGTTTATTAATACGACCCAAATATTTGTGTGCGATTCCCTTAAGTCGGGGTGGCATCCCAACCCGGGTTAAGCCACCCGAATCTACAATAATGCCTTAATATTAAGCCCGGTCTTAAGCTACAAATGTAAATGTTGTACTTTTTCGCCGTTGTCCTAAAATAAGAAAAATAACCACAATTCGAAAATCCTAAAACTCTTGGGTACAATCTTTTGTTTCAAAATAATTTTAATTATTTCGATATCTTTTCAGGAAACTATTTCATTTGATACCCACATAAAGGGCGTGCATAAAAATAACTGGTCCGCCATCTTTGGGAGTCCGCCATATTGCATTTAGAATGACGTCACTTAGCTAATCATGCATTGCCATCCAAACTTAACGTGTATACAAAATTTCAGCTTATTCCGAAACCGGGAAATGGGTCAAATTTAAGAAGATTGTGAAGCTGCGATTTTTTATACAAACGGCAATAACGATTATCACCTCTTAAATGTTAACCAATTTGGACCAATTTTTGATAGGTTGTCAGACAGAACAAAATCTAGGCTTATACGTTTTTGTTTTTTCACTAAAGTTAATAAGTTTAATTTGTTGTCGTTCACTTGATTTTATACAAAACTAATTTCGGCCATTTGTTTTAAATTATAATCAGTAATTAAAACAAACGAAACGTACAAGCCTAGCTTTTGTTCGGACTGTGTCAACCTGTCAAAAAATGGTCCAAATCGGTTAACATATTGTGAAAATCGTTATCGCCGTTTGTATGAAAAGTCGAATTTTCGCCATGGGTTCACAGTCCTATTAACCTGCAAATTTTAAAGCTTCAACTTACTTACGAACATTTCAAGTTAAATAGAGGCTTGTAAAAAGCACAGATCAAAACTCGAATTAAAGAAAAGCCAGAAATTCGCACTCCTGCACTTTGATATACCGTTATAGTGCTGCAATGTAAAGTTAAATTGTTACGTTTAACTACCCAACTCGCATGCGACATGACAATGTGTCCGCTTGCATTACAGAGACACATGGTCACCCCTTACGCTAGGATGATCACACTAACTACCCAGCATCGACTCGGTCTTTATTCTAAGTAACTCGCTAGAGAACCTTTTTGAAGCCCTGTATAACTGTGGTATAAATTATTGTCTTTATATAAGTTGAATAATACAACAGGAACATCGTGTATTTATATCACAGGCTAAATAAACTAATTTATACATTTGGCCAACGGAGACGTGGAGGCCCAACCTGACATAGTCGCCGTTTAAAACAAAGGTGACCAGTTATCAGTGACATCAGTTTTGACGCGAACATCAAATACGTTGGACCACTGTATAGTTTCTACACTGTATTTATAATATAGATACAATAGTTACAGTAAAACTGTGTACTTCTACGGTACGTAATGCATTTTGAAACAATCTGGTAAAAAAAAAACACTTGAATGACAAGAATAAATACTTTATAAATAAGCTTATTTCGAAAAACCGGTACAAGTTTTATTTGAAAAGATTTGTTTTAGGTAACCGTGCATTGTCATAAAAACTAAGTGTATGGAACATTTTAGCTCAAAGCGAAACCAGGAAGTGGGTAAAATTTAACCAACAAATTTTGAAGCGGCCAAAACGTACATTGCAAGAAGAAACAGTTTTTGTTACTTCGTATAAGACTGATAATAAATTCCTTTTTCAAAACTATTGGTCAATTTTGACATTTATTCCAAAATGTTAATTGCAGTTACTTAGGATAAACATTGCCGTATTTAGCCCAGTTCGAGACTCGGAAGTCTCGCGTGAAATATTTCCCGTTTCGTCCCACCACCGTGCGTTATGCCCAGAACTTCCAAATTAGTCAACCCGAAGTGATGCAGTTCACTATCTGATTCGTCTATTGCGAATATCTTAAGTGCATTTGTAACATAATGGTAGCTTTAGTAAAGTGTTTGTTTTAATGTAGATAGATAGATAGATAACACGTTTATCTGTCACTGCAATCACACACATATTATTAAACTCATACATAATATAAAATAAAACATAACAAATTAAAAAAAGAGCAAAAAAAAAATACGTAAACATATGTGTGTTGCAGTAGTACAAAAGGGCCGTGACTGAGTGTGTTGATTTTCTCTTGCGAGCAATACACTGATAATTCTGCCACAGCCCGAGGACTGTGTCGATCACAAGAAAAATAAAAATAAAAACGAGCAAACAAAACCAAAACTAACGTAATGAAAATACAAATATGTTTAGTGTGGTTGGGTGTGGGAAAGAATGGAAAAAAAGCATAGAACACTTACAAGTTTAGATGTTAGATTCATGATTCATTAGATGTATTGTAATTAATACCTAAAGTTTGCAGAACTATACAAATTATGAATGTGGTCTTACCGCTACCATTTTGATTAATTTTAATTAGTTTTCAAAACCAGTTTTTACACACATATTTTTTTAATCAAGTTATATTAACAAATATTAAAACAAAATGGACACGGTGTTGTTAAAAATTATGTCCGGTCACAAAAGGGCGAAGTCAATTCAAATCACAAACGGGGTAAGAAAACTGAAGTCCAGCGCATATAACGTAAGAGACTTAGGCAAAGTATACATATTAGTACTAATATTTTTTTCATTTATTTCTGCTTACATGTACTTAACATAAAGATGGAACAAAAACAGTAAAAATTGTAGTGTTTACACGCACCCTGTAAGGGCACTGCAGATGCATGCGGGGAGCAGACCGTCATATTTAGCCTTTGCTCAAAAGGGTTACATTGAAAAATATAACTATTTAGATATAATTAACAGATTAATGAATTATTTTGTTTCGTTATTATTAAAAAGCAAATAAGCTAAATCAAATGTACAAAAATAATTAATATAAGTAAATAATAATAATTTAAAGTATATAATTGAATTGCCTAATGAATTATTATTGGTTAATTATTATAAACATGCGAATTATTTGTCATTATAATAGTCTTTAATCGAGTAGTAGCTTTTCTCAATTAGATATTCTTTTAATTTTTTATGAAATATTTTTATCCTATTTTCGTTTTTTTATTAATTTGGGCAGTTATATACAGTATGGACACTCCCTGCCGCTCTCTAGATTGCGACCTCACCCCTTCGTCACCCAGATCGATACAGATTGGTTACATATTGGTTGTGGAACGTATAGGCTTTCGCCGCCATTTTGTTTGTTCCGTCATTCCTTTTTTGAAATGTCTTTTCTGGCCCGTTGTACAAAGTGTCCAGGGTGTGGTTTAACCGTGTGCCGAAAGATTTAAAAACAAATATAATTGTCTACATAGGCACTATAGGCATTGTCTATATGCCACGCTCCCATACAAAAATGTTCCAACCCCTTTGATATTTGTTCTTCTAAACCAAAAAGATTTTACTAAAGACTCCTAGCCTAGTTCACAAAAAGGTAGAACCTTTGCTCAGGATGTTAAAGCAATCTTCTTTGTTCCCCAGGGTGCACTTTAAGGCCAGCGCGGACGATGATTACGCGGACTTCACGTGCGAGGCCCGGCACGAGGCCTTGCAGAGAGATTCGCCGAAAAGAAGCACTGTGCAGCTCAGTGTTCTATGTAAGTATTGACATATAACCGGAAAACGTAGAGTAGGCAGGTCTCCCACGCGGTGGACCGACGACCTGGTGAAGGTCGCGGGAAGCCGATGAATGCGGGCATCAGAAACGAGGAGATCTGCAGCATAACCAAAGTAACCGACATAGCTCACATAATCGCTAAACTGAATTGTCAGTGGGCAGGGCACGTAGCTCGTAGAACAGAAGGCCGTTGGGACAGTAAAGTTCTCGAGTTGCGACCGCGCACAGGAAAACGTAGTGTAGGCAGGCCTCCCACGCGGTGGACCGACGACCTGGTGAAGATCGCGGGAAGCCGATGAATGCGGGCATCGCAGGACCGGTCGTCGTGGTAATCCTTGGGTGAGGCCTTTGTCCAGCAGTGGACGTTTTTCGGCTGATATGATGATGATGATTGGCACATACACTACTCAATAAGCAAGATGGACAAGATATCGTTTATAAAGTCGATCAGGTGCTAGTCGAACTCGCGTGTGGAGGTTCCGTACCTGAATGTGTAACGGTTTACCGTAAGAATGTTTATTTATTTACTAGTATTCCCGGCGAACTTCGTACCACCTTACACTACACTACCCTACCCTACCCTACACTACACTACACTAAAATACCCTACAATACCCTACCCTACCCTACCCTACTCTACACTACACTACACTACACTACCCTACCCTACCCTACCCTACCCTACCCTACACTACACTAGACTAAACTACACTACCCTACCCTACCCTACACTACACTACACTACACTACACTACCCTACCCTACACTACACTACACTAAACTACACTACCCTACCCTACCCTACCCTAGCCTACCCTACATAAGAACCTTCTTCTGACAATAACGAACTCGACGAAAAAAGAATTGGCGAAATCGGCCCAGCCGTTCACGCGTGATGTCGTGACCAAGGGAAATAGGGATTCATTTTTATTTATATAAATTAACCTAAGATTAATTTACACTTATAGTACACCAAAAATAATTTCTTAAGGCTAATACACAAAGACATTATTTATAGTGTACAGTAAGCGGTTTTATTGCTAAAAGCAATCTCTTCCAGACAACCTTTCAAATAAATACTATAATGTTATGACTTATAATTTTTTTTAGCTTTTTCTGTAAACAGTATAGAAGAACCAAAAATTTTGGACTAAGTAGTGCAGAGATAAGGGGCAGGGGAATGTTTGATTTGGTATATTTTACAAAATACAAATATGAAAACCTTTATTTTTGTTAACATATCTTTTATTTCAAAAAATTGAGTGCGTTTGGTTCACTTTCGCAAAGAATACAAAACGGTACTAGTAACTAATTAGTAATCTGTGACGGTACTACCAATACGTATCTATTATTTATTGAACGTATCAAGATAAATACTATAGTATAGATCCAATATACGAGCAGATCTATGATCTATAAAAATACGCCGCTCCCTTGTGTGATACTCAGCGGGAGCCGCGACCCAATTTGATGCGAGCGTTGCTAGTATTTGTGATACAGTAGTGACACTAAAAAAAATAACTCTAATTAAAGACTAACATAATAATCATTATCATCATGATATAAATTCACGCTGTTTTTCCAATGTATCTGTTAACATATTAAACTTTTTACTTCTCAAGTGTCCTTTCATGCAGTAGTCATGCCCAATATTACAAAATTTATGTTAGCTCTCAGAATCGCTAAACTGAAGTGGCAGTGGGCAGGGCACATAGCTCGTAAAACATAATTAAACCCAATATTGGCCTCATGAGAAGGCTCAAGGTCACCCAAAGTACAATGGAGCGTGCTATGCTCGTAGTTCCTGTGCGTGATCTAATCAGAAACCAGGAGATCCGCAGGAGAACCAAAGTAACCGACATAGCTCGTAGAACAGATAGCCGTTGGGGCAGTAAAGTTCTCAAGTGGTGACTTTGCACAGGAAAACGTAGTGTAGGCAGGTCTCCCACGCGGTGGACCAACGACCTGGTAAAGATCGCGGGATGCCGATGGATGCGGGCAGCGCAGAACCGGTCATCGTGGAAATCCTAGGGAGAGGCCTATGTCCAGCAGTGGACGTCATTCGGTTGATATGATGATTCCCCCTATGTAAATCTATTAGCTAAGATCGACATGTATACAATATGTCATTACAAGGGTTAATATGTACCTATGTTACAGAGTTAGTTTGCTATAAGTCTGTGATAATTAAACTCTAATTCTTAGAAGAAAACAAAACTGTAGCACCATATCATTGTTCAAATGATTTAAACATGGTACAGTAAAAATATCTGTTACTTAAGATCGACGACGTGTAAAAAATTTGTCGTAACAAGGGTTTATATGTATTGACACAACAGAGTGAGCTTGCTTTAAGTTTGTGATAGATAATTAAACCCCAATTCTTCGAACAATACAAAACTACAACAAAACAGTTTCCCCAAAGGAATACAATCTTCCGATAAAAAAGTCAAAATATTTCCAAGTTCCAAGTTGAAAATTGATTGATAATTTATTGATAATTTAAACCTATGGGATTTGATTTTTTTGTTGTCCCGGCTGTATGGGATCTTTGTGAAATGTTTCATGAGTAAATCATTTTTTTTTATTTTTATATTATATATTTTTAAATACAATTGATAAGCCCTCGGTATCATCACTTCAGATGGTAAGTGGTACAAAGAGGAATCGAACCAGCTACCTTCTGGTGTGGAGCGAACAGACTAATCGTTCCGCTACGGAGGCGGTTTAAATACTTTTTAAGTAACTAGTAGTTTTCATCTGCGCAGTCAGTGTCCCTACCCGTTCCCTATACTGTCCTCCCACAAATACTATCAATGTGGGGGATGTTATTATTTCACTGTCCATCCGTACGCAGCAGTAATGACGTTCGCTGATGACAAAAATACATAGTTTTTGTTACAAGAAATAGCTTTAGTGAATGTGTATTTTTTGATGGATAGATTACATTCCATTATATCTTTAGTAATATTGATTGGAAGGAAAAATTGTAATGTCTTTCTAGGGTTCCGTAAACAAACTAGGAACCCCTGTCTGTGTATCTGTCCGTTTGTGCATAACAATTTTAGATGAGAATATTTTATAGTTTCATACTTTTTATGATTTTTTAGTATATACAGATTGTTATAAAAACTGCTCCCTGAAACTTAAACAGGGGGTGCTGTTCTTGAATCTGAACAACTTTGCCTCCTCTCATCGTTTAGGTTGTTAATTGTTAAAGGCACAATTGTTAATTAATCGTTGCCTGGTGTTGCACTTAGCATCACCCCCGGTCACGTCTTTGATAGTTTTTTTTTCTCCACTTGTAATATTAGGTACTGTTAATTTGTTATTCTTCTCCTCATTTTTTTTTCCAACATTATGTGTGTGTGTTTGGTGACAAGGAATCAATAAATGTCTTATGTCTTATATCTTCGAGTAAGTAATCAATTACTGTCAAAAGGAATAACGATTTCAGAAACTAATCACTTAAATTAATCGTACAGATCTATTCACCGAGATAATTATCATTCTGTTCGGTGCGCAGGTAAAGTTAGTAAATAATACAGCTTTGCATTTTGGAGCTACGCGCTCGAATGAAGCTTTAGGTATTGGAGTATTTGGTATCTAGTGACATTTCGTTACCTATTGAAAATTCCATTCATACCATTGTTAGCTTCCCACTTATTTTAATTCTGTTTTAAATTTTTACCTTATTTCGAAATATGAAAATCAAGAGTACAATAATTTTAAAGAAATGAAATCGCAACAAATGTGATTAAATTGCCTAACAGATTGACAGGCAGCTATCGGCCAATCTATTTTATTAATTATTTATGTCATGTCACCAATCACATATTTATTATGATAATCATTATACATACATGATCGTGAAAAAAAATAATCACAAAATCAATGTCACAATAAAAATAGGATGTCAAAACAAAAAAAAATTTGAATTCAAAAATAAAATAGAATAGGATATCAAAACAAAATAGTAAATCCATCATAATGATGATTAAAATTTCTTTTGTAGAAATTTGTCAACATTGTAAAATTGAGAAAAGAATGGAGAAAGAACAATTCGTCCTTTGTGACTTTATCTGCAGGAAGGTGCTCGTAGTAGGTGGGTCCGATAACGCGTATTATAGTCTTTCGCACCAACCTAAAAATATAGCACAGCGTGATAATTAAAGCAAATATTGCATTCATTTGTAATTCTTCTGATTGGTTAACCATTTCGAGAGTCGCACTAACCTCCCTATGAATAATTTTCACTGTATTATTGTACTGTCATAATTATGTGCCCTAGGTGTCACAGTTGTTATACGGCGGTAGACTTTTACAATGAGTAGAGTATCTTCAATGTTTTACTAAATTTAGAATAAAAAAAGTGATTTAGAGCATATTCACAAAATTGATTGTCATATATACTTAAAATTAATACTTCTTGAAAATGGATCTAGTGAAACTTTCTACACATAAGCAAGTCACGAAATTCTAGTTTGTGGATAGATTTTATTTTCACTAAACAGTAATCATTTGAGGTTTCGTAGTAAATCTAAACATTCGCTAATTTAAAAAAATAAAGAATTTCGAAAATGTCATCTATCCACAACTAAAATTTTGTAACTTACCTTTGTGTATAAAGTTTCATTAGAATCGGCTCATCCATTTTCAAAAAGTAATAATATTAAGTTCGAATGGAAAACGATTTTGTAAATACGCTTTTACTGGCGGATAAAATATTGAAAATGCCTATTATCGTTCCTGCAACTGACCGATTATGATCTATCTGTCTTTCTTATAGGTGCGTTATTTTTACTGATTAGCCCTTCATCTAGAGATGCTAGTGATTTTTAACACGCCATTACTCTACCTTGTTTGAGAGTGTCCTACGCTACATTTTTCTAAATGCGGCTGAACTCTAGGCGTGGTCTTGTCCTGTTATTATTGGGTTTTAGGAAAGATTTGGAAATATTATGTCTTAAGCCTTCATTCTGCTTTGTCTTTTAATGGAAATCATTGCTATTTTTTGTAAAAAAATAACTGAAACCAAGGACCACTTGATACGAAAGTCTATTCACTTAGCTCTACATGCGGGGAATCCAATTCAAAGGGCTTTAGTTTGTCTTAAGCTTTCACTCAGCCTCTTCATTCTGCTTTATCTTTAGTTGATGGAAATCAGTACTATTTTTTGGATAAAATTCACTACTGATACGAAGGAGCACTTGGAACAAAAGTCTACTCACCTAGCTCTACATGCGGAGAATCCAATTCAAAGGGCTTTAGTTTCGCTAAATTAGTTTTAGAATGCAGACTTAACTCTATTCTACCTGATTACGTTTATGCTATAGTATAGTTCTCATTAATTTCGCTACATCTAGTATTAGTATTCCTATGTTTTTGTTTAAAAGGGCAGTGACCCTTAAAAATATCTAGCTTTTGCAAAAATTGCGTTTACATTAATTTGATCAGACTTTCTATTATTAAAAATTGGAATACGTTTGACTTCACCTAATAAGTGCCTTCGCAGCCGAAGATGTAACACGTAAGTTGTGCCTATTCATTCTCGTCTTATCGCAGTAATGTATCGTATGTATGTATGGAATCATTGCAACAAATCTAGTTAAACCTTTACCGCTATTTCAGCTAATCCCTATAAAAACGCCAACAAGCGGTCATCTTGATTTGGCAATAAAGAAAGGTAGATATTTTGCAGTTGCGATGAGGTATGCAAAAGTTACAAAGATTTAAGAGTGCAAAATTTTGATTAACTTATCCTAGTCCTAACCGTTTGACCCAGAAAACTGAAATTTTCCACCGAAAGTGTGTCAAATTATACTTACATGACAAACTTATATACGTACATCGGAGCATTGCAAGTTAAATAAAAGCACACGAACACGAACGATGACATTTTGACAGCTGTGGCTGTACATTGAAATGGCACCTATTCAGCTTTTACGCTGCAAGTGCAAACTTGCAACGCTGATATTCTACCGGGACCTTACAAGAGTGTGCGCACACTATACATATTTACACACAAACATTTATAAAGAGAAAGTAAGAATCCAATTTATCTCCTTACCTACTTCCATACTAAGCTTCCCATTTATCCTCTAACTATAAAATATCTTCTTTTATCCATCTTCCTACGAAAGCCCGGCATACTTTTTGTGTAGCCCTTAATGTTTTGAAACACTCAGGCTAGACAGGTGAGCGTAATGTAAAGATAAGGGTAGAGTGAAATCCTTGAGATTCATTCGGGGCCAGTAGTAAAAAGTGGTAACCCATTTTGTAAATGAGTAGGCGCTCTCAAGGGAAAGTAATAATTGATACGACTTAAAGTTTTTCGGTTTTATTTAATGTTATACGATACATAACTATAACTTTGTTTTTAATAGTGTTATGTTTTTTTTTTTTATTAACAATTTGAGTACGTTTGGCTGCACCTCACCTGATGGTAAGTGCCGATGCAGCCGAGGATGTGACACGCAAACTCAAATAGTGCCTATTCACTCTCGTCTTGAAGATTCCTAAATTCTAACATGTGTAACATTCTCTTTTTTTCTCTTTTTAACTGGATGGACTCTTTTTGGATAGATTGAGGTCGATTGAACGTTCATCTTTGTTGAATTTCCTCATATACATCCCCACCGAGGGGCTCAAGTCTACCCTGAATTAGGCCGATCGGGCTTTAGTCGACCACTCGGGCCGTTGGCACAACCTTTGAGTTTCTTCGCAGGCGTGTGCAGGTTTTCTCACGATGTTTTCCTTCACCGTAAGAGCGTTGGGTAGACGTACATATGAAATCGGAATTCGAAAACACATCGGTAAGTGGCAGGACTCGAACCACGACTTCCCGGACAGGAGGTAGCGGCCCTTGTCATTTCTCCACCGTCACTTTGTTGAATTTGTGATGTTGAATTCATTTTGACTTTAACTAGATTCGGAACAACCCCGATAACAACTAATTTAAGAAAATGATTTCATAACTATAAGCACTTCAAAAAAAAATCGAAAAAATTACATTAAATGTACCTACACTAAAATAGCTTTCATATTAGCGCGCGTGCAACTTAAAAGTTACAGCAAACGTATTGTCCGAAAAACGCAAAAAAATATATTAAAATAAAAACCTTTTATACATTGACACTTTTCAAAATACATATATTTATTTAAATCCACAATTGGTAAGCCCTTGGCACCATCTCACCTGATGGTAAGTGACGATGATTCTGAAGATAAAAACGGGCTTTCCAAGATTCCTCAACGCAATGTGGAACTGGCTTTGTGGGAAATGATAGACCTTTATACTTCAAAGCTTGCATTAATATTTAAAAAAGTAGTAAAAATTTGTATGTAAAAAATTAAGTGATAGTTCGTCTTATTATTCCTATTTTTAGTTTTCATCATCATAAATTTTATAGTTTTATGAGCAACTAGTTGTCACGGCGAACTTCGTACCGCCTCACACTACACTATACTACCCCTACCGCTACCGCTACACTACCACTACCACTACACTTCCACTACCACTACACTACCTCTACCACTAAACTACCAGTACCACTACACTACCACTACACTACCACTACATTACACTAAACTACACTACCACTACACTACCACTACCACTACATTGTAGATATTGCAGAATTTTTAAGGCCATTTTTACACCTTGGGTTACATTATTTGAGTTTTAGTAAGGATCCCGATTTTTTTGAAAATATAGTATAGCCTATAGCAACCGCGAATAGTGTAGCTTCCCAACGGTGAAATAATTTTTCAAATCGGTTCAGTAGTTTCGGAGCCTATACAAAACAAAGAAACAATCAAATCTTTCCTCTTTATAATATTAGTATAGATAAGTAAGCTTTGAAAAAGGAAGTTTATGATAAAGAGGCGCATTAAGATAGTTTTGATGGAGGAAACATTCTTACTTACATATTCATAGCATATCCTGTGAGACTCATACATAACCCTTCATTTTAGCTCTGCCAAAGTCTGGTAGAAAAGAGACCCAGATACACTTCACTGAATCAGCTTTTTGATCTCAACTCGACGATATTCGGCGGTCAAACGAATCCAGTTAACAGTGCAATAACATTTGCCCCGCAGCGCCGCACCGGGACGGCAAGGGTTAAAAGTAAACACTATCATTACACAGCGTAAAGGTCACTTTACATTAGACCACAATAATTTACAGAATAAGGCCGAACAAAGACTTTACGGAAATATATATTTGTAAAAGAAAGTTATGTTAGTTACACCATTTATAACTCAAGAAAGGCTGGACCAATTTTTATGATTTTTGTGTTTTTGCATTTGTCTTCGGCCAGAATAGGAAAATAAGTATTAAAATAGATATTAATCAATAAAAAATATTATCAGTCAAAAAAAAATGGTTTTAGGGTAGTGTAGGGTAGTGTAGTGTATGTGTTGTGTAGTTAGGGCAGGGTAGGGTAGGGTAGTGTAGTGTAGTGTAAGGTGGAACGAAGTTCGCCGAGACAGCAAGTCAACTATAAAATAAATACTTATTCAATAATGAGATACAATTTTAGTATGATTATTATTTTTTGACACATTCTATGAATACCGCCTAAGTAAACAGCACCTAAGTTGCGTATTCCACTGATCAATATTATGTCTAATTAAATGATTTGAGAATGTCAAAGTAAGATGCTAGTAGCGTAATACTATTCAAATCAGTGCTATACGTAAACACGTCTAAAATTCGATCAAACAGCCATGCAAATATCGTTTAGTCATTCGTGTAACCCTCACAGATTATAAAGCTGACTTCATAAGGGCAAGAATCGTGTCAGGTGTCACCTAGTGTGTAAACACCCTAAAACAAAGGCCGGCAAGCGACCACAGACATGAATTATTAATTTCCCATTTAAACTGACGTTCGCGAGTGTTTGCGAAGCGCCTCCCCCACCCCCCCATCGGTATTATTACTGTTTGATGGCGAACAATTAGAGTTAGAACGCTACGTTTATGAAGGGTTCTTTAATTTTATTGGTCCTTAGAAATGTTAGGCGTTATGGTATTATATTTTGCTGAGTTTTTTTAAGTATGTCAGGAACAGGTTAAAATTAATAGTACGGTTTAGAACGACTTGGTTTAACTTGTTTCTTAATAAGTATTAAAACATCCTTTTTAGGGTTCCTTACCCCCAACGGGACCCTATTACTAAACCTCCGTTGTCTGTCCGTCTGTCAGTCCGTCTGTCAGCGGGCTGTATTTCATGAACCGTAATAGTTAAACAGTTGAAATTTTCACATAATATTGCCGCTCTACGAATACAAAAAAATTGAAAAAGTACAAAAATAAGGGTGTCTCCATACAAAAAAAGTGTGTTTTGACGTGTATTTGATTGAGCTGTAAAAACCGTAATATATTCAAGTGTTAAAATTGGTGTGATTAGAGTAATAATACTCAAGTAAAACAACGAATAATTAAAATCGGCTAAGTGTGAGTCGTACTTGCTATATTTTTTTCGCTCGCATTGATGTCTTTTGCTTGTAATGTGAACAGGTATCATTGTCATTATACTATGTAGTTGTTTGGAGAGGTATGGTGGTACGGAACCCTCGGAGTGCTAGTCCGACTCGCACTTGGCCGGTTTTTTAGGGTTCCGTACCCAAAGGGTAAAAATGGGACCCTATTACTTAGGCTCCGCTATTCTTCCGTCTGTCACCAGCCTGTATTTCATGAACCGTGATAGCTAGACAGTTGAAATTTTCACAGATAATGTATTTCTGTTGCCGCTATAACAATAAATAATTAAAATTAGAAAAAGTGAAAGTCTCCATACTAAAAACGTGTATTTTTTTGAAACGTGATGAAGGTAGCGCTATCTAGTATAATTGTACGGAACCCTTCGTGTGCGCTTCTGACTCGCACTTAGCCGATTTTTTACTAGTTAATACAGGGACAAATCACACACGGTCATCTGGCCTTAAACTAGGTTTTCCTTTAATATGGGAACCAGAGACTGATATACATACTTATTATACGTTTAAATACATACACCTATAGATATTTAGCACCCAGACATAGAGCAAATAAACCTGTACCGAACCCACGACCTTAGTGCGGATGGTGGCGCATCGGGAGCCGGGTCGTTCCTTTCCCTCTAATATGGTTGAGAGGAGCGATGGCCGACTCTCGCGTTATACTCGTGACCGGGTGCTCTCCGTGTGAACTGGCCTACACTTGTCAAAGACATTCATGACATTCAATGATTTTAATGTATAATAACTTCTCGTGTCATATTGTTTTCATGTTCTAATGAAATATATATTTTTAAAGCTATTGCATAGCTTTTATCGCGGGCTTTCAGTGCGGCGACCGAATCAAGAAATTCCGTAACGAAAATAAAACCAAACACCCAACGCTCGGCCGAGTTCTAAAAAACTTAGTGCCATCTATTAGCGATTTGCGGTACTAAAAGGACTTACTCAATTTTACTGGTGTAACTTTCTTAGTGTTAATTTATTACATAAACATCCCGCACCCCAAGGACTATATGGTTCTGTTAAATACTGCTAAAATAATAAAAAATAAATAAATAATTATAATAGTATAAGTTGATAAAAAATGCTATGCAATAGTTTTACCGCGGCAGTCCCCGAGTGCCACACGTTTTTTTTAATATCAAGGATTGGATATTGACGTTATTAACTAATGATTGTTTATTTCTTGATTTTTTACAAATGAAATTATGTAATCACTATTTTAGTATATGGCGTCGGTGGTGTAATGACTAGGGCCGCTGCTTCCAGTCCGGGAGGTCGTGGTTCGAATCCTGCCACGTATCAATGTGTTTTCGAATTTAGATCTCATATGTACGTTTGATTTAGGGTAGGCTCGAGCCCCTCGGTGGGGACGTATATGAGCTGTTAAAAAAAATGTACGTTTATCCGACGCTCTTACGGTGAAGGAAAACATCGTGAGGAAACCTGCGAAAAAGGTTGTATGTGAAATCGACCAACCCGAACTGGGCCCGCTTGGTCGATAAGGCCCGATCGCCCTCATTCAGGGTAGGCTCGAGCCCCTCGGTGGGGACGTATATGAGCTGATATGAAATGATGAATCACTATATTATAACTATCAGAAAAAGTGTAATTTGCACCTATTTTGAAAAAATATCTTGAATCTTGAATCTTCGATCCAGCAGACAGTAGCGTGCCACAAGACCAAAGGTTTAATCAATATTTTTACAGTGTAGGCTCTACTGTGCTAATTGAATGTGCTCAAAAGCTTATAGTTTAATATTGCATGTACTTGAAAGACGCTTCACTTCAATAACATTCTTGGCTAAGTCCAAAATTTCTCAATTTCAAAGGTCAAGTCCAAGACGTACCCAGAATTCCAAGATTCCGTCTGAAGCCCTTTAAAGCTGCCGTTTACATTAGCAAAGTAAATGCTGAGTAACTAGGGCTCTATTCTTCAATTTTGGTACCGAAAATCAAAGCGTATATTGATTTTAATTACAAAATATACTAGTAAAACTTTACTCCAAAGATTATTTATTTAACTTCATAAGATCAGCTCATATACGTCCCCATCGAGGGGCTCGAGACTATCCTGAATTAGGGCGATCGGGCCTTAGTTCGACCAAGCGGGCCCAGTGCGAGTTGGTCGACTTCACACACAACCTTTGAATTTCTTCGCAGGCGTGTGCAGGTTTCCTCACGTTGTTTTCCTTCGCCGTAAGAGCGTCAGATAAACGTACATCGTACATATGAAATGTAAATTAGAAATCACATTGGTACGTGGCAGGATTCATACCACGACCTCCCGGACAGGAGGCGGCGGCCCTAGCCGTTACGCCACCTACGCTTATTTAACTTTTTTTTTTTTTCTTGACTCATTTAGTATTAAATGTGCTCTCCTCAATTTAAATTCGTCATCTTCCTTTATAAGATTAGTCATTTTGACAAGTTTTGAATATCGTTTTAATCGCACCGGAAAACTTAGCGTAGGAAGGCCTCCCAGTCGGTGGAACGATGACCTGGTGAAGGTCGCGAGAAGCCGCTGGATGCGGATGGCGCAGAACCGGTCGTCGTGGAAATCCTTGGCGGAGGCCTATGTCCGGGCAGTGGACGTCCTTCGGCTGATATGATGACGATGATGATGGGGCCAATTCTATTGAAACTTTATGGACATAAACAAAATACAAAATTTAACAGGTTGTTTGACTTCTTTTATTTTCGATCGACAAAGGAGTGAAGAAGGCATTATGATGGCAAAAAAATGGAAGCTGTCATTTTGATGGGGATTGATTGTCTTACACTAATAGAGTCGAAGAAACAAAAAAATGTGTGTGTGTGTGGCTGTACGTCTGTCCAGTGCTCTATAGTTCCCAAACTAATATTCTAAATAAATAAATAAATAAAATAAATATTGTGTTTAGGTTTCTTCTAATTACAGACATCCATGATAGACAAGTTTTTCTACGCTTTTTCGGTCCTGGCTTATGTTATGATCCAGTACTTTTCTAAACATGTGGTCGTCTGACCTCCTCATGAAATGGCCGTACTATCGGAGTCGTGTCTCCACCAGCTTATCCTGTGCAGATCGTACTTTTAATGTGCCTCTGATGTCATAATATAACGGTTTGTCACTATGTTTAGTAGTACTATCTAAGCATCCCCATTTCGGCAATTTAGTAACAACACTATTTATCGAAAAAAATAATATAATTCCTGTATAATTTTGTGTCTTGCTAATGTGTATGAACTTTCATTAGAATCGGCTTATCCAATTTCAAGAAATCTTGATGTTTAGTTTATATGGAAAATGAGTTTCGGTTAAGCCTCATACGTATAATAAAAAATGTAGGTGTGTAGTTATTTAAGATAAAAAACTAAATTCGTTCGTAAATTTCAAATGTAGAATTTACAATCCTCAAATAGGTCCCCATTTTGAAATCGGCGAAAAATTAATAATTCATGCGGCCAAGAGAGGGCGCTGACGCTAAAGAAAACAGTCGATGTTTCGAAATTTCCAATTTAGAATTTGTTTATAGACGGAAGCCCTTGGTGTGACTCCGTAGAAATCAAGTGGAAATCGTCCATAAAGTGAGTGATATTTGGCATAGGATAGCCATGAGTTCGAAAGGTATTTAACAATTCTGTTCAAAATTGGTACCTTTTCTGTGAGAAAAATATAACTAAGACACGTGTGGTTAGGACGTCTGCTGAGCTGGTTATTCGATTATTTCCTTCTGAAAGAGTTTCAACGTTATTTTTCATGAGGAGTTAGCTGTAACTGATATTCATTGTAGAGGTGGTTATAAAGTTCATTTGCTTATTTGACCGAATTTTTGACTGCTCCCGCCAAACACTGTTAAGAAGATACAAGAAAAAAATATTCAATTGCTAAGTGGGAACGATTGAACTCAGAGCGTTTGTCGGAAACTGTCAAAGATGCTAAGTTCTGTCACGTTTTTTGTGTGAAATAAATGACAGACTAGTTTTAACGTAAAACAACTATGTATAGAAGGAGTTAATACAGTCAATTATATTCATTGAAGTAATTCAAAATGCCTACCTGATTTTCGACACATGCCCCCAACCTACGCGACCAGACGTCAATAGTAGCACGCACGACTTCTTTGTCAATAACAGTGGCTGCTTTAATGAGAAATGCCTACAGTGACTCCAAATATTGATGGGTTTTAGCGCAGATTATCTTCTCTAAATACTGCCACATCTTGTAATTCACCTCTGGAATAAAGCCTGTCTTCGTCTCGGGCGGCTTGAATCCCTAGCTTCACTCAGGACTCTACATAACTCCCTCGTTCATCGTATCATATCAGCTCATATACGTCCCCACCGAGGGGCTCGGGAGCCTACCCTGAATTAGGGCGATCGGGCCTTAATGGACCACGCGGGCCCAGTGCGGGTTGGTCGACTGCACACACAACCTTCGTGTTTCTTCGCAGGCGTGTGCAGGTTTCCTCACGATGTTTTCCTTCACCGAATAAGACCATCGGATAAACTCCCTCGTTACGCTCAGTTAATAGCAACTCTCTTTTGACAATCGGCGTGTATTTGCGATTGATTCTATGCTCGATCATTTGCTACTCGTATGTCATTCGTATCTCATTCTCGAACTTCAGCCACAATCGCAGTTCGCATATATCAAAGAACTAGTGGATGCCCGCAGCTTCGCCCGCGCAGATCCCGATTTTTGCGGTTCCCGTGGGAATTTCCCAAAATCCTTTCTTAGCGGATGCCTACGTCATAACATCTACCTGCATGCCTAATTTCAGCCCGATCCGTGCAGTGGTTTGGGCTGCGCGTTGATAGATCACTATGTCAGTCAGTCAGTCACCTTTGAGTTATATATATTTAGATAAAGACTCTTTATGACAAATACTATCATGTCGCGGGATTGCAGTGTGCACATGCACTAGCCTAAACGTTTGACGCCTATAGCCTTTTCGTCAATTCTAATATTAGATACAACATTATCTATTTTAGAGAGTATTTATAAGCTTAAATATATGAAACGTTAAACATAATTAAGAACAAATGCATACATACACATACATTTATTATTTTAAACCATTTTTTTTAATAATTTGAAAATGAAAGATTTCTAAGTATAACATTTACAATAATGCTTTTATAGTCATTATGGCCTTTTATTAGTATTCAGGTAATTAGGTATCCAGTATCTGCGAGTTCACATTTTATGGAATGAGTAAAATCGTTAAACGGCCGACCTAAAAAAAACATCTTAAAATCTTTAACTTATTCCAAAATATTTAAAAAAAACGCTCCAAATGTTATGTTAGTCTTCAATATCTATATAATACATAAAATGCCATACTCCTCCGAAACGGCTCAGACGGATTTTCATGAAATTTTCTGTTTATATTCGGTAGGTCTTAGAAAAGGTACCTATAGAAAATTTTTCACCGAGATCTGAGCAGGCTTCGCCTGCAGCCGCGTGAAACAGCTAGTAAAAATATTAAAGTTTAAAATACATATTTCTGATTATGTTTGAAAATTGAACCATCCTAAAAACACCCATTTTCAGCGGGGTTTTTTGCAATTTTCTCAAAATCTATCCAATTTTTTCAAAATATTTTTCCTCTTTCGTGTAGCCCTCGTTTATAAACGTTTTTTGACGTCAGAATTACTTACGTTTCCCTAAAACTCACGACACCGAAGTGAATTCGCACTTTCGCTGAAAATCGGGGCCTGTACAGAAGCGATCGAGAAAACATTTACAAAAGCCGCGGACAAAAGCTTGTTACTTATAAGCAGTACAAATAGTCTTTCGTTTTTGGTTTCATTATGGTCACCCTACATTGGGCTCAGCGGCATGGTCTATAAAGTGCGGACGGCAAGGTTTGGACCCCATAAAAACTTGATAGATTTGTGGTCGCACCACCAAAACGTGTCGTTCCTATGGGAATAGAGGGTTTATTGAGTTGTATATGGATTCACTTGTCGACTTATTCACTTAAAGAATATTTTCTTTTGCGCGCGACTTCGCCCACGTGGATATCGTTCTAATCACTGTTTTCGTGGACGCACGGTGCGCGCGAGCGTGGAATAAATTTTTTCCAGATCCCTCAGAAACTATGCATTTTTTCGTGATCAAAAATATCATTACATATATGTTGTTCTCTGCCCCTTAATCAAAATTTTAGCGAAATCGGTATAGTAGACAAACACACGGATTACACTAATATAAGTAAGGAAGTCAGGGTTTACCCGAATACGGCAAAACAAAACAAAAGGTTTAACAACAGACTATGTTTGTTTTTATCTTTGTATACAGGTTACAAATTTTGTTTAGTCGTTAACTGGGGCTTCTACGCATGTTAGTTAACTACCCCATAGTCGATTCCTAATAACTGACCACGCTGAAAACGTTAAAAACAACCGAATTCAATCGCAACAACTACAATTTTGCGACATTTTGGTGTTTTTTTTTTATTTACAATTGGTAAGCCCTTGGCATCATATCACCTGATGGTAAGTGACAATGATGCGGAAGATGGAAGCGGGCTTACCAAGATTCCCCAACGCAATGGAGAACTGGCTGTCTTACTGTTTTTTTCTTTTATAAAAAAGTAATGAACCGATTTTGATAAAATTTTTATTGGATTAACATCGAAGTTATACTCTATTCAATAAAAAATATTTTTAAATCGGTCCCCAATTGACGGATATAACGGTGGACATAAATAAAAAAATATACAGTCAAACATTGAACCTTCTCCTTTTTTGAAGTCGTTTAAAAAAATAGTCTATGTTAAAAAAAATTGATGATTATTTTGTATGAGAATTGTTCGCGATTTGACTATAGCTCTGCTGGAAAAAGTTGTTCAGTGTGATGAGTAGAAGCTTCAGTAAACAGGCCCTACACCAGTTTTTTTACACCTAAATTTACATGTAAGTTTTGTGTCTCGGCCGCAGCTACTCAACCGATTTATTAAATTTAGGAAAACGAAAATGTAGCTTATCTATACAAATATTATAAAGATTTGTAAGTATATTTATAAGAGCTAATCACCGAAATTACTTATTCAATTTAAAAAAAAAAAACACTAATGTTTAGAATGGGCTTTCAGGATCAATATTAAATAAACTTATATCGCGAGCCGCATGCAACTCGTGTACCGCACACCATAGAAATCCACGTGCCTTTGATATCCACACGGGCAAAGTCGCGGACAACTGGTCGTTGCCTTTATGTTAGCGAACCTAAATATAACAATTTAAGCCAATGTCAAAGCTTCATAACGTACTTAACATTTTAGGAACTCGAAACCGCGAATATGTGTGTAATATACAGGACGTTCTAACATGTATATAGGTATTTAGGATTGCGCCTTAAGCCATCATCCCCTATATAATTACACCCAGCACTTTGTTTTCTTTGCCCCTATACTCATTTTACGCGTAACTCTATACCTGTATCAAACAGTCGTTGCCCGCGGGGCAATGAAATGTGGGAGCAGGACGCCACGTAAAGTGCACCTTGTCACACTTGCGGTTTTATGGAAAGGCACAGTGACGCTCCACACTCGTATCGATAACACAGTAAAATAACTGAATGCCAATTTAGATATACGGTAACTATGCGACACAACACCTTTTGTTTACGCCAGCGCACAATATTATAAATGTGCTTTCTTTCGGGAATCGATAAGCGGCCCACTGACTGCAAGCGCCCTAATGTGCAATGCCTAGCGCACAGATGGTTTATTGCCCCGCGTGCAGCGACTGTTTGATACCGGTATAGTATATAAGCGGAATTTTTTTGAAGTAAAATTCTTTACGCACGCTTGACTCAGGGAGTAAGCTGGTGAATGCGTTACGCGAAAGGTGATTTCTAGCGATACGATAAGTGTGATCGTGCAAGGCGGATAGCACGCTAACTTGGGGAGTAAGCTGGTGAATGCGTTACGCGAACGGTGATTAAGTTTTACTTTAGTCGTGTGGTCTAAAGCACACTCGTTTTTTTTCTTATCTGTGGTATAAACACACTTATCTATATTTTAGTTATTGGATGCTAAGCTTGGAATCTCAGCTACTTCATCGTATTTTTCTGACAATCAGTGAATACATAGCTTTTACCCGCGGATTCGCCCGCGTGGATATTATTTTTCCCTCACAGCCCAAAAAGGACGATAATATTTTTCTGGTGTATTTATGTATGTCCGTTTCTTTAGCTGAGCCGAAACGGCTTAATGGATTATGGAGTGCTAGGAGTTGTTAGATTCATCTTGCAGTAGGGTTTTAATTTCTAATTAAATTGGTTGGAAGCTATTATGACTGTAATCGAGGGTGCATCGTTCAAATATGGTCAGTTGAGATATGGTCAAACGCACTCAAATTTTCAATAAAAAAAAGTTCGTTTAAAATTCCAATAGAAAAAATCTTTTAGAAATTTCCGATTTTGCGTGCTAGATTTCCATTTTTTTTACACAAAAACCTTATCCTGGCTATTACTTTTCAATCTCTTCTGATATTTCACGGCATATAACAGGTGTATCGATGATAAAAAAGGTCTTTTGGCAACAAAATTATATGGATCAAAATATTTTAAGACTGTATCACAAATCGCAAATTCAAAGAGAACGGCTGAACGGCTTTCCAATTTTCCGAGCAAGATTTCCATTTTTTTTTACATATAAACCTTATTCTGACTATTACATTCTAATATCTTCTGATATATCACGGCATATAACAGGTGTATCGATGATACAAGGGTTTTTGGGCAACAAAATTACATAATATATGGATAGATTTTAGACTGTATCAAAAATCGCAAATTCAAAGAGTACGGCTGAGCTTTGAATCTTTTTTTTTGAAAAAAAGGTAATTAAATAAAGTGTTTCTTTACATGCACAGAACAAAGGTTGGTTTTGGCCAAAACAAACGGCCAACGAGAAAACGCCTCCGGCTTATAACGTAGGTACCTAACTCTACAAAAAATACCCTTCCCCGTATAATTTACGTGTTTTTGTTTGTGAATAATTCCGTTATTATGATTCGTTGCTACAAAAAGAGTCGTCTAATTACCTAGACGTATATGAATCAACTCTACAAAAAATACCCTTCCCCGTATAATTTACGTGTTTTTGTTTGTGAATAATTCCGTTATTATGATTCGTTGCTACAAAAAGAGTCGTCTAATTACCTAGACGTATATGAATCAACTCTACAAAAAATACCCTTCCCCGTATAATTTACGTGTTTTTGTTTGTGAATAATTCCGTTATTATGATTCGTTGCTACAAAAAGAGTCGTCTAATTACCTAGATGGTTATGAATCGGAAAAGATGAAAATCCATGAAATTTTATTAATTTCAAGCTGACTTTATTTATTTAAAACTAGCTGCTCCGGCGAACTTCATACCGTCTCAGAATCAATAAAATGTCTATACTACTGTACTGTACTCTACTCTAGTCTATTCTGCACTACACTGTTTGGGGCGCAGACAAATTAAAGATCATGACAATCGGTCCAGCCTTTCTTGAGTTATAATATAAATCGTGTTACAAAACGGGTAGAAGCAGATAGATATAAAACAACCAATAACTTCTTTATCATTATTAAATGTAACGTTATTGTTTCCACCAATATATAGAATGGACCTTCATGATGAACATAAACAAGAAAAGTCACAGATCACTTGCATTACATGACCTTCATGTAGGTACACTGAAAATGAACTTGATATTTTTGATGTGTAACATCTTTGCTCTCGCTTTCCTGCAATTTGTGGGAGTGATTTCGTGAAATGGGACGGAAATGTGTCCCATGGGACGGAAATGTGTAACAGGGAGTCGCGTTTTTTCAGGCTTTAAAAGCGCGGAAAAGGCAAATGTATCTATGACCATACAGCCTAGTCTGCCGTATCTTTGCCGTCCTTTTTTCAGGCTTTAAAAGCGCGGAAAAGGCAAATGTATCTATGACCATACAGCCTAGTCTGCCGTATCTTTGCCGTCCTTTTTTCAGGCTTTAAAAGCGCGGAAAAGGCAAAGGTATCTATGACCATACAGCCTAGTCTGCCGCATCTTTGCCGTCCTTTTATAAAGTATTGTGACATCATATGCGAGTACTGTAGGTCTCGCTCGAATTTTTTTTTTCTCAAATGTCTTCCTAATTCTTTTTTACCAATTATAAACAATCAATTTGTACATAAATAAATTGAGTCTGCATGCATACTTACGAACTGTGCGGCGCTGAACGTCCGCCCGCTCTAAATAATGTATAGGTACACACTCTCTTTTCTCTCTTTTAACGTGTGGCACCGGCTAACGTAGTGTAGGCAGACCTCCCACTCGATGGACCGATGACCTGGTGAAGGTCGCGGGAAGCCGCTGGATGCGGGCAACGCAGAACCGGCGGTCGTCGTGGAAATCCTTGGGGGAGGCCTATGTCCAGCAGTGGACGTCCTTCGGCTGATATGATGATGAACGTGTGGCACCATTGACCATGCTATCCAAGGGTTTTGCACTTAGCATCACCCGCGGTCACGTGTAGAGCATTTAGATTTACACCTACGGACGTGTGCAACGCGACCTTCATACACATCTGGAATCAGATGTGCAGGTTTCCTCACGATGTTTTCCTTCACCGATAGACCAATCGGTAAGTGTATGTTATGTACGTAAGTTTTGAAAAACTCATTGGTAGATTGGCCGTCCGGATTTGAACCCGGGACCTCTGGATAGAGGGACCGAGTCGTAACCGGTTGAACCACCGACGCTTTTTTGCACACAGGTACATACTATCTACCTACCTTTATTTTTTAAGCAATTTTTGTTTTATATTGCATTTCAAATGGATAATAACACAACTATTAGGTTTTTGAATTTTTCAATTATGTGAATTAGTTTTTATGATATGGGCCATTTCATGACTAAATTCGAGAAAAACTGATCTCATCTCAGTTTTTTTTAGAATTTTTAAAAAAGCTTTTGACTTTACTATTTCACACTAAAATCATTGCGTCACCCAAAAGCTTTCATAGTAATCGTCATGTCACCCTTTCGCTGAAAAATGTACATGAAAGCAAAGCCGCGGGCAACTGCTTGTCTACTTATAATTTCAGAATTTACGCACACCGCGCTAGAATAACTAAGGTGTCTGCGGGGACATAGCGACGCAACTCAGAGGCGTCCTTTAGATTATCTGTGACCTCTAATCAATGACCTAGGTCTGTCATTCTCAAACTACGCAGGTACCTATATGTTACCTATGTCAAGTGGGTTTAATACCTTCAAGCATTTTAACTACCTTTGTGTGAACTCCGTAATTAGAAACATAACGGCACTGGCGCACGCTAAGAACCGCACGTTTTAAAGTTAGTAAGTTAATCTTAACAACTAAAAGTTTAAATATGTTAGGTTAAGGTTCCAAAGGTTGGCTCTGCCAAATGCGAAGAGATAAGGTGAAAAAGACCTAATATGAAAAGGACAGGTTTAAAAATAAAGTACCTAACTAATTTAAAAATTTAAATCTGATTGCAAATTAAAATACCTCTCTTTTATAGGCAGTGTGGTAAAAATTTATTCTATATCGCTCACGCTGTTAAGACGAATTTAATGACACCTCGCACTTCAAAATCCATAAAATCGTTTTGGCTACAAGCTCAGCCAAAGAAACAGACATAGACTGCCTTCCTGTACTAGTTTACCTGTTTTTCAATCCCTTACTTAAGGTTGCCTGGTAGAAATCGGTTAAAGCGATAAGGCCGCCTTTGCACTCTATGTATATTACAAATTGTAAGTCCTGTATTGTTTTTTGGCGTGCAATAAAGTATATTTACTTACTTACGTAGGTAGATAAGTCGTAGCGATATAATAAAATTGACGATATTATCATTTAAACGTCAATGTTTTATAATATTTCAATTTTGGCCATTTCATTAAATGCTTGACCAGATCATGAAATGGCCGAGCATATCATACTAAACGAACTTAACCTCAAAATGCATTCCGTCGACATGTACCGTCATCAAATGTCACGAACATATTATCGCTCGCTTCGCGCGCTCAATGCGTCGTAACGATATTTCACTTCACTTTATCTTCAATATAAGTTGTTTTATCTGCCGCCATAATCCGTCACAAAAACCAAATGATATCAGCGCCGCTTACGGTGAATAATGTAACTATTTTACGATAAAATCACCAATGTTCGACCCTTTTTTGACCATATCATGAAGTAGCCGTGCGTTAACTTGCTTATATCGTCAAACTCTGATATATTCATTGATCTAGCCAGACTATATCATGATATAGCAGCAGCGTGTAGCAGCGTATATTGAAGATTTAATGCAATTTAACGATTTCATGATATAGTCAACCATTTCATGAAATGGACAATTCTATGATATTGATTGGCACGACATATCCATACATGAAGAAGTCGACCAACCAGCACTGGGCCCGCGTGGTTGACTAAGGCCCGATCGCCCTAATCCAGGGTAGGCCCGAGCCCCTCGGTGGGGACGTATATGAGCTGATATATGATGTTACATACATATATCGCGGGTTTGATCCGCGACGGAGTCAACCTTGTATGACTGTGTTTGTTTGGTGGTAGGGCATTTTGATAGCCCGCCTGGCTGGCTTGGTGGTAGCTTATCTAAGTCTTGCCGCCAAACATCAGTGTTAACAGCATTGATGTGTTCCGGCTTGAAGATAAGATAGCCAGATCTCCATTGCATTGGGGAATCTTGGTAAGCCCGCTTCCATCTTCGGCATCATCGCCACTTTCCATCACGTGAGATGATGCCAAGGGCTTATCAATTTTGGATAAAAAAAAACATATACATTCGTTCGTCTAGTCCACAAAAGCCTACGCGACCGTACCCATATTATCCACTGGCGCCGAGCTCTCTTTTCACGTGACGGGAACTATAGTTGCATTTCTTCCATAGCATAGCATCTCCTCTGGAACACGGTAAACAATACGCTTCTTCGGGCACGCGAGACGATTCAAGCAAGGCGCAAGTGAAAACTTTACTGAAAATAACCCGTAAGATGGTCCTTCGAGTCTACGCGTGTCGGGTTCATGTCCCGTAGAAGTTATTTTTAGTCGTGAGGCTTAATATTTCTTTTTTTTTTTAAGGATTCAATTCGAGTAGCGTCGGTGGCGTAATGGCAAGGGCCGCTACCTTGTACCTCCTGTCATAGGTCGCGGTTCGAATCCTGCCACATACCAATGTGTTTTCGAATTTCGATTTCATATGTACGTTTATCCGACGCTCGAAGGAAAACATCGTGAGGAAACCTGCACACACCTGCGAAGAAACTCGAAGGATGTTTGTGAAGTCGACCAACCCGCACTGGGCCCGCGTCGTCAACTAAGGCCCGATCGTCCTAGTTCAGGACAGGCTCGAGCCCCTCGGTGGGAACGTATATATGAGCTGATATGATGAAGGATTCTATTCGTAATTTCTTTTTTTATGTATTTTTTTTTATTGTACAATAAAGATATTTGATTGATACTTTCTTGTTTTGCTAATATAGCAGTTGTTGTGAACGATGTTTTTAAACGTTTTTATTAACCGACTTCAAAAAAGGAGGTTATCAATTTGATCCGTATGTTGCAATGTAATAATGTTGTAATTGCACAATATTCGTATATTTTTGTCTATGTGGGCTTCTAAACAGGTGTGCCAAATTTCATAAGTTTATGTATGTCAGTTTGTCCATGTATTTTTTAGAAACTAGAAATTAGAATGCAATAATTCTTTTTTACTTTAATTAAGTATCTTTCAACTTAGAGAAGAGTTCAAGTGTTATCAAAATCGGTTTAGTACTTTTCAAGATATGGACTGTTAAGTGTCTAGTCATAAATCACTATAAAGAAACACGTCATTGGTTCAACGCTGCAATTTTGTGATGGAGTCGGTTGTCTCGTTGTCAATTATATAACTTTACTTTTTTTTAAATTTTGCAAACGATTTTCTTCCTAATTCTGAATAAAACGGAATAAAAATAAATTGACCTAAAGTTAGCAACTATAGTCATCAAATTCAAAATTTTAATTCGAATTTGCTTTGTTATCAATCTCCTGACTTAAAAAAATATTTAAAAAATTAGGGTGATATAACGCCTGGTAGGCGAATCTGGGTTAAAATCTTAAGTTACGAAATACAATATATCGATAGTCAAAAACTTTTCAAATTATTTCCCATCACTAGCTTTTTGACGAATTTTTTGGCATACTACTCACTGCTAGATGTCACTAGTAGATAAAAAATGATAGCGGATACACAACATATTAACAACAAATGGATAGATGATATTTAAAGTATTTTTTTCGAGACAAACTTTATTTTCGTTGTTGAGGTCAATAATTCCTTTTCAAGTTAGGTTTATTTACTCAAAAGAATTTTCCTATACATAATATGAATATTATTATAATAAAACAATAGAAATATATTCATTTACTCGACAATTCTGTGCGTTTGTTTGAGACGCAATACTCATAAGATGAAACTGACTTCATAATGCTATATACAGTATGAACAAAACTCCCGGGCTTTGCAACAATGAATGTTAATTACTCTCTGACTGCAGACTCTACAGGGTGTGCTCTGAAAGGGAAATCTAATTTAATATTTTGAGCGTTTCCACATTTCGTGCCGTTGGTTTTGACGGCATTGCTATGACTTTAGCTCAATTTGAAAGAAATAAAAGAATTGAATTTTTCCACAATAATGTATATCCCTGCTGACGTTCGGTGGTCGCTGGTTTGATTCCCGGCAGGGTTCAAATTTATGGGTCTTGTTTTAAATGGAGGAAAGGGCATAGCTCCTGCCTTGATACCACCATCTTTCTTAGTCTTGCCACCGAACATCAATGTAAAAAGTAATTTGTTTAAGCCGTGTCAGATGTCTTATAGGCGGTTTAAAAACTTCTGATAGTGGGGGTATGCCACTAGCCACACAAACACAGAGTTAAAGTCCGGATTGGTGACTTGGACTCCGTATTTGGAGTATGTCATAACTTTCCCGATATAATGGGAAGAGACCCATACCAAAGTATACATATTAGTACTAACATACAGTATGGACACTCCCTGCCGCTCTCTAGATTCCGACCTCACCCCCTCGTCTCCCAGGTTGATAAAGATTGGTACAAGTTTGGTTCTCAAACGTATAGAATTTTGCCGTGATTTCTTTATATCTTTATTTGTCAGACAAAATGGTCCATTTTTGTTAGTAACACAATCTTCTTATTACACTTATGTTAGTAGAACACAGATTTGTAGTAACAAACAATAAAAGTGCCTTCCTGTACTTGCCTGGCTGTATTTCCCAACTCCTATAATTTAGGGATCTTCAAGGCGAGAGTGAATAGGTATTATTTGAGTTGGCGTGTACCAACCTCGACTACATCGTCACTTACCATTAGGGGACTCACACTCCAATTTTTAATTAAAAAAAAAGTGAAAACAACCCTTCCACACCCCATGCGCTCACCAGTTACAGGAAGCATAGGGCCCCGGTCTGACCAGTACACGCATGAAGTGCGAAAAGAGTTGGGAATCATATCTGTCATCTATCCCCTTCAGGATGCATTTGGACTTTATTTGTATCGTCATTTGTTTTTAGAAATGTCATTTGTCGCCCGTTGTGTGAAGCGTCCGGGGTGTGCCCATACCCTAATCGTGAGGACGGTTGTTAAGGAAGAAATAGTATAATATCTACGTTTCAGTAATAATTGGAAACGCTTAACACGTTAAAAACCGACTTCCATCGCAACAACTATTTTACTATTATGCAAAAAAGTACTATTTTGCATTATTATTTTAGGTTTTAGTTTATTTACGCGTATATTATGAGGACAACCTGGCAGCAAAAAAAGAATCATGAAAATCGGTTCACAATCTGCGAAGATATTGCCTAACAAAAAACCGGACAAAAGCGAATCGGACTCGCCCATCACCGAGGGTTCCGTACAAATTTGTAGCTCATCATCATCATCCTATTAGCCGAAGGACGTCCACTGCTGGTCATAGGCCTCCCCCAAGGATCTCCACGACGACCGGTTCTGCGCTGCCCGCATCCAGCGGCTTCCCGCGAACTTCACCAGGTCATCGGTCCACCGAGTGGGAGGCCTGCCTACACACTACGCTTTCCGGTGCGTGGTCGCTACTCGAGAACTTTATTGCCCCAACGGCCATCTGTTCTACGAGTAATGTGGCCCGCCTACTGCCACATAAGTTTAGCAATTCTGAGAGCTGTGTCGGTTACTTTGGTTCTCCTACGGATACTCATATAAATTTGTAGGTACATATTATAAAATCATAACAGTGCAAACTGATAGGTACAACATACGCCAAAATTATTAGGTACTTACCATCTATACACATATACACATAAAAAAGGTTTTTTTTTTTCATTTTTCGTCATAAATCGAAAACTATACATCAAAAAAATAATTAAAAATCTGTTTAAGGTTGTGCCAATGAAGTACTTTAAATAAAGACTTAGTATATTTTTTTCAAGATTTAATTACAAATGTATATTTTTTTGACTTTTCCCTATACTTGTAGTATAAGACGGTATTACTTACCAAATTTCATAGTTCTCGGTAAACAGGAAATACCCTATGGATTTTGATCCCCTTGAGAGTGTCGAAATACACGTCTTTTGCGGCATAAACGGCCGTACCTTTTTTACATAGTTTGAATTTTTTACAGCTTCAAGGGACTGTAGACCGAAATAAACAGTTTTAATTTCAACTCGATACCTCCTCGCGTTCCCGAGATAAAGGGTCTTGACAGACAGATGGACGGACAACAAAGTGATCCTATAAGGGTTCCGTTTTTTCCTTACGGAACCCTGAAAAGGCATACAGTCGAATTAATAACCTCCTCCTTTTTTGGTAGTCGGTTGAAAAAAAGGCTTGCCGGCGTCACGATCCCATAATCTTTCAATGTGCTTTCTATAGGAAAATTCTATTACGCCACAGGTCACTGACTTGGGTAACGGGGTAACTCGGGGTAAGGAGCAATATCATAATACGGTTTTCATCGTTCGGTCAGTATGAGCGGTAATGGGCGCCCTTTTATATCGGACGCGTAATGGATAATAAAAATAAAACCAGTCAAGTGGTGAAGGGTACCGTTTAAATAAGTACCTATATTGGAGATAAAGGATTAGGTAAACGTATCTATGTATATATTGGAGATGAAAAATTGGAGGTAAGTGTTTGGTCGTTTTTAAAAGCTTTCATTTAACTTGCAATGTTATTATGTTATCAAGTTTAGTCAAATCTTGCAAACGATTTTAGAGCGACTTCCAGAAAACCGATTGAGCTGAAATTTGGTATGAAACCGTTTCCCCGGTGACGATAGATCCTTTTCATATTTTCGCCTTTTAACACGACTTTCCACAAAAAAGGAGTGTATTGTATTCAGCTTTAACGTATGTATGTTTCTTTATTCCACGACACATCTTCTGAACGGCTTGATGGATATAAGAGTGTGAGGTATCGTTAGATTCGTTTTGATCCCGTGGGTGACATAGGATATATTTTACCCGACTTTCAAAAAAGAGAAGTAATGTTTTCAAACAGGCGTAATTTTAGTAAATTTTGAATTTAAAGTTATTTGAATTGGGAAACATGCATTATGGGGTTCCATAATGCCCGACCCGATAATGCACTACCTATAAATGCACAGCCCGATAATGGCCGGTCAATAATTCGTGTCCTGGACTTGAATTATTAGTACACTGAAGTAAAAGCCTGTGCCTCATCATCATCATCATATCAGCCGAAGGATGTCCACTGCTGGACATAGGCCTCCTCCCCAAGGATTTCCATGACGATCGGTTCTGCGTTGCTCGCATCCAGCGGCTTCTCACGACCTTCACCGGTCATCGGTCCATCGAAAAAAAATATGCCTACCTGAAGATGGGCTAACCTGAAAAAAAATTAAAGTGAATGAAAGAAAGCTTAGCGGGCACGACATATCAATTAGTTAAGGCGTGACACAAACAAACACACTTATAGCTAAAATAGTTTATCAAAGGGTTCTTGTTATTTACCAGAGGTACTCTTAGCGACAGAACACAATATCCACGGGGTTAACGAACTTAGAGAGGCAATTTTCTTGTACATTCTCGTGGAAAAGTGTTTACATTTTCCTCTCATTTTGGCGCTTTTTCCGGTTTTTGTAGAAAGCCTTACGTAAAAAGGTCTTTGTGATAAAAGAACAAAAACCACTCTCGGTTCTATTAAATTGACTTGAGATTGTTAATAATTAAAAATATCTATTTAACCACGGTTAACTTAGGAAGTGGGATTAATAAATTTTATAGCGGAATTTGTAATTTTCAACGTTGGTAAATAAAGGTAGGTATCTAATTCAGAATCCTTTGATGGTTTTGTAATTAGCTTTTTATTTCGTTAAAATTTTTAATCTTCTTGGTTTATTTATTTACCTACTACCCCCTTTTTGTTGTTATTTATTCATTATATTTTTAAGAGTAATTTGAAGTTACTGTGTTTGTACAGTAAACAGTTCAATGAATACTTATTATGATCATAAGGTAAGTATTTGAATCGTGACAAATATTTTGATTTTCAGGCAAGCAATTTTTTTCGGTGTTAGGTTAGGTTAGGGACCTTTTACTCCCGCCTGTCCTTAAACTGCCAGATCTTAGGGTTCCTTACCGAAAGGGTGTCGACGGGACACTATTACTAAGCCTCCGCTGTGCGTCCGTCCGACTGTCTGTCAGCCTATTATACAGCCCTATTACATAAATCGTAATAGGTAGACTGTTACAATTTTCACAGAGTTTGTATTTCTTTTGCCGCTATAAAAACAGGAAAAAAATTTAAAAGGCGAAAGTAAAAGAAACGTATTTTTTTAAACGTTAAGAAACTAGCGACATCTAGTAGGATCTAGTAGTATCTTCTACATACCCAGTTGATTTATGAAGATTTTTTGGTACGGAACCATCAGTACGCGAGTCCAACTCGCACAGTTTTTTAAAATAACAACCAATTTAATTAATGCGGTAATATTTTCGTTATTTTTGACGTCAATTACTCCTAAACGATAAAAAACCCAGGGTTGAAAAAAAAACCCTTATTGTTGATGATGTTTCTGAAGGTCAAAAGCTATAAGAAACACGATTGAGCACTTTTGTCTCGAACGAAAACGTTCTACATCGTTACCTTCAAATCTAGTTATGACTAAGTATAATTTAAAAAAAATATACAACAATATTTGTAATGATAATACAAAGTGAGTAGTACCCCTACTATAATGTTATTATTTTTTATACTTTCATTGTAGTTTTTGATTGAAACGAAAATCCATTGAATAAGTGAAAAAGTGTGGTTATTTTCTTTACTCTTTACACGTTATCTTATACAGTCTTATGGACGCTACGAGAGAGTAAATTATCCCGCATACTTACTCGCATACATACATATTTAGATACGTGCTAAAAACGTAACCTTTCTTTGCTGTCGAGTAAAAGATGAAATATCTCGTTATGGCGACTGTCATCAGCATTTCCGTAACACTCGCTGTTTACTACAGTAATGCGTCATGGATACATTTCTTTCAACGTTAGTTTTTATCTCCAAAATTAACGCTGAAAAGCGTTACAGTCATGTTGACTAAGCAATTTTGTTGACAGACGATAAATAGTTCGACTAAAATAAATGAAAAATTTACTCATGAAACGGTCCATATTTTCTGATAGAACTGAGGATCAATTCACAAAAATTGCACTGTTCATACTAAAGTAATTGATCTAACCGCCTCCGTGGCGATATGGTTAGTCGATTCGCTTCACGCCAGGTGATCGCGGGTTCGATTCCCAGCGAGGTCTAACTCAGTTAGGTTGATACTAGGACATTTTCTAAGCTACCCCCATCTCATCTGAGTTTTGCAGCCAGATATCAATATTAACACACAGTCAGTTCCCCATTGCGTTGTGAATCTTGGTAAGCCCGCATCCGTCTTTGGCATCATTGTCATTTACTATCAGTTTAGATGATGCCTAGAGCTTACCAACTATAGATTTTATAAATTCTAATGCAATATAACTCTGCGTGATCGAATCATAAACGAGGAGATCCGTAGGAGAACCTAAGTAACCGACATAGCTCTCAGAATTGCTAAACTCGAGTGGCAGTTGGCGGGGCACATGGCTCGTAAAACAGATGGCCGTTGGGGCAGTAAAGTTCTCGAGTGGCGACCGCGCACCAGAAAACGTGGCGTAGGTAGGCCTCACACTAGGTGGACCGATGACCTGGTGAAGGTCGCGGGAAGTCGCTGGATGCGGGCAGCGCAGAACCGGTCGTCATGGAAATCCTTAGGGGAAGCCTATGTCCAGCAGTGGACGTCCGTAGGCTGATATGATTATGATGATGAATGCAATCATCATATCAGCTCATATACGTCCCCACTGAGGGGCTCGAGCCTACCCTGAATTAGGGCGAATGCAATATAATTACGTTAATTTGCGAATAGACCATAGGTTTTTTACCCGATTTCCCAGGAAAGAGGGTAATGTTTTTGGGGGTATATCCTAAGATTATCCACAACGACCGGTCCTGGGTTGAACCACTTGCGCCTGATGGAGCTATTAGTCACTGTGTAACTGGTGCAGTGATCTTTATTGTCTTGTGTCTTTACCCATATTCTATTACTCCGTATTTTTCCAGCTTGATATTTATATCTCTTTTTCTTCTCTTCCAGACCCTCCAGGGGCTCCCTTCATTGAGGGCTACGCTGAAGGCGAGACAGTCCGTCGAGGGCAGAGTATAGATCTGGTCTGTAGAAGTAGGGGTGGCAACCCCCCAGCCCAGCTGATCTGGTACAAGAACGGCGAGCAGATCCGTATGGCTTACAGGTAAGAATTGTGACACCTTCTCAGTCACTCACTTTTCTCACTTTTTTTCTTTTTATTGGATCTTTATTTTTTTCTATTTCAGTTTTGTTTGAATATTGTATTTTTGGTGTCTTCGGCATGCTGAAAACCAAAATAAAAATAAAATATTATTCCTTAAAAATAATCTTCATAGCTATCGCCCGGACAATAACTATAATTATTGCCATATAGCAATCACTAAAATATTGGTGGGCAATGACTAAAATCTTTCATGTCTTGGCTTAGTTATTGCCCACAGCTAAAAAAACCGTTACTAGTGAAAGAAAAGCAGAGTTTTTGCATTAAAATAATGCTAATGCTATTACCTACACCATCAATAAACAACAGCAGTAATATATTACTTTTAAAGTATAAAAAAATACTTCAGAGTAAGCAATAACTTAAGAAAATTGATAAAATATTTACCTTTTCGGTCAGTGCGTTCACGTGTCTTGACAAAATCCGCCATGACTGAATTTTTTTTTAATTTAGTGTTGCCATTTAAAAAAAAATCTGTAAAATGGCATACAAGTATGAATTGTGATTGGACAAGGTGGCTTACATTAAGAAACGACGGGATGGAGGGCCCAATATTTCTACATTGGCTCAGTGTGCATCTGGGCAACAACAGATATTATTGTATTTCTATGTATTTCTTTGTGTATTATGTGATTTTTTAAGTTCTGATATGGGTTTTTACTTGCGAATAAATGACGTTATTATTATTAGCTCAGCACTAGGCACCATACCTCGTTCCGAAGTTTTCAGGAGGTATTCTCGCATGCGGGTGGCAAGACCTCCAAGGCTCAAACATAAATGACCAAAGGGTCTGAGGAGATTCACCACACTCGCAGTAGTAGAGAAGCTAGAAATAGCTGTGTAATGTAAACTTATTTTCATATCATAAACATGAGCTTTTTATTAAGCTTGTAATATGAATTAACCGTTGGTCCATGGCAGCGCTGTTATCTACTGGGCTGAGGGTCTTGTGTTTGATCCCCATCGAGGGCAAACTGGTTCGTTTTCTCTGTTTGAGTGTGAAGTATTTATTTGTGTATTTATTTAAACGTAAACAGGCTATAAAAACGGGTTTAGGAACCTTAAATTGGGGGTTCTACGCATCACACTGAACAATTTTCCCCAAGGAACTCATAGTCAATTCTCAAACAAAAATGGACCCTCCATACAAAAAAGCAAAAAAAAAATACATTCAGCCGATCTTTATTTTTTATTCACAATTGGTACACCCTTGGCATCATCTCAGCTGATGGTAAGTGACGATGATGCCGAAGATGGAAGCGGCCATACCAAGATTCCCCAAAGCAATGGGGATCGGGCTATCTTACCTTCAAGCTGGAACACATCAATGCTGTTAATACTAATGTTTGGCGGCAAGACTTAGATAAGATGGTGGTAGCTAGCCAGGCGGGCTATGAAAATGCCCTACCACCAATCAAACCGATTCTTTCAAAGTTGACCCCGCCGGGAATCGAACCCGCGACCTCCTGGTATGAAGCGAATGGACTAACCATTACGTCACGGAGGCGGTTAAATCGATTTGTATGATGAGTAAAATTTTTTGGCGATTTCAGCAAAATCATAGAACGAAAGTTGTAGAAGCAGATGTAGTGAGAAGCCCCAGTTAATGGGACCTACAAACCTGTGTATGTAGATACGTAGTATAGTACAAAACAAAGTATAGTAAAGTAAAGTACACCTGGTTTGCATAGTACAGGGAATCCCAGTTTGGAGTCAGATGATCTTGTGTGATTAAAAAAGATCGTCACCTTACCTTCTCCAAACAAATATTAAACGACATATTTTTATGTGAAAAATAAAGTGAATATCGCTAAGGAAAAATGCTTTAATACTCATACCGTATGTAATACCGTCGTCGGTACTCAAAAAGGTTTATTCTATTGATGAAGGTTATATTCGGTCCAAATTACATCTCGAGCTCTACAGGGATATGCTTTCACTTATATATTACGCGTTATTGAGGAACAATTTGGTGCTGAGCAAAATGTCTTTGGCTTTTCGATACGCACTCAATTTTTCGATAAGTACAGTATTATTATTTTCTTCTTTTATTAAACTGTATTTGTATACCTATGTCGGCGGCAGATCGTAAAAATTCGGCAGATCGCGATCTGCCCAGATATTCACGGGCAGATCGTGAATGGTCCGGGCACTTCATCGCAGGGCTCCGAAAAATACTAAGGTCAGGTTCGTTCAGCACGTCTGGTGCTACCGTAGAATGGATCCCCACGAAGCGGGGCTCCTTCGACTTAGTGTCTTTCGGAGCCCCCGATAGGCCTGTAGGTAACCCATGCACACAACTTCATACCTCACCAGTGGACAGCTAATTAGAACGCCAGTTGCATGTTACTCGCGCTTTCACAATAGTGAGCTGATCTGTACCAATTTTCATATTTCCTCGTGTTTTAATCTTGCTAGTTTCTTGGCTGTGATGTAGACCTAACTTATCTTTCTACTGCTTTACTTATTAAATGTGTTCGTTTCTTTCTTTTTTTGGAGTTATTGCGATCTGTTTGAAGGCCATTGGAAGACATAAAAATTTAATCATCGAATGATATATCTATCTATCCATACACACATCCTCAAAAAGCTAAAGGCCTTTCACTGGGCAGATCGTTATCTGCCGGATTCTCATGATCTGCCGCCGACATTACGAGTGTATCTGCTGCAGTTATTAAAACTTTACCTCTGCCTTTTTTTTCACTTTGAGTATTTTTATCCGAATGCTCAAGATAGAGGGTGATGTTTTTCAGATATGTTATGTATATAAAAGGTGCTACTTTCTTGGTTTTTTATTTAATCCATGTTTACAAAATTTTTTTCCTCTATCCAAGTAATATACATGTAAGTATAATATCATGGTCAAAATTACACAATTTTACATACAACTATATCAATAACCTTTCTTAGTTATTTTTTTTTATTCACAGTTGGTAAGCCCTTTGCATCATCTCACCTGATGGTAAGTGACGATGATGCCGAAGATGGAAACGGGCTTCCCAAGATTCCCTAACGCAATGGAGAACTGGCTATCTTATCTTCAAGTCGGAACACATCAATGTTGTTAACACTGTTGTTTAGCGGCAAGACTTCGATAAGATCGTGGTAGCTAGCCAGGCGGGCTTAGAAAATGCCCTACCACCAACCAAACCGTGTCTTACAAGTTGACCCCACCGGGAATCGAACCCGCGACCTCCTGGTGTGAAACAAATGGACTAACCATTACGCCACGGAGGCGGTTAGTGAAGTAGTCGTAGCTTAGTGCAACTGGCGTGGATAGGTCGTTTACGCAGGTTAACTAAACTAAAGCACGGGGGGTACCTGGATGGGTTTGACTGTTAGTGGAATTTTTGTCCACCGTTTCCATGTTTCGCAAGCCTCATGAAGCCGTTGGTGTCGATGGTTATCACTAGATGGTAGTCTTGAAACCGTGTCGGACGCCTTATATGTGGCTTGGAAAACTTTTTACAGTGGGTTTCGCCACTAGCCCTGCACCCACAACCTCCAACAAATCGGACTTGGCCCCCGTCTGTGGAGTATGGCCTTACCCTCCAGAGTTTGGGAAGATACCCGTGGCCCACTAGTGGGGTAGTTTATGGGTTGCTACATACATAAATATTTTGCCCTTTTGTGATTTCGAACACCATCTTCGGGCATACTGGTTTTATGTGGCAGTAGTGTAAATATATACCAAAATGTGTGATATAATGTTCCACCAAGAACCTACAATCAAAAGGGCTTATTAATTGTGGAATAAAAAAAATCGATTTGTCTTGTTGTATGGAGCGTCGTGACAATAAGTTTAAAATGGAAGCTTGGAAACGCAAACGCACGCAATATCGAAAAGAATTTACCAGTCTTGCTGATAAAATAGAAAAGGATTGGAGTGTGGACGATTTGTGGCTGATATGATGATGGAGCGTCGATTTTTTTGAATTGACTGGGTTCCATATCAAAGTTGAGCAGTATGAAGCTCAGTTGAGGGAGAATGAAGCTCAGTTAAGGGAGTATGAAGCTCAGTTAAGGCACTCCCCGGACACTTCATACAACGGCCGAGAAATGATATCTCTAAAAAAACAAATGACGGAACAAATGACATCACGTCGAAATTCTATACGTACGAGAACCAAACTTAAACCATAAACCAATCTGTATTAACCAGCGAGACGAGGGGGTGAGGTCGCAGTCTAGAGAGCGGCAGGGAGTGTCCATACTATATGTTAGTACTAATTAAGGGATCTTACAACCTGGTTTTTAATTACCTACGTATGTACTTCTAGCATCGACATTTACCATCACATGAGGTGCAACCGAACACTTTAAATGTTTTTTTTTTTAAAAGATGAGTTTACATGTGGTAATGGGGTTGATCGTAAGTGTCATCAGTTTATTTTGAAGGAAAATTAATGACTCACTCACTTACTCATTGGCTCCTCAACGCCCAGCCCTAACCCTTGTACCCAGAAAGCTGAAATTTTGCGCAAAGGTACTCTTTATGATTTAGATATGTAATAAGGGCGGATTCTATGAAAATCCTACGGGATAAGTAAAAAAACGGGAAACGAAGTCGTTGGCAAAAACGCTGTCCATGCGGGCGAAGCTGCGGGCAACAGCTACTACATAATAATATCCCAATGTCCTCTCGTAAACATCGACATTATTGCTAAAATAGATATAAAAATAATATGCTGGCCTTTACAAAGATTGTAAAAAACCCCCTAGGGGTATTATACCCAACCCCCACCCACCCGAGCTGAGTCTTCAGACATTTCAGGGGATCGTATTAAGCTGGCAACAGATAGGGCGTATGTCGTCCATGATTTATGTAGGCTAGAGATTAGGAAGGAGACTCAGTCGATAGATTTGTTATCGATTGTTTTTTTTTTTGAGTGAGACATGAGTATTTTAAGATTTTTCATTTATCGGCTGATAATTCTAGTTAATAGTACATTATAGTACAAGTGAGTAATGTTAGTGATTACCGCTGGGGCGCCATTGAGACCCGAGCCGTTAGGTGAGTTTCTTAAGAGAGCCGAGGACGGTAATCATCAATACACACGTACATACAACACACTTGTGAAGAAAATAATAATAAAAAAACATTTTATTTAGTAGATAAAACGTTTATTTGGAGAAACAATTAGTCAATATGCAGTTAGTTAAATTATAATTAACTGTTTTTGATGCCATAGCGGTCTTAACACATAGATTAATTACTGAAATACTTTCATGTTCTATTGTTATTTTTGATAGTTCATTATTCGTGTAGGAAGGTGAAATCCAATCATTGTTTTTAAGTCCACTCCATTCTTTGTTCGGACTGTACTTTTTTACATTGAGTATAAACACCACAAAGAGCTGGGTTTGTACTTAGAAGATAATTAAATTACGCCATGAACACATTTTCTAAAAAAGACTGCGTATTCTTGTTGTTTTGCCATTGTATGAAATTTTGGTACACTAGTAGATATTTTTCCTTTGAGTTTTCAGGTAGTAAACTTTCCATAACCTTAAGGGCTCCACATCTTATATCGGGCGGTGTACAACATAAATCATTTTCTTCTTATCCAGTACTTGTAGACATTTTAATTAATAAATAACTATAATTTCAACAGTGAAAACTAGTAGTGAAAAATTTATCGCTACGGCGGGAAAAATTAATCAGTTTTCCTATGCGCGCGCATCTAACAATGGCGATCGGCCATAGACTAAATTAAATAATGAGGTTTCTTTTTTTTTTGCTTTCCGCTGATAGCGTTTTAGCCACGTACAAAATGGGGAATTTTAATTTTTCTTTATTACAGAGAAAACAAATGTTATATTTGAGTGAAAGTTTTCTTTATTAAATACGTACAAGTTGAAATTATCTATTTAAATACGAAGTTGCATGAAATGAGTAAGCAATAGGTACATTAATTTATTTGTACTATTGAAAAAGATCTTTTTTGTATTGAAACTTTTTAAGAACAAAGAACTCTACCAATAAAATAAAATAAAAACTCTATAACTCACATGTCAATAATAGCAATGAAAAAATCACAGTTTGATTACAGGTGTCATTATATGCCTAATTGCGGTGAAATTAGAGCCACTTTATGAGCAAGTGTGTTGAAAAAGCATTTTACATGATCTGTTAAAAATATAGTCCTTGCTACGACGGAACGTACAGACTTCATGGGACTTTTCTTTGTACACCTCATTAGCAATCCGTGTCTGTATGTTATTGAAGTTAACAGATTTGTAAAAATAACTTAAGTACGTTCCAATCAAAACAGTCGACCACTAAATTTTGCTCCAGATTAGATGTATATGTGCGGCCGCGTACACGAATATTTTATTAGTTAAAAATTGAACTTAACGTAAACGGTATCACACTTTCATTCTGGAAACTGGGCTATGTATGATCAACAAAAACATTGTTTTATATATCTATTAAAACCACGTTCAATTTTAGATTATCGATATTAATTTGCCACCTAGCAAGATATACCATCGACAGTCGCTTTTTGTTTGTACACGTCACTTATAAAATTGTATTAAGACATGCCTACAGGCGACGGAAGCTGATTTATGCGTCGCACTTACTGCAGTCTAGTGATGTGATACATATCGATAGTTGCGTGATTATTTACGGCTTAGTTTAACAGTTTATAATGTTAAATAAAGGTTTTGCTTTGGGATATTGTGAGTTGAAATGTTCAACTTCAGAATTTAATTTTGTGGCCTCTAATCGTCAAAAACAATAAAACTAAGGCAAAACAATAACACAGGTAAAATATTTTACTATAAGTTTCAAAGCTACAATAACACTTTGGAGAAGTTGTTGGTATTTAAGGATGCTAAGGAGCTATTCCAAAGATTTATCATATTAGCTCAAATACGTTCCCACTGAGGAGCTCGAGCCTACTCTGAATTAGGGCGATCGGGCCTAAGTCGACCATGCGGACCCGTGCGGGTTGATCGACTTCACACACAACCTTCGAGCTTCTTTGCAGGCATGTGAAGGTTTCTTCACGACGTTTTCCTTCACCGTAAGAAACTTGGATAAACGTAATTAAATTAAAGCACAATTAAAGAAAACCACAGATTACTTATGTGTTGTTTCTAGCTAAGCATTGAGTAATTCTTTAATAGTATTATTTTTAACTATTTTTTACTTTAAGTATAAATTGTGCGTGTGTTTCGGGTAAAATAACCTAACCAATTTATAAACCCATATGCATAAAAAATTAGGTAGCCTTCTTTTTTGGACAATTGGGTAAAATTTTATTTTATATTCTTTCGGGATCAAGACGAATCTAATGACACATCGAATTACAAAATCCATCAAGTCGTTTAGGCTACAGGCTCAGCCAAAGAAACAGACATACATACATACAAGCGAAAAAAAAATACCCTACTTTTTAGACATTCGTTTAAAATCGCAATAAAAGAACGCTTGAAAGGTTCTTACCTTCGCGCAGTAAAAGTGTTCACATTTCAGGACCAAATATAAACTGTAAAAATCTTGCGCAGTAAAAGTGTTCAACTTTCTGGACCAAATGGAAACTGCAAACAAATCGATAAAAATCCCACGCAGTAAAAGTGTTTACATTTCAGGACCAAATGATCAAAATCTCGCGCAGTAAAAGTGTTAACATTTCAGGACCAAATGGAAACTGCAAACAAATCGATAAAAATCGACTGAAATATTTAATTTTATCTGAGCTACTTGAAAGCAGAAACGTCTGGATTTTGCATACGAATATTGGGGGCAATGAACTTTGGGTAAAAGCAACCAAGAAAATCCTCTCCGGGAGTGTCGACAGAAGTGTAAACTTTTTACAGTTTTAAACGTTTTGACCCTGCGAGTGTTCCTGATAAGGTGTCGGTTACGTTACATGGTTACAGTGTCGCGAGTTCAATGTTTTTTCCCATCTCAAATACAGTTTTATAAGTTTTGACCCTGCCAGTGTTCCTGGTAAGCTGTCGGTTACGTTACATGGTTACAGTGCCGCGAGTTTAATGGTTTTTTCCCATCTCAAAAATGTCCAACGCGCCTAAAGAATTTTTCACTGCAAAAAGATGTTTCTCATCATACTTGAACTAAAAAAACACAGGCCGGTCTAAACACAAAGAAACACAGCCGGCCAAGTGCGAGTCGGAGTCACGCACCAATAGCTCCGTCCCACACCTATCTACACAAGTACAACAATGACACCTACTCATTTCAAACAAAAGACATTAACGAGAGCGACAGTAAATTTATTTTGTTTATTCAATACGGAATCTTTAACGCAAGTACGACTCACACTTATTCGATTTTTATTATTAGTTGTTTTACTTTGGGATTAGAACTATAATCATTACAAATTTGAGGCCTTTTGTTACCGTTTGAAACTGACTTAAAAAAAGTCAAACAGAAGTAAAGGAGTAGTCGGTTCCAGAGATTAGACACAAATGTACCATAATTATAAAGCTTAGTAAAACCATTTATAACAGGGTTTTTATGGGCCCCCTTAATTATTTTTTTGTTATAATTTGTTCATCATCATCAGCTCATATTACGTCCCCACCGAGAGGCTCGAGCCTACCCTGATTTAGGGCGATCAGGCCTTAGTCGACCACGCGGGCCCAGTGCGGGCTGTCGACAAAATTTGTTAGTAAGTACCAAATTTTCTGTGAAAATTTCAGCCACCCTACCTTTTACGGTACCAAAGATACATCCTTTTAAAGGTCAGGAAACCTGCACACGCCTGCGAAGAAACTCGCAGGTTGTGTGTGAAGTCGACCAACCCGCACTGGGCCCGCGTGGTCGACTAAGGCCTAATCGCCCTGATTCAGGGTAGGCTCGAGCCCCTCGGTGGGGACGTATATGAGCTGATGTAATAAAAAAAAAGGTCAGATAGACGGACGGATAGCGTAAGCTTAGTAATAACTCTTGCAATGGTAAATCAAAAACCGGCCAAGTGCGAGTCGGACTCGTGCTCTGTACCAACGCATCTCTCCACACAACTAAGACAATAATCATCATCATATTAGCCGAAAAACGTCCACTGCTGGACAAACGCCTCCTCCATCGCTCCAGCGCTGCCCGCATCCATCGGCTTCCCGCGATCTTCACCAAGTTGCATATAAAACAAAAGACGTCAACACGAGCGACTGAAAATTGTTTTTTTTTATTTCAGTTCTGACTCCTTAGCGCGACTCACACTTCGCTGGTTTTTTGTCAGAAAGAGTACTATAATCACACTAATTTCACGCTAGTACGTAATACTATTTTCCCGATAGCGCAAAATCAATAATACATCTTAAATGAAAACGGTTTTTTTTGTATGGATGGGGCCCCTCTATTTTTTACTTTTTTTTATATCTATTATTTGCTGTTATAGCGGCAATAGAAAAACACACATTATGGTTCATAGAGTGAAATGGGGCAGTAAAGTTCTCGAGTGGCGACCGCGCACCGGAAAGCGTAGTGTAGGCAGGCCCTACCACTCAGTGAACCGATGACCTGCTGCAGGTCGCGGGAAACCGCTGGATGCGGGCAGCGCAAAACCGGTCGTCGTGGAAATCCTTTGTGGACGTCCTTCGGCTGATATGGCGATGATGATTCATAAAATTATCATTTCATGATCACCCATGAGGTTCATATAAGCCCGCTTATAGACAGACAGACAGCGGAGGCTTAGTAATAGGATTCCGTTGGTTGGAACCCTAAAAATTATTTTTACCAGAAAAGTATAACCCTCATTTCGGTCTGAACTTGTGATTAATAGATTTTAGCTTAAAATCCTAATCACGGAGCCTTCAGAAAAAGGTCAATTGAAAAAGTCTTATTTGTCATTGTAAAGGTCAGAGGTCGATTAATTGGACGTCATATTTTTTGTCTCTTTTAATTGAGTGGCTAAAATTAAGCTAGGGTACCCTTAATAAAATGAGTCTATTTTTTTGAAAAATTATAAGATTATTTAAAAAGTTGGCTTACAAAGTACTTTTGATACAGAATTTAATATTTAATCTACATTTAAGGCGAGGCATTGATTGGAACAGTTGTTTCTGTTTTTTTTCTTTACGTGTAAAGAGTAAAGAAAATAACTAAAATTTTTCAATGTTTTTTCGATTATTTTCAATTTTCTGAATGAAAGTAAGTATAAAAAATAATAACATTTCTCACTCTGTATTATCATAACAAATATTGTTGTATATTTTTTAAAATTTATACGTTAAAAAAGTACTCATAACTAGAGTTGAAAGTAACGGTGTAGACTTATCTTTGGGATTTTTTTTCTATCTAGCCAAAAAATGCTCAATCGTGTTTCTAACTTTTAGGAACTTTTGACTTTAAGGAACATCATTAACAATAAGGGTATTTTTTTCCAAGCTTGGGTTTTCTATCGTTTAGGAATAATTGACGTCAAAAATAACGAAAATCTGTAATATTACGGCTTTAATACACTTATAAATCCTATTTTACATGAATTTGAAATAATATTATCACTCCATTCCGTCCCACCTACGCACAGAAGCTATAAAAATAAATAATAAAAAGCTTTCCCAGATCGCTGGTGAGGTAAATGGAAATACCTACATGTAATAAATTCTAGCCATTCCCTAAGGGAAACAGTAGTGTATCTAAAAGGTTTGTACTACCTATATTTACTATTTACACGTCCCAACTCACAGATATTGTGTCACATAATTTAGTTAGATTGGTACGACGTTATATTGATAAGTAGAGTAAAACGTCGCAAGCGTAAAGGCTAGGGCCGCTACCTCTTGTCCGGGCGGTCGTGGTTTGAATCCTGCCTCGTTTTCAAATGCGTTTTCGAATTTCGATTTCATACGTACGATTACCGACGCTCTTAACGGTAAGGGAAAACATTGCGAGGAAACCTGCACACGCTTGCGAAGGTTAAGGTTGTGTGTAAAGTTGACTAACCCGCACTGGGCCCGCGTGGTCTACTAAGGCCTGATCGCTCTAATTCAGGGAGATTCGATTCCTCGGTGGGGACGTATATGAGCTCATATGATGATGATGATTATTATTTAGTAGACAATGCATACACAATTCTTCTATGTTAGTTATCAAGTGACACAATTTACTAAGCACTTCTAGGGATAGACGGCGGTTAACTGGTGTTGCACTTTGCATCACCCGCGGTCACGTGTAGGACATTTAGATTTACACTTACGAAGGTGGGCAACGTGACCTTTATACACATTATGAATCAGATGTGCAGGTTTTATGTTCAAGTTTCTATAACCGCCTCCTTGGCGTAGTGGTTAAGTCCAATAGCTTCAAAGCATGAGGTCATGGGTTCGATTACCGACGGAGTCAAACTTTTTAATACTCGGTTTGGTTGGTGGAAGGCCATTATATAAGCCCGCCTGGCTAGCTACCACCATTTTATCTAAGTCTTGCCGTTAACATTGATGTATTCCTGCTTGAATTTGTATGTCGTCTAAGTGTTGCCGCCAGACATCAATGTTAGCAGCATTGATGTGTTCCGGCTTTAAGCTAAGATAGCTAGTTCCAATAGGAATAAGAATCTTGGTAAGACCGCTTCCATCTTCGGCATCTTCGTCACTTACCATCTTGAGATGATGCCGTGGAGTTACCAATAGTAGATTAAAAAGAACCACTCCGGGACTTGACAGTTTTATAAGTTTTGACCCTCCAAGTGTTCCTGGCGAACGACTAGTTAGGTTGACAAAGTTTTGACCCTGCGAGTGTTCCTGGTAAGGTGTCGGTAACGGAACAGTGTTGGTAACGGTAACAGAGTGGCGAGTTCAATGGTTTTTTTACCATCTCAAAAAATGCCCAACGCGTCCAAAGAAGTTTTACTTCAAAGAATGTTCGCACTTGTCCGTTTACATTCAGTCAAATTATATATATTAGTACTAACATACAGTATGGACACTCCCTGCCGCTCTCTAGATTGCGACCTCACCCCAACTTCACGCATATTGATACAGATTGGTTACAGTTTGGTTCTCGAACGTATGGGATTTCGCCGTGGTTTTGTTTGCTCTGTCATTTGTTTTTAGAAATGTCATTTCACGACCATTTGTATGCAGTGTCCGGGGTGTGATTCAATACTGCACACAAGCAGCGATGTGCACCAGCTGGATCATTCATTGTTAAAATCAATGAGTTTTTTTAAATTTCTGTCGCGGTCGCGGTCGCCTTTGATGTTTTTTTTAATCCACAATTGATAATTTTTATAATAGTTACTATATTATATATATATATGTCGGAGTGTCATTGAAAACGCGACCAATACCAGCTCGAGATAAGTTTACATAGTTACACTTTGTTTGGATCAAACGTCAGGTATTAGTACCTGGGTGAAACCGGTGGTGGCGTGACGATCGCTTGTACTCGTGAGACGATCGTTTGTGGTAGCAAAGATGATGTATTAACGGAAGGCTGTTTGTGCTGCCACACTGAGTTGAGAATTTATTAGATCTGTGGAGAAGCCACATTAGCTGGACGTCAGTCTCGGAGCAGACACTTTTTGATGGAGCGTCGAGCAGAACACAAGTAGTGGTGATCTGTGAGCAAAATGGACGTGTCACGCCATCGCTGTGATCACCGCGTTTGCATCCATTGTTATCCAAGGCATCCTGTACAATTTCGATTACCAAATGATCAAGACTATTGAAGAAGGACCTCTGTGATATAGCTGCATTGTTATTTCGACGCCCAATACCGAAATAGTTAAGGACGTGAACCACGAGGCCAACCATAACCTAACCTCACCCTTCGAGATCAGAAGTTGGATTGTTCCCAGCGCTCGCAACAAGTGGACAACGACGGGAAAATGTGAAAAATGATAATGGAGCAGCGAAATAAAAACCAACTGGCAACAATTCTTTGTGCTACAGAAACAGAACATGTTGCGATTGATTGAGGTTATGCAAGCACCATCGACTACATTTGCTGCAATCACACTGCCAGAATTCAACCAGAATATACCTGAAGCTAATCCACGTTCACGGTGCTCGTTTGTCGACATCTCCCTTACGGAACGACAGTTGCAATGAGGTGCAATGCTTATTTCACTTAGCAAACCGTTGAAAGGCATATGCTCCTGTGCTTCCGGAATGACTCGGAGCCAGTTTAGAAACCTGTTCCTGATGCGCTGTTTGGAAATGGGCGACAGTATGGGCTGCGCTGGCAGCAGCGGAGATCCACGCAAGCGGCGCGTGCAGCTTCAGCGAAGTGCGTGATGTACGCGGAGCTATGAAAATCCGGTGAGTCGTACCCCTTTTGTTTTGATAGTTGTGGTACGAGTACTATTACCTAATCTGTGGTGGTACCGAGTGTTCTCTCGTTAAAGAAAGTTTCGTGTATAGACTTTCGGGAGTGTGTTCAATACTAACGCACTATTGACGTTTGTAGGCAACTCTTAAGTTTACTGTACAGAACAAATATCGAGTGAGGGTAATATTGACGGGCATCGTTCAGAATGGTCATATCTTGTTATGCCAGACGAGTACGAACGATATTATGATCGACTCAGATATTTTAAATCTAGGATTGACGGTATTCTTAAACGAGTCTGTCAATAACAAAACAGCTTGACTGTCGGTAAGGATGCGAATAGAGTAGTTAGTCCCTTACCCTTCTAGTAGTGATTGCATTAGCAGCTAAAATGATGCCTTATGGAAAGTACTCTTTCACATGCTTTCGGATTTTTACTTGTGACACAACGTCGTGATTGAACGGAAGATTTAAAAAGAGGACTCATTGTAAATATGATGATTCATTTAGTTAACTAGTTTCGGTTATACAAACCTAAACCAAGATTGAAAGTATTGAAACCCCTTTAAGCTTTTATAATATTGAGACTGACATTTTTACATGGAGTAAAAAAAAAACCTTTATTAGCTTTCGTAGTATTGGGACTGATATTCTCATTGATCATAGGCCAAAGTTGTTGCCTATTTTTAATAGCTTTCGTGATGAATTTGTCGAGGGCATCCTTAATGCCCCGCTATCGTATAGACCCTATGTAGGTAGATGAGTTTCGGGGACCCCAATAAAATATTTTGTTTACCAATTGTAAAAAAAAGAAAGAATAATAACAGGGTAGTATGCGGAGTGCAGTGATGAACGTCTTACGGCTGATGTGATGATGATACAGGATTCATGGGCTGGAGGCTGCGAATGTCATAAGCCCCGAAGCTTTCCCTTTTTGACGGCCTTATCATGCTGGTAAAGAAAAAGGATAGCATAGAACGCAAGTGTTGATAACCGTGAAAAAAAAATGATAACAACATGCCTGAACGGAAATTGCTTCCTCTGATAGCTTGGAACATCGATTGACTTCATAGGTGGTCACTATTTAACCACGTCAGGCATAGCTAGTGGTTACATCAGGTGCATTCTTTACCTATTAAATCGAAATGACTGATTTTGTAACCTCTGTTCAAATACGTCCACGTGTCATTCTATCTACGTAATGCCCCCTTGTATTTGAACTTACGTTCATAAACGCTTTAGGCGCGTGGCAACGGTCAGGTGAATCTTAGCACGTTTAAACGTTGGTACTCTTAGTTAAGTGTCCTTTAAAATATGCTCACTTCCTTCGAGTATAGTAATGAGATTTCAATGTTACAAGTCCTTCCATGATGATCATTTGGCAGCAACCAAACTGTTGGGTTAACCGAGTTACGAAGTACAGCCTCCTGGAGTTGCTTCTAGGTACGAGTAAAGTAGCTTAACCTCTAAATGTCATGTTTGTGGATTACACACACAGGCTGTAATTTTATCTAAGTGAAGCACGACAACAGACTAGTGATAATACGGAGAGTAACGCATCCTATGACGGGATTTGTTAATCAGCTTGCTGCTGATGTGATAATAGACATGGACCTCCCATGTTGGAGCGGTTTTACCAATTGTAAAAAAAAATAAACGCTACACTTGGCGGGTTGTTTTAGCGGTACAGTATGAGCGTGAAGGACGCTGCTGCTGATCCTTACATTTTTGGTCCCTTAGTCACTTCTTGTGGAACCCTCGGGAAGAGATGGGTTGGTATACTGCTCTGAGGCAGCGTCACTGGCTGATTTCTAGACAAAAGCTTAGTTTCACAAGTTACCTAACTTTGTGTCGTTACAAATGGAGAAGCGTTACCTACCACTTTAGATATCAAATACCGTCAGTTATTGAGGACAGACTACGTTAAATGCCCGATAGTGACAGTATTATTGACTTGGACAGAATTGATGATGGAGAGACTGAACCTCGACCATCTACTAGTGCAGATTAAGGACTTTTGTACTTGACCGTGATTTTAACGTTCACTAGTTTGTATTTTGAACCTTAGACGTAAACAATTTTTCGCAACTGGATGCCAATAGCCTCAGCCATTCGTAGACGTAGGCGTAAAACACCGAGTTGATTTTCTCGTTGCTGTGCGGCCACAACTGTGTGTGGCGTGCGTTTGGCTCGCAGGCGTATCACCGGGGAGGTGATGTTGGCAATGACCAGAAAGAGGTGATGTTTGAGATCGCCGCATGGAAGCGATAGTGTGGTTGGACACCGGAGGGAGGTGGTCCAAGAGTCGCCAGGTAGGGTGACTGTGTTTTTGGGCGGACACCTGAGAGGTTGTCTGAGAGTCGCCAGGTCGAGTGACTGTGTGTTTGGGCGGGCACCGGATGGAGGTGTCTGAGAGTCGCCAGGTTGGGTGACTGTTGTTTGTTTGGGCACCGGATGGAGGTGGCCCAGAGTTGCCAAGATGGGTGACTGTTGTGGTGATACCAAATAAGGAGCGTAACCAAACCAAGTTAGATCCCAAATACCGAGGGCCGTTCAGGGTCGTAGAGGTCTTAGAAGGTGACAGATACAAATTACAAGCTTTGAATTTGAGACGAAGTTACAAGTATGCCCATGACCGTTTACGTAGTATGTCCGAAGGTTATTTGCCTCCGGATGTTGACGATGAATCTGGTGCAGAGGCGTCTACCTTTCAATGTTAATTGTATTGACAGATCGTAACTCAATCAATTGTGTACAGTTGTAATTTTTTTCTTTATCGTTTATTTTTGTGTGTAGTACTGAAGTATTCCAACATGTTTCAGCGGTAAATGAAGAGTGCTGAATGGCGCTATATGTTTGCATGAATTGGCTGCTGCTTGTTTTGTCAGACTCGTTCTGTCATGATGTGTAGCAGGTACATTCGTGTTTTTGTAAAAAAGAAGTATCCCGTTTACCGGCTAAAACTGTTGATGGTATTCCGTCGCCTGTACTGGCGATGATGGTATTCCGTCGCCTGTATTGGTGATGATGGTGTTCCATTGCCTAGATTGGTGATGATGGTGTTCCATTGCCTAGATTGGTGATGATGGTGTTCCATTGCCTAGATTGGTGATGATGGTGTTCCACTGCCTAGATTGGTGGTGATGGTGTTCCGTCACCTGGACTGGTGATGATGACTGATTGGTATTCCGTCGCTTGGCGTTAGTGATGATGATTCTTTGTGGTGTCCCGCCACCTGGATGTGGTGATGTTCAGTTCTGGTGTTCCGTCGCTTGTGATTTGCGATGATGATTATGTTCCGTTCTATGTGCCCCTAAAAGTTGTAAATGGTTGTAAGGTTTCAAGCCTTGCAGCTGTGATTTACCTTGGAGACCTAAACTGATTTGAGATTGTTTGAGTTACGATGCTAATGCTGAGGTTTATTTAGTTTACGAGAGTGAAATTATTTTGGTTTTTTGAGGCTGTTAAAATGTGTTGTCACCATGATTGTAGTCTTGAATTAAAGCTTCACATTATTAGCGTTGCTTTTATTCCTTGAGCTGTGGACCTTCCTAATGAAGGTCAGGATTGGCCGAACGAAATGGAATCTACTGGCTACCCTTTTCTTTTTCAGGTTAGTCACCCGAGGACGTGTGACTCGCAGGATGGCCGTGTCGGAGTGTCATTGAAAACGCGACCAATACCAGCTCGAGATAAGTTTACATAGTTACACTTTGTTTGGATCAAACGTCAGGTATTAGTACCTGGGTGAAACCGGTGGTGGCGTGACGATCGCTTGTACTCGTGAGACGATCGTTTGTGGTAGCAAAGATGATGTATTAACGGTAGGCTGTTTGTGCTGCCACACTGAGTTGAGAATTTATTAGATCTGTGGAGAAGCCACATTAGCTGGACGTCAGTCTCGGAGCAGACACTTTTTGATGGAGCGTCGAGCAGAACACAAGTAGTGGTGATCTGTGAGCAAAATGGACGTGTCACGCCATCGCTGTGATCACCGCGTTTGCATCCATTGTTATCCAAGGCATCCTGTACAATTTCGATTACCAAATGATCAAGACTATTGAAGAAGGACCTCTGTGATATAGCTGCATTGTTATTTCGACGCCCAATACCGAAATAGTTAAGGACGTGAACCACGAGGCCAACCATAACCTAACCTCACCCTTCGAGATATATATATATATATATATATATATATATATATATATATATATATCGCTGTTTCCCTACCCAAAGGTTGCCTGGAAGAAATTGCTACCTAGCAATAAGGCCGCCTATTTTATAGGCTTTCCTCTTTATTATTGATTTCTTTTTTTATGTTGTGATGCATTAAATAATATTGTATTGTATTGTAATATATATAGAATAATAATATTAGCATGTATTATCATTAAGTCAGTTAATTAAGTTGCTTATTTCTCTGCTCTTATTGTAAAATAAGTATTTCGTGCTTTCCTGTGATTAAAGGTTGTCTGGAAGAGATTTTTAGCAATAAGACCGCCTACTGTACACTTTAATATGATAATATCTCTATGTATTAGCTCTACGAAATTGATTTTGGTGTACTATAAGTGTAAATAAATAAATAAATAAATAATAAAAAAGGTAGCTAGAAGAGTTAAAAGAAAGATTTTTAACACCCTTTATACTTTAGTCTAGACTCTACAGTTATTACGTCGCGCAATTATTAAAATTTGACTTAGTTATGTTATTCAGAGGGGTTGCTTACTGGATTCCGCGGGAAAACCCTCTTTGTGGTGTAGTCAGAACGTTTGGCATACCGCGCGCGTTACCTTTGCGTTTGTGTTTAAATAGTCTAGTCTATTCTCAAACAATAACTAAAGCGAGAAAACTTGCTAATAACAACAAATACTTTTAGCTATTGCATTCTTTCAAGCTACCGTTTTTTAATAGCAGCTGTCCCGGCGAACTTCGTACCGCCTCACACTACACTACACTACAGTACACTTCACTACACTACCGCTACCGCTACACTACTACTAAACTACCATTACACTACCACGACCACTACCACTACCACTACCGCTACCCTACCACTACACTACCACTACATTACTAACACACTACCACTACACTACCACTACTACTATCATCACCACTACCATTACCACTACCACTACACTACACTACTTTTTGTAGATATTGCAGGAATTTTTAGGTCATTTTTTACACCTTGGGTTACATTTTTTAAATTTTAGAATGGATCACTAATTTTTTGAAAATATAATATTGCAAATGCGGATAGTGTAGCTTTCCAACGGTGAAAGAATTTTTCAAATTGGTCTAGTAGTTTCGTAGCCTATTCAAAACAAACAAACAATCAAATCTTTCCTCTTTATTATATTATTATTAGTGTAGATGAGAGAGACAATAACAATATTATTGTATCTATTTGATTGTGAACATGTCACAAGTTTAAACATGGTTTTATTATTAATAAATCCAAAAAATACACGACTGAAGTAAAACTTCTTTAGCTTCATCTATATGTATGTAACACGCGTCGGTGGCTCAACCGGTAACGACTCGGTCCATCTAACCAGAGGTACCGGGTTCAAATCTGGATGGCCAATGTACCAATGAGTTTTTCAAAAAAACTTACGTACATACTTACCGATTGCTTTAACGGTGAAGGAAAACATCGTGAGGAAACCTGCACACGCCTGCGAAGAAACTCGAAGGTTGTGTGTGAAGTTGACCAACCCGCACTGGGCCCGCGTGGTCGACTAAGGCCTAATCGCCCTGATTCAGGGTAGGCTCGAGCCCCTCGGTGGGGACGTATATGAGCTGTAATGATGATGATGATATGTATGAAAGTAAATACTTAGTCTTCAGAAAATAATCAAATCTCTTTTGTCATATGGAGGTATACACAGTTTATGAAAAGAGTTTTATTATCCTCTGAAAATGATCAAATCTTTTTTATCTTATATGTTTGTTTTGACAACCGATATTGTTGCCTTGGCAACCGATTTTGTTGGTAAACAAAAATAAATAGTATCTCTCTTTGTATCTTCACTAATTTATATATCCCTCTTAACTTCGGTTCGCCTCGCCCGATTTCACTTCCGTAACGCTCTCGTCACGCATCCACCAGCTTACTCCCCAAGTCAAGCGTGTGTAAAGAAGTTTTACTTCAATAAAGTACACCATACGATTGCAACATACTGTTACAACAAACAACTCCTTTCTTCAACAACAGTATTTTTTTTGGATTTTGTGTCTACATACAGCGGTAGATTTAAATTTTGAAATATCCAAATAAGGGGCTTGTAAAAAAGTACATCGTAGAATTTACAACAAACAATCTGCAAACAATTCCTTCCTTCAACAATCTTCTTTGGTCTTGGGGTTCGTGTCTAGGTACAGCGGTGGTTCTAAATACGATTGAAACAAGATTGAAACATTATGTTACAAAAAATAACTTATTTCTTCAACAACAGTCTTTGGTTTTGGGTTTCGTATTTAGGTACAGCGGTGGATTTAAATACGATTCAAACATTCTGTTACAAAAAATAACTTATTTCTTCAACAACAGTCTTTGGTTTTAGGTTTCGTGTCTCGGTAAAGCAGTGGATTTAAATACGATTGAAACATTCTGTTACAAAAAGAATTTTTTTTTTTCAACAACAGTCTTTGGTTTTAGGTTTCGTGTCTAGGTAGAGCAGTGGATTTAAATACGATTGAAACATTATGTAACAAAAAATAACTTATTTCTTCAACAACAGTCCTCGGGTTCGAGTTTCGTGTCTAGGTACAGCAGTGGATTTAAATACGATTGAAACATTATGTAACAAAAAATAACTTATTTCTTCAACAACAGTCCTTGGGTTCGGGTTTCGTGTCTAGGTACAGCAGTGGATTTAAATACGATTGAAACATTATGTAACAAAAAATAACTTATTTCTTCAACAACAGTCCTTGGGTTCGGGTTTCGTGTCTAGGTACAGCAGTGGATTTAAATACGATTGAAACATTATGTAACAAAAAATAACTTATTTCTTCAACAACAGTCCTTGGGTTCGGGTTTCGTGTCTAGGTACAGCAGTGGATTTAAATACGATTGAAACATTATGTAACAAAAAATAACTTATTTCTTCAACAACAGTCCTTGGGTTCGGGTTTCGTGTCTAGGTACCTACAGCAGTGGATTTAAATACGATTGAAACATTATGTAACAAAAAATAACTTATTTCTTCAACAACAGTCCTTGGGTTCGGGTTTCGTGTCTAGGTACAGCAGTGGATTTAAATACGATTGAAACATTATGTAACAAAAAATAACTTATTTCTTCAACAACAGTCCTTGGGTTCGGGTTTCGTGTCTAGGTACAGCGGCGGATTTAAAATATACAAATAAAGTCATGTGAGAAAGTCTGACGATCTTACGGAAAACGGAAAGGTACGGAGCCCTGTCCACGCGAGTTCGACTCGCACTTAACCTTTTTTTTAAATCATCTTTTTATTCAAGGAAACCCCTTAAACAGCGACCCCATTCACCTAACTATCTAACCCATCTGGCTAAACAAAAGGACTATAATTTACTGAGCAATAACCGGAAAAATATATTAAAAGTAAACTGTCTTTTACGTTAAAACACAATACCTTTTGAGGCCGGGAGCGGGCGCGCGGCCATAAAACCGTCGTCGCCTTTGTGACGCGGCTGTATCGACTATCGATGAACCATTTATCGATAAAAGTTCTTAAATTTTACGCATCACTAGTGTAGGGTTGGTTGAAATAACGCAGAGTGTAAAAGTGTGCCGAAATTGTATGGGAGGCGGGTTCAAAATCGTGAAAAGAACCCTTACAGTTACAAAAAAAAATTAGAGCCACCCATACTAATTGATCAGCTGTTTGATTAACTTTGTATGAAGAGTTCAATTGTTGCTTATTTGAAAGAAAAAAAGAATAAAATTTACAAGTAGAGGGCCACCATAAGATATTGCTACACCGTTTGTGACACCCTGTATGATGATTTAAAAAATAATTGCACCTCAGCCTTCTTCTTTTTTAATTCAGAATAGTTTTTTTGTTATTGCATTGAAGTAGATTTTTTAATAACTAGGTAGTTATCATGTCAGCTCATATACGTCCCCACCGAGGGGCTTGAGCCTCCCTGAATGATCAAGCGCGAGCCTATCTTCCCAGGCGTGTGCATGTTTCCTCACAATGTATTCCTTTACCAAAAGAGCGTCGGATTACCCGAGATTCAAGAAATCGAAGTTCGAGATTCAAAAAAGGTACGTGGCAGGATTGGAACAATGTCCTCCCGGACAGGCGGCAGCGGCCCTAGCCGTTACGCCACCGACGCTCTTGGGTAGGTAAATAAGTAGGTGCTTACATAAGATGATATAAGACAATCATTAGTGAGGCAATTCCAACATACATATCCAATTTATTTTCATTGATGCATAAGTAACCGCTCCTAAAATTCTCTTTTATATCATCCGCCTTCCCTAAAACCGTAAACTCTTACACCGTAAACTATAAGGTTATTCTAGCTTTTTCGTAATTTATTATAAATTGCTTCGTTGTTGCTTGATTTTGGGAAAAAGTAATAGTCAACTTAAAATTATTCAAGGTTTTAGAGTTTAACGCTGTTCAGTCGCGGAGTACTGGTCCGTGTGTAAAGTTAATAATTATTGCCATCGACACCATAGACGAAGAAAAAAATGGCCGTGGGCAGAATGATAAAAAAAGGGAGTGGCAAGATCAGGGTGTATCACTCTACATTAAATGGCCTGTTGTTGTTTAGAAATAACCTAATAACCTTACCTACAACACAGTCTATAAAAAGTCGGCTCACACATTTAGCGAATTTCAGCTATAACTACAATTTTTTTCTGTAGCTTTTACTATCTTATCTAAGTCTTACCACCAAACATCAATTTTACCAGCATTGATGCATTACGGCTATAGATAAGATAGCCAGTTTTCTAGCTAGTGCATTCGGAAATCTTGGTAAGCCCGGTACCATCTTCTGCATTATCGTCTCTTACCATTAGGTGGAATGATTCCAAGGGCTTACCAATTGCCATTTTAATTTTTTTTATCAGGTATGAATGTATGACAACCATTTGGAGACACTTTGTAAACTAAAGTCATTTCATATTCGTCAATTTAAATTAATACTGTAGCTGTTTTATTTTTATAGTGTTTGATCTTGTGACGTCATTAGTTTACGAATTTAAAAAAATCATAAGAATAACCCGTCGTTATAAGAATTAAATATCAAAATTAGTTACTTAAAATTGTCTTAAGTGTCACAAAAAAACGAGACCTACAGTACTCGCATATGATGTGTAACATGTGACAAAATTCGCGTCGCGTCCCATCACTAGTCTATTGTCTAGTGCTTGAATAGTTCCCGTGTTATTTGATAGCTTGTTTTCGATGCTACGCTCTCTATTTATTTAGTTTGGTTGCTACAATGGCGAGTATAATAATGAAAACAAGAGGACAATGCCTGAAGGAGTACTTTTATTTTTAGACGTGCTTGTTATTATGATAATATACTTAGAGGAAAATGGAGTAAAAACAAATAAATCTTTCCACTTCATGCCTATATACTATACCTAAAGGTGTGGCAAACTTAGTTCAGGGCCTTCAAGACGGTAATATTACAGATTTTCGTTATTTTGACGTCAATTACTCCTAAGTGATAGAAAACCCTAGGTTGAAAAAAAATACCCTTATTGTTAATGACGTTCCTCAAAGTCAAAAGCTATTAGAAACACGATTGAGCAGTTTTGGCTCGATAGAAAAAATCCCAAAGTTAGGTCTACACCGTTACTTTCACTCTAGTTATGACGAATATTTTGAAGTATAAATTAAAAATATACAACAATATTTGTTATGATAATACATAGTGAGCAATGTTATTATTTTTCATACTTTCATTGTAGTTTTTGATTGAAACGAAAAACCATTGAATAAGTGAAAAAGTGTGGTTATTTTCTTTACTCTTTACACGTAAAGAAAAAGACAGAGACATGTTCTAATCAATATCTCGCACTATCCATACAAAAAGAGAAAACGTAATCAAAAATAAAGAAATAATTACCCTTATATATAGCATATCTCTGCAAATAATAGCCAAAATTAGTTTTGTATGAAAACACGGAACGACGAATAAAATTTATTTTATTAATTGTACTGAAACAAGAAATGCCTTAAACTCTTTTTTTTGTGTCAGCAACATTTTAGTAACCATTATGTTAGAATATTATTCAGAGGTGGAAAATGGTTTTCTCTTTTTGAACGGAGAGTGCGTGCTATTCCTCCCTCTAACTGGAGCTTTTTCTCCTCATACTGCAAAACTTTCCCCAAGAGATCTATGGTCAATTCCACAGAGTAATTTTCATATAGGGTGTAAAAAAATGTTGTTGTATTCTAATCATCATACTGAACAACTTTCCCCAAGTAACCCATAGTTGATTCTTGAAAAAAATTAAACCCTCCATACCAAAATGCACAAAATTATTCGACCACATTCATCTGTAAGAGGTTTGTTTTTGCGATTTCAGCAAAGTCACATAACAAAAGTTGTTCAGTATGATGAGTAAAAGCCTTAGTTAACGGGACTTACTCCGATTTTGTTGTTACATCTTGTATAGGTAAATACGCATAAAAAAAAACGCTTAACACGTTAAAAAACCGACTTCCAGCGCAACAAATTAGTACATTTTTGCATTATTATTTTTGGTTTTTGTTAATTTTCTACTAAAGTACTACACCGATTTTGATAAAATTTATATGGGACCACACGGGAAGTACTAGCTTTTAAATAAAAAAAGAATCATAAAAATCTGTTCACCCAGTAAAAAGTTCCGAGGTAACAAACATAAAAAAAAGACATACAGACGAATTGAGAACCTCCTCCTTTTTGGAAGTCGCTTGAAAATTAGGAATAACGAAAAACTTGGAGTAAATTTGGATTAAGGAGAAAGTTTTTGGGATTCCGTTCCCAAAGGATAATAAAAACGGGACCCTATCTCTAAGACTCCGCTGTCCTTTTGTCACCAGGCTGTATTTTAACAAACCGTGATAGCTAGATAGTTGAAATTTTCACAGGTGATGTATTTATGTTGCCGCTATAACAACCAATACTAAAAATTAGAAAAAGTAATAGTCTCCATACAAAAAAACGAGACCTACAGTACTCGCATATGATGTGTAACACGTGACAAAATACTTATGAAATTAATTAATTATCGGGTCGTACATTCACGGGCCGACGCTTCGAATAGTAGTATGTCATCTTTGCCTTTGCCATCACACTAGGCGGCATGGCTATGACAACCTTAGTTTTCGAGAATTAAAAAACGTTCGCATTTCCTGTTACACATTTCCGTCCCATTTCACGAAATCACTCCCACAAATTGCAGGAAAGCGAGAGCAAAGATGTTACACATCAAAAACGTTTTTTTTGAAACGCCAAGAAACTAACGCCGTCTAGTATGATGGTACGGAACCCTTTGTGCGCGGTTTTGACTCGCACTTTGGCGGTTTTATTATTTATTACAATGTATTATTTAACCTGTGTTTTTACTTAAGGTTCAAATCTTGCAATAGATTTTAGAGTGCCTTCCTATTGAGCTGAAATTTGTTATGAGGCTGAATTCCCGGTGACAATAGATCCTTTTGGTATTTTGAAGTTGATCTGATGATGAACTGGAGGTGAAATCAAGGTTTTAGGATCGTATATTGTTTTCAGTAGGAATCTAATGTGCCCGCCTTTTTTGGATTTGCGTTAATGAGTCCCAATGTACGACCCATAATTGTACAGCCTGATAATGGCCGACCGATGATTCGTGCCATAGACTTGAACTGAAATAAAAATTTTCCTACCTAAAATTTTTTTTGTGTTTTTTTTTAAATTGACTATTGGTTCCTTTAGAAAAGTTGGTTAGATTGATTAGTAGAAGCCTCAGTTAACGGCTCCTATTCCAAATTTTGTTACACCCTGTACAGAAACTTATAAAAGTAGAATCTCTTCTAAAGTACCTATCCTACTAGGTGAATTTTCGTGACGAAATAATCTTCTTTTCCAAAACAAAAACACAGAAAAAGATAATCTGAGAAATCCATCTCATTGCACAGAATATTAAAGATGTAATGTAAAGGAATTTGAAGGGCCTAACCCAGGAATCAAACTCCGACCCGCAGAGCCGGCGTCCTAATCCCGGAGCACCATTTATCTTGCTGTCGCGGATCGTGGCCGTTTTTGCCCATCCTGTAGACATGATAACGGCTGTTTGAAATCTTTTGGCTTATACAATCAACTGTATATTTTTGAGATGTTTTTTTATAACTTTGCCTTAACTTTGAGAGTGTCTATTTGTTGTTTGCTTTCCCGCCATAAGAGAGAGGAGTCCCCCAGCCCCAGCAGTGGGGATGCTATCTATAGACATATATAGATATACGAGTAGAAATATAGAGTCGCAAACACAGAAATTGGAATAATATATATAAGGTGTAACAAAATTAGCTAAAACTATTTTAACTGGTGCTTCTACCCATGAAACTGAATAACTTTCCCCTTGAAACCCATAGTCAAATCTCAAAAAAAAATTTGAACTTCCCATACTAAGTTGGCTGATCATCTGATCGAGTTAGTATGGGAGAGTCAAATTTTTTTTTGCGATTTGACTATGGGTTTCATGGGGAAAGTTATTCAGTTTCATGGGTAGAAGCACCAGTTAAAATAGTTTCAGCTAATTTTGTTACACCTTGTACGAGTATATAGGCACGTCGCAAATGACTGCCGCGCTGGGCTACGCGAAGTAGCTACGAATACGCTAATTTGTGCTACGCCGTAGATGCTACATTTTTTAAACCCCGATGCAAATTGAGGGGTTTAATAAGTTTAAAGTGTGTATCTGTGTGTCTGTCTGTGGCATCGTAACTCTCGAACGGATGAACCGATTTTAATGCAGTTTTTTTTATTTGACAGTTGACTTGGTCTAGAGTCGAATTACCCATTAGGTATGATTTAAAACAATCTAGTCAGCCGTTTTTTTTATTTTTTTTATTCTCAATTGGTAAGCCCTTGGCATCATATCACCTAATTATAAGTAACGATGATTCCAAAGATAGAAGCGGGCTTACCAACTTTCCCCAACGCAATGGAGAACTGGCTATCATATCTTCAAGCTGGAACAATGTTGTTAACACTGATGTTTGGCGGCAAGACTTAGACAAGATGGTGGTTTAAAGATCATCAGCTCTTTCTTAGTATCTATGTATAAACATCTACGAAAAATTACATATATATTACTTGTCAAATTGAAAAAGTACGTCCTTTTTTTGAAGTCAGTAAAAAGAAAAAGAGTTTTAAATAAATCAGCAGTTTCGGACGTTGCTACACGTCAGCACTTTTTATATAATAAAAAAAAACTCTTACAAAGTTAACCAAACTTCCTCCTCGCGGCCAGCGGCAAGCATAATGTATCAAATAATTTAAATATTCCCTCAACATTTTTATGGGGGTGTATATTTTTTGGATTTGGTCACACATTTCATCAGCTTAGCCCTCTTAACCTCGGGACGGATTCGCAAAACTGATTTATATGAAGTGAGGAAAACCGGCTAGGTAAGTGTATATTAATTTTTATTCAGAAAGTGTTCCGTGCATGTGAACTTTAGGTTTTAATGTTAACCTTTACTTATTCATCATCATTATCATCATACGTCCACTGCTGGACATAGGCCTCCCCCAAGGATTTCCATGACGACCGGTTCTGCGCTGCCCGCATACAGCGGCTTCCCGTGACCTTCACCAGGTCATCGGTCCACTGATTGGGAGGCCTGCCTACGCTACGTACTTATTCATACATTAAGTTAAAGAATTTTTTTTAGCTGCAAGCTTTTATTTGAAAAGATCAAATCCAAATACTCCTGGTGCCAAATGTGAATATAACTTAAATAAACATTTCCAAATTCAAAAAAATGCGAGCACAGTATTCTCTACGATTTTAATGAAAATGATTTTCGAACAACCTATAAACTTTTAGGTTCAAGCTTTTACTATTTCATTGTCACTCGATATACATATGCATGCAAAATTTCAGCACAATCGGAAACCAGGAAGTGGGTCTAAGTTAACTTACAAGATTCTACCCGAACAAACATACATGCATTGCAAGTTAAATAAAAGCTTGTAATTAAAGACGATCCTCGGACCTTGATTAAAGAATCTATTGACACCAGGAATACGGCTTCATACCAAATTTCACCAAAATCGGACCCCTGGAAGTCACTCTAAAATAGTTTGCAAGATTTGACCCAAACTAACATACTTACAAACATAGCAAGTTAAATTAAAACTTTTAAAATACAGTCCATATTGTTAGTAGGTTGCTTACAAATGGCGTAATGGTTAGTCCATTCGCTTCACACCAGGAGGTCGCGGGTTCGATTCCCGGTGGGGTTAACTTGTAAGACTAGGTTTGGTTGGTGGTAGGGCATTTTTTGAGCCCGTCTGGCTAGCTACCACCATCTTATCTCAGTCTTGCCGCCATACATCAGTGTTAACAACATTGATGTGTTCCGTCTTGAAGATAAGATAGCCAGTTCTCCATTGTATTGGGGAATCTTGGTAAGCCCGCTTCCATCTTCGGCATCATCGTCACTTACCATCAGGTGAGATGATGCCAAGGGCTTACCAACTGTGAATAAAAAAAAACGCACAAGGACTAAATAAAAAAACTAGTATTAAAAAAAGCTTAAAAAAATATATTTACAGTTGGATAGTGTCCATGGTGTAATCGGCCGCACATCAGATAATACTGACCGTAAGATGGTCTCGCTTTGTATGGCATTTTCTTTATAGCGTAGATGAGCTTATACCGCTAGACCACTGAATTACGGCTGACCGTACCTAAGTTCAGTTTTTTTATTATGGGATTTCAGGTACCGAAAGTCAGAGGAGAGATTGACCGTGAGATGGTCTCACTTCTTATGACATTTTATTTATAACGTAGATTAGTTTATACCCCTAGTGTTACCACTGAATTACGACTGGCCGTACCTAACTTCAATTTTGTTTTGGCATTTTAGGTACCACACGTCAAAGAACACTTTGACCCTAATGTGTGCTTTGAATAACATTTTATTGATGGCTCATATTAGCCTATACCCCTAGTGTGACCACTGAATTTGTATGCCATTTTGTTTATAGCGTAGATGAGCTTATACCGCTAGACCACTGAATTACGGCTGACCGTACCTAAGTTCAGTTTTGTTAATATGGGATTTTAGGTACCGAACGTCAGCGGAGAGATTGACCGTGAGATGGTCTCGCTTTTTATGACATTTTATTTATAATATAGATCAGTTTATACCCCTAGTGTTACAACTGAATTCCGACTGGCTGTACCTAACTTCAATTTTGTTTTGGCATTTTAGGTACCACACGTCAAAGAACACTTTGACCTTAATATGTGCGTTGAATAACATCTTATTTATGGCTCATATTAGCCTATACCCCTAGTGTTACCACTGAATTTGTATGACATTTTGTTTATAGCGTAGATGAGCTTATACCGCTAGACCACTGAATTACGGCTGACCGTACATAAGTTCAGTTTTGTTTTGGCATATTAGGTACCACACGTCAAAAAACACTTTGACCTTAATATGTGCTTTGAATAACATTTTATTTGTGACCTATATTAGCCCATACCCCTAGTGTTACCATTGAATTACGGCTGGCTGTACCTAACTTCAAGTTTATTTTGTTTTGGTGCCAATTTCTGGTAATGTTTTAAAATAATCAGCGTTTCGGCCTATATTGTGCGTTCCGTGCTTTGAATTACATTTTATATATGGCTTGTATTAGCTTACACGGCTAGTGTTACCACTGAATTATGGGTGGCTGTACCTAACTTCAAGTGTATCATGTTTTGGTACCTATTTCTGGTAATATTTCAAAATAATCAGCGTTTCGGCCTATATTGTGCGTTCCATGCTTTGAATTACATTTTATTTATGGCGTATATTAACTTATATCGCTAGTATTATCACTGACTTAAGGCTGGCTGTACCTAACTTCAAGTTTATTAAATTTTGGTTCCTATTTCTGGTAATGTTTCAAAGTAATCAGCGTTTCGGCCTATATTGTGCGTTCCATGCTTTGAATTACATTTTATTTATGGCTTATATTAACTTATACCGCTAGTATTATCACTAATTTACGGCTTGCCGTACCTAACTTAAAGTTTATTTTGTTTTGGTACCTATTCTGGTAAATAATCAGCGTTTCGGCCCATGTTGTGCGTTCCCAGAAATACATTCAATTTATTTTTGTTACACAAATTGAGGGCTGTGATTTCATCATAACTAAATCAACCGAATCTGTTTGCATAGTTCTGTTATTTACTTAACAATAACACCGAAATTTCCCTTTGTTTCAACTGTTATTTTGAATCAGTCCAATTTTCGCCTTACGCATTGACCTTTTGACGTTAACAGATCAATGAGCAAAAGCCGCACGTTGTGTTTACCCTAAAATAAATTGACCCTTCGACCGACGGAACCCTAAAAACCGCAGTAATCTTACCCTACGTGAGAGTTTATAAATAATTCAACCACCAGACCCCTCTAGCGGTTGTAGGTCGAACTTTTTGTGTCCTCCATCCATCAAAATGTAGTTATTCCACGCTGAAGAATATTTCATAGTGATTGCGGCTCTGTCGCCGAGTTTGACTTATTTTTATTGTAATAAAATTCTGTGGTTGTAACTTTGACCCAAATAGCGTTTTAGCTCGAAGGTTCAGTAATTTCTCTTTGCGTTTGCCAGAGGTTGGTCCGAACATATACATAACGCAAGCAAAGTATATATATATATAGTATACTAACATACAATACAGTATGGACACTCCCTGCCGCTCTCTAGATTGCGACCTCACCCCCTCGTCACCCAGATTGATACAGATTGGTTACAGTTTGGTTCTCGAACGTATAGGATTCCGCCGCCATTTTGTTTGTTCCGTCATTCGTTTTTTGAAATGTCATTTCTGGCCCGTTGTATGAAGTGTCCAGGGTGTGCTTCAAGTTTAGTCCAATCGAAACTTTATTATCTTGTAATAAAACATTATATGAAGCCTGACTCGAATAGCTGACTATCAGAGTATAAATTATATCTTAGCTGACTATAAAAGTAACATTTTATTCGCCTATAATTGACAAAAAAGTTAAAAAAACCCAGTTCAATCACAAAATTGCAGCGTTATATCGACGTCGTATTTTTCCAGTGATTGGTACACAGTCCATATCTTAAATAAGTGTGCGTCGTCTTGCGCTAAGGAGTCCGAACTGAATGAAAAATAAAAGAATATTTCTGTCGCTCGCGTTGATATGTTTTGTTTGTAATGTGAATAGGTATCGTTGTCATAGTTGTGTGGAGAGTTGTGGTGGTACAGAACCCTCGGAACGCGAGTCCTTGAAACTTGGCCGGTATTTTTTCTTCGTTTATCCTTGTAAATTGCAATGTAGCTTTAAATGAATGTTTTACGTATATACCTAAACTATTTTTGCTCTGATGATGTTTGGTTCCTTGGGGAAAGTCAATGAATCAAAAAGTCCATTTGTAAAATATGTGTAATAAGTGCAAATATCTTAAATTCTAAATACTCCCAACATATATCAACATATTTAGCCAGGAATAGGCATACAAATATTTATCAACATTTTAAATATTAAATAGATTTATCATTACGTAGGTATCGTATAAGTAGTACATCATAAAATTCAATATCATTTCAGTTTCATTAAAATAAACAAAAAATCAACCAACCAAAAAAGAATTGCTAAACTTAAATGGCAGTGGGCGGAGCACATAGCTCGTAGAACAGATGCCTTTGGCGCAGTAAAGATCTAGAGTGGCGACCGCGCACCGGAAAACGTAGCGTAGGCAGGATTCCCACTCGGTGGACCGATGACCTGGTGAAGATCGCGGGAAGCCGCTGGTTGCGGGCAGCGCAGGACCGGTCGTCGTGGAAATCCTTCGGGGGAGGCCTTTGTCCAGCAGTGGACGTCTTTCGGCTGGTATGAGGATGACCCGTCAAATACTAATTTAAGTTACTTATGTTAAATTTAACTGTCTGCGTTTAATAGAGTTGTTCGGTTATTTAAGTAGCATATATAATTGCCCATTTTTCAGCAAATAAAAAGTTAACCTGTATATTAATCTACGTAATTACTATAGTATTTACACTCAGAATGTAGGTTTCAAATTACACTTCAGCACTCTCAATCATGAATCTCCGAGGGAAACTATTCGAAATTCCTTTTAAAACTAGCTCAAGCAAGGTCAGGCCTAAGTTCGGAGATAACTATTAATCAGGCGATCGTTAGGCAATGTTGAGAGGCTTGAAGGCTCCGAAGTGTTTACCCTTACTTTGCCAAGTTGGAAATTGGGCGAGGTATTGTTTTTACATTCGGGTTGCAAGGAAAGGAAGAAAGTCTCGTGTTCGCTTTAGGACTTTGGAATTGAAATCGTGATGAAAATTAATGTAGTTTATTTCACTCCTACATCTTTTAAAAACATTTTTCGAATAGAAAATAAACTTTTTCTATAATATTTTCTAAGTTCTACTTCTAATTTGGCCATATTTTAATGGCCAAATTAGAAGTCTTTTAGCTATTACTATGTTTTTGTATTATAATTAAATCAGAAATGAAATTTTATTTCAATTTTGTTCCATTTTATCATAACCTAGTGTTAAGAGCATCTAAATTTTTTCATTTAATTTTTTTTAATACTATGAACTAAGGATTAAGGAAAGTTTGTGCGGCATACCGTACCATCTCTGCTACTCAGAACTTCAGAAGTAATCAAAGTTGAAGGGGATGAGCTCCCGGAGGTGATATTTTTAGGATTAGCCGTCCCTCGTCTGTCTTAATCAATCTTAAAGTTGTCTAAGAATATTTGCTTGTTTATCCACCATTAAATAGTTATTGCTTTTTACAGTCTGATTGTACGTTAGGTAATCTTTAATTAGGGTAGTAAATTTATGACATACTTCGAATCTTGCATTTGTCTAAGGAATTAAAATTGTAGTAAAGTTACGGCGTAATTCCAATCTTGTATTTTGCGTTATATAATTTTGTCTAATGATTTCAAAATTCACTCAGCATATTCTCACACTAAATGATCAGTGACAGTTATTTTAGTAGTGTGCCTGGCAAAAATCCTTAAGTTCGACTTTTCACACAAACGGCGATAATTATTTTTACCTCTTAAATGTTAACCGATTTGGACCAATTTTTGATAGGTTGTCAGTCAGAACTAAAGCTAGGCTTGTACGTTTTTGTTTTTTTGATAAAGTTAATTAGTTTCATTTCATTGTCGTTCACGTGTTCTCATACAAAACTAAATTCAAACATTTTTTAATTTAAAATCAGTAACAAAAGCTAGGCTTATACGTTTCGTTTTTTAAATTACTGATTTTAAATTATATCCAAATCGGTTAACATTTAGGAGGTGGAAATCGTTATCGCCGTTTGTATGAAAAGACGCAGCTTCACAATCCTCTTAATGCTATTAGGAAATACGTAGGGTTCTTCTGAAATACCTAAAAAAATTAGGGTAACTTCAGCCTATATTCAGCCCATGGAACCTTTATTCTACTCGCAATATATTCTGGACTCCTACTGAATAGATCAGCTGAGATCAAACTTTATATGGAAACCTATTCTTTTTCGAATTAAATATAGGTTCCCGAGAGAAGTTGTTCAGTTTCATGAGCTGAAACAACTCATATTTTTATGGCTTTCTGAAGAACCGTTGTACCTACCAATGGATGTGCAAATTTCGTGCTATTTAGAATTAAACCTGAGCAAACTTAAATGAACCATAAGCAAAGATAGCGGATACGATAGCAGAGGAGACAGTTGGAAGTCGAAACATCCGGAAAGACGGCAAAGAATAATATCGCTAGCAGTTAACTGTTAAAAACATTTGCCGGCTCTGAGATTAAGCAATAAATAACGCTCGGAAAATTTAGAGAGAAATTTATAATGACACAGCTTAAGTTACGGACTTCGGCGGCGTATTTCCTATTATTTATTACGGTTTTATCACGTTTGGTTGCATATTTCAAGCAATAAAATTAATATTTTATCCCTTGTCATGTGGAATGATATCCTCTTCAACAATTAAAAAATTCTCCCAAAGCCTACGCATAGGATAACTTTTGTAAAGGTTTTTGAAAGAGAGGAAAATAATTTGATAAAGCGCTTGTGAGCATGTAGGCAGCGGTTGGTATGTTCCATCACGTGGGTTATCGCCCTTTTGCCGCCGTCTAAATGTTAACCATTTAAAAAAAAAAAACTTTTAGGTACACGCTTTTATTTAGTTTTTGTGCTCAAAAAGCCTAATGCTCAGTGTGTCAAATGTGAATATAAATACACGTTTCCAAATTAAAAACAGGCGAGCACAGTATTTCCTACAATTCTATTGAAAATTAAAGACAATCCTGGGGCCTTGGTTCCACCTTCAATGTTCATCATCAGATCAACTTCAAAATATTAAAAGGATCTGTTGTCACCCAATACCAAATATCAGCTCAATCGTATTCTGGAAGTCGCTCTAAAATCTTTTGTAAGATTTGACCTACCTATGCAAATTAACTAACATACATACATACATAAATACAAACATTGCATCTTAAATAAAAGCAGGCCGCATGATTATAGTGAATAATGCTACTTTTAGTCGTAGGTCTGCTGAAACAAATTATATGTAGACTCAACTATCATTTTAAAACTCACGAACAACCATCAGTCACTAGTAATACCCAATATTCGACTTACCCACCATCAATCCATTTCGATACAGATACCGTGTCTAATGTATTTTATTCCAGAGTCATCTTATAACTTGTACCATACTCCATCCCGGCTGCATCTTGTACTCATCCTTTTGATATATATATATATTACGGTCACGCTACTAACTGTGAAAGAAATATGGGTCGAAGCAGTCTATACTGCGCGGTTTACCACTTAATCATAGCCGAGCAGTGTACTTTAAAGTTACCGAAGTTTAAAAGCGTTATAGTTCCTGTGTGTGTTATAATAAAGTACAGTCTGAAAACAATATTAACTGATTCTGAATACTATTTTTAAGCGACTTCCAAAAAGGAGGTTTTTTTATGTGTGTTACCTCATAGCTTTTGACTGGGTGAACCGATTTTTATGATTCTTTTTTAACTTGAAAGCTAGTGCTTCCCGTGTGGTCCCATATAAATGTTATCAAAATAGGTTGAGTACTTTTTGAGAAAATTAACAAAAACCAAAAATAATAATGCAAAAATGTACTAAGTTGTTGCGATGGAAGTCGGTTTTTTAACGTGTTTAGCGTTTTGAATTATGTACTAGAGGTACAGGTAACCTGCAAGAGTTAAGAGCGGTGACCCTAACTGAGCACAATATACTTTAGCCACTCGTAAGGTGTTACTTTTACGGATGCATTAACCGTTTCCCACCACTGCGCCCAGCGCTCATTACTCATGCCGACATTTATATTGATTGTGTGTTTGCCCCGGTGTACGAGGTTCAGCGTATAAAGGCCGATTTACACGTAGTTTAGTTATAGTTCCTCTATCCCTAAAAGTAGCAACTCGATTTACGATGTTTCAAACATAGAACGAAATAGCTTGGAAATAAAGTTCTTGTTAGCTCGTACTACAACGTGGCTTTTACATCAATCTATGCGCACAAATCGTGCGAAAATTGTTGTTTTTAATTCAAAATAAATAAAATAAGAAGAAATTCCAAAAAGTAAGTTTTTTTAAAAAAAAATCAATCAATAAATCAATCAAATATGCTTTATTGTACAAGTAACAAAAATATATACAGATAATAAGTAGTACAGAATAAACAGTAAAATTTTAAATTGTACAATGTAGGCGGCCTTATTGCTAAATGTAGGTACTATAAACATAAAAATGATTAAAGCAATTTATTTTCTAGCTTTAGTAGTAAAACCTATATCGATCAAAAACTTATTTTTTGGGCTGTTCAGAATAGGTAAGTACCTACTTCAGTTGTGAAACAAAAATCATCATCGCAGCTCATATATGTGCCCACCGAGGGGCTCGAGCCTACCCTGAATTGGAGCGATTGGGCCTTGGTCGACCACGCGGGCCCAGTGCGGAAATATATAAAATAGCTGCCTATAAAATATGAGATGAACATTAAGAGATGATATTTCAAACGATGCCTCTATCAGCTGTCCTTAACACAGGACAGAAGGTCAAATCGGGCGTCCATTGGGTCCGAAAAGGTCTTTTTATTCGGAAGGGTCATATTGGGGTGCTTACCCTTCCGGCGTTTTCTGGGACACGTGCGAGGAGGTTTTGTTGAAGAGGATGTCAATAATACGACTTTGTGTAAATACGAACTATTTCTTTGTTTATCTGAGCTTTCCTTCCCTTTCGGACTAAATGAATAATATGATCGTGCGCTCAAATTACAAACTTTTTTGAACCTTATTATACAATCAGTGTATTTCTAAAGTACATATATTAGTACTAACGGTATTTGAATGAAATCTGAAAATAGCTAGACAGGTTGTAACAAAATTGGTGTAGGTCCCGTAAACTGTGGCTTCTACTTATCATACTAAACAACTTACGTTCTAGGAATTTGCTAAAAACGCAAAAAAAAAATAATCTTCATATACAAATCGATCGACAAATTTTGTACATTTTAGTATGGAGGGTCCAATTTTTTTTTCAGAATTGACTATAGGTTCCTTGTGGAAAGTTGTTCAGTATGATGAGCAGAACCCCCTGTTAACGGGTCATGAACTTTTTTTATTAAAATTAGTTTTTAATAATTTAATTTAAAAGAAGTTTTTATTTACGTTTAATTTTTTTATGACTTGTAACTTTACTTACATGTAACTATGATTGGACAATAGAGTTCATTTGAAAAGTACATTACCGTCATAGGTATATGCTCAATTTGCTGTAAGCTCTGTTTATTCTCAGAATTATTTATTTACCTCCGTGGCGTAGTGGTTAAGACCATTAGATTCACATCAGGAGGTTTCAGGTACAATTCCCGGCGGATTCTAACTTTTTAAGACTCCGTTTGGTTTGGCCATATTCTAAGCCTAGCTAGCTACCACCGTCTTATCTAAGTCTTGCCGCCAAACTTCAATGTTAACAGGATTTATTTGTTCACATTCCCATTGCGTTGGGGAATCTTGGTAAGGCCGCTTCCATCTTCGGCATCATCATCACTTACCATCAGGTGAGATTATCTCAAAGGCACTAATTGTGGATAAAAAAATTCGAGCGAGACCTACAGTACTCGCATATGATGTGTAACATGTGACAAAATACTTTATAAAAAGACGGCAAAGATATGGCGGACTAGGCTGTATGGTCATAGATACCTTTGCCTTTTCCGCGCTTAAATAAAGAGTATCCCTACAGTCTGAAAAAAGGACGGCAAAGATACGGCAGACTAGGCTGTATGGTCATAGATACCTTTGCCTTCTCCGCGCTTTTAAAGCCTGAAAAAAGGACGGCAAAGATACGGCAGACTAGGCTGTATGGTCATAGATACCTTTGCCTTTTCCGCGCTTTTAAAGCCTGAAAAAACGCGACTCCCTGTTACACATTTCCGTCACATGGGACACTTTTCCGTCCCATTTCACGAAGTCACTCCCACAAATTGCAGGAAAGCGAGAGCAAAGATGTTACACATCAAAAAATATGCTCAGCTTTCTGTCAACACTACCTGTTTATTTTCAGAATTAATTCTTGCACAGATTCACATATTTATGTTACTCCTTGTATATAATAATATTGCTATTAAATTTATATTTATTCACACTTTTGCTAGGTATAAAACCGGCCGAGTCCGAGTCGGACTCGTGCCCCGAGGGTTCCGTACCCCTTAATATTTAGTATTCTTTGGTACCACCACACTTTTTCACACAAGTAACAAACCATGACACATATTCATTTCAGTATCAATGTACTTTGTTTTTAATGTGAATAGGTATCAAAGTCATAGTTGTGTGAAGAGGTTTAGTGGTCCGACTCGCACTTGGCCGTTTTTTTCTCTCTTATCGTGTGGCTTAATTATAGATATAGAAGGCGGCGGTTGCCTGGTATTTCACTTAACATCACCAGAGGTTACGTGTGGGGATACTTTTTATTCTTTGAATTAAGAATAAAGAGTATCCCTACACGTGACCTCTGGTGATGCTAAGTGTAGGGATACTCTTTATTCTTTATATGAATAAAGAATAAAGAGTATCCCTACACGTGAACTCTGGTGATGCTAAGTGAAATACCAGGCAACCGCCGTCTTCTATATCTATAATTAAGCCACACGATAAGAGAGAAAAAAAAACGGCCAAGTGCGAGTCGGACCACTAAACCTCTTCACACAACTAAGTAAATGATTACATTTACACCTACAGTCGTGCGCGACGCAATCTTCATACACATCTGGAATCAGATGTGCAGTTTTCTTCACGATATTTCTTTTACCGTTTGAGCAATCTGTATATACGTCACTCTCGAAGAACTCATCGGTGTGTTGTTTACTATTTCGATTTTCAGCAGAAAATATAATTAATTACTTAGGTACCTACCTTACGCAGGGAAGACCACTCTAAGTTATCAAGTAACTAGCTTTTGCTCGCGGCTTTACGTGGGCATAGTTTTTATGACTGTCTTTGAGGGTTACATATTGCGCGAACCGCAAGCGGAGAAAACTTTCACGAGATAAAAAGTAGCTTACGTCCTTCTCCATGACACAGGCTACGTGCATGCCAAATTTTGCTAAGATTGGTTAAGGTGTTAAAGTCTGAAGAGGTAACTTATACACATTTCTACATTTATAATATTACTAACTGTCCCGGCGAACTTCGTTCCACCTTACACTACACTACACTACCCTACCCTACACTACCCTACCTTACACTACCCTACCTTACACTACCCTACCCTACACTACCCTACCCTACACTACCGTACCCTACACTACACAACCCTACCCTACCCTACCCTACACTACCCTACCCTACCCTAAAATTAATAATTTTTTGACTGATATTTTTTATTGATGTATATCATATTTTAATACTCATTATCCTATTCCTGATGAAGACAAATGCAAAAACACAAAAATCATAAAAATTGGACAAGCCTTTCTTGAGTTATAAATGGTAATATAACTAACACGACTTTCTTTTATATATACAGATAAGATAAGGAATTATACACCAAACAATCATTTGTTGACGTCTCTCAAGGTAGCGCCATTTAATCAATTTATAATTTCCAAAACCTGCCTACTACTTAATTACTCGTATTTTTACAGACAATTTGTTTTTAATCAAACAAAATTGCTATTCATACCCATATTAAAACGGTAATAATATGGTACTTATAATTTCATCTCTGACAAAATTTTCTTCCAACATAATTTTGTGTCACTAATATAATTTTGCTGGAGTACGTATAAAATTTTATATAACATCCCCTAGACAATTTTAATCAAATTTGTTTTTAATTAGATTACGAGACGGGATTATTAAAATTCATTTCTTCGTCACGGTTGAGAACCCCTGACCCTACTCGCGGGCCGTGGGAAGATCGCTATCATATGAAATAATGCACCTCCGTTTAGATTGGTTACCCCTGGAAAGGAGTAAATAAGAAAGTTTTTAATAGTTTTTAATTGTTCGTATTGTCGGATGAAAGTTATAATCTGGAGCTTTTATTTGTCTAATTTGAGATTTTAAACATTAGGTCGACTAAGGCCTAATCGCCCTGATTCAGGGTAGGCTCGAGCCCCTCGGTGGGGACATATACGAGCTGTAATTATGAAACATTAGGTCACTTAAAAATATCGATTGCTTACCATATTTTTTTAGGGTTCCCTACCCAAAGGGTAAAAACGTGGCCCTATACTGAGACTTCGCTGTCCGTCCGTCTGTCATCAGGCTGTATTTCATGAACTTTGATAGCTAGACAGTTGAAATTTTCACAAGCGATGTCTGTTGCCGCTATTACAACAAATACTAAAAATTTTAAAAAAATAACAATTAAGGGGGGGGTCTCCATACAAAATACGTTTTTTTTTTGCCCGTTGTTGCTTGTTATTGATAACGGCAACAGGCAGACACTTGAAATATGCATAGAATATTAAGTTATATATTATCTATAAAAATAAATATTTAAATTAAAATAAAACAAATATTTAAGGGGGGGACTCTCATACAACAAACGTGATTTTTTTACTCGTTTTTGCTTGATATTGATAACGGCAACAGGTAAACACTTGAAATATTCACAAAATATTGAGTTGTATTATTCACTTTAAAAATAAATAATTAAATTAAAATAAAATTATATTTAAGGGGTTTTCCATACAACAAACGTGATTTTAATAGATAATGGTACGGAACCCTTCGTGCGCGAGTCCGACTCGCACTTGGCTGTTTTTTTTTACTTAAATTTATATATAATATATGGCGCACAAATAAAATATAACGTTTTTTCTGAATCTATTTATAAAATTCAACAATTATAGGCAATGTCGGTCCACTGTGTGGCAGGCCTGCCTACTCTACGTTTTCCGGTGCGCGGTTGCCATTCGAGAACTTTACTGCCCCAACGGCCATCTGTTCTGCGAGCTATGTGCCCTGCCCACTGCCACTTCAGATGGATGGATGCGGGCAGCGCAGGACCGGTTGTCGTGGAAATCTGGGGAGGCTTTCGTCAAGCAGTGGGCGTTTTTCGGCTGATATGATGATAATGATTGTGTAATAAAATTGAAAACTTTTTAACAAGTACGAAAAAATGCAAAAGCGGTCAAAATGTTTTTGTAAAACTTAAGACTTATTGTACACTATTTTCAAAGTAGCTAAAGGAATAAAATTAACTTTTATATTTTTCTTAAATGATAAGCCCCTAGCATCATCTCACCTGATAATAAGTAATGATGATGCCGAAGATGGAAGCGGGCTTACCAGATTCCCCAACGCAATGGGGAACTAGTTATCTTTATCCTCAAGACGAAATAAATCAAAGCTGTTAACATTGATGTTTGGCGGCAAGACGTAGGTAATATGGTGGTAACTATTCAGGTGGGCTACGCTGTAAAGTTAAAAAAATATATACCCGTATAAATGTAGAGAAGAAAATCTTAAAAAAAAATTAAGGTACTACCTACATGTATGGGGGTGATTTTTTTTGTTCACTTTTCGTGTGTAGTATAGTTGAATAGATCTTTTAAAACTAAGTATTGAGGGTTACCATTTTTGCATTAAATAATTCGTTTACCAAATTTAAAGTTATATAGTGGTGTTTTTTTGTTAGAGTTGCCAGTCCCCACCCTATCAGCTAAACTGCTATTTCAGGATGTCTGAAAGTACTGGAAAAGGGTCTTTAGTCAATTAAGAGGGAAAATTATCACGGTCAAGTAGGCTTTCTTACCTTAGGAGTAGTCCCCAGCTCAAGATGCGCTGTTGGATTTGTAAAAAGTTCAATAAAAATAAAATCAGTCAAGTGGTGAAGGGTACCGTTTAAATAACTACCTATATTGGAGATAAAGGATTAGGTAAAAGTATTGGAGTTAGTGTTTAGTCGTTTTTAAAAGCTTTCATTTAACTTGCAGTATTCCACAATTATAAACCCTTGGCATCATCTCACCTGATGGTAAGTGACGATGATGCCGAAGATGGAAGCGTGCTTATTAAGATTCCCCAACGCAATGAGGATCGGGCTATCTTATTTTCAAGCCTAAACACATCAATGCTGTTAAGATTTTTGTTTGGCGGCAATACTTAGGTAAGTTGGTGGTAGCTAGCCAGGCGGGCTATGAAAAATTCTCTACCACCAACCAAACCGAGTCTTACAAAGTTGACACCGCCGGTAATCGAACCAGCGACCTCTTGGTGTGTAGCGAATAAACTATCCATTACGCCACGGAGGCGGTTATTTAGTGTACTGCTACTTTTGTACACTACTGTACCTCTCTCATGTCTTTTAAACCAAAAAACAGATTAAGACCCAAAGACCCAATATGAATACCTAAGTTTGTTCACAATCTTCAGGGCAATTAACAACACTTGGGTATAATAATCTGCAATTAGACCCCGATCGGTTTTGAACGGTCCCTTTAATGATTCGATTCGAAGATTCTTGTAGGTAGAATGTCTTTTCATTGTGCTGAATTTCAGTTTGTAGCTAGTGAGAGAGATTATGTGTAAATTTTGATTTAATTATGTATAGGAATACCATAACTTTCCTACCTGGCCAACGTGTACGTGTTTTTAAAAATACAAACAGTTCATGATAACTGGAAAAAGGCTTCCCGCAAACGACGACCAGCCCTGCTACTTGTTCATGAAAAAACTAATGATGTTATCCTAAGGAGGCAGAAACATATTTCTTATATTTTTGATCCATTATAATCTCTCCCACGGGTAATAGTAAGAAATCAATAGAGTGACTCGAAAGGGTTCCTGATACAGTTTTGCGGTTAGAAAGCATTTATCCCACGAGATTGAATGTCCAAGCCCAACTGTGGGAAAGTGTTGTCTGTGATTAATAGAGAATAATAGATTTGTGGGATGATATTGTGGTAGAAATTAAAGATAAATTATTGAAATAAATCATAGTAAGTAACTGAGTGTAAGTCACAAAATTTAAAAAAAAAAGTAAAAATATTAATTTCCGTATTCTGTAGAGCATTTTGTTTTCTATGCAAAGTGTTCAATTTTTCTTCGTCTAGCTACTCTGTATTTCGGCATACAAAAGAAAACAGTGACCAAAAAATATTTTGCATTTCATAAACAAAATATTTTGAAATCATAATTCTATGTGAAATTTGGCTTTTTGACAATACAGTAATACCTCGGTTTACGCGAAGGATGCGTTCCGATCAATTTCGCGCTAAGCAAAATACGTGTATAACGAGGTCAATGAAATGACAAGCAAAATAAATTACAAATTTACTTTTATTGCCTATCAGCTTACAAAAAAATGAAATACCTATATATTTTGATTTTTAGAGAAATACTCATCTAACGTTTTTTGAGTAGAGTTTTTCTTGCGGTCAAGTGATTTTTTTTCGTAGCAAGTAACACCGTTTTCTATGGATTGCCGCAGATATAAAACACGATTTACATCACTGTCCGAACTTTCCAACATCTCTAGACCTGAATATATTTTTGTTTTTTTTTTTATTAGCGCGAATTAGCGCGAATTTCTAAAACCGCATTATAACGAAATCGCGCAAAGTGAGGTCGCGTAAACCGAGGTATTACTGAATTCATTTAATATAATACTTACAGTTAGCCTTTTTTAACGGAGATACATACTTTGATTATAGTTAAATTGTGATGATTACCAGATAACTTAAAGTTACTGCTATAGGCAGTGATATACATATATCTTTCGTAGCTGTCAGATCCGTCACCCTGGGTGATGATGATGTGTTACAATATTATCAACTGATAAAACCACTTTGTATGATTAGTGAAAATCTTTTGATGGATAATTTGATAAGTTTTTTTGCCTCCTTAGCAGCTGCAGTGATTCTCATCTGGACAGAATCTCAACCGCGGTCTTTCTTTCGTAGCTGTCAGATCCGCCACCCTGGGTGATGAATGATGATGATGTGTTACAATATTATATTATATCATCATCTTACACTCATATACTCTTTTCGGTTTTTCATTACTTACCTCAAATTCATTACTTACTTTTATGATTTTCATTTTTCCATTCTCCTTTTCCATAAATCCATCTTATACCTAGATAACGAAAGAAATAAAAAGATTACAAAGTTTGGATAGCCGTTAAAATATTTCTTATTGCGTCTGTGTCAACACTTTCACGATTCGCCATCTTGAAATTATAGAATAAAAGTTGTAATTAAAAATTCAGGAGCGTAAACCTACGATAGGGTTTATACAAACAGATTCTCACGTAAGGCAAAAAAATGTTTGATTTGCAATAGAAAAATCGTATTACTTTGAGTAAGTAATGCTTGTATACAGGGTGTAACAAAACTGGTGTAGGTCCTGTTAACTGGGGGTTCTACTCGTCATACTGACAAACGTATCTCCAAGGAACCCATAGTCCATTCTCAAAAAAAATTTGACCCAACAATACTAAAATGCACAAAATCGGTCGATCAGCTGATCGATTTGTATGAAGAGTAAAACATTTTTTTTAGGTTTTCAGCAAATTTGTAGAACAAAAGTTGTTCAGTATGATGAGTAAAAGACCCAGTTAACGGGACCTACACCAATTTTGTTACATCTAGTATATGTTTATAATTGGTTTCTCGGAAACGACTCTTAACTGATGACTGAAAATTTATGTATGGGGGGTTTCGGGGGCGTAATTTTCTTATAGATAGATCTTATTACTGGGATAATACGTTTTTGCAAGTCTTCACGCACTTCGTCTGTTCCGCGCAATAGTTATAATATTGTAACACATCATCATCATTCATCACCCAGGGTGGCGGATCTGACAGCTACGAAAGAAAGACTGCGGTTGAGATTCTGTCCAGATGAGAATCACTGCAGCTGCTAAGGAGGCAAAAAAACTTATCAAATTATCCATCAAAAGATTTTCACTAATCAAACAAAGTGGTTTTATCAGCTGATCAGTTGATAATATTGTAACACATCATCATCACCCAGGGTGGCGGATCTGATAGCTACGAAAGAAAGACCGCGGTTGAGAATCTGTCCAGTTGAGAATCACTGCAGCTGCTACGGAGGCAAAAAAACTTATCAAATTATCCCTCAAAAGATTTTCACTAATCATACAAAGTTGTTTTATCAACTGATCAGTTGATAAAGTCACTATTAGCTAAAAATCAACTTTTCCAGTTTCTTTAGTTTAAAACTTAGTAGGTATTAAGTTTGTTTTGTAGGCTCGAGCCCCTCGGTAGGAACATAGTAAATGAGCTAATATGATAAGTTTGTTTTTAAGATCTTTTAACATAACCCTTTCAGCGCGATGTCTGCTGAATCGCCTATGCGTGTTACGTGCTTATCAACTGTGGATAAAAAAGTGTATTTTTCCATATACATGGAATATAAAAAAAACCATGTCGACAACCCTAAACCAAGAAGATAAGTCGCTGATAAGTCCAACTTCCGTCCGGATTGTTCCGCAAGTTTCGGAGATTTTCGTTTCGTGACGTTTCAGAGCCGGCCGGGGATTGAACTTTCAGAGTTTCGGAGATTGAGAAGCGCCGTGAATCATAATGATAATTATCTGGGCGGAGATATCTTTTCGGTATGAAAGATGGAGAATCGAAGTTCGTATTGCCTGAAACTAAAAAGGATTTTCCTACAAGTGTTGGCTTATCTTGAGGTTTTATGAAGGACTGGCAGATGCGTATTTACCTTATGTTCTTTCGCCAGTCGCGGTAGAAAAAATTTACAACAAAATTGTGAATTAGGTAGTCGATAATTTCTTATAGATTTTCTTTGACACGTAAAAGGAAAAACGAATTTTCAATTTCGTATTAACATCGGTAGAATATCATGTGAATCATTTTTGTTTTCTTTTTTTTAGGTATCCGTTTGTTTCACCGAAAAAAAAAAATCTAGCCAAGTGCGTGTCGGACTAGCGGTAATAAGGGTGACGAACCACTGCGAACATGAAAACAGAAGGTTACAGTAAGGTGACGTTTATCGTGTGGCAGTACGGAGCGAGTTGGAGTTGCGAGCTAAGGGTTAGAGCGCAACTTCGACACGCACTTGGCCGGTTTTTTGTCACTTAGAGGGGCGGATTTTTTTTTGTGCTCGGGGCGCCGGATTCCTAAATACGCCTCTGAGGACTAGCTACCCCCAAACGCGGCTGCGTCCGCGGTTTTTCTATAGGATCACCCGCTGGGCTAATCTGAAGAATCTCTGAAAATTTCACCACAATCGCTCCAGCCGTTTTAGAGTCCATAGGGAACATAGATACATACACACGTCGACTTTTATATATAGATAGATTTCATTTGAGTTTGGTTAAGGGTCATAGTTTTTGGATTTTTTTGTCTTGCGCACCGCACACTCTTAAAGACAACATGAGTCAATCAGCTGGTCGAATTGTAAGAAAGTTTCAAAAGTATTTTTGGGAATTGACTATGGTCTTTTAGGAAAACATGTTATTTATGATTAGTTGGTAACCACTAGCCCTACAATGGTGTCGATTCGGTGTAACACGATTTAACTTATTTGACAGGACTAAACTAAATTTAAGCATTCTATCCTTGTCTTTTCGATACAGAAAGTAAAAGACAGAATGCGTAAATTTAGTTTAATCCTGTCAAATAAGTTAAGTCGTGTAACACCGAATCGACACCATTGTCCACCAAACCGGACTTACGGGGGTATGTGGACTATTGCATTATACTTCCCGAGTTCAGTAAGAAACTCGTGCCTCAGCAGTGGGGACCGTTTATGGGTTTTTAAGAGCCCCCTGGAGTTCATAAATCCCATACAAACGTGGATTCGTAGTAAATTAGTTTTTTCAGATTTTTTTAATAATATTTATTAATCGAAAAAAATTAGTACATAGGTAAACATTGAACCCAAAAAACTGAATGATCAGTTTGTGTGTGGGATCGACAGTCTCACAATTATATATTACAATCACAGATAAGACGTAACTGTGGTAACTAGATTCTAAGTCAATAGGTACATAGGCAAGAACCAAGCACCCTTACAGACTGTTTATAAAACAAAAATTGTAACAGATTTTCAAATTTACTTTTTTTATCATCATCATCATTACAGCTCATATACATCCCCACCGAGGGGCTCGAGCCTACCCTGAATCAGGGCGATTAGGCCTTAGTCGACCACGCGGGCCCAGTGCGGGTTGGTTGACTTCACACACAACCTTTGAGTTTCTTCGCAGGCGTGTGCAGGTTTCCTCACGATGTTTTCCTTTTTAAATTAACTAGCTATTTTTTTTTATCATACAGAAAATACACTATAAATCCGATGACGGTACCGCAAGTCCTTTTTAAAGAACGTTCTCTAACATAGTTAACGAGCTTAGTTATTATTGTTTTCAAGGTAAAAAACGAAAAACTTTATTGGTTAATAATGGATTCCTGTTTCGTTTTTCAAAAAAGTAATTCGATACCGACACAGATATACGTCATCCGATTATCGATATAAAATTATTTCAAAATCGGTCGTTTGGTTAAAAAATGAATCAAAGACTACGTCTGTAGTGATAAAAATAGTAAAAAAAAAAAAAGAAGTAGTGGATTTATAAACTCCAGCGGGCTCTTAACGATGATAAGTAGAAGTTCCAGTTAACGGCTCCTGCACAAATTTTTCTTACAGCTGTATAACATAGCTCTAGATAAAGAAAGAAAATGATATAATTATTACGTATGGAAAGGATTTTCGAAAATTTTAAAAAAAGCTGCAAACCCTGTATTAAAATGTATCAACGTGAGCGAAGCCGCTGGCAAAAGTTGGATATATTGAAAATTTGGATCACAATGTGATTTCTGGTTTACAATAAAAATAAAAACTATTGGTCCCCTTGTGAGTAAAAAAGAGGATGGAAGCCTGTGGCCTAAGCTGTTTAAGATGCGGGACCATGCGTAGTCCATTTCAAACACCAAAGCCACATTAACCCTACATTACACGCGCTGGTTTTTTTTTTTTCAAGCTAGTGTTCGCGTGTCCCGCTATAGGAGGATTTAAAAATGACTTTATTGTTTCTTAACCTCTTAGCTGTCACGCTGTTATTAGGCCACACCCCCTTGTCTGTCGCACCCGGGAGCCGGAAATTCGACAGGCAGGATTTTTTCCGGCAGCCGGAATTTGACAGACAGGGTTCTGGGCGCGTTTAACGGATTTTCTGTGAATCTAAATAAAATATAGTATGATTCGATTTAAAATATTATTCTAAATATGGTGTTTTACTTTTTTTTTTCATTGTTTTTACTGTAATATTATGATAGTTGATATTATTGGCGCTAATTTGGACCGCCGTAATTTTTCCGGCTCCCGGTAGGTCGACAGATAGGGAATTTGTTCTTTTTTCCGGGTCCCGGAAATCGACAGACAAGTGGTGAAAACAAAAGTATTTGGTATCAGTTTTAGGATTCCGTACACTGCTAAGCATATTCATACTACCTCTGCTGTGTGTCAACTTGCCGAAATGTGCTGTGACATGTCTCAAATACACCAGCTGTCTCAGTTACAGTGAAGGAAAGCACCCATCACGTGTCGAAACATTATTCGAGGTCACCACTTAAGCAAAGTATATATATTTGCACTAACATACAGTAGGGACACTCCCTGCCGCTCTCTAGATTGCGACCTCACCCCCTCGTCACCCAGATTGATAAAGATTAGTTACAGTTTGGTTGTGAACGTATAGCATTTCGCCGTCATTTTGTTTGTTCCGTTATTCCTTTTTTTTAATGTCATTTCTGGCCCGTTGTATGAAGTGTCCAGGGTGTGCCTTATGGTAAAGATGCATACATTAAAACAAGCGTTACCCTAGTTTTTGTTATGGTTGTTGTATGAAACTCAATATCTATATTATTTTTAATCTAAGATATGTACGTTTATTCGTTGCTCTTACGTTCGTGAGGAAATCTGCTAAAAAACTCTAAGGTTCTGTGTGAAGTCGACCAACCCGCACTGGGCCCGCGTGGTTGACTAAGGCCTGATCACCCTAATTCAGGGTAGGCTCGAGCCCCTCGATGGGGACGTATATGAGCATAATAATATGATGATGATGATGATAACATAAATTTGATCGCGGCATCAAATTTATGAATCTTAAAAGTAAGCGACCGTGGCTCACAACAGCCCTTCCCATTTTTTGACAGGGAACCCTGTTTTATTACTCACGCGGCGAGCGACACAAAATTGGGTGATCCTATTCAGTTGTGATTAATCCGAGAGCGATGCTACTTGTTTATATCGCGAGAAGATCCTTGCGCAGTCAACTATAAAAAAAACGGGTGGGGCTGTGTCGGGGCACACGGCCGTTGGTTTTAACGTGAATACGTCTCGTAACGGGTAATATGTAGTTTCTATATAAAATATTATTATTCATGTATGTCATAATCATAGATAATATAATATAATCGATAGATTTTGACGAGAGCTGACGATTGAAACTTGAATAAACGTCGTAGCTTCACCGAGTCGAAAGTTATACTAAATGGAAATCTCGATACGCAGCAAAATGACCTTCAAAATGGCGGGGCTGCCCCCTCCCCCGCGAGCGATGCGTTACAGTCCTTACTTAGCGTAATAAATTCTTTGATTCTTTAGCTATCAAGTGGTGTAAACGAAATTTGGATGGAGATGATAGATATGTAGCTACAACACTAAACTGTATCCCCCGATTTTGTTATCATTCGTTTTTTTGGATTGCATCCCTATGGAGGTAATTTTAAAGACGTATTCACGTCAAAAATCGGGTTAGCTGTGTCTATAGGATTTTACGTCTTTGTTTCAACGTGAAATGTCTACTTTAAATGTTTTGACGTCCCCTACTTTACAAAAGGGACGCTCCGGGCTTCGCCCTACGCAGAGCTCGTCTTCTGGCCTCGTGATTTGTTACTGGGTTGTACGAAATTAGGCGGTATGGCTATGGAGTCTCGGCCTTGTCAGACCGTATGGCTATAAAGCCTTAGCGTCATGAAACGGAAACAGATCTATGTCTCTTTCGTTACTTCCGTTACGGTCCAGTTTTTTGACTTGGTACTCTGTATGTGATTCTGTAACATAATAGGGTTATCTGTAAAATGGTCTGAGGCACGATTTATGTCGCACTTTGCGTTTAATCCTTAACTATTAATTATCTTATTTAATACGTGTCACATCCTGGGCTGCATCGGCACTTACCATCAGGTGCGGTGCAGCCAAACGCATTCAAACTTTTTAATAAAAAAAAAACTTCTTATAACAACGTCGCTCTCAGTCAAAAACACGTACTTGCCAATGTCAAAAATTGTTGCGATAGCGAAACTTTTAAACTTCACAAGTCAAATTCTGATATCACAACTTATTACAAACTCCTTTCACGTGCAACATAATCTGGTTTAGTGTTACCATTTGACAGACCCCAAGCTTCGAACCTTGTACCCGCGTGGGAAAACCCACCCACTGTGACGGTGCCAAGATGACCGCTCTACCATGACGCTGTTACATTTTAAGGAGCTTTGAGTTTCTCATGTGGTTTGTTTAAAATGAGGTTATAAGTATTATGTGATATCGTGTATTACATTATATACTAAGTAAAAAGATGATTTGTACCAAAGTATTTATATTAGTGCATGCTAACGTACAGTATGGCCATTCCCTGCCGATCTCTAGATTCCGACCTCGCCCCCGTCACCTAGATTGACACAAATTGGTGCTAGTTTGATTCTCGAACGTAAAAAAGGATTTCGCCGTGATTTCATTTGTTCAACTACAACTTCTATGCCTCTCTTCCTCTTCTTCTTCTAAGGAAACCGTAGACAATTCTCAATTTTCAGGATGCCGTACTAGATAACAGGACCTTATTACTTAGCCTACACTGTCCAATTTTCCGTGCTTTTGTCCCCTATAAAAGGCTGTATCTTATAACCGTAATGAATGAGGCAGTTGACTGATTTTTTTTTACAGAATTTGTGTTATGTTAGATTTACTAAGAAACTAGCTGTCCCGGCGAACTTCGTTCCACCTTTCACAACACTACCAGCGCCATCTGCCGGGCTGATTTGTGAATCTAAACCATCCTCAAACCCCCTGGAATACACACAAAAAATTTCATCAAAATCGGTCCAGCCGTTTAGGAGGAGTTCAATGACTAACACACGGACAGAAGATTTATATATCGCTCATTTGGTACTACAATGACGTAATTAAGGTTTTTATCAAAAATGAGTTAAGTATGTCAAACGATATATTTAGGTTGGTTACTTTCGGGGTAAAATCGACGGTAATGTATTTTCATAAACTGCGGCTAGATGGCGTTGACGTCATTGTTACTTTTATACCAAAACGCAAGCATTCTACAGCTACAACGGCGATTTAGTCAGTTGTGCGGGTGGGTTCCTTGAAGTGAGGTGTCAGTTTGGTGCAACAACGACGGCAAGGTAAATATGACATCACTTTTATCCCCTCCTGGCGGAACAACGACGACAATGCTTAATTTTGTCGTTGTTTCCGTAAAGTAAGGACTTATTTTGTGTGCAACAATGACGAGAATATTAATGTGACATTTGTTTTATCTGCACTTGGCGGAACAGCGACGACAATGCTTAGTTTCGTCGTTGTTGCCATAAAGTTATTTTGTGTGCAGCAATGACCAAAAGATAAATGTGACATTTTTTTATCTCCACTCGGCGGAACAGCGACAAAAAAGCGTAGTTACGTTGATATTTCCCCAGATATTATATTTATTTTGCGGGAAAACGACGATAATGTAAATTATGAATTATGGAATATTGTATGCTTGCGATAGTAGGTTCTTGGTGGAACACTGAACTGAACATATTTAGGTTTTTCTTGCACTATTCCACAATTAATGTAAATAAAACAAAAATTTGTTTATACTGCAACCGGTTTCGTGATCATCTTCAGGCAGTAGATTTATTTACATTAATTATTTTATATTTAGTTTGTTTTATTTACATTAATTGTGGAATAGTGCAAGAAAAACCTAAATATGTTCAATTATGGAATATACAACTTCTTAATTTTTTCTCAATTTTTTTGGGCAATTTATTTTTGAGGTCGGTACCAGCACACAGCTACTTTCGTATCAAATGTTTTAGATTCGATGGCATTGCTGACACCGACCTCAGAAAAAAATTTTAGGCCCCTAATTTAATTCGTAACTACCTTTGATTTCGTTATTGTTGGTTAATGTCGTGTATCTAAGTAAATAATATCATTTCATACTTTTGAGTGAATTTCATTTTGAAGTCGGTTTTAAGTTTTTTAAACTTTTATTTTTATTTTATTTATTTTTAGTGATAATTCTATCTATCTAAAAACGTTATACCCAATCAATCACCCACTCGCCCATAGGAACCATTAAATCATAAAGCATGTGTTTCATTAAAAGATACAGATTCCTGTAGCTTCCATCATGATCTTAACAGAATGAAAGTTAAGGAGTTAAATCTTCCATCATCGGCTCATCTGAATAATCTGAAAGAATACAACTATTGGTCTATACTTACCGTATCTACGCAAAATATTTGAAGAATTATCTTCTATCTCCTAACCGTTAAGGAGTTGTACCTTCCTTCATCAGCTCATCAACATGAGATGATGACTAATAGACACCAAAACTTGAACAGTTTTAGGAAATACATGCAACACGTATTATGTGCCTATAAAATTTGAGGGTTGTTCTCGATTTCCCTGAGATCCAATCCTCAGATCCTGACTTGGTGACAATGGGACCCCCTCGAGAGTATACTCTTTCGAATAAAAAAATATTTTGAAAATCGGTTCACAATCGGCGGAGATATCGCGTAACAAACATACAAAAAAAAAACATACAGTCGAATTGAGAACCTCCTCCTTTTTGAAGTCGGTTGATAATGTATGTAAGTCAAACTCTTGAAAATTGCTTCTAATCGAGAAGTTGAGATTGTTTAAGCATAAGTGAAATTAATCTTAGTAATACGACCGCAAGTTGATTAAGTGAAAGTGACGGCAAAGTTTATATAAGTTTAATACGAGGTACCAAAAAATATTAACAGTGACGGATGATTAAAAATAATGGTTAGCTTTTGTCAACGTGTGTTAAGAATTTTAGTTGTAATTGAATCTGTTTTTTAGTTGGCAGAATTGAATTACTTATATTTTGGATGCGGGCAGCGCAGGACCGGTCGTCGTGGAAATCCTTGGGGGAGGCCTTTGTCCAGCAGTGGACGATTTGTGGCTGATATGATGATGATATTTATAATGAGTAAAGATTTAGTATTAGGCTTAAAAATTAGTCCCTATTGAGAAGTTGTTATTTATACGACTGATAGTTGAATAAATTCAAGCGACTGCGTTTTTCAAAATGTGATTTTCTGGTTAACTAAGTATTGTAGACGTTACCAAATGAATAATTAAAAATGATTAAAAAAAACTGTCTCCTTCTGTAACCTTATATTGAGTTTTGTATGAAAGCATTACATATAATTAAAATAATCCTGGTGGAACAATGACAAAATTGGGGGTGTCGCTCTAGTTATTTTTTAATAAAAGAGATATTTATATAGATAAACAGTTGACATAGACTACTCATAAAACTATAATACTTATGCCATGTTTTAAGTCTAAAATCATACAATAGTGATATATTTAAAGGTCATTAACTGGATGATGAAAGTTGAATTTTTTTTTAAATCGCTCTCCTGTAAAGTTACAAAAAGTGCATTTTCGTCATTGTAGTACCAAATGAGCGATATATAAAGATAATAAAAATGACAAAAACTAGAAAATAAGAAGGTCCCAATACAAAAACCGTCTTTTATGTTTATTTTCTATCATAAAAAAGTTTATACATCAAGCGTCAAACTTAATTAATAACATTATCAATATTAAATTAAAACACCAAATATTAAAAACCGACCAATCGTGATTTGTACTCGCGCTAAGGATCCAGAAGTAAATAAACAAATCATTTTTCTGTCGCTCTCGTTGATGTCTTTTGATTGAAATGAATAGGTGTCATTGTTGTGCTCGTGTGGAGAGCTTTAGTGTTACGGAACTCTCGGTATGCAAGTACAACACGTACTTAGCCAGCTTTTTTTAATTATGTGGTGTTCACGTCTCAGTACCAAAGACCTTTTAACCACAACACACATTTAATTTTGACATGTATTTACGCTTGAATGCTGATTCCACATTTTTTTTTAAAGTTTTTTTTTATATATTTATGTTTTGTTGTTGCAGGACTAGCGGCCGTATGTCTGAGAACGTGCTGTCCTTCAAGGCTGACACTTCGGACAACAAGGCGCGCTACACTTGCGAAGCGAAAAACATCATGATTGACAACTCATTGAAAGCTGAGATCGACCTCACTGTATTGTGTGAGTACTTCTTATTTAATGATAATTGCTGCCGAAGCAAACTGTTTAACAAAATTAATTTGCATCGGACAACTATAACAAATACATAATGCAAATAGAAAATATATTTATTTACAAAGAATGGTGTATCATATAGTCTAAAGAATACCTTGTGACTACACACTACACAGAGACCGTATTATGGTGGTCACGCTAAAAATACATTTACCAACCGACCAATTTAAAGTGAATATACAAAAATATTTTATTACTTATCAGAACTACAAAACGAAAACTATTATTTAAATTATCTAAGTTAAATATAGATAGATGTACACAATATAATTATAATAAATTATAAATCCATAGAACGGATAATCTATATCTTACTTAACTTGCGAAGCGAACAACGTCTTTCAGAAGCACTTCGAGAGTTAATACACTTAACATTTATACTTAATACTTAACAGTTTAACAGTGTTCCGTCTAATGATAGTAATAGCAAAGTATATATATTAGTACTAACATACAGTATGGACACTGCCTGCCGCTCCTGTCACCCAGATTGATACAGATTGGTTACAGTTTGGTTCTAGAACGTATAGGATTTCGCCGCCATTTGGTTTGTACCGTCATTCGTTTTTTGACATGTCATTTCTGGCTCGTTGTATGAAGTGTCTAGGGTGTGGTAATAGTCATCAACGGCTTAACATGCCTTGCGAAGCGCGGAGACAAGCTCTAAAGCCTCGAACATCACCGCAAAGTCACTGATCTCTGTGTTCTACAGGATACACTTCGGAGAGTGTGCCTTGAAGCTCCACAACCTCATACCCCCTTCTCCCTTCCATCATCGGACGATCAGGCGCGGAGGTGATTTCACCCCATTGTCGTTAATGTTTTACATATAGGCACGAAGCGTTTTGTTTCATCGTTCATCATACGATAGGTCAAAGAGTGCACCTATATTTCCCGATTCGTATAATTTAGGAATCTTCAAGACCAGAGTGATTAGATATTATTTGAGCTTGCGTGTAACATCCTCGGTTGCATCGGCACAAACACGACAGCCAAACGCACTAAAATTGTTATTAATAACAAAAACGATCGGTCCAGACAAATGCCACTAACATCTAACCCATCCAGATGACCGTGCTCATAGTCAGATTCCCTGCCTGTTTAAGTTACAACCGCTTGCAATGAAGTACATTGAATTAAAAGTTGTACCATGCCATGAGCCTGCGAATATATATTTTATAAATCCACATTGGGTAAGCTCTTGACATCATCTCACCTGATGATAAATGACGATGATGCCGAAGATAGAAGCGGGCATACCAAGATACCCCAACTCAATGGAGAACTGGCTATCTTCAAACCGAAACACATCAATGCTGTTAACATTGATTCTTGGCGGCAATACTTAGAAAAGATGGTGGTAGCTAGCCAGGCGGGCTTAGAAAATGTCCTTCCACCAAACAAGCCGAAACATACAAAGTTAGACTCTGCCGGGAATCAAACCCCGACCTCCTGATGTGAAGCTAATGGACTTACCCATTATTACATCACGGAGGCGATTAAATGAGCATAAAAAGCGTTTTCTTGCATAAGTACCTACCAAATAATTCTAAAATTGCACCTTGTTTAGGAAACAATACCTATTACCAAGATATTTTAATACCTTTACTTCTTCCTCGCAAACATTTGGCTCGAAACTCTGCAAATTTACAGGATCGTAACAAGTTATGGGATATAAATAAGGAAACAAAACAAGGGGATCCCTTCATCTTCAAAATCCTTTGATAAGTAACCCCCCTACAGTTGAACCGTCCAAAAAGCGTAGAATAATTCGGTTACAGTGTGGTGCAATTTGAAAGAGACTGCCGAATACGTTATTTTTGAAATGAAAACTTCTTTAGGCGCGTTGGGCATTTTTGAGATGGGAAAAAACCATTGAACTCGTGACACTGTAATTTACCGTACCAGGAATACTCGGAGGGTCAAAATTTATAAAACTGTGAAAAGTTTTCACTTCTGCCGGCACTTCCTCTAGACATTTAAATAAAAAGTTTTGTGTTTTTTTTATAGTGCACTCGGAGTTTTGTAGGCATTTAAACAAAAAATACTAAAGTTGTTCGCCCCGAATTTTGAACTCGCGATGTACTCGTTTAAAAAAAATATAGGTACGCTCACTAACGCTTGCGCGATGTAGGATCTGTTCAGCGCCATCTAGTGGTGTTTTAACATTCACAGCCCCCGTATCTCAGCAACCCATTGACCGATTTAGCTCATGTTCGAACTTAATTTTTTTTGTCTCATTAATTCGCATGCCCAATTTCACGAAGTTCCAATCAACTATACTCAAGTTATCGTCGAAGAAACATTTATATATACGTACGTACGTACAAACACCGGACTTTTCCAGCAGATTCCAAGAACTCGCTTCGTGCGTTTTTTTTGTGTAAAAATAGTTTTATTCAGGGATGACACCTATCTGTACAGGGTGTCAAACAAAATGTGTGTAGGTTCCGTTAACTGGGGCTTTTACTTATCATACTAAACAACTTTTGTTCTATGACTTTACTGAAATCGCAAAAAAAATCGATCAGCTGATCGACCAACATGTTGCATTTTTGTATCAGGTTAAATTTTTTTGACACCAAATTTTTTTTACATCCTGTATTGACTTGGAATGTAAAATATTACCTAAATCGAGAATCCAATCAATCATCTATTGTTATAGGCGTTTCCGAGAAGGATATGTTCTACTCGTGAAACTGAATAACGTTTTCCAAGACACGTATTCTGAATTCACAAAAAAATGAGTTTCAATACAAACTTTTTAATGGGTTATGGAAAATTTTCAATGGGTTTCTTGGGGAAAATTTCCTCAGTTTTTTTTAAGTAAAGCATATCTTTAAAGGTTAAAAAAAACTCCTTGAAATTTTCAGTGTGTCATATTTGAGTGTGTTTTAACTTCGAGACAGCGTCTCAATAATTATTTATGAAAATCATCATTATATCTACAAATAAATAAGACTGTAAATAATATAGTACATATTGTTAAGAAACCCCATCGCAATTTTCATTGATTTGAATGCCTTGTGCGGGGTACTGACCGAGCTCTTGGTCGCTTAACCTGCGTATTTACAACCACGTCACCGCTTACCTCTTATACCAAATCCTAACACAAAACTGTGTCCTTTGCGTATCTGTTGTTTACTTACAAAGAGAAGGTAGCTGTCCCCGCAGGCGTCTAATAACTGAACCGAAGCGTAAAGCGTCCTTTTTAAGGGCGTTCTCGAGTGACGAGGAAATGGCGCATGAATTATAAAAAATCTTTAAAGTTACATATTACTAGCTTTTGCCCGCGGCTTCGCCCGCGTGGACATCTTTTTCATGATTGTCTTTGAGGGTGATTGGTGCGCGAGCCGCAAACATGAGTTTTCTCCAGATCCCTCAACTATCTCTATGTGACAAAATTACAACTAACTATTGTTCCGTTGCATCGGACTATGAGAATTGGTAAGCTCTTACCTGATGGTAAGTGATGATGATGCCGAAGATGGAAGCGGGTTTACCAAGATTCTCCAACGCAATGGGGAACTGCCTGTCTTATCTTCAAGCCAGAACACATCAATGTCGTCAACATTGATTATTGGCGGCAAGATTTAGATATTATGGTGGTAGTTAGGCAGGCGGGCTTGGAAAATGCCTTTCCACCAACCAAACCTCTAACAAAGCCACCAACTCCGCCGGGAATCGAACCAGCGACTTCCTGATGTGAAGCTAATGGACTTAAACATTACCACGGAGGTGGTTAATTTCCGGCCTTTTAATCAATTGTATGATAGCGTTTTTAAATATAACAATAATAGGGATTTTGTATTAAAAATGTTTGAAATAGAAACGCGTGAAGTCGCGTATATGGAAACCCTTTCAGTATTCAGAACCTCAGTACTTCTGAGCTGGGGGAGCCTATAAGCAAATGAACACGCAGTTTGATGGATTAAATTCTACCCTGCTTTTAGTTCAGTAATGAGGTAGATTGAATTTAGATTTCATATATACGTTTATCCGACGCTCTAACGGTGAAGGAAAACATCGTGAGTAAACCTGCACACGCCTGCGAAGAAACTAGCAGGTAGTGTATGAAGTCGACCAACCCTCACATATGAGCTGATGCGATGTGATTATATAGAACAAAACTGATAAGTATTAGGTTCTAGGCTTGGATCTCTGCTCCTCTTTTCTCGAAATCCAATTTTCCCATCCATTTACCAAATCCCAATCCCAAAAAGCTAGAGACAGCACTATTTATTCTCTTTAAATCCTGGTCACGGCACCAAATATAAAAGAAACCACGTTTTGGTCGGTTGGTCAAAGACTGGAGAGATATGGTTGCGCGAGCCAAATTTTTCGGGCGCCCGCTGAACGCGTTTCAAACGAATGCTTTCAGTTGAGTAAACCTCCTATCGAAGAATATATATTATTTATATTGATACAGTGGAGAAGCGCTGCATTGCAGATGATAAGAGAAACATTATTTAATGCCATATTAGATAACATTTTATTTGTTTCGTTACCGCGGTGTAGTGGCTAGTACTATACAGGGTGTAGGTCCCGTTAAAGCGGTAATATTACAGATTTTCGTTATTTTTGATGTCAATTACTCCTAAGCGATAGAAATACCAAGGTTGAAAAAAATCCCATATTGTTGATGATGTTCTTTAAATTCCTAACGCTATTAGAAACACGATTGAGCAGTTTTGGCTCGATAGAAATTATCCCAAAGATAGGTATGGGAAAAGTTGTTCAGTATGATGAGTAGAACCCCCATTTAACGGTTTTTTACATCTTGTAAGTACTTGCTTGCGGCTTGCTTCAATAATATAATGTCAAAAAAAATTACCACTCCATAGAAAATATGAATACTCCGTAAATAAGCCATCTTGTATTTGTTAACTTGGAAGTTTTTTTTTCTGGTGATCGTAAAACGCATTTTAAATTTTTTTACTACTACTACCTACTGTTTGGAAAATTGAAGTATGTTTGTATTGTAAAATAATAGGGATGACGACAACATCAGAAATAAATTATGAACTCTTGATCACTAAATTGCCCTCTTGCTTAAATTTCGGAAAACCTTACTTGTTTGTTTTCCATCGTCTTCGATTTTTAATCCACAAAAATGATAACATATATTATACAGGATTTATTTAGAACTTGGATAGAACGACCTGATTGTGATGTATTAAATTAATATTAATATCTTTCTTCCGGATCGTGTGACACAATTTATCGTGTTATCCGAGCGATATACGGCGCTTGTCTAGCGTTGCACTTATTGCCTATCTACTCGACTTAACAATTAAAAGATCGAAAGTCTTCATCATCATATCAGCCGAAGGACGTCCACTGCTGGATTCTCCCAAGGATTTCCACGACGACCGATTCTGCGCTGCCCGCATCCAGCGGCTTCCCGCAAACTTCACCAAATCATCGGTCCACGGAGTGGGAGGCCTGCCTACGCTACGTTTTACGTTGCGTGGTCGCAACTCGAGAACTTTACTGCTCCAACGGCCATCTATTCTACGAGCAATGTGCCCCGCCCACTGCCACTCAAGGTTAACAATTCTGAGAGCTATGTCGGTTACTTTGGTTCTCCTACGGATCTCCTCGTTTCTGATTCGATCACGCAGAGAAACTCCGAGCATAGCAAGCTCCATTGCCCTTTGGGTGACCTGGAGCTTTCTTATGAGGCCCATAGTAAGCGACCGTGTCTCAGTTCCGTATGAAAGTCTTACTTTACGGAAAATTATTCTTGCAATACTTATTTATCTAATACTGTATCCGATTGGTATCCGAGCATTGCGATCATTGCCACGTTAAAGCCAAGCCAACAAATTCCACCTAAATACACATGGAGAACAGAACAATCTAAAAACCAATATCGAGTGAAGTGCGGCTGTTTAAACTTTTTAAATTAAATCTATTGAAATGGTAATTTTGGAGAACTCTTTGCCAATCGGACGTTTAGATAACAGATCTGTTTGAAGCCGCACTGCCTTCGGAAAGTTTCTGAAACTTTCGCGATATTTCACCGCGGCTGTGGAATGTGGATCTAGCAATTTGGCTTAGTAACATATCCCAAAAAAAACCGGCCAAGTAAGAGTCAGACTCGCACTCGTAGGGTTCATTACGTACCACACCTCTCCATACAACTATGACAATGATACCTATTCACATTACATACAGCAAGCGTCGGTGGCTCAACCGGTAACGACTCGGCCCTCCTGTCCACAAGTCTCGGGTTCGGCCAATGTACCAACGAGTTTTAAAAAAAACTTATGTACATATACTTACCAATTGCTTTAACGGTGAAGGAAAACACCGTAAGGAAACCTACACATCTGATTTCAGATATGTATGAAGGTCGCGTTGCACACGTCCGTAGGTGTAAATCTAAATGCCCTACACGTGACCGCGGATGATGCTAAGTGCAACACCAGGCAACCACCGTCTATCTCTTGGATAGCACGGTTGTGCCACATGATAAGAAAGAAGAAGATTACATACAAATACATCAACGCGAGTGAAAGAAACTTGATTTTTACATTCACTTCAGATACCTTAGCGCAAGGACGACTCACACTTGACCAGTTTTTATATTTTTTTTAGAATTTTCAGAAATCTAATTTCCTTCAACTTTTTGCTTTTATTGCGGCAGCAGCGGACTGGAGTTAACAGTAAGAGACTGGGTGGTGTCGACGAGGCTTTCAATTTGATATTTTTGCAACCTTACATATAGCGTAATGGACGAAAGCGTCCCAAAAAAATTGGCTAGAGCTATAAAATCTGGATATCTATATCAGGAATGGTATACAGCTGATCTTAAACTTACTAGCATAAGGCGTATAAATAAAATAGACATCACATCACATAAACTAATTAACAGAACCGTTTAGAAGTCCACTTTGCGGATAATCCGACATATTTTTGGCTGTTTGTGACAAAAAAGCGTTCCACACGGGGCATTTTCAAGGTAAGAAAAATGTCAAGGTAACGAAAAATGGAATGAACATGGCGTCAAACAAAACCTCGAAAACATAGAAGCTAAGCAATCTCCTCGATTTCAGTAATATATTATGATTTATTTTACAATGGCATGGCGTTAAACTAAACCTCGAAAGCATAAAAGTTAGTCAATCCCGTTGCTTTCAATAATAATTATATGATTTAATTCAGAATGGCACATGGCGTCAAACAAAACCTCGAGAACATAAAAGCTAAGCAATCTCCTTGCTTTCAATAATAATTATGATTTATTTAATAATGGCACATGGTGTTAAACAAAACCTCGAAAGCAAAAAGCCAGGCAATCTCCTTGCTTTTAATAATATTTATGATTTATTTCACAATGGCACAGGGCGTCAAACAAAACCTCAAGAACATAAAAGTTAAGTAATCTCCTTGCTTTCAATAATAATTATGATTTATTTCACAATGGCACATGGCGTAAACAAAACCTCGAAAACATAAAAGATAAGCCATCTCCTTGCTTTCCATAACAATTATAATTTATTTCACAATGGCACATGGCTTCAAACAAAACCTTGAATACATAAAAGCTAAGCCATCTCCTTGCTTTCAATAATAATTATGATTTATTACACAATGGCACATGGCGTCAAAAAAAACTTCGAAAACATAAATGCTAAGCAATTTCCTTGCTTTCAAAAATCTCGAATACGTAAAAACTAAGCAGCCAAATCAGTGTCAGATATTATTAAAAACGTAACCAGCTCGGTCGCAAAGAAAAACACCCAGTGGAAATTGCTAAAAGCAATCTTTGGAAAGAGAACTTTTAAAATACCGCTAACCCGAGGCGTCAATGGATGGTAGGAGGAGAGGGGGGGGAATTAAAAGTTCCGCGGCCCAAGAATAAACGTCAAATATAAGTTGGGATATTAGGCTTTTAAGTGTTGAATATTCTGCTCTTGTGGAATAACTTTTTGGTAAGCTGTTAAGGCGATTTTAAAATTGGTAGGATTGTAGTGAATCTAGTTTTACAAGCTTGCAGCCCTGTCGCGCACTCCGACTCGCGACGTTGCACTTAAGCACTCAGGATCCAAATTTATAAAAGTGGTACCAGCACTAGCTTTATCAAAAAAGGTAACACGCAAAAAAAAAAATGTTTGAGATACGATGAAATCAGAATACAGTAAAACGAAAACAGCCGAAAAGTAAAAAAAAAAACAATTTAAAAACGAAATAATGTCATAACGGATTTAAAACAAACAAAAAGTATGACTTTGTGACAAGCTTTTATTTAACTTGCAATTTTCGTATGATATTTGTAAGTAAATGTGTGTAAGTTGTCCGTTTCAAATTTGCAAGTTAACTTTGACCCACTTCCCGGTTTTTGATTGAACATGATAGTCACCTTAACTTTGGATGGCAATGCATGCTTAGCTAAGACACGTCATTCTAAATCCAATATGGTGAACTCCCCAAGATGGCGGACAAGTAATTTTTTATGCACCCCCATGTAGGGGTATCAAAACTAAAGGGTCTGCTGAGAATAATACGATTGAGTATTAATGGGACCCATCGGCCCCGGTAACAACACGCGACCTTATGCTCTAAAGTACACAAATATATTTAAAACTGTGTTGAAACTGCCTTGGGTTGATTTATGGACTTACGTCGTTATTAAATTCGGCTTCTAGTGCCATACAAGTAACTATTTAGTAATCTGTGGCCATATGCAGTTTAATATGAAATGATAGATAAAATTTTCATAATTTGACAATTTCTTGTCATTTTCCGCCATTTTGGAAAATGGCGGGTCCGCCTGAAGGAAGGGAACGTCAATTATCAAGGTCGGCCTGGATATAAAAAAATATAAAAAAAATATAAAATATAAACTATTTTGAAATAAAAGCCTGTACCTAAAAGTTTTTAAGTTTTTCAAAATGAGCTTATATTTAATTCTACATACATCTACATCTTCACTACAATTTTCGAAGCATATACAAAATCGAGCTTGAATCGAGATAGTAAACCTGGCAATATTTTATTTGGTACATTAGTGTTATTCTAATACTCTTATTAGAAAAGAACATTATATTGTATCTTGTAAATTTTATTACTTCACGAATTTCTTACTTATCTTTTATATTTCTACTCAATATTCTACGAACATCTTTCCAAAAAAATCTTGTACTTAGTAATTTTCTTGTTAATAAATCTGCTATTGAAAACAACATGAATACTTGGATACATTTCTTTAGGCTTGAAATGATCTCCAGACAACCTTGCTGATATGTTTGTTGCTGTGCTACATTATAGGTGTTCGAGATGTCTACAAAATGATTAAATGCCTGTAGGGTTGCCAGATCTTAAAAATGAAGCGGGACTTTTGGGTAAAAAGCCGGACTCCCTAAATTATTAAAGCCCGCTTTAGACATGACTAAATTTAATTAATTAGTTAGTCATTCAATTATGTTTAATGGCCTTTATTAGGTCTTGATCAGACTACGAAACGCCGCCATGTCTAGGTTACTGGTTAAATCGTGAAATAGGTATGAAAAGCCTAACAAAAGCCGGACAGGCCGGACACCATCTAATTTGACCGGACATGCATCCAAAAAGGCTAACCCTGTCCGGCTTTATCCAGACGCCTGGCAACACTAGGGGCCTGCAATTTTGTAAGTAGTTACCTACCTTCGCCTGATTTTTCATAGAATTCATCCCACGCATAATAATATCTCTGACGAAAACTTTTCATACTCGTACGCATATACTGAATTCTTGAAAGCCCAACTAAGAGCGATGAAAGAAAAACTAATGAATGTTATTATATTAGTACTTTTATATGTGATCTTAGCATTGGCACGTCAAAAATGCTTTGGTATTTTTATCCATTTTTCGAATTAGGTAAGTAGGTGTATACAATATTATATTTAGACGTGAAACGTCTTTAAAATCATACAAGGTGAAAAACCTGGGCCGTGATAAAAGTGACGAAAAACTATAACGGAAGTGACGAAAGAATCTGTTTACTCCGTAGCAATCAAGTAACAAAGCGCGAGGCCGGAGGCCGAGCTCCGCGTAGGGCGAAGCTGGGAGCGCTCCCCGGGTAGCCGGAGGCCAAGCTCCGCGTTGGGCGAACCCGGAGCGCTCCCTGCAAAACCGGAGGAAAAAAATAAAAAAGACGTCAAAACTAGACGTTTTACGTTTAACCAAATGTAGTGTGCACCGACACAGCCCAACTAGATTTTTTTGATGATTTTCAAATATAAAAACCCATGCAAAGATAGCCAATCAGCTGATCGATTGATACGAAAAGTCCCAAATAACTGCCTTTAATTCGTTAAATGTGAGTGCGTTCTGCAAATAAACGCGGACTGAAGCAGTCGTATGTGCGACTTGCATGATCATTACCTGGATGGGTTTGACTGTTAGTGGCATTTTACTCGACCGTTTCCGTGCTTCGCAAGGCATGTTACATCGTTGTTAGTGGGAGTTGTTATGACTACTTCCCCACAATGATCTATGATTAGTTCGCAAAATATTTTGCGAGTAATACTTTATATGGGAAGTCAATTTTTTTTAAGTAAAAGGTTTAAAGTTTATCTTTACTTGTTTCTCTCTAGCTACTTAAGGGAAAAACACTAAAATTTAAATTTAAATTTGACCCACTTCCTGGTTTCTGATTGAGCTGAAATTTTGCATGCATACTCGTATGTATATCGCGTGACAACCGCCTTCATCATCAGATCAGCTCCATGTTGCAAATATGGCATTGTCGTCCGATTACGTATTCGTGCAAAATTTTTGTTCAGTGGCGACCGGGAAGTGGGTAAAATTTAAAAGATTTTATGCATGCATTAGAGAGCGTCGGTGGCGCCACGGCAAGAGCCGGTACCTCCTATCCGGGAGGTCGTGGTTCGAGTCCTGCCACGTACCAATGTGTTTTCGAATTTCGATTTCATTTGTACTTTTATCCGACGCTTTTACGGTGAAAAAAAACATCGTGAGGAAACCTGCACACACCTGCGAAGAAACTCGAAAGTTGTGTGTGAAGTTGACCAACCCGCCCTGGGCCCACGTGCTTGACTAAGGCCCGATCGCCCTAGTTAAGGGTAGGCTCGAGACCCTCGGTGGGGACGTACATAGGAGCTGATATGACTATGCATGCATGCATGATCACAGATACCGGAACGGGTTAAACTAAATAACAGCTTGTAAATTGAAAAGTAAAACTACAACTCATTTATTTCCGTCATAAGTTTGTAAACTTGTAACAAAATAATATTATTGTTGCAGTCGCGCCCTCTCACGTGACCATATCGGGTCCAACCGAGGCTCGAGTCGGTGACCCCGTGCCTCTGACTTGCACCACTGCGACCTCCAACCCTGCAGCTGACGTCAAGTGGCTGGTTCATGGGAAACACCACAAAGAAGCCAGTAACCGGACTGTAATTTCTCCTGAAGGTATGATCTAGCTTTTAATATAATACTTCTTTTCACTTGTCAGTGTTTTTGTCCTGCAAGACCATTACATCCAAGCAAAAATCAAAAGTCATAATGAAGAAGTCAGTAACAGTACTGTTCAATAACCTGAAGGTATGTTCGACTTCTTTATCAGAAACTCCTTTAAAAATTGTCCTTCTTCTGCAGCTGAGCAAACAAAAATGGAGTACTTTTACCATAAAAAAAAATCTCGTATTATTGTGAGTTAGTGAGTACACAGAGAGGGCAAGAAACACGAGATTGAAAAAATAATTAAATCCGTATAATTGTTTTTAGATGATTTTTACATTTGTAGGTACCTATGTTTTATTCAGTTTGCACTAGCTTTTGCCCGCGGCTTCACTCGCGTGGACATCGTTTTTATGACTGTCGTCGGGGGTGAGTGGTGCGCGAGCCGCAAGCGGCTCGCTCGGGAACTATATAGTATTAACTGGCTATTTTGATCAGCAGTCTATGTCATTTCCCACCCCCTGAACTTTTTCTTTGCATAAAAATCATGTCAATCCGTTGCTCCATTGCCACGCCGACGTGCGCAAGCCTGGAAATGAGTTTTCCCTATATCCCTCGGGAACTATTTCAGGCTTTGCTAATTAGTAGTCTATATCATTTCCCATCCCCACAATCGTCTCTGAGAAAAAAATCACAACAAACCGTTGCTCCATTACGATGGGTAAAAAAATCTAATCAAATGCCAAATTTCGTCAAGATTGGTTGTGGTGCTGAAGCTTGAAAAGGAAACAAACAAACACATTTTCTTATTTATAATATTAGTAAGGATACTTTATCGAAGTGTTTTGGTAACAACGCCAGCATGCAGTGCAATTCAAAGGCACCATAGCTATGGCCCCATTGATGTGCAATTGCAATTATAGTATGGTGCCATTGCACATTGAAACGCGCCTAGTGATATCAAGTTATTTCCAACTATGCGGTCAATGTCGGTGTCGTAGGAGGAATGTGGCTACGTCATCGCAGACGGTTTGTGTCCCAACATGATTAAGGTTACGTAGAGCTCCCAGGACCTGATCATACTCTCGGCCTAATAGCTGAACCTGCGGATCCAGGTCAGCTGTAAGTAGGGTTACCAGCTCCTGTTTCATGTTTTAGAGGATATGATAAGATTAAATAAAGGACATAGGAAGAAGATAAATGACGTTTTGTTGTTTCCAATAAAATGCTTTAATGTTCTTCATCTTTCTTCATCTTGTCAGCTCATATACGTCCCCACAGAGGGGCTCTAGCCTACCCTGAATAAGGGCGATAGGGCTTTTGTCGACCACGCGGGCCCAGTGCGGGTTGGTCGACTTCACACACAACCCTCGAGTTTCTTCGCAGGCGTGTGCAGGTTTCCTCACGTTGTTTTCCTTCACCTTCCGAGCGTCGGATAAACGTACATATGAAATCGACATTCGGTAACACATTGGTACGTGGGAGAGTTCGAACCACGACCTCCCGGACAGGAGGTAGCGGCCCTTGCCATTACGCCACTGACGCTCTTACGCCACCGACGCTCTTATCAACGAACTATTATTGTGGACAGCAGTTCTAAAATCTATCTTCTTATTGCCAGGAGGCTGGGTGACAACGTCCAACATCACTGTGGTGGTGGAGCCGAACCGTAGATCCATCGTGGTGGTCTGCCACGGTGTCAACGGTCAGCTCACGGAAAACGTCATGGCTACACACACCATTAATGTTCTTTGTAAGTACTTCTTTGGTTCTTCTTAGAATAAGGGATAGAACGGCAAAGGCTGCCTGGCGTGGCACTAAGCGTCAACCGTGGCACACCCCGGACACTGCATACAACGGTCGTGAAATGACATTTCTAAAAACAAATGACGGAGCAAACAAAATCAAGACGAAATCCCATACGTTCTAGAACCAAACTGTAACCAATCTGTATCAATCTGGGTGACGAGGGGGTGAGGTCGCAATCTAGAGAGCGGCCAGGAGTGTCCATACTGTATGATAGTACTAATATATTATATACTTTGACCGTGTTCAAGTATGTGTGATATGGGCGGACAAAAAATAACATGTATTTATTAAGAACTGGCTTTTGCTTGTGGCTGCGCTCGCTTGCATATCGTTTATTGTGACTATGCAAGCCGCAAGCTGCTCGCGAGCATGGAATTCAGTTTTACTCAGATCTCTAGGGAATTATACTTTTTTTTCGAGACAAAAATTATCCTATGGTATTCTCCGACCTACAATAAATTGGAGAAACAAAAAAAACAAAAACATAGTTTTCTTTTCAGATTTATTTTACATAGAGTTAAGACAACTTATTCAAAATATATTTGTTCCTCTTATGATTGTAAGCAAAATTTTATTTAAAAAACCGGCCAAATGCGAGTCAGAACGGCACATGTAGGGTTCCGTGCCATCATACAAGATGACGCTAGTTTTTTCACGTTTAAAAAACGTTTTTTTTTCTCTTTTTCTAATTTTTAGTATTTGTTGTTATAGCGGCAACAGAAATATTCAAGTGTCTAGCTACCACGGTTCATGAAATACAGCCTGGTGAAAGACGGACAGACAGACAGGCAGACAGACGGACGGTCAGCGAAGTCTTAGTAATAGGGTCCCGTTTTTACCCTTTGGGTACGGAACCCTAAAAATGTCATAATTTCAAAGAAGTATATTGGTATTACTGATTTATTTTATCATTAATTTAATAAACCTTATGAAAAAAATCCATTTTCACAAGCTTTTATTTACATTGTAATATTCGCATGTAAATAGTAAATACTTTGTAAATTCTCCGCTTCAATATTTGTAAGTTAAATTTCACCCACTTCTCGCTGTTTGATTGGACTGAAGTTTTGCATACGCGTTTAGTTTGGATGACAACTTACTAATATATGTATATAAGGTCTAACAAAATTAGCTGAAACTATTTTAACTGGTGCTTCTACCCATGAAACTGTACAACTTTCCCTATGGAACCCATAGTCAAATCTCAAAAAAAAATTGAACTTCCCATACTAAGTTGGCTGATCAGCTGATCGAGTTAGTATGGGAGAGCCAATTTTTTTTTGCGATTTGACTATGGGTTCCATGGGGAAAGTTGTTCAGTTTCATGGAATGAAGCACCAGTTAAAATAGTGTCCGCTAATTTTGTTAGACCTTATATATACTTTGGTTAAGTGAAGTCGTCTAAATCCCAAAAATGGCGTACCAGTTAATTTTTTTTACGCACTCCAATGTTATGGATATCAAATAAAAGAGTATGCTAAAAAAAACTTCGAAAATTACAATACCTATAGACGACAATATACTTCACACGCGCTTCACGAAGAGGCGCGCCCACTCTAAGGTTAGGGTTCAACATTTTAGTTCTCTAATCAAGATCAAGTGTTGCGTTATACATAATTATTTTGACATTATAGGTTTTGTGTAAACAATGTTTATCTCGTAAACAACTTGTTTTCCATTAACGAAATTACTAACTACGCGTATCTCACGTTAGAGTTCATTATATCACACGTTATTAGAGTCTTATAATATGCATTTTATTATAACCTAATGTAGATTTATTTGTATTGTCCCTTTAACAAGATTATCTTTAGTACAGAGCCTTGAGCATCACCGAAAAGTCGCTTGTCTATTGGTATTCTATCGAATTCATTTCGGAGACTGTGCGCAAGAACTTCACGACCTCACGTCAAGGAGGTTGCAACCCTTTGTTGTTCATGTTCCACCTTTTCGCACGAAGCGTTACGCTTTCTCATTTATTATGCGGACAGCGAAGGAGTGGAACTCCTTGCCTGCGTCAGTGTTTCCCGATTACTACTGGCGATCTTTAAGGCAAGAGTGAATAGGCATCATTAGAGTTTGCGTGTACCATCCTCGACTGCATCATCACTGCCCTTCAAGGCAAGAGTGAAAAGGCGTTATTTGATTTTGCGTGTTCCATCCTAATAATAAATTAATTATTTTTAATCTGCTGTTTTCTTTAAAAAACCAGCTCGGATTAGATAAAATTATGTTTTTTTTATTTGTGATTATAATTTAAGAGTGTAACGTTTTTCTAATTCTTGTGTTCTTTTTAGGTATTTTATTTCTTTAATAAACTAAATCATTACAGCTCATATACGTCCCCACCGAGGGGCTCGAGCCTACCCTGAATCAGGGCGATTAGGCCTTAGACGACCACGCGGGCCCAGTGCGGGTTGGTCGACTTCAATAAACTAAAATGTGTGCACGAACTGAGTTTTTAACCCATGCCCACGCCCTAACGTACCCTACACCTACCTACCCGTCGTTTCACAGTTTTAGCGAGATACACGTCTATTTTAGGTTATAAACGCGAGCTGACTATATTATAAGCTAAATAATGACACGAGATTTATGTTTCTACGACTAATAATTTTGTATTTGTAAGGGTAAGACGATATAGACCAATTCGCAACGGTCCACTTTCTGATCTGGCGACTTTAAAGAAGTTTCACGTCAAAAAAACATAATGGGAATGGAAAACTCCCACATTCTCGATAATCTGACTATACCACTGCGTAAATCCAGGCTTAAAATATTCAGGATTTGTAGTTTTTTTTTTCAAGGGAATTTGCCTCTTTCTAAAGGGGCTTAGTTCGAAAGCAGCTTTACTTTTTACCTTCGCATCAAATCCGGAAAGAAAAGGGTAAATTATGTGAGAAAGGTTTATTTTAAAAGCAAAAATGTAATACAAACACTACAGAAAGTTTGTTTAGGACACAAGAACCCAGCAATTGTTTTTTTATAACATGTGATCCCACACTAGGCTAGGTGGGGATGTATGTATAATTCAGTTACTGCTTTTGTCTCCTCGAACGTATTAATGCGTCGCAACTCCCGCGTAGAACCGAGTCAACCCACAAAATATCTGGGCTACGCGTTGTCATAGCAAGGAGGAAATGAAAGTGTTAGCAAGCTTTAGCTAAAATATATACACATTCGATGTACAGGAAAACGTAGCGTAGGCACGCCTCCTACTCGGTAGACCGACGACCTGGTGAAGGTCGCAGGAAGACACTGGATGCGGGCAGCGTAGGACCGGTCGTTGTGGAAATCGCTTGTCCAGTAGTGGACGTCCCTCGGCTTATATGATGATGATTAGATGTACAAGGTGTTTTTTTTTTCACAAGATGATACAATTTGCCGCCTATGGGTCCTGGGTTCTGGTTCTGACGGAATATCAGCATTATGGTTTCACTACTATAATGACACATACAAACGTCCATTGCATCTTCTTATGCATGCGTATTGGATGCGTATTGCATTTAATTTAAAAAAAAATTCGAGCGAGACCTACAGTACTTGCATATGATGTGTAACATGTGACAAAATACTTTAGGTTAGTTAGATTTGATGACGATATTGTACCTGGGTGGCGGATCTGACAGTAACGAAAAAAACCGACCAAGTGCGAGTCGGACTTTCGCAAAGTAGAATTCCGCGCTTTCGCGACTTCCTGTTACACATTTCCGTCCCATGTTACACATTTCCGTCCCATTTCACGAAATCACTCCCACAAATTGCAGGAAAGCGAGAGCAAAGATGTTACACATCAAAAAACGACAGTTTAATTTGTAACGGCTCGTGTTTGGAATGCCTTCAGCATTCATGCATTTTTCCGACCGAATTAAGGTCGAATCTTGGAACCCTCAGATCTTCGTCATTTGTTTAGAGACGCCTGCATCCTAAATTTATCTTAAATCATAAATTATCAAGAATGCAACGCAACTAATAATGATCTATCTATCCGACCGATTTCAGTCATGGCGACCACTTCGACTCCTAGTCGGTTTGCCGCGCGTGCGCTGGAAGATAATTTATGTAGTCAATCTTTGCAGCTAAAACCTCGCGCACTGAGGGCATTTAAGTATGCCACCCTAGTAATTGTATGAAATGGTGGCAGGTGGTCGGACCTTTAATAGGTCGCGTTTGATATCAAGGTCAGCTTTACACTGATCGTCGAACTCGCGCACTTGTCTATTTACAATCCTGCGCCTTTCTGGCCGTTCTGCTGCCAAACTCTCCCATTGAGAGGGTTCTATGTTGCATCCTTTTATATGTCGCTTCACAACATCTTTGTACCGGAGGAGATGTCCGCCATGTTTCCACTTACCCTCCTCCAGTTCAGAATAGAAGATGCGCTTCGCCACTCTCTCCTCCTTCATACGTGATACGTGACCGCACCACTGAAGCTGTCGACAATGGCTTCAATGCCACATTAGCTCGTCGCAGAACTTCGGTATTATGCACCTGATCGGACCATCTGATCTAATAATAATTTATAAATCAATTTCCAGTGATTTTTTTCCAGCTCTACAGGTACATATCCCAGTCAGTTGCCACGCCAGCCCCTGACACTGCCCACCTGCATTCTTTAAAACAAATGCAATTGTCTAGCGCATATCTGTTAAGTCTAATTACTGTAGCTGATCCCTGCCCTTGGCCAACCGCCGATACCTAGCCGCGATCTACTATGTAGCTATTAACAACCCTTACATGTCAACAACCCGTAACTTCCCCACTGCTAGGGCATGGGTTCCTTCCAAAATTCGGGAAGGTTAGGTCTTACTCCATACATGGGGTCCTAGCCTGGGTCGGTGGAGGTTGTAGACTTTTAGGGCTAGTGGCGAACCCCCTGTCAGAAGTTTCTCAAGCCGCTTAAAAGGCATCTTACCCGACTCAAAGACTGCCGTCTGTTGATAGCAACTTACAACAACAGCTTAACGTGCCTTTTAAAGCAAGAAACGGTCTAAAAAATGCCTCTAACAGGCAAACCTATCCAAGTAAAGACCTTACTTCAGGTCAGTTAACCTGCGTGATCGACCCAACCACGCTAGTCGCACTGAGCTATAACCTTTCCTATACACAGTTTATACTCAAATTACTTTGAATCCGGCTCGAAGGACCAAAATTTATGCTCCCTCGCTAATACAGTCAGTCAGATAATTTCATACCATCGTTAGTTCGAGCGATAGTCATTATCGGGTTTGTCGGAAGACATCGTTAACATGGAGATATTAATGTTTTATGTAAGTGTTCGGTGTGTTCATGTCAACGCGGTGTCGGGGTTTCATTTGTAATGACGTCACGGTTTCGTATTCATGCGTTGATTGATGACGAATTTAGTGTGTGAGTGTGTTCGTGTCATGAAAATTGTAACAAAGGTATAAAACATATGTATACCATTGCTCCTTTATTTTGTTCACTGAAAACAGTTAATATAAAGCACTTTTATTAACTATTTTGGTGTTTGAATTTAGAACACTAGTATATTCAACCTCTATCTCAATGCTATACAACCTCCTTGCGCAAAAAAATACTCAATACAAACTCCTTGTGCAAAGAATAAGCGACAAACAAATTCCTTGTGCAAATAACTCCTCGAGATTTGATTGTTCGACATTTTTGACAAGGAGTTTATCATGTTTTGTGTTCTTTGCTGTCATTTCATTAGGAAATTGGCGTTATAAGTAATTGCTCCAATTTTAATGTGCAATTTAATTAATTTAACCTTACTTTTTTCTTCATTAAATGTCTATTTTCGATTAAATCTTTCTTTTTTCTCGTTGTCATGGTTAAAAGTATAGTATGCAACTCTTGAATAAAACCATTTATGATTTATATCGAGGGCCATGAATCACTCGCGTAGCTCAGGATTCTAACAATTAAACCACTCGCTACACTCGTGATTTAATCATCAGTAGTCAGAATCCTTTACTCGCTCGTGATTCATCTGTGACCCTCGCTTAAATCCGTCCTATATTCACTAATTGCCTAATATACTATTGTGTAAGAGGACACCATGAAACTGACAAACTTTAGTTTTGCAAATTGTCTGAAGTAGCTTAAAAAACCGGCCATAAAAATAACATCTACTCGTTTTGAACAAAAAATATCAACGTGAGCGACAGAAAAATGGGTTTTTTATTCAGTTCGGATTCCTTAGCACACTTGAACGGTTTTATTATTTGTTGTTTTACTTCAGAATTAGTACTATAATCACACCAAGTTTAACGCCTGTATATATTTCCGTTTTTCCGATTGTATATTGTTTTCAATAAATTCCTACTGTGATCACCTTTTCTGTATTTCTAAACATGCATTTGATGACTCCCAATAATGCACGACGCCACGACCCATGACTGTACAGCTAAGTTAATGGCCCGCCGACAACTCGTGTCATGGACTTGAACTGAAATAAAAGCTTGTATCTAAACAAATGAGATTCATTATGTTCAGTTTTGTCTTCTCCTTCACATCCTGAACTATGACCATCGTTCAACTAGTCACCCTGTATAAATCTACAATGCTTATCACTAGTCTGCGCATAGTATGTATGAAGTCAGAAGTTCATAAAGCCTTGCGTCTCTAGTCTCGCTGTGAAACGTGCTTCGAAAGCGTACGTCGCTCGTGTTCACATAAATTATATGCAGTATTATACAGGATGTTTCAAAATTGGTTAAGGAGCTGTTAACTGGGGTTATTGCTCATCATACTGAACAACTTTCCCGGAGAGACTCATAAAAATTCGCAAAAAATGTTTGAACTCTTGATCGATAAGCTGATTGGCCAATTTTCTGCATTTTACTATGGATTACGTCGATTTTTTTGGGAATTAACTATATACACACATACACAACTTTGCCTAGGGATATTTTTTCCTTTTCATACAAATTATGTTTTTTTGTTTGTTTGTTTTTTTATGTTTGTTTATAATGATGACGCTATAAATATCATTATTGTCGGTTTTTTTTTCTAAATTTCTTGTTTATAATGATGACGTTAAACATATTAGTAGTGCCGATTTTTTTTTAAAAATCTTGTTTATATGTTATGACGCTATCATCATATCAGCCGAATGAAGTCCACTGCTGGACATAGGCCTCCCCCAAGGATCTCCACGACGACCGGTTCTGCGCTGCCCGCTTTCAGCGGCTTCCCGCGACCTTCACCAGGTCATCGGTCCACCGAGTGGGAGGCCTGCCTACACTATGACGCTATACATATCAGTATTGTCGGCTTTTTTTAATTTCTTGTTTATAATGATGACGCTGTTCGTTCGTGAACAAAGATATCAACGAAAATTACAGTTTTCTCTTTTTTTTGTTGATGTTTCTCGCTTTATAAACTACACGACTCTTTCCAGATCCAACGCTGTCGTTATTAGCTATATTCTAGCACCTGACATTTCCCGTCTACCCGCTAGGATGAAGTTGTTTTTCTCGCACATTTCCACTGAATAGTGTTGGTGCTGAGTACTGTCATCTCGATATATATCGATAGTACGATATGATTTTCATCTATTGACGTTGTTTTTTTTATAACTGGTTAACAAGATGGTATAGATATTAAGGTTTTTTGACTATTTAAAAGTGTATGTTAACACCTACTTAAAATAACTAGTAGTTAGCCCCGCACTGTGAACTAGCGATATGTACTCGTTTCAAAAAATATCGGTACGCTCAATAACGCTTGCGCGATGTAGGATCTGTCCAGCGCCATCAAGTGGTGTTAAGAAAAACCATGTTTTCAACATTTACATCCCCCTGTTTCTCTGTGTTGTTTCTGTTGATTTGGCTTATGTTAAAGCCCAAAAATTGTTTTGTCTCATGAATTCGCCTACCAAATTTCACGATGTTCTGATCAACGATATTCGAGTAATCATCAACCAAACATTTAAACATACAAACGCGGATTGTTCCAGTAGACTCGAAGAACTTCGCTTGCTCGATCAAATATTAAGGATTTGATTTAAATAAATCAAATAAATAAAGAGTAAAGTAAATTCTTGATGAGGTTTCCAATCCAATTAGAATAACGATTATTATAAGGATCGATTCTTTTATTTAATTGTTAGTTGCTACTATTAACTTTATAATTGACCACTCTGAATCCGTGAAAAAAAACGACTTCAATTGCAACAATCAAGTACAATTTTGCAATGTTTTTCTTTTAAGTTTTGTTGAATTTATATGAAAGTCATCATCAAACCCTTGGCTTATATGATGATGATAAAAAAGTAATGAACCTATATTGATGAAATGTATAAAGGACCAACCTGGCAGCAACCTATCGAATAAAAAAAAGTTTTTTTCCAAATAAGAATTCTTACCGGAAGACATATAAATTATAAATGACGGATCTCTAAAGTAAAAAAAAATCATAAAAAAATACAACCGAATTAAGAGCTTTCTCTTATTTGGAAGTCGGTCGAAAAATAATTCGTAATGTATATTTCATAAATCATTAGTACTACTGTCGATAGTATTCTGTGGTATGTACTTCTTATGGTTGTGGGCGGGTCACATAGCTCGTAGAATATTTGATCGTTGAGACATTAAAGTTCTAGCGACGCGACCGCTTACCGGAAGACGTCGCGTAAGCAGGCCTCCCACTCGGTGGACCGACGACCTGATGAAGGTTGCGAGAAAAGCGGACAGCGTAGAACCGGTCTTTGTGGAAATCCCTAGGGGAGGCCTTCAGCCAGCAGTAGACTCTTTGGGCTGATATTAGGTACTTCCACTAGGATGCGACTTTTCCAACAAATTCTGTTTAGATATCTACCTTCTTATCGATATTGGTAGGTGCTATCGATATTTGCCCAACACTTCCACTAAGCTTTCGCATCACGTCCTCAACTATCAACCCTTCAAATGCAGCGGGACGGTTTGTACCCGGGCGAGAAATATCAACGTTCTACGTTTTGGGATTTGCGAATACCCAGTAATTTTAACCCGTAAATAGGGTATTTTGATGTGCTAGAAAGATATAAACAGAGTTTTTATATATAAATTGAAGGGTTTTCCTGTTCTTTGTTACTTTTGTTTCGATTCTTGATAGCAGAATAATAGCAGAATAATGGTACCTAACCTAGTCTACAAAGACAACTGAGAAGTGTTTAATTATGATCGTTATTACAATATTCATTACTTTATTTTGATAAGTATTTTTTTTTATTTAAGATATTGTTTTTGGTATTCAATAAACTAATGAATTTAATAAAAGCTAAAACCCCGACTGCATAAAAAGATTACATCTATGTTTTTGGGAAGTCGGGTAAAAATGTATCTTTAATCACTCACGGGAACAATATAAAAGTAACGACACCTCGCACTTCAAAATTTATCAAATCATTTAGGCAACGGCTCAGCTAAAGAAACAGACTTACAGAAAAAATAAAAAATAAATCGAGCGAGACCTACAGTACTCGCATATGATGTGTAACATGTGACAAAATACTTTAGGTTAGTTAGATTTGATGACGATATTGTACCTGGGTGGCGGATCTGACAGTAACGAAAAAAACCGACCGAGTGCGAGTCGGACTCTCGTAAAGTAGAATTCCGCGCTTTCGCGACTTCCTGTTACACATTTCCGTCCCATGTTACACATTTCCGTCCCAATTCACGAAATCACTCCCACAAATTGCAGGAAAGCGAGAGCAAAGATGTTACACATCATAAATGTTTTGTGAAATAAAAACTAACACTCAATAAGTACATACAAAGGTTATATCACAAATTTCTTTACTTTTAACCTTTGAAAAGCGAATTTCCCAACATTTTTCTAAAAAAATTAACTTACAGCAACTTTTTGGTACACATATGATGTGTAATTTAAATAAATGCATTTTGAACGTAGGAGCCACTTTTGGGGGGTAAATTAGAAAATCTAAAAAAAAGTTTTGCAAACTCTATCGTGTGACATACCAAATTAAACAGCTTGTTGTGACAATCTCAATAATATTTTCTTTTTAACTTTACGATGTATAGTTTTGAAGTTATTTAAGATAATAGGCGAAACTTAATCATTCCCCTCTTATCTCCGAAACTACTGGGCTTAAGGTTTTGAAAAATTCTAACGAGACCTACAGTATTTAACATGTGACAAAATACTTTATAAAAGGACGGCAAAGATACGGCAGACTAGGCTGTATGGTCATAGATACCTGTGCCTTTTCCGCGCTTTTAAAGCCTGAAAAAACGCGACTTCCTGTTACAATGGGACACATTTCCGTCCCATTTCACGAAATCACTCACACAAATTGCAGGAAAGCGAGAGCAAAGATGTTACACATCAATAATTATTTACCTATAGATTACAGGATAACCAACAAGAAGACCTTTTTAAAGTAACATAAATTTCTCAATCAACGTATGGAACCCTCTCTACGCAAGTAAAACTCGCACTTGTCTGGTTTTTCACCTAAAGTTATTCGTGTTACAGGCAATGTGACTTCATTGTCATTGACGAACTTATTTAGTTTTTAATAAATATAAAATTGAAAATGGATTTAATATTAAATAGGTAAGTTTTTGTGGTTTTGTAATAGAAATGCTATTCAATAATTTATTTTTGATGTTGTCAAATAAATTTTCAGCTTAATAAATTAAGCGGGCGTATAAGTCAATTAATCGGGCGTATAAAGCAAAGTCCTTGTCCTCCTGGCTCTCGAGCGATTTTCAACTTGCCATCCCGCTTTGAAAACACAGCAGGCGCCGCAAAAATAGAGCTTTTAACAAATTAATCTAAAATAAAAACATAAAACAAAAATGTTATAAGTAGGCCTTGATCACCTTCAAATATATTTTTCTTGGTAAGCCCGCTTCCATCTTCGGCAACATCGTCACTTACCACCAGGTGAGATGTTGTCAAGGGTTTACCAATTGTGAATAAAAAAAAAAAAAACATTGAAAACCTTCTTCGAGATAAATCGAAATTGCTGTAGTGGCCAAATAGGGGAGGTAGGGGAGGGATGGGCACTTTTTCACTATTTATTGCATAAAAAATCAGATTTTATAGATAATCAACTTTTATTGCCAATTCTTATTGCACCAAACATTTGGCTAGATATAATTAAAGAGCTTTCTTAAAAATTACAATCAGTTTCAACTTAACGAGATATTTTATAAACTAAGTCAAAAGTGCCCAATGCTCCCTATGGTAGGGAGGCTTGGACATACCCTGTGGGAGGCTTGGGCCTTTAAATCACTTTAAACTATATCAATAATCGAAACCAGAAATAAAATTTTACAAATAAAAAACATCTTAAAAAGTATCTTAACTTATCTGAGATTGGGTATAACCTGTAAAGGACTATCAAATGTGTACTTAGAGCTACGACGTTTGGTTTTATTGCATGTCTTTGGTACTGGCAATTTAGTTTTGATGTCGTCTAAAAGGACACTAGCTATGTCATCTACTTCAGGAAAAAAAAATGTGTTTCTTATCTTACTCAGCCTCATAAATTTTATTGTAGCCATGGTAGGACTAATGTCTTTGATTTGACCGACATAGTGCACAACAGTCTTTTTTGTATTAAATTTAACAAGAACGAAATCATTTATTTTAAAATTTCTGTCAACCATTATCACATCATCTTCATCAAACTCTTCTTCTGACGTTTCATTAATAAAAGATTCTCCGGAACTTTCATTCAATTCAATTTCATTTTCAAACTTGATCTAGGGATTTCATATTTATCAGCTGTTGTTTTTTTTAGCTCCTTTTGATACCTCTTCTATGGCTCGTAATATTACATCTTTAGGAATTTCCCGTCGCAAACCTTTCTTTTTGAATTTAAACGGCATCTTTCTGTAATTAAAAATAAACCAATAGTTAAAAAAAACCTCCTATACTGAACATAATAGGAGGGAGTGTTGGGCATGCCCAAACCACCCGCACGTCTAGATGCCCATTGCTCCCTCTGTATACATTTTCGACATAGGTTACCGGTATTTTTTTATATTTACGTATTTAGGTTTTCATTTCAGTTTAATTTATAGATTAGTAAATGTACAATAGATTAATAATAGAAAATACACATACCTTTCATTAGTTTTCTCTTTATAATGATCCGAAACCGCAACAAAATATTTACTTTTACGAGCGCATAACCTTCAAACGTGTTTGTGTTTGACAACTCACAGGAATGACAGATAGTCTATGGATGAACAGTGTTGCCAGTCGGTAAAGTAAACTACCAAATCAGAAATAAAATAAAATCTTTGATCAAATCAGAATAAAAGGGGGGTGCCCATGTCTCCCAACTGCCCATCCCTCCCCTACCTCCCCTACATGCGAGCAGCGGTTGGCAAAAGTTGTATGAAAATCCATATTTGTCGTGTTTAGCGGCCAAATAAATTACTATGTTAACTCATATCTGTCCTGTAATTTAAAAATGGAACTATGTTTTACTCCGAATCCGGTTGCCATGAACCAAGGAGGTAAATTTATTGGTTTTATTTAAATTTCGAACTGACTTGCAAATAGAAAGATGTTCATTAAAAAAAAACAAATGAACACTTTGGCGCGTGAAAAATTATTGTTGTTCGTCATTGACTTTGAAAAGAAATTGTTGAAGTTTTAATTTCCGCGCATTATTTGAGAAAAGTACTATACAAGCCTTGACCAGAACTAGGCATTAATGGACGTTCGTCTATCTATGCCTCTTGCTGGCCGCTGCAGTAATGTACTATTAATTTATCTATGTTTTTAGCTTCAGCCCTCAGTCAGGTAGTGTATTATCTTAAGTTTTAAAGAATGTGTTAGCTAAAGATAATTCAAGTGAAACATTTTATAAATGGCAAATGCAAAAAACCGGTCAAGTGCGAGTCAGAACCGCACACGAAGGGTTCCATACCATCATACTAGATGGCGCTAGTTTCTTCACGTTTTAAAATTAAAAATACACGTTTTTTGTATGGAGACCCTCCTTATTTTTTGAAATTTTTAGTATTTTTTGTTATAGCGGCTACAGAAATACATCATGTGTGAAAATTTCAACTGTCTGGCTATCACGGTTTATCAAATACAGACTGGTGACATACGGACAGACTGACGGAGAGCAAAGCCTTAGTCTTCGGGTACGAAACCCTAAAAACCGACTTCAGTAGCAACAGCCAAGTAGAATTTTGCTATATTTTTTTATTTTAATTAAAGGCCTAGAAAAGTAATAAACGGACTTTGATTAAATTTCTATCGGACCAATCTTAAAGTATATTATTTAAAATAAAAAAAATACTTTTCTCTATCGGTTTATAAATGATGGAGTTCTGAGGTAACAAACATAAAAAAATACAACGTAATTGAGAATCTCGTCCAGTTTTTGAAGTCGGTTGTAAAATGTAAATTTTGCTTTATCCTACCTCTTAAATTACTTTTTTAATTGTAGGTTCTTTGTAGACCGACGTTTGATTACTTGAAACTAAAATATACCTATACTATAATGTTTTTCTATTAACCGCCTCCGTGGCGTAATGGTTGATCCATTCGCTTCACACTAAGAGGTCGCGGGTTCGATTCCCAGCGGGGTCAACTTTGTAAGGACTCGCATTTTCATAGCCCGCCTGGCTAGCTATCACCATCTTATCTCAGTCTCGCCGCCAAACATCAGTGTTAACAGCATTGATGTGTTTCTGCTAGAAGTTAAGATAGTCAGATCCCCATTGCGTTGGGGAATCTTGGTAAGCCCGCTTCCATCTTCGGCATCATTGTCATTACCATCAGGTGAGATGATGCCAAGGGCTTATCAATTATGGATTTTAAAAAAAATGTAAATATTCTTCACCCTAAAGTACCCCATCACAAGCTTTGACATTAAAGAATTCTCAACATACAAAAAAAATTATACAGTACGCCCAACAGAGGTTTTTCCTTTAAAAATTACGTTGTTGTTCTTTAAAAAGGCTATTTATTAAACGGCCATCCAGCAACCCCTACGGGCTCGGGGCCTGTTACCTCGTTTTGCGCACGTATTTTTTTCCGTCAACCTAACGCGATAAGCTCCTGCTTGGCTTAAGCTGCTTTTAAGAACGTACTTTCATCCCCTTCACTCACACCACAGCCCCTATCTAGTATCTCGCTCCCACCCATGCCTGTTAGTGTTGATTATTTTGCTTAGATTTTATCGAGGAAGGCAATTTTAAGGTCACTTCGTTGTGTAATCGCAATTTTAAGCACCGATTCTCAATTGTCTGTTTTAGGATTTTCTAAAAAGAAATGTTAGGTATTTCAAACCCGACATTTAAAAAGAAAGAGGTTTTCAATTCAGATGTATCTGTTTGTTTGTGTGTGTTAGTTACGCGGTTTCTTCGCCAATTGTGAATTCATGATTCTTTTTTTATTTAGCTTATGCCTGGTTGGTCTCATTTTTTTTATTAAAATCGTCTGAGTATTTTAGTGAATTAACAAAGACAATATAAAAATCGGTAAAGTAAGAGTCAGAACCGCACACAAAAATGCTATTAATACATCTATACATACTAGATGGCGCTAGATTCTTCACGTTTCAAAAAAGAACACTTTTTTTGTATGGAGACTTTCACTTTTTCTATTTTTTTGTATTTGTTGTTATAGTGACAACAGAAATACATCATCTGTGTAAATTTCAACTGTCTAGGTATCACAGTTCATGAAATACAGCCTGGTGACAGATGGACGGACGGACATCGAAGTCTTAGTAATAGGGTCCTGTTTTTACCCTTTGGGTACGGAACCCTAAAACCGACTTCAATCTTGCTACATTTTTTATTTTTGTTAAAAAAATGTGCTCAACCGATGTTAATGAAATTTATCTAGGACTAATCTAAAAGTATATGCTTTCAAATACAAAAAGAACTTTCCAAATCAGTTTATAAATGACAGAGTTTTGAGGTTACAAACATAAAAAATACAACCGAATTGAGACTCTCCTCGGTTTTTGAAGTCGCTTGAAAGCAGACCTAACTTGGTAAGATGTTTTAAGAAATATCAAGAAACTCCTGAAATCCTATAGAAAATTATCTTTTGAGGAAGAATTCGTATAGTTTTTGTAAGTAAGTATTACTATTTTAACTAAAACCTATTCAACACTTTAGCTGCGAACTGCGCTTGCGTCGTAGTGCGTCTGTAGGGCGTAGAAAAATTTTCTCACATCTTTGTAGCGAAAACTCGCAATAGGGATGTTGCTAGTCATTTAAGTTATTATTTTTTATCATCTGTCAAAACGTAATCTATGTATATTAAATTATCGTGTCACAGTGTTATTTGCCATACTCCTCTGAAACGACTCCATTATAGTCGAACAAATATTTATACATACATAAAAAAAGTATCCAGCCGTTTGAAAGCAAAGAGGGAATAAAGAATCCCATATACGTAGGTAGGTGCGAGAACATAACCCTTCTTTGCAGATGGGACAGGTAATAAAATTAATTAACCGCTTTTCCTTAAATATCTTTAATTAGTGGACACTGTAAATGTTATCGGACCCACCTGATACGAGCATTCCAGTAAATCTAAGAAATGACACAAATGACTATACGTTCTATTTCCTTTTGTTGGTTAATGAATTTTTTAATGTCGATGAATTTCTACAATAGTTATTTTTGCCACTGCCAAGTAAGGAGAGCCAATGTAACATAAGTGCTAATTTGTAACAATAGATAGCAAGAATGTTACAATGGCTAATTGCGTAAAGTGGCATACAATACTTATTTTCATCATTACAGCTCATATACGTCCCCACCGAGGGGCTCGAGCCTACCCTGAATCAGGGCGATTAGGCCTTAGTCGACCACGCGGTCCCAGTGCGGGTTGGTCGACTTCACACACAACCTTCGAGTTACTTCGCAGGCGTGTGCAGGTTTCCTCACGATGTTTTCCTTTACCGTTAAAGCAATCGGTAAGTATGTACGTAAGTTTTTGAAAAACTCATTGGTACATTGGCCGTCCAGATTTGAACCCGGTACCTCTGGTTAGATGGACCGAGTCGGTACCGGTTGAGCCACCGACGCTTATTTTACGACCATGAAATAAATAAAAGAAAAATTTAATCAGTCACAAATTCATCCATACAGCCTAATCACACGCGATATTTAGCCGTGGCGCAGGTACGCGTGCTTTTGCAATGGCCTTGGCATCTTGCACAAAATACATTGAAATTTTGTTATAATCGAATATTGAATTTTTGAGCCAAAGCCGTAAAAATATATAAAAAGTTTAATAGTAGTACAGTTGTCTCGTTTTGAAATGATCATTGTAAAACGACTTGTAGGAATGAATGGGTACTTTTGTGATATGATTTGAGGTTATGTGTTACGCAAATTACCAAATGGGAGTAGAAAAAAGATATTTTAATATTTGCAAATTGTTTTTTATTTTTCTTTATTGTTTGTTTGTTTGTAAACTCTTTATTGTACAAAATATACACTTAAAATAATGTATTAAAAAAACCTATTGATGAATTTATTATTTCGGTTGACATTTAAAATTCCCTTTTGTTTCGGCATCTTATTTTATTTGTTGTTTTGACATCTTATTACTTTTTTATTTTGACATGTTGTGTTTTTTTGACATCATATTTTTATTGTGACCTTGATTTTTTTTTATTTTTTGACGATCATGTTACACTTTGACCTTTTTAATATATTTTGTATAAACATGACTGTAACTGGTGACATGAAATAAATAATCTGAATATGAATATGAATCTTATCTAATCTTATCAGATTTGTTTAGGTTAAATACCAGTTCTACCTTTGACATTCTGCGGTCGTTGGCAAAGGAGCTCCGTTAAGTTTGCCTATTTATAACCTACCTAGATATTTAGACCAGATAAATGTGTGAACTCAAAGGGTTTAGCAGAATTAAGAGCAGGTCTTTGAGCCAGCATATGGTATAACCAACGTTTTAGCATACACAGGGGCCGAGAAGTTGTTATCTGGCATGCATTAATCATGTTTTTGGGTGGCTGGCTAAGGCATAAGCGGTTGGAGTGTTAACTGCTACGCTGAAATGTTCATTGGATTGGTGGTTCACCTGCATTTTGTGTGATTCATTTGAATGTATGAAGAAAAAATCTGGTCTTAATAATCTATTTACATGTAAAAATCAATTGCTGTTCGTTACTCTCGTTGAAACTCGAAAACGGCTCGACCGATTACGATAAAAGTTTGGCAAGTTGTTTGAGAAGGGTTTTAAAAAAACCACTCAGCTTGCGCACTGCGCACTCTCGATGTTCATACGGGTGGAGCCGCGGGTACCAACTTAAATCAATTTAAAAAACGCAAGTTCAATTTGGCAATGCACTTTTCAGAGTTTTAAAAACAAAGACTTAACAGGTAAAATACCAGTGTTCTGTTTTTTTTCTTTTTCATTTTTTGTAATAAATTTTGAATTTGCAATGCATTTTTAGAGAGTTTAGAGAGCACATAATTTTTAAATAATAAGATTCAGATTTTTACTTTTACAGAAACTAAACTATGTTATTTGTACAGGTGGTAAAGTAGAGAGTGATCTTTTAACTATAATTCTCAATTGTTCATTATTCTTTATTCTTATTTATATTTTAATATTTTTTTCTTTCTTAATTTTATTACTTTTGGCAATGACAATTGTTTCCACCTGCCCATAGAAATTTAAAGTGACTGTCACATTTAGAGCGCGTTGAGTCGTAACGTAAGCATCACAACTGCATTACGTTTCCTCATTTATTATGCGGACAGCGATGGAGTGGAACTCCTTGCCTGCGTCTGTTTTTCCTAACAATTTGTGGATCTTCAAGGCGAGCGTGAATAGGCATTATTTGGGTTTGCGTGTACCATCCTCGACTACATCGTCTATTACCATCAGGTGAGATGTTGTCAAACGCACTCAATTTTTAATTTAAAAAAACTGCAGAGCTAAAGAGGCTCGATTCTCTTTCCATTCCTCAGAAAGATTATGTTGTACTCCACGGGGGCCAAGTATGAATGCGCACAATAGTTAATAAAATCAAATATTTTTATAAAAACTAATAACTCACCTAGCGTCGGTGGCTTAACCGGTAACGACTCGCTCCTTCTAACCAAAGGTACCGGGTTCAAATCTGGACGGCCAATGTACCAATGACTTTTTCAAATACTTACCGATTGCTTTAACGGTAAAAGAAAACATCGTGAGGAAACCTGCACACGCCTGCTAAGAAACTCGAAGGTTGTGTGTGAAGTCGGTCAGCCCGCACTGGGCCCGCGTGGTTGACTAAGGCCTGATCGCCCTAATTCAGGCAAGGCTCGAGCCCTTCGGTGGGGACGTATATGAGCTGATATGATGATGAATAACACACCTATCGAGGTGATTATGACCACCTTCCGCCCCCGCTCTAGCCTATGCCTTAACATTATTAGTTGCCTATACAGGGTGACGAGGCGAAACATCCATCCAGAGTATATTTGAAAGAAACATACGAGAATTTCAGACCCTTTCGTATACTTTAAACAACATTATGTTGGTATGAAAGGTGGCCGAGGTGCAAAGTGGTGAAATTTGTGTTCTGAAATACCTAGGTCTTCTTTTGTTACGTACTCCTCTGGAGGTTGGAGGTTTTACACTCAAAGTTTTTGGCGAATATGTGTACCTGGGATAAACAGTCCAGTTTATTTTATTTATTGTTTATTGTACACAGTGAATAAAAAATACTCAATTAAAAAATCATAGATTTACAATTGGTATGCTTAACTCTGTAAGAGTTTTCTTTAACAACAAACCAGTAATTGAGAGAGAAATGAAATACGAACGGGTAGAGGTGTGTATAAAAGTTGTTATTGGGAGTGTAAAAAAATACTATAAGATATAAGTACCTAAGTCATATGTCACTCTTATAATATACCTACTGCATACATAAATAAATAAAAAACATACTAATAATATAATACATAAATATCTAGTATGTTGCAACATAGGGAAAGCAAGTCAGTTCAGGTAATGCTCTTTTACTCTCCTCTTAAAAACGTGTATGCTAGGACTGTCGTGAATTTCTTGGGGAAGGGCATTCCAAAGTCGCACCGAATGAACAAAAAAAGACCCACCATAGCAGGAGGAGCAGTGAGAGGGAAATTTTATAGATCAATTAGTAGGTACTTACCAGTTAGGTAGGTCCAACTTCGAGAAAGAGATCAATCGTCGATTCCAACTCGGCTGGGCAGCGTTCGGGAAGCTTCGCAATAATATCTTCACGTCCCAAATACCGCAGTGTCTTAAGACCAGGTCTTTGTTACCTACTTTAATTTAAATCTGGGGGCCCCCGTAAAGTCGAGCATAAAGCAAGCGTTGCTACATACTCTTACCACACCCCGGACACTGCGTAAAAACGTTCGTGAAATGACTTTTCTAAAAACAAATGACGGAGCAAACGAAATCACGGCGAAATCCCATACGTTCGAGAACCATTGTGTATCAATCTTGGTGACGAGGGGGTGAGGTCGCAATCTAGAGAGCGGCAGGGAGTGTCCATACTGTATTTTAGAAGTAGGTCCAACTTCGAGAAAGAGATCAATCGTCGATTCCAACTCGGCTGGGCAGCGTTCGGGAAGCTTCGCAATAATATCTTCACGTCCCAAATACCGCAGTGTCTTAAGACCAGGTCTTTGTTACCTATTCATCATTACAGCTCATATGCGTCCCCACCGAGGGGCTCGAGCCTACCCTGAATCAGGGCGATTAGGCCTTAGTCGACCACGCGGGCCCAGTGCGGGTTGGTCGACTTCACACACAACCTTCGAGTTTCTTCGCAGGCGTGTGCAGGTTTCCTCACGATGTTTTCCTTCACCGTTAAAGCAATCGGTAAGTATGTACGTAAGTTTTTGAAAAACTCATTGGTACATTGGCCGTCCAGATTTGAACCCGGTACCTCTGGTTAGATGGACCGAGTCGTTACCGGTTGAGCCACCGACGCTTTTTTTCTTTCTTCTTTTTTTCTTCTTTGTTACCTACTTTAATTTAAATCTGGGGGCCCCCGTAAAGTCGAGCATAAAGCAAGCATTGCTACATACTCTTACCACACCCCGGACACTGCGTACAAACGTTCGTGAAATGACTTTTCTAAAAACAAATGACGGAGCAAACGAAAACACGGCGAAATCCCATACGTTCGAGAACCATTGTGTATCAATCTTGGTGACGAGGGGGTGAGGTCGCAATCTAGAGAGCGGCAGGGAGTGTCCATACTGTATTTTAGAGGTAGGTCCAACTTCGAGAAAGAGATCAATCGTCGAATCCAACTCGGCTGGGCAGCGTTCGGGAAGCTTCGCAATAATATCTTCACGTCCCAAATACCGCAGTGTCTTAAGACCAGGTCTTTGTTACCTACTTTAATTTAAATCTGGGGGCCCCCGTAAAGTCAAGCATAAAGCAAGCATTGCTACATACTCTTACCACACCCCGGACACTGCGTACAAACGTTCGTGAAATGACTTTTCTAAAAACAAATGACGGAGCAAACGAAATCACGGCGAAATCCCATACGTTCGAGAACCATTGTGTATCAATCTTGGTGACGAGGGGGTGAGGTCGCAATCTAGAGAGCGGCAGGGAGTGTCCATACTGTATTTTAGAACTCATATGTATACTTTGCTCGTAGTTTCTCTGTACAAGGGTTTTGAATTTAATATATATTTTTGATTAATCCTTATTGTATTAGCTCGTAAGTTATTATGTTAGCAATTTTTAACTGAAGCACGGGTTCAGCCTAGTTCAGGTACATATCAATTTGTACCGACTTGATAGTTTTAAGCATACGATGTATATTATTTACCCTGTACAGAATAAATACATTTATTATTATTATTATGTTAAGCCCGCTTCCATCTTCGGAAACATCGTCACTTTACCATCAGGTAAGATGATGTCAAGGGCTTACCAATTGTAAAAAAAATATTTGCAAAAAATATCAATGTTATTGTCTTCAAAAACTTGACTAATATGTACTACATCTATATTAAAAAATGTATGGCCACATGTGTGACAGAGCATCACTTGAGAACGGCTCGACCGATATGAATATATTTTTTTGTTGTGTTAGTATGAATATAACGGACAAAAAGCTCAACGGGGGCGAAGCCGCGGGCAACAGCTAGTATTAAATAATATAATGTTTATTGAAAATCTAGCAATGATATACTCAAAGTACCTAGTTAGGTAAATATATGTTTAGAAGCTGTATATATTAATCTTTTCATTTCGTTCCAGGAATAAAAGCCACTGTCTTGTTATAAAAATAGTTTTTTGAAAAAAAAACTAACAATGATATACTCAAAGTACCAAGGTAGGAAAATATCTGTTTAGTATCCTAGCTGTATATTTTAATCTTTTTATTTCTGTCCAGGAATAAAAGCCACTGTCTTGTTATAAAAATAGTTTTTTGCAAAAGCCGCTAGACTACGGATTAGTTGACCATTTTGCCTTTGAAAAGGCCAACGGTATCGTAGCGCTGAATATACATGAAACCGTAATTTGTGTTTCGTACGATATCACGCTGCGGAATAACCAAACGACACCGTAAAGGTGTATGCACACTGTTTAGAGAGCCTGTTTTTCGTCCTTGTATTGTCCCGGTCTGCGTTAGGTTAAACCACACCCTGGACACTTCATACAATGGGCCAGAAATGACATTTCAAAAAACGAATGACGGAAAAAACAAAATGGCGGCGAAATTCTATACGTTTGACAACCAAACTGTAACCAATCTTGGCGACGAGGGGGTGAGGTCGCAATCTAGATAGCGGCAGTATACTTTGGTTAAACTTTGCAACATAATTTTCTGATGCTTTTTGAAGTGCCTCCGACTAGCGACATTGCTGGCACGTGTGGTGGAAGGTCTTGGAGGGCGGGGGTAGGGTTCCGCTTAGTAAATAAATGTGTTTTTACCAGCAGCTTTAGTAAATTAAAAAAACCGGCGAAGTGCGACTCGGGGTCACACAAACAGGGTTCCGCACAAAAACTTAAACTTCCAACAGAACAAGACCTCTCAGTACATACTTTGCTCTAGGTGAATATGGGTCTTCTTATGCTGGATTAAGGAATTTCATTTTTCTGTGGGAACGAGAGGACTTAAGATTTTCTCGTAGTTTTTCATGCAATCTATGCATTCAAACTCTTATACTGTGATTTTTTTTCAAGATTTTATTCCCACTAGTTTCGGAGATAAACTAGGAGGAACGCTAAATTTGCGCCTATTTTCTTAAATAACTTCAAAAGTACTTATCTAAAAATTATAAAAAAAATATTTGAGATTCACACAATAAGCCCTTTCATTTATTATTATTATTTATTTTACTTCAGATAACATAATCCATATTGTGTTAGTAACAGTCTTAAAATTAATGTTAGTATAATTTAAATCCATGTATATCGTGAGGTATGTGATGCCATTCTAATTTCAATTCAATATCACTGGACTACAGTGACGATAATTTATAATGTTACAAAATATATTTTGAAAAACTTTAAAAAAATCTAACTTACCCCCCAAAAGTTGCCCCCACGTTTAAAATTCATTAATTAACTTAGATGTCCGTGTTTGGGTCACCACCTCACATATACCAAATTTCAACTCAATCGGTCAAGTAGTTTCCGAGAAAATTTACTGTCACAGACGGACGGACAGACACACGAGTGATCCTATAATGGTTCCGTTTTTACCTTTTGAGGTACGGAACCCTAAAAATCTATGCTGGATTCAACAAAATATAACACGAAAAAAGTAAAACTCAATTTTTTCGTACGTTTCTAAAATACAGACTGCCGAATCACTAATAGCAGAATGTGAAAAAGTCTAATGAAACTGGACAGTAGCTTCCCTTAGCCATAAATGGCACTACTCTCGTGCAAACTACCCCTAACAGGTCTGTCGTCACGTACCACTCATTAAAGTAATGAGCCTTGGACGGGACCAGCATTAATTGCGCCAACTATCAGTGTGCACCGGCCCTAAGTGTTTAAATATTGTTTGTTGCGGATACGTCTTTAAAATATACGCTGGCGTATGATTTAGTTAGATGTAGTGTCGTAAGTATATATGTAAATATCCTAACCAATTTATTTATAACTGGAAACGCTTAACAAGTTACAAAAAAAGGATTTCCATCGCCAAACCTAGTAAAATTTTTGTATTTGTGTTTTTTTTTAAATAAAGTAACTATAAGTAACCGACATAGCTCTCAGAATTGCTGAACTTAAGTGGCAGTGGGCGCAGCACGTAGAACGGATGGCCATTGGGGTAGTTAAGTTCTCGAGTGGCGACCGCGCACCGGAAAACGTATTGTAGACAGGCCTCCCACTCGGTGGACCGATGACCTGGTGAAGGTTGCGGGAAGCCGCTGGATGCGGGTAGCGCAGAACCGTCGTCGTGGAAATCCCTGGGGGAGGTCTATGTCCAGCAGTGGATGTCCTTCGGCTGATATGATGATGATGATGATCATGAAAAAATTACTGTACCGATTTTGATATTATTTGTGTGGGACCAATCTGAAAGCATACCCCATATAATAAAAAGGATTCATCTGCGAAGATATCGCGTAACAAACATTTAAAAATTAAAAAAAATTACATGGAGTCTAATTGAGGACCTCCTCCTTGTTGGAAGTTGATTGAAAATAAAAACCCGTCTGCACTTAACATTACCTCTCTGTTTGGGCAATCGGGTAAAATTTTGAATACTGTTATTAAGTATTTATCTTTCGGAAGCATGTAATTTTTTTCCTGTTTGCTTTTTTTGAAGTAAAACTTCTTTACGCACGCTTGACTTGGGGAGTAAGCTGGTGAATGCTTTACGCGAACAGTGATTTCTACCGTTACGAATAGTGTGATCGGGCGAGGCGAACGGCACGCTTGACTTGGGGAGTCAGCTTGTAAATGCGTTAAGCGAACGATGATAAAGTTTTACTTCAGTCGTGTGGTCTAAAGCACACTCGTTTTTTTATTTCTTACATATATGTAAATATAGAAGTTTTTTATAGCTCGGAATAGTTATTAACTGCAGCGGTCAGCAAAGGAGACATTGATGGACTAACGTAAGGCCATCAATGCCTAGTTGTGGCCAGATCTTGTATAGTACTTTTCTTAAATAATGCGCGGAAATTAAAACTAAGTAGTACAAGTATCTAGGCAGAACTTTTTATTTGAAAATACAGTTGTTGAATTCGCCAAAGTGTTTTTTTTAAGCTTCTATTTAATTTGCAATGTATTTTATAAGTATAACTTTTCGTGTCATTGTTTTCATTTTCTAATGACATAATCTGGTTTATATCAAGGATTTAATTTTGACGTTATTAACTAATTATTGTTTATATCTTGATTCTTTACAAATGACACTGTTATTATTATTTTATGACAACATGAAGAGTGTAATTTGCACCTATTTTGAATAAATATATTGAATTGAATTGAATATATGTTTGTTCGGGTGAAATCTTGCAAGTTAATTTTGACTTACTTCCCGGTTTCCGATTGAGCTGAAATTTTGCAACTATATATATATCGCGTGACAATGCAGTATTAAAAGCTTGTAAGTACCTAAAAGTTTTTAGGTTTTTCGAAAATTATTATTTCAATAGACAGCTTTCTACTTTCAATCCAGTTCGAAATTTAAATTAAACCTTTGATCAGTTACCTCTTTGGTTGGCAACCTTGGTTGTTTCGGAGTAAAAGATCGTTCCATTATTAAATTACATGACAGATATGACTTTACATAACAATTTATTTGGCCGCTAAAACACGAGACATATGGATTTTCGTACAACTTTGGCCGGCCGCTGCTCGCATGTATTTGGCCAGTAAAGCAATTTCGATTTATCTCGAAGAAGGTTGTCAAAGTAATGCTCAAATTTCCAAGCATGTTTGAGAAAATATTATTAAACCTCCTCTCATACTTATAATATCTATACATATAATAAAACTGTAACTGGGCCGTGTCTGTACATGAAATATATTTGGAAAATAACTGTGGTGGACATTACTAACGAGGTAGAGACCAAAACAACAACTTTTGGAATTTTGTGTGTCTGTATGTATGTTTGCGCATCACGCAAAAACTATCAGGCCGATTTTGATGAAATTTTGTATGGTGGTTCCTTAAAGCCCGGGTTAACCAAATTGGTGTAGGTTCCGTTAACTGGGGGTACTACTCGTCATACTGAACAACTTTCTGCAAAGAACCCATAGCCAATTCTCAAAAAAAAAATTTAGACCCTCCGCACTAAAATGCACAAAATCGGTCGATCAACTGATCGTTTTGTATGAAGAGTTCAAATTTATTTTTGCGATTTCAGCAAACTTGTAGAACAAAAGTTCTTCAATTTGATGAGTAGAAGCCCCGGTTAACGGGACCTACACCAATTTTGTTACAACCTGTTGTATGAAGAGTAAAAAAATTCGAGCGAGACCTACAGTACTCGCATATGATGTGTAACATGTGACAAAATACTTTATAAAATGAAGGCAAAGATACGGCAGACTAGGCTGTATGGTCATAGATACCTTTGCCTTTTCCGCGCTTTTGAAGCCTGAAAAAAGGACGGCAAAGATACGGCAGACTAGGCTGTATGGTCATAGATACCTTTGCCTTTTCCGCGCTTTTAAAGCCTGAAAAAATGCGACTTCCTGTTAAAATGGGACACATTTCCGTCCCATTTCACGAAATCACTCCCACAAATTGCAGGAAAGCGAGAGCAAAGATGTTACACATCAAAAAAAATTTTTACGTTTTCAGCAAATGCATAAAACAAAAGTTGTTCAGTATGATATGTAGAATCCTCAGTTTACGGGACTTACACCAATTTTGTTACACCCTGTACAGGATACTTTTTATCCCGGAAAATTCAAGAGTTCCCGTGGTAAAATTCAAAACCTCCACGCGGACGAAGTCGCGGGCACAGCTAGTACATAATATATAGAAATGTTCGTAATGTTATGTAGATTAGATCTCGATGTAATAATGTAGATGGAAATGGGAGTTGTCGACTCGTATTTGCAAAATATTTCTACTCATATTTATTTTGTGATAAAAATAAGTTTGACACACTTACACACGCTATATCGTGGGCTTCCGCGCTTAATCGAGTTTTTAGAGTTCCGTACACGAAGGGCAAAAACGGGACCCTTTTACTAAGACTCCGCTGTCCGTCCGTCTGTCTGTCTGTCCGTCAGTCACCAGGCTGTATTTCATAACCCGTGGTAGCTTGACAGTTGAAATTTTCACAGATGATGTATTTCTGTTGCGCTTTAACAACAAATACTAAAAATTTGATAAAGTGAAAAGATAAGGGAGTCTCCATAAAAAAACGTGTTTTTTTTAATATGAAGAAACTAGCGCCATGTAGTACGGAACCCTATGTGTGCGATTTTTAAAGAATATGTTTTATTAAAGGGTATTTATTGGCAATTATAAATTTTAAAAAAAATATTAAAAGGTGCTAGTTATGGGTTCTCGATCGCCATACAAAAAACGTGTTTTTAAAAAAAAGTTTTTATTTTTATTTTTGCTCTGAGGTAAAAACGTTAAAGACACAAGCGTGAAATCAAGTGTGATTATAGTACTAGACCTCAAATAAAACAATAAATTGAAAAACCGGCTAAATCATATTTCTGTCGCTTGAGTTGATGTCTTTTGTTTGTAATGAATAAGTATTTTTATTAAACTTGTGAGTAGTAGTGGTGTTGTAGTACGGAACCCTCGGTACGCGACACCGACTCACACTTGGCCGGTTTTTTGTTGTAAACGCCAAGGTAATAGGTATGACGAATGCTAGTCATCTGATTTACTTTTTATCATCTGTCAAAAACGATATTTTGTTATAAAAATGTTTGAAATTCATAGTTTTGCAGCGTCATTAATGTACTCATTTTGTGATTTTGGTGAACTAAAAATCGAAGACTTCATAGAAAACAAAACAAGTAAGGTTTTCCGAAGTTTGAGTAGGAGGGCAATTTAGTGATCAAGAGTTTATAATTTATTTGTGATGCTGTCGTCATCCCTATTTAAGATTAATCCGTTATACCTAAAAGCTCTATAAATCGTACCTTGGGCGGTAGTGACGAATTAACGAGGACATAACGGATATTTACTCATCCTCCATTTCTTGCCAGTTTCCAATGCAGAGGTCCTCAGACCGTCATCGAGCGGCCCCGTAATTTCACAAATCACACGTCTCGCGCGAATACATTAGTCAGGGGTCGTCAACATTTGCGGATCGCGCGTACTTGTCGTTAAGCTTCGTTGGTTAGTGGTGTCAGGATATCGATGCGTATTAAGTTATTCAACGGTTGTAAACTCAAACCTGCAATCGATAAAACAAACTAGCACAGAGTTTGCAATTTATGAATTGGAAACTAGATTGTAGAGTATTTCAATCATGGCAAACGTGTTATTGTGTTGTTTGTTTAGTACATTCATAGCACTAAACGACGAGCTCAGTATCACGCGATTTTGTCTAAAAATAGATGAACTAACTTCTTTATTTCGTTTGATTACTTTCGATATCGATACTCGAAATATCAGCTCATCACTAATCAAACGCAGTAATGTAATGGCATTCCGGTAAAGGAGAGTTTTTACTTAGCACGTGTCACTATTACAATCCAACTCAGCTCTGATTGGTTCCGCATTTGTCAGTGTTTTTGTCATGTTTGTATTGTCATTTGAAATGCGCAACAGTCGTCTGGAAAGTGGCATTATATATGTTGCCTAGAAGGACGGCTCGTGTTGTAGTTTTTGCTAAAGATCTCACTAAGTGACCACCGCTATCCGCTCTCTCGCTTCTAGTCAAAGATTAGCTCTTAGTTTTAACCCAACTGCCAAAAATAGAGGGTAATGTTTTTCGGGTGTATGTAGGATACATTTTTATTGGCCTTGGCAAAATAGAGGTGTTAAGTTTTTGTGCAGTCGGTTTTTAATTTTAATGAATTTGTCTAATTATTCTGGACCGTTTCCGTGCTTCATCAGGCACGCTGAACCGTTTGTGACGGTTCCTAATACTACATGACAGTCGTTAAGCCGTGTTAAAAGCTTTAGAGGCGGCTTGAAAACTTTTGATAGTGGGTTTCGCCATTAGCCCTGCAAGCTCCACCAACTCTGATTACATTTTTTCTGCTGACAATAGTGAACAAATAGCGGTGCTTTTTATAAGCTCTGTAAAAACACAAAAACGAAAATTAGAATTGAATAATTATAGAATACATAATAAACTTATATAGTTAGCTACATGGGTTAGCAAAAACACACATATTATTATAAGTTATTAACACTGAGAGCAAATAAAAATTTTCAAGGCTTTCGATTTGGGGCAAGATGGACAGTTACCCAGTGCTTAACCAAGATGTACAGTTACCCAGTGCTTAACGAAGATGGACGGTTACCCAGAGCTTAACTATCATGAAAATTTAACCAGTGTTTAACCAAGATGGACAGTTACCCAGTGCTTAACCAAGATGGATAGTTACCCAGTGCTAAACCTTCATGAAAAGTTAACCAGTGCTTAACCAAGATGGACAGTTACCGAGTGCTAAACCAGTGCGTAACAAAGATGAACAGTTGCCCAGTGCTTAACCATCATGAAAAGTTAACCAATGCTTAACTAAGATGGACAGTTACCCAGTGCTTAACCAAGATGGATAGTTGCCCAGTGTTTAAGCATAGGGCTATCAATCCTCTCCCTAACAATAGATAAAAGACTGTTGGAGCTGCCGCGAACACGTTGCATCAAAGAGGCAATTATTTTCCTAACAATTGCTAAAAAGTCATCAACATGTACCTCGGCAAACATCAAAGATGCACTGCAGAATCGCGGCAGCCCTAACAAAATAAAATCTCATTTTATTATTCAGTTTCAAAATATGCACTGAACTTCCACAAATAGCAAAACCACCAATATAGATTATTGGAAGTTATTGCCTCAGAGACGACATTAATCAACCCTAATCGTACTCAGGGGTGTCACCTAAATAATATTACCTTTGATTGATGAGTCAGTAATTCGATGGTTTTCAATAATATTCAGATTATAGTATCTGATTAGCATTGAGATAATTGTTACAGTTCACAGAATCGCTTTAACTTAAGTGGCAGTGAGCTAGGCACATAGCTCGTAGGACAGATGACCGTTGGGGCAGTAGAATTCTCACTGGAAGACGTAGCGGGAAGGTCGCAGGAAGTCGCTGGATGCGGACAGCACAGGACCGGTCGTTGTAGAAATCCTTGGAGGGGCCGTTGTCCAGCAATGGATATCTTTTGGCTAATATTACAATGATGACGAATTGTTATTTGTCTAAGGTACAGTGTAAAAAATCAATCAGATGTCCAACGCCTTTTGTGTTTGTGTCAAAGCCGACACTCCACGATTACTAGTAACAATACTCCTCCTCGTCCTGGAATGAGTTGTCCCAAACGACTTAACAGCGGTGACTAGGGCAGCTTGGGCTTGACCTTCCCCGTCTCATATTACACCGCCCGCATGATAGTATAGATTCATTTAACTATGGTCTATGCATTTAAAGTGGATTAACAGAAGAGTGTAGTTTTAATACTATGAAATTATCTTTACCTCTCGTTATACTGTGACGGCCATCAGAATACATATTTCAACCGCCTCCGTGGTTTAATGGTTAAGTTCATGAACTTCACATCAGGAGGTCGCGGGTTCGATTCCCGGCGGAGTCTAACTTTGTATGACTCGTTAAGGTTGGTGGAAGGGATTTTTTTAAATTCGTCTGAATAGCAATGCATACATTTTATGTAAATCTTGCCGCCACGCCACAATCTTAACAGCATTAATGTGTTTCGGTTTGAAGATAAGATAGCCAGTTCCGCATTTCGTTGGAGAATCTTGTTAAGCCCGCTTCCATCTTCGGCATCATCGTCACTTACCATCAGGTGAGATGATACCAAGGGCTTACCCTAAACTTATCAAGTCTTTGTATATTTTATTTTTTGTTTATTTAATACTCTTACTTCACTTATTCCTGTTTTATTCCTAGGGGGAGGGGAGTGAGGGGGGGGCTGGTGACCTATACTACAAGATTTACAACTTATTTTGAACGCTATACTCTCCTACTAACATATTTTAGAACTTTAAATATTTTTTTAAAAAGTAAGTAATACCTTGTTAATTATGTTTGTGGGAAGAAAATAAATCATGATTTATTTATTTAATGAATCTTATTTATAGTGTCGGTGAACATGCAAAAATTAAGACGTTATGGAAAGCAATTTAGAATTGTCGGAAAGCAATTTAGAAATTTAGAATTGTCGGCAGGCAATTTAGAATAGTCGGAAGGCAATTAATTAATTATATTTTGTAACCTATTCTCGATGCAGTCAACTGCCCTATTGAATAACAAAAAAGAGCTGGTAAAGTACATAACTAAAGGATTAATTTATTTTTTTTAAACTGCACAAAAACTTAAACCCTTTTTTTGGCCAATCGCTTAAAAATTTATCCTACGGGATCAAGATGAATCTAACGACACGACACCTCGCACTTCAAAATCCATCAAGCCGGTAAGGCTACAGAGCGTGCCAAAAAAATATACACACATGCATCCAAAGCCGCAGCGCAGTTGGGTATTAAATTAATACTGTTTATAATAAGTTTGATTGAACCCATTTGTAAAGAAAATTTAATAATATATACCTTCGCTACGATTACATTTGCGACAAATAGCCAGTGTAATTACAGCGGGCATGTGACGCATTTCATTTTGCATTCAGGCTCTCTGTGAGGTGAACAGATGCAGGCAAAAGCTGAATATTGATGTAGCTAGTTTGATAATTTAGTTTATTTTTATATATTTCACGTCACAAATTCATAATTATACATGTCAGGTCATAATATAAAATGTCAGTGATGTGGTCGTCAATGAAAGAAATACAGAAATTAAACTAAATAAATTAACAAAATAAAGCAGAAAACTAGATCTCAGTAATAAAAAAATATAAAAAAAACAACATGAAAACTATTGAAGAATAAAATACATTTTGGTAACTCAAGTTACAAACTTATAAAATGTCACTTTTTTTTTTGCAAACTTTTGTTGAAGAACAGATTAAAATTCACTTTCCAGCAAGAAGTCTTTCAACCGGAGCCTAAATGTCTCGTCAGTAAAATTCTCGAGTTGCGACCGCGCACCGTAAAACGTAGCATAGGAAGGCCTCCCACGCGGTGGACCGACGACCTGGTGAAGATCGCGGGAAGCCGATGGGTGCGGGTAGCGCAGGACCGGTAGTCGTGGAAATCCTTGGGGGGGGGCCTTTGTCCAGCAGTGGACGTTTTTCGGCTGATATCTGAACCTGACCGATTTAATTAAAATTAAAACCCAGCTGCATAACACATTACCTCTCTTTTTTGAGCAGTCAGGTTAAAATATATCCTATCTTAGTCATGGGATCAAGATTAACCCAGTGGCACCTCGCACTTAGGCTTACCAGATGACAGGAATTTCCTGACATGTCCGGAATATTAGCTGTCTCTCAGGAAAATAGGAAAAACTGGAAATTGACAGGAATTTAAAAAAAGGAAAAAATATAAGAAATTAAATTATATTCAAAGAATGAAATCTAATAATTAACAATCAATTAATTGTTATTATTAGTATTTTCAAAAGCAGGCGCAATTCTCAGTGAAAGACGCACTCGGCTTAAATCAAAAAAGCTGCCGCTCGTCTCGCCGGTGCGTCGGCGTCGTTTGTCATCGCGCCTTGCCGTAGTACGCACCTACAAACCGCACCCCACCCGCCACACCGCCACACCACACTCATGTTCAGGCTCACCCAAGAGTTTTCGTCTGTGTGTTGCATGTCGCGTGACGGTCGGCCGCGGAGTAGGGATAAAGTAAAAGGCGCTCGTCGTTTTGTCCTCTGTACCGTAGCTCTAAATGTCTATAATGTGAAAAAAAGTTTTACCGTGGTTTCATAAAACCACACAATTCTTTTTTTTTATGAGATACTTTTCTGACGAAATGTCAGGAAATTTATTGCTGAGCCAGGGATTTTGCCAGGAAAACGTATTTTCGGATCTGGGAACCCTACTCGCACTCAAAAATACATCAAGCCACGACAAAAAACAGACATACATACATAGGTACATAAGTCTATATAAAATACATACACCCAAAATCATTACCCTCCTTTTCGGGCATTTGGGTAAATATTATTCAGCATATGGTATATACCTTCTAAAATAAACCTTAAATGTAATCTTTGAAGATGCTGGATGCGGACAGTGCAGGACCGTCCGTCTTGGAAATCCTTGGGGGAGGCATTTGTCCAGCTGTGGACGTCTTTCAGCTGATATGAAGATAAAGAAAACCTTTGACTCTTTCATTAATTTAAATTTTTTATATTTAATAAAAACACAAAATTAGTTTATCAAAAACTTAACATTTTCGTGACGTCATATTTGTATTACCTACACCAATATTTAAACAAAATAAAAAAAAGACAAATGATGTTAAGTAACTGATTTGACTGAGTGGAAAATAACATATTTTATCCTATCTATTAATAGCTTCGGTCTATCCACATAATAAGAAAAAGACAGGCACTGTGTATTCGTGAATCTTACTCCTAAGATTCCTTAAGAATCCACTTCTATAACAGCAAAACCTTAATTCAACCCCAATCACAAAATTACCTACTACATAAAGTTCTACCCACTATCCTAACAGCTCCACGTAGATAGAAACGTTACTATACGCCGCTGATTCCGAAGTTTACGTGACGCGAATGAGTTTAACGGCAATACCGTTAACGTTTTATTGGCGAAATCTGAGACAGTGGTCCGAATAGTCCTACCCGGGTTTATTCGGAAAGCGCCCGATGCGGATTGTTTAGGCTACTTCCATAGACACGCGTACGCCCCGCGCGGGCGATACGCGCCTTAGCAGATGCTTGTATCATTTCAATGACCTGCGCTGATTATCAACGTGGTTCACAAGCTTGACTATGAAACGATAAGATATCGGGTGGGGCAGTATCGGGGCATGCTGCTGTTGGTTTACCGTGAAACATCTAGTTTTCACGTCCCTTACCTTACTGGAGCGACACTCCTGGCTTCGCCTTACGCGAAGCTCGGCCTACGGCCTCGTGGTTTTTTACTTGTTTTTTTTTATCCACAATTGATAAGCCCTTGGCATCATCTCACCCGATGGTAAGTGACGATGATGCCGAAGATTGAAGTGGGCTTACCAAGATTCCCAACGCACTGGGATCTGTCTATCTTATCTTAAAGTTGGAACACATCAATGCTGTTAAAAGAGATGTTTGATGGCAAGACTTAGATAGGAGATGTTGGTAGCTAGCAAGGCGGGCTATGAAAATGCCCTACCACCAACCAAACCGACCCTTACAAAGTTGATCCCGCCGGGAATCGAACTCACGCCCTTCTGGTATGAAGCGAATGGGCTACCTATTACGCCTCGGAGGCAAAATTTAATGTATGGAATTAGACGGTATGCCATAATATTTAGCATTCTTTGGTATGCCTATGGAGCCTGAGCGTTGTAAGGCGATACGGAAACAGGTTTAAATGTCTTTAGTTTCTTTGGCTCCATTACGGTCCAGGTTTTTGACTTGCTACCTCGTACGTGATTCAAAAGATGTTTCACGTCAAAAGCATGGCCTATAAGGTGTGCATCGCGCGCGTATCGCTCGTGCGGGGCGTACTCGTGTGTATGAAATCAGCCTTATACTGTAATACAGGATTGGACGCCAAACGGTTCTGTTTCATTGGTGACTGTGATTGCTTTGTATTAAACAATACTTTCAGTTGATGGCTTTCTTATAAGGTTACCACGTATGTGATTTAGAAGACGGTTTACGTCAAAGCATCGCGTATAAGGTGTGCTTCGCGCGCGTATCGCCCGTGCGGGGCGTACTCGTGTGTATGAAACCAGCCTTATACGGTAATACAGGATTAGACGCCAAACGGTTCTATTTCGTTGGTGACTGTGATTGCTTTGTATTAAACAATACTTTCAGTTGATGGTTCTCTTATAAGGTTACCACGTATGTGATTTAGAAGACGGTTTACGTCAAAGCATCGCGTATAAGGTGTGCTTCGCGCGCGTATCGCCCGTGCGGGGCGTACTCGTGTGTATGAAACCAGCCTTATACGGTAATACAGGATTAGACGCCAAACGGTTCTATTTCGTTGGTGACTGTGATTGCTTTGTATTAAACAATACTTTCAGTTGATGGCTCTTTTATAAGGTTATTAGGTAATTTAGGGCGTCGCTGTTTTGATTAGATTTCGTTTGAGTGAAACGTGGGATATTAAGATAATTTTAAACAAAAAAAAAACCGACTTCAAACGCACTAGTCGCCACTACAATTTTGGAAGGTTCCCTTCGATTTCTCTTGGATGCCATCATCAGATTCTGGTTCCCTGATCATGGTACCACTATTGAGATATCTCTTTTCCAACAAAAAAAGAATTATCAAAATTGGTTCATAAACGACGAAGTTATCCGCGAACACACATAAAAATATATACATACGGTCGAATTGAGAAACCTCCTCCTTTTTTTGAAGTCGGTTAAAAACGCACGAGCAAAAGCTAATACCACTGATATGCGCATACTACGTTGGCGCGTGAAATTAACCTCAAATGTAAAGTCCGTAATATTACTGAGAAACCGCCTTTTAACCGCTTTTGTCCGCCTCCGTGTCGTAGTGATTAGACCATTAGTATCACATCAGGAGTTAGCAAGTTCGATTCCCGGCGGAGTCTCACTTTGTAAGACCCGGTTTGATTAGTGGAAGGACATTTCTTAAACCCGCCTGGCTAGCTACCACTATCTTATCTAATTCTTGTTGCCAAAAATTAAAGTTTACAGCGTTGATATGTTCTGCCCCATTGCGTTGGGAAGTCTACTTCCATCTTCGGCATCATCGTCACTTACCATCAGGCGAAATGATGCCAATAACTTACTGAACACTTGGATGAGATGATATAGATATTGTGATGCGAAGACCCGTTAATCACAGTAAAATCCCCCAAGAATTTCTAAATTCCAAGGCGACCGTTCTTGCGGCTTCCCGCTACCTTAACCAGATCGTCGATCCACCAAATAGGAGGCCTGTCTACGCTACGTCTTCTGGAGCGCGGTCGCCACTAGAGGACTTTACTACCCAAAGGCCGAGCTATGTGCCCCGCCCACTGTCACTTAAGTTAACGATTTTGTGAGCTATGTGGGTTACCTTGATTCTTCTACGGATTTTCTCATTTCTGATTCGATCGCGTAGGGTAACTTCGAGTATAGCTCGGTCCATCGCTCTTTGGGTGACCTTGAGCCTTCATATGAAGTTGATAGTAATCGACCAAGTCTCAGTTCCGTTTGTCATCTCTGGCAACACTCACTGCTATAATATCATACTTACAATATCAATGATACGTTGTTCGAATTGTCTTGAGTTCATACAGTAAATTAAAAACCGGACTGCATTAAAACTCAACCCCCCTTTTTTGGCGAGATGGGTAAAAATGTATCCTTTATCAATCACGGGATTCAGACCAATCTAACGCCACCTCGTACTGCAAAATCCATTAAGCTGTTTAGGATACAGAGCGTGCCAAAGAAACAAGCATACATAGCCACCTTTGTCTTGCAAGGTGAGTTACGCGAAGGTTTTCACATCACAGCTTGTCGATAACAATCAATAAACACAGTTAAGGCACACCCCGGACACTGCATACAAATGGTCGTGAAATGACATTTCTAAAAACAAAAGACGGAGCAAACAAAATCACGGCGAAATCCCGTACGTTCGATAACCAAACTGTAACCAATCTGTATCAATCTGTGTGACGAGGGGGTGAGGTCGCAATCTAGAGAGCGGCAGGGAGTGTCCATACTGTGTGTTAGTATTAATATATATACTTTGGTTAAGGTTGAATTTAACCTTTTATAAATCTGATAAATTTCAAAGGGAGGACAAAATTAATCGCGTAACATATGCCAATCCAGCAACACAAACAAACTGAAATACTTAAATTAAAAGTACATTTCGTGTATGACATTAAAAAGCGAGTTGAATATGAGATTATCTGTAGTTGGTATGAATTATTACGAGCTCAGGCCTGGTTTTTGTCGGCACCCTTTATACAGGATGTTTGTTTTGTCACTTACGTATGGCGTTTACTCTTTTAGGTTACCCATACAAATTTATATAAATGCTAACACCAAGAGAACTCAGATTTTTTGGGAACTAGTCGCAAGTTGCTTAATAATATTACAAACGCTAAACATGTTAAAAATCCGACTTCCATCGCAACAACTTAGTCTAAATTTGCATTTTTTTATTATTTTTTTCTAAAAAAGTATTACGCCGATTTTGAAAAAGTTTATATGAGACCAAAATGGCGGCATACCCTATCGAATAAAAAAAGAATAATGAAAATAAGTTCACAATCTGCAAAGATATCGCGTAACAAACATACAAAAAATAAACGTAGAGTCGGATTGAGAACATCCTTCTTTTTTGAAGTTGGTTAAAAAAAATTCGAGCGAGACCTACAGTACTCGCATATGATGTGTAACATGTGACAAAATACTTTATAAAAGGACGGCAAAGATACGGCAGACTAGGCCGTATGGTCATAGAGACCTTTGCCTTTTCCGCGCTTTTAAAGCCTGAAAAAAGGACGGCAAAGATACGGCAGACTAGGCTGTATGGTCATAGATACCTTTGCCTTTTCCGCGCTTTTAAAGCCTGAAAAAACACGACTCCCTGGGACACATTTCCGTCCCATGGGACACTTTTCCGTCCCAATTTACGAAATCACTCCCACAAATTGCAGGAAAGCGAGAGCAAAGATGTTACACATCAAAAATTGGTTAGTTATGTAATAGTGTCACAGTGTAAGAATCCATCACACAGTGGTCCAACCCCTTTTATTTTTGCTTCAAAGCCAACATCAGAAGCCAGCGGTCATATCTGGCGCTGTGCTGGCACTTCTAATTAATTGGCCCGAACGGTAACTAGGGCATTATGCGCCCAACCTTTCCCGTCTCGCCCCTCGGCCCCCACACAATTAATTGTCCTGTATAGACATCTCCGTTGGACGACTGTATGTATTCTTCAGACTATGGTGCAGTATCTCCTGAAACTGACAAAAATCAACACTATACAGGGCGGAAACGATAAGTGTTTCCAGGCGATTTTTTCGTATCTATGCTAGATAATTAGAAGTGAAAACTGATTTCTTTACTAGCTTACAAAGTGCATGATTAATGGTTTCTAAATAAAAATTGTATGGTTAGAAAAAATACCGATTTTTTTTAAAGGTTGTTTTAAAGGGTTCCGTACCCAAAAGGTTCTTTTTTATACGTGAAGAAATTAGCGCCATCTAGTACGATGGTACGGAACCCTTTGTACTAGCGCCATCTAGTGTGATGGTACGGAACCCTTTTTGTGCGATTCTGAATCGCACTTGGCCGGTTTTTTTTTTACTATAAATATACATTATTTTTTGCTACACATTGGCTACATTGTTAAAAACTTTACTTAAATAATAAAGACTTTATTGCAGATTTGAATTGGGCGAAAAATACACTTTGAGCAATTCAAAATTTAATACTTGTTATTTAAATTATAACTCAATTTAATCAAAAGTTTACTGTTATGATCAATTAAAAAACTAGGAATTTGACCAATGAAGTTAATCACTGTCATATGTATGACCCTCACAAACAAATTTATTAATGTAAAATAGCATTTTCGACTCATGATATAAGTTAATTTGTACAATGATTAAAAAAAAAACATTTCGATAGTATAAAAAAAATACAACTGTTTTGGGGCAATTTTTTTTGTCGGTATCTTTTTTCTGGCCATACAATTTTTGTTTAGAATAAATTAATTATGCACAATGTAAAGTAGTAAAGAAATCAGTTTTTACTTTTTAATTATCTAGCATAGATACGAAACGATCGCCTGTAAACACTTGTCGTTTCCATCCTGTATATCGTGCAACATGGCAAAAAGACATGAAATGTGTCATACAGCTTTATCACACGAGTTCGCCTGTGTTTTATTACATGGAATTAATGTGTGTCCTTTGTTTTTCCGGCAATGTGTGCGAAAATTATGTGGTGTAGTGAAAATTTTATCGTGATGAGTTCTGCTTTTAATTAGTTCGAGTCTGTGTGTTGTTTGGATCATGTTTCTGAAGGACATTAATATCTTAGTCTTCTGTTTTGTATTTATTACTGGTTCAAGAATATATGCTTTATCTCAATCAGAATTAATTATTAAAGTGACTCTTTTACATCGTCTCTTTTTTTTGCCTGTGTGTCGCGTATGATTGTTTCGTCCTCTGTACCGTAGCTCCAAGACGAGAGCTCAGCCATGATCGTTTAGTCCTCTGTAAATGTCTATAATGTGAAAAAAAGTTTCATTTTTACCGTGGTTTCATAAAACCACACGATACTTTTTAACATTAAGTATAAGAAGGCTCAAGGTCACCCAAAGACCGATAGAGCGAGCTGTACTCGAAATTTCCTTACGCGATCTAATCAGAAATGAAAAGATCCGTAGGAGAACCAAGGTAACTAACATAGCTCACAGGATCGCTAAACTTAGGTGACAGTGGGCGGGACATATAGCTCGTAGAACAACTGGACGTTGGGTCTATAAAGTGCTGAAGTGGTGACCGTAAGAAGTAGCGAAGAAAGGCGTCCCGACGACCAGCTGAAGGTCGCGGGAAGCCGCTGGGTGCGGGCAGCGCAAGACCGGTCGTCGTGTAAATCCTTGGGGGAGGCCTTGGTCTAGCAGTAGACGTCTTTCGGCTGTTTATAATTTAATATATTTTTTCTTGTCTTTATTTATTAAGTATCATATGTCCGGTCCACCTTCACTTTTGTTGGTCAAGTCGTAGTAGGATATCAGTTAATTTGTTCTTTATCCTGATCTCGTGACTAAAAAAAGGAAAATGGTGCAAGGCAGTTTTAGAGTAGGACCCAAGAGGTGGAAAAAGAAGCCGTGGAAGACAGTGTCTAAGTTGGGAGGATGACATTAAAATGACTACTGGCCCCTAAGGTAGAGACGAGTAACTCCGGACAGACCACAGTAGAAACTGTCACAGGAGGCCTATGCCAAGAAGCACACTGAGATTAAATACATTTTATAAGTTACTAGCTGTTTCCTGCGGCATCACCCGCGGGGACGTTTCTATGAATTTTCGAGGGTGCGCAGTGCGCGAGCGTGGAAAAAAGTAGCCTATGTGTTAATCCAGGTCCTAATCTGTCTACCTACCAAATTTCAGCCCGATCCGTTTAGTAGTTATTGTGTGAAAGAGTAACAAACATACATCCATTCAGTCTTACAAACTTTCGCGTTTATAATGTTATTAAGTAGGATAGGATAGTAGGATGATATTAATATGCATGTTATCTCTTATTCCTGAATAAGGGGCTTTGTTATTATTTATTAAGCGACAGACTGTCAAGAATCCTTTAACCAAAACTGTTATTTTCGTTACTTTTCTTACTACAATACTTTGCCTTTATAAAACAAAATAAGCACGGTGACCGCAATTTCTTGGCATCCCCCAAGTGTAGTTTACTTCTGACCATTATATTGCTGTGCCCATAACTTTGGTGGAACCCTCACGCACTAGTAATTAAAATAATGAGGATACCGCAACCCTAAATTTTGGGGTGTACGGGTTGTTGAAGAATTATTTTGCAAACTTCCAGCCGAGTTAGACGTACCTAATCCATTGTTAGCGCACACAAGTTTTACAGGTGTGTTGTTTAAGTGGCAATTTGTTCTTATAATTTGCAGTTTATTACGTAGCTACTTAGTTAACAAGTACTGGGAAATTTAGCAGTGTATTGTTTTTAACGGTGACTTACATTAACAATACATAAGGTCCTCTTTTTTGCTGGGACACAGGCGTAGCAATATATATTGGTACTAACATACAGTATGGCCAAAGTATATATATTAGTACTAACAAATAGTATGGACACTCCCTGCAGATTGGTTACAGTTTGGCTGTCAAACGTATAGGATTTCGCCGCCATTTTGTTTGTTCCGTCATTGGTTTTTTGAAATGTTATTTCTGGCCCGTTGTATGAAGTGTCCGTCCGTCCGCCCTGCCGCTCTCTAGAATTCGACCTCACCCCCGCGTCACCAAGATGGATACAGATTGGTACTATTTTGGTTCTCGAACGTATAGGATTGCGCTATGAATTTGGTGCTTGTCTACTAACCATCTAAATTACTTTTTATGATATTTTTATATTTTTTTTATTCTCACATCTTATCTTAATAATTGTCAATAACGGGATTTCGTTCTACAAATGTTTGAGATATTAAACTATGACGTCATATTTCTTAATTGTCGTTGACGTACTTACTCATGTATTTTGATAAAAAAAAATATGGAAAACCAAAGGAGTAAGTTTTGTTAAAATTGCAGAAGGAAGGCTTTTTCTTAAATTTTATATCATAATTTTTTTATATGCTGTCAAGTATCCAATTCGTTTGTTCCGTCATTTGTTTTTAGAAATATCATTTCTCGTCCGTTGTATGAAGTGTCCAAGGTTAGATACGGGACTCTTTTTGAACGCGGAGAGGTTAGGCCATACATTGCAGAACTAGTGGACAATCCCATCGTCAAAGTTTTTCACAGGCTTTAGGCCTCTCATAAGGCTTTATGAAGCACGGAAACAGTTAATATAATGCCAATAACAGTTAAAGCAATCTAGGTAATGTCTATGGGTTTCTTGGCGAAAGTAATTCAATATGGGGAATAGAAGTCCTAGTAAATGGATCCTATAACACTGTCTAGGTATTTCCTTTATTAAATACAGGCTTTAATTTAGCTTGCAATGTTCATTATCTAAGTCCGCTTCAAATCTTGCGATCGATTTTAGAATGACTTCCAGGGGGTCCAATTGAACTGAAATCTGGTATGAAGTCGTATTTCCGGTGGACAATATATCCTTTTAGTATTTTGAAGTTGATCTGATCTGATGATAAACTACAAAGGTGGAATCAAGGTCCAAGGAACGTCTATTATATTTAATCTAATCGTAGAAAATACTGCACCTATCAGCCCGGTTTTTTTTTAAATTTGGAATCACTGAAATTAAAAAGTATTTTTCAATAAAAGCTTGTACCTTAAAGTTCGTAGGTTTTTTTTTATAATAAGCTTATTAGTCTTTGGTTCCCATAATTAATACAAGGGTTTCCTTTTTGTGGCCACTCTTATCGTGTGGCACAATTAACCGTGCTATCCAAAGGACAGACGGCAGTTGCCTGGTGTTGCACTTAGCTTTACCCGCGGTCACGTGTAGGGTATTCAGATTTACACCTAACGGACGTGTGCAACGCGACCTTCATACACACCTGGAATCAGATGTGCAGTTTTCCTCACGATGTTTTCCTTCACTGTTAAAGCAATTGGTAATTATATGTACGTAAGTTTCGAAAAACTCATTGGTACACTGGGCGTCCGGATTTGACCCGCCAGATGTTTGATTGTCCCTGGATATTTGTTTATTATACAACGGTCAGTACAAACACATAGAAATCATCAGTTGGACCACAGTTTTTAAGACATTCCATGTTTAGGGTTCTGTTCTGTACCCCAAAGGGTGACCAACTGGACCCTATGACTAAGCCTTCGCTGTCCGTTTGTCTGTCAGCGAGTTGTTTTTCATCAACCGTAATAGGTAGATAGTTGACATTTTAGTCGTGTTAGTGTGTATTTATATTGCCGCTATAACCAAATAATAAAAAAATAATAATATACAAGAATACAAAAATTGTTTTTTTTTAAACGTGAAGTAATTAGCGATATCTAGTAGGATCTAGTAGTATCTTCTGTATAGGTGATTTATGAAGATGTTTTGGCACAGAACCCTCAGTGTGCGAGTCCAACTCGCATTTGACCGGTTTTTTTACAGAATCATTATCGGGCTTACAAAACTAACATTATCTTGTCCAATTGTTGCAGACCCTCCCTCAGCTCCGATGATCACCGGGTACATTCCCGGGACGGTCCTGGCCGCTGGGACGGTGCAGAAACTGTCCTGCATCTCGACTGGAGGAAACCCCCTCGCTACGCTTACTTGGTACAAGAATGATAAGAAGGTACGCATTTCGTTAGATTTAAAGATTTTTGCTTTGTTATTTTATTATGTAAATTATTGAAATTTCAATCTCCGTAACTCCTCTATTAATTAACGACTGTGGTTTTTGTGTTAACATTATTTGTAATGCTGTTAACATTTAAAAAAAAATATGATACATTATAATATATGATACATTAAATATGATACATTATAATATATGATACATTAAATATGATACATTATGATAAATTGTCCTAATATCTATCTTTGTGACGACTGGTATTCTGTTTTTGTGCCAAATAGTTAAAAAAAACGTAACTTAGTAAATCAGAAATTATGCGATAGAAAAACTTTGCTTAAAAAATCAAGGGTTTAATAAACAGATCTTACATCGTTTCAGCTCATTTACGTTCCCATTGAGGGGCTCAAGCCTACCCTAAATTAGGACGATCGGGCCTTAGTGGACCACGCGGGCCCAATGTGGGTTAAACGACTTCACACGCAACCTTCAAACTTCTTCGCAGGCGTGTGCAGTTGTTTTCCTTCACCGTAAGAGCGTTGAATAAACGTAGATATGAAATCGAAATTCGAAAACACATTGGTACGGGTTAGGATTCGAACCACGACCTCCCGGACACTACTAGCCGTTACGCCACCGACGCTCTAATAGGTCTTTACCTACTTGAAAACCGTAATAAAACCCTTTTATTTTATTTAAGTGTACCATATAGCTAAAAAGATATTGTGATTACTGCCTTGTTTTATCATCGTATTATCTGCCGAGAAAATCCACTGCTGAATATAGGTAATTCTAAGGACAACGACCGAACCTGCGCTGCCCGCATCCAGCCTCTTTATTAATGTACAAACAAATACATCGAACCTATTTTGTACGTCACAATTTGTCTTCCACAGATCCATTCAACAACAAAAGCTACGGATAAGTCGGTTGCAGCTGAAATCTCGATACTGACCAACGTCACCGACAACCAGGCTCAGTACAGATGTGATGCCACCAACAGTGCCACAGAAATACCTCTGTTTGAGACTGTCACACTCAACGTACACTGTAAGTATCTTAAATAAAGTATATTTGTTCTATGCGACATCGACTAGTAACAGCACTATTGCACGGCACATGACTGATGAACGTTACCGACAACCAGGCTCAGTATAGATTCAATGCCACCAACAGTGCCACAGGAATACCGCTGTTTGAGACAGTCACAATCAACGTACACAGTATTTTAAGTGAAGTCTATTTATACAATGCAACGTCGCCTAGTAACAGCGCCATTGCACAGCACATGACTGATAACCGTTACCGACAACTCAGTTCAGATGCAATGCCACCAACAGTGCCACAGAAATACCGCTGTTTGAGACAGTCACACTCAACGTACCTACACTGTAAGTATTTTGAATGAAGTCTATTTGTACGTCGCCTAGTAACAGCGCCATTGCACTGCACATGACTGGCGAACGTTACCGACAACCAGGCTTAGTACAGATGCAATGCCACCAACAGTGCCACAGAAATACCTCTGATTGAGACTGTCACACTCAACGTACACTGTAAGTATCTTAAATAAAGTATATTTGTTCAATGCGATATCGTCTAGTAATAGCGCCATTGCACAGCACATGACTGACGAACGTCACCGACAACTCGGCTGTGTACACGCCAATAATGCCACGGAAATACCGCTGTTTGAGACTGTCACGCTCAACGTACTCTGTAAGTATCTAAAATAAAGTCTATTGTTCAATGCGACATCGCCTAGTAACAGCCCCTTTGCACAGCACATGACTGACGAACGTCACCGACAACCCGGCTCTGTACAGATGCAATACCGCCAACAGTGCCACGGAAATACCGCTGTTTAAGACTGTCACGCTCAACGTACTCTGTAAGTATCTAAAATAAAGTCTATTGTTCAATGCGACATCGCCTAGTAACAGCCCCATTGCACAGCACATGACTGACGAACGTTACCGACAAACAGGCTTAGTACGAATGCGTTGCCACCAACAGTGCAACAAATACCACTTTTTGAGACTGTCAAACTCAACGTGCACTGTTAGTATCATAAATAAAGTATGTTTATGGACATCCTTGACGCCCTTAGACCGATATGATTATAATAGAGATGATGATGATGATGAACCTGACCTAAACTAACCAACCTTTTCGTTTCACCAGTTGCTCCTGAAACGGTGAAAGTACGAGTGGAACCAGACGAACTGAAACCAGGGACCGAAGCCACACTCTTCTGTGACGCAGCGTCCAGCAACCCACCAGCTATATTGTCGTGGTGGCGTGATGGAATCCCCGTCCAAGGTAAGCAAAATTTCTGAAACTTATGAATGAGTCTAGTAACTTGTTGATGATTCCAGAAACGTCTTATGTATTCGTAAACAGTACTCTGTGGTTATACTGGACTTTGAAATAATGAGAAAGGAATTAGTTTGTCCCCATAAAGAAAATGCAAAATATCAATGAGTTCCATATCTTCAGAGAAAGATTCTAAGTCACGTAAAAGTCAACCTTAAAAGTCGCGTTAGTGAGAGTGAGACAAACATAGCGTAATTATCACACAGTTTATTTTTCTCAGCTTCGTCTTGGCTTCTGTTACTTGATTTCCCGTCGAGTCGTGAAAAACATTGCTCCTCTATAGTAAGATACATAGGGTGTAACAAAATTAGTGTGGGTTCCGTTATCCTACTCATCATAACTGAACAACTTTCTCCAAGGAACCCATCTATATATATATGTATATAAAAATGAACCCCTATTTCGTCGTGTCACGCTATAACTTGAGAACGGCTGGACCGATTTCGCTAATTATTTTTTGTTGAGTTCGTTATTGTCAGGAGAAGGTTCTAATGTAGGTTAGGGCAGGGTAGTGTAGTGTAGTGTAGGGTAGGGTAGGGTAGTGTAGTGTAGTATAAGGTTGTGTAGCGTAAGGGGGTACGAAGTTCGCCGGGACAGCTAGTAGTCAATAAAAAAAAAAAAACGAGACCTACAGTACTCGCATATGATGTGTAACATGTGACAAAATACATATGAAATTAATTAATTATCGGGTCGTACATTCACGGGCCGACCCTTCGAATAGTAGTATGTCATCTTTGCCTTTGCCATCACACTAGGCTGCATGGCTATGACAACCTTAGTTTTCGAGAATTAAAAAACGTTCGCATTTCCTGTTACAGATTTCCGTCCCATTTCACGAAATCACTCCCACAAATTGCAGGAAAGCGAGAGCAAAGATGTTACACATCAAAAACTCTCCATAAAAATATACACAAAATTTGTCAATCAGTTTATCTTTGCATGTTTTGGTTACAATATTACGTATAAATTACATACAAATAAGGCTTCCAAATTTTGGTTATGAAATTTATACACGAAAGGATTAGGGCCGACTATATATACTAAGGGATCGTTGTAACGGGGCTCGACTTCAATTAAATTATAATTTAACTACCATACCTTATGTATAGATAGGTTCATTAGGGATGCTTTTAACATAAGAAGCATTAGATTATAGTTTATTAATTATCCGACAGGTTCGATGATACAGGTAGGTCGATATTCAGAGGAATCAGTAGTAGTTGAGTCCGCCGATCAAATTTTTTTATAGATCTGAAAAATGTATTTTAATGTATATATTTTTGGAATCTTCAAGACGAGAGTGAACAGTCACTATTGTGTTTACGTGTTACATTCTCGACTGCATCTTTCTTTTTATCGATCTTTTTTTTTATTATTCACAATTGGTAAGCCCTTGGCATCATCTCACCTGATGGTAAGTGACTATGATGCCGAAGATGGAAGCGGGCTTACCAAGATTCCCCAACACAATGCAGAACTGGCTATCTTATCTTCGTGCCGGAACACATGAATGTTGATAAGACTGATGTTTGGCGGCAAGACTTAGATAAGATAGTGGTAGCTAGCCAGGCGGGCTAAGGAATATATTTGTTACTAGCTGTTTCCTGCGGTTTCACACGCGTGGACAACGTTTCTATGAGTTTCCTAGGGTGCGCAGTGCGCGAGCCGCAAGCGGCTCGCGAGCATGGGAAAAAGTAGCATGTGTGTTAATCCAGATCCTAATCTGTCTACCTACTAAATTTCAGCCAGATCCGTTCAGTAGTTTTTGCGTGAAAGAGTAACAAACATACATCCATACATTCTTACAAACTTTCGCGTTTATAATATTAGTAGGATAATATTATATTCTGTTGATGGTTCTAAATCAAGCCTACGAAATGAGAGAAAATAATCGTAATAAATATAACATCCCTACTAATATTATAAATGCGAAAGTAACTCTGTCTGTCTGTCTGTTACGCTTTCCCGCAAAAACAACTGAACGGATTTGGCTGAAATTTGGTAGGTAGACAGATTAGGACCTGGATTCAGACATAGGCTACTTTTTACCACGCTCGCGAGCCGCTTGCGGCTCGCGCACTGCGCACCCTCGAAAAGTCATAGAAACGTGGTCCACGCGGGTGAAGCCGCGGGAAACAGCTAGTATAAAATAATATAAAATCTTGAATTGAAGTTTTTATCAAAAAGAGAACTATTCAAAACAACTAATTGAACTAGTTGTTGTAAACAATTGGATTCTTAGTTGAAAGAGGTTCTATTCAAGTTTCAACTATGTTGCCAACTGAGAAGTCTTTTGTTCGAAAACCATTATTTTTTTTAATGAATATGGTACCAAGAACTTTTAATTTGTATTGTTGTTATGTAAATCGACATAGTTTATTACGTTTTGATACATTCTCTTTTTCTTGCCATTTTTATCGTTAGGTTAATTATTTTGAATTTCTTTTTATGTTTGACATTTTATAATTTTTGTATGTATATGTATGTATGTATGTATAAATACTTTATTGTACACACGGAATAATTACAACATTGTTTTATAGGGCTTAAGTGTACAACAGCGGTCTTATCGCTAAAAGCGATCTCTTTCAGACAACCTTTTGCAGATGAGTCTGCCCTACCACCAACCAAACCGAGTCTTACAATTGACCCCGCCGGGAATCGAACCCGCGACCTCCTGTGTAAAGCCAGTGAACTTTGCCTCTGAGCTAATCTACATCATCATCATAGCCGAAAAACGTTCACTGCTGGACAAAGGCCTCCCCCGAGGATTTCCACGGCGACCGGTCCTACGATGCCCGCATCCAGCGGCTTCCCGAGATCTTAAACCTACGCGATCGAATCAGAAATGAGGAGATCCGCAGGAGAACCAAAGTAACCGACATAGCTCACAGAATCGCTGAGCTGAAGTGGCAGTAGGCAGGACACATAGCTCGTAGAACATATGGCCGTTGTGGCAGTAAAGTTCTCGAGTGGCAACCGCGCACTGGAAAACGTAGCGTAGGTAGGCCTCCCACTCGGTGGACCGATTACTTGTTGAAGGTTGCGGGTAGCCGCTGGATGTGGGCAGCGCAGAACCGGTCGTCATGGAAATCCTTATTTCCAGCAGTGGACGTCCGTTGGCTGATATGATGATTATCCTTTGACATTTTTAATAAACACTGGTTTAATTTGTCATTGATGAGACTCGGACTCAAACGATGACTTCTACAGTATTAAAGTGTTGCTAACGACGATGGCATTTAACATTGATGAGACTCGGACTCAACCGATGACGACTCCAATATTAATGTGTTGCCAACGACAACGGCATTTGAAGTTGATGAGACTCGGACTCAACCGATGATGACTCCAGTATTAATGTGTTGCCAACAACGACGGCATTTGACGTTGCTGAGACTCGGACTCAACCGATGATGACTCCAGTATTAATGTGTTGCCAACAACGACGGCATTTGACGTTGCTGAGACTCGGACTCAACCGATGATGACTCCAGTATTAATGTGTTGCCAACGAAGACGACAATAATAACCACTACATCTACCACACCTCTCAACACAAGTATGACAAATTGACAATCATACCTATTCGATACAAACAAAAGACATCAACGCGAGTGACAGACAAATGTTTTTATTTCATTCAGTTGGGACTCCTTATCACGAGTACGACTCGCACCGTTTATAATTAATTGTTTTTTTATACTTCAATACTAGTACTATAATCACACTAAGTTTCACGCTTACTACTGTTTTTACGGTAGATCAAAAACAAAAATCTTTGTAACGCACGTTTCTTGTATGGGGATTCCCTAATTTTTATTTCTATTATTCGTTTTTTTTTGTGAAACCATTATAATTCAGTGAAAATTACTCAGCTAACTATTACGGTTCAAAAGATACAGCCTTTTAAAGGTTGGACAGACAGACCCGGGCCCGTTACCTGGTACGGACCCTAAAAATTGTGTAACCGAGGGTAGGTAAGTAATTAATTATAACTAAAACGTTTATGTCAAGCGATTATGTCATTATAACAAAAACACTTATTGCTCTCAGGTCTTCCAATGCAGAAGAAGATAGGCCTCCACGGCGGGACCGTGTCCACTATTCAGCTGAAACTGAACATCACAAAAGAAATGAATGGAGCAGTATATACGTGTCAAGCGATGAATGAAGCGCTGCAGCGGAGTGTACACGATGCGTTAGCGCTGAAAGTTCTTTGTAAGTATTTTGAATATATCATACTTATTTGTTATTTATTAGGAATATGGAACGTAAGGTAAATGCATAAAACTCAAACACAAGGTACATCTAAAATTTTAAATTAAAACTAAAAAAAATGTCAAATAAAAAATGTCACCATAAAGCCGTTGGAGGAAGATCGTAATAATCTGGCAGATCGCCATCTGCCCAGATATTATCAGGCAGATCGTGAAAAGCCAAGGCATTTGGTCGCGGGGCTCCAAAAAATACTAAGTCTACGGAGCTCCGATCTTCTACGGTAGCACCAGAAATCCGATCTCCCGGATTTTTACGAACTGCTGCCGACATACTCGTTGCTATGACTATGAATGGCACAAAATATATTTAATTTAATGCGATAAAATATTATTTCACATAATATTACAATGAGATACAAACAACAAATCAATGGTAAAAAAAATACCTGTGTACAAAGTTCTTTTCTTGATTTTCGATTATTATCCCTCTCGTCTTTCATCATGTGGCGCAATTTACCGTGCTACGAAGGGATATACTGCGGTTGCTTGGTGTTGCACTTTGAATCTCCCGCGGTCCCCTTTATATAATGGAATCAGATGTGCAGGCTTCCTCACGCTGATTATGAGTTCGGCTGATAATTGTTTTTTTTTTATTTATTTTTTATTAAAAATTTGAGTGCGTTTGACTGCAACTCACCTGATGGTAAGTGATGATGCAGTCGAGGATGGTACACGCAAACTCAAATAATGCCTATTCACTCTTGCCTTGAAGATCCCCAAATTATAGGAATCGGGATTTGGATATAAGTAATATACAGGGTCTTCGGCAGATGGTTGAAAATACGAAAATGGGGGATAGGTGGGGTCGCCTCCCACCTATTTTGAGAATTAAAAAAAATCTAGGACTTGTAATTTTTTTTACAGGATTTTTTTTCCTTTTTTTAGAAATTTTGCCATTTTTATACCTTTGAACACATGTAACTTTTTGTTTTTTAAAGCTAGCTCCAAAATCTTTTTTTTAATAGACTTTTATAGGATTGTCGGCTCTAAAAAAAATTATGTTTGTTTCAAGTTATTGCTAAAAACAAAAATGTGGGCCCCCGAACTTAAAAAAAAAGTTGAACAAAAATTTAAAAGTCAACTTTGCGATGCATTTAAAAAAAAAATAATGGGGCTGGAAAGCTTCTGTTTTTTTTTAAAACATCTCTAAAGCTTAGGCTTTTGAATGGTATGTAATTTGTTTCGGTATCTTTTTTGTAACCGGAGTTGTTATTTTTTTTTACTCAATTGGACCATATTGACGAAATTCCACTAGTTACATGTTTTGTGAAATGTATCAAATGCAAAGTTGAAAATAATGTAAATACTTACTGTTGGGTCGGTTACAAAGAGCAGGTACGTTTTTTTACATTCTTGCACACACATAATGGCTATCTTTTGTCATTTATTGGCATATTGGAGTTAGCACTTCCATATGCCAATAAAATGTCCGCATATTCCGCATTGGTAAATTGAGCCATTTTAAACCACAACAAAGTCTTAACAAAACGTCTGATAATAACAAAAAGTGACAAACAACAAAAAAACTTAACAAAATCACAAACGTTAATAACGTTAACGTTTTTTTTTTGTTTTCGTTAATTTCACTTTGCTGTGTTTGTGATTTTGTTAAGTTTTTTTGTTATATATATATCGAGCGTATCTTTCTTTCATTCTGATGATTTGCAAATCCACAATGTGATTTTGTTATTTTTGAGGTCAAAACGAACAAAATTTATCAATTAATTTTATTTTTTTATTTACATTTAAATTTGATTTAATTAATCTTAGCAAGAAACTTATTTGTAAATAACAGACTGTAACACAATAAGGTTAACAAATATCTTACAACAATATCAAATATTCTAATACACTTTTCAATCAATTTGAATTCCGATACTCTGAATGTTTAGATCGAATTTGTGGGATTTCAGTTGTTTAGTAGAAGTTTGTTTACTTCGTATTAAATTTAATCGCTGCCATGCATTTTATTAAAGGAGTTCTACGGTGAATTTGAAATATCATTGAAGGATTTTCGGCATGTTAACGTTCCATGTTTACATACTCATCGTCAAGCTAGGTAGGTGCTTGACTGGTAATTTTGTTTTTTTAAAATACCTAAATATATTTTCGAATTACTCGGAGCTAGTTGAAAAATTAAGGTATTCATGTATTTCTTGTGCCTTGCCAATCCTTACATTTTCCTCAATTCATTTGTGACATTTAGTTTCTTTGTTGCCCAACGGCCTTGTGTTCATTTTCCTCCAGATACCTATTAATTCATTTACTTATCAGTTGAAAAACATTCCAGTGACTTTAATTTAATCTGGCTTTAACGGCGGTGAAGGAAAACATTGCGAGGAAACCTACACACACTGTGAAGAAACTCGAAGGTTGTGTGTGAAGTCGACCAACCCGCACTGGGCCCCCGTGGTCGACTAAGGCCCGATCGCCCTAATTCAGGGTAGGCTCGAGCGCGTCGGTGGCGGACGTATATGAGCTGATATGAATCTTCATAATTAATTGGATCTCGGTTTGTTTTTTTTTTAGATGCGCCAATCTTCGACGAGATCAACCCAGAAACAGCAGTCGGTTCAGAAAACGAGACACGCATTATACGGTTAAATGCTCACGGAAACCCCCCCAGCATCACCTACACTTGGACCAAGGATGGCCTGCCAATCACGCAGTCTTCGTATAGCAGTTCCAGTAAGTGTCTTATAATTTTAATCCCCAAGTGATAAGCCCTTGGCATCATCTCAACTGATGGAAGCGGGCCTACCAAGATTCCCCAACGCAATATTGTTGGCATTGATGTTTGGCGGCAAGATTTAGATAAGATAGTGGTAGCTAGCTAGCGGGCTTAGAAAATGTTCTTCCACCAACCAAACCGAGTCAAAGTTAGAAGTTACAAAGTTAATCTCCGCTGGGAATCGAAACCGCAACCTCTTGATGTAAAGCTTATGGACTAAACCATGTTAATTTGATGTTTTATTCTCTGTGTGATTTATATTTTATTTTATTAATTACTAACATAGTTTATTAGTTTTTTTCTGTACTATAAAAATGGACTAAACTTGTCTGAAAAATAAAGATTTATTATTATATTATTATTACGCCACGGAGGTGGTGAATTTTGACGAAAAATTGTGTAAATCACTTGGTGCCGAAATATTTTGTTTCGATCGGTGTTTATTGAATATCTCGCAAAGCTCCAGATTCTACTTTAGAATGCCTCGCTGCGCTTGGGCTATACTTTAGAATGCCTCGCTGCGCTTGGGCTCTTTTTTTAAAATACCTCGCTGCGCTTGGGCTCTACTTTAGAATGCCTCGCTGCACTTGGGCTCTACTTTAGAATGCCTCGCTGCACTTGGGCTCTGCTTTAGAATGCCTCGCTGCGCTTGGGCTCTACTTTAGAATGCCTCGCTGCACTTGGGCTCTACTTTAGAATGCCTCGCTGCACTTGGGCTCTACTTTAGAATGCCTCGCTGCGCTTGGGCTCTACTATAGAATCCTTCGCTTCGCTCAGAATTACAACTAACGCTCTCATGGAACAACTTGCAATGTTTGAATGTATGTTTGTTAAGTTGTCCGCTTCAAAATTTGCAAGTTTAATTTGACCCACTTCCCGATTTCAGATTGAGCTGATATTTTACGTACAAGTTAAGTTTGTATGACAATGCATGGTCATCTAAGTGACGTTATTCTAAATCCAATATGGCGTACTCCCAAAGTAGGCGGACCAGTTACATATATTGTATGCATTCCCATAATATAGGTATCAATTGAAAGGGTTTGCTGAGAAGAATACTATTTTTTTAAATTATTTTCAAATAAAAGCTTGTTTTTTTAATTATTTTCAAATAAAGCTTTTAGGTTTTCCGTAATGAGCTGATTGTATTTCGCACTTTTTCGACGTTCCCATTTATGAAACATTGTGTCTTCTTCTCAGGCGACAGAATAATATCAGAAGGCAGCGTTCTGAACATGACAAGGCTCAGCCGACACGACGCCGGCGTGTACACTTGCGAGGCCGTCAACTCACAGGGCGCTGCTACCTTCAACATCACTGTGACCGTGCAATGTGAGTATATTAATAAGAGCTTTATTTTTTTAATAATCAATACATACATACATACATATTTTTTTAATGATCAAGTCAAAAAACCGAACAAGTGTGAGCAGGACTCGCGCACCGAGTGTCCCGTACCACCAAACCTCTCTTTCAAGTATAACAATGATACCTATTCATTTCAAACTAAAGACATAATCGACTGAAAATTCTGTTTTTTTTTTATTTAGTTCAGGCTTACACTTGACGGGTTTCTGTCATTTGTTGTTATACTTTAGGATAAGTACAATAACCACGCCAGGTTATACGCTTGTATGTAGAACCGTTATAAGGATAGAGCAGAAACAAAATAATACTTTAAAAAGCACTTGTTTCTTGTAAAAGGACTCCTTATTATTTTTTTAATTTTTTTATTTATTAGTAATCCCTTTAACAGATTTTCTGTATAGTTTTCAGCTGGGTTCATATTACGGTTCAAAAGATAAAGTCGGACACACGAACGGACAGCGTAGGCCTAGTAATAGGATTCCGTTGCCTGGTATGGAACCCTAAAATTGAAATTTCATTGAATTCGCATTTTAATAAAACTTAGTATGTAACTAACGTAGATAGTTACCTGTATGAAAGTTTTCCTTCATCTTCACCTATTTTAAAATCTTTTTTTTAACTTCAATGTTTCAATGTAATGTATGTATGTACTCGTATATTAGTCTGTTTAGGTAGGTTCAAATCTATATTAGTCTGTTCAAATCTTGCGATCGATTCTAGAGCGCCTTCCAGGGGTCCGTTTGAGCTAATATTGGTATGTTCTTATAACCTGTATGAAAGTTTTCCTTCATCTTCACCTATTTTAAAATCTTTTTTTTTAACTTCAATGTTTCAATGTAATGTATGTATGTACTCGTATATTAGTCTGTTTAGGTAGGTTCAAATCTATATTAGTCTGTTCAAATCTTGCGATCGATTCTAGAGCGCCTTCCAGGGGTCCGTTTGAGCTAATATTGGTATGTTCTTATAACCTGTATGAAAGTTTTCCTTCATCTTCACCTATTTTAAAATCTTTTTTTTTAACTTCAATGTTTCAATGTAATGTATGTATGTACTCGTATATTAGTCTGTTTAGGTAGGTTCAAATCTATATTAGTCTGTTCAAATCTTGCGATCGATTCTAGAGCGCCTTCCAGGGGTCCGTTTGAGCTAATATTGGTATGTTCTTATAACCTGTATGAAAGTTTTCCTTCATCTTCACCTATTTTAAAATCTTTTTTTTAACTTCAATGTTTCAATGTAATGTATGTATGTACTCGTATATTAGTCTGTTTAGGTAGGTTCAAATCTATATTAGTCTGTTCAAATCTTGCGATCGATTCTAGAGCGCCTTCCAGGGGTCCGTTTGAGCTAATATTGGTATGTTCTTATAACCTGTATGAAAGTTTTCCTTCATCTTCACCTATTTTAAAATCTTTTTTTTTAACTTCAATGTTTCAATGTAATGTATGTATGTACTCGTATATTAGTCTGTTTAGGTAGGTTCAAATCTATATTAGTCTGTTCAAATCTTGCGATCGATTCTAGAGCGCCTTCCAGGGGTCCGTTTGAGCTAATATTGGTATGTTCTTATAATTAACTTTAGAGGTGATATCAAGGCCTCACGATCGTCTTTTATTTTTAATGTGCTCGATTTATGAAGTGAAACTTCTTTACGCACGCTTGACTTGGGGAGTAAGCTGGTGAATGCGTGACGAGAACGTTACGGAAGTGTGTTCGGGCGAGGCAAACGAGAGATACTATTTTTTTTTTTACAATATCGGTTGCCACGGCAACAATATCGGTTGCCAAGGCAACAATATCGGTTGTCATAACAATCAAAACAAACATGTAGGTATGATAAAAAAAGATTTGATCATTTTCAGCTAAAACTCTTATTTCATAAACTGTCTATACCTCCATACGACAAAAAAGGTTTGATTATTTTCTGAAGACTAAGTATGTACTTTCATACATATACGAGTAGATGGAGCTAAAGAAGTTTTACTTCAGTCGTGTGGTCTAAATCACACTAGTATTTTCTTTTAAAATATTCATTTGAGCATTTAGTTTTTCGAGCTTAAGGGTTAACTGGAGGGACGAAATCCCATACAAACGTACTTTCGTTTTAATTTTGAAACCATAAAACTCATCGTATTCAAATTTTTTACAAGCATTAAGATGATAAATATCTAGATCTGTAATTAGTTTTGGTTCGAAAATAATAAACAAAAAAAAAGTTACTTATATTACTCTATTTCGTCGATAAAAAGGGCAATTTTTTTAAGTTGCTATAACTTTTTTTTTGTTTATTATTTTCGAACCAAAACTAATTACAGATCTAGATATTTATCATCTTAATGCTTGTAAAAAATTTGAATACGATGAGTTTTATGGTTTCGAAATTAAAACGAAAGTACGTTTGTATGGGATTTCGTCCCTCCAGTTAACCCTTAAGAACTCTTTTCAAATAAAAGCTTATACCTAAAAGTTTTAGGTATATATCTTAAATTATTTTATCTTCTGTCATGTCGTCAAATTCGAATTATAAACTTCAAAACGAGTTTTTTTTACCATTTCGATACACGACAAATCCAAAAAGTTAATATCACCAAGGAGATTCCGTCAATTATTTTCTTCTAATGGAACGTATATGCGGGGCGTGCCATTTTTATAGCACAAAAAGATTTTATTGCAATTTTTACCCATCGTGCTTTTTTTCTTCGTCATTGTTTCACTTATCTGTGACAGCGCCCGCTTAAGCGCATGCGCGGCACAGATCGTTTTGTTGTAGGTACTGAATTTCGTGAAGGAAAACGTCGTTAGAAAACCTGCACACGCCTGCGAAGAAACTCAAACCGCATCGGGCCTGCGTGGTCGACTCAGGCCCGGTCGTCCTATTAATTCAGGGTAGGCTTTAACCCCTCGGTGGGGACGTATATGAGCTGATATGATGATGATGACTGAATTTCGTGGAATTTTTTTTCTTACTCTTTCAACTTTAATTAAAGTATTAGTATTTATTGTATGGAACTGCACATAACGAGGTATTAAAATACTGGTATAATACTATTAAAAACCTCACCAAACCTGGGTTTTTAAACTCATACTCGTGTTTTAATTCCCCTCATTATGCAACAGTTTCATAAACTATTATAAATTTACGTTTATCCCTTCAAAAAGTACAAGAAATTTTCAACAGAGTGCTTGATGGAAATATTTTTTTGCAGATCCCGTCGGAATCAAATCAGTGTCGCACAACGGCATCGTGAATCCCAACGAAGACGCCATTCTGTCTTGCACCGCCACTGGTAACAAATCTATTGTATTATCCACTATTTTATTGTTACATTTTGTTTTGGCCGCCTCCGTGGCGTAATGGTTAAGTCCATTAGCTTCACATCAGGAGGTCGCGGGTTCAATTCCCGGCGGAGTATTACTTTGTAAAACTCAGTTTGGTTGATGGCTAGCTACCGCCATCTTGTCTAAGTCTTGCCGCCAAACATCAATGTTAGTGTTTCAGCTTGAAGATAAGATAGCTAGTTCCCAATTTCATTGGACAATCTTGATAAGCCTGCTTACATCTTAGGCATCACGTGACTTGCCCTCAATTAGGATAATGCAAATGACTTGTGGATTAACAAAAGTCATAAGCATAAGAATGTTACGACTATGCATAGTCAATTTTTATCAAAGCTACTACAACAAAAAAACGCATTGCTGACATATCAAATTTATCTAGTTTAAATCTTAGCACCATTGGATTGTTGTTGGAATCAACTCAATTAATAGAAAATGCCAAAAACTTGAGCAGTTTATATGAATATTTGTAATACCACTACTATGAAGTATCAAAGTGCAAACTCTATCTGATAAAAAAAATGATATTCTGACTAAACGACTCACCCATTTCAGGAAACCCTTTAACAGCTGAGCACATAAGATGGGAACGCAAAAACTACAACATGAAATCTAAAACTGTCACTTTTGAACAGCGAAACTCAACCAGCTACTTGCTAATAGAAAAAGCGAACAGCGATGACGTTGGCAAATTCGAGTGTGTGGTAAATAACGGTATTGGTGGTGAGACAAGGCAAGAAGTAATGCTGCTTGTGAAGTTTAAGCCCGAAATTGATGCTTCCCCCAATTTGATTAAGTCTGCTTCGAATATTGGACAAGTTGCGAGGTTGATTTGCAAGTAAGTATTGAGTACAAACACTAAGTCATATTGACATTTTATTTAACAGTCAGCAAGTCATCCTAATAAGCTTTTAAAGCTATCACGTCTCGCCCATTTATTTCACTGCAGTGGAATTGACAATTCTTTACTATCTGTATCTGTTATAAGCAGAGTTTAATTTAAAAATAACCTTTGTCACTCATTCGTTCAAAAACATCACAAGATATGTATGTTTTCCTTGTAAGTATTTCGCTTATCGTTATCTACAAAACCTCTTACGTCACTGCGTTAACCAAAACTTCCTAATCTACCCTTTTGGTTACTACCAACATCATCATTCAAGTTTCATAAATTTCTCTATTAACAATCATCATTAGTATCAACTTAGAAACAATCATTATATTTCAGATGTAAATCAGTACCTGCACCAAACTTCACCTGGTCCAAAAATGGCGCCAAATTACCCGTCAACACTTCTACCAAATACTACGCTGAGTACCACAAGATAGACCTCATCTCGTACATGTCTGTTCTACTCATCAATGACGTTATTACCACTGATTATGGCTCGTACGAATGCGGAGTCAGAAATGATTTGGGTTTTAGCACTTCGTCTATTAAGTTGGATATTACTAGTGCACCCGGTAAGTTTCCAGTTTTGCTAATGCCTGTTTAAAGTTTAGTTTTTAATACACTTCAATTTTAACTTTCTAACTTTCTCGACCCCTTAGTACGGTACGTACGTACGCAGGATAGAGTATCTATTGTTATCTTTATCATATACTAAAAAACCAATATCTCAATTCCGTCCGTGCGTGCATGCGTGCGTCCGTCCGTCACGCTTGGCTCTGGAGGCTAAACCCTTTGCCCGATCGGGACCAAATTTGGAACTTAGAAGTTTTAAATCATTTGATCGAGGAATTATCAAAAGTTTCTTCGTACCGTCAAACTGAAGAGTAGCTGTCTTACAACAAAAACATATTTTTTTTCTCTCAAAAACGGCTTATACAATTTTGATGAAACTTTGTCATGTTGCAGTTGCTTATGTTTATCTATTACATGGTAATACCCATTGGTCTGGGAAAAATCGTGTTTGTATGGTTCTTCTCCTACAAAAATTGAAACTTGCGATTTACTCACAAATGGTTGGAGCTATTGAATTTTTATGTATAACGAATTAGTATTTTTTTTATTCAATTTTTATATGAAAAAAAATGTCGAGAAAGTTAAAGCGGGCTGCCGTTCAATTTTTATAGCTCTCATGCCAAGTAAAGTGCGAGCGTAATTCCTGAAACGAGATTTAAATTTGGAACCATTAGTCTTATTTTTAACATAAATTCGGAACCATTAGTCTTATTTTTAACACGCTTTTATTAGCTTCACCTGTATGTACTTGAATTTCACGATATCAAGACGTTGGATTAAAGCCTTTTTTAACTGTTAATTATTTATCACAACAAATTTTAAATACTAAGTTATGTTAAGTAGAATCCAATGTACTTCCTTTGTAATTAGTATTATATTTTTGATTCCTTTTTTAATTGTTTTTTTTTCAGATCAAGTTTTATCAATAGCTGTTACGAACGTGACGTACAACTCGGTGACTCTTCAGTGGGAACCAGGTTTTGATGGAGGCTTGTCATCATGGTACCGTATACGATACAGGTAGGTCATATCAAATAGTGTGTTTTCTTAAGTTCGTAATCTTAATATCTTCTTCTTTTCTCTTTGACTTTCCACATCTAAGAGGAGTCATTCTGCCTATTTCAAAAGAAATGAGAAAAGGAAGTACAGTGTAAACTCTATATAGCGACATTCAAGGGCACGGGCATTTTGTGACTTTATTGAGAGTTTTCGTTATACAGAGAGAAATTAGCGTCAAAGTAAACCAACTGGAACCAGAAAGTTTGACGTTTCAAAGAGTGAATCGTTATATCGAGTGACGTTATACAGAGTTTACACTGTATTTGAGATTACCTACTTATACTTAGTAAAAACTTAGTAAAATTTAGCTTGATCGCTGCGACAGCTGGCATCTTAGTACATTTTATATGTTGTGTCTCTTTTACACTAATTGAACTTCCATCTATCTTACCTGCTCTCGCAGCGATCAAGCTAAATTTTACGAATTATAAGTAATCCGTATCTATTTAAGTTACATGAAAAGCGGTCGTGGTTCAGTGTAATTTGCTTGGTTAACTGACCTGAAGCACGGTCATTACCAAGATAGGTTTGACTGTAAGTGGCATTTTACTTGACCGTTTCCGTGCAAGGCACGTTAAGCCGTTGATGCCGGTGGCTATCACTAGATGGCAATTGTTAAGACGTGTCAGGTGTCTTATAGTGGCTTGAAAAACTTCTGACAGTGGGGTTCGCCCCTAGCTCTACAACCTTCACCAACCTGGACTTGGCCTCTGTAAGTCGAGCATGGCCTAACCTTCCCGAGCTCGGAAGAGACCCGTTCCCCATTAGTGGAGACGTCATGGGTTGATAGCGAATTAAGTAATAGCGGAAACGACAAATTCAATGTCGTGATGGGCAATAGACGCTTGGATTTGCTGCTGGAACTCGGAACGGTGATGTCTCTCAAGTCAGTCCTCTTCTTATGGCCGCCTCTTTACAGGATAAAAATAGGGTAGCTGACTGCATAATAAAGATTAAAAATGTTATTCTCCCATAGAAATTTCAAAAAATCATACTCATTTTCTTCTGCACTGCATCCAATAGTTATTTATGCCACTGTCAAGTAATGCAACATGAGTGCTAGTTTGTGCCACGAATAGACAGCGCGAGTGTTACAATGGCTAATTGCATGCAGCGGCATACAATACTTTCTACGACCATGAAATAAATAAAATACATTGAAATTTTGTTAAAATCATATATTTAATTTTTGAAGCCAAAGCCATAAAAATATTTAAAAAGGTTCATATTACAGTTGTCTCGTTTTGAAATGATCATTGTAAAATGACTAGTAGGAATGAATAATTTTAAGATATTACTTGAGGTTATTTATTAAGCAAATTACCAATTAAGAGTAGAAAATAGTAGTTTATACAGCTGTTGTGTAATGACACGTCTTAAAACACGAGTGTGTTTTAACAAAATGGGGGGGCGTCGCTCCGATATACTTTTAGGGTGGCTTATGCTGCCAAAGTTCTTCGGGGGGTGTTAGTGGGTAAGACTGTGAGTCCCACATAACCGGTGCAGTTTTACCGCTGCACAGGTATGCGTAAATGCATTCACCTCCCTCCCCTACATAACATCTCACGGGAAAAAAAAATATGAGGCGATGAGCCCTTCTTAGGCCTCTACAATATTAATCACGCTAGGAAACTATGACGTCACGCATTCCTATATCATACATTTTTAGAACAAAATTTTGTTTGTGTAACACAAATGACTAGCAGTCAACTAGCCTATTACAGCTACTTTCCCGTCACACATAAATAACGTCAAAACGAAAGTTAACGTAAAACTAACACAACAAACGACCACTCCACACGAGGCCCGGAAACTAACCTAAAACCCTTAAAACTTTTCTACTATGGTACTAACTAAGTAACCTACCTACTCAAAAGTTTTAAATAAACGAGTACATGTAAATATAGAAATACTTGTATACCAAACTCATCTAAAAGTTTTGTATGAAACTTTTCGTTGGTAGCTGGACCTAAACTAACTTAACACAGTTTTCTTTCTTTATTTTTTTTGCTAAACGTGAATGTACTATTATACAGTATGTAACAAAATTGGTGTAGGAGCCGTTAACTCATCATACTAAACAAATTTCCCCAAGGAACAAAATTAATTTGCCGCTCCATAAAAAAATGCACAAAATTCGTCAATCACCTGATCGATTTGTATGGAGGAACAGTTTTTTTTGCGAATTGACTATGGGTTCCTTGAGATAAGTTGTTTTGTATGATGACGGCTCAGTTAACGGCATCTACAACATTTTTTTACACCCTGTATATAATATTTAAACCTTTTTTATTCACAACTAGCTGTGTCCCGCGGCTTCACCCGCGTGGACAACGTTTCTATGACTTTTGGAGGGTACGCAGTGCAAGCGGCTCGCGAGCGCGTCGAAGCGTCGAAGAAAGTAGTCTTTGTGTTAATTCAGTTCCTAAGCTGTTTACCTACCAAATTTCAGCCAGATCCGTTCAATAGTTTTTGCGTGAAAGAGTAACAAACATACATCCATACATTCTTACAAGCTTTCGCGTTAATTACCTTAGACTAACGAGGATGTTTTATCTTGTATAACCCGATTATCAGGCACAGAAGAATTTATTTTTATTAATGTCATAATATAAGTACCTGTTCGGTCCAAAACTTTCTGGCTGGAAAAATTTGGCGGCTTAAAAAGAAATAAAAAAGATGTCATCGCGATTGTCATTTAGTCTGCTTTTTCGAGTCTGGTTTTGGCGTTTCTGTTGGTTGTAGTTTTGATTTTACGGCGTTTTAACGATACGAATCCGGAAAACTTTCGAAATGATCAAATTGGAATATCGTTCCGTGATCAAATTCCTGACTAAGGAAGGGGTCAGCCCGACCGATATAAAAAAAAGGTTGGATGCCGTGTACGGGGATTCTTCTCCATCATTTTCCACGGTAAAAGAATGGAGTAAACAGTTTCGATTGGGGCGGGAATCCATTAACGACGAACCTCGCTCCGGCCGGCCTATAGAAGTACTCACCGAGCAATGTATTAAATTAGTGGAAGAGGAAGTTCTGAGTGATCGAAGACTAAAGACTAAAGAAATAGCGGCAAGAACCGGACTTTCCAAAACTTCAGTACTTAGGATACTACATGATCATCTTCACATGAATAAAGTTAGTGCTAGGTGGGTACCCAAACTTCTTTCGAGATTGTAGCGTACTGAGAGAAAAGCGTGTTCTCAAGAAGTTTTAGACGCGTATAGGCGTTACGGAAAAAGTTATTTGGAGTCGATTGTTACGGGAGACGAAACCATGGTTTTGTACTATGATCCCCTGTCTAAAAGGGAATCGATGGAGTGGCGTCGTCTTGGTGAAAAGCCACCTAGAAAGGCCAAGGTAACGCAATCCACCAAAAAGATTATGGCAACGGTATTCTGGGATTGTCACGGAATACTAATGATTGACATAAAAGAAAGGAATACCACGGTAAATGGCAGCTACTACGCCACCCTTATTGAGCAGTTGCGAGAGGCGATCAAGCAGAAACGACGTGGAAAACTTAGTAGAGGTGTTCGGCTTCTCCACGATAATGCTCCCGTTCACACTGCTGCAATTGCCAAAGCTGCTGTAGCTAAATGTGGCTTCGAGGAAATTCGCCACTCCCCTTACAGCCCAGACCTGGCCCCAAGCGACTACTACTTGTTCTCGAGACTTAAGGCAGACTTAAGGGGAAGACGATTTTCTTCGGATGATGAAGTGGCCCAAGCAGTTTTTACCCATTTCGAGGACAAAACTCCAGAATATTTTTATAAGGGGATAGAAATGTTTATCACGAGATCTGCAAAGTGCATTGAAATAGAGGGGGACTATATCGAAAAATAAAAATAAAATTGTAAATATATCTACTTGTTTTCTTTGTTAGGCCGGACACTTTTGGACCGCACCTTGCTAACATAACCTAACCTATTTAACGAAGCGGGGCTCCGTCCGACTTGGTTTTATTAGGAGTTTTCTACTCCATAGTATCCAATTTTCCTAGGATTACATGTCAAATATACAGTAAATCAGAGTTTCTCATAACCAATTGTGAACTGGATCACTCGTCAAAAATCCCACCGGGTCATACCAGCCGCAAAGGAGCCTATGACACACATATTGATTCACGTTTTCTACAGTATGAGTATCTGAGATGTTTCCTTTTCACAGGAAAATATTCGACGAATCATACAAATACGAGGATGTAATGCCTAAAGATGCTACAACGTATACAATTGGTGGTTTAGACAGAAATACGGACTATGTGTTCTCAGTGATGGCCATCAACAAGATTGGTCAAAGCAAATACAAACCAGACGATACTAAGGCGACTACACTAAGTGAGTATAATATTTGTATTAATCTCTGGTCTTAGAGCGTTGGTGGCGTAACGACTGTATTAATCTCTGGTCTTAGAGCGTTGGTGGCGTAACGACTAGGCCGCCGTGGTTCGAATCCTGCCACGTACCAATAAATAAATAAATAAATATTCTCAGACTAATCGCACATGGTCATCTGGCCCCAAAGTAGGATTCCCTGTGTTATGGGTTACCAGAGACTGATATACATACTTATATACGTTTAAATACATACATATATAGATATTTAACACCCATACACAGAGCAAACAAATCAATACAATATTCTTTATTGCATCACAACATAAAAAAAGAAATTGACAATATAGAAGAAAGCCTATACAATAGGCGGCCTTATTGCTAGGTAGCAATTTCTTTCAGGCAACCTTTGGGTAGGGTAACAGCGATAGAATAAGTTAATGTGCTTTATAATATAGATTTTATATGTACGTTTATCCGACGCTCTTACGGTGAAGGAAAACATCGTAAGGAAACCTGCACACTCCTGCGGGGAAACTCGCAGGTTGTTTTTGAAGTCGACCAACCCGCACTGGGCCCGCGTGGTTGACTAAGGCCCGATCGCCCTAATTCAGGGTAGGCTCGAGCCCCTCGGTGGGATCGTATATGAGCTGATACGACGATACGTATGTTGGTTTTAAATTCTATCGACTTTCATTCGACTGACCCTTTGGTTCAGTGGCGGCGCTTTTGACAGCTGTGCCAAAGGACGTGGGTTCGATCCCCACCCGGGGCAAACATTTGTGTGACGAACAAGTTTGTTTGTTCTGTGTCTGGGTGTTAAATATACAGGGTGTAAAAATTGATGTAGGACCCATTGACTGGGGCTCTACTCATCATACTGAAAAACTTTCCCCAAGGAACCCATAGTCAATTCTGAAAAAAAAAATTACCCTTCATACAAAAATGCAGACATTTGAACGATGAGCTGATCGATTTGTATGAAGTGTTATTATTTTGTAATTTAGCAAAATCATAGAACCAAAGTTGTTCAGTATGATAAATAGAAGCCCCCGTGAACGAGGCCTACACCAATTTTGCTACACCTGTGCATGTATGTATTTAAACGTATTTAACTTTAAAAAAAACTAATTATTAAATTGGGGCATCTACTCTTAAAACTGAACAACCTTTGTTCTACGACTTTCACTGAAATCGCAAAAATATGGACAATGAGCCTATACTGGTCTGGTTGACCAATTTTATATTGAGAGGCCTTTTTTTAATACTGAATGCGTTCCTTAGGAAAAGTTGTTCAGTTTGATGTTCACAGTTTTTTTACATGCTGTATTAGTATGTACATATCAGTCTCTGGTTCCCATAAGACAAAAAACTTAATTAAAATCTGTTCATCAGTTTGGGCGCTACGATGCCGCAGACATATGGACACGTTAAACTTATAATAGAGGTTAAAAAGAGTGGCGATTTCTAAGATCATATAAAACTTTCAAATAAATTACTAAAGTTTTACTTTGATATCAAAATTGTTGAATTTTCGTCTTGTCCAATGAATATCCAAAATAAACTTACATTCAGATTTTACATTTAATTGATTATTCTAATTTCGTGAAGCTAAAATCTACCTTGATGATTTGTTACTTGACGTACTAGATTGGATTTCCCACGAAATCCTTACCATTTGTGCTGTTTGAATATCAATTTGAAGAGAAGTAATGGAAATGTCTACCTCTGATTCCCAATAATATTTGTTTAGATAGCTGCGATTTGGTAAATCAAACTTAATTCTTATTCACAAGCCAAGTGCCAACAGATTTTTATATCAAATTGCCCAAAAATTAGGTCGTATCTTATTGTGCCTCTATACTCTATAGTACTTATCAAATTCCAAATTTAATTCCGTATCTCATTCCACGCTGCTTAGACGTAATACCATCATCGGTACAGTCGAGCTCAGAGGAGTACAGTTCGTACCATGTGCCGGGTGTATTTATTATAACCGGCACAATTGTGGGTACTGCACTTATCTTGCTGAATGTACTGCTGATCGGATTCTGCCTACATAGACGGACAAATAAGAGGATAAGAGGTTTGCAAACGATTGATTCATTTATGTTGACTTAGTTGATGTTCCTAGTTGTTTTGTGGTAGTTGAAGCTACTTTTTACATATGTACTTGTTGTGATTGGTGTTCATTTTGTAGTTTTTTCCAAAGTATTACAGAACAATGTTTTGCAACAATTTAGTTTGAACTTTATATGTAAGTAAAGGATATGCAAACAATCGTTACAATACCTACAATTTTATTTCTACCTCATCGTGTATATATTTCCTGTATTTTTTTTTTGCTTCAATCATATCTTTTTTAAATGCAACATCAAATCAAATGCCCACGTAAAAATTTATTTCATCTTTATTTTTTTGCTAATTCATTTTATCACTCCTTTCTCTAGCATCCCCAACTTCTTCTCCTACTTCTGTAGGGGAATTGAACGTAGTCTCTACGGAATATGTTGAACCGTCAGAAGTATCGAGATCACTAGTCGTGTATGTGTCTATTACTGGAGCAGTGTTGGTTCTCATAAACGCTGCCTTGGTTGCTTGCTTCGTTTGGAAACGACGAGTTAGGAGATTGAAAGGTGAGTTTTCTTTTAAGTTGCATTCTCTTCTTTGATGTGATTTGCATGTTTTTTTTATTAGATTTAGAAATTAACTTAACTGGTAACCGATTTTGATCACACCATTATCATTGCTATTAGCAACACACTACTAAGATGTAAATTAAATATTTGAAAAAAAATCACTTTGGATCATTTAAATGTGTAAAATATAAAATAATTATTATACTAAATGAGAATATATTACACAGAGTGTAACAAAATTGGTGGTAGGACCGTTAACTGGGGCTCTATTCATCAAAAATATGTTTGAACTCTTTACAAGTGAAAGAAGAATCTTTCGTTGGGGAATCTTTACTTACCATCAAGTGTGATGATGCCATGGGCCTATTGTGAATAAAAATAAACGAAAATTTTATTGTGTCGACGACAAGTCATATCTCTCCTGCCCAAGTATGTGGCCCCTTAAGGGCGCTATCCGTGGCGTCGAATAACTCCTCCCGAGTGCAGGTGTTAGGGCACAGTGGACATTCAATCAGATGGGCCATTCTTTGTAGGCACCACACTTATACTGTAGGTCCGATCGACCCATCGAAATACTAACCAAAGCAGGTCACCCGATCCTGGACTGTCACTTATCGCCGAGATCTGTCTATCTGTTGATTGACAAATTTTCTATAAAGTATATTTTTTTTTACAAAGCTATTAAAAATTAAAAAGTATAATGAGTAAAAGTTACAGATAAAGGCCCCTACATCAATATTGTTACAAAAAAAACATAGTTACAAAAAAAAAATACAATAAAAATGTGGTGGCTAATAAATAATCACACATGAGCGCAGATCCAAGAATTTTTAAATCAATGACTAAACAAAATTAACAAAAACATTTATATACAGAACAAGCTGGCCAAGCATCGAAGTCTGCCACCATAGAGATGTACGCGCCATCTTCCTACAATGACACCATGACGGGAGAGACCCTGAGCTCGGTGTCGGAGAAGTCCGAGACATATTCTCAAGATGATGTGGATGACAGACAGCCGCCTCCTATACCTGAGGTCCCGTCTATGCCTAGCAGGCATGCCCTTAGTCAGGTAAATACATCATCATATCAGCCGAAAGATGTCCACTACTGAACTTCACTACCCGACTAGAACGGACGGTCATCGGGTCAGTAAAGCGCTCGAGTGGTAACCGCACACAGGAAGACATAGCGTACGCAGGCTTCTACTTGGTGATCAATGACCTGGTGAAAGGTTGCGGGAAGTTGCTGGAAGCGGGTAGCGAAGGACTGGTCGTTACGGAAATCCTTGAGAGAGTGCTAGTTCCAGCAGTGGACGTCTTACCACTGATATGGTTTAACTGGATAGCTCAAAAACTGTACTATTAAAGCTTAGACTCGATATTGAGCTTGATCTTTGAGACAAGTCTTGGATCTATTTGCATGACGTAGGTTTCACTTAGCGCAGGACCGGTTTGGTGTGGAAATCTTTGGGAGAAGGCTAGTTCCTGCAGTGGACGTATTACCACTGACATGATCAGCCCAAAAACTAGACTGTTAAAGCTTAGACTCGATCTTGAGCTTGATCTTTGCGACAAGTCTTGGATATTTGCATAATGTAGGTTTCACTTAGCGCAGGACCGGTCGCTGTGGAAATCCTAAGAGAGCTAGTTCCTGCAGTGGACGCCTTACTACCAATGTGATCAGCCTAAAAATCAGACTATTAAAGCTTAGACTCGGTTTTGAGCTTGATCTTTGAGACAAGTCTTGAATATTTGCATGACGTAGGTTTCACTTAGCGCAGGACCGGTCACTGTGGAAATCCTTGGGAGAGGGCTAGTTCCTGAAGTGGACGTCTTACTACTATTATGATTAGCCAAAAACTAGACTATTCAAGCTTAGACTCAATCTTGAGTTTGATCTTTGAGACAAGTCTTGGATCTATTTGCATGACGTAGGTTTCAATACCTTTAAGGCTTTGTTTTTATGACCTTTGAAATTATACTATAATTTAAAATTACTAGATTTTCAGCTTAAGGATTCTAAACCACTAAATATATTTTTTTATTGTAAAAGGTGACAATAAACTGACAGACCACCTGGTGGAAAATGACTAATGCCGCCTATACACAAATTAGACAACAAAGCAGAGGAACAGCATTATGAATATGCTGTGACTATTACAGCTAAGCTGGTGTTAATCGACACTCGAAAACTAAGATGGAATGACTCGTATTGCCAGCTAGCTGCTTGGCGGCAGGTTATAGCGAGCAGTGGCACATCCACCTAGGCCGATCTGGCATAAAATATCCCACCACTATTGTGATTTTACCATGTAACTTTCAAACATTTCTAACGCTGGCTTAATTCCACAGCAAACGGACGCGTACCTTATGGACGAGGGACTCGTCATTCCCCCTCCACTGGACTATCCCCCACCGAACTATGCAGTGTATGAAGGGGACCACGCGAGGACACTACCCCACCCTCATCGGCATAAAGACCTGAGTGGACACAGCACACTGGGCAGAAGCAGTGGTAAGTGGAAAATTCGATAGCTTGAAATATATTAAGTTTAACGAGACATAACCACAGCACGAAGCGGATTTTTCTATTCATAAATCTGAACATCTGTCCGAAGGAACCTGTACAATCAGAACCTCAAAAAAAGTTTTGATTTCTTGCACTAAAAGCACGGAGGCAAAAAAAAACAGTGACGTCAAAACTAGACGTTTCACGTTAAGCCAACGGCAGTGTGCCCCATTATAGCCCTACCCGATTTTTTGATATTGTCTGTATTCTGTACTTGATACAGGGTAACTAACTCTTTAAAATATCACTCATTTTTCAAAATCCTCTATAACGAAAACTTAATGTGTTTAATCAAATTAAATTTTTATACGATAAATCTTATAATACTTTCTCGTTCTACTACCACCCTTCTAGAATCTTGTTCTTTTAAAAAGTTTGATTTGCACAAGACAAAAAAGTAGGCAATTTCCACCTCTCGTAACACTTCATCATCATCACATAAACTCATATACGTCCCCACCGTGGGAATCGAACCTACCCTGAATTAGGGCGTTCGGGCCTTAGTCGACCACTTGGGTCCAGTGCGGGTTGGTCGACTTCACACACAACCTTCGAGTTTCTTCGCAGGCGTGTGCAGGTTTCCTCACGATGTTTTCCTTCACCGTAAAGAGCGTCGAAACACTCGTAACACTTACGAAATCGATATTATTTCTCTTATAAAATGAACTTACTTGAAATGTCTAATTACAAGCTTATGCCTGCGGTTTCGACCGCGTGGACATTCTTCTATGACTGCCTTTGAGGGTGTGTAGTGCGTAGCCGCTTGCGGCTTCGGGACGTGGAAACGAATTTTATCCAGATCCAGATATATAAACTAGTAGGCTATGTCATTTCCCAACCCCTTCATTATCTTTGTGAAAAAAATAAGGTCAAACCGTTTTCTTCGTTACAACGGGCGCAAGCGTGGAAATTAGTTTTCTCCAGATCCTTCGGGAACAAGGTATGTCGGGCTATTCTTAATAGTAGTCTTTGTCATTGCCCACTCCCATAACTATATTTGTGCAAAAAATCACGTCAATCTGTTGTAGTCGAATTGTTGCGGCGTGAATGAAATCAACCAATTACTGTCCCCAGGATTTGCACATGGATAAAAAGTAACCCATGTCAATCCTACCTTGCCCTATCTGAATCATTTTTATTCGTTGCTCCATTGCGACGAGAAAGAAGAACAAACATTTACTCACGTTTAAAAGGATTTCATATCTTCAAAACAACAACATACATATATTAAAGTGAATAATAAAGCAACATTTCTAGAAAACGTTTGTTAGCATCCTGAGAGAAAATATAAGAATAAAATTGCGATGAAAAATAATTTACAACGAACTCTGTTTTTGCAAAAAAATAATCTTCAGTCTACAATAACAATACAAAATAATAACTATGCTGAAATTGAAATTCCATTCCTTTTTTTGGTTTTACATTGTTTTATTTTGTTTTGACTTCAAGGCATAATTTGTCAATAATTGTTTTATTAAACCTTAAAGTCTCTGGGTCCGAAATTCAGAATTAATTAACGGGCTCTAACCCTTCAAGTTTGTTTAATAACTTTTATTTGAACATAGTTTTGATTTTGTAATTGGATTTTATTTGACATTAATCTGTCTGGCACCTGTATTGATAATAAATTTAGATTGATATCGATATTTATTTGTATTCCGGAGTCATGACTTGAAAACTGTTTGTATCATACCCTTAAAGTTTTCCTTTATTTTTTATTTTTTTATTTTAGGAAGACTATCAGCTAAATATTGATAGTTTAAAAAAGTTGTAGATAAATACAGTGCCATATAAGTCTCCGCTAAGTTCCTAGTTACACTAGTTCCTGTTTTTTTATAATGTATACTTTAATTTAAAATATTTGTAAGGAAATACTACTGTAGATCAAGATGAGGGAATAAAGTCAAAAAAATAACTTTCACTTGTGTTGTTCAAAAGCTATAGAGGCGAGGGGGGACGGAAAGTGTCACTTTGAAGTTTATATAAAAAATTTATTTGAAAAATATTTCTTAAATATTGCTATCTAAAAGAGTGAGTGATTGCTAACACAAAAAATTCACAGATCTCGTGCATTGCACGATCTTCGTGTATATTTTAAAGGAACCCAGTCCAAATTTATTCTAAAATATCTTCATAAATTTATTTTATTTAAAAACCAATGATAAACCCCTTATTTTCTAGATAAATACGAACTAGGGCGCTGAACGTCCGCGCGCTCTACATAATGTACACACTGTCTACCTTTATTTATCCACAAACTTCATTTTTTTGCATCTTAAATGTAGCATGATATCACACCTCTAGGTATTTCTTTTTAAATTTTAAAACGAATTAGTATTCAGTTTTGGGCCTTTTTATTACAAAACCAAGAAAAAGATTATCACAATTTCAGTTTTTCGATATTAAAAAAAATGTTTTTTAATACAGACACCTAATTTTTTCGTTGCCCCAAATACTTTCAGACTAATCGCCATGTCACAATTTCGCTGAAAAAGGTACCTACTACTCCCGGAGCAAAAAAAAAGTGCTTAAAAGATGTTTAAAATAAAGCAATCACTTGAAATTCTACAATGTATCCAATTTTACCTCCACTAGATACTAAAACTCGATTCCGTGGCAATTTACACTGTCAAACAGGGAAGTCTGTATCGCGTCATCGCGCTACATGTTGTGTCTACAAAATAATATTATAAGTAACAGGTAAACTTTTATCTTTTATCAAGCTGCTCTAAAGAGCAAAGATGCAAAAGAAAAAAATAAATTGGACAAGAAAAGAATGGAAAACATAACAAATTGTCAAGTGAGAGTCAGACTCGCGAGGATAGGGTTCCGTACCATTCCGTTTATTGGAGACATAGAATTTTCGTTTAGGTTTTCCCGTAAATTATAAAAAAGGCGCTACAATCCCTTTTTCAAAATTTTCGACTTGGCAGTTTTTTTGTACATTTTCTTTAATGTCTTCTTAACTATACACTTTGAAGTGTATACTTTATAATAATAAAAAAACGTTCGTAGTCCTCACAACGAGCCCTTTCATTTGACACGTCACACCATTATTTGGATAAACTTTTTCACAATATGCTTTGCCCTCCAAAATCAATCCCTAAATCTGAATTTATTTGTTTGTTCTACACGGTCGTGAAGGGTCAGCAAACTCAATATAAATACCAAATTTTATCTCATTAGGTCCCGATTTAGCCCCTTTCATTCATTCATTACAGCTCATATACGTCCCCACCGAGGGGCTCGAGCCTACCCTGAATCAGGGCGATTAGGCCTTAGACGACCACGCGGGCCCAGTGCGGGTTGGTCGACTTCACACACAACCTTCGAGTTTCTTCGCAGGCGTGTGCAGGTTTCCTCACGATGTTTTCCTTCACCGTTAAAGCAATCGGTAAGTATGTACGTGAGTTTTTGAAAAACTCATTGGTACATTGGCTGTCCAGATTTGAACCCGGTGCCTCTGGTTAGATGGACCGAGTCGTTACCGGTTGAGCCACCGACGCTTTTCAAGCCCCTTTACAAACTTTTATTAAACTTGTGATGTTACCGCATGTACCCTGTACCCTGCACATACGCATGTATGAAAAACCATGTCAGTGTCATTTATCTGTAAGCTAGTTGAAATGTTCGTTTTTTAGTAATACACATGACACTACCTTACATAATATAGTGTAGTTATTTTTTAATGTGATTGGCCGCATCTCACTTGATGCAAAAATTACCAATAGTCATTTTAAAAAAATGATTTGTGCCCTTCATATAAATACATTTCCCATCAGCTAATCGATTTGTATGAAAATATTTTTTTTTGCGAAATGACTAAGTATACGTCTCTTGGGAAAAATATTCAGTATGAAGAGTAGAAGCCCCAGTTAATAGAATCTACTACAGTTTTGTTACACACTGAATAATTAATCGACGTCCGAAGTCTTACCCATCATCATCATATCAGCCAAAAGACGTCCACTGCTGGACAAAGGCCTTCTCCAAGGATTTCCACAACGTCCTGTCCTGCGCTGCCCTCATCTAGCGTCTTCCCGTAACCTTCACCAGGTCGTCGTTCTACGTTACTTTGATTACTACTTACGTAGCAGTGAATGGAAAACCTAGGTTTTAAGAACAGCAATCCAGTCACTAAGAAGAATTTTAGTGCCCCTAAGGAACTGAAATCTCGCATACTCAATTCTCATATAAGACTGTTTGCAGGTAAACAAAACTACGTGCCTGCTCCGAGCCCCATGCCTCCGTTGGACGGATCCTATTACAACATGTCGTCTGACAGATATCTGTCTTATCCGCCGCTGATTGGGGAGTATCTGCATCAGCAGGTAAGTTCAAATACAGGGTTAAACGAAGGACCTGTTAATAATCATACTGAACATTTATTTCCAAGGAATCTTTAGAGAGAAAGAAACAGGGTTCGAAGTGATAATTATCTTAATTGTAAAATTGAATTAAATTGAATTAATTGTAAAAACAAAAATAGTTATCTGTGACAAAACGCTTAACGTCGCGCTGTGTCCTGACATTTTGTGACGTATAACGCGTCAAACCTCGAACTCAGAAAAAAGTCACAAAAACGAAATTATTGATTAAAATAACCGTGATTTTAAACTTACACTTAAACAATTGAAAGTTATTGATGTATTTTTTTCTGAATTATTGTTTTTCATTTTCTTTTTGGTAAAAATTTAAGAGCCAAAAATAAGAATTAATGCTGATAATTATCAAAGACATTAATTTTCTTGATAATTTCTAATATATATAATAATTTAGAACTCTGGAAGAAGAAATTAGGTAAAAATTGGACACTGGTTACAAAGTTGCACAAAATCAGCTGATCGATTAGTACGGACTAAATAAAAAAAAATACACACAGTACAACATATAATCTCCTCCTTTTTTGAATTTGGTTAAAAATTACAATAAATCTCTTGGAGAGTTATTTAGTACGACAATTTAAACGCCAGTTAACAGGTGATATCAATTTAGTTATTAAAACGACTATTTAATTAATTAGTTTAATTCTGTGACTATCAATGGAAAATCAAGATTTTGTATAACTTTAATTAAACCAAATACTTGTTACTCAATTAGATTAAGTCTGTATTTGTTGAGTTTCTGTGAATTCTTTCGCAAATAGTTTTCTCAAAAAGTAAATAATAGGATTGAGGTCAATTCGAAGAAACAAATATATTTACCTACATTTTCTACAGGTTTAGAGACGAAATATTTATCTCCATTGTAAGAACAACTTTTTCTACAAAAAAGACTTCATACAAATCGATCAGCTGGTTGACCAATTTTGTATGATGAAGCAATTTTTTTTTTGTGTTCCTTGTGTTCCTCGGGGAAAGTAATTCAGTGTGATAAGTAGATGCTCACTTTAAAGTATTAGTGCTCAGTTTTTAGGGTTCCGTACCCAAAGGGTAAAAACGGGACCCTATTACTAAGACTGCGCTATCCGTCCGTGTGTCTGTCTGTCCGTCTGTCACCAGGCTGTATTTCATAGACCGTGATAGCTAGACAGTTGAAAATTTCACAGATAATGTATTTCTGTTGCCGCTATAACAACAAATACCAAAAATAAGAAAAAGTGAAAGTCTTCATACAAAATACGTGGTTTTTTTTTAAACGTGAAGAAACTAGCGCCATCTAGTATGATGGTACGAAACCCTTTGTGCGCGGTTCTGACTCGCACTTTACCGGTTTTTTTTTGCATGCTGTATATCCTAACCCATTATCATCATAATCCGCCGAAAGACTTCCTTTCCTGAACAAAAGCCTCCACAAGGATTTCCACAACGAAGGGTTCTGCGCTGCCCGCATCCAGTGGCTTCCACAGCCTTTACTAGGTCATCATTCTACCGACTGGGAGGCCTGCCTTCGCTACGTACTCTGGTGCACGTTCGCCATGGAAAACCTTACTGCCCTACTCTGTAATCTTTGCACACTATTGACTAATATATTTCCTTTGCCTAACAGCAAGCTGGGCGAACTCCGACACCTCCACAGCAATACTCAGCCCAGCCTCTTCAAAAGCCTCACTTCATGAACGGTGGCATCATGGGAGGCTCTCCATCCCATGTGGCTAGTCCGCCCCATAACTACGGGCTTGACGGTAAGAACACTAGACAATTTAGAAATAGCTTACCATATCAGTACTTAGCACGAACTCTTCAAACGGTAAACGGTGGGTGGACTTCCCATCCCTTGTCATTTAGAATACTGCTTTGTAGTTTGTAAATAGCATACCATACCTTAAGATTATAATTATATATTCATCGTGAACGGCGCTAGGAGCTCCCGGTCCCATGTACTTACGGGCTTGATGATCTATGGTAAGATATAAGGTAATGGTATCGATGGTAACCATATCGGATGTAAAACGTATCTAAGATGTGAATAGGGTAAAGGCTGTTAAGGCTCCTTTTTCAGCTCTAGCTAGTAGAAAAATATCAATAATTGGCCGAATTCTTTATTATTGACACACTAAGAGTATCTAAGGTACTTGCCAACATATAAAACTAACAATCAACATGTTTTTACTTCATCATCATCATATCAGCCCATATTGGTCTACACTAAGGGGCTCGAGCCTACTCTGAATTAGGGCGATCGGGCCTTAGTCGACCACGCGGGCCCAGTACTGGTTGGTCGACTTCACACACAACTTGCGAGTTTCTTCGCAGGCGTGTGCAGGTTTCCTCACGGAGTTTTTCCTTCACCGTAAGAGCGTCGGATAAACGTACATATGAAATCTAATTTCGAAATCACATTGGTACGTGGCAGTATTCGAACCACGACCTCCCGGACAGGAGGCGGTGGCCCTAGCCGTTACGCCACCGACGCTCTTTACGCCACCGAAGATCGTAAGAGCGTTTTTATTTACTTTAGATGAATTTATTTATACCTATAGTACGACTTACTCCATAACAATTAGGCACTCTCTACAAAATCGATTATCATTATTTACTGTAAAAGGGGCGATATTATGAAATAAAAAATATTAATAGCTACCTAATGAAACAACTTATATTGCGATATGATTTTTTTTAAATGCATGCATATTTGTTTTTACACTAGGAAGTCAATAAATGGACTGGTGTCAACTTTTGGTACGTTTGCCCTGTATTTGCTGAGCTATTCAGTGTTCTATGACCCTCACTTTGTGTCTCATTAATACCTAACCAAGTGTTCTTAACATAGGCTCGTTGATGTAGATGCTAATGGGTAATTTACCCACAATTTAGCATTGGTTGCTAATTAACAACATCTTGTTAGCGCTAACTGGCCTAGCGAGAGCATTAGGCACTGTCACACACATTAACTAGGTGTAACATTACCGTAATACTTAAGGAGCTCTGTAGTTCGTCTCATTGTAAATACTTTTCATATTTTCTACGTTTACTTCGGTACTTGCTTACTATTTAAAAAATAAAAGTGGTTATTTAAAAAAAAATTCAGTTGGTACCAAATAGAACATTTTGTATGGAAAATCATGAACTTTTTACAAATCCGACTACTCACCTTAAATTCATCATATCAGCCGAAAACTGTCCACCGCTGGACAAAGGCCTCTCCCAAGGATTTCCACGACGACCGGTCCTGCGCTGCCCGCGTCCAAAGTAACCGACATAGCTCACAGAATCGCTAAGTGGGCAGGGAACGTAGCTCGTAGAACAGATAGCCGTTGGGGTAGCAAAGTTCTCGAGTGGCGACCGTGCATCGGAAAACGTAGCGTAGGCAGGCCTCCCACAGGGTGAAGATCGCGGGAAGCCGATGGATGCGGGCAACGCACCTTAAATTGGTCGACTATTACTTCTAAACTAAGAAAGCCCACTTAGCCGTGATAATTTTCTTTTTAAATTGATTTATTATATGTATATTACGTATGTATTTATTTTTTATTTAAATTAAATTCAGATGTCCTAAAATAGCGGTTTAGCTGGTAGAGGGAACACTCGACTCTAACAAAAATTAGCCCCTTAAAGCTTCTTAAAGGAAGATGGTATTAGCAAACCCACAGTAGTTTTAAAAGACCTATTCAACAATACCCCACACGCAAGGGTACGTCAACGAAAAATAATTCACACCCTATTTACTTGTAGGAGAGGTGACCTAAAATTTATTTTTTCAAGTTTTTTTGTACCTTTTTGTCAGCGTGATTAATATACCCATGCCCAATTAAAGCTTTCTAGTACTAATAGTCTCTGAGCTAAGCCAACAGACAGACATGGCGAAACCACAGATTACTAATTAGTTACGCGAAACTATGTGTAAGGGTTCCTTGTCGAATTCCGAACCCTAAAAATTAAACTGATATTTAAAAACCAAATGAATAAGCTTTTCTGAAACTGCAGCAGGAGAGCTATTTACTGAATTTTATCTGAAAATTTATTTTTCATTTTGTCAAGTACCTAATTCTAGCAAATTTTGATATCACGGACTAGTTATTAATTTCTGTTCTAGGTATTATTTTATTATATGAGGATAATTGATTGAATTAAGTCCTAAATAAGCAATGTATGATTCTTAGTAATCCTTTAGTGACTAAAGCTTAATTTACACTAGATTGTACTTACGTTGTGCTTGCTTTTCTTGGTAATTTAAAATGTATCAAGCAATTTATTTTTCAATGCCATGGACGCTTTTGAAAGCTCTTATTTAACTTGTGTTGATTCTATAAGTACGGATTTTTATGTGTCCGCCGCGCCCCACCGAGATAAAACCCTCATTTCGCGCATCACATTCTCACTTGGCTGGTTTTTAACCGCAATTGGTAAGCCCTCGGCATCATTTCACCTGAAGGAAATCGAAGCGGCGTACCAAGATTTCCAAACGCAATAGGGAACTATGTATGATATTATATGTATAGATAGTTACCCGATTATACTGAAATTTGGCAAATATATGAAGATATGATATGATATGGTAGAGCTGAGCTGACTACGGTAGAGTATATATCAAAGAGCTGATCTGATGAAAAGCGGAAGATGGTGACAGAATCTCGGCTCTGGTGAACAAAAACTCACCGAGTTGGCTCGACAGGTCACTTTTTACCAGATTCACCAAAAATTAGGGTAATGTTTCTCGGGTGTATGTATGTATGTATTGATCGAATGCGAGGTATCGTTATATTGATTGATCCCGTGAGTGACATAGGATATTTTTTTACCCTACCGCGCAAAAAAGATGGGTATTTTTTATGCAGTAAGTTTTTTAAATTTTAATGAAATTGGTTAGGTTATTTCTTTTGAGCTCTTTCGGACCTTAATAATACGATTATGTTTGAAAATACAAATAACATATAATTTATTTTTTTTCAGTAAAATTAGTTTTTTAATAATTTAATTTAATCAAATTTTTTTTTTACTTTTAATTTTTTTGTGATGTTTACATATACGTAACTATTTAGACGTAATTATTTATACGTAATAATTTTAACCGCCTCCGTGAAGTGATGGTTAGTCCATTCGCTTCACACCAGGAGGTCACTTGTACGATTCTCGGTGGGGTCAACTTGTAAGACTGGGTTTGGTTGGTGGTAGGGCGTTTTCTAAGCACGCCTGGCTAGCTACCACCATCTTATCTAAGTCTTGCTGCCAAACATCAGTGTTAACAACATTGATGTGTTCCGGCTTGAAGATAAGATAGCCAGTTCTTCATTGCGTTAGGGAATCTTGGTACTTAAGCCCGCTTCCATCTTCGGCATCATCATCATCAGGTGAGATGATGCCAAGGGCTTGGCAATTGAACGTAAAAAAAACTATGATGCGATAATAGAGTTTAGTTAAAAAGTTCATTCCTGTCAAAGTTGGGTTTGGAAGGGTTAGTCTAAAACTTGTTTCTGAAAAATTCGTTTAAATTGTATTTAACTTTGTTGTACACGTACACACTAAGGTACTTATTAATGTGTTAATTAATTTAGTAACTTTAGGTTATAACCTGGGCAAGTATAAGTACACTTCGCAACTAAAAACATCCTAAAATATGTTTTTTTTTTCTGCCAATCAGTGCCCATGGACAGACAATCAGCTGGTGGCACCTTGAGAAGACAGAAACTGGAGCGCATGGCGGTTCCTCCACCTGATGTCACGGTACTTCATCAAGGAAACTGTCAACAGGTACCTAAGCATTAATCTTTTTAACCGACTTCCAAAAAGGGGGCGGTTTACAATTTGGCTGTGTGTTTTTTTTTGTGTGTGTTGTAAATAAATAAATATTCTGGGACAAATCACACATGGTCGTCTGGCCCCAAAGTAGTGTGTTATGGGTTACCAGAGACTGATATACTCGTACATACTTATATACGTTTAAATACATACATATATAGATATATTTAATACCCAGACACAGAGCAAACAAATCTGCTCATCACACAAATGCTTGCCCTGGGTGGGGATCGAACCCACAACCCTCGGATCAGTGTTCAAGGGCACTAACCACTGAGCCACTAAGTTAATCATTGTTGTAGGCGATATCTTCGCAGATTGTGAACCGATTTACATGATTCTTTTTTTATTCGATAGGGTGTGCTCCCAAGTTGGTCTCACATAAATTTTATCAAAATCAGTTTAGTACTTTTTTAGAATAATAATAAAAACCAAATATAATAATGCTTAATTGTTGCGATGGAAGTCGGTTTTTTAACGTGTTCACCGTTTTCAATTATCGTGTTCTTCTTAGTTGGTTAGTTCTTAATAATTTTTAATTAGTATCTTTAATGTGTTTCATCTTAATTTGCTTATGAGGGTTGTGAAGCTGCGACTTTTCATACAAACGGCGATAACGATTTTCACATCTTAAATGTTAACCGATTTGGACCAATTTTCAATAAGTTGTGTGTCAAAACAAAAGCTAGGCTTATAAGTTTTTGTTTTTTCGATTAAGTTAATAAGTTTAATTTTATTTTCTTTCACGTGTTTTCATACAAAACTAATTTCGGCAATTTTTTTATATTTGTAAACAGTAATTTAAAAAGACCTAATTCAGGATAGGCTCGAGCCCCTTGGTGGGGACGTATATGAGCTGATGTGATGATGACGAATTAAAAAAACGAAACTTATAAGCCTAGCTTTTAGTCTGACTGACAACCTATCAAAAATTGGTCCAAATCGGTTAACATTTAAGAGGTAAAAATCATTATCGCCGTTTGTATGAAAAGTCGAATTTTCGCCTTAGGTTCGCAGTCCACTTAAGAGCCAGAAGATTATTTTTTTCTAATCAACTTTATTTTGGTTTCAGCACCACCAAACGCCAGCGCCCGTCAAACAGCCCCAGTCAATACTTAAAGACCCTTCTAGACATAAGTACGGGAACCAGTATGGCAGTCCCATATCCTCAAGCACCCCCCAAAGTAACTCCAGTCAAATACTGACAGTTCAAAATCTAACGTCAGACGTGCCACAGTACGGGACTATAAGAAAGGAAAACAAAAAACAAAATGTGACGATAGACGAATCGTATAATAAAAGAAGTGAAACACATGTTGTATAAGTTAAAGCTAACATTTAATAGTGAAAGTGAATCAAAGTGAAGGTGAAATGAACCTTGATTAGAAAGAATTAAGGCATAATTTCAAATTGTACATAAAGTGAATAGTTAGAATTGTAGATAGAATTAAATTCATTGAATGTGATACGATTGATCGAACTTTTAACAAGTTAGAGCCAGTGGACATTGTGTAGATAGGACATGACATTAAAATTTAAAGTAAAAGATATAATTGAGTCCGAAATGTTATTCGGGCGAAATTGTCTGGTTGTAATTAAAAATTATTCGACTGACTTATTAATTAACTAATATTAATGTAAATGTAATTTAAATATTGTATAAGGCGAAGTGACGTCCAAGATAAAGTTGGAGATACGAGTTTTTGATTGTCCAATATATGTATAGTAAAAATCATTTTCATATTTACATAAGAATTGGGAAACTTAATGATATTTCATAATTATAATAATGTTGTTTTCATCAAAATCGAATTAAATTTATAAATTTAATTGAATGATTCCTTTCATGGATCTCTTTTTGATAAGTTTTTTATTTGTAATATTATTTTACGTTTTGTATCTACTCTCTTTTATTAGAATTTACGGTTTTACTAATCATATAATGGGAAAATTTTGAATTAACCCTGGCCGTTTTAGCTGTCGTTTGTTTTATAATGTCTATGCACAGTTCATATTATAAATATACATTTATTGTTATTCAATATTTTAATCTGTTATCTTCTAAAATTACTGTGCTGTAACACTGTTTTAGTTCATATAAATATTAAAATAAAAAACTATAAAAACATATTTTTGATTATTTGGAAAAGTATTTTTTTTGTTTGTTGGCGGATTTTACAATAGTAAAAGCATAATTTTTCTTTACATTTAATAATTTTTATATAAAGATTTAATTTAGGAAATTTTTTCAGCATTTTTACAGAATGTAAATAAAAATACTCAAACGCGAACTGACAATAAGTATAAGTTTATTTTTAATTTAACTTATATTCCAGTAATGTAAATAAATTTAAAAGTTTTTTTTAATAATTTAATTATTAGCTTTTTCCTTCAACATTTAATCGGTTTAATGCAGATACCAAAGTCTTTTTTAATTTAATACCTATTTTAAGTTTTTAAGCTATTTTTCTTTTTAATTATAGTTTTACATCACTTTTTAATTTTTAGTTTGATTTATGTTGAACTTAAACACATCTTTATAAAATGTAGCAAAAGAATTGTATTTTTTTATTTTAGAAATAAATGCCAATCCATCCATTGGAGAAATACGATTTTCAAATTCACAGAAAATAATCAAGTGTTACATTACAAATTTAATTAAAAATATCTAATTAAATACTTTATTTGTTTTATTTATGTCCTTTTTCTATTTAGTTTTTTCTTGATATTATTTTTCTAAGCCTTATATTTTATACAACATATCAATCACGGGTTTTTTTAGGTATATCAATTGGTTTTTTTTTTCTTAATGATAGCGGGAAACCTACATTTGGTTTAATTCATCAAACAAATATGTATTTAAAAGGTATTTTAATGTAATAAAAGTGCCAAATCCTTTTACCTACATTGTTATAATGAGTTTTTGCGAAAAATAGATTATTTAGGAAACCATTCTAGGTGTATCTACCTATATTAAAACGTCCTTTCTATTTTATGTCCTAATAAACAATTGGTGCAACTATTTTGCACGATATTCGTAAAAACCATTTGTTACTAAATACTATTGCATCTTTAGAAAAATATTAAACGTGCCTTATACTTTTACGCCATTTTGAGAGTAAAAATATCACTTATAATAATTCCCCAAAATGTAGTTTTAAATTGATAAAAAAATAAGTACTTAATCGATTTTTTAGAATGTAAGTTCATTGTTTGTTCGAAAATGGCTTAAATAGTTCAACAAGTGACGCTGAAAGTTTTGAGAAAATTAATATTATTACTTATTATGTATGGAAATAGAAATAAAATTTTGTATGTTTTGTAATTTTTTTTCATCTTTTAATTGTTCGTTGCTACAAAATACATTTTTTTATTGTTGCAATGGAATTTCATAATTAAATCTGTTTCCCAATATTTCTATTCCTTATTTTTTGCGTTAAAATAAAAATACCAAAATTAGTTTTATCACTTGTTATCTGAAATTTTTAAAAACACAGAGCTTTTCACATAGATGTAAGTACTACTCGGATGTTCAAAACATATAGTCAATAAATATGTAACAAATTTTAAAATCAAAATGAACAAAAACGTCAATGTTAATAAACAGAAATAAAATATTCATGATAATAAATTTCAAGGTTGTTAAATTTATTTTTCAATACAGTTGCTCGAAAAGTGATCCTTTATGTGCCAGTCAAGTGTGCGCAAAATTGATTTTACCGCACTCGTGCTTTTTACTTTACCACTTTTTTAGTTTCTAGATCAAATTGGCTGTTAATATTTTCAGTCTTTACGATAGGCCTAACTTCACTAACTTGCTTAATTTCAAGTTCAATTTCGTATACATGTCATTTGTACGCAAGTAATAATAGGTCATATTTGCCTCTTGGTTGTGAATTTCACATAGCAACCAACCAACTAAATTGAATTCGATGTTAAAATTGGACAAGTGTAGTGTAGACATCCTTCTCACACAAATAATTTATGGTTATCGATGGGGCAACAAAATTTGCGCCATTTAGAGTGACAGTGTTTGTTTGTGAAAAGTGATTTTACCTGTTTTTTCACAACTGTATTGAAAAATGTCGTATGATACAAGGGTGGTAAAAGGTAAATGACAAACTCGTGATGATGGTACCCTTACCTGCGGCTCGGGCATTCAAAGTCACTCGTTTGTTATTTATCTTTTACCACCCTTGAGTCATAAATTACTATTACATTTAATTCTAGTTGTTAATTTTACAAATAATAAATTATGTTACTAGATGGTACAATATTTATGGTCCTATTTTATTAGTACCTAATGATATGTAAACTGGGGTCTGTTTAGGATTTTCATAAATTTTTCGCAAGGAACCCAATCAATCCATAAATAGATATGAGAAGTCTTATTTCTTTTTTAACTACTTAAGGCGATCCCCCTACCTACCTAGTGCCGCATCAGTAAAAAAATAAGAACTCGCTAATTACACACTTTAACGAAAATTGTCAATGATGAAAATGAATAATAAGTACTATGGTTTATTTGGCAACTATCAATTTGTGAATTATAGTTTGATGTAGTTACAGATAACTTAAGTGCTAAAAGCGAACTATATTTTACAGAGTTGATAGTTTCTAAATAAACAAAGGATACTATTCTTAATTTTAGTCCTTTAATATTTTTGTAATTTTAATGTTAAGTTTTGCTAGTTAGCTGGGGGTAGCCCCCTAACGTAAGTTCTATAGTTAAAACCGATTGCTCGACATTAGCTAGGGATTTTTTAGATTTTCCATACAAACGGGAATTTCAAAAAGCTACAGTGTGTCCGAATAGGATATCAGATATTTGATTTAAATATATCAAATATATATTTTTTATTTAATAGACACTGAGCTGGAAAAGTATTAAGAAAGTTTATGCTGTTCAGATGCCTTCCGTTACGCTGCTGGCAAAGAGACCAGTAAATGGTGCCTCTGCGAGAAATCACATTTGGTCATGATTCATACGCAACTTTTAATGGATTACCTGTTTCGCCTAGTGTTTGTTGCTGGTTTATTACCACCTGTGCATATACATGGCTGTGTGGCCTGAACATCGACATTTGAGAATAGGGGTGACGACAGCATCAGAAATAATTTATAAACTCTTGATCACTAAATTTCCTTCCTACTTAAACTTCGGAAAACCTTGTTCGTTTCATTTTCCATCAAGTCTTCGATTTTTAATTCACCAAAATCCCAAAATGATTACTTAAATGACGCTACTAAACTATGACGTCACGCCTAGGTATTTCAAACATTTTCAGAACAAAATATCGTTTTTGATAGATGATAAAAAGTAAATCAGATGACTAGCATTCGTCATCCCTACTACCTGTTCGACAAATCGCCGCACGATTAAATAAATAAATGGATTACCCAGATGTATTGGCAATGGCCGAAATCACATTGGGTGCTTTTGTTTGCAGCTTCAATTAAATAAATTAAAAAAATATATTAAAAAAAACATAATTGGTAAGCCCTTGGCATCATCTCACCTGATGGTAAGTGATGATGATACCAAAGATGAAAGCGGGCTTACCAAGATTCCCCAACGCAACGGAGAACTGGCTATCTTATCTTCAAACCGGAACACATCAATGTTGTTAACATTGATGTTTGGCGGCAAGACTGATGGTGGTAGCTAGCCAGGCGGCGGGCTTGGAAAATGCCCTACCACCAACCGAACCGAGTCTTACAAGTTGACCCCACCGGGAATCGTACCGGCGACCTCCTGGTGTGAAGCGAATGGACTAACCATTACGCTACGGAGGCGGTTGATCTCAGCAAGATGATTTTGGAGCTTTTGACAAAAAGTGCCATATATCTGAGTACACTGTTGAAAGTTGGATACGAATCATGACTGAATGTGATTTCTTGTAGAGGCATCATTACTGGTCTCTTTCACCAAACCATTCAGATTTAATGGTGATTGATTGGTTTGTATTTTGTTTTGTAAAACACTGACGGAATCTGGAAAAAAATATTTACCAACAAGAAATTATTTAACCAATTAGTATATATTTAAACTGTTTTATTTAATTTATCGCCAAGCGTGGCGATTACGGCAAAACCCCCTTTGAATACCACACCCAGACCGGTCGTCGTGGAAGTCCTTGGGGGTGGCTTTTGTCCAGCAGTGGACGTTTTTCGGCTGATATAAATGCTGATGTTTTAATTTAAATTTAAAACCTTTTTGGACACTCTGTATAAAAAAAATAATTAAGAAACACTTTCAATACGGGCAAGTACACAGAGTGAGTGGCACAGACAACAACAAAATTGTGGAACACACGTTGTTTGTACCTTATAAGTAGACAAGATACTATTGTATAAAAGTTTTTTTTTTTTTTTTTCGAAAGGACAAGCTTGTTGTTGGCCATTGGGGCCTTTACAACTTCACCGGGCAGGGGCGTATAAAAGTAAAAGGGTAGGTAGGTATATAAAGCTCTTTCCAATCTCGAAAGTTTCTATCCTACACATATACGGGGTGTAACAAAATTGGTGTAGGTCCCGTTAACTGGGGGTTCTACTCATTATACTGAACAACTATTGTTTTATGACTTTAGTGAAATCTCGAAAAAAATCTTCATACAAATCGATCAGCCGATTATTCAGTTTTATATTTAGAGTCCAAATTTTTATTTAGAATAGTGATGACGAATGCTCGTCATCTAATTTACTTTTTACCATCTGTCAAAAACTCCATTTTGTTCTAAAAATGTTTGAGATACCTAGGCGTGACGTCATAGTTTTGCAGCGTCCTTTACGTACTCATTATTGTGATTTTGGTGAATTAAAAATCAAAGACTTGATGGAAAACAAAACGAGTAAGGTTTTCGGAAGTTTAAGTAGGAGGACAATTTAGAGATCAAGAGTCCACAATTTATTTCTCATGCTGTCGTCACCCCTATTGACTATGGGGTACCTGCTTGGGGAAAATTGTTGAGTATGTTGAGTACCTATGTTGAGTAGAACCCCCAGTTAACGGCTCCGACACCAATTTTTTTTACACCTGTATATCCTTTAGATGAGATGATGCTAAGAGCTTACCAATTGTGGGAAAAATCCCGATTGTGTCGAGGCATAGTGCCGTTGGTTTAGCGTGAAATATCTAGTTTTTTTGCCTGTGGGTTCGCGGGTTGTTACTTGGTTGCTATGGAGCCGCGATTTTTTACTCGGTTGCTATGGAGGAAACAGATTATTTCGCCACTTCCGTTACAGTCTTTCTTATTAAGGATGATGACAGCAACAGAAATAAATTATGAACTCTTGTATGGAAGCCGTATTTTTAGAATCCGCCGTGTTACAAAACAGCGCGCTAATTACGCCGAATTGTAAAACGGTGGCGTTCTGTGATTTGACGACATCACGTTCAGCCGGATTGCAATCAAGCTGAAATTAAGTACGCCACATTATATGAGGCGCCTGTTTGTGTAAAAACTACTGAGTAAAACGTTTAAATGGGCGAGCGAAACGAGGTTCGGTCAGGTTTGAATTATTATATCAGTATCATCGGTTTTATTCGGAGTTATTTATTCAGTACCTAGTATACAAAGCGGCGCAAAATCTGCCGTTTTACAAAACGCCGCTGTTTTGCAAAGTAGTGCGCTGTTTTTCAAACCGGCGGATTCTACATAACGGCTGCGACATATAATATAAATAGCTTTCCAAAACAAATTGTATGAAAAATCCTTAATATCTCTACACAGTATTGAGCAAATTACCTTGAAGATAAGCTATACATTTGTATAATTTGTTTTATTTTTTTATACTGTTTGCATACATACTATTATGTACTTACTCATAAAAAGGGCCAAGGAAGATTATAATTTTTTTATATAAATTTTATATTATAAAAAAACGTTCATTGTTTTTAAAAACGTTTGTTTAAAGATAATAATTGGTTTGCATTTAAGATTTACAAATAAAATCATAAAAATTTTCATCTCATACATAACATTGTAAAATATGCCCTCAAGATAAAATAAATAAGGTTGTAAATTGTTCTATAATTCCATACGTGACTTTGATATTACGTATAGGTAAAGCTCATGATTTCATGATTGTGTAATCTCAGCGTAAATTGAATTAAAGCGTATATGTTAAAAATTAAGTTCTATCATTTCTTTTAACACCTGGCAGTTAAATTTAGTGCCTTCTTAGGGTTCCTTAGTCAATGTAAGGAATTCTTATGATTTCTTCATGTCTGTCCGTCCGTCCGTCCGCGGTTTAACTTAGAGACTCTTAGTACCTACTAGAAAGGTGCAACTTGGTATGGGTATACTTAATCACGCCAATAAAGTAGTAAAAAATATTCTTTAAAAAAATTGTGTTGTGTACACGTAAAAGTGGGGGTGATTTTATTTCTATCTATCCCAAGGTGTGGGGTGTCGTTGTCGTACAAAGGGCGAGAAGAGGCCTCCCTCGAGCCCCAATTGCCTTATTCACCGTTCGGGACAATTTATTAGAAACGCCAGATCAGCGTCGGCATGCAGCGCTAGAGGTGGCCAGTGAATAGTCACAGTATTACGATATGGCTTACAGTAGCGCAACGTCTTTAATATCGCACGATGCGCCATCGGCGTGGGTACTAGCCCATACAACCCTGTAGTCAGCTTGGCCCCCCCGCCCGGCCCACTGCCCCGCAAGTACCATTTCGTTGCTCTGCGTAAAAACATTCGTTGCGCTATTGTAAACGGCTATATTGTAATGCTGTGGAATAGTGATGTCGGCTTTAACGCATATATCAAAGGCGATGGACTACTGTATTGTTTCTTTCACTGTACCATGGTGATAGAGTTGTTTATAGGCAGCGGCGCCGTCAGGAAAGTAGGCGTCAAGTGGGGCCTTCAAGCTTTTTCCACGTATCCTTACTAATATTATAAATGTGACAATGTGTTTGATTGTTTGTTTGTTTCTTGCTTTTCGTTTTCACGCTTCAACACCTCGACCAATCTTGATGAAATTAGGCATGCAGGTAGCCTGTATTACTGGCAAGGACATAGGCTACTTATTATCTCGTAAAAATAGCAAAGTCCGACGCAGTTCCCGAGGGAACTGAAAAAATACTCTTTTTTGGTTAATTTCTTTAACATCGCAACGGAGCAATGGATTGTTGTGACTTTTGCACAGAGGTGGTTGAGGGGGTGATGATATAATTTACTAATTAGCATATCTTGACATAGTTACCGAGGGATCTGGGGAATACATATTTCCACGTTCGCGCACGTCGACGTCGTCGCAACGGAGCAACGGATTAAAGTGATATTTTTTATTGTATAGAATTGGTTGACGGGGTGGGAAGTGACACAGTTTGCTTATCAGAATAGCGCAATATAGTTCGCTTGTGGCTCTTTCACCACTCACCCTCAAAGACAGTTATAAAAACGATGTCCACGCGAGCGAAGCCGCGGGTAAAAGCTAGTCTATTAAAAAACAACCGGCCAAGTTCAAGTCAGACTCGCGCTCTGAGGGTTCCGTTCCACCACTCTTCTCAACAAAACTATGACAATGATACCTACATATTCATATTACAAACAAAAGATATCAACGCAAGCGCCAGAATTTTTTTTTTTTGCTTTCAGTACAGACTCCTTAGCGCGAGTACGACTCACACTTGACTGGTTTTTATTATTTGTTGTTTTTTTCCCTAGACGGCAGCGGCCGGCAGCGACGCGACGAGCACTTTCAGTGTAAAACAATTTTAAACTTTATCTTCATGCTTATAAATATTAGTATCGTTTGAAAAGTACGAAAACGCCGCGCGGCTGCCCGCGACGCCGCGAGCTACCGCGCGGCTGCGCGCGCTCGCCCCCATACAAACTATGGTCAAAGAGGAGGCCGCGTACGGCTGCCAGCGGCCACGCGCGGCTGCCGGCGGCGGCGCGAGCCGGCTCCGACGGTATCTACTCGCCGCTGCCGGCCGCTCCCAGCCGCTGACGGCCGCTCCCAGTCGCTGCCGGCCGCTGCCGTCCCGGTGTGAATTGAGCCTAATCACACCAAGTTTTTACAAAAAGCAAAATCAAAAATACCTATTAAAAGACACGTTTTTTTAAATAATTTTTCACTTTTTCTAATTTTATTATTTGTGTAGCGGCAATAGAAAACACACTGTGAAAATATCAACTCTTTAGGTGTACAGAACCCTAATGAAAATAAAATGCTGTTTATAAATAAATTACTTGAGAACGGGTGGACTGATTTGTTTTTTTTATGTTTGTAATAAATTTGCCAAAAAAAAGAAAAAAAAATATTTATTTATCCGGTAAATTGGATAATTCGGGAAAAACTGAGCACATTTTATATGGAATTTTAAATGAACTCAAGACTGTAACTTCTAACGATGCACAGTTATAACAAGTGGCCAAGTTCGTTTCGGACCACGCATAAAGTAGAGTTCCGTAGTCTTTTCAAAAAGTAAATGTTAATTAAATAAAAAATACAGTTGGTATTGAACCTATTGTATGGCAAACCTATGAACTTTTTACAAATCCAACTGCATACTTATCTTCATCTTAGTTGACCAATACTCCTAAACTAAGAGAGCCTACTTGGCCGTGATAATTTTCCTTTTAAACTGCATAATTTAAAATTATTATTTAATACTTTTGCATAATTACTATTTCTAATACTTTCCAAATTTACTGAAATAGATGGTAACTATTTTCTGTAACTCTAACAAAAATCACCTTTTAAAAATTAAAGGTTTAGTAAACGAATCAAAATCATCATATCAGCCGAAAGATGTCCACTGCTGGACAAAGGCCCTCACCAAGAATTTCCACAACAATTGGTCCTGCGCTGCCCGCATCCAGTGGCTTCCGCGGTCTTCACGGGGTCGTCGGTCCACCGAGTGGGAGGTCTGTCTACGTTACGTCATACGGTGCGTGGTTGCCACTGGAGAACTTCACTACCCCAAAGGCCATCTGTTTTACGATATAGTCCACTGCTACTTAAGTGAAGTGAGCGTGCCTACAGCTCCGGTACCACACCGGACATGTCGGAGCCAGCTTCTCTGGCGTCCCGAGCGGGGATCGAACCGCCAGCAGCGAAAGCCGCGGGAGGTGAGCGCGCCTACAGCTCCGAGACCTACCTGGACAGTAGGTAGTGGTTCTCTTCCACGAGGCACTCGCCTTGCAGAGTACGAGGACAAGCGTCTTGGCGGCAAGACCTACCGTAACTGGTCCTTGTCTTCACCTTATGGTGTTACGCCACCGGGGTCACAGTAACCATTGTACCACTATGGGAATAGGGTGTAATGAGTCCACCTAGTGACTTGAACACCCGCCTGTACCCCGCAGGCGTCCCACCCAATAATAATAAAAATATGGTGTTGGCAGGAATAGCGGCCCCCACTGTTATGCCCTAGGGTAGGTAAGTGGGGACGTTATATCATAAACCTGGAAGTCTAGCGTATCTGGTAGATATACGAGAGGGGGGGATGCTACTTAAGTTTAGCGATTCCGAGAGCTATATCGAAAAATCATCGTAGCAAAACCCTTAGTAGATTTGAAAGACCTATTCAACGATACAACACACGATAGGATGAACAAAATAATTCATGTCCACATCATCATGTCATCATGTCAGCTCATATACGTCCCCACCGAGGGGCTAGAGCCTACCCTGAATTAGGGCGATCGGGCCTTATCGATACGTCCACATAAATACTGAACTGACTCTTGACTGTAATTTGACTGACTCGGTGGCTCAGTGGTTAGTGCCCTTGACTACTGATCCGAGGGTTGTGGGTTCGATCCCCACCCAGGGCAAGCATTTGTGTGATGAGCAGATTTGTTTGCTCTGTGTCTGGGTGTTAAATATATCTATATATGTATGTATTTAAACGTATATATGTATGCCGTTGGTGTCGGCTGCTATCACTAGAGGGTATTAATCGTTAAACCGTGCCAGATGCTTTATAGGCGGCTTGAAAAACTTTTAACAGTGGGGTTCGCCACTAGCCCGCTCTAGCAAACTTCACCAACATCAGTCTCTGGTAACTCATAACACAGGGAATCCTACTTTGGGGCCAGATGACTATGTGTGATTTGTCCGAGAATATTTATTTATTTATTTATATTTAAATACAATAAATAAAGACACTGCACACTACATTAATTATATGATAGAATGGTTGATTATTTAGTAACTGTTTTTAGTAACTGTATTTTAGTTAAATTAGTGTTTTAGGTAGTATTTTCGTAGGTAATTCATTTGGTATTTATATAATTAAATAAGGTATTGAACTTTCCGTTTCCAGTAATTAATTGTTATTAAATTTCCTCCTCCAGATATTGCCAGCGTTTTCTATCTTCTGCTACTCGCATCCGGTACCCCTGCTATTTTTATGACGTCATCTGTCCAGCGAGCATATGGTCTACCCCTTTTTTCTTTGGCCCGTCCACATAACTTACGAAAAACTCATTGGTAACATACATCCGGCATTCGAAGTTGCGACCACTCTGGTTAGATCTTAATCTATAATGGGAATGAATTATTTTGAGATATTGTTATTGTTACTTTGAATAGCTCACATCAGTCCGTAGCTATTTCATAGACGTATGCGACAGCGCTGGGTTCTCCTGATTTCCCCAGGGAACCCTACATTTTCGGTATTATAAGCCGACGAGTTTAAGACTTTGATCGAAATTTAAGCTTTGTCCTTAATCCGGAAATTGGGATAACAAATTAAGAATCGTAAGGTAAGTAGATTAGTTGAAAATGGCGTTGCAGTTCAGTAAAACTTGCGTGGTTTGGTTTATCATGCAGGTTAACAGACCTGAAGCACGGTCATTACCTGGATGTGTCCGTTATTCGCAAGATGCGCTAAGCCGTTGGTGTCGGCTGCTATCACTAGAGGGTAATCGTTAAACCGTGCCAGATGCTTTATAGGCGGCTTGAAAAACTTTTAACAGTGGGGTTCGCCACTAGCCCGCTCTAGCAAACTTCACCAAAACGGACTTGGGTGGAAAATGGCCTATTATACATATAACCGCTTGTAACTCGTACATTACCGAGCTACATTCATATGATAGCTCATAACCGAGCTACATTACCAGAAATTTACACGAATTAATAAAAAAATAAAAACCTGACTGCATTAAAACTTAAACTCCCTTTTTTGGCCAGTCGGGTAAAAATGTATCTATGTCGCTCTAATTCAGGGTAGGCTCGAGCCCCTCGGTAGGGACGTATATGAGCTGATATGATGATGTCACTCACGGGATCAAGACGAATCTAACGACACTAAGAAAGTCTTCTTAGCTGTAATAGTTTTCCTTTGGAGGCCGGGTCGTTCCTTTCCCTCTAATATGGTTGATGGGAGCGATGGCTCACTCTCGCGTTATACTCGTGACCGGGTGCTGTCCGTGTGAACTGGCCTACTCTTGTCAAAGGCTCATGCATAATAATATGACATTCGATGATTTGTATGTATAACTTTTCGTGTCATATTGTTTTCATGTTCTAATGACATAATCTGGTTTATTTCAAGGATTGAATTTTGACGTTATTAACTATTGATAGTTTATTTGTTGATTTTTCACAAATGACATTGTTATTATTATTTTATTTATATCAGAAAGAGTGTAGTTTGCACCTATTTTGAATAAATACCTTGAACTTCGGAAACTTAAAAAACACAAATTCGTTCAATCAGCTGATTTTGTATGAAGCATTCAATTTTTTTGCGAGTTGATCGTGTCTGCAAGAAAACGTTCAGAATGACGAGGAACAGCCCCAGTTGACGGTTCCTGTACCAATTTTGTGACCTTCTGTATACAACTATGACACCAGAGGAACTGTATTATGACTATTGGTACTTGATAGTATTATTACTCTGTGACCTTTGGTGAACGTTTCTCCCCGAAGGTGTCTTAAGGGGCGACTTTAGGACTTGAACCAGAGGATGGGCAGCAGCGTTCTTTCCGCGTACTGAGCCAACTGCACATTGCGATCGCCAACCTGCCTGCCAATGCCAAGCGTGGCGATTACGACCAAACCTTCCTAACTTGGGGGAGGCCTATGTCCAGCGGTAGACGTCCTTACGCTAATCTGATGATGATCATGATGACCATCATCATATCAGCCAAAGCAGGCTGATAAGCAAAGGCACAAGGCAAAGGGGTGAGGACACTGAGTCATAAAAATGTTATTGTAGAATTTATATTGAATACAACAGGGGTTTATGCCAGGTACCGACCATTAGGATGGAATGCCTCGTATGCCGGAAATCTCGTCCTACTTGCTTAGTACACTGGTTGGTAACAGGTATAAAGCTGTTGCGGCACCTGCAGTAGTTTGCCACAGAGAAAACTGGACATTAACACAAAAGACGAGAGCTTTAACTATGTGAGACATCTAGAACGCGCTTTTAACATTTATTCGCTACTAAGTATGTATACAAGTGCCAACCATCAACGGTTGGTCCACGGCTGGATCCCAGGCACACCACCTCAACTGGCGGAGATATCTCACTTTGCCCTTGAAGAGTTGGAACACACCGTTCCCCACAAAGCAATCAGTAATACCCAACATACCCAGTCGGACCTTCAATAAAATATCGTTCACTGGTAACTGCACTGATTCCATGACTAGTACACACAAAAACGACAAAATTGGACGAAACTGTCATAACGTGACCTCTGACGGTCTCCGAAATCATTAATATTCCATTAGTACGAGAATCAGAGGCTATTCCTATAGGTATGCTAAATACCGGAGCGACGTCAAACGCAGATAATAACATATGACAGTGTTCTAATTTACTCGCGAATGGCGGAATTAAAATTATGAATCAGAGTTATAAACTCAATTAAAGTACATCAAGAGTTGCATTGGTAGTTCTCTTACCCTCGTAGTCAATAACTGTGAGGCTATACTTAAGACGTGTCCTTGCTAGATCTACATTTATAAAGAAACTCTTCGTATGAAAGTAAACAGTTTGCTGTAGCCGTTGATGCCAGTGATGTTCGTTGATGTCCTTATTCAGGTAGATGGCTGACTCTCGCGTTATGCTCGTGACCGGATTCTGCCCGTGTGATCTGGCCTACTATTGTCAAAGGCATTAACGATATTCATTGATTTTAATTTATAACTTATCGTGTCATATTATTTTCATGCTCTAATGACATAATTTGTTTTATATCAATGATTGTATTTTGACGTTTAAGATGACTATGTATACCCGTAAACGTATCATTTTGACATAAGTAATAACTAATGATTGTTTATATTTTTCACAAATTACATGTATTTTGTGACTATCTGAGTGTAATTTCCACCAATTTTGAATAAAATCTTAAAATATTGATAGATAAAAAAGCATGCACGAAGTATGAATTGAACTAAGTAGAGTTTAATGGCCAGGCCTAAGTTTAACACAACGTGATGATGTCAAACAACTAAAGAAGAATAAGGCATCGGGTGATGCTGGAGCTGGAAGTACGACTCAGGTCCTAAAAGCAGATGGAAAACAGTTACTTAAAGCTTTTCAGAAATTGTCCAATTCAGTTCTGCTCAAGGGACGAACGCCTACGTATTGGCACAGTGGTGCTGTGGTGCTCTTCTACAAAAAGAATGACAAGACCCTGCTGAAGGATTTCAGACCCATCTCACTTTTGATCCAAATGTCTACGAGCTCATCATTAATATCAACGGCGAGTAAACCACCTACCTTCGATTTGCTGACGACATCATTGTTATGGCTGAGACATGACACAACGTTCGCAGAGGACGTCTTTCGACTGATATAATGATTAATGCTTTATTGTACATTTATCTAGACAATAATGAATAATAGTGGATTAAGATGGTATATTAAAATAAAAAATGTTTATATTTTCTACTACAAATCACAAGCACAGTAGTATAATGTAAAACTTGCCAAACTAAAGCTTTGATCTATAGGTACTAATATTTAAAGAGATTGTATGCAGGAGTTTATCTCCGGAACTAGTCATCCGATTACAAAACCTATTCCAGCAATAAGTAGAATGGATCTTCCGGATAAACATAGGCTAAAAATACTTAAACTATTAAATGCAACGCGCACTTTCGATAGCCACGCACCCCCAATATCCACGCGGGCAAAGTTGCGGGCAACTGCTCGTTCTATCTAATGGTCTGATTCTAAATCGCTTAAACTCATGACTTGTACCAACCACCAAGCCCGTACATACGATTCTGGCTTCATATTGATATGTTAATGATTCTATACCAATGAGAGGTTAGTGTTTAGTGTTAGTAGATAAGCAAATGAGATTTCGTATAGAATATCACTACTGATATTACGAAGACTATTATCGCTGATTTCTTCAGTCACTTATTAATGTTGTTTTAATTTTATTTTCTAGCATCAAAGTGGTTGTAGCTCAGTTCAACTGTCGTCGTGGTTAGGTCGATCACGTAGGCTAACAAACCTTAAGCATGTCATAACTTGAATGGGTTAGACTGTTAGTGGTATTTTTCTCGACCGTTTCCGGGCTTCGCAAGCGGCTTTAAGCCGATGGTGCCGGTTGCTATTTCACTGCTAGCAAGTAGATAAGCAAATGAGATTTCGTATAGAACATCACTACTGATGTTACGAAGACTATTATCATTGATTTCTTCAGTCACTTATTACATTATTTTATTTTTAATTTCTGGCATTAAAGTGATTGTAGCTCAGTTCAACTTGCGTAGTTAGGTCGATCACGCTGGTTAACTAACCTATAGCACGGTCATAACCTGGATGGGTTAGACAGTTAGAGGCATTTTTCTCGATCGTTTCCGGGCTTCGCAAGCCGCTTTAAGCCGTTGTTGCCGGGTCCTATTTCACTGCTAGCTACTGCGCACCGGAAAACGTAGCGTAGACAGGCCTCCCACCTGGTGTATGTCGATGTCGGCACGGCTGGTGTATGTATTGCGGGAAACGCAGGACTGATCGCTGTGGAAATTCTTGGGTGACGCCTTTTTTATTGATTATTTGCGAGCGTTTTATTTGTCCAGCATTTTTGTATTATTCAATCAATCACTTCTAGTAGGTATTTATTGGCTCTTTATACGGCCAGCTGCAGAAACGATTTTTATCATTTTAATCCTCCATTAAAAATGGAGACTTAAAAAATAATGGACGTTTGTGCAACTAATGGATAATTTAAAGAAAACAATTTTCTGTTTTCCCTTAATAAAGATTAAACAAATCTACGTGAAGGTAAATTCTTCCAGATTGAAGTAAACCTCTCGAAAAATTCTCGAAAAAACCAATCGGTCTTCATTACTTAAAAACTTTTTGACGTTAGCAAGTAAATTGGCGAAAGTTTTCACCTGTTTACAAAGTTGGAAAAACTCCAATCGTGCCGTCAATATGAAAGGTAAACTTCCCATTATAAGAGACTAGCTGTTGGCAGTGACTTTGTTCGCGTTAAAAAGGATAAAAACTGACCTTCATGTTAAACCAGGACCTAATTTGTCTACCAATCAAATTTAATTTCACTAAGGGACTCATAAGAAGGCTCAAGGTCACCCATAGGGCATTGGATCGAGCTATGCTCGGAATTTCCCTACGCAGTCGAATCAGAAATGAGGAGATCCGCAGGAGAACCAAAGTAACCGAGATAGCTCACAGAATCGCTAAACTGAAGTGGCAGTGGGCAGGGTACATAGCTCGTAGAACAGATGGCCGTTGGGGTAGTAAAGTTCTCGAGTGGCGACCGCGCACCGGAAAACATAGCGTGGGCACGTCTTCCACGCGGTGGATCGACGACCTGGTGAAGATCGCGGGAAGCCGCTGTATGCGGGCAGCGCAGGACTGGTCGTTGTGGAAATCCTTGGGGAAGGCCTTGGTCCAGCAGTGGACGTTTTTCGGCTGATATGAGGATGAAGGCACTTAGCAGCAGCGTCTTTTCCGTGTACTATGCCACTACATCGCACATAGCGGCCGCCAAGCATGGCGATTACGGCAAAACTTCTAAACTCGCAAGAGGCCTATCCAGGTATCTCATAGTCTAATCGTTTTTCAATGCATAGGTATTTCCAATGGGACTTTATTTAATTTAAAAATACTACATAAGAAATAGATTTCAAGATTTCAAGATGTTTATTCAAAATAGGTGCAAATTACACTCTTTCTGATAGTCATAAAATAGTAATTATACATAATAAACATGTCATTTGTAAAAAATAAAAAACAAACATGATGATGATGATGAAAAACAAACAATAACTAGTTAATAACGACAAAATACAATTATAGATACAAAACAAATTTGCTCATTAGAACATGAAAACAATGTGACACGAGAAGCTATACATTAAAATCATTGAATGTCATTAATGCCTTTGACAAGACAAAAAAAGTGAAGTGGATTGTTCGGAGAAGTAAAACTGATAGCAGATTATGGAATGACTGAGTCTAATATGAGTCTAATATCGTTTAATTTTTGAGTACAATTTTGAATATACAAAGTAAGGTAAGGTGGTCAAACGTAGTTCACAACACACGCGAGTTGCGCAGGCGCGAGGGTAGATCAGGACTGTTTGCGCGGTCCGGTATTGTGCGTGCATTCAGAGCTCTGTAGTCCCCACACGGTCTCCAGCCGTCATTTTTCTTCCTCGCCAGATGTAGCGCAGACGACCAGGCGCTATCGGATCATCGTGCTGTGCCATTGTGTAGCATATCATCAAACTCATTTTTAGATATTTTAAGTCTCTCTGGATCGAGACGCCGTGGACGACTGGAAATCGGTGGTCCGGGTATTATAGTCCTTATGTGGTGCACCATATTATGCTTACGGGTTTTTGTTGCACCGGTCAGTGATATCGGTGCAACAAAAACCTAATTTTAAGTTTAATATTGTAATAAAGAAAAATAAAATAATAAAGAGAAGGCCAGTTCACACGGACAGCCGGTCACAGTATTACAATATAGCGGCTTACAGTATTGCAACGAATGTACTTACGCAGAGCAACGGAGCAGCGGGCTGCGGGGCACAGCTTGGCAAACTCCGCGAGTTTGCGAGCTGGCTACAGGTTAGTACTTCTAGTACCTACGCCGTGGCGGCATCGTGCGACATCAAAGGCGTTGCGCTACTGTAAGCCATATCGTAATACTGTGACCCGGACACGAGTATAACGCGAGAGTCAGCCATCGCTCCTCTCAACCATATTAGAGGGGATTAATTAATGTTCTATTAGATTAATCAGAAGGATGAAGTGGAATGAAATGCGATAGATTGTAATCGGAGTTTATTCACACAGTGAGCAAGGTATTGCAGTGAAACGGTCGTACCTCAATGCGACTCGCGTGGTCGTGTCCTAAGCACGGTCATTACCTATATTTATTTCGACCGTTTGCGTGCTTCGAAAGGTACGTTAAGCGTTTGGTGCTGGTTGCTTTCACTAGATGGCAGTCGCTAAGCCGTATCAAAGGCGGCTTGAAATACGGTGAGGTTCGTCACTATACAACCTCCTCAGATCCGCACTGTGTTGAACTCTTGGCCTCTCTCAAGTTTGGAAAGAGACCTGTGTCCTCACAGTGAGACGTTATGGGTAGTTTACGAGCAAGGTATGCTGAAGAAAGTATAAATATAAATCGGGTGGGGTTGTGTCGGGACACGAGGCGCTAAGATCACTCAATCCGAGCAGTTTGATACGTTTATCAATAATATCGAACGTAAGTCTATTCATTTTAAGTTCAAATCAATGCGGGCTTCAACGTGGCTGTTACGTTGAAACCGAACAACTGACTAATTCTCGATTTTTACATGTTTTTATTACTTTTCATAGCTTTCAAATAAGTTGAAAAAAATGTGTTCAACTAAAATGAAAGGTCTTAAAGTCACCGATTTTTGTGTGTTGGTTGGGTTCATTCAATATTAACTATTTGTTTTTCAGAAATTTTGCAATTAATGCCAAAAACAGTATATTTTTTTACATCAAAAGTGGTAATATTTTTAAAATTGTATTCAATTAAATAGATTTTTTTATTACTTTAAGATTATTACATATTTTTTCCATGGTGATAGCTTTACACAGTCTTTCAATAATTTGAATTAAATGTTGTCATTTGACCCATCTTATATTTGACGTCCCTGACTTTTTTTTATTATTCTTTTTTTTTTTTTGGTCTCGCATGGTTTGCTCCAGGCTTCGCCTTGCTTGGAGCTTGGTCTCCGACCTAGATAGAATCTATATAGTCTCTATCTAGATAGCGGTTTGTTTCTTGGTAGCTATGGAGCCGTGGTGTTACTTGGTTGCCATTGAGAAAAATAATTATTTCGTCACTTCCGTCATGGTCTAGGTTTTCGAATTGGTACGTAGGTATGTGATTTTAAGGACGTTTCACATCACAACATTTAGAAAGCTTTATTTCCGGATCCAGTTTACACATCACGAAAATCTATCGAATCTCACGAAAATAGAACTTTGACTATCGGTTTATTAGCCAAGAGCACCAATCATATTGACTAATAAAAGGTTTTTTTACTGGAATCTACCAAAAGTTAGACTTCCGTGCCTTGCGGCCGACGACTTCGTTTGTCGGCCGCCGGTGGCCATACTCGCCCTATGGAAAACCCTACTAATATTATAAATGTGAAAATTTGTATGATGGATATATGGATGTTTGTTACTCTTTAACCACGCTTTAACCACTGGACGAAACTTGGCAAACATATATTTTAGGTCCTGCAGTAGGACATAGGCTACTTTTCACCTCGGAAAAACGTCTTATTCCCAGAGGAAAATCGAAAACAACGCGGGCGTAGCCGTTGGCGGACAGCTAGTTGGTAATATATGGCGCCGCTTCAGAGGCCTGCGACAGCCGCCGTCGGCCGGTTGCAAACGGCGCCATACATTTCCATTCAATCGGCCGCAAGGCACGGAAGTCTACCTTCAGATTTCGTATCGATATCCCACCGCGGGTTCATATCAATCAATCAGAGCGCTGCGCTAGCATTTATTATAAAAAGGGGAGTAAAAGCGAAACCCTGTTAGTATTTATGATGCTAACCTACGGAGTTAAACGACCCATGAAATCGATTGATAGAATGTACCTACTTGTAAATAGATCGGTCGGTAACCTGCACACGCCAGCGAAGTAACTCGAAGGTTGTGTGAGAAGTCGACCAAAACGCACTGGGCCTCCGTGGTCTAAGCCTGATCGCCCTAATTCAGCCTTCGGCTCAGCCTCTCGGGGGATGTACATGAGCTGTTATGAAGAAATAGATCGGTATATGGATACCGATCTATTTCTTCATATCAGCTAAGGCAAGCTGAACTAAGCTTAACCAAGCTGATTCCTAATCTATATAAAATTTTCGTGTCACAGTGTTAGTTGCCATACTCCTCCAAAACGGCTGGACGGATTTCCATGAATTTCTGTGTATATTCGGTAGGTCTGAGAGTAGGTATAGAAAGTGTTTCATCGGGATCTGAGCAGGCGAAGCCGCGGGAAACAGCTAGTCTGTATATATAAAAGGAAAAAGGTGAATGACTGATATGTCAACGCACAGCCGAAACCACAAAACGGATTTCGCTGAAATTTGGAATACAGATAGCAATTAGGACGTGGGCATCCGCTAAGAAATGATTATGGGAAATTCCCACGGGAACGGCAGAAAACAGGATCTGCGCGGGCAAAGCCGCAGGCACCTACTAGTAAATTATAAAGTAAATTGTACAGCAGCATTGATGTGTTCCGGCTTGAAGATAAGATAACCCAGATCCCCATTGGGTTGGAGAATCTTGAAAAGCCCGCTTCCATCTTCGGCATCATCGTCACTTACCATCAGGTGAGATGATGCCAAGGGCTTACCAATTGAGAATAATTAAAAAAAACGTAACGTTCACCCTCTGGCATAATATAGTATAAATCAGCATTATAACACGTTTACCAAGAAACAAAGCAAAGAGATTTATATTCCACTTTTTTACTAGTTTTATAGTAAACTAGCTGTTTCCCGCGGTTTCACCCGCGTGGACAACGTTTCTATGACTTTTCGAGGGTGCGCAGTGCGCGAGCCGCTTGCGGCTCGCGAGCGTGGTAAAAAGTAGCCTATGTCTGAATCCAGGTCCTAATCTGTCTACCTACCAAATTTCAGCCAAATCCGTTGAGTAGTTTTTGCGGGAAAGCGTAACAGACAGACAGAGTTACTTTCACATTTATAATATTAGTAGGGATTGTCGTGTGAGAAATCTTGGACGCTAAATTAGAGCTACTTCCCTGTTTCCGATTGAGCAGTTTTTTTATTTTTTTACAGTTATATATTAACTTGCCGTGTTAGTTAGTCAGTCAGTGTGGGACAAATCCTGGAAGCCAAATTAGAAGCACTTCCCGGTATCCAATTAAGCAGTTTTTTATTTTATTTTACAAGCTTTATATATTAACTTGCCGTGTTAGTTAGTTAGTCAGTTTGGGACAAATCTTGGAAGCCCAATTAGAAGCACTTCCCTTGACTACTGTGACAAAAATAATGGGAACTAGCAATAAAAACCCTCACGGAATTTGCCACACATGATACGTAAGATTTAGAGGTAATAAATTAAAATATATATTTAGAGGTAATAAATTAAAATATAATTTAAAATATGTATTTAATAACATCTAGTATCAAAAGGATTTTTTTTTAATCTCTCATCTTCTTGTCAAAAAGAAACAATTTTTTTCAAATTCAATTTCCATAGACGAACAAAATCTAACGAGAATTTAATTATGAAACGCAAAAAGGAGATTGGCTCGAAACGATAGTTTGCGTTTCACTACCTACTGAAAAATAGTTTTGTATTATTTGTTATTGCATAAAATTCAAACCATTTTATTATTTCCTGGAGATCTGTCGTATATACGGAGTAAATCAATGTTTAAGTTTGAATTAAAAAATTACGCGCCAAAACGCAATTTTCGCTATGGCGCCTGGTTGGTATGACATATGACGTCACACATAAGTAAACAACAAACTGCTGTAATAGTGAAAGCACGCGCTGAAACTAATGTTTACTTCTGTGTGACGTCATCAGAGTTGAAACAAATAACAGAGCGTTTTCAAACACGTGATCAAACCACAAAAAAAAAATTAAATTTCATTTATGTTTTTTTTATACAGAAAATGACCTTATTTTTTTCAGAACATTAATAAAATATGCTTTTTACATTAAATTTTATTAGGATGACAACAAATTGTTACATATTTTAAACATAGTCAAAATGCCTATTGAGCAGTTTTTTATTATTTTACAAGCTTATATATTAACTTGCCGTATTAGTTAATTAGTCAGTTTGGGACAAATCTTAGAAGCCAAATTAGAAGCACTTTCCGGTTTCGATCCGATCTATTTACAAGTAGGTACATTCTATCAATCGATTTCATGGCTCAATTGAGCTGAAATTTTTTATATGTAATGTTTAGTTTTTTTCATTGTCGCAGTTATATATAAGATGTAAAAAAAATAGCTGAAACTATTTTAACTGGTGCTTCTACCCATGAAACTGAACAACTTTCACCATGGAACCCATAGTCAAATCGCAAAAAAAATTTGGCTCTCCTATACTAACTCGTATAGGAGAGCCAAATTGGCCGTATGGCTCCCGGCTTAGAATAGGGCCATCCTATTTCATCCAATAGGTGTCGTAAGAGCCGACTAAGGGACTCAAACCGGAGGATGGGCAGCAGCGTCTTTCCGTGACTTGCAGCCAATCTGCAACACTGCGATCGCCAACCCGCCTGCCAAGCGTGGCGATTACGGCAACACCCCCCAAATGACCGACACAAATAAAAAACGGCCCCTAGTCCCCGGCGGCCCCGCTATTCCTGGCTCCGGTAGCGGTCAAGGTAACGGCGGGGCATGGGGTGCGAAGAATCCCCGGCAGATGCCAGGCTACCAACACAAAAGACCTCTGGCCCTGGCAACCTACAACACGCGCACACTGCGAACCGACGTAAAGTTAACAGAACTCGAGGAAGCATTGAGCAGGTTACGATGGGACATCGTAGGATTGTGTGAAGTCCGAAGAGAGGGATGGACACCATAATCCTTAAATCCGGAAACCTGCTCTATTTCCGGGGGGGCGACCAACTGTCCGAGGGTGGTGTCGGGTTTCTAGTCCACAAGTCCCTCATTAACAATGTGGTCCGGATCGAGAGTGTTTCGACGAGGGTAGCGTACCTTATTCTCCGAATTACCAAACGGTATTCGCTGAAAGTTATTCAGGTTTATGCACCGACCGCGCAACACTCCGACGACGAAGTGGAGCTCCTATATGAGGATATCTCTAGAGCTCTACATAACAGCTCCCGGACTCAATACACCATTGTTATGGGGGACTTTACCGCGAAACTGGGCAAACGAAGTGATGGTGAGCTGAGAGTGGGGCAATTTGGATATGGAGAGAGAAATGCACGTGGCCAGCTGCTGGCCGACTTTATGGAGAAGGAGGGCCTCTTTATGATGAACTCCTTCTTCAAAAAGCCTAAACAGCGAAAGTGGACATGGTTGCATCCCAATGGCGTAACGAAGAACGAGATCGACTTCATCTTGTCGACAAGAAGGCAAATATTCAATGATGTCTCTGTGATCAACTCAGTCAAAACAGGAAGCGATCACCGAATGGTAAGAGGCACATTGAATCTAAAGACCAAGCTAGAAAGATGTCGACTGATGAAGTCCACACTCAGACCAGCGCCCATCCAGTTCCAAAACCCCGAAAACTTTCAGCTCGAGTTGCACAATCGCTTCGAATGCCTAGGAGACTGCGAGAATGTGGACGATTATAACGACAGGTTCGTGGAAATTGTCCAAACGGTCGGGTCTAAGATTTTCAAAACTCGCCGTTCAAACAGAACCAAAAAAATCTCTGACTTGACCAGCAACCTCATGGAAGAAAGACGAAGATTGGTTTTGCAGTCCTCTGAAGACGCTACTCAGTATCGGCAACTAAACAGGCAGATCTCTAAGTCTCTAACTCGCGATTTGCGCCACTATAATACAAATTGTATTAAAGAGGCGATTGAGAACAACAAAGGCTCAAAAGTGTTCGCGAGAGATCTGTCTGTTGGTCAAAGTCAACTGACCAAGCTGAAGACTGAAGACGGCAGGATCATATCGTCTAAGACTGAGTTGCTGGAAGAAGTTGAGAAGTTCTACGGACAATTGTACACGACCACACGTCTGCCTGTCAGCGATCTGGCTAAAGACCCAAGAGCAAGACTTACCCGACACTATACCGAAGATATCCCGGACGTCAGCCTGTACGAGATTAGAATGGCTCTTAAACAGCTTAAAAACAATAAGGCACCGGGTGATGATGGAATTACGGCTGAACTTCTGAAAGCAGGTGGAACACCGGTACTTAAAGCTCTTCAGAAATTATTTAATTCCGTTATACTTGAAGGACAAACGCCTAAGGCATGGCACAGAAGTGTGGTCGTGCTTTTCTTCAAAAAGGGCGACAATACCCTGCTGAAGAACTACAGACCCATCTCACTTCTGAGCCATGTCTACAAACTGTTTTCGAGGGTCATTACGAATCGTCTCGCACGCAGGTTTGACGACTTCCAGCCTCCCGAACAAGCCGGTTTCCGAAAAGGATTTAGTACCATAGACCACATACATACGCTGCGGCAGATTATACAGAAGACCGAAGAGTACAATCAGCCACTATGCTTGGCGTTCGTGGACTATGAGAAAGCCTTCGATTCGGTCGAAACCTGGGCTGTGTTACAGTCTCTCCAGAGGTGCCAAATTGACTATCGATACATCGAAGTGCTGAAGTGTTTGTATGAAAACGCCACCATGTCGGTTCGCCTCCAGGATCAAAACTCGGAACCTATCCAGCTGCAGCGAGGGGTGAGACAGGGAGACGTTATATCTCCGAAACTGTTCACCGCCGCCCTGGAAGATGTTTTTAAGCTTTTGGACTGGGGTGGACTCGGCATCAATATCAACGGCGAGTACATCACCCACCTTCGATTCGCTGACGATATCGTGGTCATGGCTGAGACTATGGACGACTTAGGCACAATGCTCGATGGCCTCAGTAGAGCCTCTCAACAAGTGGGTCTTAGAATGAACATGGACAAGACGAAAATTATGTCAAACGTCCGTGTCATACCTACTCCTCTGAAGGTTGGAGGCTCTACACTCGAAGTTGTTACCGAATATGTATACCTGGGACAAACAGTCCAGTTAGGTAGGTCCAACTTCGAGAAAGAGATCAATCGTCGAATCCAACTCAGCTGGGCAGCGTTCGGGAAGCTTCGCTATATCTTTACGTCCCAGATACCGCAGTGTCTTAAGACCAAGGTCTTCGACCAATGTGTGTTGCCAGTGATGACGTACGGAACTGAGACATGGTCGCTTACTATGGGCCTCATAAGAAGGCTCAAGGTCACCCAAAGGGCAATGGAGCGTGCTATGCTCGGAGTTTCTCTGCGTGATCGAATCAGAAACGAGGAGATCCGTAAGAGAACCAAAGTAACCGACATAGCTCTCAGAATTGCTAAACTTAAGTGGCAGTGGGCGGGGCACATTGCTCGTAGAACAGATGGCCGTTGGGTCAGTAAAGTTCTCGAGTGGCGACCACGCACCGGAAAGCGTAGTGTAGGCAGGCCTCCCACTCGGTGGACCGATGACCTGGTGAAGGTCGCGGGAAGCCGCTGGATGCGGGCAGCGCAGAACCGGTCGTCGTGGAGATCCTTGGGGGAGGCCTATGTCCAGCAGTGGACTTCCTTCGGCTGATATGATGATACTAACTCGATCAGCTGATCAGCCAACTTAGTACGGGAAGTTCAACATTGTTTTTGAGATTTGACTATGGGTTTCACGGGGAAAGTTGTTCAGTTTCATGGGTAGAAGCACCAATTAAAATAGTTTTAGCTAATTTGGTTAGACCTTATATAATAGGTTTGCCCGAAGTTCCAGCCGCCTTACTTTTTTATCACAATTGGTAATCCCTTGGCATCACTTCACCTTATAGTAAGTGACGATGATGCCGACGATGAATACGGGCTTACCAAGATTCTCCAAAGCAATGGGGGAACTGGCTATCTTATCTTCAAGCCGAATCATATCTACGCTGTTAAAATTGATGTTTGGCGGTAAGACTTAGATAAGATGGAGGTAGCCAGCCAGGCGGACTTATAAGATGCCCTTCCAGCAACCAAACCAAGTCTAACAAAGTAAGACTCCACCAGGAATCCAACCCGCGACTTAACCATTACGCTATAGAGACAATTAGGCTTACTTTTTTAAACCTCTGCCCAAAATTTACTAAGACTTCTACTCATAAAATTTAACAATATCACTACAGTAATTTCAAAAGTTGATCAGTTTTGGGAATAGAAGCCCGTTACATTTTGGCTGGAAAAGGGAAACCCTAAGCAATTTAATTAAAAACCCGACTGCATAAACACATTACCCCGTTTATGGGCAGTCGGGTTAAAGAGTATCATATGTCACTTTCGGGGTCAAGACGATTTTAACGACACCTCGCACTTCAAAATCCATCAAGCCGTTCAGGCTACAGGTTCAGCAACAGACGTATACAGGGTGACTTTTAATTAGTTCTTGATAATAAAAGATATTAATGTACTCGTGATTACAAACAACTTTCCCAAAGAAAATATATGTCAAATCAGAAAAAAATTTTGGTCTTCGATACATAATAAGTTATCAAATCGGCAAAAATGTATAAGGGACCAAATTTCTTTTTTATTTTCATACTAGACTTATAGTTTCTTTGGGAAAGTTGTTTGTAATCACGAGTACATGCATATCCTTTGCTATCAAGAACTAATTAAAAGTCACCCTATATAATATACTCGAATATATGTGTAATCGATCTGTTATTGATTTGTGTAATTTAATTTAGTATGACTGTTTTTTTTTTTTTTTATTATTTTTTCCTTCATCAATAATAACATAATAATAAAAATTTAAAACTAACAATTAATTTTGACAAACATCCATAAAATAAACAACAAATAATTTTCGAAAAAACTAAAAACTTTTAGGTCGGTACAAGCTTTTCATATTGCATTATCACGCGATATAAATATACATTCAAAATTTCGGTTCAAATGGGGAACCGGGAAGTGGGTCAAATTTAACTTGCAAGATTTCACCCGAACAAACATACTTATATACATTGCAAGTTAAATAAAAGCTTGTAACAACAAAGTAAGCCTCAGTCAAAAAGCCCGCCCCAAAACGCCCCTGATGCAAATGCTGGCAGCGTTGCTACGCTGAATCGCCAGCGAAATGTGCTGCATGAGGTACGAGCCGGAGCGGGGATCTCCACTGTTGCTGGTCAGACGACTCCCCAGCTCCCGCGCAAATTTCTTAGCCTCTGTGCACCAAACGCCGCTCACTTCCACTGCAAACGGGACGAAAATATATGCCCCCTTAAGGAGCGAGTATTTTGTATGTTGCAGCCCACTCAGTAGCCGAGCCAGCGAACCAAATAGACGCTTCGAACGTGCTGACGCACGTTGGATCCCACACGAAACAACGCCCTCGCTCCCAAGGGGTCAGCGTCAGCCCGTCAGGTCGTCTGACTTCAATGCTGTTGAGACCAGGTGTCTCTTGATTACTGGGAACGCCGGCGGATACAATTTATTTATTTATTATTTTTGATATGGGAATTCTTCCTGGAATGAATGAGTAATAATAATAAAACACCGAAAAATATACCCTTCTTTTTGGGCGGTCGAGTAAACATATTCATTTCTCAGTTAAAATAACTTGTGATTCTCCCTGAACTCTGAACTCGCGATTTTTTTTTCGAAAGGACAAGCTTGTTGTTGGCCGTGGGGGCCTTTACAACTTCACCGGGCGGGGGAGGCGAGTACGGAAGGCACTCAACCTACTGTAAAGCAAAAAGATGCAACTGCCTAAGGGCGCCCAGGTGGGCACGGACCTCGGCTTAGGTCGTTGCATGGACGGGGGAGGATCGGAGTGATGAACTCGCTATATTGTACTCGTTTTAAAAATATAGGTAGACTCACTAACGCTTGCGCGATGTAGGATCCGTCCAGCGCCATCTAGTAGTGTTTAGAGAAACCGTGTTTTCTACATTCGTGTGTAGACATCGTTTTTATGACTGTCTTTGAAGGTGAGTGGTGCGATGCGAGCGTGGATATGAGTTTTCTCCAGATCCCTCAGGAACTTTTTGGGCTATTCTGATTATCAGTCTATGTCACTTTCCACCCCCTCAACCAATGTTACAAAAAATCACTTAAATCCGTTGCTTCGATGCGAACTCGACGTGCGCTAGCGTGGGAATGAGTTTTCCCCAGATCCCTCGGGAACTACCTCAGGAAATAGTAATAAGTAAATTATGTTATTTATCACGCCCTCAAGCATCTCTCAACAATCCATTGTTCCGTTGCGATGTTGAAGATATTAATCAAAAAAGGAGTATTTATTTCAGTTCCATTAGGAACTGCATCGGAAAATGCTATTTTCATGGGATAAAAAGTAGCGTTTGTCCTTTCCAGTGACACAGGCTACCTGCATGCTAAATTTCATCAAGTATGGTCGAGAGGTTGAAGCGTGAAAAGGTAACAAACAAACTCATTTTAACATTTATAATATTATTGTAAGGATACATACAACGCCGAATTGTTCCAGTAGGCTCGGTTCGCTTGCTCGTTCAATAAGATACTTCTATAAATGCTTCTTAATAAGACCGACGACCTGGTGAATGTCGCGGGAAGCCGCTGAATGCGGGTAGTGCAGGACCGGTTGTCGTGGAAATCCTCGAGGAGGCCTTTGTCCAGCAGTGGACGTCTTTCGGCTGATCTCATGATGATGATAATAATGCAATATTTTACGACATTATTTTATTCCAATAGTAAGATAAGAACGTCCAATTCAAGGTATTGCTATTTTCAGAACGCACACGAACGTCGGTTTCGAATTTGATGAAATATACTTAGGTATGGTTAGAAAAATAAAATTACTTAGGCATTTGCTCGTTTGCTTTAACTTTTATTCAATTGAATATTTTACTACCCGACATAAAGGAGGGTAATATTTTTTTGGTGTAAGTATGTATGTAAAAAAAAACTGAAAATTTTGCATTTGTAGTTAAGTAACATAAAAAAAACTTTTTTTTTTGCGATTACAAACGTACATTTGCTGGTGGAAGGATAGACCGTGACTTTTAACTTTGTATGTGAGAACATTTTTTTAAAAACATTTTTGCATGCCTTGTAAAAAACTAAACAAGTTCAATTGACATTTGTGTGAAAAAAAACCGGCCAAGTCGGGTCGGACTCGCGCACGAAGGGTTCCGTACCATCATCTATAAAAGTCACGTTTCTTGTATGGAAGCCCCCCTTAAATTTTATTTTTATTTTAATTATTTATTTTAAAAGTGAATAATACAACTAATAATATAAAAATCGAGCAAAAAAATCACATTTGTTGTATGGGGGCTCCCCTTAAATATTTGTTTTATTTTAATTTCATCATTTATTTTTAAAGTGAATATATAACTAAATATTCTATGAATATTTCAAGCGTCTACCTGTTGCCCTTATTAATATCCAGCAAAAACGAGCAAAAAAATTACGTTACATAACATTACATGCCATTTCTAATTTTTAGTATTTGTTAATTTTTTTTAATTTGTCGAGATTGCTGTAGTAAAGAACCCATCGACACGAAAAGAAGAAGAAGTATTTGTTATTATAGCGGCAACAGAAATACATCATCTGTGAAAATTTCAACTGTCGAGCTATCACGGTTCATTAAATACAGCCTGGTGACAGATGGACAGCGAAGTCTCAGTAATAGGGTCCCGTTTTTACTCTTTGGGTACGAAACCCAAAAAAAAAATTTGATACTTTTATTTTGATTTAAAACTAGGTAATACGCCCCAGTTGACAAAACGCCCCACTTGTCTAGCACTAATAAAGTTACGCAGCGCATATGAAGCGCGCTAGTAGATCACAGTCGCGAAACATCGTGGCCGACAAGGATGCACGTTATTGCGAGTTCGCTTAAAAAATATTGAAAAAAAGTAGTTTTTTGGCATACAAACAATTTGTGGTATCAGGTTTTTTTGATAAAGTGATGTATATAAATTTTACATTATACGAACTTGCGTTGTTGTAAAATAGATAAAAACACCTATCAATTGTTAGTGTTTCGAAAGATAACCTTGAATCCGTGGCTTTGCTCTCGGTGGGGCATTTTAAAAAGCTCAGTGGTTTACAAGGTGGACTGCATATCACTACAACATGTCGAGCCTCACTTGGAACCTTCAGAGACTTCACAGCCTTTAGCGTCCCATTCGACACAAACCCCTGAAAAAATTAAAGATTCATCTCAGTCCAAAGAAACACCATCCAAGGTTTTAACTGAGATTCATCCTGTGCCTAAACTTCCATTAATATTTTCAAATAGAAAACAAAAAGCCGTCGTAACCAAAAAACTAAGTACTTGAGAACAAAAGGTAAAAGGTGTGAGGCGTATTACCTAATGGTCTCTTTGCAAAACGCTCCACCTCGAGTTTTTTTCAAAAAATATTTTTTTAATGTCTGTAGTTCTTATTACAGTATTATGTTAGCTATAATTGAAGGCAATTAACCAAATAATAATCTAAAATAAAAAAAAAATATCTTCTAAGATATTTGTTGTTTTACAGTACTTTAAAAAAATGGGGCGTATTACCTAGTTTTACCCTATGGTTTTCTTCATTTACAGGATTTATAAAAAATTAACATCTACAATTGATATTAGTGTAAATTCAGGGATACTTACTATAACCCCCACGCGGTTGACCGACGACCTGGTGAAAATCGCGGGAAGCCGATGAATGCGGGCAGCGCAGGACCGGTCGTCGTGGAAATCCTTGGGGGAGGTCTTTGTCCAGCAGTGGACGTTTTTCGGGTGATATGATGATGATGTTTGAACCCCTGTTTTTGAGACAGTGTAAAAATGTCTATGTCAGTTAGGTAGGTACGAGATAAAAACAAATTTACACCTCGCACTCCAAAATCCAACAAGCCGTTTAGGCTAAAGGCTCAGTCAAAGAAACAGGCATACATACATACATACATCCACTCAAAAAAAAACTCCTTTTTAGGCATTCGGTTAAAAATGACTTTAAACTAACGATAGGTATGTACGTTAAATTAATTAGTTATAAATTACATATATAAAAAACGAGACCTACAGTACTCGCATATGATGTGTAACATGTGACAAAATACTTATGAAATTAATTAATTATCGGGTCGTACATTCACGGGCCGACCCTTCGAATAGTAGTATGTCATCTTTGCCTTTGCCATCACACTAGGCGGCATGGCTATGACAACCTTAGTTTTCGAGAATTAAAAAACGTTCGCATTTCCTGTTACACATTTCCGTCCAATGGGAAATCAATCAAATGTCCATTTCCGTGAAATGTCACGAAATCACTCCCACAAATTGCAGGAAAGCGAGAGCAAAGATGTTACACATCAAAAACGTGAAACCCTTTTCTGTTATCTGTCCAAGCTTAGTTTAGATTCGAACCGTCCATACCATACGTTGTTTATATGAAACAATATATACGAGAAAACCGAAAAGCCCCGCCTAGGTCAGCGCTTACGTCCCGATATTTGATATCTGCTCAATATCGTTCAAAGGATTTCACGATATAACGAGACCTAACGTCTCTTGTTATTTCGAAACTTACACAGGTTCTAACGAAGTTGATGTAGTACTCGTGAACTGGGGCTTCTTTTCATCATACTGGACATCTTTTCCAAGGAGATCCATCATCATCATCGTATCAGCTCATATACGTCCCCACCGAGGGGCTCGAGCCTACCCTGAATTAGGGCGATCGGGCCTTAGTCGACCACGCGGGCCCAGCGCGGGTTGGTCGACTTCACACACAACCTGCGAGTTTCTCCGCAGGCGTGTGCAAGTTTCCTCACGATGTTTTCCTTCACTGTAAGAGCACGTACATATGAAATCAAAAATCGAAATCACATTTGTACGTGGCAGTATTCGAACCACGACCTCCCAGACAGGAGGCGTAGTAAATTCTTAAAAGAAAATAATTGAAGTCTTCATACAAATTGAACAACAACTGACATTGGCACAGGTCACTCACATTTCATAAGGACAGATGTTCATTTTTCAACCGACTTCCAAAAAGGAGGAGGTTCTCAATTCGACTGTTTTTTTTTTGTTAGTTACTTCAGAACTTTTGACTGGGTGAACCAATTTTGATGATTATTTTTTTATTTGAAAGCTAGTGCTTTCCGTGTAGTCCCATATAAATTTTATCAAAATCGGTGTAGTGCTTTATTAGAAAATTAACAAAAACCAAAAATAATAATGCAAAATTGTACCAAGTTGTTGAGATGGAAGTCGGTTTTTAACGTGTTTAGCGTTTTATGTTTCGTAAATTAAAGTTGATGATAATTATGAGTTTAAGTTCCAGTTAACGGTTCCTACGCCAATTTTGTAACACCTGTATAATACGAAGGAATGTGATCAATTCAGACAGACCGTTTTTGTAAAGCGTTCAACTCAGTGGTAAAACTGCAGAGCCTGCAGAGCTTATAGCGTGTAGAGTTCCAGCCAATGGCACTGTTCAGGAAATAAAAATGCTAAGACTTACGAATTTCGTGGGGAAGCGCATTCCAAAGTCTCACCGAATGCACAGAAAAAGACCCACCACAGCGGAAGGAGCAGTGAGACGATAAATAGGAGTAACGTAGTGTACTAATGAGTCTTTTGAAACAAAAATTTACTTACCTATTGCTTTGACAGCTTAGGAAAACATCGCATACAGTCCTGCTCATCAGTTTTGCATGAATATTGTGTTGGTCACTTCCGTAAGTGTAAATCTAAATGCCCTACTCGTAACCGCCTTGTTGTGACACACGATAAAAGAAAGACCGATTAACTATCTATTTACAATCATCATCATCATATTTCAGCCGAAAGACCTACACTGCTAGACCAAGGAAGGATTTCCACGACGACTGGTCCTGCGCTACACGTATTCAATGGTCTCGACCTTTTATTTTAATATTATTTTTTGATGACTTGATTTGAATTTATTGAATTTAATTTATTTTATTTTATTGTGAGCTGAATTTTCTGTTTGTGTTCTTGGTTCTCTTACGGATATCCTAATTTCAAAATTCACAGTAGAGCGATCAAAGTTATAAAGTTTTTCTAAGTTACTCTTCCTAACTTGTTTATTATAATCTAATCAACTGTAATAATAATAAAAAAACCCGAGTACACAAAACATTACCCTATAGCAATGAGTGATGACGTGAGTTTTCTTCAGATCCCTCAGGAACTATATCGGGCTATTGTAATTCATATAATTATAGTAAGAATGAGCTCGTCAAGACCTTTCTTTTGATAATAAACATGAAATGAATATATTTTTTTTGGGTTGTGTAATTCACCTATAAAATCCGCCATGTTGATTTTTTTAAATACTCATGACACGCGAAGTAACACGCGGTGTGATGGCACGAATCCAGAGACACCTCATTTGTCAAGATCAATTAAGTTGTTTAGGAAATACGAGGGAACAGATGAACATACATACATAGACTGTTAAAATATAACCCTCCTTTTTTCGTAGTCGGATAAAAAAGAAAAAATATAGATTTGCAATATTGTCGCAGCTAAATATCTCGCGATATGAAAATACAGTCTAAAAACTCCCTAATATGCTCCCCCCCTCCCTATTAGTTTTCAAGGCAGCCTAGCTGCCAAAGCTACAGGGGGTTGTTAGTGGGTAGTGCGGTCCTGGGCCTGTGTATATTTTACATATATATTTATGTGTATGTATGCATATACATAGGTGCAGGGCTGTGAGTCCCACATAACCAATACTCCCTCCTCCGTATTCCGAGGGGAAAAAAGGGACCGAGCTATCTTCGACTCTGGCAGCCGCCCCGTCACACCTCTGTGCGTACGGACCGAGCTTGAATCATAAATAGTTTATGTTCTAAACAAATTACTTGCGATTTGTTATAATTATTTTTTAATTGATCTCAGAATGGGAGACAATGATGACCCAGGCGAAAAAGACCATAGTCCCAAGTCACCAATTCTTGGGTCAAATCGCCCTGCCTCGCTCCGATATATGATAAATTTTGTTCGGGGTGCCTCTAGAGCTTTCTAGTTTCAGACTGTTAAAGTCGTAAAAGGTCCAAACGTCATCCATCATTTATAAAAGTATGTGTATTTAATCCCAAAGAGTAGTATTACAAAAGAAAAAAAAAAGTATTTCTGCGTGGTTTGAATCCTGCCACGTACCAATGTGTTTTCTAATTTCTATTTCATATGTACGTTTATCCGACGCTTTTACGGTGAAGAAAAACAACGTGAGGAAACCTGCACAGGCCTGCGAAGAAATTCGAAGGTTTCGTGTGAAGTCGACCAACTCTGTGAGGTCGACTAAGGCCCAATCACCCTAATTTAGGGCAGGCTCGAGCCCCTCGGTGGGGACACATACGAGCTGATATATGATAATTCTTCGTTCCCTTAGGATCAATCACAAATAAATAATACAGATACCACCAAACACTCTTGTAGGAAATTATCGCGTAGAGGCAAAGTATATAATATGTAATGTTCCTCTGATCCTTCATATTTATAAATAAAATAAATTAAATAACTAATTCTCACTTATAAAAAAAACCATTACGGGTAAGATTTATTTATATTTTGAGATTTTTATTCTAAATTAAGTCTAATTAGGGTCGGTGGCTCAACCGGTAACGACTCGGTCCATTTAACCAGAGGTACCGGGTTCAAATCTGGACGGCCAATGTACCAATGAGGTTTTCAAAAACTTAAGTACATACTTACCGATTGCTTTAACGGTGAAGGAAAACATCGTGAGGTAACCTGCACACGCCTGCGAAGAAACTCGAAGGTTGTGTGTGAAGTCGACCAACCCGCACTGGGCCCGCGTGGTCGACTAAGGTTTTCAAACCCACGCCCTAACATACCTTACCCTACCGTACCTACTCCTTCCGTCGTGCCACAATAGGGTCCTAAATGGTACCCTTTCTGTACGGAATCCTAAGAACACACAGAGATAGATATATTTTTATTCATCCCTAATGTAAAAGAAAACCCGCCATTCTCTAAGTAACATTTATAGTAAGACGTCTCAAGTTCCAAGTCTTATTAAGCAAACAAAAAGTGGTGGCAAACGCGACTCGGCGCCAAACTGTTAAGTACAATGAATAAGTATGAATTTTAAATTTCAAATTGGTTAAGATATGCAAAATTTTGATTTAAACCGGCTGCGCTTAAGGCAGCAACAGACGTGCAGACTACAGAGCTACAGACTGCAGAGCTACACACTACAGAGCTACTAGATCAACAACTTAAAAACGTTTACTTTTCCTTGTTTATACGAAGTTTTAAGGGATTTGAACATCCGATAAAAAGGAACCCTTATAAGATCACTCATGTATCTGTCTGTCTGTCCGTCTGTCACACCGATTTTTTTTCACATCTACTTAACAAAAAAGGTAAAATTTGATGTACAGAGTTTGATGACACAATAACGGAAGAATAGCGTAAAGGAATTTTTATTTTTAGCAAATTAGAGAGTTTGAAAAGTGCCACTTGGAGTCACAGAAACAGGGCTCCGCATCAAAACTTTAACTACCAGCAGAACAAGACCTCTCAGTACATACTTTGCTCTAGGTATTTGGTATTAGGTAATAGGGGTTTTCTGGACTTTATAAATTTCATTTTTACCGTGGGAACGGAAGACTTTAGATTTTTTCATAGATTTTCCTGTACTATATGCATTCAATCTATGCATTCATCGCCCTGAATCAGGGCAGGCTCGAGCCCCTCAGTGGGGACGTATATGAGCTGATATGATGATGCATTCAACCTGATAATACTATGATTTTTCCAATATTTTAGGCCCAGTAGTTTCGGAGTTAAGGCAACTGGTTAATTTACGCTTGTTTTCTTAAATAACTTAACTATTTATTTTAAAATAATTTAAAAAAAATGAAAATCTTACAACTACCTATCCCTTTTACACCCTGTCACACGATATAGTTTGCAAAACTTTTTTTATACTTACAATTTACTCCATGTTTAAAATTAATTTATTGTGCCATACGATAGAGAGAGAGAGAGAGAGAGAGATAGATAGAGAGTAAGAGAGAGACAGTAATATTTTATAAACATTGAAAAAGTCGTGATATAACTACATATTATATCCCTAGAGATATAGTTATGTATACCGGTAGATAGTTCTGAGAAAGATGTTCATAGCTACGAGTATCTCACTAGGGATAAAACTGGAAATATAGTAACATAACATAGTTTTCTTACTTATGGCTTCAAAATAACTCAATCCGAGCAGGTTGATACGTGTTAAAATAACATCGAACGTAAGTCTATTAATTTAAGTTCAAATCAATGCGGGCTGCAACGTGGCTGTTACGTTGGAACCGAACGCCCAATTTTCGATTTTTACATGTTTTTATTACTTTTCTTTACTTTCAAATAATAGTATTCAGCCGGGACCTTTAATTTTGGTTAATATAACCGGTATATTGTTCTTAACGAATGTCAATAAACGGTTTTAACTGCATTGTCATTTGACCCATCTTAAGGCCTTAACAAATGTCTTTGTGGAGGCTTTCGTTAACTCAGTATGTTCGGAACCCCGCTTACAGAGCTTTTTATAATACCGAGTCCATGAAGACCCGTAAGCAGAGTTACTTTTTGCAGCTAAAAAATCCGCTGCTTATTAAACCTAAACTAAATGAAACCAGATGGCCGTTGGGGGGCAGTAAAGTTCTCGAGTGGCGACCACGCACCGGAAAGCGTAGTGTAGGCAGGCCTCCCACTCGGTGGACCGATGACCTGGTAAAGGTCGCCGGAAGCCGCTGGATGCGGGCAGCACAGAACCGGTCGTCGTGGAGATCCTTGGGGGAGGCATATGTCCAGCAGTGGACTTCTTTCGGCTGATATGATGAAATGATATCAAAATCAAAAATGATGCAAATAAAAATCATTTACAAATAGTACCGAGCATTGCGCGGAAAACCCAGAGATAAGCTATATATAAGGGGAGGGAAAAACGCGATTTTTCATTGCTGAGACCTAGTTAGATCAATTTTGAGGTACTAAATGGGTCTGGTTTGCCTGTATAATGCAAATCTATGTTTTAAAAGAGGATTCTTGGATATTTATTTCTATGTTTTAAAAGAGGATTCTTGGATATTTATTTCTATGTTTTAAAAGAGGATTCTTGGATATTTATTTCTATGTTTTAAAAGAGGATTCTTGGATATTTATTTCTATGTTTTAAAAGAGGACTCTTGGATATTTATTTCTATGTTTTAAAAGAGGATTCTTGGATATTTATTTCTATGTTTTAAAAGAGGATTCTTGGATATTTATTTCTATGTTTTAAAAGAGGATTCTTGGATATTTTTTTCTATGTTTTAAAAGAGGATTCTTGAATAGTGTTTTTGCAACTGAAAAAACCGGCCAAGTGCGAGTCAGATCCGCACACATAGGTTTCCGTACCATCATACTAGATTGCGCTAGTTTCTTCATCATTAAGTAAAAACGTTTTTTGTATGGAGACCCTCCTTATTTTTTCACTTTTCCTAATTTTCAGTATTTGTTGTTATAGCGGTAACAGATATACATCATCTGTGAAAATTTCAAATGTCTATCACGGCTCATGAAATAAAGCCTGGTGACAGACGGACAGACAGACGGACGGACAGCAAAGTCTTAGTAATATAGGGTCCCGTTTTACCCTTTGGGTACGGAACCTTAAATATAAAGTCATTGATATGAAGAATCAGACTGCAAAATATCACTTTTATATGTTTTGTAATTGCTAAGGAAAAACGAGATCCCTGCTACCAATGTTTCCAATGCGTCGTCTTAACGTGAAACAATTTTTATTTTACTCTGCGATTGGATATCTAATCATCATCATTATTACAGCTCCTTTACGTCCCCACCGAGGGGCTCGAGCCTACCCTGAATCAGGGCGATTAGGCCTTAGTCGACCACGCGGGCCCAGTGCGGGTTGGTCGACTTCACACACAACCTTCGAGTTTCTTCGCAGGCGTGTGCAGGTTTCCTCACGATGTTTTCCTTCACCGTTAAAGCAATCGGAAGTATATGTACGTAAGTTTTTGAAAAACTCATTGGTACATTGGCCGTCCAGATTTGAACCCGATACCTCTGGTTAGATGGACCGAGTCGTTACCGGTTGAGCCACCGACGCTTTTAGATATCTAATAAGGTTTGCATATTCCAAGAAATAAGGTTGCGTAAAATTGGCGGGTTTTACCGGAAACAAATCAGTTTATTTCGATAAACCCTTTTTTTTATCCATAATAGATAAGCCCTGACCTGGTATCCTTAATGTTGATTTTAAAGACATTTCACGTCAAAAAGACTTATAATATCAATTTCATCCTGGCCTGTATAAATTCAGGTTTAACGTGTGGAAACGCCTTTCTACCAGAAACAGATCAGTTTATTTCGATATATCCGTTTTTTTTATTCACAATTGATAAGCCCTAACCTGGTACCCATAATGTTGATTTTAAAGACATTTCACGTCAAAAAGTCTAATAATATGAATTTTATCCTGGCGTGTATAAATTCAGGTTTAACGTGTGAAAACGCCTTTACCCGTCTAACAAGCACGAAACCCGAACACGGCTTGCACCAAACTTTAACTGTGAATATTATGTAATTTAACTTTCAAATTTCCAGAAATGCATCTTCGCTCCTCACTTGCTAGTCGCTTTGCAAGTTTTAGGACAAATTGAAAAAATGTTGAAAAAAAAGCGTCGGTGGCATAACCGGTAACAACTCGGTCCTTCTAACCGGAGGTACCGGGTTCAAATCTGGACGGCCAGTGAACCAATGAGTTTTTCAAAAACTTACGTACATATACTTACCGATTGCTTTAACGGTGAAGGAAAACATCGTGGGGAAACCTGCACACACCTGCGAAGAAACTCGCAGGTTGTGTGTGAAGTCGACCAACCCGCACTGGGCCCGCGTGGTCGACTAAGGCCAGATCGCCATAATTCAGGGTAGGCTCGAGCCCCTCGGTAGGGATACGATAAGCTGATATGATGAAAAAAAAATTAAAAGATTGACGAAAATTATTACGTTTTTTGCCTGTTCTTAGATTTTTACCCCACTGCAAGTGTACTCGTCCCTATGTATGTATGTACGATAAGTCCGTTTCTTCGGCTTGACTGCAGCTTAAACGGCTTGATGGATTTTAGAGTGCAAGGCGTCGTCGTTAGATTCGTCCTGACCCCGTACGTAACATAGGATACATTTTTACCCAACTGCTAAGAAAAGACGGGTAATGGTTTAAAGCAGAAGGGTTTTTTATTTTTTTATTAAATTTGTTAGGTTACTAAAGTACGTAGCAGTTTATTTGGAAATCAAAACAGGGTGTTGCGCACTTTTCGAAGAAAAACCGAAGCACCACATCTCTGTGCCATGCCACAGGTCATGTCTCTCGAGTATACCGAAAGTGAATAAAATATACAATGTTAGATATTTACTTATGTAAACATAATAATCCTAAAATACTTACTATAATAATAGTTTATAAAAAACAATATCCTTACTAATATTATAAATGTGAATATGAGTTTACGAGTACCTCTTCACTATTAAACACCTTAACAAAAATAATCTTTTTTTAATTGATTTCTTTAACATCGCAACGGAGCAACGGATTGTTGTGATTTTTTGCACAGAGATATTGACGAGGAGAAAAACAATGACATAGACCACTAATTAGTATAGCCCATATAGATAAGGATCTGGGGAAAACACATCACCAGCCTCGCGCACCCCGGCGTCGCAACGCAGCACGGATTGTTGTGATTTTTTGCACAGAGATATTGACGAGGTGAAAAACAATGACATAGACCACTAATTAGTATAGCCCATAAAGTTAAGGATCTGGGGAAAACACATTACCAGCCTCGCGCACCCCGGCGTCGCAACGCAGCACGGATTGTTGTGATTTTTTGCACAGAGATATTGACGAGGTGAAAAACAATGAAATCCTAGAAATACCTCTGTAATAGATCCACTGTTACGTGACAGACACCCCACAAACAGGAGTTGGAAGTCTTAAAGGTAGTATGGTATGAGATTCAAGATTCAAGGTATTTATTCAAAATAGGTGCAAATTACACTCTTTCTGATAGTCATATATTAATAATAACATAATTTCATTTGTGAAAAATCAAGAAATAAACAATCATTAATTAGTTAATAATGTCAAAATTAAATCCTAGAAATAAACCAGATTATGTCATTAAAACATAAAAACAATATAACACGAAAAGTTTTATATACACAATTATTGAATGTCATTGAAACCTTTGACAAGAGTAGGCCAGTTCACATGGACAGCACCCGGTCACGAGTATAACGCGAGTCAGTCATCGCTCCCATCAACCATATTAGACATTTTAGCCAGGGTAAGAAGAGTGCAGCAATCTCTGAAGACGCTAGCGAGAGCGATGATGATGATGATGATTATAACTGAAGAAGATGCGGGCAAGAAACCTATACCAAAGTATATGTATTAGTACTAACATACAGTATGGACACTCCTTGCCGCTCTCTAGATTGCGACCTCACCCCCTCGTCACCCATATTGATACAGATTGGTTACAGGTTGGTTGTCGAGCGTATACGATTTCGCCGCCATTTTGTTTGTTCCGTCATTCCTTTTTGAAATGTCATTTCTGGCCCGTTGTATGAAGTGTCGGGGGTGTGCCTATTCAAAGGAGCAAAATGGTTCATGAGAGAAAGTTGTTCAGTTATAAGAGTATCATCCACTACTTGCCGCTTTTCAGCAAATAAAAAGTCAGCATGTATTTCACTGGATGGTGAAATTATAGTAGTGAGGGAACTATAATAGGGTTGCCGGTATTGTCTTTGTATCAGTGACCGGAAGTGTGACCCGGTAGTGCCTCCCCAAGCCTGCCGTTATTTATAGCTCAGAATACAGTCTCTTTATTGTTCGCCTCTATGGTATGTGTATGACCATAAAATCTCATTTGAGGAGCGCTAGTTTATTTATTAAAGAGAAAAATATGGGTGGAGTATTACCCGACTAGTTCCAATCCTAAAAGAAGAGACTGATCATCAGTTGCAGCAACCGAATATTGGAATTTTAATCCGCCATTAAATGCTAATGGAAAAAAGTTTGTAAGAATATATGGATGTATGTTTGTTACTCTTTTACGCAAAAACTACTGAACGGATCTGGCTGAAATTTAGTAGGTAGACAGATTAGGACATGGACACAGTCTGGACACTTCATACAGCGGGCCAGAAATGACATTTCAAAAAAGTAATGACGGAGTAAACAAAATGGCGGCGAAATCCTATACGTTCGACAATCAAACTGTAACCAATCTAAATCAATCTGAGTGACGAGAGGGTGAGGTCGCAATCCAGAGAGCGGCAGGGAGTGACCATACTGTATGTTAATACTAATATATATATATATACTTTGACCTGGATTAACACAAAGGCTACTTTTTCCACTGCGCACTCTCGAAGAGTCATATAACGTTGTCCACGCGCGCTAGCCGCGGGAAACAGCCAGTGTAGTATACATATGAAGTTGTGTGACATTAATGGTCACTTTAAAGTAAATCGACGTTTGTTTGTGTTTTGAAGTCCATTGTATGACTAACTACTCGTACCGTTTCACTTTAAACTTTGTGTCCCGACACAGCCCAACGCGATTTTTCCAATAAAATTGTACCTGATAGATCTGATCTGATCTGATAGAACTGCTCTTAAGGCAAGGTATTCATTGGAACAGTTGTCTCTGTCTTTTTCTTTACATGTAAAGAGTAAAGAAAATAACCACACTTTTTCACTTTATCATTGGTTTTTCGTTTAAATCATAAACAAATATAATAACATTACCCACTTTGTATTATCATTACAAATATTGTTGTAAATGTTTTAAAATGTATGCTTTAAAATAATAAGTCATGACTATAGTTAAAAGTAACGGTGTAGACCTATCTTTGTGATTTTATTCTATCGAGCCAAAACTGTTCAGTCGTGTTTCTAATAGCTTTTGACTTTAAGGAACATCATCAACAATAAGGGTAATTTTTTTCAACCTTAGGTTTTCTGTCGTTTAAGTGTAATTGACGTCAAAAATAACGAAAATCTGTAATATTACCGCCTTAAATCAATTTAGACTGACCAGGTGGCCTAGTGGTCAGCACTCGTACGTTCTTGTAGATTCGATTCCCATCCAGGGCAAATATTCGTATGACGAATACGTATGTTTGCTCTGTATATGGGTTTTAATATCTAACAAGAACGTGTATGTATTTAAACGTATACTTTAGTATGTACACAATACTCGTATGTACCTATATCAAGCTCTGGATTCAATTGTTACTGGGAACCCTAGTTCGGGGCCAGTTGACCGTGTGAATATTTATTTTTGTACTTTTAATTGCTTGGTAATAGAGTCCAACAGTGGCTAAACAGGGCGTTCGCCGATAGTACTTGTCATTGTCCCTTACCAAAGAGCAGCGTCCACTACACTCTGGGTGCTACAGCCTGTAACGTGCTTGTACTAACATTCATTATTGTGCTCTTGACTCGCTGTAACAATGGAGTGGTCAGTACTTGAATACCAGCGTGGGGAGACCAGCCAGTGTATGCGTCGCAGTCATATTATATAATACTTCCTATTTCAAAACGGCTAGCCGGTATACAAAACAGTGCCGTGTTCAAGCGACTTCCAAAAAGGAAGAGGTTCTCAACTCAATTCGACTGTATGTTTTTTTTATGTGTGTTACCTCAGAACTTTTGACTGGGTGATCCGATTTTTATGATTCTTGTTTCATTTGAAAGCTAGTGCTTCCCGTGTGGTTCAATATAAATTTTATCAAAATAGGTGTAGTACTTTATTATAAAATTAACAAAAACCAAAAATAATAATGCAAAAATGTACTAAGTTGTTGCGATGGAAGTCAGTTTTTTAACGTGTTTAGCGTTTTCAATTATTATCTAATATGGCATCTTATGTTAAGGCGGTAATATAACAGATTTTCGTTATTTTTGACGTCAATTACTCCTAAACGATAGAAAACCCAAAGTTAAAAAAAACCTTATTGTTGATTATGTTCCTTAAAGTTAAAAGCTATTAGAATCACGATTGAGCAGTTTTGGCTCGGCAGAAAAAAAACCCACAGATGAAAATGAAAAATGAAAAAAATGAAAATGTTTATTTTGGCACTTACAAGTTATAAACACATTTAATTAAGCCCTAATTTCCAAACTAGTCGTTAGACTGTGTCTTGGAAACTAGTTCCTTCCCTTTTTATTGAACTACAATAAGGTAAGTACCTATAATTATTTACATATTTTAAATCTAAGTATCCTTATTTATTATAATTTAAGCAAGTGTGATGATTGTGTGTGTGTGTGTTGTGTGTGTGTGTGTGTGTGTGTGTGCGTGTGCGTGTGTGTGTGTGTTTGTTTCTGTGTGTGGTGGTTTGTGTGCGTGCCTGCGCGCGAGTTGTGTGTACACCATAGTAGATGATAGATTTAAGAAAATCTTCGGTGGACTGATAGTCAAACTTCTGAAGCCACCTGAAAATGTTTTTTTTGAATTTGTAGTCAGTTAGTTGTATTAGGTCACTAAAGTTGTCAAAACTGTTATATATTCTAGGGGTTAAGTATTCGTGTCTCTTTTGTGCGAAAGTAGTTCTGACTATACTAACTGCAAGTTTTGTCGGTCTTATTGTAGACCGTTTGTCAAAAATAGGTCTACACTGTTACTTGCAACTCTACTTATGACTAACATTTTTCATCTCTACTGTTCGGAAAGTTTAATTTTCATGAGTGGAACAGCCGGAAAACAGAAAAAGTGGAAAAGCCGGGTGGAACATTGCTTTTCCATCCCTAGGGTGGAAAGTATTTTTTTAAAATTTCCAGCCACGGAGTCGAAGATAATTGAGTTACGTCATATTATTAAATTACATTAAATTAAGAGGTTTTTTATATATCTAAATTCAGCTATACATTAAACGACGTGTTTATTACGATCCATAGGTTGTTATTAATTCATTTTATAGTTGCTCTATTTTTTTTCAATTACAGAAGATTAAAATTTCAAATCATTCCTCTATTCTGCTGCGCGCCATAATGCCATGATAACATGTCACTTTTTTTTTTCAATTTTCGGCATGGCCACCTAGATGCACGCTAAAGCTCGCAAAGCTCCGGAAACGCATTCCAGGAAGAAAGCGTTTAATAGAGCTGCAAGAAGACACTGCGTAAGGTATGCTTTGACAATGTATCTTTGAATGCAGTTTTTTTAAATTGACAACGTGGTTCCGTGGAAAGAAAATCTCTATTCCCAATGGTCAAAAATTTTTAAACAACGGGGCTGTCAATTTAGGGTAGGTACGTTCAGAAATTTAACCCACAATGTGAGTTCAAAGTTTACATGATGTAGTCAAACGCACTAAAATTAAAAAAAAAAAACAATGCCTCTGGCGTAATAGTTAGTCCATTTGCTTCACATTAGGAAGCCAAGGGTTTGATTTCCAGCGGAGTTTAACTTTGTAAGACTCGGTTTGGTTGGTGGAAGGGCATTTTCTAAGCCCGCTTGGCTAGCTACTACCATCTTATCGAAGTCTTGCCACTAAACATCAATGTCAACAGCGTTAATGTGTTTCGACTTAAAGTTAAAATAGCCAGTGCCCCATTGCGTTGGGGAATCTTGGTAAGACCGCTTTCCTCTTCGGCATCATTGCCACTTACCCTCAGGTGAGATGAGGCCCAGAGCATACTAATTGTAGAAAGCCTTAGAATTTATCTTTATTGTTATCACGATTAGAAATTTTCCTGTTAATCAGCTTTTCATCGCACAATCCCTTTATAAACAAGATTGAGAAATTCGAATCTTAACCCTAGAGTGCTCGTAATATGAGAATTTGGCCGCCCTCGGCAAACGATGTATATTATTTTATAAACTATGCATTCGCTAAGGTCAAGCCTCCCAGTAGCTGCTTCCATATTCTTCACTTACCTGTATCATAAGTTGGAAGAATAGCAAGTGCGCGGGTGACCGCGGAAGAAAAGAGTTTTTTGCCAGGACCAATAATAGTTGCAATATATGAGCAAATTTACCGTGTGACGAAAAATGTGTGTACGAATATATTTTCAGGACTTTTTCCTGAAATATATGCCGAAAGTTATGAAAATATATAAATTGGCTATTAAATTATAGAATAAAATAAATATGTAGGTACTTACATAAAGATGGTCAAAAATTAACCAAGTTTCAATAAAAATAAAATATTTTCCAATTGTATTTTTTCTAAAATTTTAAACATTATAATTTAAATAAATATAACTGTTTTGACTGGTTTATTATTATTTTTTTTTATTTTTTTTTAAATCATAAGATTTTTAAAAAGTCGTGTATAAATCATTTTAATATGGGCGGCAAAATCTTCCCCACGTGACCACCCAAGTTTCATGGAAAGGCGTGACTATTCTAGGGTTAACTGTTTATAAAATCATAGATTTAATTAATTTTAATTTCATTCAACTTTACGTAAAATAAAAAAGCATATAAATAAAACATACGAGTACATGTTAATACATATGTAATCATAGAACAGATTGATTACACGCCATAAGTCGTAACACCTATCAGAATTAGTTTTTATCAGAATTATTGAAAATTTGAACAATAACTTATGTCATAAATTAAAATTTCAATTAAGATTATAAGACTACAAATTGAAAGCTTAACACGTTAAAAAAGACTTCAATCTCAACAATTAAGTAAATTTTGACACATTTTTTGTTTTTTGTTAATTTGAAAGAAATTTATGAAAATTTGATTTGTTAATTTGATGAAATTTCTATGGGACCAATCTTAAAATATAATATATTTTAAAATTAAAAAGGTGTTATCAAAATTGATTCATAAATAACGGAGTTCTGAGGTAGCAAACATAAAAAAATACAACCAAATTGAGAACTTACTACTTTTTTGTAAGTCGGTTAAAAATAGACTAAGTAATTCTATGTTATTTTCATCAAAACAATTCTATTCATATTTATAATTTTGTGCTATGCAAGGACGGATTTTCATATCCTAAATAATCCTTCTTCTCATGGGTAAAATAGGCCAACGGTAGGCCCCAAATGCAAGGCTTTAGAACAATTCCTAGTAACAATACCGGAATAAACGGCCGAGCTCAATAGACAATGAATACTATCGGGAATCAAACCCCCTACCCTCCAGGTGAGAACTAATATCAGAGGCGCGGATTTTAATTACTTACACTTCAAACAATGGACTAGAAGTGGTGTAGAGTCGCTGTTTTGTTATTTTTCTGTAAAATTTGTAAATTCAACTGTGCAAAAATTTTTAGGTACAAGCTTTTATTTGAAAAGGATTTCAACTTTTTTCATAGCAAACCTTTTTGTCTGATACTGGTATCATGGGGGTTCTTAAAAATAACTGGTCCGCCATATTTGAGAGTTCACCATATGGGATTTGGAATGGCGTCACCTAGCCAACCATGCATTGTCTTCCAAACTAAAAGTGTACTTATGCAAAATTTCAGCTCAATCGGAAATCGGAAAGTGGATTAAAGGGGTTGGAGCGTGACATAGTAACAATAATATGTCGGAGCGTCATTGAAAACGCGACCAATACCAGCTCGAGATACGTTTACATAGATTGTTAAACTTTATTTGGATCAAACGTCAGGTATTAGTACCTGGGTGAAACCGGTGGTGGCGTGACAATCGCTTGTACTCGTGAGACGATCGTATGTGGTAGCAAAGATGACCTAATGACGGTAGGCTGTTTTTGATTAAGGTGGCAGCACTGAGTTGAGAAGCCATATTAGCTGGACGTCAGTCTCGGGGCAGACACTTTTTGCCGGAGCGTCGAGCAGAACACAAGTAGTGGTGATCTGTGAGCAAAACGGCAAGGTCACGCTATCGCTGGGATCACCGCGTTTGCATCCATTGTAATCCAAGGCATCATGTACAATTTCGACTGCGGAATGATCAAGACTATCAAAGTAGATATATATATATATTTCTCTCTATCTCTCAAAGTATCTCAGTAACGTGATGCTACACGTGAACGCGGGTGATGCTAAGTGCACCTTCGATAGCACGGTTAACTGTGACACACTATTAAAAAAAAAAGAACACGATGTTTTAGGTCAAAATGTCCTAGTATATTTTCGGTATATTCAATCGTGCGCGGAAGACTGAAAAAAAATGTGTAATAATATCTTGGAATACGAGGTGTTGTTAGATTTGTCTTGATCCCGTGAGTGACATAGGATACATTTTTATCCGATAATATTTTGGAGTACGAGGTGTCGTTAGATTTGTCTTGATCCCGTGAGTGACATAGGATACATTTTTATCCGATAATATTTTGGAGTACGAGGTGTCGTTAGATTTGTCTTGATCCCGTGAGTGACATAGGATACATTTTTATCCGACTGGCCAAAAGAATAAGTGTTAAGTTTTTAAAAGTGATGTTTCCTTTCTGTGCTACCATCAGATAAAAGAAATCCTTTGCGTCTAGTACTTAATATCATCCTCACACTTAACGATACTTTCCGGACTTGCATCCCAAGTCAGGCCTTGACAAGATACTAGACAAGGACTTGTAACCCACCTAGCAGAGAGCTATGGCTTGGTAACAATGAAAATCGGCGCTACACTTAAATAGCCAATAAAATCTAACACAGCGACTCCACAACTCTGTCCGCCAACGAATATCTCCTATCGAGTTTCTGGCAATAATTTGCGCTGAAAATTCAGTGGCGGCAATAAAGCGAGGTTTTATATTGGCATGGGGCCAACGCAGGTCTTTAGCGCCATTCACCCAGCTAATGAGATTCGCACAATGACACCGGGATTAACGGGCGATTCAATAATCGGACGCTTGACGGACTTTTAGCGTGTGAAAATTATCCAACGTACGAGTATTGTTACTAAATAATCGTCATTTATGTTAGTAGGTATAGAAATCTTAAAATTCTCTTATTTTTTCTAAAATGTAATCTATCCACAAACTAGAATTTGTAATTTATGTGTATAAACATTTATTAAAATCAGCCTATCCATTTTCAAGAAGTATGTAACGTTGTGCTCTAGCACGTTACAAATAAAATAGTTAAATAGTTATTGAACTAATAATTTTGAACAAAAAAAACCGACTTTAAACAGGAAACTAGTTCCCCTAGATTTCTCTGGGATCCCATCATCTGATCCTGGTTTCCTTATCGTACTACTCTTGGGATATCTCTTTTCCAACAAAAAAAATCATGAAAATCGGTTCATAAACCACGAAGTTATCCGCGAACACATGAAAAAATAAATATATAGGTACGGTCGAAATGAGAAACCTCCTCCTTTTTTTGAAGAGGGTTAAAAATACAATTTAAATAATTTCTAAAATAAACTAAACTAAACATTTAATAAAGTAAATTAATAAATCTACGTAAATATAATTAATAATAAATCTAATATTAATCATTATTAAAATTAAACTAAAAAACTACCTAAATTAAATAAATATTACTACGGCAGTTATTTTAAGTTTGTATTGGAAACGATTTTGTGAATACTCTTTTAATTTTATTCAAATTTATTTTACAAACAGGAAGATTAATATGTTAGCTAACAAATAACATTAAGTAATGTTACTAACTTATAATCAGGAGAGATTAAGTCCGATTGATTAACGTCTACGAAAGTGGACCAACGAATCTATCGGCTAATGCCCGCAAGATTGTGTTGGGGCTGTCGCGCAACCTGCGAAGTAGCGAGGCAGACTTTTTGCGCCAGACGGCGCGCGCGCGTCGCTTCGAACCCATCGGTGTGCGCTTCCGCGAACATCGACGAGGCGCTGTAGAGCCTCTAATTGGTTTAATACAAGCTTTCATTTAGTTTCACCTGTCCCGGTGTCTGTAATGAAATCTTGCAAGTTAAATTTGACCCACTTCCCGGTTTCCGATTGAGATGAAATTTTGCATGCATATGTATATCGCGTGACAATACAATATTAAAAGCTTGTACGTAAAAGTTTCTAAGGTTTTTCAAAAGTTATTAAACTGGATCCGCAGAACAGGGCCCCCGAGTACAGCGATGTGCAGTATGCTATAAACAGCGTTATTTGGACTGCGGCTGTACATCTAAGCGTACTATCAAAAGCTTACTTATAAGAATTTTCTATTTCTTTCTAATGCTTGTAAATTGTGATCTAAAATTGCTTTAATGTTGTATCTATCTATGGATCTATCTATCTAAATATCAGCTGGAGTTGTAGAATTCGATCGACCGCCGAAGCAGAAGTACGTTTTGAAACGCTAACTATCGTTTCGAGCCGATCTCTTTTGTCGCGTTTCATAATTAAATTCTTTTTTGATGTCGTTGCTCTATGGTATTTGAATTTAAAATAGTTGTTATTTTTTGACAAGAGAAAAACAAAGGTTGATCGTGATCCCGTCTACAGTCATGCGAATTTAAATTTTTTGGATAAATTGTTTTATAAGTTGTTGTTGAGGCCCACAATTTTATTCTGTGGTAAGTAATTTGTATAAGGAAACCGCTTTGCGTGTATTTTTGGTACTGCGGCGAACTACATTTATATATCTCCGTAGGGTTTCATCCACCCCCCTGCGAGGTTGACGTCCCGACGGTTTTCCTCAATAAGGATTAATCCTGAGATGGAGCTGTGCTGACCACCAGCCAGTCCTTTCACTGCCCGCCCAGCTGCTTGCCAAGGGAAGTGAATATTATTTTATCTTTTGTCCCGAGCGTCTCTCTAACTCTTTGACTTTTCTGCCTTCCTAGAAGATTTCCTGCTTCCAGTTTCTAACCATTAATTATTTATTTTAAATTTTAAAGGTGTTTTGTATCTGATACGTGTTATGTTAGAAAAATAGGGTAATTCAGACCAAAGCGAAATTTAATTATTTTAGAGCTTAGTAATTTATTTAAGTACCAAAGGGACGGTAACGATCGTTGCCAACCGGCATTCTATAAAATAACCTTTTTATATACTAATAAAATTGTAACTTTAAATTAATGTCCGGGAATTGCCCATAATTAAAGTAGGTCATTGTTTTAAATTTTCAACACGGTCAACCAATGTAATCGCACCTTTTTTTTTATACTCATATTGTTTATTGTTCCTTCCTTTTAAAATAATCATAAAATACATATATTCTAATTTACCCCATAACATTTTTTTTTCTTAAAACTCCGTTTAGGCCCGAACCTCTAAATCTTACGTATCATATGTGGCAAACTCCGTAAGGGTTTTTATCCCCAATTCCCCATATTTTTGTCACAGTTAGTACTTATATATATACTTTGGCAGGAGGCTGATTAAAGAGTAGATTTATACCAAGGTCAAAGTACATATATAAGTAGTAACATACAGTATGGACACTCCCTTCCGCTCTCTAGATTTCAACCTCACCCCTTCGTCACGCAGATTGATACAGATTGGTTCTAGTTTGGTTCTCGAACGTATAGGATTTCGCTGTGATTTTGTTTGCTCCGTCATTTGTTTTTAGAAATGTCATTTCACGACCGTGCCAAGGTACTCTTTCGTTGTCCCAAGACTAAAGTCTTTGACCAGTTTGTGTTGCCAGTGGTGACAACTGAGACATTATCGCTTACAATGGGCCTTACTATACGCGCACCGGAAAGTGTAGCGTAGGCAGGCCTCCCACTCGGTGGACCGATGACCTGGTGAAGGTCGTGGGAAGCCGCTGGATGCGGGTAACGCAGAACCGGTTGTCGTGGAAATCCTTGGAGGAGGCCTATGTCCAGCAGTGGACGTCCTTCGGCTGATATATGATGATAGGCCTTAAAAGAAGGCTAAGGTCACCCAAAGGCGACGGAGCGAGCTATGCTCGGAGTGCTCCGGGTTTCTTTACGCGATTGAATCACAAAGGAGGAGATCCGGTGGAGAACGGTAACTGACGTAGCTCACAGAATCGCGGAAATCCTTGAGGGAGACCTTTGCCCAGCAGTGGACGTCTTTCAGCCGATATGATGATGATAATGACTGTTTTGTTAATCATTAAAAAATCGTTATTAATCCATAGCGTAAAGGTACATACTATAACAATCTACTTTTAGTAACTTAATGGTTTATTTTTACGAGCAATACAATTAGTGATAGTCTGGTTCAGCTCTTGTTAAAAACCAATTTGTGCCCGTTTTAAATATAAACGATATGTATGACTCCATCAGTATTAAAAAGGGTAGGATTTGGAAATTAAAAAAAAAACTCGAGTATGAATTACAGTATACAAGAGCTAATTCTTAAAAAATATTGAAAATATTAATTTATACACATTAGACTCATTGACAGTTTTGTGCCCTGCTCGCCACGTTCGAAAAGTAAACTTTTGGGATTTTTTCCATTTGATGATGGCGGTGAATAATGCGGTCACTGCAATGAAGTGTTAAGAATTTATGTTTTCTTATTTCAATATGGTTACCACCGCCGCGCGGCCTACAGGTGTCTGTAACGCGATCTATCAGTGTTTTGCCAAAGTCTCTGTCTGAGTCCGGTCCTGCCCTGTAACAGGTCATTACGAAACAGCAGTCTGTAGCGGGCACACCGTAAACAATTCCGCATTACACTATATGTTAACGTGCCCCTTCATGAAAAAAGTTTTTATTATTTTTTTTGTTTGCATCTCTTTGTTGAAAATGTCAGGCTGGAACTGTTCCTTTGTTCTATTTTTGATTATTGTTGGGACTGCGTCTGCGGTATGTACATGTAGATACATATAAAGTACGATAATTTTATGATTAATTCATCATGATCATCATATAATCCGAATAACATCCACTGCTGGACAAAGGCCTTCCCCAAGGATTTTCACGACGAACGGTCCTGCGCTGCCCGCATCCATCGGCTTCCTGCAATCTTCACCAGGTCGTCGTCCACCGAGTGGAAGGTCTGCCTATGCTACGTTTTCCGGTACGCGGTCGCCACTCGAGAAGTTTACTGCCCCAACGGCCATCTGTTCTACGAGCTATGTGCCCTGCCCACTACCACTTCAGTTTAGCGATTATTTGGTCAAAGTATATATACATATATATTAGTGCTTACATACAGTATGGACACTCTCTGCCGCTCTCTGGACTGCGAAATCACCCCCTCGTCACCCAGATTGATACAGATTGGTAACAGTTTGGTTGTCGAACGTGTAGGATTTCGCCGCCGTTTTGTTTTTTCCGTCATTCGTTTTTTGAAATGCCATATCTGGCCCGTTGTATGAAGTGTCCAGGGTGTGCTTTGATTCTCCTGTGGATCTCCTCGTTTCTGATTCGAGCACGCAGAGAAACTTCGAGCATAGCACGCTCCATTGCCCTTTGAGTGACCTTGAGCCTTCTTATGAGGCCCATAGTAAGCGACCATTTCTCAATTCCGTAAGTCAGCACTAGCAACACACACTGGTCAAAGACCTTAGTCTTGAGACACTGCGGTATTTGGGACGTGAAGATATTGCGAAGCTTCCCGAACGTTGCCCAGATGAGTTGCATTCGATGATTCATCTCTTTCTCGAAGTTGAATCTACCTAACTGGACTGTTTATCCCAGGTACACATATTCGGTAACATATTACCGACTACGAGTATATAGTTTAGGTATAAAAGTATTGCTACACATTTTTAACACATAAAAAGCTATTTTTCTAGAAACCTCTTATACTTGGTAATTTCATTTAGGAAATTAAATAACTTTTGTTCTACAACTTCGCAGCTGAAATCACAGAAAACATTTTGGGGTCTTCATAATTAAGCTTGTCAATTAGTTTAAATATTTTGTCTCAATGTTGCCAAGTTAATAAGCAAGATTCATTTAGTTTCATAAATCATAAGCAAAAAAAAAACACCAGCTAGGACACAAGTTATGTCAAGCACATTTATAATAGCACTAGCTGTCCCGGCGAACTTCGTACCGCCTTACATTACATTACACTGCCCTGCCCTACCCTACACTACCCTACACTACACTACACTACCCTACCCTACACTACCCTACCCTGCCCTACATACACTACACTACACTACCCTACCCTACACTACTCTACACTACCCTACACTACACTACCCTACCCTACCCTACACTCCCCTACCCTACACTACCCTACCCTACCCTATCCTATCTCTCAAGTTGGATCGAACTGCACATGGTGTTCGAATTTTATTATAATCGGTTAAGTGGTTTAAGAGTCCATTGAGGACAAACATTGTGACACGAGATTTATATATATTAAGAAGATATTTATAATAGCCTGTATACCACACTATGAAATCTTCGTTTTTGCATAGTAAAGCAAGTAATTATTACAAGCTTTTATTACATAACACTTCGCGGCGAGTTTTTTTTTTATTATTTTTATGGGTCACATCTTACAACCGACTTTAGAGCGACTTCCAAGGGATCCTATTGGGTTAAAGTTTCGTATGAAGCCAAATATTTCTAGTATTTAAAGTTGATCTGATGATGAACTTTGGAGGTGGAATCAAGGTCTCAGGATCGCCTATTGTTATTAATAGAATCGTAGGAACAGATGGCCGTTGGTGTAGTAAAGTTCTCTAGTGGCGACCGCGTATCGGGAGATGAAGCGTAGGAAGGCCTCTCACTAGGTGGATAGACGACCTGGTGGAGGTCGCGGGAAGCCGTAAGATGCGGACAGCGCAGGACCGGTCGTCATGGTAATCCTTAGGAATGACCTTTGTCCAGCAGCCGATGTCTTTCAGCTGATATGATGACTGTGCTTGACTTTTTTGAATTTGAAAACAAGCATTATGGTGTCCCAATAATGTCCGACCCAGTAATACATGCACCACTCATGAAGGCCGATAATGGCCGGCCAGTAGCTCGTGTTATAGACTTGAATTATTACAACATTGAAATACTTGTACCTAAAAAATTAGTGATTTTTAACACTTTAGTGACGTTCGCGTAGATGTTTGCATGTTGTCGCTCGTATCTAAATATTTTCAGCTTTAAAGGAAAAATAATCATACACGCCGGCTGATATCTCTATCGTTAACAACCATCGACCTACTAATGAATGGACGATTTACTATAAAATTGTCCTGAGTTAACCTATACACACATAGGTTTGTGTATAGAAATAAAACATTCAATTTTAAATCCTATGCTATTTCACTACTGCTGATTATTGCTTGTAAGATTCTACCACCTAAGGCAGTTTAGATTAGTACTATTTTCAGCTTACGCTGCTTCATGTGGAGAAACAGTTTCGTGATGAATTGTAGAATTTTAATTGAAATTAAAATAAAGCATTGTGTTTCTTAGCAGAATATTATTACAAAATGTTATAACATGAGTTTGTTAACTGGAAATATGATATACCATCGTCCTTCGCACTTTAGTCGTGTAGTTTTTACATGTTTTCACTATACAGTACGCCATCTTGGGCGCGCAGCCAGTGCGTCGAACGAATGAAGACTGACAAGAAATTCATACTCATTCTGCCTTTTCATACTCATTTGGCCCGGACGGATTTGAGGTACAGTCCAGACGTCCATTCATTAGTAGGTCGATCTTAATAACCCATAAACGTCCCCACTGCTGGGGTGCTTGGGCACGGCGCTCTTCCCAAACTCGGGAAGCTACGCCATACTCCACACACAGGGATCAAGTCCAGGTTTGAGGAGTTTGTAGGGCTAGTGGCAAAACCCCACTGTCATAAGTTTTTCAAGCCACCTATAAGGCATCTGACACGGCTTAACATCTGCAATCTAGTGATAGCAACCGGTACCAACGGCTTAACCTGCGTGATCAAGCCGCACTGAGCTACGACGAGCTGATATCTCTATCACTTGACTTAAATACCCTAAGTCCGAGAGAGGGCGTCCACAGTAATCAACCTTTATAGTGCTATCTTGGGCTATGGGCACAGCAAACGGCACTGACCGATGTCACCGATTGTACATTTCTTCATAATAGTCATAATAGTTATGTACACTAGTTTGTTAGACGAAAACTTTGTAAATTGCAAACTATTGCTTATTATGGCGAGATATTGATTGGAATAGTTGTCTCTGTCTTTTTATTTGTAAATAAAGAAAATAAACACTTTTTCAATGGTTTTTCGTTTTAATCAAAAACTGCAATGAAAGTATAAAAAATAATATCATTACTCACTTTGTATTATCATAACTATTATTATTTTTAAAAATTTATTCTTCAAAATATTAGTCATAACTAGAGTCTTTGGGATTTATTTCTATCGAACCAATACTGCTCAATCGTGTTTCTAATAGCTTTTTTGACTTTAAGGAAACATAATCAACAAAAAGGGATTTTTTTCCAAGCTTGGGTTTTCTATCGTTTAGGAGTAATTGACGTCAAAAATAACGAAAATCTGTAATATTACCGCTTTAACCGAGTCGCCGCCCAGACCGGCGGCGTAAAAGTGGAATATACTCAGAAAGTCACACCATGCCAACTCTCTCAAAAAAGTACTAATTCGATTCCTAAGTTTTTATTATTTTTTGATACAGAAATACAAAATAAAGGTAGCATCGTTGAAGAAATGTAACATTTCCGACTCTAAGATGGACAAAAGCGTGGATTTAGAGTACAACATGGGGATACATAAAGTAAACCGGCAAACCACCTTGATCGAAACTAACTTCACTATTGGAAGGAAAATGGGACCCATGTTTGTAAGTCATACAACAATTTTATGATGTTGTGATAAAACTATAACTTCACTATTCGAAGGAATATGTGACTTATATTTGTAAGTTATACAACAACATAAAGAGGTGCTGCTAAAACGAACTTCACCATTAGAAGGTAAATAGGACATAATATGTTTGTAAGTTACACATTAATTCTATGAGGTTGTGATAAAACTATAACTTTACTATTGGAAGGAAAACGGGACTTATGTTTGTAAGCTATACAACAATTTAATGAGATGGTGATAAAACTAACTTCATTATTGGAAGGAAAATGGGACTCATGTTTGTAACTTATACAACAATTTTATGAGGTTGTGATAAAACTAACTTCTTCATTGGAAGGAAAACGGGACTTATATTTGTAAGTTATACTACAAAATAATGTGGTGGTGATAAAACTAACTTCACTATTGGAAGGAAAACGGGACTTATGTTTGTAAGATATACAAAAATGTTATGAGGTTGTGATAAAACTCACTTCACCATTGAAAGGAAAATAGGACATAATATGTTTGTAAGTCATACAACAATTTTATGACATTGTGATGAAACTAACTTCACTATCGGAAGGGAAATGGGACCAATGTTTGTAAGTAAAACAACAATTTAATGAGGTTGTATAAAACTAACTTCACCATTGGAAGGAAAATAGGACATAATATGTTTGTAAGTAATACAACAAATTTATAAGGTTGCGATAAAACTAAATTTACATAAAATTGTAAGAGGCTTGATGGAGTGTGAGGTGTCGTTGACTCGTTTTGATCCCCTGAGTGACATAGGCAGTCTGGTTTTAATTTTTACCCGACTGCCCAAAACGGAGGATATATTTTTCGTGTGTACGTACGTATGTTTATTTCTTTGGCTTAATGGATTTTGGAGTGCGAGGTGTAGTTTAATTCGTCTTGATCCCGAAAGTGGCAGGTGATATTTTTACTCGACTTCCCAAAAAAAAGATCACCTAATGTTTTTATATTTTGCGGTTCTTAATTTTTGTTTAAACTAGTTAGATTATTAATCTAATTGGTAAAATTATTTGCTGCATTTTTTTAAAACATGATATGATATTATGTATTACATTATATTTTGAAAAAAAACATAATACGCGCGACCTTGGTATCGATATTGATTCTAAATTAACTCAGGATACACATATGAAAAATGTTCCCAATAAGGCATATAAAATGTTTGGATTGTTATTGTTACTTTAAAAACCTGCTTACCTATATTTACCTGTATAAAACATTGACACGCTCAATATGGAATATGCTGTCTCAATATGGAATCCTCATTATAATGTCTGTATAAATAATATTTAAAACAATACAGTAAAAGTTTATGAAATCAATGCAATAGACGTTTTCGCAAATTCATACCTTATAGAAGCAACTACTTTTAAAATACTAAGTCTTAAGAATACACGTCATCAGTTGGAAGTACTCCTTTTAGATTACCTTTGTCACGACAAATATGACTGTAATTCTAGAAATAACAAGAATCGATATCGTGTACCGGCTAGACCAGAACCTCACGCTCTTGTACTACTTACCTTTATTCTTCCTAGATGTTGCACTAACGCTGGCAAACGCTCGGCGCTATATCATGTGTCGAATACTTAAAATACCATGTTTAATGACATATATATTTTTGGCAATCATATGAATGTTTTTATAAGTAGATCGCTTAAATGAGTCTTCGCCCTCGCGGTACAGGGACGTGGGGGTAAGGTGACAAAGAGGATCGAGAGAGGAGCGGGAGGCAGGTGCATTGTTGTGGCAAATACTCATTTAAGCAGTCTACCTATAGATCGAGTATTCTTATCAGTATGAATGCTTAAATGAGAATTACATAATAAGTAACTTTATTACTAGATTCTTAATAAATGTTGCATAGTTGAAGTTCGGTAAAGTTTTAAATATAGACCTGCTCACTAATCTAATCTCACTTCCATAATCTTACCTTTTTTTTACAAATGTGTTTAAATATTTCATTGTTTTGTTTTTAAAATGCTTGCACTTTTTACTTTTCAATGTTCTCAACGATAACTTAAATGTAATTGTGGCTAATGTTGTGGGTTTCACAACTAGTTATAAGAAAACTATTTTAGTTGTGTTACAATACACATTTTGTGACTGTTTATTAGTCCTTAAATAAACTTAAAAAAATTACAGGTATCGTTTAGAAACCACGAAATAAAGCAAAACGGTGCAGAAGACCTGGCGTTGGTACTGAACAAGGTATCTTGTAAGAACCCAGCCGCTGCACAATTCGTCAAGATCATTCGAGTCAAAGTCGATAAGGACTGCTTCGCGTATCCAGTAAGTTATCAAGTGTTAACTTAACCAATCATAAAACGTACCCAGCGCCACTTATGGGGCACGGGTCTCTTCCCGACATACGGGCTATCCGGATTGGTAGATCCCCCCTGCCCAGTGAAGTTGTAAAGTCAAAGTCAAAGCATTTATTTGCCAGAACATAGTTGAATGTACATGGTGTTCTTAAATTTAAGGTATCTTATGTCCCACCATCAATGGCATGCAAATATACATATTATAGGTTTAGGCTAGGTTTTACAAACTATCATCAATTTTTGTCGCTGAGAAATTCTTTTACTGAATAGTAACATTTGTTTTGTAGCCATTCGGTCAATGTAGATTCAAAACGAAAATTTGAACACGTTTTAATGTGGATAGGGAGGTTGTTGTAAACACATATTGCCATACAAAAGGAATTATGCTTGTGGACATTTACTCTTGAATAGGGAAGATAGAGTCGATCTTTATGACGCGTAGCCCTCTCGAAAACCGTTTTAAAATATGCAGGGTAATCCCGAACAAATTTACGCCCCCACGGCCAACAACAAGCTTGTCCATTCGAAAAAAATGGGATCCGCCACTCACTAGCGCTACAACCTCCACCAATCCGGACTTGGCCCCCGCGTGTGAATTATGGCATAACCTTCCCGATTTTGGGAAAAGACTCGTGCCCCAACATTGGGAACTTATTTGGGTTGTTAAGATATGATACGTTCTTGCCTGTTTTGTTTTGAAGTTAGTTAGTTAGATTTTTACCAAAGATGTTTTACTATTAAAGTTAAAACATGTCTTTGTCTTCATTGGTTTGAGCAGTGCGCTGTCTGTCAGTCTATTTAATGCATGATACCATGTTGTTACAGGGTACCTACGTCATAAGCGATATCAACTTGGACGATATCTCGTGGATATTCACTAATTCTATGATCGATCCTGGCAGGTACATCATAACCATTTAAAATACTGGGTGTCTGTAGTTTAAATCGACTTCAATTAAGTATCTTCTATAAAGTTGATTTATGTAGATGTTTAGGTGCTTGTGTGCGAGTCCAACTTGCACTTGGTCAGTTTTTAGGGTTCCGTGGTCATTAAGGAACTCTTACAGTTTCGCCATGTCTATCTGTCTTTCTGTCTGCAGCTTAGCTCTGATTTAAGAATCAGAGCACTAGAAAGATGTAATTAGGCCCCATGTACACTATACACGCCGACAAAATGGTAAAATAAAAACTTGAAAAAAAAATTGTAGGGTACTCCCCTACACGTTATAGTGGGGGTAATTTTTTTTGTCTATCCCATTTTAAAAATATTGAGAGTGTGTCAGAATCTGTGTCAGAACCATTTTGCGATTCACAGATCCATTAGCGAAGTGTTTCAACGATTTTCAGGTGTATCAATACCTATACCCAGCAGTGGGCATTTCAGTACATCTGATAAAAATGGAAATAGTAGGGCATAATGAAAGGAAAACTATCACAGCTAAGAGTAGGTTTTCCTAGTTTAAGATTAATAGTCGACCAACTTAAGATGTGCAGTTGGCTTTGTAAAAAGTTAATAGATTTTACATACAAAATGTTTTAATATCAACTGTAAAAATACTTTTTTTAATACATTTTTTTTTAAGTCTTCGGGACCCTTCTTTACGCGAGTCCAACTCGAATTTGGCTGGGTTTTTTTTATAATAATAAAAAAATATTTTTACACCAAAACTCACATTATCTTACAGGTTGAAGATACCTAATACAACTTACTAATCTCAAGATAATTTAGAGAAACCTTTTCAAACTCCGCTTATTAACTCAGTGCGAAAATAGCTTTGTGACTAAATTAGGTAGACTGTTTTCGTGCTTTGTTAGGGTTCCGCATTCAAAGGATAACAACAGGACCCTATTACTAAGTCTTCTTTCACCGTCTGTCCGTCTGTCTGTCCCATCTTTAAAGGGGTATGGCTGTTTGGCTTTTTTTGAAATATGTGTTATTATTGCGGCTTTACTAACAAATCATAAGAAACCGGCCAAGTGCGAGTTGGACTCGCGGTATAAGGTTCCGTATCACCACACCTCCCCACACAACTATGTCAATGATTCCTATTCACATTACAAACTAAAGATATCAACGCGAACGACAGAAAAGTGCTGTTCTTTTAGTGCAGACTCTTTAGCGCGAGTACGACTCACAATTGGACAAATTTTATAATTTGGTCTTAAGTATACTAATATAATCACATCAAGTTTTACGCTTGTGTTTTAGGATAGAGCAAAATCAAAAAAAAATCCTTTAAACCCAGGTTTCTTGTATGGGAGCCTCTTCGTGTTTTTTGTTACAGTAGAAATACTCTGCGAAAATTTCAACTGTCTACCTATTAAGATTCATGAAATACAGCCCGCTAACAGACAGACGGCCAGACAGCGGAAGCTTAGTAATAGGGTCCCGTTGGTAACCCTTTGGGTGTACGGAACCCAAAATCTAAAAAAAATAAGGAGTCTCCATACAAAAATGTGTTTATTACGTGTTGATGATGTTGAAAATAAAGAAGTGGTTAAATGTCCATTACTTCTTTCAGGTACTCATACGACATTGAAGTTCTTACGGACAAGGGTATAGTTGCATGCTTCACCCTGGTATGTGATATTGTGAAGAGAAAGTGATTCTTTATACAGGATGTAGCAGGTCTAAAACTGGCGCTTCAATTATCATACTGAACAACTTTCGCCAAGAGAGTCTCATGTCATTGCATAGGTCAATTTGGAAAGGTTTTTTTTCAACTCTTCATTCAAATCGATCAGCTGATTGAATAATTTGTGCACTTTTGTACGGAGGTTCTAATTTTTGTTTAGGCGCGTTGGGCATTTTTTGAGATGGGAAAAAACCATTGAACTCGCGACACTGTAACCTGTAACGTAACTGACACCGTCAAGAACACTCGGAGGGTCAAAACTTATGAAACTGTATTTGAGATGGGAAAACACCATTGAATTCGTGACACTGTAACCTGTAATGTAACCGCCACCGTACCAGGAACACTCGCAGGGTCAAAACTTATATAACTGTAAAAAAAATCACTGCTGTCGGCACTCCCGGAGTGGTTAAGGTTTTTTTTAATTGCTTAAGGGTTTTTTTGGTAAAGTTTTTCAGTATGATGAGTAGAAGCCCCTGTTAACACCAATTTTCCAATTCCAATTTATTTATGTATAAAAACTTACTTAATAGATACATCAGTGGTTTTATTTTGTTATACGCCTTTGCAATCATTTTGCAGTAAAATATATTATTGCTTTTGTACTTGAAATATTGTAAATATATATAAATGAACCCCTATTTCTTCCGGTCATCGCATCACGCGTGAACGACTGGACCGATTTCGCTAATTCTTTTTTGTTGATTTAGTTATTGTCAAGAGAAGGTTCTTATGTAGGGTAGGGTAGTGTAGTGTGTGTAGTGTAATCTAGTGCAGTGTAGTGTAGTGTAGGGTAGGGTAGAGTAGGGTAGGATAGGGTAGTGTAGTGTAGGGTAGTGTAAGGTAGAGTAGGGTAATGTAGTATAGGGTAGGGTAGGGTAGTGTAGTGAGAGGTGGAACGAAGTTCGCTGGGACTGCTAATACTTTATAATTTACTAGAATTTATTGTTGATATAATTTTTATTTTCGTATACAGTGTGTATCGGATAGGGTTACCGATATTTTAAGGATTTTTTCATCGACGAAAACCTCTCATCCTTCTGCCCTCTAAATGGCAGCCATTAACGCAACGCAACTGCTTTACCGCCTCCGTAGCTCAGAGACAAAGTTCACTAGCTTTATACAGGAGGTCGCGGGTTCGATTCCCGGCGGGGTCAATTGTAAGACTCGGTTTGGTTGGTGGTAGGGCATTTTCTAAGCCCGCCTGGCTAGCTACCACCATCTTATCTAAGTCTTACCGCCAAATATCAATGTTGATATCATTGGTGTGTTCCGGCATGAAGATAAGATAGCCAGTTCCCCATCGCGTTGGGGAATCTTGGTAAGCCCGCTTCCATCTTCGGCAACATCGTCACTTACCACCAGGTGAGATGTTGTCAAGGGTTTATTACCAATTGTGAATAAAAAAACAATTAAAAAAAACTGCGCTACTGTAATTCCTCGAACCATGATAACAAAATCAAACCTTGAGCTGTTCGTAAGTTTTGAATAAGTTGCAAATACAAGTTATAATATAATGAAATATTGAACTGTTTAACCGCCATCATGTAGCGGTTACCAATGTGAGTACGTAATGAGGTATTATATGATGCGATTCAATGTATGGTCAGAAGGATGCAGTTAATGTAAAGAAATATTTCCTTTATCTAGTCAGTTTATTGAGTTCCGAGTATACAGGGCGATTATTCTTTTTTTTTCGAAAGGACAAGCTTGTTGTTGGCCTTTACAACTTCACCGGGCAGGGGAGGCGATTGCGGGGGGCACTCAACCTAAATGCTAAGCAAAACGATGCAACTGCCTAAGGGCGCCCAGGTGGGCACGGACCTCGGCTAAGGTCGTTGCTTGGACGGGGGAGGATCTGAGAGAAATATAGGGCGAGCTAACGGGGCGGTATAGAGAACGACTGGCGGCACCCAGGCTCGGTGCGTCCGGCGAGCATTCTAGCTGCCTAGTCAGCGCTTACACCTGTGTACCTACAGCCCGCCTAACTAGCTACAACCATCTTATCTAAGTCTTGCCGCCAAAACATCAGTATTAACAGTATTAGCGATGCAAAGATTCTAACTAGTGCCTCTAGTAGCGAAATTTAGAAGTTATCTGAGAACGACACTTTGACAGTTTTCGATAAAATTTACGTCACGGAAAAAATATTTATTAAATATAAATCAGATTTATGTGGTTTCTTGCTGGAAATTGAATATATAACTAAACATTCTGTGAATATTTCAAGTGTCTACTTGTTGCCGTAATCAATATCGAGCAAAAACGAGCAAAAAAATCACGTTTGTTATATGGGAGCCTCTTTAAATATATATTTTATTCTGTTTTTTTTTTAGTATTTTTGTTATGGCGGCAACAGAAATATATCATCTGTGAAAATTTCAACTGTCTATAGCTATCAAGGTTCATGAAATACAGACAGATTCCCTTTGCGTTGGGGAATCTTGGTAACCCCGCTTCCATCTTCGGCATCATCGTCGCTTACCATCAGGTGAGATGATGCCAAGTACTTATCAATTGTGGATAAAATAATTTCCGAAAAACCTAAAAACATTTAGGCACAAGCTTTAATTTGAAAATAATTTTGTTTATTTCGTATTGTTCTCAGCAAACCTTTTTATTTGATACCCGTATTGTAGGAGTGAATTCAAATTACTAGTCCGCCATCTTGGGTGTGCCACCATGTTGGATTTAGAATGACGTTGTGATGGTTCCTGCGTGACACCATACGGAACCCTAATAATAATAACTTTTGAAATAGAACTACTGCGTAACACCACATGGAATCCTAATAATAATATTGAGTTGCTAAACTATTTTTTTGAAGGTTCGGTCTGACGCCGAATTCCTTAACTCAAGTATGTAAAATGTTAGCACTTGGGACCAATGAAATACGATTTAACGTTCGCAAGATAGGGTAGGAAAGGGCGAAAGAGTAAAAGAATTGGATTTGTGTTGTGTGTGAAGGAGATAGAAAGCCAGGGCTGTTTCTTGAAAATGCGCGTGGGCAGGGGGACAGAAGATGGAATGGCGAGACGAGTTGGTCGTGTCTCGAGGCTGAAATAATGTTTGTGATTCTGTACGAATTTTTGGTGTGAAAAGTATATAGTTTTGTGAGGTGCGCCGTGTGTCTGGGTACGTATTTCTTTAGGTCTCAAGGCCTAACTTGAATCACCTTTTAAATGTCCAAAGTTTTATTAAACCCAAATAGGGAAGCACTCGAAAGGTTCTTTAAAATTTAGGGTTCTCTGTGAGTTACAGAAATGTACAGTGGTTGTAGTTTGGTTGCTTGACGTAAATGTATAGTCTAAAATATCTAAATTATCTTTTCATTACTGTCATTAGTCTACTTAATTCTGATTAATTCTTTATTTTATGTAGATAAATTAAATGCTAATTCATATACGCCCGTAAGTTTAGTACGTGACATTTTACTGGGCGAGCTGTATAATTCAATATAATATCAAATTTGTACCGTTAAATACTAGAATAAATGCAAATTCTTCTTGGGCCAATAATTAACATATAGAGATAAAATTAATGTATGGCCGTACTTTTAATACTTACTATATAATGTAATGTGGAGTTTTACGCCTACAACAAGAAAGGTTTCTCCACAATTTGAGTCAAATAAACTTTCAATTTCTATTAAGACTCAACCAGGATATTTTATTTTATTCTTTCCTTTTACCTTCGCTTACATCCTCGACCTTTATCTTTTGTTATTTAGATCTAGAACAAAAGATAAAGGTAACTCGCATTTTGGTAATTTCTGAATTGAGCCCCTCAGTGGGGACGTGTATGAGCTGATATGATGGTAGACGATAGATGCAATGCATCTCGTGGAAACTTTCTATTCCATAGGTATAACTTTCCATCAGTAGGGAACTTAATGCCGGATCCACTTCAGAATAAATTAGACGATCACTTAACTTTCACTAAGACACAGGCCTATGGTCTTAGGAGGGGAAGGTGGGTCCTGTTCATCTGGTGCCGATGACCGTGGATCAAAGCGATGTGTTATCGATAACACACCTTTGGAAATCTGAATAAAAAGATACACAACGTAACTAATTGGGTCCATTGTTCATTCTTCTATAGATATGAATTAATATTAAAATATATTTATTCAAATATATATTCAAATAACTCTTTATTGTACATCAAAAATAAATACATAACATGCAAGATTTAATTTAAAACTAAGAGACGTACAATTAAGGCGGTCTTATCGCTGAGAGCGAATTCTTCCAGACAACCCAGTGCTCAGAGAAAAGGCACGGAGACAGGTAGTACGCGAGCAACAATAACATTTAATGATTAATTATTAATAATTTTAGTTTCATTTTGTACGTTCCCAATAAAAAAAAAAAAAGTAATAACTCAATGAGTTCAATATAAAACTTATAACCAATTTTCTTAACCTCAATGCAGTCGAAAAAAAAATAAGACATTTTAATAAGAGGTCACCACGTAGTAAATGATTAAAACATTGTGTTACGTTGACCCAGCTCACGGTTTCCGATTGAGCTGAAATTTTGCATGCGTATGCATGGCCCGTGACGAAACAATATTGAAAGAACCCGGTAATCATAGGATTTTGTAGCGTGGGTTGAAATATCGCCCCACGAACATAAGTTATGTATAAATCAAGCATTTGGTTTGACAAAGTTCGCCACTTAGGATGGCTGGCGATCGGAACAGGTCAATTTTTTTTTGTTACTGTGCAAAAGATTCTGCTTGTGTTTTTTTTATACATTACAGATGCGTGCTTTGGGATTTTTGTGCCTTGGGTATTTCGAGACGAAGAATGCGAGGGTTTTTGTGTTGAGTGACGCGGCGACGCTCACCCCGGCCGGAGACAATGAACAAAAAACTTTCTACCTGCTCTTGGGGTGCGGACGAACAAGTTAAGTGGTCCCTATCTTTGAGCCAAATTGAGAAATTGAGTTTTACGCGTCTGGTAAAAGAGGAATGAAATTTCTATATTCACTTGCATTCGTGCATTCCATTAATTCTTTAAGCATTAATTAAATTGAATTTCATTATATGTGTTTAAGACATCACCGTGTCTTGTTTTCTTAGATCAACAGTATAATGTGGTGATGTTTTAATAAAAGGATCAATGAAATTAAGAGCATAATAAATCAAGTATGCTTCAGGAACAACATATAAATAATTTATTCGCAAATACCTAACTACTTGATAACTGAATAATATGTTCGCAAATCGATTTAAGATGGGTGGAATCTTAACGAACTAATCAATGTAACATGTATGTTATGTCATCTAGCTGTTTCCCGTGGCTTCGCCCGCTTGAACAGCGTATCTATGACAGATAGAAGGTGCACAGTGTGCGAGCCGCAAGCGGCTCGCGAGTGTGAGAAAAAAAGAAAAAAAAAAGAAGAAAGGCCTTGTATTAGTCTAGATCCTAGTCTGTCTACCTACCAAATTTCAGCCAGATTCGTTCAGTAGTTTTGCGTATAGAGATACATACATATTTACAGCGAGCACTTGTCGTGATCGATGGATGTAATTAAGCCAAAGCAGTTCAATATGGAGGATGGTCAACATAGCGCAATTCTAGAGGGTTGCGTTCAAGCCAGGATAGCGGGTTCGATTCTCGCACAGAAAAATTAATCAAGGAATGATGACTTATATTAAAGGAATACTTATTTGGTACAAAGTTGTGATGAAGAATATACATGAGAAAAGCTGACTAACATTAGACGGAGAAAAATTTTATATTTTGAAAATAAAAGGATAAATTATTCTGTATGGGTTTAAACGCACTTGAACATAAATAATTCCAGGGTGATCCGGCTCAATTTTGTCGTGACTAAAGCCGGTTAGCCGGGGCGGATTCGAGCCGACAACATTGGAAGCGGGTGCTGACGAATGCCGACGAGGGAGACATTATCAGGACAGCATGGACAGAGAGAGAATAGAAGGGATTTCTCATGCCAGAGAAGTATCACCTAGTTTCCTTTATTTTATTTCAGACATAAGCGTACCTATTGTTTACGCTAAACTGGAAATTTGCGGTAAAATGACACAGTTTACCGTCATCATGGTCTGAATGTCAGTTCCACAACAGCATTGTGCTGCCTGCGTCCGAACGGCTTTCACCCTAAATGTAAAGCACTAAATCAGGGTTTTCACGAAATGCATCCAAGTGGTATTTTGGCATCCTGTTGGAAAAGGAGGCGATTTCCACAAGCTGCTGCTGGCTTTCAATATAGGTACAATATGAAGGAAACATTATCTTTTGGCCTGAGGGAGTTGAGACAGACAACGACATCGAAGGTGTATTATTTACACATTAATGTTAATATGTATTTACCATATAGAAAAAAAAATATATATCTGCGCATGAGATTTCCACGTGCAATTTGGCGCAAAGGTTGCATCCGAAGTGGCTTCGCTGGTGTCTGTACGTAGGACGACAGACCTAGCGTACGACGCTATTTTAGTAGCGGTCGTCACTCCACAACTTCGAAAGAAAATATAGTGAGGTACAACATATAGCCACGTGTTCAGCTGCCAGTATCTAGCGGCTTTAGAACAGTAATTGTTGAAAGACTACACAAAACTATTTAAAGTAACTGTAGTCTATGCCGCAAATTACGCACTTTTCCACACTTTTATGGTTTCCGGAGTGGAGAGAGATGAAGACACAAAGAATCCCTAAATAATTGTTGATAGTACATATGCAATCAATTTAACTATTCAAAAAAAAAAAAAAAAAAAAAAAACCATAAACTTAAACGGAATACTTAATATGTTTCTTTGATATTATAAAAGAAAATAATTTAATTATATAAAAAAAAGAACGTCGGTGGCTCAACCGGTAACGACTCAGTCCATCTAACCGGAGGTACCGGGTTCGAATCTGGACGGCCAATGTACCAATGAGTTTTTTTAAAAACATACGTACATATACTTACCGATTGTTTTAACGGTGAGGAAAAACATCGTGAGGAAGCCTGCACACGCATGCGAAGAGACTCGAAGGTTGTGTGTGAAGTCGACCAACCCGCACTGGGGCCGCGTGGTCGACTAAGGCCTAATCACCCTGATTCAGGGTACGCTCGAGCCCCTCGGTGGGGACGTATATGAGCTGATATAATAATATAAAAAAAAAATGAACGATAAAGCCTTACACAGACTGTAGAATCGAAGGGACTGTTAATTAAAGAAAAAAATATAAATATATATATATGATGTTATCTCACTGTTTGCGACTATCGATTGATAGACTTTAATTGGGTTTTTTTTGTTGTTCCACCATAGATCAGAAAAGAAAACAAAAATACTGTACTTTGTCGAACAATGCCTTGCATAAGGTTTACGAAAACTCATTAATGGAAAAAGGGATACAAAGATTCATATGTAAGGAAATGTTTAGTATTTATAGAACCCAATCAAATACCTTTCTATATCATGGATTAGGTACACCTTTTGAGCATTAGTTAAATTAATTACGTTAATTCAAAATAATTATTCCTTTGAACAAAGTATTATATGGTAACACTTGGTGATATTAACAATTACTAATGCAATAAATAGACATCAAGGTTATGATAGAGCAGTTTTGCAAAATCTACTTTATTCGCTTAGAGAAACAGCTCTTGCGAATAATAGAATAACCTCCTTAATTTATGACCTTAAGGTTCTAGTCAGTGTCTCTGCTATAGCTTGAACAGATTGACTAGGCATCTGAAAAATTAGATAAATGGAAAATGAAAGGTCTCAGATCTAAAATTCTTATACCTATCTACCTTTTGTGTGGTATGGAATCTAGTTTGCAATACCATTTGGTATGATATAGTATAATTCGGGACTTCGTGTGTAGTTCTTATCGATTGATGTATTATTATTATTAATTTTGCTTTGAGAAATGTTGTTAGGCTAAAGTGAGTTTAAATAGGAAACCTAGCCAGGTGAAACCTAGCCACCAACCCAAATACCAAATAATAGGCCTATCTAGCTGTCTATAGATGCATCTACACAAACATAAATATCGGGTTCAAATAAACACAAATTTCAATATACCCGATAGAAATACAAATTTTGCGTGAGGACGCTCACCTATATATCAAAACAAAACCACAACATATACACATTATATAACAAAACGCAACAAATATTAAAGACAGCTTGAAACAAATGGATATAATCCATTCAAACTATAATAAACTAGATCTAGAAGAAATACCTAACCTAGGTATTTCATATGGGCTTGGAAAGGCGAAGTGGCAACTTTCTGGCACCGTACATACACTGAGTTAAGGTTTTGGCTTGTTCGATGGGTAACAAGCCTCTCATTAATCGGTGTCCGGGAATTCGAACAAGAATATAAGGAGGACATACCACACCTATGATCTAAAATGATCAATTATATTACAAATTTCAGCTTTTTTGGTTTAGGGACGAGATCTCGCAGCATCTGAGCCCCGAAATCCGCTCTATTTCTAGAAAAGCTTAGTACCTCTTTTTGTAAACTGAGATCTTTTTGATTCCTATAAACAAACGAAAAAATTGGAAAAAAAAACCACTTACCTACTATTACACATATTATTATGTTTGTACACCATTAGTTGTGACACAGCAATGAATAAATGAAATGAAATGAAATGAACTCTAACCCCAGAGTCATTGACACCTACTGCTCCATGTGAGAGCATATTTCAGTTTTAAACAAATAAAAAAATAAAAATAAATAAAAGGTCACAAGTATATGCTCAGCACATCCGAGGCCTTAGGCTGGACTAGACTAGACAAAACTAGCAGTCTAACAGGAGGCTGAAGCCATGACGCGTATTCATAGCAGATGCACAGGCCGACGGCTTGTGTCGCGAATTAACAAAAATGGTGAGGTAGCAGCATATGAAATTAAATTATTTCAAACGTCTTGTAACACGTTTTTTTTTTTTAATCAGGGTTATCCCATTTAACGCAAGAAGCGAAATAGAAATTTGAAACTTCGAATTCAGACACCTTCAATTCTACAAACCAGAATAGACCTCGAATAAACCCAATTGGAAGGTCCGACAATGTGAAGGATTCCGATATGACTGTATTGTATTTAACATTTTGTATCTGTTTGCAGTGTGGAAATGCGCCCGCTTGCCTGTGGTTTCGCTGTCACATTCCCAAGGGGGGGTGTGTGATGGTTCCTGCGTGACACCATACGGAACCCTAATAATAATAACTTTTGAAATAGAACTACTGCGTAACACCACATGGAATCCTAATAATAATATTGAGTTGCTAAACTATTTTTTTGAAGGTTCGGTCTGACGCCGAATTCCTTAACTCAAGTATGTAAAATGTTAGCACTTGGGACCAATGAAATACGATTTAACGTTCGCAAGATAGGGTAGGAAAGGGCGAAAGAGTAAAAGAATTGGATTTGTGTTGTGTGTGAAGGAGATAGAAAGCCAGGGCTGTTTCTTGAAAATGCGCGTGGGCAGGGGGACAGAAGATGGAATGGCGAGACGAGTTGGTCGTGTCTCGAGGCTGAAATAATGTTTGTGATTCTGTACGAATTTTTGGTGTGAAAAGTATATAGTTTTGTGAGGTGCGCCGTGTGTCTGGGTACGTATTTCTTTAGGTCTCAAGGCCTAACTTGAATCACCTTTTAAATGTCCAAAGTTTTATTAAACCCAAATAGGGAAGCACTCGAAAGGTTCTTTAAAATTTAGGGTTCTCTGTGAGTTACAGAAATGTACAGTGGTTGTAGTTTGGTTGCTTGACGTAAATGTATAGTCTAAAATATCTAAATTATCTTTTCATTACTGTCATTAGTCTACTTAATTCTGATTAATTCTTTATTTTATGTAGATAAATTAAATGCTAATTCATATACGCCCGTAAGTTTAGTACGTGACATTTTACTGGGCGAGCTGTATAATTCAATATAATATCAAATTTGTACCGTTAAATACTAGAATAAATGCAAATTCTTCTTGGGCCAATAATTAACATATAGAGATAAAATTAATGTATGGCCGTACTTTTAATACTTACTATATAATGTAATGTGGAGTTTTACGCCTACAACAAGAAAGGTTTCTCCACAATTTGAGTCAAATAAACTTTCAATTTCTATTAAGACTCAACCAGGATATTTTATTTTATTCTTTCCTTTTACCTTCGCTTACATCCTCGACCTTTATCTTTTGTTATTTAGATCTAGAACAAAAGATAAAGGTAACTCGCATTTTGGTAATTTCTGAATTGAGCCCCTCAGTGGGGACGTGTATGAGCTGATATGATGGTAGACGATAGATGCAATGCATCTCGTGGAAACTTTCTATTCCATAGGTATAACTTTCCATCAGTAGGGAACTTAATGCCGGATCCACTTCAGAATAAATTAGACGATCACTTAACTTTCACTAAGACACAGGCCTATGGTCTTAGGAGGGGAAGGTGGGTCCTGTTCATCGTCACACAGTAACCATTCATTGTCAAGAAAACTGAACGTGTATACAAAATTTCAGCTCAGTCGGTTCAAGATATATGCTTCAAAATTGAGTTGCAAGATTCCACCCGAACAAACATACATTCATTGGAAATAAAATAAAAGCTTGTAAAAAGGACAATCAGGAAAACAAAATAGATGGGTACATGTATACCTATCGAGGTTTTGGCAAAGAAAGTTCATTTGACGTGATTTTTAAAAGCTTTTTATTTCATTTATGTTTCTATGTATATAAGTTTCTATGTATGAAAAGGAGCTTATCCGCCTCGGTTTTTTTTACTCAGTTGTTTTACAAATCCGACTGAACGTGAGGTAGTCGCATTACAAAACAGCGACGTTTTTCAAAGCGAAGCAGCCGGTATATAAAACGGCTAATTCGGCGATATGGTTGCGACATATATGCTAATCGATCGTCGGTGGCGTAACGGCTAGGGCTGCTATTTCGTGTCCAGGAGATCGTGGTTCCAATCCTGCTACGTACCAATCATCATCATCATCATATCAGCCGAAAATATCCAGTACAAATGTGGTAAATACGACATTTATGTACCTGCTTTTAATCAAAGACATGCTATGGTCTTCTACATTCCCCAATGTCAAACTAATTATAGGCGCAACTCCTATTTACTGCATGCACCAGGCATTATGAATGACTTAGTCTTCAAATTTGATTTTGATATATTTGGCTTTAGTCCGAATACCCTATAATGCGTATACAATAGCGAATTCTTTGGTTCTCAATCTCAAACAACGTAATTAACCTTAGGATATCATTTACTTTTTTTTTCTATTTTATTGTTGCTAAGAACTGATTTAACTTTATTTATAAGGTCTCTTTTTTTCATGTTTGTTGTACTATTATTTTTCATATTAATGTTGTACTGTTACTGTTCGAAACTGTATTCATATGGCGTACGTCAAGCTAGCTTATCTCTTACTTAAAGGCGAAAACTTCTCAATGTTCCTTATGTAATCGATGTTTGATCATATAATGTAACTTAGTTTTCCTTAAAAAATTAAATAAAATAAATCGTCCACTGCTGGACAAAGGCCTCCCCCAAGGATTTCCACGACAACCGGTCCTGCGCTGCCCGCAGCCATCGGCTTCTAGCGATCTTCACCAGGTCAACCAATAATATAGCAATTATGACGTAGGCATCCGCTAAGAAAGGATTTTGAAAATTCCCACTCGAATGGAAAAAAACGGGATCTGCGCGGGCCTTCAACCAGCCAGTACAACCATGGGATATTAAGGTAAGATTAAAACCTTTAAGGCAAAAATGACCTATTTCATTTTGTGATCTATGCGCTTCATGCGTCATAATTCATAAGTCTCCTTCTGATATAGGCAAGTGGTACATAATCTCCTTTCTTCACAAAGATAATATAATCGTCCTTTCAAAAGTGGGAAAGAGAATTTTGCTTCTTTGGATATTTTTCGTTAGAAATGTAAAAAGTTGCAAAGTAAAAAGCACGTGTGCGGTAAAATCAATTTTGCGTACAGTAAACTGACATTTAAAGCACTACCTTTCGTATTGAAAAATATTTTTTCATTCCATTCAAGTTGCGTCAAAAAAAGAAATGTATGCAAACAAAGTGACATTGGGTGGGGCACATAGTTCGTAGAACATATGGACGTAGGGGCAGTAAGGATCTCGAGTGCGCACCGGAAGACGTAGCGTAGGCAGGACTCAATTTATATTTCCATTCGGTGGACCGCCGGCCTGGTAAAGGTGGCGGGATACCGTTGGATGCGGGCAGCGCGGGCCCGGACATTTTCGAAATCCTTAGGGAAGTGCATTCTTTCGGTTGATATGAAGAAGGAGATGATGATGAAAATAAAATAAATGTAACTTAAAACATATTTCTAACACTTGAAAAGTCGTAACACCAAGTAATTAATCAGAAGCAATCGTCGTTGAGCTTGTAGATAGAGTAGAAGTCCAAGTAGGTTCTTCAAAACCTCTCCATCATCGTGTTGATGGATCGAGCGTATTCAAGGGCGTTTTTGGTTGATATCACTATCCCATATGATGAAAACCTCGTGCGGGCCGATGCCGATAAAAGGACCAAGTACCTCGACCTGGCGCACGAGGTTACTGATACGTGGCGAGTGGAATCCACCGAAATCATCCCAGTAGACCTATCCGTGAACGGGCTAATTTCGGCCGACCTTGAACGTCACCTAAGGCGGCTGGATCTCCGAGGCAGACCAATAATTGCAGCAATGCAGAAAACAGTCCTCCTCGATAATGCCCGGATAGTTCAACGCTTTCTCTCCCAGTCGCACTGAACTCCAGCCGACTGTGCTTCCGCTGGAGATGCTCCTGCCACTTCGCCTCGTGCCAAGTGAGCAGAGTAGCTTAAATTTTTTATATTGAATAATAATAACGCCTATTTATTTCCGATCTACATTTTTTTTACATGCATTTTAATTAGATGTATTAAAATTTTATCAATATAATATTTAATACGATATGTTGTTTTAATATCTGTCGTTCCTGCCTTCATTACCATTGATCGGAACCCTTTCTAGGGTATAGGTCTCCTCCAGCTTGTTCCAGGCTTCTTTTTCCATTCCTTTCTCTCTCCATTCGCTGCCTGCTATCTCTTTTATATCATCTATCTACCTTTTTCTAGGGCGCCCTCTTCTTTTTCCTGTTGTTCCTTTCCATACAGTTGTGACTAATGTCCATTTTTTGTCTGTGCATCTTTCTATGTGACCTGCCCATTGCCACTTCTATTTGAGAGCATAGTGTAGGGTATCCATTAGGTACCTTGGTTTTCCGTCTTATCTGTTCTTCTTAGCCTCAACATTACCTACCCTCTACATTACCTACATTCTACATTACCTACCCTAATTAAACAATATCTGGAGACATTGGATTCGATCAACCGCCGTACCAGGAAACTGATTGTAGTCTAGATTTAGACCTTCCGTTTATTATTAAAAAATCGTTATTGATCCATATCGTATACCGCAACAGTCTATTCCTAGTTTTTTTTTATTTAGACAACACAATTAACAATACTCTTGTTCGGCTCTTGTTAAAAACCGATTTGTGCCTGTTATTAATAAAAATTATATGTATGACTATATCAATATCAAGCAGGATAGGATTTGAAAACTAAAAAAGATGTCAGTCGATGTAGCCGCACAAAAATATTGAAAATATCAATTTACTGGCTTTTGCTCGCGGGTTCGCCCGCATGGAAAATGTTTTTATGTCTGTCTTTGAGGGTGAATGGTGCGCGAGTCACAAGCGGCTTGCGAGCGTAGACATGAGTTTTCCCCAGATCCTATCATATCGATAACTATCTCGGGCTACATTAGTCTGTAGTCAATGTCTTTCCCCACTCCTGAACTATCTCTTTGCAAAAATCACTAGGATGTTACAGAAAACATGCAAAAAAATCTTGTTTTTTTCAGTTCCCTTAAGAAATATATCGGACTATGCTATTTTCACGTGATAAAAAGTATCCTTTGTCCAAATTTTGTCAAAATTGGTTGATGTGTTGAAGCGTGAATAAGCAACAAACATACAAACACATTTTCACATTTATAATGTTAATTAAAATAAAGATACACATTTTATACTTTAATTAACAGCTCCATGTCCTGCTTGCCACGTGCGACAAGTAAACTTTTGGGATTTTTCCCATTTGATAATTGTGTTAAATAATGCGGTCACTGCAATGTCGTGTCAAGAAATGTTTTCTGATGTCAATATGGTTACCACCGCCGCACGGCCTACAAGCATTCTACCAATGTTTCGCCAAAGTCCTTGACTGAGTCTGGTCCTGCCCTATCACAGGTCATTACGAAAAAGCAGTATGTAGCAGGCACAGCGTAGACAATTCTGCACTAGATAGCAACTCTTACTAAAAGTACATGTTTGCGTGCACATTAATTATAAAAGTTATTATTCTTTTTTTTGCAAGTCATTGTTGAAAATGTCAGGATGGAGTAATTCCTGTGTTGTATTTTTGATTATATTTGGGACTGCTAATGCGGTATGTATGTCGTGCTAACATCAAAGAATTGAACATTTCATGAAATGGTTAAACAGATCATGATGTCAAATTTCATTAAATGGTTGAACAGATCATGATGTCATCAAATTTCATGAAATCTTCAATATCCGTTGCACACATCATGATATATTCAGACTAGATCAAAAATTGAATTAGCGTTTGACGATATGAACAGCTAAACGCACGACTACTTCATGATATGGTCAAACATTAATGATCATATCGTAAAATTGTTACATTATCCACCGTAAGAGGAGCTGACATCGTGTTGTTTTGGTAACGCATCATGGCGGCAGATAAAACAGAAAATAATATTGAAGATAAAAGCGATAATAGGTTCGTTAGGTATGATGATGGTACTGTGGAAGAGCCTCGCAAAGCAAATTCATGAAATGGTTGAACAGATCATGATGTCGTCAAATTTCATGAAATATTCAGTGTCCGTTGCCCACATCATGATATATTCAAACTAGATCAATTAATGAATTAGCGTTTGACGATATGAACAGCTAAACGCACGGCTACTTCATGATATGGTCAAACATTAATGATCACATCGCAGAATTGTTACATTATCCACCGTTGGAGGTGCTGATATCGTTTTATTTTTGTGACGCATCATGGCGGCAGATAAAACAGAAAATAATATTAAAGATAAAAGCGATAAACGGTTCGTTAGGTATGATAAGACGATGATACTGTCGTAGAGCCTCGCACGGGATGTATTTTGTTTTGAGGTTGAGTTATGATATGCTTGGCTATTTCATAAAATGGTCGTGCGTTTCGTGATATGGCCAAACGTGGATTAAATTATATCATTAAACGTTAAATAATATAGTCAATTTTAGTTGACAATTTCATGAAATGGTCAACCGTTTCATTAAATCGTCAATTTTCTGATATCGCTATGACAAACTAGATGGTATAATAAGGTTGGTATAATGGTAAATAACAAACGAGTGAGATTTGTAAGCCCGAGCCGTAAGCGAGGGTTTACCATCGTAACGAGCTTGCCATTTACCTTTTACACTACGTTTTTCAATACAGTTGTGAGAAAACAAGTATAACAAAAGAGGACCATAACACAAAAACAAATACTTTGATACTTTATTGGATGGGTACATATATTTATTTTATCTATTTATTTCAGTGACCAAAACATTTAAGTACACAGGCCAGCACATCAAGCTATACACTTTGGACTTTGTACCGTTCTTATGCTGAATGCGTATATGGATCAGAATTGCACTACGAGTGTATAGATAGCTTGATGTGCTGGTTTCTGTACAATCATATATTATAGTTTTTGCAACCAAAGTTCATTTTACGCGAGAAATCTCCATTCTTCCTATTCATGTATACACATAGGTTTATTATCGAACGTACAAGTAAAGGGTTTTTCAATTGGCGCGGGTAGATTTTGGCGGCTCGTGGCGGCCATTTTGTTTTGGTGACAATTGTCAAATCTTTTGCTTATTATTCAGTTGCTTATGCCAAATCATCATGGCAGGTTACACAATTGAACAGCGCGTACAAATGATAAAACTTTATTATCAAAATGAGTGTTCGTTAGTGCAAACGTTGCGTGCATTGCGCCCATTTTACGGTAGACGTGGTGGCCCTTCACAGTCGACTCTTCAGCGTTTGGTGGAAAAATTTGAAACAACCGGTTCGTTAATCAATCAACCCACACCTGTACGTTCAAGAAACGCAAGATCAGCCGAGAATATCGCGGCGGTCCGTCAAAGTGTACAGCAGAACCCGAGGCAGTCGATTCCTCGCCGTGCACAAGAACTCGGCCTTTCGCAAACTTCAACTTGGCGAATTTTGCGACGGGACTTAGGGTTACACCCGTATAAGATTCAACTGACCCAGGAGCTCAAAGTTCATGACCATAGACAACGTCGTTTGTTCGCTGCCTGGGCATCGAATCGTTTGGAAGAGGATCCCAATTTCGGGCGAAAAATCATCTTTAGCGACGAGGCGCATTTTTGGATGAATGGCTTTGTTAACAAACAAAATTGCCGTATATGGGACGACACAAACCCACACGAGGTTCACCAGGTGGTAATGCATCCTCAAAAAGTTACGGTTTGGTGTGGATTTTGGGCCGGCGGCGTCATTGGTCCGTATTTTTTCGAAAACGACGTTGGTGAGGCGGTCACTGTCAACGGCGAGCGCTACAGAACGATGATAACCAATTTTTTATGGCCCACATTGAACCATATGGACCTAGACAACATGTGGTTCCAGCAGGATGGCGCTACGTGCCACACAGCGAACGCCACGATTGACATTCTGCATGAGCGATTTGAGACTAAGGTTATCTCTCGCAGGGGTGATGTGAATTGGCCACCAAGGTCATGCGATTTAACCCCGCTAGACTTTTTCTTGTGGGGTTTTTTGAAGTCGCAGGTCTATGCAAATAAACCACAATCCACCGATGCCCTGAAGGCGAACATAACACATGCCATCGCTCAAATTCAGGCGGATCTATGCGGAAGAGTCATTGAAAATTGGACCACTCGGATCCGTGCCACTGTGAGAAGCCGAGGCGGGCATTTGAATGATGTCATCTTCCATACTTAATGGCATATATGGGCCTTTTAAATAAATAAAAAAATTTGTTGATACCTCATAAGCAGCTTGTTTAATTTCGTTTCAAAATCTACCCGCCCTTATTGAAAAACCCTTTACATATATTAAATATAGCTTTTGCCCGCGGCTTCGCCCACGTGGACATAGCTTTTATGACTCTTTTTGAGGGTGAGTGGTGCGGGAGCCGCAATCAGCTCGCAAGCGTGGACATGAGTTTTCTCCAGGTACCTCAGGAACTGTATCGGGCTATTCGGATTATCAGTCTTTGTCACTTCCCACCCCCTCAACAAATTCTATACAAAAAATCACTTTAATCCGTTGCTCCGTTGCGACGCCACCGACGTGCGCGAGCGTAGAAAACAGTTGTCCCCAGATCCCTCGGGAACTATGTCAGGATATACTTATTAGTAAATTATATTATTTTCCACCTCATCTGCTAAAAATCACACCAATCCATTTTTTCGTTACGATTTTAAATAAAACGAACAAAGAGTATTGTTTTAGTTTCCTCAGGAACTGCATCGGGCTATGATAATTTCCACAGATAAAAGGTTGACTTTTTCATTCCCAGTGATACAGGCTACCTGCATGCCAAATTTCATCAAGATTGGTAGAGGTGTTGAAGTGTGAATAGGTTACAAACAAACAAACACATTTTCACATTTATAATACTAAGTAAGGATTTCTAAATATTAAATAAAATATAGAGCGTCGGTGATAAAACGGTTAGGGCCAATACCTCCTGTTCGGAAGGCCGTGGTTCGAATCCTGCCACTTACCAATATCTATACGAATATCGATTTCATACTGGTATGTACGTTTATCCGACGCTCTTACGGTGAGAAAAACATCATGAGGAAACCTGCACACGCCTGCGAAGAAACTCGATGCTTATGTGTGAAGTCAATCAACCTGCAATGGGCCCGCGTGATCGTCTAAGGCCAGATCGCCCTAACTCAGGGCAGGTCGAGCCCCTTGGTGGGGACGTATATAAACTGATATGATGAAATTACACATATACCTATATTATCGAAAAACTAATTCAAATCATTATAGGTATCAATCTAGTAATAAAATTTCCTAACAATATTAATATGGGTCAAATCCTCGAGTCGTATCAGCTCTAATGGAGCCCAAGACGCACTTCTCGTTGCCGCGCTGGATGGCAATAGACAACCTTAGCAGCAGGTAAGACCTCACGTCACATCTCTCTCGAAGGCGAAGGCCAATCTCCTTTGTGAAGGCAAAGGCCTCTGAGGGTTCAGCAGCCGGTTGTCTCACAGACCAGCGGCACAAAGCAGTAATTTGCCTCCAAGACCGAGTACTTATTATGCTTCTTTCTCACCGCAAATTGAGCAGTACCGTACGGATGAGGAGTGAGGCAGAAAAAGTGGCTTCCTCTTTGCCATAGCACCTGTTTAAACCCTCCGGCCTTTTGCCATCAGATCGACTAAAGCCCGGCCGGCGGCTGCATCAAAGATGGAATATTCCATCTGGCCGAGACCAGTGCCCTCCTAGTGAGGTCATTAAGGAATTGGTAAAGTGGCAATATTCACAAACACGACTGCAACTCAGTGAGTGATGGCCAATTGCCTCCACTGAGGACCCGCAAACACATTGATGAGGTTCACAGATATTGATATTGCAGGCGGAGAGCAACTGCCACACGCAAATAGTCGCCGTTAGAAGAGTTCCCATATCTGTGCCTCCTGATAAAAGATGCTAAACTCGATTTATGTGTTTTTATTTTTTTACACGATTGGAATCTGTAAAAAAAATACCTCTCTGTTCATCTATGAAACACATCTCTACGTACCATAGTTTCAGAGTTTAAAGTAGCGTATGCTGAAAAATACATAAAAAAAATCCACTCAAAAGTATGAAATAATATTTTAATGTTTTAATACAACTTAAGCGCGTTTTATTATCCCTGCAGTGCCATCTATTGACATTCTGCTGCTATGATTATAATGTGTGGTATGTGTAGCTAATATATAGAAAAAAATACTCTTTTGTTATTATTGTAAGTATCGATAGATAATTTCCCACGGGACCTCTTTAGTTTTCCGGGATAACGAATACCCGACTATACAATGATGGTCAAAACACCCCATCCCAATGTAAAGGTTTCATATTGTTACGTTGAGTCATTCTAAAGATACAATTTTTGCATTCCTGTAGGAACCCAAACTTTTTTTGGGATTCACAATGTCCCAGTTTTAGTTCGCGATAAGGGTATCAACGTGTAAAATTTGATTGTAATAGGTCAAGCCACATTTGCGTGATGAGCCATTCTATAACTGAATACTTTTGATTTTCCCACGGGAACTCTTGAATTTTCTGGGATAAAAAGTATCCTATATGTTAACCCGGGCTATAAGGAACCACCATACAAAATTTCATCAAAATCGGCCCGGTAGTTTTTGCGTGATGCGCGAACATACAGACAGACAGACAGACAGACAGACAGACAAAAATTCCAAAAGTTGTTGTTTTGGCCTCTGTACCGTTAGTAATGTCCACCACAGTTATTATTTTCCAAAAATATTTCATGTACAGACACGGCCCCGTTACAGTTTTATTATATTATAGATTAATAAATTAAGTTCGTAATCACAAACAAAACAACAGTTATTTTTTTTAAATGCGCCTTAATACGAGAGTTTTTTTTGTAGTTTCACGTTCAAATGTTTGTGATGCCTTCACAGGTCCAAATTCTATGAAAAAATAATTGAACAGCCACGCTGTGCATACTTTTTCGCAAAGCCTTTAAAGTCTGTCAAAGTACGGGATAAAAAAACCTACAATAAACATTGTATTTGCTTAAACATTAAAATTGATGAAAAATTTACAAATCATTTGGGTTTGTATGGCAAGTACCTTACTCCGATTTTTCCTGGAACAATGAAGTACCCAGTACAGTAGGATTTATTAATTTCTAGTTATTTACAAAGTTTAATTAAAATCGTTACAGCTATTTTTGAGAAAAAGTAACAAACAACCCGGATTTGTATGGGAAGTACCTAATTCCGATTTTTCTTGAAACCACAAACTACCGCGTTCTGTAAGCCATATACCAGTAACGGTAACACACCGAGTTTCATCATTTTTCAACATTTTTGAGTAAAAAAATAAAGTGGTTTTTTTTTACTATGGTGGCAACCCTAAGAAATCAAGATAGGGTAATATTTAAAATAAAAACGCGTAGAGATATAAAAATAACATTGCCCTAAACCAAATTTCAACCAAATCCGTCCCGTAGTTTAGGAACTGGAGCACCGGACGAACGTACAGACACACACACACACATTCACAATTTTATTTTTTTGTTTTTTAGTCTCTTTTAGTGTTATCCCGATAAAAATCTCAACTTCGATTTTTTGGCCATCACAATACCTTTTCACTCCTTCGTCGTTCGAAATTAAAAAGGTCTCAGTACTAATTTCAAATGATTGTTCCAAATATAATTCAGTTATTTAGTACGTACCACAGAATAGAAGAATAACAAGAAACCAAAAATAAACATTCATATTTTTATATAATTATTGATTTTCATTTAGGTTTTTTCACTTATACGTAGTAAGAAATTCCTCCATTTATTAAATTTACTTTGTCAGTTGACTTTTTGCACCTTATTATTGACCATTTGGGCAATTTTGACACCAAAACACACGGAGCTCTGCCTGCCATGAAATTGTGCTATATCTGCGCAGTTCAATCATTTACGAATGACAGAAGCATATCTCTTTGTGTATGATGCTAACTCGCTGCCACGCCTCCATCAGCAATCTATCGGAGCGGTAAATTTTTTTTCTTATCTGTGGTACGTACCTATTTACAGTATACAATCGTTATACCTCTAAATGGTTCTTTTATTTATGCCTTGTGAAAAGTTAAATACACTAAATTAATAAATTATACATATAGTGCGGGCAGTGACGCCACGTAGGCCAATCAAAGGCAAATCACATTTTTGGAACACAAAAATCACTTGAAATTTCTGAAATCTAATAAATGGAAAATACTCGCAAAATATATTCCTCGAAATGGTTTTCGAATTAAGTAGGGTTCATAAAAACTGAACAATTTCAATTTACGACTATAACATCCCGGCCGCAGGAACGGAAACTACGGAGAAATGGAAAAATCCCAGAAATTTGCACCACTATCAGTCCATAAACTCCCTCATGAAATAATTAATGAAGTAGGTACCTAAGATTTAATCTATTTTTAATACAGAAATACAAAATAAACATATCATCGTTGAAGAAATGTAAAGTTTCCGACTCTAAGATGGACAAAAACGTGGATGTAGAGTACAACCTGGGGATGCATATAGTTAACCGGCAGACCACTGTGATTAAAACTAACTTCACTATCGGAAGGAAAATGGGACCCATGTTTGTAAGTTAAACACAAATTTTATGATTGAGACCCAAGTTTGTAAGTTATGTAACAATTTTATGAAGTTGTGATAAAACTAACTTCACTCTTGAAAGGAAAATGTGACCCATGTTTGTTAGTAATAGTACATTTTTATGAGGTGATAAAACTAACATTACCCTTGGAAGGAACATGGGACCAATGTTTGTTAGTTATACTACAATTTTCTGAAGTTGTGATAAAACTAACTTTGCTCTTGGAAGGAATATGTTACCCATGTTTATTAGTAATAGTACATTTTTATGAGGTTGTGATAAAACTAACATTACCCTTGGAAGGAACATGGGACCAATGTTTGTTAGTTATACTACAATTTTATGAAGTTGTGATAAAACTAACTTTGCTCTTGGAAGGAATATGTTACCCATGTTTATTAGTAATAGTACATTTTTATGAGGTTGTGATAAAACTAACATTACCCTTGGAAGGAACATGGGACCAATGTTTGTTAGTTATACTACAATTTTATGAAGTTGTGATAAAACTAACTTCACTCTTGAAAGGAAAATGTGACCCATGTTTGTTAGTAATACATTTTTATGAGGTTGTGATAAAACTAACATTACTCTTGGAAGGAACATGGGACCAATGTTTGTTAGTTATACTACAATTTTATGAAGTTGTGATAAAACTAACTTCACTCTTGAAAGGAAAATGTGACCCATGTTTGTTAGTAATACATTTTTATGAGGTTGTGATAAAACTAACATTACTCTTGGAAGGAACATGGGACCAATGTTTGTTAGTTATACTACAATTTTATGAAGTTGTGATAAAACTAACTTCACTCTTGAAAGGAAAATGTGACCCATGTTTGTTAGTAATAGTACATTTTTATGAGGTTGTGATAAAACTAACATTACTCTTGGAAGGAACATGGGACCAATGTTTGTTAGTTATACTACAATTTTATGAAGTTGTGATAAAACTAACTTCACTCTTGAAAGGAAAATGTGACCCATGTTTGTTAGTAATAGTACATTTTTATGAGGTTGTGATAGAACTAACATTACCCTTGGAAGGAACATAGGACCAATGTTTGTTAGTTATACTACAATTTTATGAAGTTGTGATAAAACTAACTTTGCTCTTGGAAGGAATATGTTACCCATGTTTATTAGTAATAGTACATTTTTATGAGGTTGTGATAAAACTAACATTACCCTTGGAAGGAACATGGGACCAATGTTTGTTAGTTATACTACAATTTTATGAAGTTGTGATAAAACTAACTTCACTCTTGGAAGGAAAATGTTGCCCATGTATGTTAGTAATAGTAAATTTTTATGAGGTTGTGATAAAACTAACATTACTCTTAGAAGGAAAATGGAACCCATGTTTGTTAGTTATACAGATTTCTAAATAGTTACTTCGTAAACTATAGCTTGCATTCACAAGCCGTAACACTAAACACATTTTTTCTGATAATTTCAGCCGGCCATCTATACGCTTTAAAAGCTATAGCCTTTTAAATTTACAGATATCATTCAGGAACCACGAAATAAAGCAAAACGGTGCACAAGACCTGGCGTTGGTAATGAAAAAGGTAACTTGTAAACACCCAGTCGCTGCACAACTCATCAAGGTCATTCGAGTCAAAATCGATAAGGACTGCTTCGCGTATCCTGTAAGTTGTCATGTTACGTTAACTTCATCATATCTGCTCATATATGCCCCTACCGAGGGGCTCGAGCCTACCCTTAATTATGGCGATTGGGCCTTAGTCGACTACGCGAGCCCAGTGCGGGTTGGTCGACTTCACACACAACCTTCGAGTTGCCTCGCAGGCGTGTGCAGGTAACCTCATGATGTTTTCCTTCGCCGTAAGAGCGTCGGATAAACGTACATATGAAATCGAAATTCGAAAACACATTCGTACGCGACAGGATTCAAACCCAGACATCCCGCAGATAGCGAGCGGCCCTAACCGTTACGCCACCGACGCGTTTCTCTTACGTTAATTAATCACCCATAAACAGTCCACTGGGGCTATCCGGATTGGTAATGATTTGATGAGCCTCTGTCCAGCAGTGGACGTTTTTCAACCGACTTCAAAAAGGAGGAGGTTCTCAATTCGACGGTATGTTTTTTTTGTATGTTTGTAAAGCGATATCTCCGCCGATTGTGAATCGATTTTCAAATTCTTTTTTTATTCGAAAGAGTATACTCCCGAAGGGGTCCCATTGTCACCAAGTCTGAATCTGATGATGGAATCCCAGGGAAATCGAGAACAACCTTCGAATTTTATAGGCACATACTCCCGGCGTAAAAAACACACCTCTTATTTTTTCTCAGCACATATTCATTCAAGAGGGTGCTCCAAATAAGGACGATTACTTACATAAATAAAGAAAAGAGTAAGAAAAACTAAAAAGTGATATGAGTAGGTTGAAGAGCACAATATTCTGCAGATCCTCGGGAACTCAGTAGACTGCTCAAAGCAAAGAACATTATTTTTTTCTGCAAAATGAATGAAAAATTTGCCACTTTACAGAAGGATCTCTTCTGAGCAGTCTACTGAGTTCTCGTGGTTCTGTAGAATGTTGTGCTCTAAGACAAATTTTTAGCCAGGGATCAAATTTACTGATACCACTTTTTAGTTAAGTTAAAAAAACTTAAAAAACGACTTTAAAATTAAATTCACTAAAAAGTATAAAATGTCAGCAATGCCATCGAGTCTAAAACATTTGATACGTTAGCTGTGTGTCAAAAATAAATTTAGGCCCCTAATTTAATTCGTACTCACCTTTGATTTCGTTCTTGTTGGTGTATCTAAGAGTTATAATATTATTTTATACTTTTTAGTGAATTTCATTTTGAAGTCAGTTTTTAAGTTTTTAAATTTTCATTTTTTTCGGCTGATATGATGATGATGATCTTTCTTTGGTGGTTTGACCTGTGCGCTGCCTATTTTGACTATTTTGTTACAGGGAACCTACGTCATAAACGATATCAACTTGGATGACTTCTCGTGGCTATTCACTACTTACATGATCGATCCTGGCAGGTAAATCATGACCATTTAAAATACTGAGTGTCTGTTTATAGTTTGAACCGACTTCAAAAAAGGACATCTTGGTACTTACTATAAACAAGCAATTTTGGTTTAGGTATGACGCAGCCGTTAGGTAGATGCCGCCGGTTTTCAAAACGGCGTTGCTGTTATTAGTTTTTCTTTCCTTAGATCTATTTCATCTATTTTTGATGCGCTGGCACATAACAATCTATGTGTCCAATGACTTATATATTACGTGCATGTGTCACATTTTGTGAAACAACATTTATTTTGAAAAACTTTTACTTGACTTGCAATGTGTGTTTGTATGTGTATTGATTTAGTTCAAATCTTGCGATTGATTTTAGAGCAACTTCCAGGGGTCCGATTTGGCTGAAATTTGGAATGAATCCGTATTCCCGGTGACAATATATCCTTTTGGTGTTTTTAAGTTGATCTGATGATTAACTTTGGAGGTGGATTCAATATCCCAGAATTGTCTTTTATTTTTTCTATCCAAAAAACTAGATTATACTGTGCTCACCTTTTTTGAATGTGGAACCGTGTATTTTTTATATTCATTTGTGCATTTGGCTTTTTGAGCGTAAAAACTCTTTTCAATAAAAGCTTATACCTAAAAGATTTTAGGTTTTTGTGAAACAAAGTATGACACATGTGTTTTCAAAATCCAAATTTTCCTTATCCATCAATTTTTATCATCACTTAATTAAATTAAAATAAAATACTTTGTATAGAGAACCTGATTCTCTCTTTAAAGACTCATCTTGGGTAAGATATAATTATGTTTTGATTTGTAATATGAAAATAACGTGTGAAATCCTTTTGTAATTCTTATGTATTTCTTTTTAGGTCTTATATTTCATTTGTAAAAATAAGCAGTAAATGTTCTCGTCTATCCCAAAATATTGAGGGTGTGTCAGAATCGTTTTTTCGATTCAGGGATACATATGCTAAAAATTAAGCTTTTAATTGCTAATTTGTGTTAAGAGTCAGAGTACCATTGTCCAACAGTGGACATCTTACGGCTGATATTTAAATAGTAGGACATATAGTAAATCTGAAAAAAAATATTGTAGGACATGCAATTTAAAATATAATATTTAAAAAACTGTCACGGCTAAGTTGGCTTTCTTAGTTTAGGAGTAATAGCTGACTTACTGATGTGCAGCTGGATTCGTAAAAAGTTTATAGACTTTCCATACAAAATGTTCCATTACCAACTGCAAAATTAATTTTATGTTTAAAATACATATACATTTACTTCAATAGCGCGAGTCCAACTGGCACTTGGTCGCGTTTATGTCATTAATTTTAATTGATAACAAAACAAATTAATTTCACAGGTTGAGGATTCCAACACAACTTACTTAAGTCAAAAATAATTAAGACAAACCGTTTCAAACTCCGCATATTCGCTCAGTGCAAAAATACCTTTGTGACTGAATTAAGTAGGTTGTTTAATATCGTGTTTTTTTAGGGTTCCGTCATTATCATCATCATCATATCAGCCGAAGGACGTCCACTGCTGGACATAGGCCTCCCCCCCAAGGATTTCCATGACGACCGGCTCTGCGCCACTCGCATCCACTGGGTTCCCGCGACCTTCATCAGGTCATCAGTCCACCGAGTGGGAGGCCTGCCTACGCTACGTTTGGGTTCCGTACCAAAAGGAAAACCACAGGACCCTAATGCTAAGTCTACCTTCATCGTCCGTCCATCTGTCTATCTCTCTGTCCGACCTTTAAAGAGTTAGGTATGGCTGGTTAAAATTAAAATATATATATATATATATATATATATATATATATATATATATTACTGCGGCTCTAAAGCGTTAACACAATATCGTTTTCCAAATTATTACTTCTTGAAAATGGATAGGCCTATTCTAATGAAACTTTAAACACATAAAGCAAGTCACGAAATTCCAATTTGTGGATAGATTACATTTTCAAAATTAAAGTTTTTCATAGTAATCTTAAAATTCGCTAATCTTTTTTGAAATAAAGTATTTTTAACAGACTTCTGAGGCTTCCGAGTAATAGGGTCCCGTTGGTCACACTATAGGTATACGGAATTCTTAAAAGTAAAAAAATAAGGGGTCTCCATAAAAGAAACGTGTTTATTAGGCATGTAAGTTACAGTTGTCAAATATACAAATTATAAAATTTTTAAAACTAAAATATTATTAATTAGGTGTTAATTATATTGAAAATAAAAAAGTGATTAACACGTCCAATTTATACTTGTTTCAGATACTCATACGAAATTGAAATACTAACAGACAAGGGTATAGTTGCATGCTTCACCCTAGTATGTGATATTGTGAAAAGAAAGTGATTCTATCTTTACCATCTTTATACAGGGTGTAACAGTTCTAAAACTGGCGCTTCTACATATCATACTGAACAACTTACCCCAAGACTGTTTCTTGTCATTCGAAGAGTCAATTCGAAATCATTTTTTGAACTCTTTATAGTATACAAGAGCGTCAGTGGCGTAGCGGTTAGGGCCACCACCTCCGGTCTGGGAGGTCGTGGTTCGAATCCTGCCACGTACCAATGTGATTTCTAATTAATATTTCATATGTACGAGTACGTTTATCCGACGCTCTTACGGTGAAGGAAAACATCGAGAGAAAACCTGCACACGACTGCGAAGAAATTCGCAGGTTGTGTGTGAAGTCGACCAGCCCGCACTGGGCCCATGTGGTCGAATAAGGCCCGATCGCCCTAATTCAGGGTAGGCAAGAGCCCCTCGGTGGGGACGAATATGAGCTGATATGATGATAGTATACCAATCGATTATCTTATTGACCAATTATGTGCATTTTTGTACGGAGAATCCTTTTTTTTTAGGATTGACTTTTGGTCCTTATGAGAAAACTATTCAGTATGATGAGTAGAAGCTTCATTTAACAAGTGCTACACCGATTTTCCAATTCTAATTTATTTATTACCTGTGTAAGTACCGTTGCCGTGTGGCTGCAGAGTTTGCGGCCATTAAAAAGGAAGATAAGTATAGCACACTTCGTGACAAATACTTATTTACTCCATTTGCGTGGAGACAGCGGGGAGCTGGAGAGTGGAGGCACGTCGATTTGTGAGGGAAATAGGGCGTCGCCTAGTTCAGAGAGGCTTACTCCCGCTTCGGATCGTTCCTGGTGCAGAGGCTGTCCATAGCCATTCAGCGCGGAAATGCAGCCAGTGATATGGGCACCTTTGCACCGGGGATGACGAGTGACGGGTTATTTTAGGTGTTTTATTCAAGGTATTTTAGGTGTACCATATTAGGTATTTAAGTGTTTTATTTTAGGTGTAATTTGTAATTAGTATGATATTATATTTATCCTTACATTTATTTATTTATAAAAAAGCTTATTTAAAAGGTATATCAATGGTTTTATTTTGTTAAACCCTTTGCAAAAATATCTGCTATTAATACTTGTGTACTTAAAATATTATAGTTACATTAACGTGCAACAGAATATTTTGTTAATAAGATTTTTATTTTCCGTGTAGGCTCCGTAATATTTTTTTCTGCAATGGCGTATTTTTATTTTTTTTATTTTTTTTTTATTAAAAATTTGAGTGCGTTTGACTGCAACTCACCTGATGGTAAGTGATGATGCAGTCGTTTTTTTTGGGGGGGAGGGGGGGGGGTTATTTTTAATAGGGCCTTTCAATCAGCCGAGCCGTTCTTAAGTGTCCTATCCTTCAGGAACCCCACCTTTTTTCAAGATGTTATTTAAAATTTTTTAAATTTTTTTGTGTAAATCTAGAGCGTGATCTGCTCTATCCACGTACCAAATTTCATCAAAATCAATTCAGCCGCTTAGGCGTTAAAGCTGAATAAACAAACATATATATATTCTATATAAGTGCATTTTCGTTAAAATCTCGTAATTAGTTTTTCGGACGATCACTATACATAACTTTCTATTTGCTCCTTCATGCATATTTTGAATACAAATTTTACATCTGCCAGCCGTCCTGCGACGGCTCATTTTTTAGTTTTTTGAACTTCATGCCGTTTCTTTAAATATTTTTTCTGATTGTTTAAAATGAAACAATTTTAGTAAATTCCACATTCCAAGTCAAATTATAGGGTGATCAATTTAAAAGCCCCCCTTTTAAAAAGCCTATTAATGTTCATTCTCCGTACTGGTGTTAATTTAAATAGATTTATTTCGACCAGCATAAAATATATAAGACCGGGAGCCAAAGGCGGAAAAGTGAGCAGATTTATATGCGCTGTGGTTAGTTTAAACTTGATAGTACAGGAGGAGGAGATGTAAATTTAGCTTATGTCAGTGACTTGTATATTAGTGGCTTATGTTTACGACTGCTTAAATAAGATTTATTGAGTATTATTTATGGAAATTCCATGTGTTTTATAATTTACTATAAAAAAATTAATTATAATGTCGACATTCTAATGTAATTTATATATTTATTAAATATACTTTTATTTTTTTAAACTTAAATTAGCTTATATAATGTAATATAGACTTTGACTTAAAACAAAGAAGTTATAAATAAACAACTGTATTGTATTGTTATACAAATTTATGTATCTAAATGTAATGAAAACAATTGGTTCTTGTGGCTTAAAATCTACCAACTTTCTAGTATGTTCTTGGGTAACTATTACATACCTATATAATTTATGGTATGTTTAACATAGGAATAATGATTTTTTGTTTATTAGTATCTCTAAAAAATGCCTTTTTCTAATTATTTATTTAGTTGAAGTTGTGCGTTGTGCGAGGCGGAACTTGCCAAGCTGACTGGCTCTACTTCGCATTCGGACATGGCAAGATTGAAAGCCGCTACTCACCCAGGGTAGGGTGCGTGTCTCCATATCCTACCTTCTCCCCAATTCGGCACGCTTCTGGATGTTGACTCGCTTAGGGGGGCCGCTGCATTTAGGCTAGGCTACCAGATATGTGAGCCACAACATGCAGGTGTGGTGCTGCGGTGGACGCCAGGGTGCACCATGGCCTGAGTTGTAGCAAGAGCACTGTCAGGTTTCCACGCCCCCCACAGCTGCAACGAAATAGACGGGCTCTAGTATCTGCAAGAGTGCCCTGCTATCTGGAGCCCCCTGGGCTGAGCCGGGTGGACAAAAAGCATCCAGATGGCTTAACCTCGGTGCAATGGGAGAAGGTAAAGTGCGTTGCGTGGGATGCGACGTGCGTCAGCACGTTCGCTGCGACTTACTTACCAGGGAGGTGGGCGCGGCTGCTAAGTAAATAAAGCGGCTACTAATTTGGTGAGCTCATAAATTTTTCGGACTTTTGCGATGGAGGTGACGGGTGTGTGGTGCGACGAGGCTAAAGCTTCCGTACATCATAGAAGATAATGTAAAGGTTAAAAAAGGTACATAAAAAGTTCTTAAAAGTAGCGAAATCTTTTCGGTTTATTATTCATAAAGAGCTACAAAATATAATCAGAATCACACCCCGGACACTGCTACAAGTGGTCGTGAAATGCAATTTCTAAAAACAAATGACGGAGCCAACAAAATCACAGCAAAATCTCATAAGTTCGAGAACCAAACTGTAACCAATCCGTATCAATCTGAGAGACGAGGGGGTGAGGTCGGAATCTAGAGAGCGGCAGGGAGTGTCCATACTCAGATCCAAGTCTAACCGGTTGATCCGCTGTTGTAGTGAAAATCTCCAACTCCCGGTCTATTTATATCCAGTTGAAACCGGTTCCATCCGGATTGTCGCTCCTTTGCCCTGAAACGACGTAATGTAGTCCACTTGAGCCACGGGCGACCGCGTTACCGTTTTAGTTTTAAAGTATTTCGCTTCCAAAGCTTTTCCTTGTGAGTGTACCTCCTTGTTTTAATGTTGTCTTCTTTGTATTCTATCGTTGAAAAGTATGTATGATTTTGAGATTAAAATATGAATGGCTTTATTTATTAAAATCTAGCTTTTGATATAGATGGTGTGCGATGAGCGAGCTGGAAGCGGCTCACCATTTATTTTTGCCCTTAAGGCTCAATGGGTCAAATGACAATATTCAATTCTAATTATTGAAAGACTGCGTAAAGCTATCACTAAGGAAAATCTATTTGATTGAATACAATTTTAAAAATATTACCGCTTTTATTGTAATAAAATATACTGTAGACCCTGTTTTTGACATTAATTGCAAAATTTCTCGAAAACAAATCGTTAATGTTGAATGAAACCAACACACAAATATCGGTGACTTTAACACCTTTCATTTTAAATGAAAACATTTTTTTGAATTTTTTGATAGTGAAGAAAAGTAATAAAAACATGTAAAAATCGATAATTGGGCGTTCGGTTTCAACGTTACAACCGCGTTGAAGTCCGCATTGATTTGAAATGAAATGAATAGACTTACTTTCCATAATACGTAAACGCGTATCAACGTTCAGATTGAGTCATCTTAAAGCCTTAACCTTCCCCAGCGTGTGCGCAGTAACTGCACGTTTCAACGCAATCGGATAAACGGTAGGTATGGCAGCACATAAAATACAACCAAACTATCAAACATAGATTTTTTTCAATAATAGTTTTTATGATCTATTCTACGATACCCCACTAAACATAAAAAAATCCGCCCCACTTTACACGTAGAGGAATTTTTTTTTACATACTCTATTCTATACTCGCTAAACTGAAGTGGCAGTGGGCAGGGCACATAGCTCGTAGAACAGATGGCCGATGGGGCAGTAAAGTTCTCGAGTGCGACCGCGCACCGGAAAACGTAGCGTAGGCAAGCCTCCCACGCGGTGGACCGATGACCTGGTGAAGCCGATGGATGCGGGCAGCGCAGGACCGGTCGTCGTGGAAATCCTTGGGAGAGGCCTTTGTCCAGCAGTGGACGATTTGTGGCTGATATGATGATGACTCTATTCTATACTTACCTTATTATTACCTATTTATTTATTTACACCAAACAGCTTTATATAGCTTTTATAGTCGGACGGACAGATAGACAGACGGACATAGGGAAACTATAAGGGTTTATAGTTGGACTACAGAACCCAAAAGAGTATACAGATGATTTCTTGAAAGTGTAGAGTTGCAATTTGACTAATTAGATTTCGAAAATTCCTTTATCTACACACATATCAAAAGTCCTCTAAAACGCGTTCAAAATCCGCAGGCAATGACCAGCATTATGACAACCAATTTTACTATGAGAACTTTCTTGTCTGTGGTAGTAGGTAAAATCTGCACTTTAATGTTATTACAGAATCGATTTTTGTAACGTTATGAGTTTAAATTTGGAACAGGCTGTCAAAACTCAAGTGGGTCTCAACCAAGACCCTCCCACTACAATACAACCAGGACCATTAAATATATACCATTGTTCCAATGTAAAAGTCAATTACAACTATTACAATAAATAATTTGTTTCTGTATTTTTTCAAATTTATTTTTTATTGCATTATATTAATATCTATAGTCTATAGATATTCTACAGGTAGCACTAGTAGCAATGCAGCTCATTTCCTTACGGCTTCTGAACCCATCTTAGAGTACTTATAATATGTATGTAGATAAAATAATGTATGCAACTGTTGCAATTAGGTATTAAAACACTCGTGTGATTCTATAACGAAATTCGCCTTTTTATGTTTTAAGACCTGTCATTACATAACAGCTGCATAAACTACTATAAAGTACATTGTAGGAGCTCCATTTTAAGTACTTACCATGTACATTCGGATATAATATTACGTAGGTATATTCGATCTCTGCAATTTAATAATGCTTTTCATAAAATGGTTTCAAAACCATTTTCCTCACTAAAATGTGAGTAAAACCTGTCATTATATAACAGTTGTATAAACTACTATTAAGTATATTGTAGGAGCTCCATCTTAAGTACTTACCTCGTACATTCAGATATAATATTATGTAGGTATATTTGATCTCTGCAATTTAATAATGCTTTTTATAAAATGGTTACAAAAACATTTTACTCCCTAAAATGTGAGTAAAACCTGTCATTACTTAACAGTTGCATAAACTACTAAAGATAGAGCTCCTACAATGTACTTATTGTAGGAGCTCTATCTTAAGTACTTACCTTGTACATTCGGATATAATAATTACGTAGGTATATTCGATCTCTGCAATTTAATAATGCTTCCCATAAAATGGTTTCAAAAACAATTTCCTCCCTAAAATGTGAGTAAAAACTGAAACGGGAACATTAATTATTCGCAATTTTCCCGCAGAAAACCGTTTTGCCGTCTCTTTGACATATTTTAAGTATATACCAACCTATTACTGTGGTTACAGGTTGATTTCAGAGATATTTGAGCGCATTATATAAGCTAAAATATGATGGACCGGCCCTATCTATACAATCCCTACTAATATTATAAATGCGAAAGTAACTCTATCTGTCTGTTACGCTTTCCCGCAAAAACTACTGAACGGATTTGGCTGAAATTTGGTAGGTAGACAGATTAGGACCTGGCTTAAGACATAGGCTACTTTTTACTACGCTCGCGAGCCGCTTGCGGCTCGCGCACTGCGCACCCTCGAAAGGTCATAGAAACGTGGTCCACGCGGGTGAAGCCGCGGGAAACAGCTAGTAACCTATAAAAAATTAATCAAACACAACTACAAGCAAACACACACTCACAACACTATAGCACACCCTGAACACTTCATACAACAGGCCAGAAATGACATTTCAAAAAAGGAATGACGGAAAAAACAAAATGGCGGCGAAATCGGATACGTTCCACAACCAAACTGTAACCAATCTGTATCAATCTGGGTGACGAGGGGGTGAGGTCGCAATCTAGAGAGCGGCAGGAAGTATCCATACTGTATGTTAGTACTAATATATATACTTTGACTATTGTCTACTGAGTCTTGTTCAAATATAAACAATGACAGAAATAAAGAGACGTACTCAGAATGTAGCACGAATGAGATAATAAATTTCACTCATTTCGGGGAATACTGGTTTACTGAGTCGAAATGAGCGAATGCGCTCAATCTGTAGGCATCATAACTGCTGTTCGCGTAGGCCGGTCCATGGTTGTTATACTGGCCGAAGCTTATAAGCTGAAAATCTATGTAATTTTGTTTGTCAAAGCTATAACTGACTCAGGTTGGTTTAAAACCAGCGACACCTATTTGCATTAGGTAGTTAAGGCATTTCTTACGGTGAAGGAAAACATCGTGAGGAAACCTGCCCACGCCTGCGTAGAAACTCGAAGGTTGTGTGTGAGTCGACCAACACGCACTGGGCCCGCATAGTCGACTTATGCCTGATTGCCCTAATTCAGGGTAGGCTCGAGCCCCTAGGTGGAACGTGTCTGAGATAATTTGATGAAGTAATTTTTGTTAATTAAAATAAACTTAAAAACATTTTTTTTTTGTATAAGCTTGTAACTTAATATTTAATTGCCGTGTTAGTTAGTTAGTATGGGACACTTAATGGAAGCTAAATTATAACCACTTCCCAGTTTCCGATTGAGCTGAAATTTTGCATACACGTTAAGTTTAGAGCACAATGCTTGGTTAGCTACGTGACGTCATTCTAAATCCAATATGGCGGACCCCCAAAGATGGCGGACAAGTTATTTTTTATGCGCCCCCATGATATTGGTATCGATTGAAAGGGTTAGCTAAAAAATATATCTCATAAAATATTTTATTATTTTAGAATAAAATCTTATAGGTTTCGTCCTAACACTTTTAGGTTTTTCAACAATTATCTTAATCTCAATTTAAGCTATCTTTTAGTCAACAGCCTTTCATAAAAATTGTAACCTGTTGGAGAGCGTCTCAATATAAAATAACCTTCACAAATGTTCATCGTCACCATGGCGGCTGGAAGAATTTTTTTTAATTCTTAAAAAAAATCAAAATTGGTATGGAGGAATGTTCAGCAGTATCAGGTGAGTTGATTTACCGGTTTTTATTGCTTAAAGTCGGCAACAATAACAATAATCGCAAACAAAAAATGGCCGCTGTATTTGAGCCCACCTTTGACGAATTTTGCTAAAATTACCAAGTCTGCCTATTGATAGAACATTAATAATAGTTACCACTTGCAAAGTTTCATCAAAACAGTTTGAGCCATTTTAGAGATTTTTGATTTTTTTCATTTTTGGTATATGGCAACTTAAATAAATACAAGTCGCTCGGGATCCTATCGACAAATTATAATAAATTTGATGTCAATCGGACCGTTAATTGTTAAGCCGCTGGGAAAACATGACGTACGGACGGACAGACGGAGCGACGGACGGTTGTTTTTGCAAACAGGTTTTTTTGTTTGTACTAGTGATATAGATTGAGTAAAATAAAAACTTTTTGTATCACGACGATAATATTTTCTGTAGGCGGCCCCTCGCATCGCTGCCCAGTCGCTCGAAACTACAATGGCCTCCAGTTAGGTGTGAGAAGAATACTTTGGAGTCCTGTACGTAAGATATTTTGTTTAGTACTGAAGAAAGTAAAAGTAGAAATGGTTTTCAATGAGTTTTTGTGTCATAAGCATTTCCAAATATTTCATAAAAAATATTTTCTCAAACATGCTTAGAAATTTGAGCATTATTCTGACAACCTTCTTCGAGATAAATCGAAATTGATGTACTGGCCAAATACACGCGAGCAGCGGCCGGCGAAACTTGTATGAAAATCCATACCTGTCGTGTTTAGCTGCCAAATAAATTACTATGTAAACTCATATCTGTCGTGTAATTTAAAAATGGAACTATATTTTACTCCAAAACATGGCAACCAAGGAGGTAACTTAACAAATGATTTATTTAAATTTCGAACTGACTTGCAAATAGAATTATTTTATAAAAAAAAAACAAATGAACACTATGGCGAGTGAAAAATTATTGTTGTTCGTTGTTCGTCATTGATTTTGAAAAGTATTTATTTAAGTTTTGGTTTCCGCGCATTATTTGAGAAAAGTACTATACAAGCCTTGGCCACAACTAGGCATTGATGGACTTACTTCTTTTACTGGCCGCTGCTGCAGCAATGCAATTGAATGGGCTCAATCAGGCATCAACTCGCAAAGTGTTACACCCTGTAGCTTGCTTACAAGTACCCACAACTTATTATAAGAAAATTCATTCATCTTGTCACTGGCAAACAGAGTAAAATTCAACACAATCTCTTATTAACTGAGCACATAAATAAAATGAAGCCTGGTTGGTGGGTCTACAATAATGTGGAAACAAGCGAGTTCCAACCTTAACGTGGGGGAATAGGGCGGTGGGTTTGCGGGCCTGGCAATGACGCTTGTTGAATGGAGAAGGAAATACGAAGGTTGGTATAGGTCATTGATAAGAAAAACGGTGGATGTGGTAATTATATGACCAGAAAATGACTTTGAAACAAAAAACAATATAATTAGGGTTCAAGCTGGTGTAGATCAATGCGACTTTCGCTGTTGGGTGGATCACGCAAGTTAACTGACGTGAAGCACGGTCATTACTTGGATGGGTTTGACTGTTAGTAGCATTTTTAGGGTTCCGTAACTCAAACCACGGCCTCCCGGACAGGAGGTAGCGGCCCTAACCTTTACACCACCGACGCTCTTTCCTTTTTGTACTCATATACGCTCGAGAGCGAAGAATCCGGGTCACTTAAAGAATCCTTAAAATCTCGGAAACTAAGAAGGCTAGCTTCATGAAATAAATTGTGTTTAATAGACACTTTAATACCCCTTAAATGAAATTAATAAAATTTACGACCCACTACATTTTATTTACAAAAAATTACATAAATAAAAAAAATTGCTGATCTCGCCTTAAAACAAAAATAAGAAAAATGACATTTTTGAACAACATTACGATTTACTTGAATTTTAATACTTCGTATTGCCTCCTCGTGCTTCCATCACTGTGTTTATGCGGTTTGGCATGCTGTACACCAAGTTCCTTATACGATTTTGGGGAATATTCTCCCATTCCTCTGTGAGAGCAATTTTGAGCTCACGAAGCGTGATTGGGGGAGGGCTTCTTTGTTTTACGCATCTCCCTAGCTCGTCCCAAGCATGCTCGATCGGGTTGATATCCGGGCTGCGTGCTGGCCACTCCATACGAGTAATGTTCATCTCTTGAAGGTAGTCATTCACAATCCAACCCGTATGAGGCCGGGCATTGTCATGCATAAAAATAGCATCCTCATCCAAATTGACCATAAATGGACCAACGAGTTCATTGAGGATTTCTTCCACATATCTTTCGCTAGTTAAAGAGCCGTTTTCTATGAACACCAGTTCTGTGCGACTCTCAGAAAAAAAATCGGCCCACACATGTACAGACCCACCACCGTAGGCTACTTTTTCTTCGATGCATGCTTGCTTGAATCTTTCCCCTGGTCTTCTATACACTCTGTGTCTTCCATCGTGCTTATAGAGCATAAATTTTGATTCGTCGGAGAACATAACTTTTCACCAATCTCCAATACTCCAATTTAAGTGGTTCTGGGCATATCTTAGTCTTGAAATACGATGCCCACGCTCCAGTTTAGGGCCGTTTGCAGGTCTAAGTGGTTTCAAGTTAGCTTCAGCAAGTCGTCGCTTTACTCAGAATTTATTCGGATCCAAAAGTAAGGACTTAACTAAACTCGACGAGATTTTCTGTGAGTGCGCATCAAAAGATTAGAAGAAAACAACTAGAAAATTCTTATAAAAAATTTAACCATGCGCACTGTTTATAATTGTACAGGGAGCGTTAAATGAAACACAGATGTTATCCGAAATGATTTATTATGGCTGAGTAATGGCATTTTCGTAAACAAGACATCACATCAGGTTCATAACATATATTCAGTGGATTTTGATATTCTAAAACATGTAGGCGCTAAAGAATGACCATTTATTGTGTTGGATGGCTATGGTTCTATGCTGAATCATAATGGTTGATAAATAGTGAATTTTATGGTATCTGAGAGCTTACAAATCTGTGACTAGTTCGCAAATTTTGTAGCTTTTTAGAGAATGAACGAAAATACACATCAAATGTCACAAAGGAAGTCTATACACTCTATAAAAACTTAATGAAGATAATGTCTAATTACACATATAAAGTTTCAGAAAGAAAGACATCCTTTTACAACTCGAGATAATAAATAATAACATAAAAACATTGGCAGTTTTCACTAGCAAACAAAGAAGAAACCTAAATTACTCTATAATTATATCTATGACCTATTTCTTCTTAAGTAAAACATTAATTACGAAACAGTAGCTCTATGCATATCTTTATACACGATCCTGAACTATATAAACTTATCTACGGTATTAATGTCGCATATTTTAAATTTGCATAACTTTTATGTATTTTTTTTTACATTTTCATTTCCTAAGACCCTTAAAATTAACCCTTACCTCTAAATTAGAAAGAAAAAGACTATTTTACTTATATTATTTGACCACGAGGTGGTGTCATGCAATTGCCAGAAACCAATAGCAGTACCGTACTTCCGTCGGAATTTCCCTACTCTCAAAATAATACTTTGTCCTGTTAGATAACGACTGCAACATACATATTATTAATATAAAAAGCACACGGAGAAAAAAATATAGTCAGAATAACTATTCAAAGTTATAGTTAAATTAGTTAAATGACGTATCGTTGATGTAGTCAACTGTTTTCTAGAATTGAGGATCTGTATAGCCAATTCAGCGATACAGATCCTTAGTTTGACGAAACAGTTGGCTATATTAACGATACGTCTTTTAACTAATTTAACTATAAACTTTGAATAGTTATTCTGACGATATTTTTTTCTCCGTGCACCCTAGGTCAGTCGGGCCAATGGAGAAAGAAAAGATAAGAGAGAGAGAGGACCTACTTGGAATCTGAAGATTGTCTGAAAATTTCATCGAAATCGGTCCAGCCGTTTTGGAGTCTATAAGGAACATTTTTTTTTCCTTCACATAGCACAACAGAGATAGACTGGATTCAAGTGCTAATAACTACAGCCTCCCTGATATAATAAAAGGATTTGAATGTAAATCACATGTTAAACGCTCATAAGAATTAGAAATGATTTGAACGATTAAAAATTATTCAAAATGATTACAAATCAAATCATTTTTAATCCTTTTTAATGATTTTGTTTAATCAGGGCTGTGATTAAAATAACTAAAAAAGAGATTATAAGGTTTTCTTATTTGTTTACTTAACTTAAGTAATAAAAATATGTATCGTTTATTTAAGTAAATAAACTTTAAACAAAAAAAATGTTATGAGGACAGGTTATAGCGGTGAATACTTATAACCTGTTTTGTCCGTTAAATTTGGAACCATATTAAAATAAATAAACTCATGTGAGTCCAACTATGTAACTTAATTAATTAATTCATTAACTTTAATTATCTTAACGTTAGTTAAAAAACACTATAATATTAAGAAATTATAAAGTCACATGAACAATGCGTTCATAAATCTTATTATTGGTCAACTGACAGCCAAAACCGTGTGCTAACACTGGTCTTATGTACAGTTGGTAATATTACAAATTATACAGTCAGTCATTCAAATCACCTACCCAGATAACCAGGGTTGTCAATTTTGAACTACATAAATATAATCATAAAGTTTAAAAGACACTTACAATTACAAATTTTGAAATTACATGAATACAAACGCAAATTTAAATTTCCAACTAATTAACCAAGAAAGTGTAACAACGGTACTTTTTAAAGATTATTTTAATTTAATTAAATCATGGTAGATCTTATCTATGGTTTCTGTATCTTTCCTTTTATTAATTAAATCTTGATGCCTCTCCATTTACATAGATTCCATAATCAGACGCTTTTTATAATTATGTTCTGTATTTAAAATTTTTAATATTTTAAGATTTTAGCCTGCTTACCCTCGAGTAGGCTTTATCATTACAAAATACAAAAGCTTTAGCTCAACCTTTTTTTTTAAAATAAAGACAAAAATAATATAAAACTCATGGCATTTAAAAAAACAGAAACAAAACGATTTACAAAAAGTATTGTATCATATAACACTTGACAGCCCTACCAGCACATCACACACCAGAAACTATGCACTCGCGACTTAGCTTGCTCAATAGCAAGTAAGTGGTTGTAGCATCGTCTTGAATTCATCCAGGGAAGCAGCAGTTGAAACAGCAGGTGGCACAAAGTTCCAGAAAGCAACTCCAAGGACAAGAAAAGAGCTCTTGTACATTGATGTACCCGGAATCGGCGATAACAGCGTATAGTCCGGTTGTTCTCAGATCATTGCAGAGTCGGATCGATAATAGCTTCCAGGTTCTTGAGAATACTAACTTACTCAATATCTTTACCAGCTAACGACAGCACTGGCTTCTCACTGCTATCTATGAGGATAGTACGTTTAGACAAACACCAAAAAAAATGTTAGACACGAAATTCATGATGTGTGAACGGAAGATTAACACTTATTTTTTTTTTTTCTTCTCCTCCTCGATAAATTTATTTATTCCGCAGTCTCTGCACCACCTCCAAAATGGGCTGAAATCGTACACTCTGCCACAATTGATACATGTTTTTTTTTGGGACTCCATTTGACCGGAATGGTTGCAACAATATGAATCATTTCGACCCTCCGTCTCCGTTTAAATAGCAATGCTTATCAAAACTAGGGCTACCACTTTCTCATAACATTTTTTTTTGTTTAAAGTTTATTTACTTAAATAAACGATACATATTTTTATTACTTAAGCTAAGTAAACAAATAAGAAAACCTTATAATCTCTTTTTTAGTTATTTTAATCACAGCCCTGATTAAACAAAATCATTAAAAAGGATTAAAAATGATTTGATTTGTAATCATTTTGAATAATTTTTAATCGTTCAAATCATTTCTAATTCTTATGAGCGTTTAACATGTGATTTACATTCAAATCCTTTTATTATATCAGGGAGGCTGTAGTTATTAGCACTTGAATCCAGTCTATCTCTGTTGTGCTATGTGAAGGAAAAAAAAAGTTCCTTATAGACTCCAAAACGGCTGGACCGATTTCGATGAAATTTTCAGACAATCTTCAGATTCCAAGTAGGTCCTCTCTCTCGCTTATCTTTTCTTTCTCCATTGGCCCGACTGACCTAGGGTCCTTTTTACTTTTAAATTGCATATTTTTAAAACCGTTTTTCAAACAACTATCAAATGTCCACGTAAGCTATTTATCTCTTGTTATTGAAGTGTGGTTTTCCTTAATAAATGCGATGTACCTATGCCGACCACTCTTATCTAAAAAGTTTTATGTTTACATATTTTTAGTTCGGGAATTCACATGACTAATATAATGTGTTTGTTACAGTCGTTATCTGACAGAAAAACATATTGTTTTGAGAGTAGGGAAAATCCCAAAGTTCTGTCATCCACGGATTGTAAGTACAGTCACCATCAACCAACTGATCTATCTCAACTGATCTATCTCAACCAGTTCACGTATTTTGGGTACCAAGAAGCTAGAAGCTAAGAAGCTAGTGGGTGTTTGATAGACATAAAATTAGCATATGATTTGACTAGGTTAGGGATCATCTATTTTGAATGGAAATTATTTATTTAAAAAAATGGTCAGATTTCAGACAAGTTTTGTCATCAAATAAATCCTATGTTACTGTCAATGCGCTTGGGTTACTTCCTCCGAGGCGTCGAAACTGATTTGTAAGTTCAGTTCCTGTGAGAAAGCGATTACGAAGCATTGTGTTCACCAAGTATCGATCTTCTCGTGCTGTGGTACACCTGGTTCTGCCTGTTCCTGGTCTGCGTAGGTTAGAGCCAGTTTCCTCGTTACGTTGGAGAACCCTTTGTACTGTTGAGAGCGACACACCGACAGTCGTTGCTGTATCGCGCTGACCCCGGCCTTTTTCCAGCATTGTGAGTATTCTGGTGCATTCTTCAGGTGTAAGCGACATGATTACTGCTTGAATAATAAATATTAAACACTATCAACATGGTTTATGTACCCACTTAAATGACAGATTAGAAACAAAAGCAAAAACAAATGTAGTAATTTCGTAGTTCCATCTTCGAAAGTCTCCCTTTTTCAAATTTGATTTTTTTATGATATAACTTTAGAATAACTAAGAAGTTTTAATGACTTCATTTAAGGAGTATTAAATTGTCTATTAAACACAATTTATTTCATTAAGCTAGCCTTCTTAGTTTCCGAATTTTTAGGATTCTTTAAGTGACCCGGATTCATCGCTCGAGTGTATTTTAGTCACTATAATAATAATTGGAAAACCAGAAAACGATAAAAAAACGACTTCAATCGCAACAACCAAGTACATTTTTGGTACATTTTATGGTTATTGTTAATTTTATTTGAAAAAAACCGGCTAAGTTCGATCCAGAACAGCAAACATTTTCCGTACCATCATACTAGATGGCGCTAGTTTCATGTTTAAAAAACCAGTTTGTTGTTATAGCAACAATCCCTAACATCTTTATCTAAAGTCCAAAAGTCCGCCCCCAAATCGCTCCCGATGTAAATGTGGCCGCAAGTCCACAACGCAGGCAGCATTGCCTCACTGTATCGCGAGCGAAATGCGCTGAACGATTCAGAGCGGGTATTTTCTCTATTGATATTGCTGATCTGGCGCCATCCTACCTGATCCTATCCTGATCTCCCCGACCTTGTACACTCTGTACACAAATAACATCCTCATCCCGCAAAAAGACGTACAGCTTTCCCTCTTTGCGGGCGACACTGCCCTCTACGTAAAAGGGCGGCAGTTATCTATCTTTTTTTTTTTTTTTTTTTTATTCACAATTGGTAAACCCTTGACAACATCTCACCTGGTGGTAAGTGACGATGTTGCCGAAGATGGAAGCAGGCTTACCAATATTTCCCAACGCAATGGGGAACTGGCTATCTTATCTTCAAGCCGGAACACATCAATGTTGTTAACATTGATATTTGGCGGCAAGACTTAGATAAGATGGTGGTAGCTAGCCAGACGGGCTTAGAAAATGCCCTACCACCAACCAAACCAAGTCTTACAATTGACCCCGCCGGGAATCGAACCCGCGACCTCCTGTGTAAAGCCAGTGAACTTTGCCTCTGAGCTACGGAGGCGGTTAAAATCACCACTATCACCACTAATAAGCAAACTCCAACTCTCAGTTGACGAGCTAGGCAAATGGTTTAGGAAATGGAGAATCGAAGCGAACCCGAGCAAAAGCTCCGCGGTTCGCTTCGACTACAAACTTAGGCGCCGTTACGCTGAACAGTCAATCCGCATGCTAGACACCCCTGTCCCCTGGCAAGCCACAGACAAATACTTAGGAGTCACCCTCGATCCTCAACTCACCTTTGGAACCCACATCTAAAACGTGTCCTGAAACGCCCGCTTCTACCTGGGCCGTCTTAACGGTATGCTGGGTAGGCAATAAGCGCACATTTTTAAGGTTTGCATCCGAGCAGTAATGACATACGCGGCCTCCGTCTTTGCGCATATGGAAATACATATGTGACCATGCACAAAATTCAAGATGTCCAAAACATGTTCTGTCGTAGAGCGCTTAACGCCCACTGGTGCGTCAGAAACGCAGACCTACATCGAGACTTGGACTTACCGACTACTCAACAATTCATAAAAGGCCTCTTGGAGAACTTCTTCAAGTCCTCGGTGTCGCACTCTAATCCGTTAATTCAAGGGGCAGCGGATTATTATACCCCACCACTTGAGCTATATATTATGTATATGGTCCGTAGACCAAGACACATACTGTCTGATCCTCCCGATCAAATTTCAGCCGACCTGAACTGCCTCCTGGCAGCTCAGGGAGAAACCGATAGTGTCAATCTTCAGATGACACCACCCCCCCCCCCCCCCTCCCTCCCCACTAGCACAACAAATGTAACTCCCAAACGGTAGCACCCATCAGGAGCACCCCACGCAGTCATCCTAGGCGCCCCAATTTTCGCGCCCCCCTCTCCAGGATGTGGGTCGCTCAGACGAAGGATTCATTCAGGGAGAGTTTAAGTGGGTAGGTGCAGATTAACTGTGAGTCCCACATAACCAGTACAGCCAGGCTGTACTGGTTTGCATGAGCATTTCTCCCCCTCCCTCCGAAAAGGTAGAAAAAGAGACCCAGGTACGCCAATTTTGTTACACCCTTTACGCGATAAAGTTCCGTCCGCTCCGTGCTGAAAGGGTTAAGACACAATTTTGTAGCCTAAGCCTAAGAGTGCAAGTGCCACATCCATTCCTAACAGCTTCCGGTACCTACGGAACCATCGCCTTCAGAGGCACATATTAATCTAAAACATTAGTCGAGTAATTGCGCATTATTTTGCAGCCATTATGCTTGGTTGTGCTCAAAGACGCCGGCCATGGCAAAGAAAGTAATATCTTGAGGGTATTCAGAAATCTTGTCTGCTCTTGTATAAGTGGCCAGTGTTTAGAAGAGACCAGTGTTTTGTAGTTGGATAGAGTATCAACACTTTTTGTTTTTTTTCCGCCTAGACAAAATTGGTGGGACATTATGATGTGGCGGTGAGTCTACCGCCTAATTTTAGGGGCCAGCATACTGGCTTATAATTTTGGTCAGCAATATGTGTGTCTATTTAAAAACTGTATATTTTTCCCAAAGAAATGTATACAGGTTGTAACAAAATCTGTTTAGGGCCCGTTAACTGGGGCTTCCCCTCATCATACTGAACAACTTTTCCCGAGTCAATTTTTAAAAAAATTCGACTCTCCATACAAAAGTTCAAAAATTTGGTCAGTTAGCTGATCGATTTGTACAACCCGACGGAAATATTTGTGGACCTATCCAGTGACGTCATGCAAAGGGATTAATAAAGATTTTTATTAAATATTATAGCTGTAAGGAAGAAATTCAATATAGTTATTAAAACATTGTATTGTATTTTATTCTGTTACTTTTATTACTGTATAACTTTATTAGTATTCTAGCGAGGTCTGCAGACATTTCCGAAGGGTTGTATGAAGAGTCTTTTTTTTTGCTAATGGACTATGAGCCTTATGGGATACGTTATTCAATATGAGTAGAAGCCCTAGTAAACGGCTCTTACGCCTATTTTGTTACACCATCCACTATATACTAATAATTTATCAGTTTGCATGTAGGAGGTAATCTTGGAAACTACTAATCCGATTTTTTTTAAAAAACGAGCGAGCCTAACAGTAGTCGCATATTATGATTTGTAACATCTGACATAAGCAAAAAACCTGCCGGCCTCCTGACCTCCAGCCTCGCTCTAGGCGGCATGGCCATTTTCCTTAGCCTTCGTGACTGAAAAAAATATAGCGGCATGGCCACGTTTCCTTAGACTTCGTGACTAAAAAAAATCCTGTTACACACTTCCGTCCCTTTTCACGAAATTACTACAACAGATTGCACGAAAAAGCGTAAGTAAAGATATTACTAAAGAAATATTTCACCAATAGTTAGAATGGAACTTCAAGATGGACAATGGACATAGACTAAAAAAAACCCTGCTCACGCTTGACATCTACGGGAGCAAAGCCGCGGGTAGCAGCTAGTGTTTAATAATTTTTTTCATAACGCTACTCGCGTTCCTCAAAATACCTAGACTTTGATATCAATGCCAGATTAGTTCTCTAAGAACAAATTTATGTTGTAGAAAAATCAAATTCAAATCAAATCATTTATGAAACTTTATTTAACATTTATGAAATATATTTTCTAAAATGTAATTTGAGATTTTGCTACTAAAGTTACCACCGCCATTAAAAAAAAACACACCGGTAGCACTCCGGGAGTGCCGGCAGAAGTGAAAACTTAACAATTCACATATACGAGTACACAACAATGTGGTTACTACACAACCACGGAGCACAAACAAATAGGAGCTGGCCTAAGCAACTGTGCACTGTGATTTTCGTCAGGTGCCCATGTATCGAGACTCGCATTATTGGTGTGTTTTCGCATTTTTAAGAAGAAAAGGATGAAGTGTTGTGTTTTATCGTGTCGAAGTTATTCAGACAGACGTTCTGATGCTATGAATGGTATCACATTTCATTTGTAAGTAATTTTATACGTAATTATTAAAATAGTTCTAGAAAATTCTCGGCTTTCAAGTATAAATTATACTTCTCGACACTAGGTGGCGTAACTTTTGTGAATAAAAAATACGAGTACGTAAAGTTCCGCATTGCTATATAGTTATAATCATACGTGGAAACTGAAAATTAAAGTATACAATTAAACCTGAATACTTTTTAGTCGCCAAAACAGTACTTTAGCACAGTATATATATTAGTACTTTAGTGATTTTTATAATTATATTGTAAACAGGCCGCCATCTATCGTCAACAAGAACAACTATTTTCAACGTACCAAATATCCAGGGCCGTAATTAGATTCAAATAATTTTACTGAATAACACACGGCTATGGTCAGTAATGAAATAACATTTTCATAGCAAATATTTTCAAGTAACAAAGATCTGAGTTGTATACATACTCGTACTATTCTCCGTGACTGTTCATGAATTGAAAGAACTTCGAATGTTAAATAATCATTTTATTCATATTAAGATAATTTACCACCTAGTTAATTTTATTTCTTTTTGTTTGTTTTAGATTTCCATCCGATGATAATTTAAAACAACAATGGATCACAAAAGTGAATAGACCGGATTGGACTCCGATAAAATATACAAAGATTTGTTCTTGCCATTTTAATGATGCAGACTTCATAGTGACAAAAAAGGCCATAAAAAATTAAAGATGGGCACTTTACCTAGTTTAAAACTGGATTTGTCGGTTGGTTTCGGTATTGTTTGTATAACCGAGTTTCAATTATTTTAGGAGAATAAGTATGTATTTCATTTTATTTTTTAAATTACAGCTTTGACCAATCACCGACTGTAAATCATATTATACTGCTGATTAAATCTTTATCAGAAAAATATATAGATATTCGTTTTAAGCATTTCGCAACCATTCAAAACGATAGGGCAACGAACCGACAACAACTAACTAAAACTGTTATTTTCGCAGGTAATTGAATTTTGTAAGAAGTTGAAGTTGAAGTTAGGGGCGGGCTGATTTCCGCAACCAGGCGACCATTGCGCCCATTTTGCGTGATTGGCCGGCATCACTGCCAGCCCAGCTCCTCCAAGAAGCCCAGTAGCCCCCGTAGGTTGCCGACGACTTCCTGGAGTGACCTCGGGTCACCGAGGTGCACGACCCTGTACTGTGCCAGCCCCTCGCAATCAAGTAGGATGTGGGCAGCAGTCTCCTCAGCCTCCATACATGCTCTGCATAGGGGGCTGTCGGTGATACCTAGAGCGAATAGGTGTTTATTAAAATGGCCATGTCCTGTAATAGCGGCTGTTACCTTGCGGAGCTGAGCTCTTCCAAGTCTCAGAAGCTTTCTGGATAGACCAGGGTTAGTTGCCGGAAGGGCCACCCTTGCTTGCCTGCAGGTTTCCAAACCGGACCAGTACAAATTGTGTTCATTTCTTGTGCGATTCCTCAGGGTGGACCGTAGCCAGCCATATGGGAGGGGTATTATAGGTTCCGGTCCCACGGCTATTAGCTCTGACCCTCTCCTGGCAAGCTCATCCGCCGCATCATTGCCGCGTGAGTTGCTGTGCCCTTTAATCCACTGCAGAGTTACGCCGCCGCGGTTACATACCTCTGTCAATTTTTGTTGGCACTCCAGTATGAGCCCCGATGTGATCATGCTGCTCTGCAGGGCCTGTAGTACGGCTCTGCTGTCAGAGAGGATGCGGATGGGGTACTCACGCACCTCCCTTGCAGCAATCGCCTCAGCTGCCTCGATGATGCCCATACACTCAGCCTGAAAGACCGTGTTATGCGCACCCAGGGGATTGGCTATCCTGATGTTCAGATCCTCGGAGAAGACCCCATACCCGGTGCCAGTGCCTGTTTTGGAACCATCGGTAAATACCCGTAGTTCTTTCAGGTTCTGACCCTCCCAGGGCTCCTCATGTAGCTGTACCTTGTATTTCTTGTCAAAGACATACCGTTTAGGGATTCTATCATTCGTCACCGCGAACAATGGCTCCTCCGCGATGATATCGTGCAGAAGCTCAGTGTGCGGGATCCTGTTTGTGCTCCAAAGAGACAGCAATTTTAGACGGGCTGCAGCACTAGCTGCTTCCTGTTGGATAAACAGGTGCAGAGGCGGCAGGTCCAGGATGGTTTCAAGGGCTGCAGTGGGAGTTGTCCGCATGCAGCCTGTCACAGCCATGCATGCCATTCTTTGAAAGCGTTGCAGTTTACTCACGACCGTAGATAGCTTCGTTCGTGGCCACCAGACTACTGCGCCGTAGCTTATCATTGGACGTATTACCGCTGTGTATAGCCATAGCATTATCTTTGGGGTAAGGCCCCATTTCCTACCTACCATTCTACGGCACTGCCACAGGGCAATAGTTGCCTTCTCTATTTTCTTGGTGAGATGGCTGCTCCAGTTTAGTTTGCTGTCGAGTGTGACACCTAAGTACTTGATCTCCGTTGATAGGCGGAGCTCTGTTTTGAAAAGTTTAGGTAGTAGGTAGTTACCTAAGTTGCGTTTGTTGGTGAACAGTACTAGTTCAGTTTTGCTCGGGTTCACGGACAGTTCGTACTCAGTGCACCAGCGCTCCACGATTCGCAGAGCAGCTCGAGTTGCGTCGCAGATAACATTGGTGAAGTTACCCGACACAAGTATAACCAAGTCGTCCGCATATCCGATTGTATAGAAGTGCTTACCGTTTAAGGTGGTGATCAAGTCATTTACCACTAGGTTCCACAGTAGCGGTGATAGGACTCCTCCTTGGGGGCATCCCTTTGCTACCATGGCCGCTTTGGTCTCCTCCTTCACCAGTCTGATGACCCGCTGTCGGAGCATGTTTTCAATCCAGTCGGTCATAGTGGCGTTTGCCCCATGTTTTAGAAGTGCCGCCCTCATGCTGCTGAAGTTTGTTTTGTCAAAAGCGCCTTCGATATCTATGAAGGTGCCTAAGCACATAGACTTGTTCTGTATTGCTGCCTCGATCTTGCTAACGACAGCATGCAAGGCCGATTCTGTAGACTTACCCTGGCTATACGCATGTTGATTGCGGTGCAGGGGTATGTCCCTCAGTGCGTTTTCCCTCAGTTCCCTGTCACAGAGTCTCTCCAGTGCCTTCAGTAGGAAGGACGTGAGACTTATGGGTCTGAAGGATTTTGGATCCGTGTAGTCGGACTTACCTGGTTTTGGTATAAATACCACTTTCACCTCTCTCCAAGCATGTGGCACATACTTGTGGGCTAGGCATGCCCTGAGGACCCTGGCCACGGCTACTACCACTGCGTCGCCCCCCCACTGTAGTAGTGCTGGGAAGACGCCATCGCAGCCCGCTGACTTAAAGGGTTGAAAGCTGTTTAGCGCCCATCTTACCTTATCTGTGGAGACCACCCTGTCTGCGACAAGCCAGTCCTCCTCAGTTGCTAGTATAGGATCATCGTTCCAGCTTAACGTCGATACAATACGACAGTCAGGGAAGTGTGTCCGCAGTAATACATCTTCCGTCTCATCTGGCGTGCTGGTGAGAGTGCCGTCGGGTTTTTTAAGCGAACCCAAGCCTTGGCTGGGCCCGTTGGAGAGGACTTTTCTTACCCTGTTTGCTTGCTGACACGATTCAACTCCATCGCAGAAACTTCTCCACGATGCAGTGCTGCGGTATCGTATCCTTTTCTTGTATTTGGACTTGGCGGTTTTGTAGTTGTCCCAGTCCTGTTCATCACTTGTGTTCATAGCTCTGTTAAAAAGCTTTCTGACCTTTTTCCTGAGCCTCTCCAGTTCTGGTCCCCACCAGTTTACCTTTAGACTGCTGGCTGATGGTGGTTTGGTCAGAGGGCACGCTTCTTGGTAGGAGTCTCTAATGCAGCCTGTCAGGACTTCCACTTGTGCTTCTATCCGGTCTACGCCTATCATTCTGTCAGGAACCTCAACCCTAAGTAGTGCGCTTTGCAGCGATTTGCAATAGACAGGTCTGTTGGTCTTGCGTGGGTTCCTGCGTGGTGGCGTCACCTGAGTATTCACCTGAAGGTCGAATCTTACCCATCTGTGATCCGAGCACGAGGCTTCCTCTGACACATGCCAGTTGGATACAAGACTCGAGATACCCTCAGTGATCAGTGTAATGTCGATTATGGACCTACCCCGTCTGGTGACGAAGGTGGGTACTGAGCCAACGTTCAACAGATGGAGACCAGTTGTGAACAGGTACTCTACCAGAGTCTTACCTCTATCGTTACAGTTTTTCATCCCCCAGAGGGAGTGGTGCGCGTTGCAGTCTGTTGCAACTAGCAGCTCCAGTCCCTTTTCCTCGCAGTGTGTGACGAGCCTTGCCAGTTCTGGTGGTGGTGGATCGTCGTCATCAGGCATGTACACGGAGGCGACGATCATCTCCGGCAGACTCGGGTTTGTTTTGCCTTCAAGCAGCCTAACGGCGCTCAAGTCCCTATGACAGAATTCTGTTAAAGGTTGGACAGGCACGTTTCTAGTAACATATATCGCAGTTCTTGGACTCTCCGGCCCATTGTAAGCAACCAACTTACCACCAATGTTAGAGAGTCCGCAAATTTTGTTGCCCCTGACCCACGGCTCTTGAATCAGGGCTATCGCCGTGTCGTGAACCTCCAGCCATTTCCGCAATTGAGCCGTAGCGGTCTGACTGTGCTGGAGGTTCGCTTGTAGGGCCCTACAACTTGAGAAAGGGCGCGCTGTCTTGCGACAGCAGCGCCTCTTCCTCCTCGGAGGAAATTGTTAGACCGCCCAACCCCTCGATACATTCCTCTCCGCCCTCTTCCAACACGGGGTTGTCTGGAGGGCTCCGAGGAGCGATCGAGGTGGGAGACCGCACGGCTTCCGTTTCCGTAGCCAGTGGTACGGCAGTCCCTTCAATGGGCTCCGGTACAATTGTAGGGGACACACGATTTGGATCTGGTCCTCCCAGGGAGGTTGCAGTGAACCTACCCCTCGGTCCCCGGAACTTCAGGTAGACTGAGCCTACCACCAGAGCAAGCTGGCGCTCGTGTTCCAGCAGGACCTCGACCAGATCCTCCGGCAGGCTTACAACAATAAATGTGTCGGTGCCCTGAGGTAGAACCTTAAGCAACCTCCACCTGTGGATTTGGGCCCACGGGTTTTGGAAGCCTAAGGCTCGTCCGGCTTTTACTGCTTCCCAAACGCCGGGGAGCAGTATGCCTCCTAACACCATACGGGGCAGCTCAGCTTGTCTTTTGAGGGTGAGTGCCTCACCCCGGGGCAGTGTTATGTTGGAAACTGCCGCCCAAAGCCACTCCAACGCTGCCGAGTTGGCGCACCATATCTTTAGGGCACCTTCCGCGTGGACGGGTTTGCCCTTGAAGACTGGGCCGGCAGAACCGAGTTGAGTGAGCGACTGCTCCACTACTCGGTCGGTGAAGGCACTCAGAATATACTCCACGTCCTGTTGGCTGAGATTGCCGGATGCTGCCGCCGTGACAGCAACCGCAAGGTCAGCGGACGCGGACTCCGCGTAAGTACGCTGGGGCTTGCTCGCCGACCCCACCCTCGGCTTTTTGGGCTCACCACGGGGAGACAGAGTCTCATCGAGGCGAGCCCTCTTCGCCGACTGTGCGGTCGCCGAGCTTGTGGCTGTCTCAGCTGGGTCCTTTCGTTGCTTCCCGGGGGCTCGGGGCGCCCCGATCGAAGTTACCTTCGATGCGGTGCTCCCCCCCGCAACAGGCACAACAGAGGGCCCTGCAGACGGCATTTAAGGGGCAGTAGTGGTGGTAGCAGCCTTGGCTCGGGCCTCGGCGCGCCTCGCAGCTCTACGAGCTGCCCTCTGCCTGCCATTCGGTCGGGGCTTGGGTCGGGAGGAGGCAGCGACGTCACCTTGTGGCAACGGCGCATGAGGCCTCTTCCGGTTTTTGCCCTTCCGGTCGATCAGGGTCCAGCCAGTGTTCAGCTGACCCATCAGGACACTCGCGCCGGGAGCACTGGCGGTGACTACCTCCATGGGGGTGCTCGATGGTGGAGCAGATTTCTCCGCAGCCACAGCACCCGAGGGGGCCACGTTCGGTTCCCGGGGATGTAGGGGCGCGACCTGGGGGGTCGCGGTGGACGAAAGAAGCGCGGCTGAAGCTGCAGAGTGGGAAGGAGAGCCTGAGGGTTTCCCCTTTCGAGCTCTCCTCGCTCTGCGCCTTGCCTGGCGCTTAGAAAGATGGCCAGTGGCCAATTCTGGGGACCTAAGCTCCCCCGCCGCTTCGCTCAAGGAGGCTTGGGGCTTCCTTACGGAGGACGGTTGGGAGGTAGGGGCCTCCACGGGTGGCGCCAGAGGTTGCCCTCCTACACCGGGTGCGCCTTGAGGCGCGGGCGAGTCAGCGGATTTTAGATTGTCCATACTAACGTTTATAAATTATTCATCCCCCTGATTCCCCACCCTCCACGGAGCCCGCACATTTGGGGGAGTACTAGCGTACAGGGCTAGTAACACCAGGGCTATCAGGTGGATATAGATGCGAAGGGGGTCGGGACTCACTGCGCGACATCAAGGGCTCGAACTGGTGGGCCGGGATAGAACAATCCAATCCCCCCGGTTGATCCCAAACAGCCTTGCCCCGTCAGCATGGCCGAGTCCGACCTCCCCGCATCTCGCCAGTGACCCCTGAGGGGGGGCACTTGCCCATTCCCACGTGTTGGCTATTCACGTGGGTACCGTTTAGCGAGAATCCCGGGCCAAAGAAGGCGTGTTGCCGACCGTGGGTAACTCGCTCCGACCCACGTTCGGCTCAACCGACCAGGATCCCGTTCTCCCCGCGTACGGCGATCAACTGCGCAGGGCTAGCGCAGGTGGGCGCAAATCCTCTGCCGGCCGCGCCCACGATGCACGGCAGAGAAGGGCGGCCGTTGGCCACGCTCGTTAAGAGCGCGTTTCCAGGGGGCACCACGGGGAGGTGGCCGCCTCGCCCCCCTTGAATTTTGTAAATAAAATTATGTTCGTAATAATAATTTGTCTATTATTTTGTGCTAGAAATTTTAAGTACGTCAGTACACATACAAAACAGTAAAAATGTTAACCCTCATTTTATTCATTTATTACACAAACTTTTTAAAGCTCATAGTTCTGAGTACGTCCCATTACTTTCTACACTTATTGACATCTAGTGTGAAATAGCTGAACTACGTAGTGACATCAATATGTCGATGTTAGGTCGCTAGGCGAGTAGTTTTGCTACTAACCGGCAGATGGAAAATTGAGAAAAGCGCCCTGTGCTGCCTAAGAAAAAGTAGAAAGAGTGGGAGATACTTGTTCCTCTCCCTTCCCCTCGATCTTACGCTTTTTCGATCAGCATCACGTGACCCTGACGCGAGTTTGGAAGTTTTTACCCATCCAACAAAAAGTGCTCAGCGCCGCTAAAGAAGTTTTCACTTCAAAAATGATTTCTGACACATACTTCGCTAATCAGACGACCAATTTGTGTGAAAAGTCCAACATTTCTTTGTGATAAAGTCTTAGAACGAAGAAGTTATTAAGTTCCACTAGTAGAAGGCTACCTTAAAGTCTTGCCACATCTTTTCACTACACCATGTATACAGGATATAACAAAATTGTTGTAGGTCCGGTTCACGTACGTGCGCGGTAGCCTCGGCGTGCGCGACGTCGCAGACAAGCTACAAAAAAACCGGCTACGATGGTTTGGACACGTAAAAAGAAGACCACCTGTCTACATCGGCAATGTTAAACCCACCAGGTCAAAGGCGAAGAGTAAGGCTGAAACTGCGATTGTTGAGTGTCATTAAGAAAGATCTAGAAAGCTGCGACACTCAACCAAAACCTACCCGGTCAAAGGCGAAGAGGAAAGCCGAAACTGCGATGGTTGAGCGTCATTAAGAAAGACCTAGAAAGCTGCGACACTCAACCAAAACCTACCCGGTCAAAGGCGAAGAGGAAGGCCGAAACTGAGATGGTTGAGCGTCATTATGAATGACATAGAAAGCTGTGACGACGTCCAGGATAGCGCAAAGTGGAGAAAGAGTAGCCGGAAAGCAGATCCCGTCATAAGACGGAAAAATTGCTAAGAAAAGAGAGAGAGGTGTAGGTCCCGTTAACTGGAGTTTCTAATCATCATACTGAACAACTTTTGTTCTATGACTTTGCTGAAATCGCAAAAAAACAATCAGCTGATCGACCAATTTTGTGCATTTTTCTATGGAGGTTCAATTTTTTTTATTGAGTATTGACTATGGGTTCATTGCGGAAAGTGGTTCAGTATGAGTAGAACCCCCAATTAACGTGTGCTACAGTTTTTTTTACAACCTGTATGTATTAGGTACTTTTCTAAACTGTACAACTTTTTACCCGACTGTAATGTATTCGGTTGTATATACTTATTTAAGTACGAGTATGTATGTATATAGGTATGTCTGTTTATTTAGCTGAGCCTGTAGCCTAAACGGCGTAATGGATTATAGAGTGCGAAGTGTCATTATTTTCGTGGTGATCCCCTGAATTAACACGGGATACATTTTTAAGCAATCGGGTTTTTATTTAATTTTATTCAAATTGTTAGGTTATTCACTAATCATTTCACACTTAACCATCTCTCATACAATTATAACGTAAAATGCTATTGTGTTATTACATCAGAATGTACTATCCTATGTAATTATCCTAGTGTAGTTACGGTATGGCAAACTTAATAAAACCTTCTATTCAGAGCCAAAAGCTGTCCAAACTTATTTCTATCCCAAATTGTAAGAGAACAGATGGTAAAATAGAAAATATTAGATTAAGTATGAACCAAAGTTGCTGAAACAGTTTTTCTAGCCAGACCCAAGTTCCAAATGGAAGGACGTCAATAAATGTTCCTCATCTTTTTTACCCGCCTACGCCAGAAGGAGGGTAATGTTTTTCGAGTGTATGTATGTAACTATGTCATCATCATCATTTCAGCTCATAGATGTCCCCAACGAGGGGCTCGAGCCTACCCTGAATTATGGCGATCGGGCCTTAGTCGACCACGCGATGGGCAGCAGCGTGCATTCCGCGTACTGTTAGTCAACCTATAACTGTACTGCCGACCAGCCTGCCAAGTGTCGCGATTTTTTAGCGAAACCCCCCAATGATGAATACAATTGACTCTAACATTTCATTTTTAGGATTCCGTACACACAAAGCATCCACTCGTGTTGATGTTTTTTGTTTGTAGTGTCAATAGATATCATTCTCATTAGTTGTGTGGAAAGGTACGAAATTTTCGGAGCACGAGTTCAACTCACACTTGACTGATTTTTACGGTAAAAACAGGACCCTTTTACTAAAACTTCGCTGTCCGTCCGTCTGTCACCAGGCTGTATTTATAGCTAGACAGTTGAAATTTTAACAGATGATGTATTTATGTTGCCGCTATAACAAATACTAGAAATTAGAAAAAGTAAAAGTCTCCATACAAAAAACGCGTTTTTTTAAACATGAAGAAACTAGTGCCATATAGTATGATATTACGGAACTGAAGAAATTAGCGCCATCTAGTATGATGGTACGGAACTGTGTGTGCGGTTTTGACTCACACTTGGTCGGTTTTGTTTTCATTTCATTTTGTTTATATATTTTTATATTTAATAATTATCTATTATAGACGCAAAAGGCCACAGCCAGGCCCCCGTTTCTCGGTCGAGCAGGCGAGATAAGTACCTACAGATTGGCGCGGCCTACAGGCCGCGCTCCGCTCGTCAGCGCTAGAACGCCGTACAGTCGACGTCGCAATTCGCGCGCCGCCCATGTACGCAGTTATAACCGCTAAGTCGAGCGCCTTAATACCCATGTTTCCGTGTATTGTCTGACAGTGCGAAGGAGTACGTGAATAAATGCGTAGGTATTTTCGTTTTATAACGAAGTGTAATATCTGTTACGAAGTAACTAGTATCTCATCTGTGCCAAAGCTCCTAAGAGACAGTGCATTCCGTCTACTTGTGATGGTTTTCTTAGGTTTTCGTGCAGGAATGCGGTGTGTAGTGGAAAAATATTATATGCTTATGTAGTTCGATCATACTACTAATTTTATAAACGCGAAACTTTGAATGTATGTATGGATGTTTGTTACTCTTTCACGCTTCAATCACTGAACGGATCGGGATGAAACTAGGCACACGTATAGGTTAGGTTCTGGAATAGGAGATAGGCTACTTTTTACCCTGGAAAAACGTTTTATTCCCACGGGAAAATCGAAAACAACGTGGGCGTAGCCACGGGTGGACGGCTAGTTTCTTATATTTCGATCCGAATATTAATAAAAATATTAAGAGGCAACATGATTTGAGGTTAGTGTTTTCTCGCACTATATAACACGGAATTGGCTGGCTCGTGCTAGTTGAAAAACGCTTTATGTCAATGCAGTAAGAGCGTTACTTCTGTCGTTTGGCTCGGCGGGCTTAGTATTTTCTATTCGGCCAACTTCGCGACTCGTGAACGTTTTTAGTGCGTTGACATAAAGTTTTTTTTCACCAATTCAAATGATTCCGCGTCGAAAGATACGGGAACTCCCTTACGTTATATTCATGGTTTTTTTAACTTGGAAACGAAAAAAGGCTTAGGCCCTTTTAGTATGGATACGGTCACGATGCCGTAACACGAGAAAGCTGTCAAAGAGCTTACTACTTTATACACTACTAGCTGTTTCCCGCGGCTTCACCCGCGTGGACCACGTTTCCATGACTTTTCGAGGGTGCGCAGTGCGCGAGCCGCAAGCGGCTCGCGAGCGTGGTAAAAAGTAGCCTATGTCTTAATCCGGGTCCTAATCTGTCTACCTACCAAATTTCAGCCAAATCCGTTCAGTAGTTTTTGCGGGAAAGCGTAACAGACAGACAGAGTTACTTTCACATTTATAATATTAAGTAGGGATAATAATAATAAAGCACACTACTAATATAGCATCCTGGCTTTTTTTGCCAGTAGACTAGATTGCGCAATTGTGAACCACTGCTGCTTGGTTCACGTTGCCAATAACAGTCGTGATATTGTAAATAAATTTCATATAATGTAAATGTAATTGTGTATATTACTAACACTAGTCTAAGTCCTAGAATAAGTTACTAACACTATGGTGATCCTTTGTTGGTCGATAAATAAATTTTATTATATTATTATTATTATTACTACATAGTTTAGACTACCTACTGTAGCATTTCTTGCTACTTATTCGATTTTTTTGCACTTCGCTCTTCACAGTTTTTAGGTCATATTCTTCTTGTTGAAATTGCTCTTGAATATTTTGCTAGACAGATAGGTGTTTTGTTTTTCCCAAAAGATTGTCATCGTATCAGAGTTTTTTATAGTAATCTTGGAAATATTATTGTAAATTAATAATGGTGAACAACTTTTATTGGATGTTATAACTGTTTTAAATTTTGGACGCAACCCTCACTGTTTTTTTTTTTAGAGGTAAGTAGTTGAATTCTCCGGTTATTTTTTCACATTTAAGCAGCGAGTATGAGAACATTGTGGTGTAATTCTACTTTCACTTTTTCAATCATTTTGTTAAATATATTCCTTTACTAGCCTCACCCACTTTTTCCTTTTCCCATCTAACAACTTTTAGGCCAAAGATTCCAAATTACTACGTATTTGTGTGGCAAATAGGGTCCCATAGGCCTGGTCATTTTCCTAGCCCACCTTATATTTAATAATTATAAAGATTTTAAAATAATTAGTTTTAATATTTTTTTCTTGCATTGTATTACCTATTTTTTTTTTGCTTGTGTGGGCTCTGAATAAATGCTTATCTTATCTTATCCATATCTTATATTTATTTTAACATTGTTTTTTCTACACTAGTTTAGTTTACACAAAAAGGCGATCGTCTACACATAAAAATGGCGTAAAACCTAATGAACTCATTGTATTTTGTAAATAGATGATTCAGAAAAACACAATAGACATTCCGAACCATTGGTTTTTCTAACACCATGTCCATTCTCGCAAACGGCTCTATTTGAGCGGAGACAAAGGCCCGCAGCCCATATACCACGGGACGCGTTGGCCTGCACTAAATTACCGGCAACAATTCATCCGGCGCTAGATTTACGGCGGCGCAGCCAGCGTATTCGTCATTTGGATTTTGAAATCTACGGGAGGATCGTTGCACGCGATGCCGCTGAAAAAAAATGCATATTGTGGACTTTTTACGAAGGAGCACGCGATGGCGCTGAAAAAAATGCATGTGGACTATTTACGAAGGAGCACACGATGCCACTGAAAAAAAAATGCATGTGGACTGTTCACGAACAAGCACGCGATGAAAAAAATTCATGTGGACTGTTTACGAAGGAGCACGCGATGCCGCAAAAAAAATTGCATGTGGACTGTTTACGAAGGAGCACTCGACGCCGCTGAAAAAAATGCATGTGGACTGTTTACGAAGAGCACGCGATGCCGCTGAAAAAAATGCATGTGGACTGTTTACGAAGGAGCACACGATGCCACTGAAAAAAAATGCATGTGGACTGTTCACGAACAAGCACGCGATGAAAAAAAATGCATGTGGACTGTTTACGAAGGAGCACGCGATGCCGCTAAAAAAATTGCATGTGGACTGTTTACGAAGGAGCACTCGACGCCGCTGAAAAAAAATGCATGTGGACTGTTTACGAAGAGCACGCGATGCCGCTGAAAAAAATGCATGTGGACTGTTTATGAACGAGCACGCGATGAAAAAAAGTGCATGTGAACTGTTTACGAAGGAGCACGTGATGCCACTGAAAAAAAATGCATGTGGACTGTTTACGAAAGAGCACGCGATACCGCTTAAAAAAAATGCATGTGGACTGTTTACGAAGGAATGTAGATGGTATTATGATGGCTAAAAATCGAGATTGAGATGAGATTGAGATTTTGATGAGGTTCAATTTGTCTTACCGGAAAACTGCTGTCATTTATATTGCAGGCAATGTATTGTATTCAAACCAAGAAATATAAAACGGTAAACTTACATTTACTACACATACATTAAACCAAGGAGTGAAATTCCCTGCCGGCATGCATCTGTGTATAATTCGTATGATCTAGGAATTTTCAAGGCGAGAGTGAATAAGCACTATTTGGGCTTACGTGAAACACCCTCGACAGCATTACCACTTACCATGAGGCAAAAAGCCTATCATCTGTCCTTTTCAGTTCTTTGCGAGGATTTTTAGTTTATTGCCACTATTCGATCTTGCTTTATTTCATTTTCTGTAGTACATACCTTCAGTTCTCGAACAGTCCAAAATCTCCCCCCGTGTGCTCCCACAGACATCGACACGAACTATTTCGTGCTTCGTAAGCCGATTTTGGTTCGCTTACACGCTTTTCTAATATATTAATTGTTATCGAGCACTTTGTCATAGAAAACTAATCCCTGTTCGAGTGATAATCGTAGGCGAACTTTATCTATATAGGCGAATAATGAACGAGTTCCTACCTAAGTGTACTTTCTACGTCGGTAAGGAAAAAATGTTATTAATATTATTTTTATATTAGCTTCTTGTGTTTGAGTCGACCAACCCGCACTGGGCCCGCGTGGTCGACTGATCAGGGTAGGCTCGAGCCCCTTGGTGGGGACGTATATGTGCTGATATGATGATGATGATGATGAATAGCTTCTTCCACGCCCGCGTGGACATCGTTTTTATGACTGTCTTTTAGGGTGGTGTGCGAGCCGCAAGCTGCTCGCGAGTGTGAAACTAAAATCTCTCGAGATCCCTCGGGAACTATATCAGGCTATTCTGATTACTATGTGTTACTTCCCACCCCCTCAGCTATTTCTGTGCAAAAAATCACGTCAAACCGTTTCGTTGCTCCGTTGCGACGCCGACGTGTGCGCGCTGGGAAATGAGTTTTCCCCAGATCATTGGGAACTATGTCAGGCTATTCGGATTAGTAGGCTATGTCACTTCCCACCCCCTCAGCTATTTCTATGCAAATAATTGAAAACGCTAAACACGTTAAAAAACCGACTACCATCGCAACAACTTAGTACATTTTTGCATTATTATTTTTGGTTTTTGTTATTTCTAATAAAGTACCACACCGATTTTGATAAAATTCATATGGGACCACACGGAAAGCAATAGCTTTCAAATAAAAAAAGAATCATAAAAATCGGTTCACCCAGTCCAAAGTTATGAGGTAACATACATAAAAAAAAAATTAGTTGTCTGTAAAGTCGGTTTACGGACGATAGTTTAACGTGACAACGTTATAAGAAAATAGTGATGGAATGGTTTCGTAATATCGAAAGAATCATTACATTTATCACCGCAATTATCGTAGCTATAAACAATTGAAACCACATTCACTTTTCACTGCACTTCATACTTGACGAAAACATGTAAATGTATTAATGTATAGCAGCTGTCCACGCGGACGCATCGCTCACTCAAGTAGGAGAGAGACAGATGTCGAACGCAGCCGAACGCGGAGGCTGATTGTGCCTCTTTGTCGCTCATTGCGCGCTCTCGCTTGCACTTCAAGCCTTAAATGGAACGCCTCAAAGCGAGGTAACGTCGCATGCGTCATGTTTTTTCGTGCGTGCAGCCGGCTCCATCGAATTATAAGACGTTATCACGTCAAAAATAATTTTTCAACACACTTGCTCATAAAGTGGCTCTAATTTTAACGCAATTAGGCTCATAATGATACCTGTAATCAAACTGTGATTTTTTCATTGCTCTTAATCACAAGTGAGTCATAGAGTTTTATTTTATTTTATTGGTTGAATTGCTTTGTTCTTAAAAAAGTTTCGATTCAAAAAAAGATCGTGTTCAATAGTGCAAATAAATGACTGTACCTATTGCTTACTCATTTCATGCAACTTCGTATTTAAATAGAAAATTTCAACTTGTACATCACTATCATCACTACATAGTATAAAACAAAGTCGCTTTCTCTGTCCCTATGTCCCTTTGTATGCTTAAATCTTTGAAACTACGCAACGGAATTTGATGCGGTTTTTTTTAATAGATAGAGTGATTCAAGAGGAAGGTTTATATGTATAATAACATCCATTAAATAGTGGAGAAGTACTGTTATTTTTTATTTAGGTTTCTAATGTGATGTCGTAAATAATTACATTTTTTCCGCTTACATTGCAAACGCAGGCTGAACCCTACGAGTTTTATCAAAATAATGTACTAAGTATTGTACACATTGAAAAGGTCTACAGAAAAGTCCGTGATGGTATATGTCTATCTCTTATGGATAACCCACAATAACTTTTTTTTGTCATTTACTTTTTACGACAAATAATGGCTAATTTTCGAAGCGATTTTAACCAATACAGCATTAATCCTTAACCAATTAAATACCTTGAATACATTGTTCATTTAATATAGATCTATATGGCCCGTTACACCGTATTATTTAAGTGAATATTTTCGAAGATATTACAGATTTAAAAATTGCGGGACGTAGCGTTTGCGGCGGTACCGCCGGCCGCACGTTCTCAGTTTTTCTGTAGTGTATTTAGTATCAGCATTGCACCCGTGCGAAGCCGGGGCGGGTCGCTAGTGTATAATAAATAAAACTTTCACTCAAATATAACTTTTTTTTTCTGTAATAAAGAAAACTTATAATTCCCCATTTTGTACGTGGCTAAAACGCTATCCGCGGAAAGCAAAAAACAAACAAACCTCATTCTAGTCTATGGCCGATCGCCATTGTTAGATGAGCGCGCATAGGAAAACTGATTATTTTTTCCCGCCATAGCGAAAAAAGCAAAACATGTAGATGTACTATAGTATAGCAGCTGTTCACACAGACACATCGCTCACTCAAGTTGGAGAGAGACGGATGTCGAACGCTGCCGAACGTAAAGGCCGATTGTGCTTCTTTGTCGCTCGTTCGCGCTCTCGCTTGCACTTCAAGACTTACACGGAACGCCTCAGAGCGAGGTAACGACGCATGACGGAACGCCTCAGAGCGAGGTAACGACGCATGCGTCATGTTTTTGACGTGACAACGTCTTATAATTCGATAGAGCTGGCTGCACGCACGAAAAAACATGACTCATGCGTCGTTACCTCGCTCTGAGGCGTTCCGTCATGCGTCGTTACCTCGCTCTGAGGCGTTCCGTGTAAGTCTTGAAGTGCAAGCGAGAGCGCGAACGAGCGACAAAGAAGCACAATCGGCCTTTACGTTCGGCAGCGTTCGACATCCGTCTCTCTCCTACTTGAGTGAGCGATGTGTCTGTGTGAACAGCTACATGACTCATGCGTCGTTACCTCGCTCTGAGGCGTTCCGTCATGCGTCGTTACCTCGCTCTGAGGCGTTCCGTGTAAGTCTTGAAGTGCAAGCGAGAGCGCGAACGAGCGACAAAGAAGCACAATCGGCCTTTACGTTCGGCAGCGTTCGACATCCGTCTCTCTCCTACTTGAGTGAGCGATGTGTCTGTGTGAACAGCTGCTATACTATAGTACATCTACATGTTTTGATCGAGTATCAAGTGCAGTGAAAAGTGAATGTGTTGTTCTTGTTTATAACAACGATAATTACAGCGATAAAGGTAATGATTCTTTCGATATTAATTATATATTCAGTGATATATTGTCGAATATTCGTGCTTTCATCATTAAAATGAATAGCATCGGTCCGCTAGTGCAGCGATTATAGGTTATGCTATAATTGACAAAATTAAAACAATAAGTTAACAGAACTATTTCACGATGAGTAAAAAATCGATGACTTTACTATTCAATCGAAATAATTATCGAGTGTTATTATGATTTAAAAAAATTAAAACATAAATATTAAATCTTCCATATATCACAACAACGTGTCTGAAATGACAGGTTGGACCAGCCATCCGTCAAAGGGAACATTTTCTCCTATATTAAACACATTGAGGCGGGCTTTTTAAAAACTAGATTTACGAAAATTTTAATGTTTCCAAATTTTAAATTTTAAATGTAAGATTTATAAACAATAATTTAATGATTGTTTATTCTTATAATGAATTATTTAAAAATATTACTTTTTTATAACAAATTACAATTAAACTTGCAAAAATAATTAAGTAACTAATTGAAAAAATTGAATTATATTATTAAAATAATGTTTATTAAAATAATATTAATAAAATAATTAAGTAACTAATTGAAAAAATTTAATTATATTATTAAAATAATATTTCCAAATTTTAAATTTTAAATGTAAGACTTATAAACAATAATTTAATGATTGTTTATTCTTATAATGAATTATATAAAAATATTACTTTTTTATAACAAATTACAATTAAATTTGCAAAAATAATTAAGTAACTAATTGAAAAAATTTAATTATATTATTAAAATAATGAAATCAAAATTTTAATTTTAACAATTGATTAGAAATTTAAACAATAAATTTTATTCAAGTATTTTGTTGTATTTTTATTGACGTGATAACGTCTTATAATTCGATGGAGCCGGCTGCACGCACGAAAAAATGCGTCGTTACCTCACTCTGAGGCGGTCCGTGATGCGTTCCGTTTAAGGCTTGAAGTGCAAGCGAGAGCGTGCAACGAGCGACAAAGAGGCACAATTGGCCTCCGCGTTCGGCAGCGTTCGACATCTGTCTCTCTCCTACTTGAGTGAGCGATGCGTCCGCGTGGACAGCTGCTATACAATACATTTACATGTTCTCGTCAAGTATGAAGTGCAGTGAAAAGTGAATGTGGTGTCAATTGTTTATAGCAATGATAATTGCGGCGATAAAGGTAATGATTCTTTCGATATTATGAAACCATTCCATCAGTATTTTCTTATGACGTTGTCACGTTCAACTATCGTCAGTAAACCGACTTTACAGACAACCGATTTTTTTTCGTGCGTGCAGCCGGCTCCATCGAATTATAAGACGTTATCACGTCAATCTAGTCTATGGCCGATCGCCATTGTTAGATGAGCGCGCATAGGAAAACTGATTATTTTTTCCCGCCATAGCGAAAAAAGCAAAACATGTAGATGTACTATAGTATAGCAGCTGTTCACACAGACACATCGCTCACTCAAGTTGGAGAGAGACGGATGTCGAACGCTGCCGAACGTAAAGGCCGATTGTGCTTCTTTGTCGCTCGTTCGCGCTCTCGCTTGCACTTCAAGACTTACACGGAACGCCTCAGAGCGAGGTAACGACGCATGACGGAACGCCTCAGAGCGAGGTAACGACGCATGCGTCATGTTTTTTCGTGCGTGCAGCCGGCTCCATCGAATTATAAGACGTTATCACGTCAAAAACATACAGACGAATTGAGAACCTCCTCCTTTTTGGAAGTCGCTTGAAAATCACGTCAATCCGTTGCGACGCCGACGTGCGCGTGCTGGGAAATGAGTTTTCCCCAGTTCCTTGGGAACTATGTCAGGCTATTAGTAGTCAATGTCACTTCCCACCCACCCCCTCAACCATGTCTTTGCAAAAAATCACGACAATGCTCTGCTATGTTGCGACGTGCTCGAGGGTGGATAGGATTTTTCTTCAGATCCCTCGGGAAATATTTCGGGCTATGCTTAAAAGTAGTCTATGTCATTTTTTTCTCCTCTCAACCATTGCTGTGTAAAAAATTAAAACAATCCGTTGCTCCCTTGCGATGTGAAAGAAATGTACCAAAAAAAGTCTTTTTTTCAGTTCCCTCAGGAACTGTGTAGGACTATGTTATTTTCACGAGATAAAAAGTTGCTTTTGTCTTTCTCCATGACAAAGATGCACGCAAAATTTTTTCAAGATTAGTTTTGGTGTTAAAGCTTGAAGAGGTATTAACAAATTTCACATTCATTAGATCTTTACCTATGAAATTGCCGATTGTATAAAAAAAATTAAAGATGAAATTTATAATAAAGAAAAATAGTTATTAAAACAAATTTTAATTTTATTCTTAAAATAGCATTAGACTATTCGAAATTAAATGGTGGTAAACATATGCCTAGTTTTTAGATATTTTGAGAGCACGGTGGCTCTAACCCCATGAAGTCGGGTTTTTCACCTAAAAAAATCGCCTTTATTGAGGCAAAAAATACACATTTTAAATTTTAAAGCTCTAGAGTTATCGCAGCAGTTCATTTCGTCACTTTCAGTATAATTCTAGAAAATTAAGTAGTCTCAAAAACTGCCCCACCTGACCACTAAGAAAACGCCTTTGTTCCATTCAATGATACATAGCTCAGGGGATTGGAACATGAAAGGCATGCCACTGGTTACTAATAAAAGACCATAACTTTTTTATTTTCAATAAAAAATGGAATTGAACTTCATAAACTGAATCGGTAATTTCACAGTTAAAGACCTATTATAATATTAGTAAGTACGAACATACTAACTATAACAAAACCAAAAGTAGTTACGAAACACAAATAGAAACGTTTACCCACAACCAAAGTATATATATTAGTACTAACATACAGTATGGACACTCCCTACCGTTCTCTAGATTGCGACCTCACCCCCTCGTCACCCAGATTGATACAGATTGGTTACAGTTTGGTTGTTGAACGTATAAGAATTCGCCGCTATTTTGTTTGTTCCGTCTTTCTTTTTTTGAAATGTAATTAATTTAATTTTTTTCTGTATTTTTTTTAACGCACTCGAATTTTTAATAATAAAAAAATCTGGCCCGTTGTATGAAGTGTCCAGGGTGTGCCACGACTATGTTAGTACTTATATTTACCTTTCCACGACGACAGACGGAACGGCACGGAGGCAGTATGTGCGTTTGGGGTTAAAGATTGTTTGTATGTACGTGTGTATGTATGTATGTCTGTAACCATTTTCCTCGAAAACTACTGCTCCGATTTCGTTCCGGTTTTTTGCATTAAAAGACTGCAGACTGCTCTGAACCTGCATTCTTAGACATATTTTATGGCGGTACACCACCAGGGAGCACTGTAGCAGCCAATGCTATGACATTATACATTACTAGCTGTTTCCCGTGGCTTCACCCGCGTGGACAACGTTTCTATGACTTTTCGAGGGTGCGCAGTGACTATGTGTTAAACCAGGTCCTAATCTGTCTACCTACCAAATTTCAGCCAGATCCATTCAGTAGTTTTTGCGTGAAGAACAACAAACATACACACTCACAAACTTTCGCCTTTATAATATTTTATACATTACTAGCTGTTTCCCGCGGCCTCACGCGCGTGGACAACGTGTCTATATATGACTTTTCGAGGGTGCGCAGTGCGTGAAAAAAAGTAGCCTATGTGTTAATCTAAGTCCTTATCTGTCTACCTACCAAATTTCAGCCAGATCCGTTCAGTAGTCTTGCGTGAAGAAGTAACAAACATACACACTCACAAACTTACGCCTTTATAATATTAGTGTGATTAGTGTGATGCGATAGAACCAATTTGAGGAAACGTGTTATAAAACCATAATACAATGACTCTACACCACTGAGCTCTAAAACCCTCACATGGATATTTTATCAAATCATATAAAATCTCTTTGCAGTTCTTGCTTTAAACTGAGATTAATATTAATGTCTGGCCAAAAAGAAAATCTAAAATTTAAACGCCATTTTTATAAATTCACTTTTATGAGGACACTCTTGTTCTTCTGTTTCCATCCAGCCAGCTCGCGCCTGGAAAACATTTGTAATTCGAATCTGCAGCTTCGAATGTCAAACGAATGTTAAGCAAACTTTTTTGAAAATATTCTTTTTCTTTTTTAATAGGACTCTTGTTCAATGCTTATTTCATTTCGTTAACTGAAGTTGTTTGTGATTTTTTTTCAGTACATATCAGTCTTTCTTTCTTATAGTGTGGAGCAATTAAGCTATCCAAGGCAGAGACGGCGTTGCCTGAAGTCGCACTTAGCATCACCCGCGATCACGTGTAGGGCATTTAGATTAACACCTACGGACGTGTGCTACGCGACCTTCAGACACATCTAGAATCAAATGTGCAGGTTTCCTCACGATGTTTTCTTTCACCGTTAAAGCAATCGGTAAGTAAGTATACATATTACATATGCACGTAAGTTTCGAGAACTCTTTGGTACAGTAGTCGTCTGGATTTGAACCCGGGACCTTTGATTAGGAGGAACGAGTCGTTACCGTTGAGCCATCGACGCTTTTCTCACCCTCTGGCATAAATAAATCGGCATTAAGAACACGCTTACTTTGTTGGAGAAAAGAAATATATCAGACTTGATTAATAAATTGAATTTCCCACGGAGAACATAACATACCTTTTCTTAAGGAGCGTCAAACATTGTTCAATTTGTATAGGAGGTATATTATACAAAGTATCGTGAGGAAACCTGCACACAACTGCGAAGAAACTCGAAGGTTGTGGGTGAAGTCGACCAACCCGCACTGGACCCGCGTGGTCGTCTAAGGCCCGATTGCCCTAATTCAGGGTAGGCTCGAGCCCCTCGGTGATGGGAACGTATATGAGCTGATATGATGATAGGAGGTAACTTTTCAAGGATTTCACATACCGATTATGGCAAAATATACAAGGTGCTACTTTATTAGTACCCGATATTTTACACAAGGCTTTTGTCCGTGATTCTGAACAACTTTCCCCAGAGAACAACTTCAACAAAAAAAACACTTCTCATAGTAAGCTGGCCGATCAGCTGAGCGAGTTGAAAAAGTCGAAGTTTTTTTCGCGATTTGACAATAGGTTACTTGGGGAAAGTTGTTCAGAATCACGAGCACAAGCCCTGTATAAAATATCGAGTAGGTACTAATAAAGTAGCACCTTATACAGGATGTAACAAAACTGGTGTAGGTCCCGTTAACCGGGGCTTCTACTCATCATACTAAACAACTTTCCCCAAGGAACCCATATATCAGCTGATCGATTTGTATGAAGAGTGTTTTTGTTATTTCAGCTAAGTCACAGAACAAAAGTTGTTCATTATGATGAGTAGAAGCCCCAGTTAACGGGATCTACACTTATATTGTTACAAATTATTTTTAAGCTAGTAAAATTTTTCGAGTGCGTAAATTTGATAAATAAAATTTACATCTTTTACGAGTATTTTTTTTATTTCCTGGCATTTTTTTGAGAATACTAAAATATATGCCTCGGCGAAAGTAGCAATTTAAGGTGTCGAATTAATAAGAGCCCTCTTCTGCGGCTTACAAACTCACACCTTATTTCACTCCTCAGCCTTAATTTACTATTTAATTAATAGTAAGTATAAGCACCGTATTACATTATAACAAATCAAATCAAATCAAATCAAAAACAATTTATTTCAAATAGATGTTTACACACACTTTTAAATAGTCAAAACAAAAAAAAATACAGTAACAATAATAAATCATAATTAATATATATAAAAACCAGCTGTCCCGGCGAACTTCGTACCATCTTACACAACACCACACACCCTACCTTACCCTACACTACACTACCCTACCCTACCCTGCACTACCCTACCCTACCCTGCACTACACTACCGTACCCTACACTACCCTACACTACCCTACCCTACCCTACCCTACATAAGAACCTTAACCTGACAATAACGAACTCAACAAAAAAAGAATTAGCGAAATCTAGATACCATAGATATCTAGAAACCTAGATACCGACTGCAGCGCCATCTGCCGAGCTGATTTATGAATCTAAACCATCCAGGGCGCCACCAAAAAAAAAAACATTCAAATCGGTCCAGCCGTTTAGGAGGAGTTCAGTGACATACACACGTACATGCCCTCTCGCACATCTACCAGATACGCTAGACTGCCAGGTTTATGATATACCTAAAGAACACACGTACAGTAGAATTTTATTTATAAAGATAAACAACAATTTATTTATTTTTTTAATTTTGTGACAACCCTCCTGTATCTGGCTAGTACCTACGCCGGTGGCGGCATCGTGCATCGTCAAAGGCGTTGCGCTACTGTAAGCCATATTGTAATACTGTGGTATAAGCCCCTTTACTTGGGAAAAGCTGTTCACTTTCAGGATTAGAACCCACCATTTGCCGCTCTTCAGCGAATTAAAAGTCACTTAAAGAAAACACTTCCGTTTCAATTAGATGGATACACATTTCCACACCGCTCCTGATGGATTAGCTTTGTAATTAAGAAAATTTCAAATTTAAAAACTCTGCAAAACCCATCTTTGGTCATTAATCTTCAATCTCGGATCTCGAAGCGCTAAACTGCGAAACAAGTTTTATTCTTTGATAAATAAAACAATAAATTAAATGAGCTCGACTCAACGGACTGGCTAAGACGCCATCTTGAATTTTCTTTTTTGACTTTGGAAGGAGTAAATGGTGGACATTTTGTATCGTGACTTTTTGAATGGAGCGTTCTTTTGTTATTTAAACAAAGAGTTGATTCTTTAGGTAGGGAACTCATTATTTAAGCGCTTTTTTTTCTTAAAGTGCTAAGCTACAAAAATACAGTTTACTAGCTGTCCCGGCGAACTACGTACCGCCTTACATTACATTACACTGCCCTACCCTACCCTACCCTACACTACACTACCCTACCCTACACTACCCTACCCTACCCTACACTACATTACACTACCCTACCCTACCCTACCCTACCCTACCCTACCCTACCCTACCCTACCCTACATAAGAACCTTCTCCTGACAATAACGAACTCGACAAAAAAAGAATTAACGAAATCGGTCCAGCCGTTTAGGAGGAGTTCAATGACTAACACACGGACAGAAGATTTATATATATAAAGATTTCCCGTGGCACTACCACTTGGATCTAAGTTGAGCAAGCGATAATAAATTCGTTAAGTTTGATGATAATACTGTCGAGGAGCCTTGCGAAAGTTTCGAAATAATATATTTTAATAATATTCTGGGACAAATCACACTTGGTCATCTGGCCCCAAAGTAGGATTCCCTGTGTTTTGGGAACCAGAGACTGATATACATACGTTTATACGTTTAAATACATACATATATAGATATTTAACACCCAGACACAGAGCAAACAAATCTGTTCATCACACAAATGTTTGCCCTGGGTGGGGGATCGAACCCACGACTCTCGGATCAGTAGTCAAGAGCACTAACCACTGAGCCACCGAGTCAGTCAAAGAAAAAAAAAGAATATAACGAAACTAAAACCGCAGTACCAGTAGTGTCACGGGAGAGAAAAATTGCAAGCGGTAGTGCCACGGGAGATAGACGAAAAATACGTATACTTACCGTAACAGTTAACAATTTTCGAAAAACCAAAAAACTTTTAGGTACCTACAAGCTTTTAATATTGCATTGTCACGCGATGTACATATGCTTGCAAAATTTCAGCTTAATGGGAACACGGGAAGTGGGTCAAATTTAGCTTGCAAGATTCCACCCGAACAAACATACATACATAGCAAGATTTTCAAGTTAAATAATAGCTTGTAATAAAAAAAAGATTTCGCTCTGGAGGGACTTACCTATACAAACAGTTTTCAGTCGACTTTAAAATAACAAGAGGTCCTTAATAGCTGGTCGATTTTTTAATACTTGTTACCTAAGAACTCCGTCCTTTAAAAAACTTATTTGAAAAATTCCTTTGAAAGGATATAATTTTATATTGGCCCCATAGAAATTTCATTAAAATCGATTCAATGCTTTTCTGGGTAATTAACAAAAACAAACAAAAAATGCTTAATTTTTGTAGTAAAGTCGGTGTTTTAACGTGTTTAGCATTTTCAGTTTATTGAATCTACTCATTCATTTTTTGAATACTAGCGGATGCCCAGCGGTACTTCCGGCGCTGATCCCGTTTTTGTGCCGTTACCGTGGAAATTTCCCATTTGTGTGACAAATTTCAGCCCGATTCGTCCAGTGGTTTGATCTGTGCGTTGATAGTCAATCAGGACAAACAATTTTATTAGTAGACCAGTTGTGTCCCCCGGCTTCGCCCACTCAGATCCCGGTGAAAAATATATATACTTCTTCTCACACCTACCGAATATGCACAGAAAATTTAATTGAAATCTTACCAGCCGTTTCGGAGGAGTGTGGCGACTGACACTGTGACACGAGAATTATATATATATAGAGATATAGATAAAAGGTAAACAGTTTTTCACTCCATTTTAAAGCCTTGTATTAAAATCATTATTTTAGACTCGTCAAAATTAAATTTAAATACCTGTGCTAATTGTTGCACGTAAAATATATTAAACTGTGTGACACGGTACGCGATGGACATTTTAATTACTATCGTACTTTAATGATTAATACTTATTATAGCTTATTACTTCAATTACAGTAAACACGCACATGTTTTTTGATATAATTTTATCATGACTATCGACATTACTTGTGGCATGCCACGCCATGCATGAATGAATGTTATTTTCGAAATTGGAATTGACAATAACTGTAACAAGTACTTTTTTTTTTGTTGTAATTTGACATTTTGTTTTTGTTAATTTACTTTTTGACGATCACCTCACTATTGACATACAGTGTACACTGTGTATGCACACTCGATATAACGATTCACTCTTTGAAACGTCAAATTTTCTGACTCCAGTTGGTTTACTTTAACGCTAATTTCTCTCTGTATAACGAAAACTCTCGATAACGTCACAAAATGCCCGGTCCCTTGAGTGTCGCTATATAGAGTTTACACTGTATTTTATAATTTGACATGTATATTTTATGAATTTGTGTCGTGTGATGAATAAATCTAATCTAATCTAAATTTACAGATGGCCGTTGGGGTTGTAAAGTTCTCGAGTGGCGACCACGCACCGGAAAGCGTAGTGTAGTAAGGCCTCCCACTCGGTGGACCGATGACCTAGTGAAGGTCGCAGAAAGCCGTTGGATGCGGGCAGCGCAGAACCGGTCGTCGTGGAGATCCTTGGGGGAGGCCTATGTCCAGCAGTGGACGTCCTTCGGTTGTTATGATGATGATGATGAAATCAAAAGGACATTGTTATAATATTGTTGTTTCGTCGGTATTGTTTGAAAGGACTGTGAGCAAACTGGCCAAGTGCGACTAGGGGCCACATTAACAGGGGTCCGCACCAAAACTAAACTAATAATAAACTTGCAAACTAAATCGTCTAACACGTCGAATGAAAGGGCTTGTTGTGAGAATCTCAAATACATATATATTGTAGTTATTTAAGAAAGTAGGCGAAAATCAACCATGCCCCCCCCCTAATCTAAAATCTTATTTAAGAAAGTAGGCGAAAATCAACCATGCCCCCCCCCCTAATCTAAAATCTTATTTAAGAAAGTAGGCGAAAATCAACCATGCCCCCCCCCCCCCTAATCTAAAATCTTATTTAAGAAAGTAGGCGAAAATCAACCATGCCCCCCCCTAATCTAAAATCTTATTTAAGAAAGTAGGCGAAAATCAACCATGCCCCCCCCCCCCCCAATCTAAAATTTTATTTAAGAAAGTAGGCGAAAATCAACCATGCCCCCCCCCCCCTAATCTAAAATCTGAAGTCCCTCCATCCGTACAGGAAAAATGAAATTCCCAAAGTCCAGAATAATCTATTTATCTAGAGCAAAGTATATACTAAGGTCATGTTCAGTTGGTAGTTAATGTTTTGGTGCAGAACCCTGTTTGTTCGACCTCGAGTCACACTTGGCCGGTTTTTTATTATAGCAACAATAGACAATACACACTCTGTGAAAATTTCAACTGTCTACCTTTTCATCATCATCATCATATCAGCCGAAGGACGTCCACTGCTGGACATAGGCCTCCTCCTAGGATTTCCACGATGACCGGTTCTGCACTGCCCGCATCTAGCGGCTTCCCGCGACCTTCACCAGGTCATCGGATGGATGGATAGACAGAAATGGACGGCGGTTTCTTGGTGATGCACTAAGCATCACCCGCTGTCACGTGTACGTTGGTTCGTTGGCTGTCAGAATTCTAACCCGGCACCTCCTGGTTAGGACGACCGAGACGTTACTTGAGTTTAGCCATCGACGGTTTTTAGGGTTGGAACCTATTTAGAGTTCGTTATACAGGGTGTTGAGTAAATTAGAGCGTTTTTGGGGTGAGTTATATAAAATTGAATAATTTTTGTTTTTCGTCTTTCAGTGTAGAAAAGATGGCCGTTAAGACAGTAAAGTTCTCGAGTGGTGACCGAGCACCGGAAAACGTAGCGTAGACAGGCCTCCCGCTCGGTGGACCGATGCCTGGTGAAAGTTGCGGGAAGCCGCTGGATGCCGGTAGCGCAGAACCGGTCGTCGTGGAAATCCTTGGGGGAGGCCTATTTCCAGCAGTGGACGTTCTTCGGTTGATATCTATGATCTAAAACCGTATAGGTAATAAATTTTTTTGACAACCCTGTCCCGCTGCTTTGGTACGTATGGAACTGGCGGTAAGTTGACTGAAAATTGAAACACAACGTTCAAGCTACATATTGACTGGATCACGACTGATTATCCGTGAGCGGTGCTTTATGTACAGGTTGGGGCAAAAGATATGCATCGGTTTTGAAGGGCCATAAAAAAAGTATTGGATTAATATAAGTGCGGTTTATTTTATTCAAGTCACAATGGATTGCCATTTGTTACATCAGCTAGATAGCGGACATTAGCAGTGATGCACTGATGAAGGTGATTTCTGAAATTTTAATCAACTTTCCCATACATTTCAATGGGTATGGCGTTTATTTCCTCCGTAATTCTCATCTTACCTTCATCTAAGGTGTGAGGACGATATTTTAGAACTTTTTCCTTAAGGTAAACCTTCAGGTAAAACCGACATAGCACTTAGAATTCCTAAACTTATAAGTGGCAGTAGGCGGGGCACATTGCTCGTGAACAGATGGCCGTTGGGGCAGTAAAGTTCTCGAGTGGCGACCACGTTCCGGAAAACGTAGTGTAGACAGGCCTCCCACTCGGTAGACCGATGACCTGGTAAAGGTCGTGGGAAGCCGCTAGATGCGGGCAGTGCAGAACCGGTCGTCGTGGAAATCCTTGGGGGAGGCCCATCAAACCCAAAGGAAGTCACAAATGCTCAAATCTGGCGAGCATGCAGGCCACCCCACGACACCTCTAAGAGAAACCAGTCGCGCCGTAAACATTTTTTTCAATTTCACCATTGAAATTCGAGCTATGTAAGTTATCGCCCTGTCTTGCTGGAACCATGTGTCTCCCAAATTGGTTTTCTCCCTCACTTAATGGGAGAATTGGGGAATCTTGGTAAGCCCGCTTCCATCTTCGGAATCATCGTCACTTACCATCAGGTGACATGATGCCAAGGGCTTACCAATTGTGAGTAAAAATAAAATACCTAAAAATTATTATTATTTCAAATCTGGTAAAAGAAAGGTTTACCAATATCAAAACGTAACGTTCAGCATTTGCTGTTTTTCATCAGTGCATCGCTGTTGATGGCCGCCATCTTGCTGATGTTATTTTCAAAATTATGTAACAAAAAATGGCATTCCATAGTGACTTGAATAAAATAAACCGCACTTATATAAATCTAATACTTTTTGTATTGTATGCTTGCGATAGTAGGTTCTTGGTGGAACACTGAACTGAACATATTTAGGTTTTTCCTTGCACTATTCCACAATTAATGTAAATAAAACACAAATTTGTTTATACTAAAACTAAATAACGAGTATAAACAAATTTGTGTTTTATTTAAATTGATTGTGGAATAGTGCAAGGAAAAACCTAAATATGTTCTAATACTTTTTTTTCTATGGCCCTTCAAAACCAATGCATATCTTTTGCTCCATACTGTATATCGCGAGAAGAAGCTTGCGCAGTCAAGCTAACATAGTATAACTTTAAAGTACAAGCTTTAATTTGAAAAGAATTTTAGTTATTTTGTGTTCTTCCCGTCAACCCTTTAATTTGATACACATATAATGGGGGTGCATAAAATTAACTGGTTCTCCATCTTTGTGAGTCCGCCATATTGGATTTACATGTCACTTACAATTAGATAAATATGCATCATACTCCAAACTCAAGATTTTTCTTTACAATTTCAGTAGTATTGCAGAGCAAAAGTTGTTCAGTATCATGGTAGAATCACTCCCCAAAAAAGAATATGCTCTACTAGTTGTTTTCCGCGGCTTCACCCGCGTGGACAACGTTTCTATGACGTTTCGAGAGTGCGCAGTGCGCGAGCCGCAAGCGTGAAAAAAAGTAGCCTATGTGTTAATCCAGGTCCCAATCTGTCTACCTACCACATAGGGATAGCATCAGAAATAAATTATAAACTCTTGATCACTAAATTGGCCTCCTACTTGAACTTCGGAAAACCTTACTCGTTTTGTTTTCCATCAAGTCTTCCATTTTTAATTCACCAAAATCACAAAATGATTACTTAAATGACGCTGCTAAACTATGACGTCACGCCTAGGTATTTCTAACATTTTTAGAAAAAAAATTAGTTTTTGACACATGATAAAAAGTAACTCAGATGACTAGCATTGGTCATCCCTATTCCATTTAGTAGTTTTTGCGTGAAGAGTAACAACCCTACATCCATACATTCTTCCAAACTTTCGCGTTTATAATATTAGTAGGATTTTACTGAACGCCCCGTATAGTTCGACTGTACATCTGAGTACAGTGCGCATACTCACGCATCTTCATCCGACCCCCTAGCAGGGTCAGCAGGGACAGAGAGTAATCGCCCCCATTTTTCGCGTGACCGCCATATAGCACGACTTTATCTGTCCTAACACGTTTCTAACTTATTTCGCACTAGGTTAAATATAAAAAAAGAACAATACTTGTTACTTGTTATGTTTTGGATAGTATGAAAGTATTTTTAATAGCGTTGGTGGCGTAATGGCAAGGGCCGCTACCTACTGTCCGGGAGTTCGTGGTTCGAATTTCGATTTCATATATGTACGTTTATCCAACGCTTTCTTATACGGTGAAGGAAAACATCGTGAGAAAACCTGCATATGCCTGCGAAGAAACTCGAAGGTTGTGTGTGAAGTCGAGCAACCCGCACTGGGCCCGCGTGGTCGACTATGGCCCGATCGTCCTAATTCAGGGTAGGCTCGAGCCCCTTGGTGGCGACGTATATGAGCTGATGTAATGTAATGTAATTGTTAAGGTCCCGTATCTCAAAAGAGAAAAAGGAACCTATAGAGGATACTTCTTTGTCCGTCTGTCTGTGTGTCAAAATTCCTTTTTCTCAGGAACGCATGGAGGTATCAAATTGAAATTGGTATTAAATACTAAGGAAATTGAAAAATAACACAGATTTTTTTCTGTCATCTTAAGAAATTGATTAGCCGTGACATATTTATGTATTATTTACAATATGTGTTTATACTAGTTAATATATCTCTAAATTTATCTACGTATTTATAGGGTGATTTGTAATGTCACGTATTCCCGTTAACGGGTGACAGATAAGGTCAAAAGCAATCGATTTTGTCATATAATATGCTATCAAAAAGTTAATTGTTTTTGTACCCTGAAATACCCTGTTAAATACCCTGTGAAAATAATCCAGACTAATAAGAGGATTCTTAATCAATAATTTTAGAAGTCTACCAACCCGCACTGGGCCCGTTCGCCCTAATTCAGGGTAGGCTCGAGCCCCTCGTTGGGGACGTATGTGAGCTGATATGAACCAATACCTTTACGTACATATATAGTTTTAAAAACTTTTCAATTAAGTTTTTTTAAACTATATTAATTATTTAATTTTTAGTTCAGGATACAAAGATAAATTTATGAAAATATTATATTGTCACTGATTCTTGACAAATTTACAAGCTTTGAATTAAATCTGTTTAAAGTGGGTCAAAATCAAGTGCAAAGGACTCGGTTTCAAACATACATACATACATACATACAGGTAAAGCTAATATAAGCGTGTTAAAAAACGAAACATACAAACCTATCTTGGTCAAAATCGTTTTTTTTTGTTTTTTTTATTCACAATTGGAAAGCCCTTGGCATCATCTCACCTGATGGTAAGTGACGATGATGCCGAATATGGAAGCGGGCTTACCAAGATTCACCAACGTAATGGGGACCTGGCTATCTTTCCTTCAATCCGGAACACATCAATGCTGTTAACACTGATGTTTGGCGGCAAGACTTAGATAAGATGGTGGTAGCTAGCCAGGCGGGCTATGAAAATGTCCTACCACCAACCAAACCGAGTCTTACGAAGTTGACCCCACCGAGAATCGAACCCGCGACCTCCTGTTGTGAAGCGAATGGACTAAACATTACGCCACGGAGGCATCCTAAAATTAAACTTAACTTTTAAGAGGTGAAAATCGCTTTTGCCGTTTGTATGAAAATTCTAATGTTCACGATCCACTAATATCTACTTAAAATAAGCTAAATAACAAAGAAAGTAACTTTAAAGTACACACGCTGGACACTTCATACAACGCACCAGATATTACATTTCAAAAAAGGAATGACGGAACAAACAAAATGGCGGCGAAATCCTATACGTTCGACAACCAAACAGTTACCGATCTGTATCAATCTGGATGATGAGGGGGTGAGGTCGCAATCTAGAGAGCGGCAGGGAGTGTCCATACTGTATGTTAGTACTAATACATATACTTTGTGAAAAGGATTTAATCAAAAAGAATAAAGAAAATAGAACACACACCATTAAAAAATAAAACTCATTCTAAAGTTAAAATTTTCTTCTATAACTACCATCTACTTGGTGACATAGTTTCCTTTCTCTGCAGCTAGCATAAGGGTCATCCCAAGGAGTCCCAGTTAAAGGAGATTTTCTACCCGTCCAACAAATGCAAAGTAGGTAACTTTAAAAACCCTGATAGCGCTATTCCGAGGTGGATTTCAGCGGATGAAAAGTGGATTTCAACTTTGTAGAGAATTAGAATTGTGCATTTCACTGTTCAATAGACGTTTCTGCAAATCATTTATCTTCAATAAGACATGGTATTTTGAAAGAAACTCCGAATTGTGAAACTGAAAACTTTTGTTCTACAACTTTGCCGAATTACTAAAAAAATAGACACAACAAATTTGTATAGGAAGTAATTTTTTGACGATTTCGGCTAAGTTGTAAACAGTAAATGATAGTTCATCATATCAGCTCATATACGTCCCCACCGGGGAGCGGATCGGCCCTTAGTCGACCACGGGGGCCCAGTGCGGGTTGGTCGACTTCACACACAACCTACGAGTTTCTCCGCAGGCGTGTGCAGGTTTCCTCACGATGTTTTCCTTCCCCGTAAGAGCGTCTACGTGAATAATAGTTCATGAGCAAATATTTTATGAAACTTTAATTCATGATAAAACGCAAAGTGACTATAAATAATCGTCCTCACATTTGATATTAAAAATCTCTAACCTAATACAACCCAACAGCTTTCCGAAAACGATCTTAAAAGGAAAGGTAGAAGAAAGCCAAGGCGGAATCACAATGAATAAGTTGAGAAGATGGTCGCTGTCGTGTAGTAGATGATGGCTAAGAACAGAGAAAATTAAATATTACTACACCTACAACAACATTGCTCTTAAATCTGAGAACTCTAGCAAAATTCCAAATTCTACTTTGTAGGAGCAACTAGAAGACTTTTGTATTTTAATACTTGGAAATCCACCTAGAACAGATCCTTACAAAGTTTTAACGAGTTACATAGCCCACGGGTCGTATCTATTCGCAACTTCACATTATTATAATCTAATAACTTTTCAAAGTGTCCAATGTCTGTTTGACATGGTTTTGAACAAACTTTCCGTGTTAATTGAATTTCCGATTTTGAATAACTTGTGTTTAGGCGTGAGTTTTTATAATTCGAAATCTTACTCTAGATACAAGTACTTCAAGATTTTACCTACTGCAGGATCAGGATTTAAATTATAGTTATTTTAATAGGTCGGGGAAAAAGTATCGTCGCATTTTAAGCTTTTGTATAGCTTTTATCGCGGGCTTTAAGGGGACCGAATCAAGAAATTTCGTAATGAAATAAAACCTGACACCCCAAATATAGTTATTTTTTTATTTTTTATTTATGCAGTATTTACCAGTATTATATAGTCATGAGTGCAAAGTTGCTTTTTAACCGCGTGCTCAATTTTGATGACCGAGCAAGCGAAGGAGTCTAAATTTGAATCAAGAGCGCAGCGAGTGGTTCAAAAATTAGAATCCTGAGCGTTAGCGAGGGAATCAAAAGAGCACGAGGTGAAAAATCTTTGCACTCGAGTGCAACACGTAAATTTTCATTCCACCTCAGCGAGGAAATTACTAAATGGTAAAAAAAAACATTTGCGCATTACAAACAGTTTCAGTCAATCCTGTTGGCGTCAAATAAACTTCCTCGTCGCTAAAATCACTCATTTTAGGTTTTTTACTTGTTTTCAAGTTTCTTGTTTTGACCCTAACAATATGACGTGAAAAGAAAATGGCGCGCGCAAAGCAAATTAAAAAAAAAGTACACCAAGAAGGTTCCGAGTCTGAGTTTTTAACAAATTAAAAAAGGTTGTATGATCAATTCGGCACCATGGAGGTAGAAGTAAATAGATATAATAATGTTTTGAATTCACGATGTTAAAATAAAAAGACTTTTTGGCGGGAATTTGTAGCGCTCAGTTTGTCATTTTTCTTTTATTATCCGAAAAATTACATTTGGTGGTTTTTGATGTATAATATTGATAGTGTATTTATCAGTTAAGTATCATTTATGTGTTTCTTGTGTAGGATAATGAAATAAAAGTGTGTATACTGTGTTTCGAGTTCCCACAAGAAGTCCGAGCAAGCTTTAGCAAAAGTGCTATCATTTTGCTAGAGTATGTAGGTTAGGTTAGTTTATAGACAATGATATGATGTGAACGTAGAGAAACAGTGATCTTGAAGACTGAAAAGTTACTAAACACTTAGAAAGATTGACAGGAGAAAAATGTGAGGAAACAATGATATTGAAAACAAAAAAAAATAGACTGGACATCTGGATTTGACCAATATAATGAGCTTTTGACTACGTAATCTGAAAAATATACTGAAAATTACTGAAGACGTGAATTCTACAAATTAATACTACTGAAAAACATATACTGAAGACTAGGCGGTATGGCCAATGAGCCTTAGCCTGCCCTAAAATGGCGAAGGAAAAAAAAATGATAATAAAAATATCCCGCCATTTTTCAATTGTTTTTTTTTTGTCTACGAAAATGAGTGAAAGTATCGAATACCATTTTGGTTACATTTAAAATTTTATTTAAAAAAGGTTAAATGCAACATGGACCGCGACTAAAGTTTATGTTAATGGACCTAATGCAGCATTAGTCAGTAGCACAAATTTGGATAGAAATATGGACTAGAAAAAGTCTGTAAATTTTAACGTTCTAGATGCAGCTCGCTCTGGTTGCCCTATTGGAATTTGGATAGAAAATACGAAAAATCTTTTTCTTCGACTGAATTTCATGACTAATATTATAAATGTGAAAATGTGTTTGTTTGTTTATTTGTGAACTTTTCACGCTTCAACGCCTCCACCAATCTTAAAGAAATTTGGCACGGAGGAAGCCTGTGTCACGGGGAAGGACATAGGCTACTTTTTATCCCGTGAAAACAGCATAGATACAGTTAAAAAAAAACTCTTAATTGGTTGATTTCTGCAACAACGCAACAGAGCAACGGATTGTTGTGATTTTTTGTACAGATATGGTTGAGGGGGTGGTAAATGACATAATTTACTAATTTGCATATCCCAACATAGTTCCCGAGGGATCTGGGGAAAAATCATTTCCAGGCTCGCTCACGTCGGCGTGATGTATTTTGTTTACATAGCCATAGTTGAAGGGGTAGGCAGTGACATAGACTGCTATCAGTATAACCCAATATAGTTCCCGAGGGATCTGAAACCAACTTTTGCCTACGCTCGCGAGCCACTTGCTCTCAAAGACAGTCGTGAAAACGGTGCCCTCGCGAGCGAAACCGCGGACAAAAGCTATTAATAACATAAAAAGAAAACGTAACTCACTGACTAATCTTTCAACGCACAGCTTAAAGGCTCAAACCATTGGATGGATCGGGCTAAAATTTGGCACACATATAGAAACTATGAACTTCCGCTTTTCAGCTTTCTTACATCATTCGGGGCGAAACTATGAAGGTTCGAAAATACGACGTAACGCTTCCACAAAAGTACTTCCACTTGTAACGACGGTGGAAGAACTTTCTCCCCCAGAAAACCAAGATAGAGTTAGCACAGTCTTTTCTTCTGCCAATCTTGGACTACGCTGATGCGAGCTGTCCAGATCTAAACGAGGATCTGAAGTCTAAACTCGAAAGGTTACAAAACTTATGTTTTCGTTTTATATTTGGGCTACGCAAATATTTAACCGCCTCCGTAGCTCAGAGGCATAGTTCACTGGCTTTACACAGGAGGTCGCGGGTTCGATTCCCGGCGGGGTCAATTGTAAGACTCGGTTTGGTTGGTGGTAGGGCATTTTCTAAGCCCGCCTGGCTAGCTACCACCATCTTATCTAAGTCTTGCCGCCAAATATCAATGTTGATATTATTGATGTGTTCCGGCATGAAGATAAGATAGCTAGTTCCCCATTGCGTTGGGGATTCTTGGTAAGCCCGCTTTCATCTTCGGCAACATCGTCATTTACCACCAGGTGAGATGTTGTCAAGGGTTTACCAATAGTGAATAAAAAAAAATGACCACGCATCTGAATATCGCACCCAGCTCAAATGGCTTCCTATGCGTCAACTCACTTCCATCTCCTTTCCCTTCTCTTTAATGTCCTGTATAATCCCAATGCTCCAACCTACCTAAAGACTAATTATACGTACCTTGGATCTGATCACAATCGACCGCTTAGGTCTAAAGAGGATAACCTGCTGAAACTTTTACACTTTCGCTCGCACTACTACACCCAGTCCTTCTCTATTATGTCCGCTTGTCTATGGAACTCTTTACCTTCCGATGTTCGCCACGCTGAGACACTAGCAGCGTTCAAGCTGCTGTGGAGAAATGGAGAAATATTTAACCAACATCGTATGCGTTTTGCATTTGCAACAGTTTATTTATCGAGATGTACTTATGTAGGTAGACAGAAATTAATTTAGCGGGCGCTACCGAACCGCGAGCAAGCAGCCTCTCGACGCCGGAGGTGAACGGAGATAGGCGAGTAGGGAAAACCGATTTAGCTCTAGCGCTGCCGACCGCTTCCGAACCGGGGACAGTCGAATGTCAACGACGAATAGCGATGGATAAAGAGTGTTGCCACAGCAGCCCCCCCCTAGACCTTTAGGTCGATAAAACTACATAAATCTTGTAGGAAAGTGCACGCGACGTCCAGAGCGCGTCTGTCGTGGCTGTTGTGGTGACGACCACGGCTGCGGCGATAGGGGTCTCAGCGTCGGTGGGCTAACGCTACTGCTAGGGGTTTTCGTATTGACTTCACTATAGTCTTCCAGGAGAAGATCAGCGGGTTTAAGTCTATCAATACTTACAGATATAGTTTTGCCTTTAATATCCAATTTAAAATATTTATCCTGTCTTTCAATGACTTTAAAAGGGCCAGAATATGGCGGTTGAAGTGACTTTCTAACTCTGTCTTGTCGGACGAAGACGTATGAAGTCGTGCTGAGGTCTTTGAATATAAATGTTTTAGTGTTGGTACCATGTCGTAATACAGGATTCGATTTTAAACCATTCATGTGTGCACGAAGACGACTTACGAAGTCTGAATAGTCGGGTGTATGGCTTTGCGATGGGGATTCGAAGAAATCGCCAGGCAAGCGGAGAGTCTCGCCATAAACTAATTCAGCAGAGGACGAGGACAAATCTTCCTTCCAGGCTGTTCTTATGCCGAGAAGAACGAGTGGAAGGACTTCGATCCAATCGTCTTTCGCGTGACACATAATCGCGGCTTTGAAGTGTCGATGGAAACGTTCTACAAGCCCGTTTGATGCCGGATGATATGCGGTTGTTTGGTAGTGCTATGTTCCAGTCAGAATAGTCAGACGTCTAAATAAGTTTGAAACAAACTGGCTTCCTCTGTCAGAAGTGACGCGAAGAGGGCAACCAAATCTAGATAGCCATCCGAACATAAAGGCCTGGGCAACGGTTTCGGCGTTCATATCCGAAAGAGGAACAACCTCTGGCCATCGGGTAAACCTATCAACTATTGTTAAACATCAGAAGGTTGCGTGTTCAAATCACGTCGGGGTCACCAATTATGTGGAGAAATAATTATTAATTAACCAACATCGTATGCGTTTTGCATTTGCAACAGTTTATTTATCGAGATGTACTTATGTAGGTAGACAGAAATTAATTTAGCGGGCGCTACCGAACCGCGAGCAAGCAGCCTCTCGACGCCGGAGGTGAACGGAGATAGGCGAGTAGGGAAAACCGATTTAGCTCGAGCGCTGCCGACCGCTTCCGAACCGGGGACAGTCGAATGTCAACGACGAATAGCGATGGATAAAGAGTGTTGCCACACTGCGTCTTCGGTATGTTTTCCTAATCCAGTAGTTTTGTGCATATATATGTATATTTATACTTGTTTACATATCGGTATATACATAATACAATTATTATTATCATATACTCATATTTATATTTAAACATATCTATTTATCGTTGATATTTAGCGTCGGTGGCTCAACCGGTAACGACTCGGTCCATCTAACCAGAGGTACCGGGTTCAAATCTGGATGGCCAATGTACCAATGAGTTTTTCAAAAACTTACGTACATACTTACCGATTGCTTTAACGGTGAAGGAAAACATCGTGAGGAAACCTGCACACGCCTGCGAAGAAACTCGAAGGTTGTGTGTGAAGTCGACCAACCCGCACTGGGCCCGCGTGGTCGACTAAGGCCTAATCGCCCTGATTCAGGGTAGGCTCGAGCCCCTCGGTGGGGACGTATATGAGCTGTTATAATTTATCGTTGATTATTATTTCTTTGCCTTTTGGAAAATACCCTGCTTTCAGATTCTTGCACTATCGTTGTTTTACATAATATCCTAATAATATTTTAAACGCGAAACTTTGTACGTAAGAATGTATGGATGTATGTTTGTTACTCTTTTACGCAAAAACTACTGAACGGATAAGGCTGAAATTTGGTAGGTAGACATGTTAGGGCCTGGATTAACACATAGGCTACATTTTTACACGCTCGCGACCCTCGAAAAGTCATAGAAACGTTGTCTACGCGGGTGAAGCCGCGAGAAACAGCTAGTATTTGAATATATCTCATCTGCCAAGGGTTGCCTGGAAGAGATCGCCTTTGTAAACTTAAGTCTGATAAAACCATGTTGTGGTTATTTCTTGTGTGCAATAAAGAATTTATACATACCTACATACAAAAGTAGGTAGTGCCCCGTCTTAATATGACTCGTCTTGACGGAGGACACTACTAAGCCCTCAGATAACCTACATAGCATTTTCTTAATTTACTTGCCTACCTTCAAATATTATGTACAAGTACACACATAATATATTGTAGTTTGTTTTCTTTTAAGTTTATAAACCGATTCTAAAAATAAAATAAAAAATCCATTTAGGTAGGTAACTACTAACTATCTTCTCGTAAGCTTGTTTCTTGTAAAAAAAACCTTTTGCAATTTAGACTGAGGGGCAAGGCAAATACAAGTCAGTAAGATTTGGCGGAGGTCCCCTGGGTCCCTACCCTTTGATGCTCATTGGTGACCTGTCGACTTTGTAGTCCGGGAATCAGATGAAAAATAGCTAGGTATACCTACTTACTTCTAATAATATCAACAACAGTAAGTCTCGACGTAAGTCTAAAAAAATCTCTTTCTCCTTGTAGATAACCAATTTACCAATATCGATGTAATTTCAATTTTTTTTTATTTGCATTAACCGATGTGTTTAATGCCAGATTTCATTTTTTTTAATATATAAAATTTGAGTGCGTTTGACTGCAACTCACCCGAATATGGTAAGTGATGTTGCAGTCGAGGATGGTACACGCAATCTCAAATAATGCCTATTCACTCTTGCCTTGAAGATCCCAAATTATAGGAATCGGGAAACACTGACGCAGGCAAGGAGTTCCACCCCTGCGCTGTACGCATAATGAATGAAGAAGCGTAGCGATTCGTGCGAAAAGGTGGAACATCAAGAACAAAGGGATGCAACCCCTCCCTGAGTCTCGTTGACCGATTATATTATCAGCAATTTAATTAAAAACCACCTAAAGAGAAGTTCTAGACCAAATTAATAAGTACGGCGTTTTTTAGTTATTTCTTATAAGTACCAATTGACTCGTTCAAATATATTCAAATAAGTATAAGAAATATATTTGAACTAGTCAAGCGAGTTCGCCGGCGTTTGTATGTATGCATAAATCCGCATAGTTCCGATCAACGTCATGAAATTTGGTAGGCGAATTAAAGAGGCAAATATATTCGTTAAATTTGAACATGAGCCAAATCGATCAAGGGTTTGCTGAGATATAGGGGGTTGTGTATGCAGAAACACCACGAGATGGCGCTGGACAGATCCTACATCGCGCATGCATTAGTGAGCGTATCTATATTTTTACAACGAGCACATCGCGAATACACATTTCGGGGCAAACCAATAGTTTAGATATAGTTAACTTGCCATTTTATTTTAAAAAAATAGGAATAAAATAATTATTCTACTATAAAACAATCCATGAAGGTATGACAAATAACATTATCAATTTAATTTACCTCCCAACTTGAAATATAATTAAAATCGTGCCTGTTCTTGTGTACTATACCCTGAACTTAGAATAATGCCTACTTTAGATAGATATGTACCACAGTTCACATAATTCCTAATTTAGTTACCCGAACTTCGTTGAGTTAATTGTCCAATTAATTCCCTAAAAGTAATCTACATGCAAATTAGTCGTAACAAAGGAGGATATTTTTCACGTTCGCTCCTGGCCTATGTACCGCCCGGGCTAAATTTGGACTATGATGCGTTTGCGTTTATTATGGGGTATAAAGAAAAGGTGCGTCGTATAGGCGGAACGTGGAATTGGCCCGTGAAGATGGCTACATACGGTCCGATAAATCGGTTGTTCGGAAAAAACATTGCTGTAGTTTATCGAGATTTGAGTGAAAAGTTACTTTAGAATGAGTTTTTTTTTCTTGTACATACACATATAGGTCCACTGCTGGACAAAGGCCTCCCCCAAGGACTTCCACAACGACCGTTCCTGCGCTGCCCGCATCCAGCGGCTTACCGCGTCCTTCACTAGGTCGTCGGTTCACCGAGTGGGAGTTCTTTATACGCTACGTCTTTTGGTGTGCATTTGCCACTCGAGAACTTTACTACCCCAACGGTCATCTGTTCTAAGAGCCATAGCTCGTACCACACATGCCCTGTCCACTGCCACTTAAGTTTAGCAATTTTGAGATCTATGTCAGTTACTTTGGTTCTCCTACCAGATCTCCTCGTTTCTTTTAACGATCACGCAGCGAAACTCCGAGCATAGCATACCAAAAAAAACCGGCTAAGTGCTAGTCAGAACCGCACACATAAGGTCCGACCATATTCCGTATCTAGATAGCGCTAGTTTCATGTTTCAAAAATCATCATACTAGATGACGCTCGTTTCTTCATGTTTAAAAAAAAAACACGTTTTGTATGGAGACCCGCTAATTTTTTCACTTTTTCTAATTTTTAGTATTTGTTGGTACAGCGACAACAAAAAGCTGTCTAAGTTTCAGCTATCTAGCTATCACGGTTTATGAAATACAGTTTGGTGACAAACGGACGGACGTTTTTACCCTTTCGTTAGAGAACCCTAAAAATACTTTTTGTACGTTGTAAGGTTGTACTAGCTATCACGGTTCATGAAATACAGCCTGGTGACGGACGGACGGACGGACAGCGAAGGCTTAGTAATAGGGTCCCGTTAGACCCGACTTCCCAAAAAAAAAAGAGTGGTATTTTTTTTAAGCAGTGGTGTTTTTATATATTTTTTTTATTCTTGGTCCGTGTGTATTAAAATGTCCTACGGGACGTACCTACAAGGGCGGGGGGCGACGAACACGAAAACTTGATGAGCACTACCGTAGACATAATAAATATAAAATGTCTATCTCTACCTGAATTTCAGACTGAGTTACACATGCCTTTTATTCTTTTTAACTACTAGCATTTTGCCGCGGTTCCGCCCACTTGGGTATGGTTTTAATGACTGTATTCGAGACTGTAATCCCATTCGAGCCGCACGTGGCTTGCGAGCGTGGAATTATATTTTTCATAGATTCCTGGGAAACTCGGCATTTTTCCAGGGAAAAAAAATTCTCCGCCTTTTACCTTAGCACTATGCAAAACTTCAGCAAAATCGGTTGTTTAATTTTAGCGAAAACAGACAGATACACTTTTGAATTTGTAATATTTGTAAGGAAGGGTGGATTAGAAAATATTAAAAACTGATGATTAAGACGATAACGAGTTAAGGCGACGACGTACGTATTTCATGAGGTGAATAATAAAATGAAACTGAACAACTTTCAAATGCTCAGTTTGTAAAAAAAAAGAATGTTCATAGTTAAATAGCTGGTTTTTCCCACCTGTTCTGTGTTTTTTTATTTTATCAATTTAAATACTGAAAGTTTATAAAAAATATATATAAATACACCAAGTAGAAACAGGGCCAACTATTAAAAAGTGTTTAGTGAACTCATTCCAAAACAATAAATTTTTAGCAAACCGTAATAATAATAAAAAATAGTGAGCCTTACAGTAGTCGCATCCTTCACATTAAGCGGCATGGCCATGTTTCCTTGGCCTTCGTGACTGAAAAAAATTTACATTTACTGTTACACACTTCCTTCCCTTTTCACAAAATCACTCCCACAGATTGCAGAAAAGTGAGAGAAAAGATGTTACACATCAATAATCTACATTTAAACTAATTTTTTAACCCGTGTAGCGTAACTCGAATTTTTCAGCAAAAGTGCCTTGAGCGTGTTGAGTCATGGATGACGTAATTCAGACTCGGTTAGGACCTATTTTTTTGAATTTTTGTAAATATCGAATAAAGTTATACATATTATCATTATTACTATTGTAAAGATCAATTATTTTTCCCAGCTATTAAAAGTATCAAAAATGAAAGTATTAACTCACAGATATTTTGTGTTTTTAATCATCATTGAAAAAAAATTCTTGATCCTTGCACTTTTAGACATGGAATGCACCCATTTATCACAAACTGTTACACATTTTCACAAAAACTAACACTATCATAGCATAATACATTTTCATAAGTGTATATAAACTAAATATTTGACTTCGAAACAAAATTACTACAAAATTAGAATAAGTTTCCAACGACAAAAAAGGAGTTGATCACTTTGCCGTTGTGCACAGTACTTCTTCATCATCATCATATCAGCCGAAGGACGTCCACTGCTGGACATAGGCCTCCCCCAAGGATCTTCACGACGACCGGTTCTGCGCTGCCTGCATCCAGCGGCTTCCCGCAACCTTCACCAGGTCATCGGTCCACCGAGTGGGAGGCCTGCCTACACTACGCTTTCCGGTGCGTGGTCGCCACTCGAGAACTTTACTGCCCCAACGGTCATCTGTTCTATGAGCAATGTGCCCCGCCCACTACCTCTTAAGTTTAGCAATTCTGAGAGCTATGTCGGTTGATCTCCTCATTTCTGATTCGATCACGTAGAGAAACTCCGAGCATAGCACGCTCCATTGCCCTTTGGGTGACCCTGAGCCTTCTTATGAGGCCCATAGTAATCGACATGGCTCAGTTTCGTATGTCATCACTGGCAACACACACTGGTCGAAGACCTTGGTCTTAAGACACTGCGGTATCTGGGACGTACAGATATTGCGAAGCTTCCAGAACGCTGCCCTGCCGAGTTGGATTCGACAATTGATCTCTTTCTCGAAGTTGGACCTACCTAACTGGACTGTTTGTCCCAGGTATACATAATCGGTAACAACTTCGAGTGTAGAGCTTCCAACCTTTAGATGAGTAGGTATGATACGAAAGTTTGACATAATTTTCGTCTTGTCCATGTTCATTCTAAGACCCACTTGTTGAGAGGCACTACTGAGGCCATGGAGCATTGTGCCTAAGTCTTCCATAGCAGGGTATGGGTCGCTCAGATGGGCTTTTAAGGTGGCCTATGCTGCCAAAGCCTTAGGGGGAGTTTAGTGGGTAGTGTGGTCTTGGGCCTGTGCATATTTATTCATATAAACCTTATGTATATAATGGGTATGTATGCATATAGGCGCATGGCTGTGAGTCTCACATAACCAGTACAGCCAGCTGTATTGGTATTCATAAACGCATTCTCCTCCTCCCCTCCACCGCAGTCCGAAGGGAAAAAAAAGTCAGCCATGACCACGATATCGTCAGCGCATCGAAGGTGGGTGATATACTCGCTGTTGATATTGATGCCAAGTCAACCCCAGTCCAAAAGCTTAAAAACATCTTCCAGGGCGGCGGTGAACAGTTTCGGAGATATAACGTCTCCCTGTACGAACTGTTTTCGAGAGTCATTACGAATCGTCTCGCACGCAGGTTTGACGACTTCCAGCCTCCCGAACAAGCCGGTTTCTGAAAAGGATTTAGTACCATAGACCACATATGTATGTGGTAGCGTATGTACGCTGCGGCAGATTATACAGAAGACCGAAGAGTACAATCAGCCACTATGCTTGGCGTTCGTGGACTATGAGAAAGCCTTCGATTCGGTCGAAACTTGGGCTGTGTTACAGTCTCTCCAGAGGTGCCAAATTGACTATCGATATATCAAAGTGCTGAAGTGTTTGTATGAAAATGCCACCAGTGGCGGCGTAGCATGTGTTGGCATCCGGGGCGGTTTTCTATCAAGCACCCCCAAAATAAATAATAAAACAACCAAGGTCGTGGTCAGAAGTTTTCGTGGGGTAAAGAAGAAAGTTAGGTAAAATAAACCTCTCGCAGATAATCTTAACATGTAGTTACTTTCATTGCTTTTAAATTGAATCAAAAAATACCAATATCGGTCATCAATTCATATGGAACTGATGTTCCGAGTGTCATCTTGTTTTTGACACGATAAGCTTACAAAGTTGTAGGCCATTTGGCTAATAAAGTGATTTAAGGCTAAGTATAGTTTATAGATTGTAGCTCGGACAGGTACTAGCTAATGTTACTTTTATTGGTCTTTCCCACGTGACCGTTTGCAGAACATGGAAAACTAAAGAGTTGTTGTGTCAAGAGCACAGTAACTGCAAAAGCCTGGACTTCGAGTTCTCGTCAAAACACTGATTGGCTACTGCAAGTTTTGAAGCTTGCAGTCTCAGATGCGTGCCGATTTTGCCTCGAAGAATAAGAAATATCTCTTTGGTTACTCTGTGGTTGCAAGGCACTCGTACAACCCAGGAGTCGCTTCCTGGGTGGACCAATGGTAGCACCAGAGATCATCAGGAAGCTTGATCCCAAGTGCATCGTACAGTTATCAGAACTTCACAACAGATTTTCTTAGGTTGGTCCTTTTCCCCTCTTACCCAAAGAATAAAAACAATAATAAAAGAGTTTCATACACATTTAAAAAATACTTTTTTGATTTATTTTTTTCTTTATAGGTATTTTAACTTTACAGCAAAATCTGCAAAAAAAAATTGACAGTGTTGCTGTGTTTACTCTTTATTCACTAATTCAATATAATATAAGTATATCTTTAGTTCAGGTTAACAATAGGCTTTTGTAAAGTTTCATTTTTTGGACTATTTTTTTTCTTAATAATGTTTTATAAAACCGAGTAAGTACTTGGTGCTTATCTCTAAAATCGAATTAGTAAAGTATTGTTTAAAGTTTATATTTATTATCGACTCCACAGTTTTCTCTATTTTAGAAGCGTGAACGAGGAACGTGCTAAAACTATCTACTGCAGTGAGTAGGTGCCTAGTTATAAAGAGGTGCTTACTTTTTTAGGGTTTCATACACCCAAAGAGTGACTAATAAGACCTTATTACTAAGCCTCCGCTATCTGTCTGTCTATCCATAAATCTCTCCGTAGGCTTTAGTCGATGAACCGTAATAAGTAGGTAGACAGTTTAAATTGTTACAAGGTGTCTGTTTATATTACCGTCATAACAACTAACAATTGAAAAATAAAGGGGACCTCCATACAGGAATGTTTTTAAGGTATTTTTTATTTAACTCTATTGTAAAAACGGTAAAATACAGGGTGTAAAAAAAATTGGTATAGAACCCGTTCACTGGGGTTTCTACTCATCACATTGAACAACTTTCCTTAAGTAAACTATAGTTAATTCTCAAAAAAAAATTAGACCCTCCATGCTAACATACATAAAAGCTGATCGATTTGTATGAGAGTAAATTATTTTTTTGCGATTTCAGAAAAATCGTAGAACAAAAGTTGTTCAGTATGATGAGTAGAAGCCCCAGTTAACTCGACCTACACCAATTTTGTTACACCCTGTATACAAGAATCATTGGTTATATTATTTTACTCACAAAAAATTCATTTCAAAAACATATTAAATTTGCAGGGATAAGCATACCAATTGTAAACCTTTTGTATTTAATTTTAATATTTCTTATTAACTGTGTACACTAAGCAATAAAATAAATATATATTTTTATATCGAAATTTTAAGTTTCGTTATTAAAATATATATATATACACTGCATTGTATATATATATAACCGCCTCCGTAGCTCAGAGGCAAAGTTCACTGGCTTTACACAGGAGGTCGCGGGTTCGATTCCCGGCGGGGTCAATTGTAAGACTCGGTTTGGTTGGTGCTAGGGCATTTTCTAAGCCCGCCTGGCTAGCTACCACCATCTTATCTAAGTCTTGCCGCCAAATATCAATGTTGATATCATTGGTGTGTTCCGGCATTCAGATAAGATAGCCAGTTCCCCATTGCGTTGGGGAATCTTGGTAAGTCCGCTTCCATCTTCGGCAACATCGTCACTTACCACCAGGTGAGATGTTGTCAAGGGTTTACCAATTGTGCATAAAAAAAAATTGTGATTCGCTTCTAAGCAATGTTTAAAGTTTTTAAGCTATCATTGTTATACTCGTGAGATGAAGCATGGTGGTATGGAACCCTTCGTGCGCGAGTCCGACTCGCACTTGGCCAGTTTTTTAATAACATTCCATTGTCATTTCATTAAGTTTTAAGTTACAATTAAAGTTTCAAGTCTGTAGCTTATCGGCAAGTTAGTTTAAAATCAATTTTTATTTGTACCGAACTGACAGACAAGAAAGCGAACTTATATAAAAGTACTAGCTGTTTGCCGCGGCTTCACCCGCGTGGACCACGTTTCTATGACTTTTCGAGGGTGCGCAGTGTGTGGAGGTCCCTACTCCCCTTAAGACTGGCCTTATGTGCCTTAGCCTGCTGAAACTGCTGGAAGCGGAACACACACGAGACACAATGTATCGTACCTAATCGTCTAGTATCATATCAGCTCATACACGTCCCCACTGAGGGGCTCAATTCAGAAATTACCAGAATGCGAGTTACATTATTTCAGTCAATTCTAAGCGAAGGGAATTCGTAGACTCCCTCAAGGAAGCCTCAATGTTGCATGCAGAGGGTAAGATAAATAAAATGTCTTGGTTGAGTCTAAAAATTAATTATGAATTTATTTGACTCAAATTGTGGAGAAACCTTACATTTGTAGGCGTAAAACTCCACATTACATTGATTTCAGCCCTATATTTTATAGAGCTATTTATTCTAGCATTTGACAGTACAAATTTGATATTATAATAGAATTATACAAGTCCTGTGTGCTATCGCTCATTAAATTATGGATGTATATAAATTTGTATTAAATTTGTCTACATAAAGTAAGGTTAGCTTACTTTAGATAAAGTAGACTTATGGCAGCAACGAAAAGGTAATATAAATATTTTAGATTATGCATTTCCGTCAAGCCAACAATACTACAACCACTGTACGCTTCTGTAACTTACTGGGAGCCTTGGACTTTACTTTGACTACTCAACTTTTACAACCAAAGAGTACACAACTTTACAGCCGTAAGTGCGTCTGGCAAGTCTTTATTACTTAAATTACATTTTTATAAAGACTCACATATTATTATTATTGTTCTGAACAAGGTTTTAGTTTATAGCGAGCGCTGACTTCTCGCTAGTTCCGGTCTATCAAGAGTACAATTTGTAAGTATAAAACCCCAGGGATATTGAACACTTCAGTTAGCAATAACCATATCTGCTAGTGATATATACGACTTGTGAGTAGTCAGGCTCAACCAAACTAAAATCATACATATTCTGTCTTATGAATATCGTTTAAGATGACAGTTAGATTCATTAGCACAAAACAAGGTTATTTAGTTAATCACACAGAATCTATCTTCACAATACTTCGCAAATATTATAGAGGTTGCGAGCATTTTAACTGAGGGAGAATTTAACTAAAACGACATACGGAACAAGTCCTTAATGTGACGATTCTGTGAGATTATATTGCAATCAAGCAAGAAGCAATATAATAAAACATACCAAATTCCAGTCTCGCCCACACATCGCGCTCTTATTTTCAATCACTTCACACATAACCAAACTCAGGACCCTTTTCCCGTCAGGGAACGACCGACGAGTTCCAGCCTCGGCCCACGAGTCCCCTGTCTCTCCCTCCGACGCTCAGGCGCAGGCCTCCAAACCATATTACTCCCGTCGCATTCGCACACGTGTACGCCCAATCGCTCTTTCTCCTTCTGTCTCGTACAAATATTCTTTTGTTAAATCCTCTGAACATTCTTCACACAGTCTAACGCATAAATTTGGCAACATGCGTAAGTAAAAAAAAAAAGCAAGCGTCGCGCACTTGTTAGAATAGATAAGTCTGGCAACCTCGCCGTTTCTCCAGTTCATCCGTCTTAACAACTAATTATACTAGGGTTCCGTGCGGTTCTGAAATAAAGATGGCGTTTCTGGCCATCACACGCCCCTCCCTGACAACGAGAATGTGATGCCTCCAAACATCCGTTCGCGTTTTCAAACTGTAAACAGATACAAAATGTTAGACACAGTATAGTCATATTGGAATCTTTCCAATTGCAAAAAAAAAATCCAATTGGATGAGATTTTTTTTTTTCTGATTGCAGAATTGAAGGTGTCTGAATCGAGGTTTCATATTACTATCTTTGCTTCTTGCTTTAAGAACGGGCTTCCCCTCCTGAAGGCATTCAGAAAAGCCAAATTTTAACGTGTGTCAATCCTTAACCAAGACGCTTAAACAATTCAACTTCATATGCTGTTATCTCTCCTTTTTAGCTAATTCGCGGCACAGGCCATCGACCATATGCGTCTAATCATGCCTAAAAATACCTACCTATATTCACTTGGACAACAAAATCTACGCTCCCTCCTAGGTTTTTAGAATACCTCTGTAGGTATCCTAGTATTTGCTCAGAGCTTGACTCCTTTATATTTCGTTTGTTGTTATTAGGGTTCATATTGCTGATGGTAAGTTGACGCGTCTGTATGACCCTTTTGTCTTGCGCACGCTGGAGTTTTTCATTGTCCGGTACACCGAACATATATGTTAGGGAGTTTTTAGTCCAAATGAACCCTAAAACTCTACGTTAGCCTAACTCAATTTTAGCAAAACAATTTGGTCATACCTTTGTGACCATCGAACTTATTTTTCTCAGATCTTGACCGAACAGAGAGAAAAAAAAAATTAAAGTCTATCAATTGATAGTATCAAACAGGGAGATAACATCATATTTCTAAAACCTTAACCAACAGTTCTCTTCAATTCTACAGTCTGAATAGGGCTTCAGCTTTTAGCTTTCCATTTCCTTCTATATTATAAAAAAAAACACCAACATTAATTGCATACGTATTAGCAAAATAACCAATGTAAAGGTTCATTGTGCCTTCATCTTTCTCCACTTCGAATCCCATTCAGAAGTTCATGTTACTTTAAATAGTTTTGTGTAGTCTTTCAATAATTACTGTTTTAAAGCCGCTAGGTACTGGCAGCTGAATACGTGGCTAAGCGCTACCTCGCTATATTTTCTCGAAAGTTGTGGAGTAACGACCGCTACTAAAATAGCGTCGTACGCTAGGTCCATCGCCCTACGTACAGACACCAGCGAAGCCACTTCGGATGCAACCTTTGCGCCAAATTGCACGTGGAAATCTCATGCGCAGATATATATATATATATATATTTTTCTATATGGTAACTACATATTAACATTAATTTGTAAATAATACACCTCCGATGTCGTTGTCTGTCTCAACTCCCTCAGGCCAAAAGATAATGTTTCCTTCATATTGTACCTATATTGAAAGCCAGCAGCAGCTTGTGGAAATCACCTCCTTTTCCAACAGGATGCCAAAATACCACTTGGATGCATTTCGTGAAAACCCTGATTTAGTGCTTTACATTTAGGGTGAAAACCGTTCGGACGCAGGCAGCACAATGCCGTTGTGGAACTGACATTCAGACCATGATGACGGTAAACTGTGTCATTTTACCGCAAGTTTCCAATTTAGCGTAAACAATAGGTACGCTTATGTCTGAAATAAAATAAAGGAAACTAGGCGATACTTCTCTGCCATGAGGAACTCCTTCTCTTTCCTGTCACACTCTCTCCATGATGTCCTGATAAAGTCTTTCGTCAGCGTTCCGCGTCTAACGTTCGTCAGCTCGAATCCGCCTCGGCTAACCAGCTTTAGTCACGACAGAATGAGCCGGATCACCCTGGAATTATTTATGTTCAAGTGCGTTTAAACCCATACAGAATAATTTATCCTTTTATTTTCAAAATATAAAATTTTTCTCCGTCTGAATATCCATTGCCCTTTTGTGCTCACGTCTATAAAAATTACCTGGGCGCGCTGTTTATTCGCGATGCCCGATGTAAGTGAAATTTTCACAGAAAACACCCAACCCCTTTCATTGCACCGGTTTATATCGCATATATTCAGCTTTTCTCATGTATGTTCTTCATCACAACTTTGTACCAAATAAGTATTCCTTTAATATAAGTCATCATTCCTTGATTAATTTTCTGTGCGAGAGTCGAACCCGCTATCCCGGCTTGAACGCAACCACCCATTATTGCGCCACGTTGGCTAACCTACATACTGAAATGTTGTGGCTTAGCATCGTGGCGTATAAATCCGCAACTGGTCGGCTATCACCACTCAGTTAGCCCAAAACGTATGCTTCCTCACGTATACAGTCACATTTTTAGGGTTCCCTATTGCATAAGGGAAAAAACGGAAACCCTCACAGGGCTCCCTTGCTGCAGGTACTTTACACATATCTGTTATCTTAAATCCATCTGCTCTATACCATCGGTGTCAAACTTATCATATCATAACGACGAAGGAATGTTGTTTGTTAATCCTATACGAAAACTAATGAACGAATCTGGCTGAAATTTAGTAGGTAGACAGATCAGGACCTGGACTAACACAAAGCTTTTCTCCTTTTTTCCTTTTTGCTCATACTCGCGAGCCGCTTGCGACTCGCACACTGCGCACCAGAGGGTCATAGATACGTTTCCCAAACGGGCGAAGCCACGGGAAACAGTTTGCTACCTTATGTCTAAGCTTATCGCTGTTATCGGAACTAATAAGTAAAGCAAGGTGACATAACTGAAATAAAAATTAAAATTAAAAGTTAATCAATTATAAATTAAGTGCCAATTCTGTACCTTCGTTATTCACATTTTTAGTTACTAATTTTCCTGATTTAACATCGTCTTATTCACTTTTGTTGTCCCGTTTATTTTATCAATTTCAATGGTTCTTTGTCTGGAGCTTGATAATGCGGAACCCTCGATGGACGGGCCCGACTCACACACGACGCGACTTTTCTAAACCAACACATACAGCTCACTATTCCATTTATATGTTGTTCCTGAAGCATACTTGCTTTATTAAGTTCTTAATTCATTGACCCTTTTACTAAATATTACTCCTTTTACTAAATATTATTTATTAAATATTAACTGTTGGTCTACGAAGATTGGGCACGGTGATATCTTATAACTTCTAAAGTGTGCAAAACTTAACTTTCACAAAAATATTCCATGTTTCGTAAAAATGGCCGCGCCGGCGCGTACACTCGCACAGCGTCACAGGTAGAAGACCCCGTTTTTTTGTCCTCAGTAGGCGCCAACGCAACGTAGCCTGCATGTGCGCGTTAAATTCCTCGGCTCGCTTGCACCTCTCAGCAACTGACGCCATCTCCAGTCTCGCCAAGCAGCCCTGGAATTTAAAATAAAAAACCACACCGACAAAAACTGTCTTTTCACAACACATTTGCCTACACAATAGGGTGGAGTGAAATTATTTTTTTTACATTTTGGATACGGCGGAGTGCGCAAACGGTGCCCTGTACTGATACATTCAGATTATATTAGGACAGCATACATGAATTTTGAGTGGAAGTACTGCCGCATGGCCATTGAAAATTTCAAAAATCCTGAAAATTAAGGATTTTGGTAAATGTAAAACAGGTACTAAAAATTGAGGAAATCATCTGTTTTATTAAATAATTCAACACTTTACATTAATAAGAGTAATATAAAAACAAAAAATAATGTACTTTTTTATCAGAATTTCTAAAAAAAAAACATCTAAAATTATTAATTTTTCGCCGTTTGGTGAGCTACGACTGTGGCTACGAACTCTTTTTTTGTGTTGAATACCGGCATGATATTGCACGATTTCAACTTGTTTCGGATCCATCCTTCACGTTTATCTGGTCCACACACAGCAACACATGACTCAGTGACCAGCTTAATGCATCTTTCAGTAGCTTGTGAGTGGCATGGCATTTTGCGAAATGTAGGCAGAATCTCCGTTTCCACTATTTCAATATTCCGAATAGCTCTATAAATGACGTCGTTTTGTATCTGTTTGATCAAGGGAGGCTCCGATACATAGCTCCAATCAATCAAATCTGTATATTCGGTGGCAGAGAAGTTAAATGATGGTAATTTAAACACCCGTATCGGTGCCAAGCCCGAAGTCTGCTCTCGTATTTTAACAATGCGCCGGAGTGCTAATTCTTTGATATGGTTGCGATCGTCTGCAAGCATACTAAGCAATATGTTTTCACTGTGGCCGAAGTACCCATTGCGTTGAAGCACAGGGTCAACTATTTTCACAAGGTTTGCTGGAAGGTACCTCGATAATGTTATCATTTTGTGCAGGTGTTTCGATCCGTCCACGCAAAATGGTTTGGTTTTAATTTCAAACCACATCGGAGCATACACTCGGATGACGAAGTCTGCTAAGATACGCAAATTATGTGCGGGTTCGCTAGTGGAAACATAAAGTCGAAGTATCCTGTTAGCTGTTGTCAGCCACCGTGAATGAACAATCTTTCCGGGGTTTCGCTTGGCTAAACTTACGTCACATTGTCCTCTGCTAACTGCGTCACATATTTCATACAGGTAAAGCTGATCTGTACTGAGATCACTACGTGATTTTGATATCTCTGGTAGTTCACATTCGATGGGTGTAAATTGAACCACTGGAAGATTCTCACAATCCTTCAACGCTTTCCCAATGACGCCTGTGAAACTTCTTGGTCCTGTAGTTTTCCCATCAAGATGCTCAAAAAGATGTCGTAAAGGAAGTTCGTTGGCATGCAATAGACACACGAGCCATTGAAGGGGGCGTTGAAGTTTCTTTTCTAGAAGACATATGATTCCACCCTTGTTTCCAGTATTGACTGCCGTACCGTCGCACCCGATTGCTATTATTCGCTTCAAATCACACTTCAACGCTAAAGAAAGGTAAAGCTTCTTTGATATAGTGAGTGCATCTGCTTTGGCCAATGAAATATGCCCGATGTATTGTGATTCCGGCTCTTTTACCAATGTTATGTGCTCTTCAACTACGGTTTTTCTGCGATTATCTTCATATAACATTGTTTTATCTTTGCGGCCATCAAACGATATACAAATCAATGAATCATCGCCATCTAGCACGTTAACTGCAGTCCCTGAACTTCTCGTTTGTGCGCGAGCGCGCCGAATCTTGCTACGATCGATAACACTTGACGTGTCACTCTCAGTAACCAGACCGATATCTTGTAACGTAGCCGACACGATGGCAGCACCAGCACGGTCTGAAATACCGTATCTATCTAATGTCATAGCTACCACTGGGAATTTACTTGGTCCGGGAACATTAATTGCGGGCACAATCGAGGTGGCATTAATGATAGACGAAATAGATTTTGTTTTCCTTCTTTTCTGCTCAGGTTCATCATTTTGTAATGTCATAGAGTTCTCTTCAAAATGTTTTCTTTTTAACTTCCGATCAGACAAAGCCATATTCTTAAGTGTTGCTTTTTTATCTAGAGATCCAATCATCATTCTTCTTTCGCCACGTTGATCGACCAAAAACTCGTGTTCTTGTTTAGGAATTTTGCGAGTTTTCTCACAAGAACATGTCGACAATGACTTGCACTTACAAGATGCAATATCAAACAAAACGTCACAGTCTTCTTTAAACTTCTGTAGTTTCTTTTTATAACTTTCGTTGTCTTTACTCTTTTGGTAGGATTTCAGAAGGGCGCGATGTTTGTCATGATAGGATCTTATTTTTGACACTATTGTTTTATGTTGTACTATTGGTAAAGAGGCTCGTTTCCAGATGTTTTCGATTTCGGTAGCAACAATATCACAAGTGGCCTGTACTAAATCTTGTCGTCCCTTTTCCGCACATCGTGCCACTGATACAAAGACATAATATTTCATCACATCACTGTAGGTTGGCAGCACATTTTTTGGTAATTCACAACCAGCACCGAAGATAGGCGACGAATAATTACTTCTTAAACTCATTATACTACTTTTCACGTTGTATCATGTCAAATCTCGCTAGATGACTAATTGCGCGGACAACGATGCAACACAATCAACCCGCGTCCCCCGCACTCTCGCCTCTGACCCCGTGGACTCCTGGCGAAACGCTCGGTAAATATGGTAAAACAATGCGCGATTGGTAGTTCAAAAATATGACGCCACAGGCCACACTGTGTAACTTTTTTGCAATTTATATCATAGTGGCACTTGTTCATAAGTGAATAAAGGCATTTTTTAAGAAAAATAATTGATTTAAAACCATTTTACATGTCAAGAAAGTATACCTTTTTTTTCGCACATTTCGAAAACTTTACGAGCTATGCGGCAGTACTTCTAATTATATTTTGTATAAATGATAATATACAAGAGGGTTATGTTAGTGTCAGAGCACCTTTTGCGACATCCGCCACTTCAATATTCCACAAAAAAAAAAACCCCATACAAGTGCGCTCCACCCTACTACACAACCCAACCACTTAACGTGTCCTGAGTCTATGCAAACTTCTCCGGCGTATTTATTAACGAATTATTTATGAACGAAGGAATCTACGAGTACCTACTTTTAATAGCGTATCGACCTTTTGAAGCGAAAAACCCGGGGATTAAGATAGTTGTCAAAAGCTTAACCCTCAGATACAAGCTTTTTTAGAAGCGACATTGTTATTATTATATCTTAATGTTTAATTATTATTATTTAATGTATCAAACATTTCCTTTTTCCTTCCGCGAGGGGAAAAAATACATAAAGTTAGACAAAAGTTAGCTACATTAGTTTTATTTAAATCTAAATATTTTTCGTCTGAATGTTCTAATAATTACCATCATATTCGTTTATGAAGTATTTTATTCTCATGAGTAGATCTCGGGATATATTAACAGAACTTGGCATCCATCTAGATCTCAATCCTTTTGTCGCCGTAGCGTACAACCAAGATATACATTTTTTTTTTGAATTGAACTTGGCTAACATTTGTCACATCTATGGTTTTGATGGGGTTGTTCAAGTATGTACCTGATCAGCATTTGGGCCGACCCGTCTTATTGTTCGTTGTAAAACAATAGCACTGCACAATTTATTGAAAGCATATTTTTTTTTCTGTACAACCGTTGTAAGACCCGCCTCGTACGCTTTGAAGAGAATGTAACTTTTTTTTCTAGATGTTTGTATGTCTGTCTCCCCGTTGATTCGATTCTATAGCCTAAACTGTTGGACCGATTTGAGAATGTGAGGGGTCGTTGAAATCGTCTCGACCTCATGGGTAATTTAAAATACATTATTAAATTGGTCGATGTAAACGTTTTTGCACGTCGCTTAACGATTTCTCATACTAAAAATAAGCAAGGTCTCGACTGGAAGCTGTAAATTATGATTTCGTACCACAAAAAGGAAATGAAACGAAACCTTTATCGGTTCACTTTGTTGTCCGTCTGTCCATCCTTCTGGGGTCTTTGTGGGATGTTAACGTATTATACAAGAAGAGGGAAACAAGATATATTTTGTTAATTAGTTATGTAATAATTATGCTTTCTAGTCCTCTGTGTATAGAAAAAATCTTTTTCCTTTGTATTAACCTAGATAAATACCTAGTTAGGCTAAAAAAAAAAAGGATAGTTAATAATTTTTGTTTTCTTTGTAAATAAATATAGCTTTATATGTTTTAGTTTAAGTTTAAAATTATTAATAATTAATCATTAAATTTTATGTTATTGTTGCTCGTGTACTACCTGTCTCCGTGCCTTTTCTCCGAACACTGGATTGTTTGGAAGAAATCGCTCTCAGCGATAAAACCGCCTTAATTGTACGTCTCTTAGTTTTAATTTAAACTTTGCATGTTATGTATTTATTTTTGATGTACAATAAAGAGTTATTTGCATTTGAATAAATATATTTGAATATTAATTCATATCTATAGAAGAATGAATTTCTTTTTCCCTTGATTATCGCTTCACGCATGAACGGTTGGACCGATTTCGATGAAACTGTTTAGGAAAAATGGCTTTTCTCTTTTCTCATTTTATGAACTGTAATGATACATTATGTACTTATGATATGTTTAATTTTATTATTATTATTTTTTTTTCAATGGACCCGCTAATTACGTTGTGTTTTACTTATTTATTTATTTATTTATTTATTTATTTTTAATTCAGGTTTCCAAAGGTGCGTTTCTTTTAGTTAACGCAACGCTTTGATCCGTGGTCACGCGTACCAGATGTGGAGGTCCCTACTCCCCTTAAGACTGGCCTTATGTGCCTTAGCCTGCTGAAACTGCTGGAAGCGGAACACACACGAGACACAATGTATCGTACCTAATCGTCTAGTATCATATCAGCTCATACACGTCCCCACTGAGGGGCTCAATTCAGAAATTACCAGAATGCGAGTTACATTATTTCAGTCAATTCTAAGCGAAGGGAATTCGTAGACTCCCTCAAGGAAGCCTCAATGTTGCATGCAGAGGGTAAGATAAATAAAATGTCTTGGTTGAGTCTAAAAATTAATTATGAATTTATTTGACTCAAATTGTGGAGAAACCTTACATTTGTAGGCGTAAAACTCCACATTACATTGATTTCAGCCCTATATTTTATAGAGCTATTTATTCTAGCATTTGACAGTACAAATTTGATATTATAATAGAATTATACAAGTCCTGTGTGCTATCGCTCATTAAATTATGGATGTATATAAATTTGTATTAAATTTGTCTACATAAAGTAAGGTTAGCTTACTTTAGATAAAGTAGACTTATGGCAGCAACGAAAAGGTAATATAAATATTTTAGATTATGCATTTCCGTCAAGCCAACAATACTACAACCACTGTACGCTTCTGTAACTTACTGGGAGCCTTGGACTTTACTTTGACTACTCAACTTTTACAACCAAAGAGTACACAACTTTACAGCCGTAAGTGCGTCTGGCAAGTCTTTATTACTTAAATTACATTTTTATAAAGACTCACATATTATTATTATTGTTCTGAACAAGGTTTTAGTTTATAGCGAGCGCTGACTTCTCGCTAGTTCCGGTCTATCAAGAGTACAATTTGTAAGTATAAAACCCCAGGGATATTGAACACTTCAGTTAGCAATAACCATATCTGCTAGTGATATATACGACTTGTGAGTAGTCAGGCTCAACCAAACTAAAATCATACATATTCTGTCTTATGAATATCGTTTAAGATGACAGTTAGATTCATTAGCACAAAACAAGGTTATTTAGTTAATCACACAGAATCTATCTTCACAATACTTCGCAAATATTATAGAGGTTGCGAGCATTTTAACTGAGGGAGAATTTAACTAAAACGACATACGGAACAAGTCCTTAATGTGACGATTCTGTGAGATTATATTGCAATCAAGCAAGAAGCAATATAATAAAACATACCAAATTCCAGTCTCGCCCACACATCGCGCTCTTATTTTCAATCACTTCACACATAACCAAACTCAGGACCCTTTTCCCGTCAGGGAACGACCGACGAGTTCCAGCCTCGGCCCACGAGTCCCCTGTCTCTCCCTCCGACGCTCAGGCGCAGGCCTCCAAACCATATTACTCCCGTCGCATTCGCACACGTGTACGCCCAATCGCTCTTTCTCCTTCTGTCTCGTACAAATATTCTTTTGTTAAATCCTCTGAACATTCTTCACACAGTCTAACGCATAAATTTGGCAACATGCGTAAGTAAAAAAAAAAAAGCAAGCGTCGCGCACTTGTTAGAATAGATAAGTCTGGCAACCTCGCCGTTTCTCCAGTTCATCCGTCTTAACAACTAATTATACTAGGGTTCCGTGCGGTTCTGAAATAAAGATGGCGTTTCTGGCCATCACAAGTGCGCGAGCCGCAAGCGGCTCGCGAGCGTGGTAAAAGTAGCCTATGTCTTAATCCGGGTCCTAATCTGTCTACCTACCAAATTTAAGCCAAATCCGTTTAGTAGTTTTTGCGGGAAAGCGTAACAGACAGACAGAGTTACTTTCACATTTATAATATTATATATATTAGTAGGGATATATAGTAGCGAAGGGATTATAGAAGTAACACACTAATAGAAAAGTATATAAAAAAAAACGACGGGTTGCACTCCGGGAGTGCCGGCAGAAGTGAAAACTTGAATATTAACGTTGTGCAATTTTGATATTTTGGAATGGTTAGGGAATAATTTTGCACGAATTGCTTTGATTATCAGTATAAAAGTACTATCATTTATGTGGTAGAATACAATATTTATTTATTGCGCTATCGTACACAAACATGACAATTTATATTACATTAAAAAGTTTATATCTCAGAAAAATCAACAAAAATCAACTCCATCCGTCTTACGAATTTTCGATCAGGTCACGTGTCCTGACGCGAGTTTAACATTTTTTACCCATTACAAAAAAAGTGCACAACGCCGCTAAAGAAGTTTTCACTTCAAAAACTAAATGTGTGCTGGGACACATAGTAGAAGTTAAACTTCAACGGACAAGTAGAAAGGGTAACCCAGGCTAAGTACCTGCTTTATATCTTCATCTCAACTTTTCTCTATCTACGAATACAGCCGTTGCCCTATCTCCGTCGCCGCCGCCTTTCTCAGTCTACCCTCTCCACGCGGCCGTCACGCTTTTTCGTGGCAGAAAAAATCCTAATAACTCCCGTTTATATAGAAGTTACACTTTAAAAAAAATTCAACTATGTAATATGTATCAAACAGCTGAGCATCCTGAACACTGTTGCAGACAGATGGGACTCCCCATTTGTGTTTCATTGGGTGCGCCTGCATGTAAGATGACATGACAAGGTAATTTTGAATTAATTAAATTTTATATGACAATATTATTATTTAATCCGTGTTGTTTGTTATTTGATTTGTTTTCAACTCTTATTTATATTTTAACTTATTATTATGTTTTATTTATTATGGTCTGTATAAATTTATTTTATTGACTATGGGGCTAGTACCTGAGAATAAATGATTTCATTTCATTTCAATTCTTTTTCCCTAAATAAAGCTCTAGTTCTCAAACGGTTGCATGTAATATGTATCAAACTCCATTACTTTTTCCCTAAATTTTCTTCTTATCAGCTCATACGCGTCCCCACCGAGGGGCTCGAGCCTACCCTGAATTAGGGCGATCGGGCCTTAGTCGACCACGCGGGCCCAGTGCGGGTTGGTCGACCTTACACACAACCTTCGAGTTTCTTCGCAGGCGTGTGCAGGTTTCTTCACGTTGTTTCCCTTTACCGTAAGAGCGTCGGATAAACGTACGTATGAAATCGAAATTCGAAAACACATTGGTACGTGGCAGGATTCGAACCACGGCCTCCCGGACAGGAGGTAGCGGCGGTAACCGTTACGCCACCGACGACGCCTAAATAAAGCTCTAGTTCTCAAACGATTGCATTTCTTCAAACAGATACAATCTTGTTGTTACAATATTTCCGAATGCAAGGATCATCGGTTCCGCATAACAATCCGTTGACAGGATACTCGCAATGGGACGCGAATGTTGAACCGATTCCTTGTTAGGGTTAGGATGAAGCTGGCTTAAAGCGGAGACACAACGAGAGGAAAGTTTTAACACATTCACTGCCTTTCAAAATGAGTGTACCTAATCCTAGGAACCGCAACTTTTATTTTGTTATCAGAGTCGCCACGTGGAGTGACGTGCCCTGGCCACAGAAACCGTAATTTGACCATTCAAACTAAATTGTATGAACGTTCATTTGGATCCGAGTGGGCGGCACCTAACTCAGCACTCGGCACCGAGTGGAAAGCGGTGAATCTGTTAAGAAATGAAATAAAAAGTTTTTGCTACAAGACGAAAAACTATTATCATGCAATTAAGGCTTTAACCAACTTTAAATTACCAGCTTGAATTGCGTCAGTACAAATTTAGATCGAAACTGCAATAAAATAACGTTCATAATAGTGTGCACCGTGACGTATTTTTACTCGACTACGAAAAAAGAGGGTTATGTTTTTGACAGTCTATGTATGTATGTATGGATGTTCATCTGTTACCTCGTATATCCCAAACCACTTAACCGATCTTGACAAATGTGGTGTCTTTGGATTTTTGCCATTACTCCGCGTGTCATAGGATATAAAATAAAGCATATAAAAAACAACATTGCAGATGTTATAGGTGAATTAAACAACCAAAAAAAAAATTTTAGATATTCATATCATGTTTGGTGTATAAATGGCTAAATCACACAACTCCTGTCTTAAAGCATCAAGAAAACTACAAGGAATATTTCGTTATAAACAATTTGTGTCTAATAGGACAACAATCGAAGATGTTAAAAAAAGGTTTTTCGGATGCATTCAATGGACTTAGTTTTTCCTACAATAACGAAATGAAATGGATAAAATCAATAATTAAAACATAATTTAATACTAACATTGTCGGCTATCAGCCGAGCCTAAGTTTTACAAGAGACGCTCAAAGTTAAGCCTTTTAGGTTGGTCAGAATATTTTTTTTAACAAAATACAAGAGTCAATTATGTCAATTAATCACTTTCACTTGTGTTTCTATAATTTAAACTAATAATATTCAGATAAAAATATATTTTTTTATATTGAATCCACAGTTACACTCGAATGATTGAGGCGCACGCGACGTACGCCACAGAATAGCGCCAGCCACCGCACCATCTAGCCATATCCAGCTGTACGCTGGGTAGGTAGATTTAACACATGTGTGCCACACAAGCGCTATTTTTAACCAACTTCAAAAAGGAGGAGGTGCTCAAACGACTTATGTTTTTTAAGCGATATGTTTATAGATTGTTAACCGATTTTCATGTTTTTTTTTTATTTGATAGGGTTTACTCTCAGTTTGGTCCAATATAAATTTTATGAAAATCAGTGAAGACTTTTTGGAAAATTATTTAAAAAAAGGAGAAGTATTTATTTTATTTTATTGGTTTATCAACAATTTTTGCAACCTTACATGCGAAAAAATATAGTGTAAGTTCATTAACTAATTGTTCAATGTACAGCCTCTTACAGATAAACACAGCATGCTTAAAAGATTCTCAAGACGACTGTTTATTAGTATGTCTGATAAGCGATATCTTAACAGTTTGATAACCGATTTTCATGTTTTATTTTTTATTCGGTAGGGTTTAGTGCCAGGTTAGTTCAATATAAAAATTCTATCAAAATCATTTAAGACTTTTTAGATAATTAATTAAAACCAAAATATTTAATTGTTGAGAGTAAAGTCTATTTTTTAACGTTTTCATTATTTTCAACTCCAAATATCTCACCTAAAGCGTCACGATACTAAAATTTTTTGAGTAAATTAACTCCAAATATCTCACCTAAAGCGTCACGTTACTGAATTTTTTTGAGTTAATTTAACTCCAAATATCTCACCTAAATTGTCACGTTACTGAATTTTTGGGAGGTAATTTAACTCAAAATATTTTACCTAAAGCGTCACGTTACAATTTTTTTTAAGTTAATTTAACTCCAAATATTAGGTCTTTACCTATGAAATTGTCGTTTAAAGATGAAAATTATAATTAAGAACAATATTTATAATTCTCGAAATAGCATGAGACTATTAGAAATTAAATGGTGGTAAACATATGCCAATTGTTCAGATACTTTGAGAACACGGTGGTGAGAAAATCGCCTTTATTGAGGCAAAAAATAAACATTTTTAATTTTAAAGCTCTAGAGTTATCGCAGCAGTTTCTTCGTTACTAATGTCATATTTGGGAATACCACGCATAAGATTTCGTCACTTTTAGGAAAATTCAAGAACATTAACTAGTCCATTCTGTCCTAGTTCCATTCAATGGTACATAGCTCAGGGAATTGGAACATGAAATACATGCCTCTAGTTAATAATAAAAAACCATTAGTAGTTACACTATAAGGTCAATAATAAAAAACAACAACTTTTTTATTTTCAATAAAAAATGGCATTGAACTTCAACAACTGAATCGGTAATTTCATAGCTAAAGACCTATTATTTCACTAACGTCACACTTTAGGTCAATATTTTTGGTTTATATTTACATCGATCACCTATATCGATTACCCATATCGATTACCCATATCGATTACCCATATCGATTACCCATATCGATTACCCATATCGATTACCCATATCGATTACCCATATCGATTACCCATATCGATTAGCCATATAGACAGACAGATGGACTGTTGCGTAAGTGTAAAACAGTAGGCACTACGCCGTAGCCGTGTCGTAGTAGGTATGTGTCGTAGTATATGCTCTTGAGTCCGGAGGTTGGGGTCGTAGCTTCAACCTACATCCAAATATAAAAACCGGCAATGTGCGTGTAGGGCCACGCGCAATGTAGGGTTCCGCAGTTGCCATTATCGCGTCAATATCTTATTTTCAAATTTCCAAATACAGCGGTGTTGAGTAAAGACAATTTTACGTTTCTAATCGTGTACCTAGTAGATAAGTTTTTTTTGCATGTTTATGAACGCTGTCTAAAATGTCTTTCTATTCTCTTTGGTTGCTGGTGAAAATTATAATGAGACGCATATATGAAAAGTTAAGTTTTTGATAAATAAAACAAGTTGATTGTATAATGGTGTATTATAAGAAGTAGAAATATAATTTCATCCCCATCAAGCGGTTAAGTTGTTAGGGGGTGGGAACACTCGACTCCGAAAACTTTGCATTTTCAAGCATAGTGATACGAAAACGGAACCTTAAGTTATAAAATGGTCTGAAGACTCACAACTATTTTTTATTCTCTAACCAACGATACCCCCCATACGACTGGCTTTGACGAGAAAAAAAAAATCATCCCCAATTTACTTGTAGGGGAGGTACCCTTAAAAAAATACCACATTTTTTTAAAGTTCTCTCCGCGTTATTGTTACATATATCTTTGCCAAATTTCAACTCTTAACTACTAATAGTGTAGGAGCTAGGCCGCGGACAGACAGACATGACAAAACTATAAGGGTTCTTTGTTGTATTACGGAACCCTAAAAACCGACCAAGGGCGTGTCGTACTCGCGCTCCGAGGTTTCCGTACCACCACACCTCTCCATACAACTATAGCAATGATACCTATTCACATTACAAACAAAAGACATCAACGCGAGTGAGAGAAAAATTGTGTTCTTTTTTATTCAGTTCAGACTTTTTTTCGCGACCTACGCGATTCACACTTTTTACAAGCTTTTATTTAACTTGCAATGTATGTATGTTTGTTCGGGTGGAATCTTGCAAGTTAAATTTGACCCACTTCCCGGTTTCCGATTGAGCTGAAATTTTGCATGCATATGTATATCGCGTGACAATGCAATATTAAAAATTCCTAAAAGTTTTCAGGTTTTTTTTGAAAATTACGTTGTTTAAGATAAGTACTACAACCACACCAAGTTTCACGCTTTTATATATAACCGTTTCTACTATAGAGCAAAAAGCCCTTAAAAACATGTTGATTGAATTGGGTGCCCCCTTTAATTAAATACACACTTTTTGAAAATTTCAACTATTTATCTATTACGGTTAATGAAATACATCCTGCCGACAGACAGACGAACAGAAAGATAGCGGAGGCCCCGTTGGTTGCTCTTTGAATATTCGGAACCCTAAAAAATTGTGAAAATTTTTAATTTTAAGACTTTTGTCCTTCAATACTGTTGCTTTTATTTTCTTTATGGTTTTAATAGTTTAAAAAAAATTAGATGAACGCGTCCTAGAAGTAATAGCGAGGATGTCAAGGTTTGACGCGTGACTATCATCAGATTAAAAAACTAAATTGTTTATAACCTAGCTTTTGCCTGCGGCTTCGCTCGTCAAAATTGGTTGAGGTGTTGAAGCGTGGAAAAACAAACACATTTCCACATTTATAATATTAGTAAGGTAAGGATGCTGAATACTTAAGGCATTTATTCATAACTAGCTGTGCCCGCGACTTCGTTCACGTGGAGGTTTTGAATTTTTCCACGGGAACTCGTGAATTTTCCGGGATAAAAAGTATCCTATATGTTAACACGGGCTATAAGGAATCAACATGCAAAATTTCATCAAAAAGCGCTTGGTAGTTTTTGCGTGATGGGCGAACATACAAACAGACAAATATTCCAAAAGTTGCTGTTTTGGCGATATAGAGATATCGTTTGTAATGTCGACCACATTAATCATTATTCAAAAATATTTCATGTACACGACCCCGTTACAGTTTTATTATATGTATACATTTGAGCCGTTATTATTTGAAATTTGGATTTATAACTACGCGCAGGCAAAGCGTGTACATAAAAAAGATACAATGAACGATAGTAATGAAATCATTACAGTACCATAGTATATATATTAGTACTAACATACAGTATGGACACTCTCTGCCGCTCTCTATGGATTCCGACCTCACCCCCTCGTCACCCAGATTGGTTACAGTTTGATTGTCGAACGTATAAGATTTGGCCGCCATTTCGTTTGTTCCGTCATTCCTTTTTTGTAATGTCATTTCTGGTCCGTTGTATGAAGTGTCCGGGGTGTGACAGTACTATGCTGTAGCCGTGTCGTAGCAAAGTGTAGCAATCATCACATCACATCAGCCGAAAGACATCAACTGCTGGACAAAGGCCTCCCCCGAGAATTTCCACAACGACCGGCCCTTCACTGCCCGCATCCAACGGCTTCCTGCTACATTTTCGCGAATTTCTCGAGTGGCAACCACGCACCGGAAGACGTAGCGTAGGTAGAGTTCACACTGAATGGACTGAAGACCTGGTGAAGCGTAACAATAACAGATACGAATCATGTTGCTGAGAATTGACGTCAAAGATATTGCGTCTACGGTTGTTCTTTTTTACTTTTTAGGGTTACATACCCAAACAGTGCCAAGGGAACCCCACTTACAATACTGAGCCTACGGCTTGTCTGTCAGTGTGTCGCAAGGATATATCTTTTAAGCCGTAATTTTTACACAATACTTGTTACTGTCTGCATCCAGCAGCTTCCCGCAACCTTTACCAGATCGTCGGTCCACCATGTGGAAGGCCTGCCCACGCTACGTCTTCCGGTGCGGGTAGCGAAGGACCGGTGGAAATCATTAGGGGAGGCCTTTGTCCAGCAGTGGACGCCATTCGGCTGATATGATGATAATGATGACTTGTTACTACAACTTATATAATGGCAAATAGCAAAAGGTGTGCGGTACGTGAAATGCTTTGCTAATGGTATGGTACACACCGTGCGTGAGCCCGACTTGCACTTGGCATAGTTTTTTTTTAATCCAAAACTAAACACAAAAAAATTATAATATAATGATTTCAATGTACCACCAACTTAACTCATCCACTACCGCAGTTTATTGTTGCAAGATTTTCTTTTATAATCCGCTAGCTCGCTCTCATGCAGTGAGGAGACGTCTTCACTTTCTTTTTATCGATAAAAAATCCGTTTCATTTCGATAAAAAAGCTCGTCTTGTGTGAGGAATTTGTCCAACAGTCAATTAATATGTGCTAAATGAGTTGCCTTAAAGAATTTAGGCACTTGATTATTTAGTCTCAAGACAGAGCGTCACTCTGCAATCACTGCTTTAAGGACGGGTCAGTTTTTTATGCTTGTGTGCGTGACAACCACTGTCTTACCCGCGCCTGTCATACAATTTGTCTCGGTTGCGGGGATTACCGGACAATAGTACAGCCATTGAATTACTACTCAGCGGTATTTTTTCCACGCATCTGCGGCGTCGAGCTATATCTAAAGTGTAAATGATCAAAGTATTTAGGGTTGTCGTATGTGATGTGTGAGTTTCTGTCATCATCATCATATCAGCCGAAAAGCGTTCACTGCTGGACAAATGCCTCGTCGTTAAGAACGGGCTAGCTTTTTTTATGCTTGTGTGCGTGACAACCACTGTCTTACACCCGCGCCTGTCATACAATTTGTCTCGGTTGCGGGGATTACCGGACAACAGTTCAGCGGTATTTTTTCCACGCATCTGCGGCGTCGAGCTATATCTAAAGTGTAAATGATCAAAGTATTTAGGGTTGTCGTATGTGATGTGTGAGTTTCTGTCATCATCATCATATCAGCCGAAAAGCGTTCACTGCTGGACAAATGCCTCGTCGTTAAGAACGGGCTAGCTTTTTTTATGCTTGTGTGCGTGACAACCACTGTCTTACACCCGCGCCTGTCATACAATTTGTCTCGGTTGCGGGGATTACCGGACAACAGTTCAGCGGTATTTTTTCCACGCATCTGCGGCACCGAGCTACATCTGAAGTGTAAATAATCAAAGTATTTAGGGTTATCGCATGTAGTGAGTTTCTGTCGTCATCATCATCATCATCATATGAGCCGAAAAACGTCCACTGTTGGACAAAGGCCTCGGCGTTAAGAACGGACTTTTTTATGCTTGTGTGCGTGACAACCACTGTCTTTTACCAGCGCCTGTCATACAATTTTTCTCGGTTGCGGGGATTACCGGAAAACAGGTTCAGCGGTATTTTTTCCACGCATCTGCGGCGCCGAGCTATATCTGAAGTGTAAATGATCAAAGTATTTAGGGTTATCGCATGTAGTGTGTGACTTTCTGTCATCGTCATCATCATCATCATATGAGCCGAAAAACGTCCACTGCTGGACAAAAGCCTCGGCGTTAAGAACGGGCTTTTTTATGCTTGTGTGCGTGACAACCACTATCTTTTACCAGCGCCTGTCATACAATTTTTCTCGGTTGCTGGGATTACCGGACAACAGGTTCAGCGATATTTTTTCCACGCATCTGCGGCGCCGAGCTATATCTAAAGTGTAAATGATCAAAGTATTTAGGGTTGTCGCATGTAGTGTGTGAGTTTCTGTCATCATCATCATCATCATCATATCAGCCGAAAAACTTCCACTGCTGGACAAAGGCCTCCTTTAGAGTTTCTGTATTCCACCATATTTTTTTACGCTGGAATCGACTTAGATCTATTTTATTGTTTTAGTACTCGTTTGATATTTACATAAGCAGGTGACATTTTAAATAAAATAGCCAAGTGCGAGTCGGGTTTGCGTACCAAGGGTTCCGTACCACCACACCTTTGGGTACGGAACCCTAAATGAACTGACACAATGATCAGATATCAACAAGGTAAAGCTTTCCGCGGCACGCATGTTGTCCCGGCTGGACCTGTACACAAGAAACGAGTTTTTTTTTTGTTTTTGATCTATCGTAAAAACGGTAATACATATATGCATGAAACTTGGTTTGATTTTATTAGTAATTCTAAAATAAAATAATAATAAACAAAAACGGCCAAGTGTGAATTTTACTCGCGCTAAGGAGTCATGAGAAAGAAATGTTTCTTTTATATCGCTTGTGTTGATGTCTTTTGTTTGAAATTTAAGGTAATAAAATTGTACATGTTGTGTGGAGAAGTGTGTGGTACAAAATTCTCGGTGCGCACTCCGACTTGCATTTTGATTTTTTTAAGATATAACAACGGACTGACGGCCTTATGGCCTAATTGATTGGACAAGTACTAAATGAAAAATAAACTTGGTGGACTTAAAATTTCAGCTCAATTAAGTGTAAGACTCGATAACCAGATCGCAAATATTGTTTGAGCAGTTGGTAATAGAACATTTTACATAAGCTTAAGAACAGCTTACACAAGTATTGCTTTAGTTAGATACTCGTACACTACCTGTTTTTATGCTTTTGTCTCCAAACACCGGGTTGTCTGGAAGAAATCGCATTGAGCGGTAAGACCGCCCAATTGTACCGCTATAGTACCTATATAAGTTTCTTTTTATTTTGTGTTTGTTTTTTATATTTTTTGAGTTAAGTTTTTATAATTTGTTTATATTTTTTTTACTAGTGTGTACAATAAAGAGTATTTATCTTATCTTAACATTTTGTATGGAAAAAAAACTGGTTGTCTGTAAAGTCGGTTTACGGACTATAATTTTACGTAATAACGTCATAAGAAAACATTGATCACAAGCCGAACGCTTAGGCCGATCGTGCCTCTCTATCGCTTGTTCCGCGCTCTCGCTTGCACGCGGCACGTGACACTTTTTCGTGCATGCAGCCGGCGTTCATCGATATATAAGATTGTTTGTTTTTTCTATGGTATTCTTTGGGAACGTTTTTCAGTTTCATGAGTAAAAGCCACAGCAGTTAACAGGAACATAATGAAAAAAATTTCTGTGTAATAGTTATGCACTTAGTATATTGTTATTATTTATTTAATTGCATTACAAAGTATATCAAATAAAAAAAATGAAAAATTTCAATTACATTTGGTCATTGCTGACTCAGTCAAAAAGTCTACTGAGCCTGACCTAGGATCCATGCCCTTGTCCCTCGCGCACAAATGACCTCGCCTTGGAGCCCCAAAGACCTGCAGTCTCGAGAGCGATCGGGACAAATTCGTATCCATTCGTATTGTTATTTCATTTTGATAGAAATATCGATATTATTTACGAGTCCCTGCGTAGCCCTAGTTATTATAACCAATACAATGGAAAGACTGTCGACACTCTATCTCTGGGGTTTTCTAAAGAGAAAATAAAAGAAATTTTTAAAACAACCTAATTACGCCGTAATTAGAGCGAGAGCAGTAGTTTTTTTAGCAAAAAACCGGTTTGGTTCATGATATGTGAAGCCGCGGAACTTATCTTCTTATACACCCTTGAAGATAAAGTAGTTAAGACAATGACTTATATATTACTGGCGTAAGGACCCGGCCAACGCGCGCGACTAATCCCAGCGAATTGGTGCGAAAATCGAAAGTTTCGCACACTCGCGACTCAGTCGTCTGCGGGACATTGTTCAGTGCGGTGGAAAAATATTCCATATAAAAATGCCTTATTGTGTTGTAAGAGGCTGTAAATATCATAAAAGAAAGGCTAAAAAGAAACATGGGATGTCGTATCATCGATAAGTAACCTTACATTCTTGTAAACAAATTAAAAAAACGAATTTTTAAAGCGACAATTCTATCAAGGTTCTTTTAACTCGGCACGTCAGTCAACTCTCGCCCACGCTAGTTCGTACGAGTTATGTCAGATGGCGCTACTTTTTGCATGTATGAAGAAAATCTGACTAAAATATGGAGACGGGCGGATCCTTCTGTTCAAATCTGTGAGTTAAGAGGAAACGCGGGCACATTTTTTTCCATACAAACGCAGTCCTCTGCTTCCTCCCTGGATAATGACAAAAAAGCAAAAATATTATTTCTATCAAACCTATACCTACCATGGCCATGCCCTTATGTTTTGTTTTTTCCCATATTCTAATTATAATAGGAAGTAGGAGCCTTCAGAAACTGAGAAAATTGCCCAATTGAAACATCATTTTCGGACACCCACAAAAAAAATTACACGCATACTAACAATAAAATGAAAACATGGAGGCATAGGTGAAGCGTTTTTAAATTATTTTTGAAAAAAATATTATTATTGCTTAAGTTTTGGAGGAGAAAATAGGGGATTACGAAATGCTGTTTTAGTCAATTTTAGTGCCTATTATCGGTCTGCGCTGCAGTTCTCCCTTTCTTGCTGTATACGGAGAGGTTTGGGGGAGGATGACAGCAACATTTTATTGAAATACCTATTCTTTAGACCGCGTTTCCTCTTAATGGCCCACTGCGTTGGAGATGTCGCCGGGATATTGTCAAAACCGCGATATTACAATCTCACTACACTAAATTCAATTAGATTATAATATGACGGTAAATTGTCAATCGGCTTACAATTTCACGGCCCATCCAAATAACACCTATGATTTCTTCTTCTGTGAAGCCTTCTGCTACCCAGGTGGGGAGCCAATCAAACCTGACTGAACGTAACATCGCTCGCTTCGCTCTCTCATTTATTTAATGTCATTCACTTCGCTTAGTGTTATTGTAATGTCACTAGTGAGATTACAATTGAAATTGTAATCTTTTCACAGTTCACAATTTAGCGAGATATATCCCGTTAGATTACAATTTTACGGTGACAGAGATACTAGTTAACCTGTTTCCATCTTCGTCAATATTATAAACTATAAACCCGACTGAACAAAAACTTGACCCCTATTTTTGGCCAGTCGGGTAAAAATGTATCCTATCTCACTGTACTGGGATCAAAACGAATCTAACGACACCTCTCACTCCAAAAGCCATCAAGTGTGTTAAAGAATTATGTAAATATATACACACATAATATACACTCGAAAAACATAACCCTGTTTCTGGTGCAGTCGGGTAAAAGAGCATTGCGTTTGCGTTACGGTTTGCATTCCGTACTTTAAAGTCTCCTAAAACCCGGTAAGGCTGGATGGAAGAGATCTCTTATAGAGATAAGTCCACCTTTGTATACGTCCCCTCTAAATGCTTTTCGTGTAAATATATGTGTACAATTCTTATTATAAATGTGAAAATGTGTTTGTTATCACCTTTTCACGCTTCAACACCTTGACGAATCTAGATGAAATTTAGCATGCAGGTAGCCTGTGTGTACTAATATACTTTACCTGTGTTACGGGGAAGGACATAGGCTACTTTTTATCCCGTGAAAATAGCATAGTCAGATGCAGTTCCTGAGGAAAATGAAAAAATACTTTTTTTTTGGTTAATTTCTTTAACATCGCAACGGCACAATGGAATGTTGTATGTTTTTGCACAGAGTCGGTTGAGGGGGTGGGAAATGACATAATTTACTAATTAGCGTATCCTGACATAATTTCCGAGGGATCTGGAGAAAACTCATGTCCACGCTCTCGAGGCGCTTTCGGCTCGCGCACCACTCACCCTCAAAGACAGTCATAAAAACTATGTTCACGCGGGCAAAGGCTAGTAAAGAATATGTTACGTTCTACCAAATTTTAGAATAGTCTAAAAATTAAAAAAAATACCCAACTAATGAAAAATATGTTTCAAAAATTTCAGTCGCTCGCTGGTTTTCCGAAATGGCTTGAAATACGGCTGAAAAGTTTCAGGTATTAAAAAGTTTTCATTTCAACATGACTGTCCGGTACCGTAGGAAAACTCATTCGATACTCATTTTAAACAATATGTATTCAACATACTTATCAGCCGGCTTTGGCATGTGATGATGATGATTCACAGTCTACTACTGGAAATAGGCCTCCCAGAGTTGGGGGGTTTAAAATTAAATTAAATTCAGTTTATTTTCAGACAATTACAGTCCATAATATGTTAATTACAATGTCACTTAAAAAGCTATGTTAGTAAAACATAAATAACAAATAATCAAGAAAACAGTCTAGCTAGACAAAGCCACCATTATTTTGCAGCGCGATTTGAGGGCGTCACATGCTTCCCGGTCCAGTAAGCAAAAAACGGCCCATCGACCCTTCCCGCTACAGTGGCCAGGAGGCTGTTGGGGCTATCGCGCGCCCGCCACGCGCCGCCACAGGGAGGCGATTCACTTGCGCATCAAAGCTGGGAAGTCTCGTTCCTCCGCTATCATCCCTGAGGCGCTGCAGAAGCGCGGCAACCCCAACAGCGCCCTGAAGCCATTGATGTTTTGCCGTAATCGCCACGCTTTGCAAGCGGGTTTGTATGTGGTGGCAACATAACTGCTCGATAACTAAATGATTTGGTTACATCAAAATATGTACATTTTCAACCGACTTCCAAAAAGGAGGAGGTTCTCAATTCGACTGTATGTTGTTTTTTTTGTATGTTTGTTACGCGATATCTTCGCAGATTGTGAACCGATTTTCATGATTATTTTTTATTCGATAGGGTATGCTCCCGAGTTGGTTCCTATAGATTTTATCAAAATCGCTGCAGTACCTACTTCATTAGAAAATTAACAAAAACCAAATACAATAATGCAAAATTGTACTAAATTGTTGCGATGGAAGTCGGTTTCTTAACGTGTTTAGCGTTTCCAATTATTTATTACCTTTTTTTTACCTCCCCTAACTTTAAGAAAAAAATCGACTGACTACTTCTTTTTATTCACAACTAGTAAGCCCTTGGCATCATTTCACATCATTTTAACTACAGTTTCATTGTTCATAACCTTCAGTTTAATTTTACATCATCTATGTGCTTGTTATCGTGTTAGTTCAAAGCAATATGTACAGCAGTTCAACTGGTTCACTTTGGAGCTAAAAAAACTGCGAGGTACAACGAATAACACAATGTCAAAAGTATACAAGAGGTGTGTTCGCATTAACCAAGAGTGGTCTCCTGAAAACTGCATCATGTTAAGAAAATTCATTGAAATCTCACTTTATTACTATAATGAATTATCATCATCATATCAGCCGGAAATCGTCCACTGCTGGACAAAGGCCTCCCCCAAGGATTTCCACGACGACCGGTCCTGCGCTGCCCGCATCCATCGGCTTTCCGCGATCTTCACCAGGTCGTCGGTCCACCGCGTGGGAGGCCTGCCTTCGCTACGTTTTCCGGTGCAATATGAATTGTAATTTTGTAAAAATAAAACAGAAAACATAAAAATTTTAAAACAAATTTCACACTTCACTAAATTTAAAGTCAGCATAACAATAATGTTACATAATGTTAAAGAAACATAATGTTACATCAATTACTTACAAGAAATGTAACTAGGTCCTTCCTGACCCAAACGACCCCATCACAGTGGCGGCATTGCCGCGTTGGATAGCCACCAAGAGACATTGAACCAGGAAGGATCTAGAACGCGGGTCTCCACCACTATCCCTCAACCTAAGCCCGATCTCAGCAATAAAAGCCTTCGAGAATCAGTTTCTAATTTTTTTATTATACAGGGTCTTCGGCAGATGGTTGAAAATACGAAAATGGGGGATAGGTGGGGTCGCCTCCCACCTATTTTGAGAATTAAAAAAAATCTAGGACTTGTAATTTTTTTTACAGGATTTTTTTTTCCTTTTTTTTAGAAATTTTGCCATTTTTATACCTTTGAACACATGTAACTTTTTGTTTTTTAAAGCTAGCTCCAAAATTTTTTTTTAATAGACTTTTATAAGATTGTCGGCTTTAAAAAAAAATATGTTTGTTTCAAGTTATTGCTAAAAACAAAAATGTGGGCCCCCGAACTTAAAAAAAAGTTGAACAAAAATTTAAAACTCAACTTTGCGATGCATTTAAAAAAAAAATTATGGGGCTGGAAGGCTTCTGATTTTTTTAAAACATCTCTAAAGCTTAGGCTTTTGAATGGTATGTAATTTGTTTCGGTATCTTTTTTGTAACCGGAGTTGTTAATTTTTTTTACTCAATTGGACCATGTTGACGAAATTCCACTAGTTACATGTTTTGTGAAATGTATCAAATGCAAAGTTGAAAATAATGTAAATACTTACTGTTGGGACGGTTACAAAGAGCAGGTACGTTTTTTTACATTCTTTCACACACATAATGGCTATCTTTTGTCATTTATTGGCATATTGGAGTTAGCATTTCCATATGCCAATAAAATGTCCGCATATTCCGCATTGGTAAATTGAGCCATTTTAAACCACAAGAAAGTCTTAACAAAACGTCTGATAATAACAAAAAGTGACAAACAACAAAAAAACTTAACAAAATCACAAACGTTAATAACATTAACGTTTTTTTTTTGTTTTCGTTAATTTCATTTTGCTGTGTTTGTGATTTTGTTAAGTTTTTTTGTTGTTTGTCACTTTTTGTTATTATCAGACGTTTTGTTAAGACTTTCTTGTGGTTTAAAATGGCTCAATTTACCAATGCGGAATATGCGGACATTTTATTGGCATATGGAAGTGCTAACTCCAATATGCCAATAAATGACAAAAGATAGCCATTATGTGTGTGCAAGAATGTAAAAAAACGTACCTGCTCTTTGTAACCGTCCCAACAGTAAGTATTTACATTATTTTCAACTTTGCATTTGATACATTTCACAAAACATGTAACTAGTGGAATTTCGTCAACATGGTCCAATTGAGTAAAAAAAATTAACAACTCCGGTTACAAAAAAGATACCGAAACAAATTACATACCATTCAAAAGCCTAAGCTTTAGAGATGTTTTAAAAAAATCAGAAGCCTTCCAGCCCCATTATTTGTTTTTTAAATGCATCGCAAAGTTGAGTTTTAAATTTTTGTTCAACTTTTTTTTTAAGTTCGGGGGCCCACATTTTTGTTTTTAGCAATAACTTGAAACAAAAATAATTTTTTTTAGAGCCGACAATCTTATAAAAGTCTATTAAAAAAAAGATTTTGGAGCTATCTTTAAAAAACAAAAAGTTACATGTGTTCAAAGGTATAAAAATGGCAAAATTTCTAAAAAAAGGAAAAAAAATCCTGTAAAAAAAATTACAAGTCCTAGATTTTTTTTAATTCTCAAAATAGGTGGGAGGCGACCCCACCTATCCCCCATTTTCGTATTTTCAACCATCTGCCGAAGACCCTGTATATACTTTATTTTACAGAATAATATGAAATATTGAAAGATAGGAAGAATTTAGATTTTTAAATCGCAAGTCACACAGATGAAATATTGTTATGTAGCAGCGCATCCGAAATAGAATTATTTATTTTATGGTTTATTAAAAGAAACCACTTCATGATATGTTTACATATTTGGCCATTTCAAAACAACTAAACTGTATTTCTTACGATTCTACTGAAAATAAATGACGATTCCGGGAAGCTGATTCCACCTCCAAGTTTCATCATCAGATCCACTTCAATATACCAAAAGAAAAAGTGATCTATTGTCTCCGGTAACACGGTTTCATACCATATTTCAGCTTAATCGGACCCCTGGAAGTCGCATTAAAATCGATCCCAAGATTTGAACCTAGCTAAACAAACTAACACACATACATTCGAACATTGCAAGTTAAAAGCTTTTAAATAAGTTAATACTAGTCGTGAAGTCGTGGTTCGAGTCCTGCCACGTACCAATGTGTTTCCGAAGTTCGATCTCATAGGTGCTTTTATCCGACGCTCTTACGGTGAAGGAAAACATCGTGAGGAAACCTGCACACATCTGCGAACAAACTCGAGAGTTGTATGTGAATTTGACCAACCCGCACTGGGCCCGCGTGGTCGACTAAGGCCGGATCGCCCTAATTCAGGTTAGGCTCGAGCCCCTCGGTGGGGACGTATATATGAGCCGATGTGATGATGCGTGATCGAATTAGAAACGAGGAGATTCGCAGGAGAACCAAAGTAACCGACATGGCTCACAGAATCGCTAAACTGAAGTGGCAGTGGGCAGGGCACATAGCTCGTAGAACGGATGGCCGATGGGGTAGTAAATTTCTCGAGTGGCAACCGTGCACCAGAAAACGTAGCGTAGGCAGGCCTCCCACGCGGTGGATCGACGACCTGGTGAAGATCGCGGGAGGCCGATGGATGCGGACAGCGCAGGACCGGTCGTCGTGGAAATCCTTGGGGGGGGACTTTGCTCAGCAGTGGACGATTTTCCGCTGATATGATAATGATGATGATGATGATGAAGTCAATTCTACACCAACACCACATTTCTAACGCTTTCACAACTTGTCTCTCTCATTTCTCCGAACCCATGGTAGGGGTGAATTCAAATCCGCCCCCGGCATTAACACGGGTTTAATATGGATTTTATGAATCGCCCGTCTGCGTCTGTTTGTTTTTAATGTGTGTTAGTCCGGCTTACTCTTCACTCTACAATGTTAGCTGAATGAGGTTTTTTGTTTCGATCGTCTTTTTTTAGCGACTGTGGCTTTTTACAAGCTTTTATTTAACTTGCATTGTTTGTTAGTTTGTTAAGGTCAAATCTTGTAATTGATTTTAGAACGACTTTGAGCTGAAATTTGGTATGAAGCCGTATTCCCGGTGACAATAGAACCTATTGATTATTTGAGATGATCTGATGATTTGGTGGAGTAAAAAACGTGTGGCACTCGGGGACTGCCTCGGCGGTAAAGCTATTGCATAGCATTTTTTATCAACTTATGCAATTATAATTATTTATTTATGCAGTGTTTATTCCCTATTTTTTGCTGTTTTGCTGTTTTCATGTGCTCCTTTTGATTAAAGGACCATATAGTCCTTGGGTCGCGGGATGTTTATGTAATAAATTAACACTAAGAAAGTTACACCAGTAAAATTAACTAAGTCCTTTTAGTACCGCAAATCGCTAATAGATGGCACTGTAAGTTTTTAGAACGCGGTAACGTTACGTTACGCTCGGCCGAGCTACATGGTAGGCTGAGTGGGGAGTGTTAGGTTTTATTTTCGTTACTTAATTTCTTGATTCGGTCGCCGCGCTAAAAGCTATGCAGTAGCCTAATAAGATACTGTGCTCGCCTTTTTCGAATTTCGTAACATGCATTATATAAGGAGTTCCAATAATGCGCGACCCAATAATGTGCGATTTCCGATTTCTGTGTGCACGGTCCATGAATGTACAGTCTGATATGGCTGACCGATAACTCGTGTCATGTTATTGAACTATAAAAAAGGATTGTACCTAAAATAAAATTAAGCGTGATTATTATTTTGTTCACTTAATAGGTTTTGTTCTGTATTAAATAAGTGCTTTAGTATATTATTTGAGTTGGTCATTGACTTAGCAGGTCAGGATTCACAGATGAGTTGGGCAGTTAGAGATAAGTTATTATCATTAAAAATATAATAATATAAATATATCATAATAAATTACTACACAGATTTTGATAAAATTTAAAGAACCCCGTACCAAAAGTATGGAAAATGTGGTTTCAGTTAAATTTTCTGAGATTTTGATATATTATAGATTTTAACGTCCTGAACAAAAGTCTGACAAAAGAGTTACGACTGATTTTGTTTCAGACAACAAAACATTAATTAGATGCAATTACCAATTATTTATTTAAACACTGTCACTTTTACAATTACTAATTAATAATTATTTATTAATTATAACTACTAATTATTTATTAATTATTAATTACTGTTACTATTACTATTGTTTATATTACTGTCACTGTGACAAGGTGCGAATTGGTACTAGAGTCGATTTCCTTGAGGGTACAAAATCAGTCGTAACTCTGAAAGGGACTCGGCAACAGTGGTAGCCCCCATAGAGACTTTTGTTCAGGACGTTAAAATCTATATTATATCAAAATCTCAGAATATTTAACTGAAACCACATTTTCCATACTTTTGGTACGGGGTTCTTTGGGACCAACTCGGGAGTATATCCTATCAAATAAAAAAAGAATCAAGAAAATCGGTTCACAATCTGCAAGAATATCGCGTAACAAACATACAAAAAAAATAAACAGTCGAATTGAGAATCGCTTCCTGTTTAGTAGTCGGTTAAACACGAAGATTGACTTTGTTTTTTTTTAAGTAAGTACTTATGTCGGGAAGCTGTTGAATGCGAGCAGCGCAGGACCTGTCGTTATAGAAATCCTTGGAGAGACCTTCGTTTAGCAGTGGATGTCTTCAGGCTGATATGATGATGATGATGATGAGGTACATAACTAACTGAAATGTGATCTGCCTATTTTCTAGCTATATATTTATAGATGCGAATTTTTGAATTTCATATCAACCGAAAGACTTCTACTGCTGGACAAAGGCCTTCCTCGAGGATTCCCATAACGACCTGTACTGTGCTGCACCCATCCATAGCGGCTTTCCGCGATCTTCGCCTTTACCTAAGGAACCTGTACTGAATTTGTAAAATAAAATTGATCTCCCATACTGTCAGCTGATCAATTAGTTATGACAAGTCCAAAAAAATATTTTGAGAATTGATCTGGAACTTTTCTTGAATTTTTTTTTCAGGTGTTACATAAAAACTCTAAACATATTTAGAAGTTTTGTACTTCTCCCTATTGAGAAATTGAGAACAGAAGAGAAAAGATGATAGGACACCTAATTAGACACGGTAATTTTATCAAGAAGACTAGCTGTCCCGGCGAACTTCGTTCCACCCTACACTACACTGCCCTAACCTACACTACATTACCCTACCCTACCCTATACTACCCTACCCTACACTACCCTACCCTACACTACCCTACCATACCCTACCCTACCCTACCCTACACTACCCTACCCTACACTACACTACCCATCTCTACACTACCATACCCTACACTACACTACCCTAACCTACCCTACATACACTACTCTACACTACCCTACCGTACACTACACTACCCTACACTACCCTACCCATTACTACAATACCCTACACTACACTACCCTACCCTACACTACCCTACCCAACACTACACTATCCTAACCTACCCTACATACACTACTCTACACTACCCTACCGTACACTACCTTACACTACACTACCCTACCCAACCCTACACTACACTACCCAACCCTACCCTACCCTACACTACCCTACACTACCCTACACCTACACTACACTACCCTACCCTAAAACCAATTATTTTTTGACTGATTTTTATTTTTGGATTTTTTTTATTTAATTCCGAGCATTTTCATGTTTATTCACCTTTTAAACCTTCTCTGGACTTCCACAAATAATTCAATACCAAAATTAGTCAAATCGGTCCAGCCGTTCTCAAGTTTTAGCGAGACAAACGAACAGCAAAAAAATATACTTAAGTGTATGTATAAAAACTCGAAGGTTGTGTGTGAAGTCAACCAAATTTTTTTTTTTTTTATTTAATTCCGAGCGTTTTATATTTATTCACCTTTTAAACCTTCTCTGGACTTCCACAAATAATTCAATACCAAAATTAGCCGAATCGGTCCAGCCGTTCTCGAGTTTTAGCGAGACTGACGAACAGCAATTCATTTTTATATATATAGATAATAGAAGGAAAGATCGAAGGAAAGCGCGGAAGAGGAAGACCTAGAATTGCTTATATAGATAGCCAGTTCCCCATTGCGTTGGGGAATCTTGGTAAGCCCGCTTCCATCTTCGGCAACATCGTCACTTACCACCAGGTGAGATGTTGTCAAGGGTTTACCAATTGTGAATAAAAAAAAAAAATATATATAGATCAAGTTAAGAAGAAAGTTAAGGTGGAAACGTATAGAGAAATGCAGGAGATAGTGTGGCTGAGACAGAGACCTGGAAAGAGCTACACCGACAAGGGCACGGCTCTTAAATTATGATGATGATGTACTTCTCCCTATTAGGTGGACGATCTGGTGAGGCTCGCAGAAAACCGCGGGATGCTTTTTGGTCAGGAATGCGCTTGGTGGAGATCAACGTGGGAGCCCTGACTTCTCTGCGAACATGAAAGCGTAGTTTTGTAGCAAAATTGCTGGGATGGCAGGCGCGTTTGTTTATCCTATGCTTTAAGTAAGCAATTATTGAACAAATAAACAAAAAAAACGACTTGAAACGCACAGGTTCCCTTCGATTTCTCTTGGATGCCATCATCAGATCCTGGTTTTCTTATCATGGTACCACTCTTCGGATATCTCCTTTACAACAAAAAATAAATTATCAAAATCTGTTCATAAACGACGAAGTTATCCGCGTATACACACATAAAAATATATTAAGAGTATATACGGTCGAATTGAGAAACCTCTTCCTTTTTTTTAACTCGGTAAAAAAATGGTTTCTCGGGAACTGATGCAACGATTTAGATAAAGTTTCGTACTTAAATAATGTCTTACTTTCCAAGTCTAATTAGATACGAGTAGGTTTTCCGTTTTCACACAAAAAAAGGCTGCCACTCAACAACAGATGGCACTACATATAGACGCCGAGCAAAGCTAGATCACCCAGGCACGATGCATCATCATATCAGCCGACGGACGTCCACTGCTGGACATACGCCTCCTCCAAGGATTTCCACTACGTATATAAGTGATAAAAAAGCTATTAAAAACTCAGTTTTCAAAACATTCATTACAGTCTCAGCCAGAATTAAACTTCTATTTAAATTTCCCATTCTAAAGATCAAGTTTTAAAACGTCACTTTGCTTCAAAGCTCAGCTGATGTTTTCAAATAAAGACCTTATATCTCGTAAGGACGAAGTCTCCGGCATTGAAATTAGGGCCACTTTGGTGCAACCGTTGGTGTGACTGTCTCCGTGCAGTAATAGTTAAGTCTATGAGTTTTACATCAAAGGGTGCGGGTTCGATCCCGGCGGAGTCTTACTTTGTAAGACTCGGTTTTTTTGGTAAAAAGGCATTTTCTCAGCCCGCTTAGCTTGATACGATCATCTTACCTACGTCTTACAGACAAAATGAATGTTAAAATGTGTTCCGACTTGTTTCATATCTTTGGCATCATCGACACTTACCATCAGATGGGAAGATGCCAAGGGCTTACTAATTGTAATAAAATAAACGAATGCTCGAAGTTGCCTTACGTGATAGAATCCAAAAATTACGTAAATCCTTATTCCAGTATGGTCGCTTACTATGGGCCTCATAAAATCATCTTTAGCCAGTTGTCCATTGCGTTTGAGAATCTTGGTAAGCCCGCTTCCATCTTCGGCATCATCGTCACTTACCATGAGGTGAGATGATGCCAAGGGCTTACCAACTGAGAATATAAAAAGACACCCAAAGGGCTAAAGAGCGTGCTATGCTCGTAGTTTAAGTTTTGTATAAGGGCGCGATCTAGTCAGAAATGAGGAGTTCCGTAGGAAAACCAAAGTAACCGACATAGCTCTCAGAATCGCTAAACCTAAGTGGCAGTGGGTGGGGCACATATCTCGTAAAACAGATGGCCGTTAGGGTAGTAAAGTTCTCGAGTAGCGACCATGCAAAGGAAGACGTAGCATAAGTAGACCTGCCACTCAGTGTACCGACGATCTGGTGATGGTCGAGGGAAGCCCCCGGACACGGGCAGCGTAGAACGCCCTTTACCTTTAACCGCCTCCGTGGCGTACTGGTTAACTCCATTAGCTTCACATCAGGAGGAAGCGGTTCGATTGCCAGCGGAGTCTTACTTATATTACTTGGATGTGAAGGCAGTTTCTAAGCCCGCCTGGCTAGCTACCACCATCTTATATAAGTCTTGCTGCCACGCATCAATTTTAACAGTATTGATATGTTCCGGCTTGAAGATAAGAAAGCCCGTTCTCCATTGCGTTGGGTAATCTTGGTATGTCCGCTTCCATCTTCGGCGTCATTGTCACTTGCCATCAGATAAGATGATGCCAAGAGCTTACCAATTGCGGAAAAAAACCAGCAATATAGTTTTGCCTTTCCATATAAGTCATAGCCTAAGTACTAAATTCCTAAGAACTACTTATTCTATCTTATTATTATCGTCGGTGACGTAACGGCTAGGGCCGCCGCCTCCTGTCCGGAAGGTCGTGTTTCGAATTCTGCTACCTACCAATGTGATTTCGAATTTAGATTTCATATGTACGTTTATCCGGCGCTCTTACGGTAAAGGAAAAACATCGTGAGGAAACCTGCACACGCCTGCGGAGAAACTCGCGGGTTGTGTGTGAAGTCGACCAACCCGCACTAGGCCGCGTGGTCGACTAAAGCCCGTTCGCCCTAATTCAGGGTAGGCTCGAGCCCCTCGGCGGGGACGTATATGAGCTGATATCATCACTTATTCCTAGGGGCGGGCGGGTCTAGAATCTCTTTATGCAGACGTCAATGGTTCCAACTGCATGTTAAAGTTTTAGTTCTACCGTCGCTAAAGTTCTAGTTCTAATGACAACCATTAGTTATGACCAAGAGGCAATGGCTTTATCTGGTCAAAGAAATATAAGGAGACGGGGTAATTCAGAGAAGATTATATAACAGAAAACTTTTTGCAGAGAGCAAAGCAGAAGCAAAACTTAAAAGAGCTAACGACAAAGTTCTAGCAAAAGTATTAATTTGTAAAAAAATATACTTAAACAGCCTTTAATAGCTGAATAACTGGAAAGCGTAGTGTAGGCAGGCCTCCCACTCGGTGGACCGATGACCTGGTGAAGGTCGCGGGAAGCCGCTGGATGCGGGCAGCGCAGAACCGGTCGTCGTGGAGGTCCATGGGGGAGGCCTATGTCCAGCAGTGGACGTCCTTCGGCTGATATGATGATGATGAACTGAGAAGCTTGTACCAACCTTCAACCAATGTAACAGCTATGGACCTGCCTACAGAATGAACGCAAACGCAGCGATTTCGATGCCTACAGAATGAACGCAATCGCTCGTTTCGCCTTAGTCGATCAGTATTCCCCAATAGGTTGAAGGTTGAAATTAATAAATTTTATTATGCTACATTCCTAGTACGTCTCTCTATGTCTGTAATTATTTATATCTGTTCGAGACTCGGTAGACTATAGTGATTTGAGTGTGCGTTTGCGTGTAGTTGTATTTGACTCGTTTCTTACGAGATCAATGTATGGATAGGGCCGGTCCATTATATATTTTGGCCGAAGGTACCAACCGTATAATTTATCAAGGAACCACAATCTGAGCAAAATTAATTAGATTCCCATACTTATTATCAATAATCGATCAGTCGATATGTAGCGAAGCGGTCGTAGCTCAGTGCGACTATTGTGTGGTTCGGTCGATCACGCAAGTTAACTGGCCTGAAACACGGTCATTACCTGGATAGGTTTGACTGTTAATGGTTTTTTCTCGATCTCGCAAGGTACGTTGGTGTCGGTTGCTATCACTAGATGGCAGTCATCAGACCATGTCATAGGCCTTATAGACGGCTTGAAAAGCTTCTGATGGTAGGATTGCCACTCCTCGAGTTGACCCTCGTATGTGGAGTATGGCCTAACCAGCAGTGGGGATGTTTTTGGGTTTTTAGTGATTTACGACCAGTCGATTTTTAAACTTTGTATGGAAAGGCTTAAACTCTTTTTCTCTACTGTATAGGTTCTTAGGAAAGTTGTTTAGTTTTGGGACCGAGAGTAGTAATTTGAATTAACCATTTATCGGTTTTAAGCAAATAAAAATATCACCCGTATTTGCTGTTGTTTTTCACAAGCACTATTTTTTTTTTATTTCGAGCAACGAAGGAGCGAAGAAGTTATTGTGATGGCAAAAAAGAAACGAAGTTGAGATTTTGATGAGATTGATTGTCTTACACTGATAGAGTCTTAAAAACAAAAAAATGATTACAAATTTGTGTGTGTGTGTGTATGAGCATCCGTCCGGTGCTCTAGTTTTTAACTACTGGATTTGGGTAAAATTTGGGTTATAACAATATTATTTTAACATCTCCAGCCTTTTTTTTTTGGAAAAAAATCCTAACCTGTTTCTTTTAGTGTTGCCACCATAGAAGAAAACACTTGTTTTTACTCAAAAATCTCTAACGATTTTAATGAAACTCTTTACGATATTATAACTTTATATTATTACCTCCAGAACGCAGTAGTCGTGGAAATCCTTGGGGGAGGCCTATTTCCAGCAGTAAACATCCTTCGGCTGATATGAATGAATATATGAACTCAGTAGTTCATTATTTTAACAAAAAAATATCCCTACCTCCCATACAAATCCAAGTAGTTTGTTACTTTTTCTCAAAAATACACGATGTTCTAACGGTTTTATTAAAACTTTGTGAATAATTAGGACTTAATAAGTCCTACTGCGCTAGGTAGTAAATTATTTCAGGCAAAATCCGAGTAAGATACCTCCCATACAAAACCTAAATTATTTGTAATTTTTTTATCAAGTTAGTTAAACCTTACTTTAATATTTGCTACTAAGTAACTGTAACGTTTATTTGTGTATGCTTGATTACGAGGGACGGTGAAGGCTTTGCAAGAAAGTTTGCACAGTGTTGCCGTACAATTTATTGATATTCTACTAAAATAGGGTCACTATACTGCGGTAAGAGTGTCGATGGCGTAACGCCTAGGGCCGCCACCTCCTGTCCGAGAGGTCGTGGTTCGAATCCTGCCACGTACCCATGTGATTTCGACTTTAAATTTCATATGTGTACGTTTATCCGACACTCTTACGGTGAAGGAAAAACATCGTGAGGAAACCTGCACACGCCTGCGGAGAAACTCGTAGGTTGTGTGTAAAGTCAACCGACCCGCACTGGGCCCGCATGGTCGTCTAAAGCCCGATCGCCCTAATTCAGAGTATGCTCGAGCCCCTCGGTGGGGACTTATATGAGCTGATAATATGATGATACTGCGGTAACTATTAGTCTGAATGTCAAGCCGAAAAATACGACACCATCTTGCATTGGGTGATTACGCGATGCCCGTACTATGCGTACGTAGTTTGCCTATATATGATGTGTTGCCAAAGTCTCCAGAGCATCCCCTACCTTTTCCTGCCCTGAACTATCACATGCCAATTTTTTTTTATTTCACAGAGAAATCCTTATTATTTTTTTATTATTTTTTAGGAAGTTCGCTGTGACAATACAACGAGTTTCCTAAAGAATTCTGTGAAAATTTCTACCAGCTACCTTTACGGTTCAAAGATACATCTCTTTATAGGTCATACTGATGGACAGACGAACAGCGTAGGCTTAGTATCTGGTACGGAACCCTGAAAGGTAAGTCCATTCATCATCATCATCATATCAGCTCATATACGTCCCCACCGAGGGGCTCAAGCCTACCCTGAATTAGGGCGATCGGGCCTTAGTCGACCACGCGGGCCCAGTGCGGGTTGGTCGACTTCACACACAACCTGCGAGTTTCTCCGCAGGCGTGTGCAGGTTTCCTCACGATGTTTTCCTTCACCGTAAGAGCGTCGGATAAACGTACATATGAAATCTAAATTTGAAATCACATTGGTACGTGGCAGGGTTCGAACCACGACCTCCCGGACAGGAGGCGGTGGCTCTAGCCGTTATGCTACCGACGCTCTGCCATCGACGCTCATTCCATTAAGACAACCATATTACAACCTATACCCACAGGACGTCCACAAATCAACCGTACATCTAATGCCCGTGGCTTAGGTTTCGATTAACGAGAGCAATAAATATCGATAAGTCGCAGCACTAGTAATCGATAGTGACGAATAGAGCTCATACTTCACTTCACTATACTGCGTTGACAAGATTTACTGGGTATGGTCATTTAATTCCAGGTCTTCGTTCTACGATCGAGGTATTGTCAGTTCGTTGGTTCTAAACCGATGAAATAATTTATTTTTCCTCGCAACCAATTTGCAAGAATCTTTTGATAATTAAAACCGGTGTTGCCAGATTGGTGTTGGTTTAACGTGCAACAATTTCAATTTTCCTGAATAGATAACTAATGAGGTTTGCTTGTTCAAGAAATGAGGTTGTTATACAATTGGCCGATTCTACAGGAAACAGATCTAGGTCTCTTTCGTTACATCCATTGGATTTCAGTTTTCTGATATGATACACACTATCACGTCAAAAAATACTTTTTTGGGTTTACGAAACCATAAAAATGCAGATCGTAAACAAACCATTTATTACCCGACTGGCTAAAAAGAAGGATAATGTTTTCGGGTGTATGTGTGTGTGCGTGTATGTATGTCTGTTTCTTTAACTGAGTCTATAGCTTGATTGATTTAGGAGAACGAGGTGTCTTAGGATTCGTCTTGATCCCGAAAGTGACATAAGCTAAAATACTAGTATAATGCTATTTTAAATTTATTGTTTTAATACCAAATTTGATGTGAAAATGTGCTGATAAGCGTAATTAAGTGACCGATCCTTAATCTTTAACGATAGTAAATCATCATCGTCATCATCATCTCAGCCGAATATCGTTCACTGCTGGACAAAGGCTTCCCTCAAGAATTTCCACCACAACCGGTCCTGCGCTGCCCGCATCCATCGGCTTCCCGCAATCTTTACCAGGTCGTCGGTCCACCGCGTAGGAACCCTTCCTACGCTACATTTTCCGGTGCGCGGTCGCCACTCGAGCACTTTACTGCCCCATCAGCCATCTGTTCTACGAGCTATGTGCCCTGCCCACTGCCACTTCAGTTTAGCGATTCTGTGAGCTATGTCGGTTACTCTGGTTCTCCTGTGGATCTCCTTGTTTCTGATTCGATCAGGCAGAGAAACTCCGAGCATAGCACGCTCCATTGCCCTTTGGGTGACCTTGAGCATTCTTATGAGGTCCATAGTAAGCGACCATGTTATAGTAAATAGCTTTAGGTATTAGATACATTATATTGCCTCGCGTCACCAGTGAAGATATGTTGAACTTTGAAGGCCTCTTCTAAACTCCGGCGGGTCCAGATATAAATAAATAAACTTACATACACACGAAAAACATAACCCTAACCCTTCCTCCTCCTCGGCCCGGCGCAGTCTGGCAAAAATAAAGATACGCTCACTAACGCTTGCGCGATGTACTATCCGTCAGCGCCATCTAGTGGTGTTTAAAGAAACCATGTTTCCTCTATGTCAGCCGTTCTATGTATTATTTCGGTCTTTAATCTCGGTAACCCCTTTATTTGACCGATTTGTGTCACGTTCGAACTTAAAAATTATTTTTGTCTCATGAACTCGCCTTGGCCTACCAAATTTCATGACGTTCCGATCAACAACACTCGAGTTATCGTCGGACAAACATTTAAATACCTATATACATAGTCGTACAAACGCCGGATTGTTCCAGTAGACTCTGAGAACCTTTGCTCGTTTCGCTCACTTGTTCTAAAAATGTTGATATAGCTGTATTTACAAGAAATATTCATTGTATGGATAGAAATATTCATTGTATGGATAGAAATTTAGTATTTGTCTATAAGTCATTTAATGTACATTAATTTTGTCTCTGAATGTGCCCCCTAAAGTGTACTGTTTTTTGTTAAATAAAAATAATATGCGGTACCTTTCGGAGGTGCGGACTGGGGAACCGCAGGGGGTAGGTCGGCGGCAACTTGCCTCAATATCATCTTCTAAAATCATAAAGTGCGAGGTCAAACTCCTATCACCCTTGTCTATATGTTCCGGAATGAGGATAAGGTAGCCATAGTTCCCTATTGCGTTGAGGAATCTAGGTAAGTCCGCTTCCCTCTTCGGCACAATCGTTACTTACTATTAGGTGAGATGATTCCAAGGCCTTACCAAATTGTTTATAGTTGTTTTAAGTAAATTCACATCAATTTAACGTATAACGTCATCACCATCATATCAGCCGAAGGATGTCCACTGCTGGACATAGGCCTCCCTCAAGGGTTTCCACGACGACCGGTTCTGCGCTACCCGCATCCAGCAGCTTCCCATGACCTTCACCAGGCCATCGGTCCACCGAGTGGGAGACCTACCTGTGCTACGTTTTCCGGTGCGCGGTCGCCACTCGTGAACATTACTGCCCTAACGGCCATCCGTTCTACGAGCTATGTGCCCCGCCCACTGCCACTTAAGTTTAGCATTCGGAGAACTTTGTCGGTTGCTTTGGTTCTCCTAAGGATCTCCTCGTTTCTGATTCGATCACGCAGAACGTTTAACGCATATGTCAAAAAATAGGCCTATATTTTAGTTCTACACAGGACATGCCTTCAGTTTACAATATAATATTATTTAGGATATTTGCCTCATTCCCTATTCCCCAGGGGTTTTATTACACGTCGCAAAAGCAGATAATGTCATCAGTCAAGTGCGAAAGAGAGATGGGAGAAGCGCCGAGTGCGAGTGAGAGGTAAGACGGTGTAGTTTCATATTGTGCTCATCTCAATATTGAGATTAAAAGTGACGCTTCGCTTGGCGCAAATTATTAGACGTAGGGATAGCAGAAAAGGACAAAATCGTGACGGGTAAAATCACTATCATCCTCAAGATCATTTTTCCGATATATTCTTTTACTTCTTCATCTTTCGTGTCGATGACAATTCATATCTTAACCGCCTCCGTGGCGTAATGGTTAGTCCATTCGCTTCACACCAGGAGGTCGCGGGTTCGATTCGGTAGGGTCATCTTGTAAGACTCAGTTTTGTTGGTGGTAGGGCATTTTCTAAGCCCACATGGCTAGCTACCACCATCTTACCATATGAGAACATTGATGTGTTCCGGCTGGAAGATAAGATACCCAGTTCTCCATTGACTTGGAGAATCTTGGTAAGCCCGCTTCCATCTTCAGTATCATCGTCACTTACCATCAAGTGAGATGATGCCAAGGGCTTACCAATTGTGAATAAAAAATGAAAAAATCTCTCCTGCCCAGTATGCAGGCACCTTAAGGTTAAGGGCGCTATAAGCGGCATCCATTTGCTCCTCCTGAGTGCAGGTGTTAGGGCACATTGGACAAGCAATCAGATGGACTTTTTTTGTGGAGCACCACCACCGACCCTTCTTTATCTACGTATATGAAAGAAAGTCGTGTTATTTACACCATTTATACCTCAAGAACGGCTGGACCGATTTCGCTACTTCTTTTTTGTTGAGTTCGTTATTGTTAGGAGAAGGTGTTAAGGTAGGGTAGGGTAGGGTAGTGTAGTATAAGGTGGAACGAAGTTCACCGGGACAGTTAGTTGAATATAAAGTTTTAAAGTTTTTTTGTTAGAGTTGCCCATCCCATCAAGTACCAGCGAAACCACTATTGTAAAAGTATTGGAAATAGTAGGGCATATAACATAATCAAGGTAAATCCGGGATATGTGCCCAACCTTTTTTGTTTTACTTATAGCGCCTTACACACAAGCAATATGTACATGATTAATACATGTATCCAATAACTTCGGTCTTTTATTTAATTATCTTGTACAGTTTTTCGTAAAATAGTCCATGAATAATGCATATTTTAGGTTAAAATTAAATCTGGATACAGGGATAGATGCCTCACATGCGGTATACATGCCCCAACCCAATTTTTTTCGATGGGATAGATGCCCTTAGCAAGAAAACAAAAATTTAAATGTGTAAGTCTTTAATCAGCTTTTCTTTGATTAGCTTAGTTATCAATCGCACATAATTATAGATAAAACAAATAGGAACTTTAATTACAAACACTAAAGAGATCAATAATTTTTGCAAAATATTATCTTAACTTATATTATCTTAACTTATTTTTTTGTTTCTAGGCATACAAATATGCATTTATTAATAAAAAAAATTAAGAAAACTATCATCGTAGGTAACAAATAAAACATCTTAGCAAAAACATTCATATATGCCCTTAGGGCAACTATCCCAAAATATACAAGGGCATATATCCCTTTCCACAGGGATAGATGCCTTCATTAAAAATTAATGTAAATAGTATTATTTTATTACAAAATAGTACTGAATAATAATCTACATACCCTATTCCTCACTTAGACGTAAAAACAAAATGAACTTACCTGTTAACTCCAAAGTTATAGCCGATCGAAATTCTTTCATAGACTAAAATCACCACCGCTTGTGTCGTCGCCGTCTCCAGCACTCCTACACACAGCCGCACGCGCCAACGCTTTATGGCAGACTGAAGTGGGGAAGAGGCGCGGTCGTATAATAAGGCGTTTGGATGTTTGCGTATTTTACTTTTCACACAACTGTGCTGAGGCGTCTATCCCAGTGGGGCGCGTATCCCGGATTTACCCAATTCATAAGAAAAATCATCACAGCCAAGTAGACTTTCTTAATTAAGGCGTAATTTTTAACCAACTTAAGATATGCAGTGGGGTTTATAAAAAAATCATAGATTTTCCACTAAAAATGTTCTAGACCAACTGAAAAAATGACTTTGTTTTTTTAAAATATACATTTATTTATTGACAAAACTACGGAACTCTACTCTGCGCGTGGTCCGACACCCAATTGGCCATTTTTTTATTCTTAGCTAAAAAGCGAAAAATTGTACATTATTAGTACGACTTTTTTACGGTTAATGTTACATGTTACTAGCACAACAAGTTTTAAAAAAAAATCCCAAGGAGAACCTAACACAATAGGGATGAAGAATGCTAGTCATCTGATTTAAATTTTTTCGTCTGTCAAAAACGACAATTTGTTCTAAAAATGTTAAAAATACCTAGGCGTGACATCATAGTTTTGCAGCGTCATATAAGTACTCATTTTGTAATTTTGGTGAGTTAAAAATCGAAGACTTGATGGAAAACAAAACGAGTAAGGTTTACCGAAGTTTAAGTAGGAGGGCAATTTAGTAATCAAGAATTCATTATTCATTATTTAATTGTTAATAAAAAAAAAAAAAAATATATTTCTGATGCTGTCGTCATCCCTATTGGAGCAAAAAAAAAGGTTTTCCAATTTAGTGTGAACAGTCTAAAACTTTTTTGCTATGAAAGTTACGGTTCCTTGGGGAATGTTGTAAGCTTCATGAGTAGAATTATCACATGCATTGCTTTTAAGCAACTTAAAATCGTCCAGATCTGACGCGGATTTTAAGTCGCTTAGTTACTTAAGTACTTGCTGACGGTACTCCAAGCTCCAACAGACAGAGGACGGGACGTGGCGCTGCAGACGACGTTTTTGCACACCGTACCTCTGACTCTAACACAGACACCTTTTTAGTTAGGTACTGCATACAAAACAGTCGCTTCTGTACTGGATGTGACTTTTTAGTCATCTTTCTTTCGAAAGAATGCAAGGACTGAATTGAAGGTGTAAGAAAATAAAATGGGCAGCCACGCTAACCGCTGGTCAAAGGCCTCCCCCAAGGATTTTTACAACGACCGGTCCTGCGCTGTCCGCATCCTGCAGCTTCCCTTCACTTTTACAAGGTTGTCGATCCATCGAATGGGAGGCCTTCCTACGCTACGTCTTCCGGTACTCAGTCGCCACTCGAGAGCTTTACTGCCCTAACAGCCATCTGTCCTACGAGCCCAACCCACTGTCACTTAAGTCTAGCAATTCTAAGGGCTATGGCGGTTACTTTGGTGTTCCTACGGATCTCCTTATTTCTAAATCAATCACGTAGTGAAACTGTAAAAATTGCACAACCTCCTATACAAAAATGATTAATTAATCTATCGTCCAACCAATTCAATTCAAGTCCGGATTGGTGGAGGTTATATACAGGATGTTGTTTTGGTCGACAACGCCCTTTACATATACTCATGAAACTAAAGAACTTTTGTTCTACAGCTTTGCTGATATCGCAATAAAAAGACTTTTGATATTATTTTTTTTTAAATTGACTATGTTCGTTTGGTAAATTTGTTCAGCTTCATGAGTACAAGCCCTCCTGAAAAGAGTATTGTCGATTAAAACAATACCTGTGTATTGCTTCATCAATATCAGCTCATATATACGTCCCCACCGAAGGGCTCGAGCCTACCCTGAATTAGGGCGATCGGGCCTTAGCACGCGGGCCCAGTGCGGGTTGGTCAACTTAACACTTCAACTTAACCTTCGAGTTTCTTTGCAGGTGTGTACAGGTTTCCTCACAATGTTTTCCTTCACCGTAAGAGCGTTGGATAAACGTATGAAATCGAAATTCGAAAAAACATTGGTACGTGGCAGGACTCGAACCACGACCTCCCGGATAGCAGGTAGCGGCCCTTGCCGTTGCGCCACCGACGCTCTGTATTGCTTAAACTAGTAGATAGTCCAGTCACGGTAAACACAAAAATCGCGATTGGTTGCAATAATCCAAACATTCCTGGTTTTTGGGGTTTTGTTAGCTAGGATAGATACGGATAGTGAAAAACTAAGTTTGCAACTTCGAAAGACTTTTGCTAACTGCGACCTACGATGTTTTACAAAATCGGCCTAATATGTAGTGAATGGCTTCGACTCATCATACTGAACAACTTTCCCCTAGGAACGCATAGTCGTCGCTATGGAGCGAAAATTTTTTTAACTCATTGACTTGTATATTACTGGCGTAAGGACCCGGCCAACGCGCGCGAGTAATGCTCGCGGCGAATTGGTGCGAAAATCGAAAGACTCAGTCATCATCATCATCATCATCATTACAGCTCATATACGTCCCCACCAAGGGGCTCGAGCCTACCCTGAATCAGGGCGATTAGGCCTTAGTCGACCACGCGAACCCAGTGCGGGTTGGTCGACTTCACACACAACCTTTGAGTTTCACGATGTTTTCCTTCACCGTTAAAGCAATCGGTAAGTATGTACGTAAGTTTTTGAAAAACTCATTGGTACATTGGCCGTCCAGATTTGAACCCGGTACCTCGGGTTAGATGGACCGAGTCGTTACCGGTTGAGCCACCGACGCTTTTTTTCGCGACTCAGTCGTCTGCGGGAAATTGTAGAGGACGGTGAAAAGATATTCCATATAAAAATACCTCATTGTGCTACAATTCCACCAAGGTCCTTTTAGCGCGGCACTGACGTCAACTCTCGCCCACGCTAGTTCGTACGAGTTGCGTCAGATGGCGCTACTTTTTGCTTGTATGAAGACAATCTGAGTAAAATATGAAGACGGGCGGATCCTTCTGTCCAAATCTGTGGTTTAATTGGTTATATTTTTTTGCGATATCAGCAAAGTCATAGTAGACCCCACAAAGGTTGTTCAGTGTGATGAGTAGAAGCCCCAGTAAACGGGACCTACGTCAATTTTGTTACACCCTGTATAGCACATCTCTGGCTCCTGCAACAATAACATTAATGTAACAGCATTTTATTGTCTGTTATCTAGTTGTACCCACAAGATAATGCTATCAGAAGAATAGTAGGTATCTACATAACACAGTCGGAGTCTAAAGAACCCATATCACAGATGAGATACCAGTTACTTCGTAACAGATATTGCACTTCCTTTTTCTTATCAGCGTATATACGTCCCCACCGAGGGGCTCGGGGCTACCCTGAATTAGGACGATCGGGCCTTAGTTGAACACGCGGGCCCAGTGCGGGTTGATCAACTTCACACACAACCTTCGAGTTTCTTCGCAGGCGTGTGCAGGTTTCCTCACGATGTTTTCCTTCACCGTAAGAGCGTCGGATAAACGTACATATGAAATCGAAATTCGAAAACACATTGGTATGTGGCAGGATTCGAACCACGGATTCTCGTAACCGTTACGCCACCGACGCTCTTTCTACTTTTTTGCACTTTCTTATAAAATGAAAATACCTACGCATATATTCACCTACTCCTTCCCACTGTCAGACAAAACAGGAAACATGGGTACTAAGGCGCTCGACTTAGCGGTTATAACTGCCTGCACGGGCGGCGCGCGAATTGCGGCGGCGACTGTACGGCGTTCTAGCGCTGACGAGCGAAGCCGCCACACCGCCGCGCCAATGTGTGTGTAAGTACTTATCTCGCCTGCTCGATCCAGTGACGGGGGCCTGCCCAAACAGTCTTCAAACAGAGTCGTCTAGACCAAGTTCTTTTCTTCTTCTTTTTTTTTATCAACAATTGATAAGCCCTTGGCATCATCTCACCTGATGGTAAGTGACGATGATGCCGAAGATGGAAGGGGGCATACCAAGATTCTCCAACGCAATGGAGAACTGACTATCTTATCCTCAAGCCGGAACACATCAACACTGATATTTGGCGGCAAGACTTAGATAAGATGGTGGTAGCTAGCCAGGCGGGCTATGTAAATGCCCTACCACCAACCAAACCGAGTCTTACAAGTTGACCCCTCCGGGAATGGAACCGCAACCTTCTGGTGTGAAGCGAATGGACTAACCATTACGCCACGAAGGTGGTTAGTGTTACCATGTTAATTGTAACCTACTAATGTTCAATTTCTTAGGAATAGGTTAGTTTAGCGAGGCAACAACCTTGATTACATCTTAATTATAAAATATTACGAGCGTGCGTGCGATTACCCGTGCGGGGATCGAGGGGCGAGACGGGAAATGTCGAGCCCTAGTGGGCCTAGTCACCTTCGGGATTATTATACAATTCAGTTCATTCAGGCGGCGCGGCGGGGCGCGGCGGTTAAGGCCTTAAGAAGGGTCAAATGACAATATTTAATTTAAATTATTGAAAGACTGTGTAAAGCTATTAGTAATAAAAAATCGATTTAATTGAATACAATTTAAAAAATATTACCACTTTTGATGCAAAAAAATATACTGTTTTTGGCATTAATTGCAAAATTTTCCGAAAACAAATAGTCAAAATTGAATGAAACCAACACACAAAAATCGTTGACTTTAACTTATAAAACTTTTTTGAAATTGAAGAAAAGCAATAAAAACAATATAAACAAAAATCGATAATTAGGCGTTTGGTTTCAACGTAACAGCCGCGTTGAAGCTCCCATTGATTTGAACTTAAAATGAATAGAATTACATTCGATATTATTGAAACACGTATCAACCTGCTCGAATTGAATGATCTTAGCGCCTTAAATAAAATAAATAAATAAATATTCTGGGACAAATCACACATGGTCACCTGCCCCAAAGTAGGATTCCCTGTGTTATGGGAACCAGAGACTGATATACATACTTATATAAGTTTAAATACATACATAATATATAGATATTTAACACCCAGACACAGAGCAAACAAATCTGCTCATCACACAAATGTTTGCCCTGGGTGGGGATCGAACCCACAACTCTCGGATCAGTAGTCAAGAGCACTAACCACTGAGCCACCGAGTCAGTCAAGAAGAACATGACCAGTGACGAGCGATTTCTGTTTTGACACAAACAACAAAGGCGTTGAGCGTACCGAGTCGGTCTTTACCTAACCAAAGGTCCCGGGATCAAATCCGCTACCGGCCTTTGTACAAAGAGTTTTTTTCCAAAAATTATACGTACCGATTGCTTTAGCGGTGAAGGAAAACATTTATCTGGAAGCGGAAGCGGGCTTACCAATTACTCCTAAACGGTAGAAATCCCAACGTTGAAAAACAAATACACTTATTGTTGATGATTTTCTTTAGAGTATAAAGCTATTAGAAACACGACTAAGCAGTTTTGGCTAGATAGAAAAAAAGTCCCTAAGATAGATCTACACCGTTACTTTCAACTCTAGATACGACTAATATTTTGAAGTATAAATAAAAAAAAATATACAACAATATTTGTTAAGATAATACAAAGTGAGTAATGTTCATATTTTTTATACTTTTATTGTAGTTTTTGATTAAAACGAAAAACTATTTAAAAGGTGAAATAGTGTGGTTATTTTCTTTACTCTTTACACGTACAGAAAAAGACAGATACAACTGTTCCAATCAATACCTCGTCTTGATGGATAGTATGAAATATGATTTAGGGCTTAAGTACTTATGTATTATGAAATGAAATTTTGACACCTACATTAAATTTTGTTACCTATTTTATAATAGAACCATTGAGTATGCATATACAGTCACGAGCTTTAATTTGAGACCCATTCCATTAAATGTTGTTAGATCATTTATAATTCAATAAGGTCCAAACTTCAGTTCAAGTTATAAGAAATTTAAATGCCTTATCGAATCGAGCCTTGAAATGATAACCTCTTTTCAAAAAGCTATCACTATGGTTTTCTAATTAAGAACATGTGTCAAAGTCAGTCAAGAAAATTATTTTGATCTGATTGAAGTGACATAATATCTAAATTTTGATTGGATGACTACTGCTTTCATTGATGAAAAGACTTTTCTATCTTCCTAAGTGACAATTTATTGGAAAAAAATCGGAAATGGTCGTTGAAGTAATTGAGCGGTTGCCCTTAATAACCTAAACAGAAGTTGTCGATGGTAAACATTATGACTTATGACACTGCTTTAAAATATTAGCTCTAAATAGCGTCAGGTTGCTACACGATATTCAACCTTAGGTAAATTAAAGAAAAAAAATTAAAGCTCGTGACTGTACCTGCTTTTACCCACCTAAATCTCCAATATTTTCATAATATTACTTCAATGGTTTTTAAAAGCAAAAAATAAACATTGGCGTCTACAAAAATAGTTGTAATGAACGCACACCATTGCGCCATCTATCAAAGGGTAGCACGGTTAAATGTGCCACACGATAAGAGAGGACTGAAATGGATTCTTGCACTGTGGTATAGTTCTGCTTAAAAATCTAACTAAAAAGGATCATGCTACTATCAATCGGGCATCATAAATAATATATACTAGTTTTCCTGTCTTTCTATCACTTACTGAAAGTTGCCTGGTGAAAATAGCTTATGTATAACTACTATTAAAGTGGCAAAATAGGAAACACGTGTGCGGTAAAATCAATTTTACGCACGGTGAACTGGCATATGAAGTACCACTTTTAGAGCAACTGTATTGTAAAGTATACTTTGTTACTTACTTGCTCGCTTCATTCCAATTAATTTTGTTTTCTAACCAATGCAGGCATAACTGACGGCTGATGAAACTGAAATAATATCCCCAGAGGGTAATTCTATGTCACGTAAAAGGCCCCACATTTGAGTACGCCGTAGTACGGCATTCTTCTTGGAGAAAGTTGTTCAGTTTCATCAGCAATCAATACTTAATAACACACTGGTATTGATGATGTCCGATTTAGAGTGGTGCAGCCGTAGAATAGTATCACACCATCTCTTCCCAAAGGGAGCGCACAACGCGATCACACCCTAGACACTTCATACAACGGGCCAGAAATGACATTTCAAAAAAGGAATGACGGAACAAACAAAATGGCAGCGAAATCCTATACGTTCGACAACCAATTTGTAACCAATCTGTATCAATCTGGGTGACGAGGGGTCACAATCTAGAGAGCGGCATGGAGTGTCCACACTGTATGTTAGTACTAATATAAGGTCTAAAAAAATTAGCTGAAACTATTTTAACTGGTGCTTCTACCCATGAAACTGAACAACTTTCCCCATGAAACCCATAGTCAAATCTCAAAAAAAATTGAACTTCCCATACTAAGTTGGCTGATCAGCTGATCGAGTAAGTATGGGACAGCCAAATTTTTTTTGCGATTTGACTATGGGTTCTATGGGGAAAGTTGTTCAGTTTCATACCCATGAAACTGAACAACTTTCCCCATAGAACCCATAGTCAAATCGCACCAGAAGAATCACCAGTTAAAATAGTTTCAGCTAATTTTGTTAGACCTTGTATATACTTTGACGCGACTAAGGTATCAAAAACCGGAAGATGGGCAGCAGCGTCCTTTCTGTGTACCCAGCAGCGAGACCAACATTATTACTAACAGTTCCGCGTACTAACATTATGGCTTGTACCAACATTATAACTAACAGTTCCGCGTACTAATATTATGGCTTGCGACCCACGGCTATAACCCCAAATGAATGGAAAAATAAAGGCTATGATTATAGGCGAGAAACTCTACCTGGAAACTTTCTACTTCACCTTCGTAGTTCATCATCACATCAACTTCAAAATACCAAAAGGATATAATATTGACACCGGGAATATGGCTTCATACCTAATATCAGCTCAATCCAACCCCTGGAATTCACTCTACAATCGATCGCAAGATTTGAAGCGGACATACAAACTTACATTACTTACTGTTTTAGTGTAGTTTTCTATTTTATTTTGTCATTTTGTTTATTTATTTATTTTAATCTGTAGTACTGCTTTCTATGACAATTATATCACTATTGCGATTTTAAATTGTTGCATGACATGAATAATTATGATTTGTGACGTAAAATAAATAAAACTAAACTTAACTACACATTGCAAGTTAGATTAAAGCTTGTAAAAAAGTGGGTGACTGTCTCAGTAAGTGGCAAGACAAGTGAATTTGGAAATAAACCCCTATAAACAGAAATTATATAATGTATGTTATGTCCTTAGTGATTACCGTACACTACATTTTGTTCATATAGAGGTGATCCAAAGTATTTTATTAAAAAGTAAGATTTACCAGCACACTTGTTGGAAATAAACTGACTGACATAAAAAGAGAAAATCCACAGATTTCGTGTCTGCTACGATCTTTGGGTACATTGAAAATGAATCTGCTAAATAAACGGATTCAAAAAAACTTATTAAAAAAAGTACAAAATAGGTAGTAGGTACATAAAACTCTTTAACTATTACAATTAGACGCTTTTGTGCGCAAAATCCATCTTATATCTTATAAATACTATTAGTATAAATACACATTTATTTATTCACAAAGAATCACTTCATCCAAAAACATAATCATGCTTCAAAACATTTATTCACCGTCACTACCGTAATCACGCACTCTCCGCGCGTAAACTCTGCTTCACAAAGGTACAACTTCTGAATAACCCATCAGTGATACGCACCTCCGATTTTTTTAAAATATAGCCTAAAGTCATATCTGTGGAGGTTTTTTTTTCGATATCTCTTTTTTTTTCTCACCGAAATTGGGCAAAAACGACAGCGTTTTTCACATTGATTGGTTTTTAAAATATGTTTTTGAGTTTTTTAAATTTTTTTCTTCATTTTGTAGCCCTTGTCAAGACGCAACTTTTGATATCCCAATCAGCCACGTAGTCCTAAAACCCACCACACCAAGGCGATGTCGCATTTTCGTTCAAAATTGGGCTTTATCGAAACGAGAAATAAATCATTTTCAATGTTTAAACAAAGTTAATCTTCATATAAACAAAACGCAAAAAGTAATGCGAAAATTTCTCATTTAAAAGTTGTTATTGACTGTTTGTCTTAAAAAGACAGGGTTATTTATATTTGTAGTAATAGTATGTAGTAATAGTAATAAGTATTGAGGTTTTATAATATGTTTATACAATTTTAAAGCAAATCAGTTATCTAAAAATTGATTGGGTTTTTTACTACTTTTTATTCAATTTTTTAACTTAAGTACTTGAATTTGTTTCGCAAACTCTTGCAAACTTCCCAATAGCATACCACTGTCTACGACGTATGAGCCACCTGTCATACTTTTCGCCTTGTCGCTTGCCAAAAACGTTATCAAATCTGCTACATCCTCTACTTTAACTAAACTTTTCAGCGGAGAACATTGCTCAGCAGTTTTCATCAGCTTATTATTGTCTTCCGGCATAACTCCTGCATGTGTGAAAATTTCAGTTTTAATCACTCCTGGCAATACTGAATTCACTCTAACTCCTTTTGGCGCAAGCTCTAGTGCTACACATTTTGTGAAGTGTGTAAGGCAAGCCTTAGATACAGCATAACACATATTTGTATCTTGACATAAAGCAGCTATACTTGAGATGTTGACAATTACTCCTTTAGACTCTGCTAAAGCTGGAGCAGCGTAATGTATAACGGCTATAACTGCTCTGAAGTTTACAGCCATTACATTGTCGTATGCTTCCATTACTTTGTCATCCAAAATATCTCCTGCAGCCTTAATAATACCAGCACAATTAATCACGACATCTAACCTGCCATATTCTTTGACAGTGCTTTCTACAGCTTGTTTTACCTCTTCATCGTTTGTCAGATCTGCGGCCACTTTAAAAACCTTAGTTCTGGATAGTTTCATGCAGTTTTCAACGGATTTCTTCAAATCATTATCACTTTTGTCAACTAGTGACAGTCGCGCGGACAGTTTTGCAAAGTGTGCGGCTGTCTTTTCTCCTATGCCCGATCCGGCGCCAGTTATTAACACAACCTTATTTAAAAAAGCCATTTTAAATGTGCTTTCTCTTCGACGCTAACCTAAAATTTAATTACCGATACATTAACTAATGATAACTTTTATCTATCGATACGGAAGATTCCACTAATCTAAAGGTAGATAGGGCAATGTTCTTTTGTCGATTGCGTTAATTCTTGAATAGTTTAATGATAAGTCAAATACTTATCATTAAATAAAATGATAAAGTTATCTACTAAATATCAGATAAATCATTCATTATGCTTGTTGGCTTATTTCGAAAATTAGGTGATTAATATTATGCACTGCTTACCTATTTAATTATTTCAGATTAGGTAATATTACTATCTTATTTTATATGTTTATTTTGACCTATTTCCTACCAATTTATTAGAATATATGTCGGAGCGCAAGGACGTAGCGCCATCTATGCATGCGTCGAAGCACCGTGTGTTTTATCTTGAAATGTCAAGCGGTTAGCTAGGGTAGTCATAATAGTCACTTTTGCCAAGGCGTGGTCGGTGCGGGACCGGAAACCGGAAGTTGGTAGTGTTGGTACTTGTTTGTTAGCCAATCAGAATCGTTGTGAATATCGAACCATCAAAGACAATGCAGCCTACCTACAGAGGCTACGACAGAGGCGCCAATTATTTTACGAGCACTTTTGATCGAGCAGCTGAACTGTCAACTTGGGAAGCCAGCCCCGTGCCAAACTCATCGCAGTCTATAAAATAATCGGTTTTCATCCGAATCATCGTTAAGCCTCGTGCTGCAAACGTGTGTGAATATTGATTGTACACTCCAAAACTTCTCAAAGACGAGTTTATTTCTTAGATACGGCCAAAACCCTTCTGATGATCCGAAATCAGAATTGGGATAGGACACGGACGCCCCACGAGTTCCAGATAGTGATGTGTGCAAGACAAAATAGAAAGTGCTTCTGGAACAACAAAATCAGAATTTTCTGACGCTGATACTAGCCACGCGGACGCCATCATCGTCCCATGAATTGAGGTTACCCAATTTCAACCCCGATAGATCGGATATGAATGCACGTGCATGGATTGCTACTACGGATCTGTGTATTTACGACCCATATCGGCAAGGGGCAGGGCCACTACATGTCTAGCTGCTTGAAGTAATGCAGCCAAGAGGGAAGCACCTGCGAAGCTGCCCCAGTGATGGAGAAGAGAGTCGACCTTTGCGTGGTTGATGCACAATACTGGAATTCCATCGGGTGAGCAGTTTTCATTAAAGAGAAATCTGTTGTTATCTGTTGTGTCAGTGCAAGTTAAGAGGCACTGATTAGGTACACGACTACCATTGACAATGCTACAGACTGACGACAGCTGCTTGTCCGACTCTTTAGTCTGACGACTCAATGTCGGCACGGAGCCGACACGACACCTTGGTTCTGAACCATCATAGACTAACTGACCATAAACTAACTAATCATAAGCTACAACAAAGAATAACATGGTGCCGACCATATGATTTGGTCGTTTCCGTGTAGATTTGTTTACAGCCAGTGTTGTTTGGTCAGGTTTCCTGATGATACTTGTAGTGACGACTGCAAACTATTTCTCATTTTTACCGTCATTCCTTTTCCCCTGTGTACCACGGCGTACAAGACCGCCCAGAGCACAGCATCGACCTTTCCTTTTTTTTTAGGGCCCCTGTGTACCATGGCGCATATGGACATATGCGCCTAGAGCACAGCATCGACCTGACCTTTATCATTTTAGAGCCTCTGTGTATCACACAGCATCGACCTCTACGTATTCCCTTTATTTTTATGAGCTTTGCCCTGTGGAAGGGGAGTTCAAGTACCTACCTTTTTTTTGTGAGCTTTGCCCTGTGGAAGGGGAGTTCAAGTACCTACCTTTTTTTTTCGTGAGCTTTGCCCTGTGGAAGGGGAGTTCAAGTACCTACACAGCTCATCGTCATCATATCAGCCAGGCAACTTTCACTGCTGTACAAAGGCGCAATCGCTTGGCAGGTAGGTGGGCGATCGTGGTGTGTGGCATGGTACGCAGAAAAGACGCTGCTGCCCATCCTCCGGTCTTTGATCCCTCTTACCACACCCTCGGGAGGAGATGGGTGGTACTATTCTAGGGCCATACCACAGGCCTACTTATCTGTAGTAGATTTATGATAAGTTAGGTAATCTGAATACCTAACTTAAACACACATCCACTCCTCATTACAGATTATGGCAGCTGCTGGGCACGCATCGCCGTCAGGATGGCCGTGTCGGAGCGCAAGGACGTGGCGCCATCTATGCATGCGTCGAAGCACCGTGTGTTTTATCTTGAAATGTCAAGCGGTTAGCTAGGGTAGTCATAATAGTCACTTTTGCCAAGGCGTGGTCGGTGCGGGACCGGAAACCGGAAGTTGGTAGTGTTGGTACTTGTTTGTTAGCCAATCAGAATCGTTGTGAATATCGAACCATCAAAGACAATGCAGCCTACCTACAGAGGCTACGACAGAGGCGCCAATTATTTTACGAGCACTTTTGATCGAGCAGCTGAACTGTCAACTTGGGAAGCCAGCCCCGTGCCAAACTCATCGCAGTCTATAAAATAATCGGTTTTCATCCGAATCATCGTTAAGCCTCGTGCTGCAAACGTGTGTGAATATTGATTGTACACTCCCAAAACTTCTCAAAGACGAGTTTATTTCTTAGATACGGCCAAAAACCTTCTGATGATCCGAAATATACGAGTAATTATAATATTTGTGTAATCTTAATAGTTGTTATCATACAAGGATGGTGAAATTTACCATTTACATTTTACATCCATGTATTATACGACGTTTTTCAATACAGTTGTGAGAAAACAAGCAAAATAAAAAGGACCGTAACAGAATAACAAAATACATGGGTACATACCAATCAAGGTTTCGGCAACGAAAATCATTTGATGCATCTTGTGGCTCATTTTCAATGTTCGGGGAAGTAATCTCGCTTTGTTTTTCCTATACATACACGTAAGTAAATTTTTATCATATGTGTATTAACTATTTGTTATTTTTTCGTATTCACAACTAAAACAACTCGATTCAGTTTTACGAAAATTGCGCCTTATTTTAGCTTGGTACGTATACGCATCAGTGAGTTTTTTTTAATATTACTATGCATAGATTACAATGGCTTGGGATTATATTGTAAGCATAAAACCTTCTTGGAAAAGATGACTTATTCCTTGATATAACTTATGCCAAGTAACAAGTATCTCATCTGTGCCTATGCGCTTCGTGCATCATCAATCTATCTCCTTTTGACACAGGCCACCGTGGTATTTATTCTTCTTTTTTCACAAAGATATAACCCAAAGAGAATCTAACCAACTATAGCTTTATGTAACCTCTCAGAGGAACAAGCTATCTCGTTTAAAATTCTCCTTTCAAGTCTCGAAGAAGATTCTGTATCTTTGGTAATTGCATTTTTTATTTGTTAGTAATGTCTTGTTCTTCCGAGCTAGAAATTAAAAAAGTGGCAAAGTAAAGAGCGCGTGTGCGGTAAAATCTGTTTTTTGCAAAGTACACTGGCATATAAAAATACCACTTTTCGATCAAGTGTATTGAAAAATACATTTCCTCAACGTAGAAAGCGGAACAATTTCCTTTCAAGTGTTGACGAATTTCTAAAGTATCCCAAAGGAATGCCACTGAACTGCAATATCACATTTCTATGCTACAGCAAGAGTACGAATTCCAACAGTCGAGAGAACCTCCAGAGTTGGACATGTCGACGTAATGAGTCGAAACTCCGCGCGCGCCTCGGCGAGCTCTGATTTATTGCCGTCGCGGTCAAAGTGGGAATTTTATGTGACGTTCGAGTAACTTACGTACTTACTTCTCTATTCAGTTGATTGGACTAGAAGGGAGATAGTGGCCCCTCGTTTGTTTGAAACTGGCGTTTGCTTGACAGTGAATTGGTGTGCAATAGCGTCATAATAAATAACAAATAAAAAATGTAATTTCAACCACCTGTGTGGCGTAATGGTTAGTCCATTTGCTTCACACCAGGAGATCGCGAGTTCAATTCCCGGTGTGGTCAATTTGTAGGACTCGGTTTGGTTGGTGGTAGGGCATTTTCTAAACACACCTGGCTAGCTACCCCCATCTTATCTAAGTCTTGCCGCCAAACAGCAGTGTTAACAACATTGATGTGTTCCGGCTTGAAGATAAGATAGCCAGTTCTCCATTGTGTTGGGGAATCTGGGTAAGCCCGCTTCCATCTTCGGTATCATCGTCACCATCGTCACTTACCATCAAGTGAGATGATGGCATGAGCTTACCAATTATGAATAATAAAAAAATTGTGGTTATTATTTATTTATTTCAGTGACCAAAACATTTGAGTTGTTCTATGATAAGGAAAACTAGCTTTTGCGTGTTAAGGTGCAGGTGGACCAGGAACTCATGGGAAACTTACTACATCGATTTCTACCAAGCAGTGCTATCCTAATAGGGATGACGAATGCTAGTCATCTGATTTACTTTTTATCATATGTCAAAAACGACATTTTGTTCTAAAAATGTTTGAAATACCTAGGCGTGACGTCATAGTTTTGCAGCGTCATTCATGTACTCATTTTGTGATTTTGGTGAATTAAAAATCGTAGACTTGATGGAAACAAAACGAGTAAGGTTTTCCGAAGTTTAAGTAGGAAGGCAATTTAGTGATCAAGAGTTCATAAGTTATTTCTGATGCTGTCGTCATCCCTATTAATCAATCAATTTAACATTGAGTTGTAATGTAATAGATTGGAATGAAATTATAATAGGTGAGAATTCATGTTATTTTATGACATTGGTCCCACGAGTTTCTGGTCGAATAGATCACTTTGATAGGCAATTATAAAAAGTGATAAACTAGTGGGTGCCTTTTTTGCTGTTCCTTTGGGAATTTCCCAAAATCCTTTCTAAGCGGATGCCCGCGTCCTAATTGCTACCTGTATTCCAAATTTCAGCGAAATTAGTTCAGTGGTTTCGGCTGTGCGTTGATATACCAGTCAGTCACCTTTTCCTATAATACATACAGATTTAAAGAAAAGTTTCTCATATGTCGACTTTGTTGTTATTGTTGTTGACAGTTGATTTCAATTTTAGATATTCCGTTTTTTGGAAACATATGGTATCGCATATACATATTTTTAAATCTTGACTTCTGTTGATTTGATGCTGTAATTTCTATAAATATATAAAATAAAAAATATAGTTACTACAGTTGGCCGTATGGTTCCCGGCTAAGAATAGGACCATCCTATCTCTTCCAATGGGTGTCGTAAGAGTCGACGAAGGGACTTAAAACCGGATGACGGGCAGCAGCGTCTTTCCGTGCATTGTAACACACCTGCAATTAAACTGCGATCGGCAACCCGCCTGCCAAGCGTGGCGATTACGGTAAAACCCCCCTATGAAATCTACAACCAGAAAACGGCCCCTAGTCCCCGGCGGCCCCGCTATTCCTGGCTCCGGTAGCAGTCATGGTAACGGCTGGGTGGGGGGTGCGAAGAATCCCCGGCAGATGCCAGGCTACCAAACCCAACGACCTTTGGCCCTGGCAACTTACAACACGCGTACACTGCGGACTGACGAGAAACTTACAGAACTCGAAGAAGTATTGAACAGGTTACGGGGGGATATCGTAGGTTTATGTGAAGTCCAAAGAGAGGGATAGGACACCCTGATCCTTAAATCCGTAAACCTGCTCTATTTTCGGGAGGGCAACCAACAGTCCCAGGGTGGTGTCGGGTTTCTCGTCCACAAGTCCCTGATTAACAATATGGTCCAAATCGTGAGCGTTTCGACAAGGGTAGCATACCTTATACTCAGGATCACCAAACGGTATTCGATGAAGGTCATACAGGTATATGCGATGACTACGGAAAACTCCGACGACGAGGTAGAGACTATGTATAAGAACATCTCTACAGCCTTACATAGCACCAGGACCCATTATACCGTTATGGGGGACTTTCACGCGAAACTGGGCAAACGAAGCGATGAGCTGAGAGTGGGGCAATTTGGATATGGAGTAAGAAATGCACGTGGCCAGATGCTGGCCGACTTTATGGAGAAGGAGAGCCTCTTTATGATGAACTCCTTCTTCAAAAAGTCAAAATAGTGGAAGTGGACATGGTTGCATCTCAATGGCGTAGAGAAGAACGAGATAGACTTCATCTTGTCGACAAGGAGGCAAATATTCAATGATGTCTCCGTGATCAATTCAGTCAAAACAGGAAGCGATCACCGGATGGTCAGAGGCACATTGAATCTAAAGACCAAGCTAGAAAGATGTCGACTGATGAAGTCTACGCTCCGACCAGCGCCCATCCAGCTCCAAAACCCCGAGAGCTTTCAGCTTGAGTTGCGGAATAGTTTCTAATGCCTCGGAGACTGCGAGAATGTGGACGATTATAATGACAGGTTCGTGGAAATTGTCCAAACAGTCGGGTCTAAGATTTTTAAAACTCGCCGTTCAAACAAAACAAAAAAATCTCTGACTTCACCAGCAACCTCATGGAAGAAAGACGCTGATTGGTTTAGCAGTCCTCTGAAGACGCTTTTTAGTATCGGTAACTAAACAGCCTGACTCGCGATTTACGCCAATATAGTACAAATTGTAATGAAGAGGCGATTGATCACAACAAAATCTCAAAAGTGTTCGCGAGAGATCTGTCTGTTGGACAAGGCCAACTGACCAAGCTGAAGACTGAGGATGGCAGGACCATATCGTCTAAGGCTGAGTTGCTGGAAGAAGTTGAGAAGTTCTATGGACAATTGTACAAGACCACACGTTTGACTAACCCGACACTATACCGAAGATATCCCGGACGTCAGCGTGTACGAGATTAGAATGGCTCTCAAACAGCTCAAGAACAACAAGGCACCGGGTGATGATGGAGTTACGGCTGAACTTCTGAAAGCAGGTGGATCACCGGTACTAAAAGCTCTTCAGAAGTTATTTAATTCTGTTATACTCGATGGAAAAACGCCTAAGGCATGGCACAAAAATGTGGTCGTGCTTTTCTTCAAAAAGGGTGACAAAACCCTGCTGAAGAACTACAGACCCATCTCACTTCTGAGCCATGTCTACAAGCTGTTTTCGAGAGTCATTACGAATCGTCTCGCACGCAGGTTTGACGACTTCCAGCCTCCCGAACAAGCCGGTTTCCGAAAAAGCTTTAGTACCATAGACCACATACATACGCTGCGGCAGATTATACAGAAGACCGAAGAGTACAATCAGCCACTATGCTTGGCGTTTGTGGACTATGAGAAGGCCTTTGATTCAGTCGAAACCTGGGCTGTGCTACAGTCTCTCCAGCGGTGCCAAATTGACCATCGATACATCGAGGTGTTGAAGTGTCTGTATGAAAACGCCACCATGTCGGTTCGCCTCCAGGACCAGAACTCGAAACCTATCCAGTTGCAGCGAGGGGTGAGACAGGGAGACGTTATATCTCCGAAACTGTTCACCGCCGCCCTGGAAGATGTTTTTAAGCTTCTGGACTGGGGTGGACTCGGCATCAATATCAACGGCGAGTACATATCCCACCTCCGATTCGCTGACGATATCGTGGTCATGGCTGAGACTATGGAAGACCTAAGCACAATGCTCGATGGCCTCAGTAAGGTCTCTCAACAAGTGGGTCTTAAAATGAACATGGACAAGACGAAAATAATGTTAAATGTCCGTGTCGCACCCACTCCTCTAAAGGTTGGAGACTCTACACTGGAAGTTGTTGACGAATATGTATACCTGGGACAAACAGTCCAGCTAGGCAGGTCCAACTTCAAAAAGAGATCAATCGACGAATCCAACTCGGCTGGGCAGCGTTCGGGAAGCTTCGCAATAACTTCACGTCCCAAATACCGCAGTGTCTCAAGACTAAGGTCTTTGACTAGTGTGTGTTGCCAGTGATGACTTACGGAACTGAGACATGGTCGCTTACTATGGGCCTCATAAGAAGGCTCAAGGTCACCCAAAGGGCAATGGAGCGTGCTATGCTCGGAGTTTATCTGCGTGATCGAATCAGAAACGAGGAGATCCGCAGGAAAACTAAAGTAACCGACATAGCTCACAGAATCGCTAAACTGAAGTGGCACTGGGCAGGGCACATAACTCGTAGTTCAGATAGCCGATGGGGTAGTACAGTTTTCGAGTGGCGACCATGCACCGGAAAACGTAGCGTAGGCAGGCCTCCCACGCGGTGGACCGACGATCTGGTGAAGATCGTGGGAAGCCGATGGATGCGGGCAGCGCAGGACCGGTCGTCGTGGAAATCCTTGGGGGAGGCCTTTGTCCAACAGTGGACGATTTTTGGCTGATATGATGAGTTACTACAGTGGAAACAAAAGGTGCCTCCAGCTTTATTGAAAAGGTTGTTCTTACTATAATAATTTTAAACTAAAATTTTGACAATCATAATTTAGTTATTGTTATATTGGTCGAAGCAAACCAACCGCCTCCGTAGCTCAGAGGCAAAGTTCAGTGGCTTTACACAGGAGGTCGCGGGTTCAATACCCAGCGGGGTCAATTGTAAGACTCTGTTTGGTTGGTGGTAGGACATTTTCTAAGCCCGCCTGGCTAGCTACCACCATCTTATCTAAGTCTTGCCGCCAAATAGCAATTTTCATATCATTGGTGTGTTCCGGCATCAAGATAAGATAGCCAGTTCCCCATTGCGTTGAGAAATCTTGGGAAGCCCGCTTCCATCTTTGGCAACATCGTCACTTACCACCAGGTGACATGTTGTCAAGGGTTTACCAATTGTGAATAAAAAAAGCAGTTACTTACCAATTCTGTAATATAATCTTACCTAATTCAAACTTTCGTTGCAACATAGAGTTAATAGGTGGAAAAGCTAGGATCGCGCACTGTGTGCTGCACTCGATTCAGTTTGACTGTAACATTGCTGAATTGTTTGTAGTTTGCTTGGAACTAGTTTTGTTCTGGAACTATCGATGTTATTTTTTGGTTTCGCTTAATTTATTACATTGGATTGGACCACTTTGCTTTACATTTACAGTTTATTCAGGCTTTGTGATTTTTTCCACAGTATAGCTGAAGGCTTGTTGCATCCCTCAAGTGACTCCATGATCCAGGAGTATACCTGGAGGTTATTTTCAAGCACTCTTCGCTCCGTCGGATGGGTCTAGGTAGAATTGCCATATCCTGGATGATATCTCACAGGCAAAATGAAGGTCATTGCATTTATGTCTCATTCGAGAGAAAAATAAAAAGATATAGTTTAAAATCAAAATATCTCCAAATAGTTTTTACATTTTTATGCCTTGTAAAAAAATAACTTACCCAATTGTGCAAGATGAGAAATCTGCAAGACAGCTAGGTTATTTATACAAAGCACCGTTTATTCTTCTTCACCAGAAATGTACGTGGCTTGTAATATTTGCACAATTGTAAATGTTTGCTATTCAAGAAGTATTCGTTTCGTCCTACCGGCAGTACTTCAAAATATCGATATTCAAAAGTATCGATAAGCACACATCACTTTTCTGAACTGTTTGTTTTGTAGGTAGAGTACTAATGAATACGACTAATTTATTGATTCGGTAGGTAGGCGCCGAAAGTTCATCCAAATTCACAGGGTGCTCAACGTAGCTTTGGATTTTACATCAGCGATTTTGCGGGAGTGAGTTAGACATGAATAATACTTACATACTTAGATAGCATATGGTATATATATTAAGGCCTTAAGGTGGGTCAAATGACGATATTTAACTTAAATTATAGAAAGACTGTGTGAAGCTATCACTATGGAAAAAATATATAATATACTTAAAGTAATAAAAAATCGATTTAATTAAATAAAATTTAAAAAATATTACCAAATTTTGACGTAAAAAAATATATTGTAGACCCTGTTTTTGGCATTATATGCTAAATTTCTCGAAAACAATTAGTTAATGTTGAATGAAACCAACACATAAAAATCGGTGACTTTAAAACCTTTTATTTTAATTGAAAACATTTTTTTCAAACATTTTTGAAAGTGAAGAAAAGTAATAAAACATGTAAAAATCGAGATTTGGGCGTTCGGTTTCAACGTAAGAGCCGCGTTGAAGACCGCATTGATTTGTACTTAAAATTAATAGACTTACGTTTGATATTATTTTAACAAGTTTAACCTGCTCGGATTGAGTCATCTTAAAGCCTTAAGTTTCCACAAAAAATCTGTAAGGTACGATTGAAATATAGTCACTCCCATATTAGGGTGGGTGTCTAATCGCTGTACCTAATCTTCATTCAGTAACGAATATAGAGGTATTAAATTTATTATCTACCTTTCGGTTAAATGTTTGTGCAGATGGTGGCGCATCGGGAGCCGGGTCGTTCCTTTCGCTCTAAAATGGTTGATGGGAGCGATGGCTGACTCTCGCGTTATACTCGTGACCGGGTGCTGTCCGTGTGAACTGGCCTACTCTTGTCAAAGGTATCAATGACATTCAATGATTTTTATAGTATACTAGCTTTTTCCCGCGGCTCCGCCCGCGTGGACATCGTTTTTATGACTGTCTTTAAGGGTGTTTAGTAAATTATGTTGTTTCCCACCTACTCAACCATCTCTGTGCAAATAATCACAACAATCGAGTATTTTTTAGTTTCCTCAGGAACTGCATCAGATTATGCTATTTTCCCGGTTTAAAAAGTAGCCTATGTCCTTCCCCGTGACACAGGCTACCTGCATGCCAAATTTCATAAAGACTGGTCAAGGCGTAGAAGCGTGAAAAGGTAACAAACAAACACATTTTCACATTTATAATATTAGTAAGGATAGCTTTTCGTGTCATATTGTTTTCATGTTCTCATGACATAATCTGGTTTATTTCAAGGATTGAAGTTTGACACTATTAACTAATTATTGTTTATTTCTTGATTTTTCACAAATGCAATTATGTTAATATTATTTTATGACTATCAGAAACCGTGTAATCTGCACCTATTTTGAATAAATACCTTGAATCTTGAATCTCGGGAAATTCGAACTAATGAAAGGTAGGTAGGTATAAAACTGGTCAAGAGCTAGTCAAGCTCACGTAAACATAAACAAGCTTTTGTAACAATACTTACACTATCAAATGCAACAAAATTGACATAGTTCCCGTTAACTGGTGATTCTACTCATCATAACGAGCAACTTTTGTTTTATGACGTTGTTGAAATCGCAAAAAAAATATAACTTCATACAAATCGATCAGCCGATCGACCAATTTTGTGCATTTTTTTTTGACACTCCATGGGTTCAATTTTTTTTTGGGAAATGTTTTCAAGACGATGAGTAGAACCCCCAGTTAACGGGACCTAAACAAATTTTGTTACACCTGTATAGATGAGTGTGTGTATTATTTATGATTTTTATAATTTTTTTAAGATTATGGTTCTGCGAGCTATGTGCCCTGCCCACTGCCACTTCAGTTTAGCGATTCTGTGAGCTATGTCGGTTACATTGGTTTTCCTGTTTCTGATTCGATAACGCAGAGAAACTCCGAGCATAGCACGCTCCATTGCCCTTTGGGTGACCTTGAGCCTTCTTATGAGGCCCATAGTAAGCGACCATGTCTCAGTTCCATAAGTCATCACTGGCAACACACATTGGTCAAAGACCTTAGTTTTGAGACACTGCGGACGTGAAGATATTGCGAAGCTTCCCGAACGCTGCCCAGCCGAGTTGGATTCGACGATTGATCTCTTTCTTGAGGTTGGACCTACCTAGCTGGACTGTTTGTCCCAGGTAAACATATTCGTCAACCACTTCCAGTGTAGAGCCTCCAACCTTTAGAGGGGTTGGTGCGACACGGACATTTAACATTATTTTCGTCTTGTCCATGTTCATTTTAAGACACACTTGTTAAGAGACTTTACTGAGGCCATCGAGCATTGTGCTTAGGTCTTCCATAGTCTCAGCTATAACCACGATATCGTCAGCGAATCGGAGGCGGGTTATGTACTCGCCGTTGATATTGATGCCGAGTCCACCCCAGTCCAGAAGCTTAAAAACATCTTCCAGGGCGGCGGTGAAGAGTTTCGGAGATACAACGTCTCCCTCTCTTACCCCTCGCTGCAACTGGATAGGTTTCGAGTTCTGATCCTGGAGACGAACCGACATGGTGGCGTTTTCTATGGTACTAAAGCCTTTTCGGAAACCAGCTTGTTCGGGAGGCTGGAAGTCGTCAAACCTGCGTGCGGGACGTTTCGTAATGACTTTTGAAAACAGCTTGTAGACATAGCTCAGCAGTGAGATGGGTCTGTAGTTCTTCAGCAGGGTATTGTCACCCTTTTTGAAGAAAAGCACGACCACATTTTAGTGCTATGCCTGAGGCGTTTATCCCTCGAGTATAACGGAATTAAATAACTTCTGAAGAGCTTTTAGTACCGATGATCCACCTGCTTTCAGAAGTTCATTCCTTCCCGGTTCCTTGTTGTTCTTAAGCTCTTTGAGAGCTCGTAGAACAGATGGCCGATGGGGCAGTAAATTTCTTGAGTGGCGACCGCGCACCGGAAAGCGTAGCGTAGGCAGGCCTCCCACGCGGTGGACCGACGACCTGGTGAAGATAGCGGGAAGCCGATGTATGCAGGCAGCGCAGGACCGTTCGTCGTGGAAATCCTTGGGGGAGGCCTTTGTCCAGCAGTGGACGATTTTCGGCTGATATGATGATGAATGATTGTGCATCTGCTGCCTGCATGAAAAGATTTTATTTATAACTAGCTGTTTCCCGCGGCTTCACCCTCGTGGACCACGTTTCTATGACTTTTCGAGGTTGCGCAGTGCGCGAGCCGCAAGCGGTTCGCGAGCGTGGTGAAAAGTAGCCTATGTATTAATCCAGGTCCTAATCTGTCTACCTACCAAATTTCAGCCAAATCCGTTCAGTTGTTTTTGCGGGAAAGCGTAACAGACAGACAGACAGAGTTACTTTCGCATTTATAATATTAGTAGGGAGTAGGGAAGGGATAATCACTCAGATCAACTTTAAAATACCACAAGGATCTATTGTTTACGCGAATATTTCGTACCAAATTTCAACTCAATCGGACCCCTGAAAGAGTTCTAAAATCGATTGCGAGATTTCAAGCGGACTTACATAAACATTGCAAGTTAAATAAAAGCTTGTAAAAGGTATCCTATGTTGTTCCCCGCTCAGTAAACAGACATAGAGACAGACTTTCGGATTTACATATAATATTAGTAAGTATTTTAAGTTAAATGCCCAGTATTTGATACCCAAGATAAATTTAGATACACGTGGCTATTGAAATTCCGAACCGATTGTTTTATCAAAATGGAGATAGCGACTAACTTCAAATCAAATTACAAATTGATTGGGAAACTTGACTGACTGAAACCTATACGCACCACGGTACTTGGTAAATATTTAATTACACTACAGCCGTTACCACGCGACTTCATTCGCGTGGCTTTTAGAATTTGTCCTATTTCTTAAATAGCACAAACTTAGCTCATCTTTGCTTTTTTTTGTTTTAGTTAATTTGCTAAAAAAAGTAACGGTTTACACATCGCACTTATTACATACTAGTGGATGCCCGCAGCTTCGCCCGCGCAGATCCCGATTTTTGCGATTCCCGTGGGAATTTCCCAAAATCCTGTCTTAGCGGAGGCCTACGTCATAACATCTACCTGCATGCCAAATTTCAGCCCGATCCGTCCATTGGTTTGGGCTGTGCGTTGATAGATCACTATGTCAGTCAGTCAGTCACCTTTGAGTTATATATATTTAGATAGACATACAAAAGAAAAACTCAAATTAAGTACGTCTTCCTTTTTACCCGACTGTGCGAGTGCGAGGTGTCGTTTCGAATTAAGTACGTCTTCCTTTCTACCCTACTGTGCGAGTGCGAGGTGTCGTTTCGAATTAAGTACGTCTTTCTTTTTACCCGACTGTGCGAGTGCAAGGTGTCGTTTTGAATTAAGTACGTCTTCCTTTCTACCCTACTGTGCGAGTGCGAGGTGTCGTTTCGAATTAAGTACGTCTTTCTTTTACCCGACTGTGCGAGTGCAAGGTGTCGTTTTGAATTAAGTACGTCTTCCTTTTTACCCGACTGTGCGAGTGCAAGGTGTCGTTTTGAATTAAGTACGTCTTCCTTTTTACCCGACTACGACAGAAGGAGGGTTATGTTTTTCGAGAGTATGTATGTATGTTTGTATGTATGTATGTATAATTGTTTGGCACGCTCTGCGGCCTGAACGGCTCTATGGATTTTAGCTTGAGAGGTGTCATTAGATTCGTATTTACTGTGAGAGTGACACTGGGTACATCAAAATAAAAAAACAAAATGGCGGATATTTGGCGCCAAATTCCAATGTTAGGCACGCTCTGCAGCCTTAACTGCACAATAGAATTTAGCTTGAGGGGTGTCGTTAGATACGTATTTACTGTGAGAGTGACACTGGGTCTATCAAAACAAAAAAAACAAAATGGCGGATTTTTGGCGCCAAATTCAAATTTTGGCACGCTCTGCAGCCAGAACGGCTCGATGGATTTTAGTTTGAGCGGTGTCGTTAGATACGTATTTACTGTAAGAGTGACACTGGGTATATCAAAATAAAACAAACAAAATGGCAGATTTTCCGGAGAATTACCGCAAGCGGTGTTTGTTGAGTTTGACGACTGCACACTAAGAAATAATCAACCATCAGGAGTTATTGTGTGTTATTTTTTCAATCACGAATGCTACGGTAACGAACATGACCGTGCAGACTTATTATTTTTAGTCACTAGGGCTACAGAAACATGGACATTCCGCCTAATGCGAGGCCGTTTTTTACCCAACTGCGACAGAAGGAGGGTTATGTTTTCCGAGAGTATGTATGTTTGTATGTATGTATGTATAATTGTTTGGCACGCTCTGCGGCCTGAACGGCTCGATGGATTTTAGCTTGAGAGGTGTCGTTAGATTCATTTTTACTGTGAGAGTGACACTGGGTATCCTTATAATATTATAAATGTGAAAATGTGTTTGTTTGTTTGTTTGTTACCTTGTCACGCTTCAACGCCTTGACCAGTCTTAATGAAATTTGGTATGCAGGTAGCCTGTGTCACGGGGAAGGACATAGGCTACTTTTTATCCCGGGAAAATAGCATAGTCTGATGCAGTTCCTGAGGGAACTAAAAAAATATTCGATTGTTGTGATTTTTTGCACAGAGATGGTTGAGTAGGTGGGAAACGACATAATTTACTAATCACCCTTAAAGACAGTCATAAAAACGAGGTCCACGCAGGCGGAGCCGCGGGAAAAAGCTAGTATCAAAATAAAAAAAAACAAAATTTCGGATTTTTGGCGCCAAATTCAAATGTTAGGCACGCTCTGCAGCCTGAAATGCACGATAGAATTTAGCTTGAGGGGTGTCGTTAGATACGTATTTATTTACTGTGAGAGTGACACTGGGTATATTAAAATAAAACAAACAAAACGGCAGATTTTCCGGAGAATTACCGCAATCGGTGTTTGTTGAGTTTGACGACCGCACAATAAAAAATAATCAACCAGGAGTTGGTGTACGAATTGAACCATGTACGATTGATTTTGACGCACTTTGAAGACAAGGAAAATTTAACGCAGGAGTTGCCCTTAATCCTGAGTTGGGCTGTAACTGTACACAAACTTCAGGGTACTATACTCGATCGAGCGGTTATGGACTTCGGTTCACATATATTTGCTTCTTTTTCTTTTTCTTTTCGAGTCGACGGCAAACTCAGATAGTCCCATCCTAAAACCGAGCCACGTTTATGTCAATCAGGCATATTCTTCTTTGAATATGTGAAATGTATGCTGGGATCTTGTTTTTACGCATTGGATAAGTATTTATGCAAGATTCCATTATTTTCAAACATTTAGTAATGTCCGTCATATCTGTAGTGAAGTCATTCGGACTGGTATCTGTAGGTGTGGGACAGTCAGGTAAGACTAAAAGGTTATTTAATTGAGTACGGAGCTCCTCTGCCGTTTGAGTGGCGTTTGGATTTTGTCCTCTCAATCTTAATTCATAAATCACTTCCGGTTTGTTCAGTTCATTAGTATCCATGTTTATGAAACTGTGTTAAAATATTTTTCAATAATTGATAAAAATGTAAAATATTATAAGCAAAATCTTTTTTGTCTTAAAGAGGTAGGTATAGACAATTTATGGAAATGTTCCAATCTTTTTGTTCCTATTTGTTTGTTTTGAAAGTTATGTCAAGCAATATTGTTAGTAAACAAAAAGAAATAATATTTTGTTATGAAATGGAATGAAAACTAATAATTGTGCCGAAAGTACATGTAAAATATAATGTGGTATTATCTATGATAATAATGAAATGGCTTACTATGATATGCACATGAATGTGGTGATTTTGTGAAATTGATGCTCTGTTTTACAAAATCAAATAAATTAAAAATTAACGGAATTAAACTAAGGAAGAAATAAAATTGAAGTAGGCTTGAACTGGTGACGAAGGTAAGGCTCGGAGATGGTACTGCTTACGTCGGTAGGTACAAGGATGAAAACTGGTGACGAAGGTAGGGCTCGGAGATGGTACTGCTCACGTCGGTAGGTATAAGGATGAAAACTTGATGTCGGAGATCTTGCGGAGATGTAGTGGTTCAGGTTAATAATGTTTAAAAAAACTTACAGATCTCCGGTTTATTTACAAATTACCACGTTTAGGCGCCAGTGTCGCACGGCAGGTATTTAGGTGGATAGGGCGTAGGGAGTGGGTTCCATAAATGATGCCGTGCGTGTTCAGATAATTTAATGATATAATATAAGATATAAGATATAGACCTGAAAATAACATACAAATTATAAAAACGTTAGAACACTGAAATTTTAAATATAAATAACAAACGTATAAAAACATAAATTATTCTTACCCGTAATGGGTCTTTTAGAAAATATTAAAGTATGAATTTATTAAATTTATTGTGATGAGAGCTGATGATCGAGTGTTGTTTTTTAAGGAAATTGTCAGATAGTTTGACAGCGCAGGCGCGGAAAAAAAGAAATAGATGGATGAATAGAGATCGAATAAAAGAAGATTAAATAACTGCGCACCACGCTACAGTATATATGTGTGTATGTATGTATGTCTGACACACACATATCACAACACCCCAACTAGCACAGACAGGCTGCATAAGAGCTGTATTTGAGTTTCCTCTGAAACTAAAAGCTGTACAGTCAGGCTGTACAAAGGCTGTATAAGCGCTTATACAGCCGCTATAACCGTAAAAAGGGCCCCAAATTATACAGCTTACCGCGTTAGTACAGCTGTATAATAGCTGTACAAGGCCAAGATAAGCTGCTTAATAGCTGCATTAGAGCTGTTGTATGGTATCGAAGGAAACCAATAGACTACAGTTGACCCCTTATAAATACTTTGTAAAGATAATAGTTCAAAATCGGTTTTTGAAGAGAATTTCAGGAGAATACAAAATAAAAAAATAAAAACAATATTTTTCTCTGGAAATTATTGTGACGAATGGCGACCATTTTAGTTTATGGTGTTACTGTGTAAAGTATCGGAATTTTAGTAGTGGCACTTAAAGTTCACTTAGTTAATATATCAGGTGAACTTCAAGTGCCGATTCATATTTATTGTGAACCTATGCATATATTTTGCCAAAATTTTCACGGGCCTGTAAAATTATCAAGATAACATTACAGAAAACATCAAAAAGGTAAGTGAGTGCATTTGTTTTTGAGGTTAGAATAAGAAAATGTAATTAATATAACTAACCAGAGGACAAATAAACATATTTTTATCTGAAAATCATGATTTGGATGTGGCTGTGGCCAAATAATGACTAAAATTCCTTTATTGTTATTTTATTTTTGTGTTTATTTAGTAACAAAATGGCGAGAATTTGTAAACAGCCTGAAGAGTATTGAAAGTGTATTATAGTCTTATAGGCTGTACTAAGTAAGATATGAATTCTACAATGCAGCGATTAGTTCTTAATCAGTTTTACAATAAATTATTTTTATTATTTAAGCTGCATATCAGTTTCTGTCACAACACTTATAATACTATTTAGAGATACGTATCAAAATTAAAAAAACCCTGAGCTTGAGACGACTTTGATAGAAACAACACCTTCTAACTTGTTACATAAACGTGAATGATAAATATAGGTAATAAATAGGATAAATGCGGTAAAGATGCCCCAGTGGGATAGATGCCTCATTTTAAACTTATTAAACTTTAGGAACACGTCACAGTTTCAAAGGTTAGTATTTGCTATTGTATAACTTTATAAGTAGTCATTGATTCCGTTATATTTTTTATGACGTCAATATACTGATTCATCAGTATGCATCCAGATTTTTTCCATTTATTTTTATTAACACCGTATCAAAAAAAATACCCCGGTGGTTTTTGGGAACGTGTTTCATATTTTATAATTATTATAAAATATGAAAAACGTTTCAAAAACCACCGAGGTTTAAAAAAGAACGCAACTTCGGAGTAGCTTAAGGTTAGTTATTGCTAAAGTAAAACAAACCACTTCCATAGCTATAAGTACATATTATGTACATATCGTTGCAGTTGACATCAAAGGTTAAAATAATTATACCAAAAGGAAAAGAGAGCCCGCTCGTGGAGTATTTTGTTATCTTAATTTGAAGCGACATCTGTTTTCATGTACTTGAACGAATACCTATACAGACATAGATTGTTACTCTTTAGTGCAATCGATTCTGGTATTTTCAGTGTTTTTATATGTTAGTTCTTCTATATTAATATAATAGTACTGGGGATGTTTCCATTGTAATCCTACTTAATATTATGAATGTGAAAGTTTGTGGGTTTGGATGTTTAGATGCTTGGATGTTTGTTCCTCAATCACGCTTTAACGGCTGAACGAAATAAGCTAAAATTTGGCACACATATAAATGTTTATTTTGAGCCAACTTAAAACATAGGATACTTTTATCCCGGTTTTTTATTCCCGTGGGATAGTATAGGATATTTGGTGATTATGGTATTTTTCAATAAATATTTGTAGATGAAATGGAACTAATAATCCGTGGGATGATTCGTCTATAATAATAATAGATAATAGGTAAAATAAAACACAAAGGAAACTTTTTATCCCTTAGAAACTCACACCTTCGCTCGCGAGCCGCTTGCGGCTCGCGCACTGCACAGCCTCTAGGACAACTGTCCTATAATAACTATAAGAACGACACAAACGCGGGCGTAGCCTCGGGTGAACCCTAGTGGATAAACAAAACTTTAATTCATGAATTTTTGAGGATACAATTATTTTCGGTACAATTCATAGACTTTATTTATATAAAAATAATATCTTTCAAAATAGGATATTTCAAAAATGCGGGGCATCTGTACCGCCTTTACCCTAACTGTAAGAATTTCGAAAAGTATCGAGTATTATGTTGGTGTGATTTCACTTAAATGTTGGTTTTGATTAAGTAAACTTTGTGAAGAATTTTGAAGTGTTATTAGTGTGATTTTACTTTTTGTTTTACTTACTTTTTATATTTTTCAGAAAAAAATGCCGTTTAAAATCATAGAGACGCTAGAGAAAGGACAGAAAAAGCTTTGTATAATCCCAAGTTCATGGGAATCAAAAGGAATCTTACGGTGGCCAAGAAAAAGATTGGATCTTAATAAATTAGTGAGAAACGAAAACTCCATACCTCTTAATAACTGGTCTACGTCAAAATGTAATGTAAAAAGGATATTATCATCATACGAAGAAGCAGCCAGAGAACTGGATATCATGGTTGAAAATAGCGACACAGACTCAACCAATCACAATAGGCTCAACATCAGGTCTTTCAAATACACAGCACAAAATCGGCCAAAACTCTTTATTGGAACTATTGAATATGGGGAGGCCATCAAAATTGAAATTTAAAGTTATTTTAGTTGGGAAATTTGTCCAATGTTCCAGCAGATTTTTTAGAGACGCAATAAGACCGTTATGCCAGTATTCGCCTGTTCCCACTGTTTTGATATTTATGTTTCTGACGGTGCCTAAAATTGTTCTAGCGTCATTTGGTAATAATCCTGGAAATCTGTTATTTACTATTAAAGTTAATTCATTCAGAGCTGCATGAGATATTTTTTTTTCTATAGCCCATTCTTTTATTTTCTGACGAAATAAAAGATTTTTAGTAAATTCGTCATCCTCATCATTCGAATTACTTGTATTGCTGATGCTGCATGATGAAATGTCATTTGAAATTTCCAAAACTTGAACTGAATTCACGCTTTCCACACAACTTTCGTGATTATCTATAAAAATATTTATGTTTTTTGTTACGGAACCCTCCTTGGACGTTGATGGAACTGACACTTGACTGCAGGTTGTCTGACTCGTGAATACATCTTTTTCTTCGTCAATAAGTAATGATTCACAGCTGTCGCTGTTTCTTGGTTGGAAATTAGAAATATTTAAATATTCCCTTTCAATTTTCCTTTTAACTGCACCATGTCTTTTTCTTTTTTTCCACATATTGATTTTAATTTAGTTTCACTCCTAGCTTTCACTGAATGAATCTACTAAAGAACTGTACTGACAACTAGTCAGTTAAAAAGACTAAAGCTGTATCTGTGACTGGTATTTATTATTTAAGTGTTATAATATTCTCACAAACAGATATTATAAAACTAGTGTATTTATAATTGTCTATAATTACGCCATTAAAAAGAAGTTTGAGATTCGAGTAAGTAAAAAAGACTGTAGCTGTACTGTAGCTGGTGTTTATATTTTTAGTATTATAGTACCCTCTCTGACAGAAATTATAAAACTAATGTAGTCACAATGGTCTACAATTACGCCAGTAAAACGAAGTTTTATAACGGTTTTGGAGTGTACCATTGTGCAGAAAAAAGTATCTAGTAATACAAGAATAACACTTAAAGCTGTAATAAGGAATTTATCAAATGCAAAATACGCCTTTAAAGATAAAAAACTACTTAAAGTGTCACACAATACTTCAAGTGTTATTATAGAATTGTGATAATCTATTAAAATACCTTAAGCTGAAGCGTATTCCATAATAAAGTCTTTATAAAGATTGAGCTGTATATTAACTGATAATCCCCTCTTTTAAAGAAAAAATATTTTTTTGACACTATTATAAGTCTCTTAAAGCATTATAAGTTCTAAATAGGCTGTTTTATGGATGTTACCAACGCTTGTGTGTTGCTATACACTTTGATATTTATCTTATTTAATTGTTTTGTTATTTTGTTAATAAATTAATAATAATAATTGTTAATATAAATTATTTTGTTAATATTTCTATTTTCCTCATCTTTTGCTGTTTGTGTGTGTGTGTGTGTGTGTGTGTGTATGTGTTTGGAATCAATAAATGTGTTATGCCTGTTTCTTTGGCTGTGCCTGCAACCTAAACAACTTGATAGATTTTGGATTGCGAAGTGTCGTTAGATTCGCCTTGAACCCGAAAAAGACATAGGATACACTTTAACCCGACTACCAAAAAAAGAGATGTAATGTTTTACTCAGTTGGATTTTTAATTAAATTGGTAGGGTAGGTTATTGTAAACTCTACCGTAGTTAAACCATATGATGTCTACCTTTAGAGGTAGGTCACTGGCTTCCATTGCTAAGGTAAATAACAGTTTGTTTCCGCACGGTACGCACTTCACAATAATAAATACACTTATTATTTTGAAGTACGGTCCGCAGAATAGGCTTGTAACTCATTCGGTGGAGTACACTACACAACTGAGGGTACACAAAGCAACCGCATCTCTTCTGGCGGTACACTATTGTACACGCTTTGTGGAGGTCTGTTTTGTCAACGTTACACGTTAGGGTTGGTCGAATATCGGTTGGCTATCGATTTATCGATGGAACTTCACACAATTCAATACCATAAAGTGACTAGCTCCACCATCACTGGCCAGTTTCGTGTATTACAGACTGTTTCGCCCGGGATACACTGATTTAAGGATACCCAGGACTTGGTCTCGTTGACTGTACCCTGAGGAAAGACCAGTCGACACGTGCAGAACTAGGTTAACTGTAAAAGACCTATCAGAGACGCCACCGTTAACAACCTATAAACGTTCGGAACGTTACGGAACCCTAAACTGGTAGTTTCTGAGATAATGGGGGATGGTTAATTTTTGCCTATTTTATTAAATAAAATCAAAACTATTTATTTTAAATTTTAAAAAATATATTTTTGAAATTTTCACAATAAGCTCTTTCATTTGGTATGCCACACAATATATTTTGAAAAACTTTTTTTTAAATTTAATAATTTACTCCCCAAAAGTGGCCCCTATGTTTAAAATGTATTTATTTACGTTACACTTCTGTCTTTGAGTCACCAACATACATATGTGAACCAAATTTCAACTTAATTGGTCTAGTCGTTTTCGAGCAAATTTGCTGTGACAGACGAACGGACAGACAGACACACGAGTGATCCTTTAATTGTTCATTTGTTACCTTTTGAAGTACGGAACCTTAAAAATGAGGCAACAAATAATAAGCACAACCAACCTACCTCCAATATTATTATACCTCATCATATCAGCTCACATATGTCCCCACCGAGGGGCTCGAGCCTACCCTGAATTAGGGCGATCAGGCCTTAGTCGACCACGCGGGCCCAGTGCGGATTGGTCGACTTCACACACAACCTGTGAGTTTCTCCGCTGGCATGTGCAGGTTTCCTCACAATGTTTTCTTTCACCGTAAGAGCGTCGAATAAACGTACATATTTATTTATTTATTTTATTTATTAGGTTCACCAATGATTGTTTACATCAATACATACAATATTAATTATTACAAAGAAAAACTTACTAAATGTAACAATCTCTTATAGGTAAATATAAAATCTAAATTCGAAATCACATTGGTACGTGGCAGGATTCGAACCACGACCCCCCGGACAGGAGGCGGCGGCCCTAGCCGTTACGCCACCGACGCGCTCCATTATCTTATTATCTTATCTTATCTTATTTTATCTCATCTCATCTCATCTCATCTTATCTTATATATATATATATATATATATATATATATATATATATATATATATATATATATATATATATATATATATCATCATCATCACATCAGCCGAAGGAAGTCCACTGCTGGACATAGGCCTCCCCCAAGGATCTCCACGACGACCGGTTCTGCGCTGCCCGCATCCAGCGGCTTCTTATTTTTTCTTATTTTTATATATATCTTTATATATATAAATCTTCTGTCCGTGTGTTAGTCATTGAACTCCTCCTAAACGGCTGGACCGATTTCGCTAATTCTTTTTTTGTCGAGTTCGTTATTGTCAGGAGAAGGTTCTTATGTAGGGTAGGGTAGGGTAGGGTAGGGTAGTGTAGTGTAGTGTAGGATAGGGTAGGGTAGGGTAGGGTAGTGTAGGGTAGGGTAGGGTAGTGTAGGGTAGGGTAGTGTAGTGTAGGGTAGTGTAGGGTAGTGTAGGGTAGTGTAGGGTAGTGTAGGGTAGTGTAGGGTAGTGTAGTGTAGTGTAGGGTAGAGTAGTGTAGGGTAGGGTAGTGTAGGGTAGGGTAGGGTAGTGTAGTGTAGTGTAGGTTAGGGTAGGTTAGGGTAGGGTAAGGCAGTGTAATGTAATGTAAGGCGGTACGTAGTTCGCCGGGACAGCTAGTATATATATAAAAATGAATTGCTGTTCGTTAGTCTCGCTAAAAATCGAGAACGGCTGGACCGATTTGGCTAATTTCGGTATTGAATTATTTGTGGAAGTCCAGAGAAGGTTTAAAAGGTGAATAAATGTGAAAATGCTCGGAATTTAATTAAAAAAAACAAAAATAAAATATCAGACAAAAAATAATTGGTTTTAGGGTAGGGTAGTGTAGTGTAGGTGTAGTGTAGTTAGGGTACGGTAGGGTAGTGTAGTATAGGGTAGGGTAAGGTTGGGTAGTGTAGTGTAGGGTAGGGTAGGATAGGGTTGGGTAGTGTAGTGTAGTGTAGGGTAGGGTAGGGTAGTGTAGTGTAGTGTAGGGTAGCGTAGGGTAGGGTAGAGTAGTGTAGTGTAGAGTAGGTTTGGGAAGTGTAGTGTATGTAGGGTAGGATAGTGTAGGGTAGGGTAGTATAGGGTAGGGTAGTTTAGTGTAGGGTAGGGTAATGTAGTGTAGGTTAGGGTAGTGAAGTGTAGTGTAAGGTGAAACGAAGTTCGCCGGGACAGCTAGTATACCTATATTTATTAAATTCCTGAATATCAAGCACCTGTTTCACCTAAGTTTTGTATTATGTTAAGTAACTACGTACTTACTCTGGGTGACCGAGCTTTGCTCGAAATCTTCTAGGTATGTGAAATAAAAACATTATTTTTTGTGTGATTATGGATTTCCAGAATAAATTTAAGTTGCATGCCACACTTTGTTTTCAAAAAACGCTAAACACGTTAAAAAACCGACTTCCATCGCAACAACTTAGTACATTTTTGCATTATTATTTTTGTTTTTTCTTAATTTTCCAATAAAGTACTACACCGATTTTGATAAAATTTATATGGGACCACACGGGAAGCACTAGCTTTCAAATAAAAGAAGAATCATAAAAATCGATTCACCCAGTCCAAAGTTATGAGGTAACATACATAAAAAAAAACGGGTGGGGCTGTGTCGGGGCACACGGCCGCGGCCGTTGGTTTTAACGTGAATACGTCTCGTAACGGGTAATATGTAGTTTCTATATAAAATATTATTATTATTAATATTATTATCTGCGTAATTTCAACCGTCCCAGCTGCAGATGTACCGGCACCGTCGTTGATCCGCTCGGCCGCATTCATTACTTTACGTTGCCGGCATTGCTTGACTCGATCATATGGTGTTTTATTGGTACCATTCGATTGCTGTTGAGATGCCCTTTCCAACCGTATACGACCTCTGTATTTCGATTTGGCTTTTCGACGCGTATAGGCCGACATTTATATAGAAACTACATATTACCCGTTACGAGACGTATTCACGTTAAAACCAACGGCCGTGTGCCCCACAGATAAGAAAATTTTTTTCCGCTCCGATAGATTGCGTAAGGAGGCGTGGCACGCGCGTCGCCTTCATGCATAAACGGGTATGTTACTGTCATTCGTAAATGATTGTACTGCGCAGAAATTGCACAACTTCATGACAAGCTGAGCTCCGAGTATTTTTGTGACAAAATGCCGAAATGTGCTATAATAAGCTGCAAAAATGCAAGTAGTAAAGTGAATTTAAAAAATGGAGGAGTTTCTTACCATGTGTAAGTGAAAAACATTAATGAAAATCAATAGTTATATAAAAATATGAATATTTGTTTTTGGGTCTTTGTTATTTAGTGCGAGGGTGTTGTCGATATTTTTCAACGATATATTTTTATTTTTACTTTCAGTTTTCCAAAAAATCCTGAATTGAAGGAAAAGTGGATCACAAGTACAGGGCGTAACAGTAATTGGTTTCCCACAAAAACAAGCACTGTTTGCTCAAAGCATTTTAACGATGATGACTTTGTGGTTACACCAAACAAAAAATACATAAAATGTTTTGCTCTGCCTCATGTAGACGTTTGCATACTGACTTCAGTACGTATCGGTCGTTCTAATATTTTCTTTACTTTTTACAAATTTACAACCCCATAGTACTGGGAAACATAGTTTGGGGCTAGATGAAAGTGTTTGATTTGTTCATGAATATTTTTACTGTAAGTAGGTAAGTATCTAGTAAGCATCTTTAAGTAGCAAAAATTATAGTTTTAATAAAGCTTTAGTTTAGTTTTCCTTGAAATAAATCATTAGTACAGGTAAGCAATAAAGTATTTCGTGGCTTAAAAAACGTAATAGTTTGTTACCCATTCGTAAAAACATAAAACTCGAAGTCAACAGAAAAAGGTTGCTAAGCAACGCATATGTTGACAGTTATAAACAGCAATAAGTACCTATTTACAGTGGCACGACTAAGCAGTCCGCGGACTACGGTAAATATTAAATATTAGGGTAGTAAATTATTAGGTTTACTTTTTGTAAGTACGAAGTATTTATGTATAGTAACATTACATTGTTTAAAAATAGTAACTAAGGGTTTTATTATCTTCGCATCGGAACCCGCTTTAGGTACATCATTTTACTAGCCAAGGGACGTCCACTGCTGGACAGAGGCCTCCCCCAAGGTTATCCACAACGACCGCTCTTACGCTGCCTGCAAGCAGCGGTTGTCGGTCCACCGAGTTGGAGGCCTGCCTAATCTACGTTTTTCGTTACGCGGTCGCCACTCAAGAATTTGACTGCACCAACAGCCATCTGTTCTATGTACAGGTTGTTAGGTTGTTGTTGTATTCTAACTTTGTATAAATTCTGAAATTGCAGTAATGTTTTAAAACAGAAGTTGTTCAGTTTCATGAGTAGCTTTCTTAAAAAAATGTGTTCTATTAATATCCTATATAGGTACTTCGATTTTTTTTCAGTTTGATACAAGTCCAATAAAAGTAGACAATGTTTCGGTCACGCTAAAGATGTTCGAGCGTAATATGTACCGAACTCGATCCGCTAGGTTCAATTACTATATAATTATTATTATTCATTTATTCTCAGGTTACTTAGTACTAAAAGTACAGACCCATAGATATATAAAAAACTTATAAAAATAACATTACATAGATACTATAAATATAATACATTATATGTATGTCAGTGTGTAACTTAACCAAGATGTTAGTAGTTTCGGTGACGCGTTGATAGGCATGGTGCCTCGGAACCGCCGAAACACGACATCTTTCGGCCAGAAGTCGGTGCTGGCGATGGTCTCCAGCAGAGGCTTCGGCACGCGCACCACGTACGACGTGAAGTGCACGTAGTGGCGCGACTCCAGCGGGAACACCCGCAGACCGTAGCAGGACTTCTGGTGGACGCACTCCGTCACGTCCTTAGCCGTGACCGAGTGGTGCAGCCACGACATGGCGACGTTCGGTGTGGCGGCACGCAGCACGGAGCCCTCTTCCGGTGCGGTCGTACCACACAAGCTTCTGCGAGGTTGCCTTCGGAATTTGCACCTCCTCTGTACCAAGGTGAAACCCTCCTCATCCACCCTGGCACGAGAGGGGTCGCTCGATGTAGGCGGCGACCTCGGTTTTCCGGACGACTTAGGTGGTGCGGGTCGCCGGCGGTGGCGTGCGGTGGCGGTGAAGTCACGGCAGCTCGCACGAACCAGTGGCGTTGGGTTGTCGGACATAGGCGCCCGCGGCGGGGGCTGAACGGCCGCGCGGGCAGCGCTCACAGGCGGCGACACAGGCTGCGACGAAATCGCTGACACGACGGAGCTCGACATCGGTTGTTTATCGAGGGCTCCACGTAGCGCGTCGATGTAAGCTGGCCTAGATTCAGTGCTGTGTAGCGAACGTACTTCATTGCATGTCGGGCAGACTCTTTTTTAGGAACACGATGTCCTTCAGCAGGCTGGTGACGTCGACGTGGTCGAACCTGACAGGCGGTAGTTTGGCCAGCTCCTTCGCCACAAACGACGGCATATCGTCAGAGTCCGTCTCCTTCAGGACCTTAATGATGTCTTAAAGGGACTTCTTTCCATGTTCATCACCCCTTCTATGGGGAGCGAAGGTGCCACAGATCTTCAGTGACCGGTAGAGCACCTCTTTGGCGCTGCAGATGTCACTCACGCTGAAGTTGCTGGAACAGATGTGGATGGCAGACAGCTCATCCATCACGTCCAGCTTCTGCTGCAGGAACGCCAGGAGCTATTTGACGATGAGTGGCGCGTCGGAGGTGCTCTTGATGACGCGAGCAGCGGTGCGAGCCGCGCTCGACACGTAAAATGTATCACTATTAATTCCCTGACTCGGTAAATCGACCGCATCGCAGCGCGCATTGCACAGAACTGTGACACTATATTATAGTAAAGTGTACGTACGTGTAATATTATAGTACGTGTAATAAACACCTAATCGATATCTGACGGTCCTTGAGGTCTCTGACGACGGATCCGTGGTCACTTTCGTAGCAATCGACGCAGTAACTGAAAAACCTACCATACCTCGCATTCCTAATATAATCTATCGATATTTAAAAAAATGCCTTAATATAACCACAACACTATGAAAATGATACCATTTTTGGAAAAATTATTGCACGGAAAGTTTCAATTGAATAACCTTACTTCTAGTATTACGATCTGAAATTTTATTCGAAATAAATGTTTTTTAATGAATTGCACAACATTACATATTATTTATTTAGTTCTAAACAATCATATTATTTTTTAAACTTTTAGTGTTCATCATTTAAACTGGGCAGTTTTACTATTCTGGTATCACCTTACCGTTGTCATTCTGTCAATTTTCATAAACTCAATCTTATTTAATACAGTTTTAAGTCTATTTTTATTAAATGATTTTAAAGGTTTGTTTTTTTGTTTTTGGGGGAGGTTACTTTAAAAAAATACCCAATAGCATCAACCTGTTTGTAGTGTGCTGTATGTGTAATGGCTCGCTCGGTGCTAGTACTAAAAAATAAACATCAGCGTTCTATTTAATTCTTCTATTCTGTGGTGTGCCCCGACACAGCCCCACCCGTTTTTTTGATATTATTTTTTTATTTAAACACCTTATTATAATCACAGTTACAATTTTACACTAATGTTTTATATATAATCGATAGATTTTGATGAGAGCTGACGATTGAAACTTGAATGAACGTCGTAGCTTCACCGAGTCGAAAGTTATACTAAATGGAAATCTCGATACGCAGCAAAATGACCTTCAAAATGGCGGGGCTGCCCCCTCCCCCGCGCGCGATGTGTTTCAGTCCTTACTTAGCGTAATAAATTTTTTGATTCTTTAGCTATCAAGTGGTGTAAACGAAATTTGGATGGAGATGATAGATATGTAGCTACAACACTAAACTGTATCCCCCGATTTTGTTATCATTCGTTTTTTTGGATTGCATCCCTATGGAGGTAATTTTAAAGACGTATTCACGTCAAAACATACAGGCGAATTGAGAACCTCCTCCTTTTTGGAAGTCGCTTGAAAATTAACCCCATTACATAAAAAAACCTAAAAGTTTCACGACACCGCCTAGATTCGAACTCAGGTCTGTTTGGAGCGGGAGCTAGACTCGTAACCGGATGTTGACTAGCTTCTCGAAAATGTGATACCTATTTCTATCGGCATCGCAATCTTATTGCGCGGAAAAAACTTGGAAAAACGTGTTTTCCCAGAGATGAGAGATTGTTTGCTCCAAAAACCCCCATATTATAGCAAATTTTATCGAAATTTTTGAGCCGTTTTCGAGATCTCAAAATATAAGTATTGCTTGTTTAATAGTATAAGAAATATTTGGTTAATTAAACTTGGGAAAAAGAGTGTATACCCACAACACTGAGAATTCTAGTTTTTTTTAATTCACAATTGATAAGCCCTTGGCATCCATCATCTCATCTGATGGCAAGTGATGATAGGGACCAGGGATAGATATGTACCTTCATCATTATTATGATGACTTCTACTATCATGCCCGAACCATTGGAGCCTGCTTTTTTGATAGCTTGTCAGTAGTTTTTTTTGTTCTGTGCTTGTCAGCGATGCCGATATAGCGTACGCCAAGTCTACCACGAACTTACACTTTGCGGCAAACAACTTGAACATTTTCCTTGAGACAAAACATTTAGTGGAGGACACAAGGAGCAACGGTTGGGGTCATGATTGCGACCTTGTGGTTGGTTGGGCAACCATGTCACAAGGTCGCAAAGACGACCTCCAACTGTTTCTCCCTGTGTCTCTTAAGAATAATGTTCAAGGTGTTTGACGCCCAGTAAACTCGTTGCGTATCTTATCGAATGTCAAACAGTACTTGGTCTCAGATGTCTATAGTTAAAACAGTGATTTTTCTGGTGAGAAGTATAGATAGACCCAATATTTAAGAATTAATTAATGATGACACAAGGAGCAACGGTTGGGGTCATCATTGCGACCTTGTGATTGGTTGAGCAGCCATGTCACAAGGTCGCAACGACGACCCTTACTACTGCTCTCTGTGTCTCTTAAGAAAAATGTTCAAGGTGTTTGCCGCCCAGTAAACTCGTTGCGTATCTTATCGAATGTCAAACAGTACTTGGTCTCGGATGTCTACAGTCAAAACAGTGATTTTAATGCTGAGAAGTATCGATAGACACAATACGTATCGATATGTGAGAATTAATTAATGATTTTACAGCAACCTTACGTAGGTACAAAATAATTATAGGTATCTACCCACTTTGTATGTAGCAATGGTTAGGTATTGTCTGAAATATTTCAAACGTTTGAAAATAAATATAACCATAGACAGATATCAAAATGAATGTCTGGTTTGTTTGTTGGTTTATGGCCTAACTTCTGAAAACAGGTGCAACACCGGTGCTTAAAGCTCTTCAGAAGTTATTAAATTAAGTTATACTTGAAGGGACACATGCCTAAGGTAAGGCGCAGAAGTGTGGTGGTGACAACACCCTGCTGAGGAACTACAGACCCATCTCACTTCTGAGCCATGTATACAGACTGTTTTCGAGACTCATTACGAATCGTCTCGCACGCAAGTTTAATAACTTCCGGCCTCCCAAACAAGCCGGCCTCAGAAGAGGCTTTATACCATAGACCACATACATACACTCCGGCAGATTATACAGAAGACGAAAGAGTATAATCAGCAACTGTGCTTGGCGTTTGTGGACTATAAGAAAGCCGTCTATCAAAATTCCGATGCCGAATTAACTATCGATACATCAAGTTATGAAAACGCCATCATATAGGTTTACCTTCAGGACCAGAATTTGAAACCTATCCGGCTGCAGCAAGGAATGAGATAGCGAGACGTTATATCTCCGAAACTGTTCACCGCCACCCTGGAAAATGTTTTTAACCTTCTGGACTGGGGTGGTCTCGGCATCAATATCAACGGTACTTCACACATCTCCGATTCGCTGACGATATCGTGATCATGGCTGAGGCTATGGAAAACCTAAGCACAATGCTCGATGGGCCCAGTACAGTCTCTCAACAAGTGGGCCTTAAAATGTTAAATGTCAGTAAGTTGCTGATGAATATGTATACCTGGGACAAAGAGTCCAGTTAGGTAAGAAGTAGGTCCAACTTTGAGAGAGAGATCAATCGACAAATCCAACTCGTCTGGGCAGCATTCGGGAAGCATCGCCAGTGATAATGATATACATATATATATATATATAAACACCACTTTGGGCACATAGTTGATCCAGCCGTAGCCCCGAACATATCTTACTCCACCTTTAAACCGTAATTTCTTGGCTCTGGTTGAATACGTTTGTTAACCTCGCCTACGAGATTGAGACGTTGCCGCTCCGACTTAGAAATATTCAACCAGAGCCAAGAAATTACGGTTTGAAGGTGGAGTAAGATATGTTCGGGGCTACGGCTGGATCAACTATGTGCCCAAAGTGGTGTTTATACTATGGGCCTCACTCATAAGAAGGCTCATGGTCACCCAAAGGGCAATGGAGCGTGCTATGCTCGGAGTTTCGCTGTCAGAAATCAGACAGATCGAATCAGAAATGAGGAGATCCATAGAAGAACCAAAGTAACCGACATAGCTTTCAGAACTGCTAAACGTAAGTGACAGTTGGCAGGGCCGTTGGGACAGTAAAGTTCTCGAGTGATGACTACGCACTGGAAGACGTGGTGTAGGTAGGCCTCCCACTTGGGGGACCAACGACCTGGTGAAGATCGCGGGAAGCCGCTGGACTCGGACAGCGCAGGACCGGTCGTTGTGGATGCTTTTGTTCAGCAGTGGACGTCTTTCAGCTAGTATGATGATGATGATGGTTTAATACTTCTATTTCCATTTGTAGCTCTCAGCAAACAACTCATTTGATTGGATTTGCAGTCAAAAAATGGCCAAGTGCGTGGCACTTAGGGTTCCGCTGCCTTTTAAAAAAATATATTTAAAAAAAGTTATTTATGCACTTTTTATTAAACATTTTGTATGGAAAATCTATGAACTTTTTACAAATCTATCTGCACACCTAAAGTTGGTCGACTAATATTACTCCTAAACTAAGATAACTTTCATTTTAAATTAATTATAATACTCGTGTATCCTACTATTCCTATACTTTCAGATTTCCTGAAATAGTGGTTTAACAAGGAGGGGGTGGAATCATGTAAATTTAGTAAACGTAATTTAGTATCGGAATAATGATCTTAACAAACCCTATATAAGTAATAATTTTAATGACCTATTCAACGATTTCCTACACGATAGGGTACGTCAGCAAAAAAACCTACCAAGTGCGTGTCGGGCCACGCGCAATGTAGGGTTCCGTAGTTGCCAATATGTTTGTTATAGTGATTTACTCACATTTGATATATTCTAAAACGCGCTAGCAACATTTTTTAAACAGGTTAGTGTATATACGAATTTTTGATTGACTATTGCTCGTCAACTAGAAGGCCTTATTAGCTTTGATAGTTTTCCTTTTAAATTCATTATATAGACTACTTCCATGATTTTTTTCAAATTTCCAAATACAGCGATTTAGTTGTTAATCGACTCCAACAAAATTTTGCACTTTGAAGCCTATTTTTTCGAAAACGAAAACTTAAATTATAAAATGGTCTTAAAAGACTCACAACTATTTTTAAGCTCTAACCAACGACTGAGTTGACGAGAAAAAAATTATCCCCACTTTACATTTTGGGGAGGTACCCTTAAAGTTTTTTTTTCCAATATTTTTTTACAGTTCTCTCCGCGTTATTATATATATCTATGCCAAATTTCAGCTCTTAACTACTATCAGTCTAGGAGCTAGGCCACGCTAGGCGGCGGACAGACAGATGGACAGACAGACATAACGAAACTATAAGGGTTCCTTGTTGTACTACGGAACCCTAAAAAGACACTTCTACTTTACATTTAGGGGAGTACCCTAAAAGGTGTTTTCACAGTATTATTTAATTACTTTACACACCTTCAAACCGTTTAGTTAGGCTATAGCCTCAGCTAAAGAAACGAATATAAATTCACTTGAAAAACCTTAACTCCTTTTTTGGGCAGTCGGGTTAAAAGGGTGTATGTAGTTAGGCTAGTAACTAATTAGTAATCTGTGGTTAGGCGTTGTGTTGGTGTATGTAGTTAGGCTAGTAACTAATTAGTAATCTGTGGTTAGGCGTTGTGTTACACTACACGTGACCCCGATTGCTGTTTGATGCCAAATGTAACAATTGGTATAACAGCAGCCGCCGTATCTCACAAGTAACACTAAGAAGTCATACAAATAGTAAGTATAATAATAAATATGAAAAAATATCAATACAAACAAAAATCTACTTTAATAAATACAATAAGAGCAACGTATATAGAAGCCTTTCCCCCGAAAATCCAATATTTTTTCGTAGACACAGATGAACCAGGAATACTGAAGAAAAATATTGAAGCATATTAGGTGAGATATCAGGAGATTACGTCAAAATAAATCGATTCAAGCATCCAAGAGTTAAGGTTCACAATCTTATAACGGAGTGTTACTATTGGGTCTCGACAGTAACTCACAGGACTCATGGTCTGATTTAATGGTAGAGCGTGAAGCGAGCATGGCGACCGTGGACCGACGACCTGGTGAAGGTTGCCCAAGGCCGATGGATGCGGGCAGCGCGGGACCGGTCGATGTGGAAATCCTTGGGGGGGGGGGGCGCTTTGTTCAGCAGTGGATGTCAGTGATGACAGCGTGGAGGCAAAAATTGTTTTTTTTCCACAACTTCCAAAGCGAGACGCTTAATGTTTTTATTTCTCAATTGGAATGTATTTTTTTTTTGGTATATTACGTGATTTCTTCGCCAATTGTAAATCTATATTCATGTTTTTTTTATTTTATAGGTTATCTGAAGAATAAGAACTTGGTCCTATATGAATTTTATCGAAAATGGGTTAGTAAGTACCTTTTTTTTAAAAAAAAAACTCTATTAAGTTGTTGCCTCTGAAGTCGGTTATTAACGTGTTCCGTTGTCAATTATCTTAAACCTATTTTACAAACTTTTACACAATGTTCTGTGTATTGATTTGTTTTGGAGTGTTTTTATTCATTTAGGATGCAAGGTTTAGATACCATCTCAAGGTGACCATTATTTTTAGTAGTTATTTAATTATTTTTTTAAAAACTGCACCCTTTTCCTTTCTCTCCTGTTCTTAACTCGCTTTTCCCACTCATGTTCGAGTTCCAATAGTCCCACTGAACGAAGTTATTAATGTTCAGCTCCGCACCGGCAGCGATAATTCAGATGTTCAGAACTGCCGGATAGCCGTCAATATGATAAAACTTCACCCCGGTGGCAAGACAGAGAGGTTTTAAAGATTTTGGTTATTTCAAAACCATTTTTACTTTCGAGCGACTGATTTTTTTTATTCAGCTTGGACTCCTTAGCGCGAGTACGACTCAGAGTTGGCGGGTTTTTATCATTTGTTGTTTTACTTTAGAATAAGTACTATAATCACACCATGTTTACGCTTGTATGTTTTACCGTTTTTACGATAGAGCTAAAACTAAAACAAAAAAAACGGTCAAGTGCAAATCGGGGTCACACAAACAGGGTTCAGTACCAAAACTGTAACTACCAACAGAACAAGACCTCTCGGTACATACTTTATACAAATAGGGGTCTACATAAATAGCTACTTAAACTGGACTTTAGAAACATTCTACTTGTGGGAACGGAAGGACTTTAGATTTTCTCATAGATTTTCCTGTAATCTATGCATTTTACCTCATGTGCTGTGTTTTTTTCAAGATTTTAGGCTCAGTAGTTTCGGAGATAAGGGAGGGATGGTCAATTTTCGTCAATTTTATTAAATAACTTCAAAACCATTTGTCTTAAAATTAGAAAAATAAAATATTTGAGGTTCTCACAACAAAGCCCTTTCATTTAATATGTCACTTAATACATTTTGATTTTTCTTTTTCAAATTAAATCCTAAAAGTGGCCTCCATGTTTCGAATTAATTTATTTACGTTAGACGACCGTCTTTGTATCACACACATGTATACCAAATTTCAATCGGTCCTGTAGTTTCCGAGCAAATTAGCTGTGACAGACGGACGGACAGACAGGCACACTTGTGATCCTATGGTTCCTATGGTTCTAATGGTTCCGTTCTTACCTTTCGAGGTACAGAACCCTAAATCATGTTTCTTGCACGGGGATCCCCTCTCACGGTTTACAAGATACGGCCTTTTAAAAGTCGAACAGACAGACAGGATAGGGTAGGTCCCCGTCACCTGAAACGGAATCCTAACAAGTACTATCAGGAAATCCGCTGGCTATCTCCCTATGTAGAGAAAACCTATGTGAGATCTTAGAGAAATGGAGAAAGGCAGCTGAAAAAATTACTCGGAAAAAGCAGGCGTAAAGAAAGTTGCCATTTAACTAAAAATCTACATTTCAATAACAGAGTTAATACAAAACCGGCCAAGTGCGAGTCGGACTCGCGCACGAAGGGTTCCCCGCACCATTATCTATAATAAATGACGTATTAAAAAAACTTCTTACTAGACTCGTTCAAACCAATTTTCGGTGGAAGTTTACATGGTAATGTACATCATATATTTTTTTTAGTTTAATCATTCTCTTATTTTAGAAGTTACAGGGGGGGGGGGGACATTTTACCACTTTGAAGGTGTCTCTCGCGCAAACTATTCAGTTTAGAAAAAAATGATATCAGAAACCTCAATATCATTTTTAAAGACCTATCCATAGAAACCCCACACGTATGGGTTTGATGAAAAAAAATTGTTTTCAGTTGTAAGTATGGGAAACCACAAAGTTTATTTTTTCTATTTTTGTGTGAAAATCTTAATGCGGTTCACAGAATATATCTACTTACGAAGTTTCAAAAGTATAGTTCTTATAGTTTCGGAAAAAAGTGGCTGTGACATACGGACGGACAGACAGACAGACATGACGAATCCTTAAGGGTTCTGTTTTTTGCCATTTGGCTACGGAACCCTTAAAAGGTGGTTTTTGCCATTTGGCTACGGAACCCTAAAAAGGCGAGAACAATAAATCGTCTGTTATCAGCCTATCTAAATAGGTACTAATTATTTTTATCAAATACTAGTTTTTGGCTTAGGCTTCGCCTGCTTGGATATCGTTTTGCTTGAGACTTCATTTGCACTTTATTCCCTACCCCGTGGGTATTTTGAAAAATCTGGCCTTGTTTCTTGTTTATATCATAAAAGAAACTCATGCAAAATTTCAGCTTTCTATGTCCCAACAGAGTTTGGGTTGAGCGTTGATGAGTCAGTCATTAGTGAGATTTTTTACAGATTATTTTATTAGTGCGCTTCTTTTATATAATATACTAGCTGTCCCGGCGAACTACGTACCGCCTTACATTACATTACACTGCCCTACCCTACCCTACCCTACACTACACTACACTACACTACCCTACCCTACCCTACACTACACTACCCTACCCTACACTACACTACCCTACCCTACACTACCCTAACCTACACTACCCTACCCTACATACACTACACTACACTACCCTACCCTACACTACACTACCCTACACTACACTACACTACCCTACCCTACCCTACACTACCCTACCCTACACTACCCTACCCTACCCTACATACACTACACTACACTATACTACCCTACCCTACACTACACTACCCAACCCTACCCTACCCTACCCTACCCTACCCTAAAAAAAAATTATGTTGGCCGATTCTCAGACCTACTCAATATGCTCACAAAATTTCATGAGAATCGGTCAAGCCGTTTCGGAGGAGTAAGGAAACGAAAACTGTGACACGAGAATTTTATATATTAGATTGATCTCAGTCGCAGATATCTAAGGTTTTCTCAGTATTTTTTTGTAAACTTTATAAACCTATAAAAACTGTTCTAGTTAGCTAATGAAATTTTCTTTCTATCTATATCAATTTAAGCAACATTCCATTGTTTTTTTTTCAGATTTTGACGTTTGTATGAAATCTGACAATTAAAAGATTAGAAACCTTTATTTTGGAAAAAAAATCTATAGAATTACTCAAATACACGATAAATATTTCTTGGTATAGTTTGACAGAGATAAGAATAGTATAAGTACACTTATTACGTCATACATTACGTCACACTTTTTTATCCACAATTAATAAGCCCTTGGCATCATCTCACCTGATGGTAAATGACTACTATGGTTACTTTTTCAAGTGCCTATGAGGCACTGAACCCGCTTGAGCGTTGGCCGCTATGAGTGCCTACAGGCACTCAACCCACTTGAAAGGTTAAGAAAGAGTTGATAAAAGACCATTGTCCTGTGAATTTTTTAGGAATCCGTAACTCAAAAGGAAAAAAGGAACCCATAACCCTACAGATATCTCATGTTTTTAAAGTTGCTTTTGCCGAAATTGAACTATGTTTCCAGAAAAACTTATGGTTCATTCACAAAAAATAATGTAGATCCTCCGTGCAAAGTTAATTATACAGCAGAGCTGGTTGATCTTGTGTTCTTTAAAAGAATAACAATTTCTTATTGTTTGTTACACTTCAGTCTGAATGCGGTCACGTAAAAACACCGATCCGTCTTGGTCGCACGATGAGCGATGCAAATCTAAATGTCGATCGTATGTCACAAAGAACAGGGGTTCGTTTTATCACGTAGTTAAATATTATTAACAGGTAAAGATAAGACTAAACGTCTTTTCTGTGATATTATTTAAAACCATTTTAGTAATTAAGTACCATCACTATATAGGTACATTTATTCACAAAACAAAACTTATTTACAAGACAGCAGCCTCTTTAAAAAACTTTAAACCATATCCATAATCCTAGTAATATTATAAACGCGAAAGTTTGTAAGAATGTATGAATGTATGTTTGTTACTCTTTCACGCATAAACTAATAAACGGATCTGGCTGAAATTTGGTAGGTAGACAGATTAGGACCTGGATTAACACATAGGCTTCTTTTTTCTACACTCGCGAGCAGCCTGAGGCTCGCGCACTGGGCAACCTCGAAAAGTCATAGAAACGTCCACGCAGGTGAAGCCGCAGGAAACGGCTAGTTTATAAAAATTTCTAGTACTGAGTAGCATCTACCTTTGTGGGGTTTTTACCCAGTTGGGAGGTCTGTGATAATCTTTCATTCACATATGTACAGGGTGACTAAACAACTTCAGTTATTTTGTCACAAAACATAATATATAAAGTAAAATAAAAATTCAAAAGCGGCTCCACCCCACTTCTGTGTAGTTGGTATGTAGCTCATAGGGAACGCAAACATTGTCGCAAAAAACACAGCGAACTAAGAGGTACATTAAATCAAGTAAATCGCGTTACTCCCAAATTTATTTTTCGTGACACCCAAATTGGGTAGGTACAGTATACATACACTCGCTTGGCTGTGTGTAGAAAACCACCACTGTTTACTGGCTGGAAACGTGAATTTTGACGTGAAACGTCTTTAAAATCATATACCAGGTCAGAAAAGTGGGGTTAGCACCCACTCGGCCCGGTTTCGAGTCGGCCCGAAGAATGATACCAAGTACTGCTACCGATTCAGTACCCTTTGTACAGTCAGGCAGAAAATATAAATAACGCTATATTCTGGCAGTGGGTGTGGCACATAGCCTGTAGAACAGATAGTCGTTGGGGCAGTGGCAGTAATGTTCTCGAGTGGCGACCGCGCATCAGAAGACGTAGCGTAAGCAGGCCTCCAACTCTGTGAATTGACGTCCTGGTGAAGTCGCGGGAAGCCGCTGTATGCGAGCAGCGTAAGACTGGTCGTCGTGGAAATCCTTGGGGACAAAACTACCTGGCTGTTCGCCGCAGTTCGCAGCCGGAACTACGGGTCCGGCTATTAGGACTAGGGTACTACGGGGTATGTTACTTAACAAATATTTACTAATTCATATAAAATACAAGTTATCAAAACAATGGCACGTGTCACGTGAAAAGGATAAATAAAGGTAAAGGATAAGAATAAGATAGCAATAAATCAGAATAGCGTGGCGAGCGGAACACTAATCGTTTATTTATAGTTTCCAGTTGCGCAGGTGGACCGCGCCTTGGCAGGAATAAATATAGTTTAAAAAACTAAAAAACACGCTTTTAAAGCACATCAAACTAAAAAGTGAAAAATAATTACATTTTAGTTTGATGTGCTTTAAAAGCTTGTCTTTTAGTTTTTTTTAACTTTATTTATTTTTCAATTTTTAGTTCAGGATAATGAGATAAACTTATGAAATTTTTGTATTGTCAGTGATTCTTGATAAATGTACAAAGTTTGAATTAAATCTGTCCGTTTAAAATGGGTCAAAATCCTCTGCAAAGGAGTGGGCTACAAACATACACACAGGTGAAGCTAATAAAATCGTGATAATAAAAAAAACACTATTATACTTTCCGCAACAGTCTACTCCGCCTAGAGCTACCCGGCTTTTTTTCGTAAGGCCAAGCTTGTTATTAGCCTTGGGGGTCTTCAGAACTTCATCGGACAGGAGAGGCAAATGCGGAGGGCACTCAACTTAGATGCAAAGAAAAAAGATGAAACTGCCTAAGGGCGCTCAGGTGGGCACGGACCTTGGCTTAGGTCGATGCTTTAGAGGGAGAGGATCGGAGAGAAAAAGCTACCCGACTGTTCGCCCCTGTTCGCAGCCGGAACTACGGGTCCGGCTATTAGGACTAGGGTACTACAAGGTCGGGGGGGTATAACCCACCGCTTGCTTGCTGTCGGATCTATCGCCTTCGGCAGGATTGTCGGTCTTTTTTTTATTGACAACTGGTAAGCCTAGGCAT